>CM034302.1:45161569-46550932 GCA_019925795.1 Dendrobium chrysotoxum
TAATTCATTTTTAAATTCTCCCTCATGATCACTTTGGATAAATACAATTTCAAAATATATTTTTCTCTGAATCCAAGTGGCAAAATCTCTAAACTCTTGAAATAATTCACTCTTAAGATTCAAAAATCTAATCCAGGTGAATTTAGAATATTCATCCATAATTACATACCCAAATCTTTTTCCTCCTAAACTTAAGGTACTAAAGGTCCAAAAAGATCCATGTGAAGAATCTCTAAGGGCTTGATAGTTCTAATTTTTTTGATTGAACTGAAAGACGATCTGACTTGTTTTACTAATTGACATGCATCACAGAAGTGATCTTTTATAAAATCTAATTTGGGTACACCTCTAACTAACTCCTTTTGGGGGATTTTCCTAAGATTTCTCATACTAGCATGATAAAGTCTTTTATGCCATAACCAAGATTTATCAGATACATTTTTCATATAAAAAGTAGTAGAAGGTTTTATAGAATTCAAATCTAGCATGCAAACATTATTTACTCTATCACCATTCAACACAATAATTCCATTTTGACTAATAACACAACTAGTAGGTAAGAACTTTATATGATAACCTTTATCACACAGTTGACTTATGCTCAACAGATTGTGTTTTATGCCTTCAACCAACAAAACATTTTCAATCACAAAATTCTTTGAGTTTCCAGTCATACATGTACCTACCACTCTCTTGGTAGTAATGTCTCCAAGTGTAACCTTGCCTCCATTCCTGGCTTTCAGCGTTATTAATGATTTTAATCTCCAGTCATATGCTTTGAACAACCGCTATCTAGGTACCAAACACTCTCACGAGGTCTTGTATGAGAGAAAACTACAAAATTATCAAATCTTAGACTAGGGAACCCAATTAGTTTGGGTTCACCTCTTGACAATTTTAAAATAGATACATTATGTGTTATGCTGTGTTTTATGCATCTTAAGTCTCCAGACTAAATGTGTTCTATGATGAATAATATAAGTGTGAGAAATATGTCCTATCATACCACAAGAGAAACATTTTATTCCAAGAAAAGGATTTATCAATCTATATGCCCTATACGATCTTCTCTAGATTTTGAACTAGTGGATTTGTAGTAGGATTTATGAAAATCTTCAAGTTTGTGTGATTTCCTATTTTCTTCAAGTGCTTTCAACTTAACTTTAAGATATGCATTAGCCCTTTTTAGAATAAAATTATCAATCTTCAACTTATGTTCTCTACTATCTAATTCATCCATGAAAGTTTGAAATCATTTTTAAGTTCAGTGTGTGATGATTTTAAAAATTCATGTTGTTTATTTAAATCATCAAATTCATCCAACAAAGTCATGTGGTTGCTATCAATTAATGCATGATCTTTCCTAAGGATTTTAAACTCTTTTTACAGTTCTAAAAAATCCAAATTCAATTTTGCATGCAATTTCTTTATTTTCTTATATGTAGAATGAATGTGTTCTGAAACTTCAAATAATTCATTATAACTTAAGTCACATACCTCCTCTTGATTCGAATGATTAAGATGGTGAGCCATTAAGCACAAATTGATGACTTCTTCTTCTGGTGTTATTTCTGAAGAATCTGAAGCTGAGTCTGCCCAAAAAGCTCGTTGAAGTCACTTTTTTCCCCTTCTTTCCTTTGGTTTCTCCTCGGCTTTCTCCTTGCTAGGATTGGCTTTGAGATTAGGCACTCAGTCTTTATGTGTCCTGGCTTCCTGCACTCATAACAAATAACATCATTAGAAGCCATAACATTTTTATGGAACTTACCTTTGTTCCACTATTAACGTCTTCGCTACTTCCTCTTTAGGAAACTTTTGAACTATTTTATCATTAAGGCTATATCTTTCTCATCCTTAGGTAGTGACTGATCAATATCTGAATCATCCACCTTTAAAGCTATGTTCTTCTCCTTTCGCTTGTCACCTACATCAATCTGTCTTTGGGTCACAGATTGCTCGTAAGCAATTAATGATCTAAGAAGATTGTCAATAGAATAAACATTTAAATCTTTTGATTTAGTTATTGCAATTAATTTTGCATCATAAGCAGTAGGAAAGGAATGAAGTATTTTATTTACTTTTTCTGCATTCGTTAATTCTCTACCAAAGGCATGCAATGAAGTGGCTATATCTGTAAACTGTGTATACATGTCTGAGATTGATTCATTCGATTTCATGCAAAAAAGTTCATAATAGTGCAAAAGAATGTTCAATCTAGTTTGCTTCACTTCATTTGTACCTTCATACATAATACAAAGTCTATCCCATATTTTATTTCCAGATTTATAAGTAGAAATACGCATATAGTCTTCAGATTTAAGAGCAAAGAGAAAGCTATTTAAGCATTTTGCATTTAGTTGTGCTAATTCCCTCTCTTCTAAGGTCTAATTAGCAAATAATGTTTCAACTCTAATGCCCTCTACAAGTCTAGTAGGTACAGTATAACCATCTTGAACTAACATCCACATGCGATAGTTAAGAGATTGTAGAAAGTAGACATGCGAGTTTTCCAGAAATTAAATGGAATTTTGTTAAATAAAGGTGGCCTAGTAATCGAGTAACTTACTAAAGTGTTTTGATTTCCAAAATTAGTCATGATCGAATTTCAAAAAGTAATCTGAACAGTGATTTTTGAAATTGGCCCTAATATCACTTGAAAGTGCGAATAGGTTGTTAGACCTATTGATTACGTCCCTAGGCTAACCAAGAGGGGGGTGAATTTGTGCTTTTACAAAATTCTCTTAGAATTTTAGAAAATTTTTTAATCAAAAACTTTAAGCAAATTATATTGTACGATTTCTGTTCGTACAGTACGAATAGATATGAATTTACTACTTTTTCAACCATAAAAAAAATAAAGTGTATAAAAATAATAATGCAAAAAAATAAAAAGAAATAGGAACAGAGAACACCAGATTTATAGTGGTTTGGTCAAAGATGACCTACATCCACTCCCTAGAGACTCCTTCTTTAGGTATTACACTAACTCAAAGTGACTCTCCATTAGCCCCGACAGCAAGGTGGAGAAGCCTTTACACACTCTCTTCCACCAAATCCTAGTGCGGCATAGAACTGATCTCCTTTTTCACCCTCCTAGTGAAGACAGAGAACCCTCTCATCCTTTTACACCCTCCTTGTGTAGGTAGAGAACCAACTCATCCTTTCACACCTTCCTGGTGTAGGCAGAGAAAACACTCGTCCTTTCACACCCTCCTGGTGTAGACTCATCCTTTCACACCCTCTAGGTGTTGGCAGAGAACCGTCATCCTTTTTCACCCTCCTGGTGATAGCAAAGAACCCACTCATCCTTTCACACACTCTAGGTGTTGGTAGAGAACCATCATCCTTTTTCACCCTCCTGGTGATGGCAGAGAACAAGAGTGTTCTTGAACAATCTTCTTATAAGAGCCTCCAAGGAGATTGGGAAGAAACTTGAAGTATAAATAATGAGATCCTCACACTTAGATAATCTTGTGAATCCCCTCATAATTTTTTCCTCAAAGATCTCACAAACACTCTCCCAATCACTCTCCCTTTCACTCTCAAGAACAAATTTCGTAGAAGAATCTCTTCAAGTTAGTTTTTAGAACCCTTAAGTACTAAGGACAAGAAAAACTATCCAAAAATTAAAAATTTCAAGTTTTACACTATACGATTGTCCCGTATGATTGCATATCATACTGTACGAATAGTTCAAAAAATTAGACAGTTCATCGCGTATGATCCCGTACGAACCTAAAACTGAGCCATTCGTACCCCAAAACCTTATGTATGAAGTATATTTCGTACTGTATGAATAATTTACGTAATTAAATAGTTCATCCCATATGATCCAGTTCGAATCTCAAATTGAGCCGTTCATACCTCAAAACCTTTTGTATGAAGTATATTTTGTACTGTACGAATAGTTCAAAAATTTAATGGTGCATCCCGTATGATCCAGTACGAACCTCAAACCGAGCTATTCGTACCACAAAACCTTCTATATGAAGTCCATTTCGTACTATACGAACAGTACTTAGAAGAAAATTTTTTAGCCATGCAGGTTTGTTGTGGAGGACAAATAATATAGATCGTCCCGTATGATCACATATCATACAGTACGATTAGTTTTAAAAATTAAGCTTTCACTCCCCCAATGTGTGCACAGTTATCCCACTTACAATCACACTCTCTCAAACTCAAGAAAAATAAAAAAAAATACAGACTTCGCTTACAATGAACATTAATAAATTAACTTGAAGTCTTTAATAGTCTAGAGTGTAAATTTATTGAAAAATATGTTAGTACACACAAAACGAAACTCCAATATTTGTTAGGAGAACCATAAAACAAATAATAAGCTTTTGTAATCATCAAAAACAACTTGTATCAAAATTCACATGAACGAACTGATTGCACAAATCAGAATAGAATGACGTTTTATCGAGCATTTAACTATAATAGTCTGGATGAGAGATCACTAAATTCATATTCATGAGTATGATAACAAATGAAATATCCTCCCAAGGGAAGAAAATATCTCATGTTATCAATTATTCGAATATAATGATAATGATCATTATTCATTTAATTTTCACAAAGAAAACTAGTTGAGTTTTGAAAATTGATTTTTGAAAAAATTAATGTGGGCTCTAAATTTCCTATAAGCGTAAGCCCCTATAGTTAATTACATCGTAAAGAGGTTGAATTCCTTTTGAATACTCTCGATTAAAATAACAACTAAAATTTTATTTAAAGGATTTTTTAGGAGTGATATTAAGGGAGTGAGGCTTGAATTCCAATAGGGATTGGATCAAATTAGAGCACCTATTTCTGGAGATCAAAGGAGGAAAAGTAGGAGGTGTCTTGAGATTCTAAAATATTTCAGAAACACCCCAACCTACCCTATGTATTGGGCTTTAGTATTTTAGGGAGAGAAATATTTTTGTTTGAGTTAAAAGTGTATTAGAAAGTTGGGACTTATATCTCCAATCATCGGATCAGAAGAATACCCAAGAGGTGAGGATGGAGACTAACCTACCAAGTGGGTACGATGTCCCCAATCAAGATCCCATGGTTTTCCATCATTCTGGGTTTGTCGGTGTGCTTAAACTACTTAGTCGAGTGCCGACCAGAGGAGCAACCATGGGTTACCTCTTTCAAGGGGACCTCATAGGCCAAGGGGTTGGGGACCTATTCCTAGGCTGAAGAATAGGAAGTGCACAAGTCTGTGAGCAGTGAACCTATGTCTATGTTATCTAACCTAGGATGCCACCACAAACATTAAAAATAATCATAACATGAATCTAACATAGTAAGCAATAATCAATCCACACTCATTTCACATGCAAATTAATACATCTTAGAAATAGAAAGAAACACCAGCCTAACCTAAGGCTAGAGTTCATGTCCTCACAAATCAATTTAAGTGTGTGTAGCAAGCTGTGTGGCTGGGATATGTCCTGAAATGAGTGATTTGTTAAGGTTATTTAATGTTTGGGTTTGTTGAAGGTTGAAGGGTAAATTTGGTTAGAGTTCAAATATTAATGTATTAAGATTTATTTTAGGATGAATTTTAAAGGTTGATTAATCAAATAAATTTAGTTAGTTAAATATCAAGAGATTAATGAATCTTAATTAACTTGATTAGTTGTTGATTTTAAGGGTTAAATTAATTTAGATTTTTTATTAACTGGTTCGTGGCATTGTACCAACAAGCTCGAGGAACTAGGCCTCCTTAGGAGACATAGCCCCGCAGCCAGGAGTAGTCCATCCTAAAAACTTGATTGATGTAATTGGATTAAGGATTTTAATTTAGTTAAATAATTAAGAGTCCCTTAATTTTAATATTTTATACTATTGAATTCATTCATGGCGTTATGCCACTAGGTTCGAGGAATCAGGCCTCCTTAGGACACATAGCCCCGCAGCCTAGAGTAGTCTAGCCTAAAAACTTCATCTCTGGAGTGGTTGTTGTGTATTAGAATGTTGGTTGGGGGTTTTATTAATCAATTTAGAATTTTGTAGAATTTGAGTTGATTATTGAATTATTTAGAATTTTTAAATAATTTTCCAAATCTTCTTAAATTAATTTTAATTAATCATCAATGAATTATTAATTAAATTTCATTCAAAAATTTCATTTAAATTAGAATTATTAATCTATAGGTTTCATTTAATCTTATTGCATTTTAATGTGTTTTTGAAGTATTTTTATTGCATTTAATTAGCTATAGATGAATTTGATTATTTAATAAATCAAAATTAAAGTTCAATTAAAATATTTTATTTTAAATTGAAATCAATATTTTTCTGATGTTCATTTTGTTCTTGTTTGAATTTGTCTTATGTCTTTGAATTTCATTTCATTTTTAATGAGGTTAGTTAATTAATACTTAATTAAGGGTTAATTAAATATTAACAAAATTTTATAAAATATGGGTTTAAATTTTATCTTTCAATGATTGTATGTGTTGGATGGGGTTGATTAAGAAATTTTTGATATTTTCATAAATTCTATTTGAATTATTATTTAAACATTTGAGTTTCTAAATCGTAAAGAAGCATTAATGACTGATTATTGTTTGGGATCAAATCAACTGCATATATTAACCTTAGGGTGTTAGGTTATCTATGTTTGATGTTTCATCCCTAAAGGATATATGTGTGAATCCTAGAGTATGTCTAAGTTCTTTAAGACTCATCCTTAATTATTATCCTTAAATGACATTAGTGTTGTAATGGGATTTACAATCAATGTCTCTGACCCTTAAACATATGCATAGGTGTAAACAAACCACATCGATGGGTTTTGAGTTTGCAGAAAATAAATATGAATAAGCTGCATGGGTTACCACATGGACCTAAGGTTAGAGGAGCATGCAATCATTGGCTTATGGGATCTAGGGTCTTCTAAGTTTAGGAATGCTCACCTCACCGGAGCAAGTCAATGGTGCAACCAGCCGTAGCACCCCTATTTAAAAGAAAAGGAGGTGACTGATCTCCTTAGCTTTAGCTCCCAATCAGCTTCATCAATACCTCGCAAAAAGGAGAAGAGAGAAAGATGTGTTAGAATTCATTGTATCAAAATGTAAAAGCTAGTATAAATTGATATGCAAGCAAATAATTAAAACTTAATGAGAATTTAATTGGATATTCATGTTGTTTCTCATCTCTACCAATACTTGCCGAAATAATCATGCTAACAAATGCTTTAAAACTATTAAACATCAAGAGTACAAAACTACAAGAATCTCGACTCATATAACTTTAATTTTCCCATGCTATTTTATGTTAGATAATTCTAGGAAGTGCACACGGGAAACGAATAGAAACATAATCATGTTTACAATTATTGTATTAAATGATAAATATATATACATGTCAAAGACAGAGACATATGATAACAAGTTATTTAGGATAATTGTTCATTTTCATATTGAATACATAGAAGGGATCATCAAAAATTCTCCCATAAAACCCAAACTGATAACAAGTAACCACATGTAAATTATTATCGACAAAAGAAAACTACTCAATATCATGTTTTAAGCATCATTTCAACTTAATAAATATATTCAATGTAAACTATGTAGCTGAAAACCAATGCAACTTATTTTCTTTTAAGGATCGTCATTTCCATAATGTATACACATCAAATCTATATTTTGAATAATATTTACATACATGGGACAATTTTAGCGTATATGTATTTGTGTATATAACCAAATTTCAACACTTCATAATGCTTTGCAAGCATATATCGACACAAATAATTTATTACAACAAGGTTTCAACACATATAAATCTCACAGGAGCAAACCAACATATATGTTTATATACCAAAGAGGAGCATTCATTGCCACTAGTAAATAACTCTTCAAGTTCATTTTGTGAAGTGCAATCACTCATATATATACATCAAGATGATGGTGGGCATAGAAATATGCTAATTTAAGAGTAAACTCATATATTAACAATCGAGGAAAATAATGATATCATATTATCACTTGCAAGACATGCATATGGAGGAAAACATGGACCGATGTACAAACAGATAATTACATATTCACAAAGATTTGAAGATATAATCATATTTATTTTAATAAAATCATCCTCAAAATTCATTAATATTTATTGAAAATAAGCAAGCCATGCTCTGAAGTTTTTTTTTTACTCAATAAAGTCATTGTAATATGATAACAATGTCATTATTATTATTGAGAATGAATGAATGTAATATACTCTTTCACAATCCATCAAAAGACTTTCTCAATCCTTGCGGTTTCTCCAAAACTAATCTTAGCAGATTTGTAATTTTATGAATATGGAGCTCTAATCAAGAAGAAATCTCAGCGATGAATATTTTTGGACAGGTGAAATTTTAATCATGTATGGTACTTGCAAAGGTTCATCTAATAAAATTAAATTTAAGCTAAGAAGAAAACTCTCGGTCATATGACATTTCATCCAAATTTAACTTTGGCAATGTTACATCTTTTAAAGGATAAATTTAAATGAGTAGAAACCCGTACAAGATAACCAACACATGAAGTTTTAGGAAAAACTTATCAAATAATTACCGAAACTAACATAAATATTTTTTTTTGAATCAGTGGCAACGTCAATCATGATATTATTTGACAAAATTGGATCTCTAATAATAATAACATCAAGATAAAAGTAATCCATTTTACTCTTACCAAAATAGTGAACAAAGAATGTAAGGAAATATGTGTCTAGCTTACTGAACTTGAATAACTATTAACATAGTTAATACGGAATCATTACTCACCAGGATTACATGATATAATCATAACACCTCTATCTCTACTACTATTGAGATCTGCTGCAATCAAAATAAGCAGCTATTTCTTCTTTAGCTGAATGGGAGAAGATGACCACTCCTATCGCTTGTTGGAGGGGACTTCATCGAAAGCTGTAGCCTTGAGCTTCTCTTCGCCTTAGACATTCAAAATCTTGCAAAAGCAATGCCTTGTTCTTCTCTAAATGCTAGAAGCAAGCAAGAAACTTGGAGCTTATCTTATTCAAGTGGCCGACCCTAGCTGTGTGCAAAATGAAGTGAGGATGGCAGATGTTTATGGGAATGACCTGAATTGCAAAGGAGCCATTGTATGAGGGAATGATGGCCAGCCCTAGCAACTCTGAAATGTGTAGAAGGAGGTCTCTCCAAAGGGGCAGCTGCTTCTGTGCATGGATGGATTGTGGAATCCCAAGTAAGAAAAAAATAGCACCCTAATGCTGTTATCAAGATCAAGAGACCATCATCCCTTCAAAAGTTGATAGGATGGTTGATATCAAGTGCTAAAATTATAGAAATTTAAAGAGCTAAATTGGAGAAGAAATGCAGAATTATACAAACAAAATTCATCATATAGAAATTTGATTTAAATTGATATAGCAAATTTGCCTTATTTGAAGTTAATTTAACTCGAAAGGAATTAAATCGAGCTAGTTAAAGCTAGCAAGGTTGATTTGCACTTGAGTCAAATTGACAAACATTAAACTAAATCAATCAAAGCCATCAAAGTTAAAATTTGCTAGAATTGATTCAAACTTACTTAATGATGCTTGATTGAATTAGTTTGATAAAAATCAAATGGGCTTTGATTGACGATTGATGGAAAATTGGATGTTTGAAGTTTGAATTGAGATTGAACTAAAGTGAGATTGAAGATTTGGATGAAGAGTATATTATGGATTGGATTGGAGTGTGATCAAAATTTGATTAGGAAATGATTGAAGGTATATTGGAGGTTGGATTAGAATTTGATTAAGAATTGGATTGTGGTTTGAATGGGACCAAAATGATTGACAAGTGGGCACTTGCTAATCATTAGGTCACAAAAAGAAAACCCAGGTATGTCCTAGTGACCTCATACAAAAAGATGTCAATAAATAGACCCCCAATAAGTGAGGTAGAACAAAGTTCTAATGCACATATTGGCATAGACTAAATGAAAGATTGAAGTGGAATTTTTAACCCCAAGGAATTAGAGATCTAGCATTAGAGATTTTGGTAGAAGGTAGACACATCTAATCCTAAGTAAAGGAAGAATCCTAACCTAGAGGAAAAGAAAATTAGAGGGAGCTAGGATGGTGCCACAAAGGGCATACTCCACCACTAGCACATCTAATCCTAAAAAAAGGGAGAATCCTAACCTAAAGGAAAAGAGAAGCACGTAGAACTAGGATGGTGCCTCAAAGGGCGTTATCCCCACCACTAGTGATTCTAATCCTAAGGAAAGGCATCACCTAACTGAAAGGAAGAGAATGGTAGAAGATAGAACGAGGGTGATGCCATAAAGGGTGTTATCCACCACTAGTGGTTCTAATCCTATGGAAAGGTATCACCTAACTGAAAGGAAGAGAATGGTAGAAGGTAGAACTAGGGTGGTTCCATAAAGGGCATTATCCACCACTAGCGTATGGTCATCTGGTGAGGAAGCTTGTTTCACATAGAGGATCAAAACTGGATAGAAACTAGGATGGTACCATAAATGGTGTACTCCATCTCTAGTGGATGGTCATATAGAGGAAGCTTGCTTCACATAGAGGACTGAAACTAGGTAGAAACTAGGATGGTGCCACAAATGGTATTATCCGCCACTAGCAAATAATCATGTCGGGAGGAAGCTTGCTCCACACAGAGGATCAAAACTTAATTGAAACTAGGATGGTGCCATAAAGGGCATTATCCACCACTAGCAAATGATTATGTGGTTAGGAAGCTTGCTCCACATAAAGGATTTAAATTAGATTGAAACTAGGATGGTGCCATAAAAGGGCGTTATCCACCACTAGCGAATGATTATATGGGGAGGAAGCTAGCTCCACACAGAGGATCTAAACTGGATTGAAATTAGGATGGTGCCACAAAGGGCGTACTCCATCACTAGAAGTTGGTCATGTAGGGAGGAAGCTTCCTCCACATAGGACCGAAACTATATTAAAACTAGGATGGTGACACAAAGGGCATTATCCATCACTAGTGAATGATCTTGTGGGGAGGAAGCTTGCTCCACACAGAGGATCTAAATTGGATTGAAACTAAGATGGTGCACAAAGGGTGTACTCTATCACTAATGGATGGTCATGTTGGGAGGAAACTTGCTCCACACAAAGGACCAAAACTAGATTTGATTTTATTTCTTTTGAATTTAGAGAGTTAACATTAATGTTAGATTTGATACTCATCAGGCATGGTACTTATTGAAGAACCACCCTAATGTTAAAAATGAAAGTAAGAGATGCGCCAAGAGGGGGGGGGGTGAATTAGTATTTTAAAAAATCAACCCTAAACAAGAGTTCTACTTTTTGTATTTTTTTTAAAGGATAACTTAACGAGTAAAGTGCGGAAGCAAAAAAAATGTTCATAACGATGATATTGGTGATACAATTGTAACTTTTACAATACAAGATTTAAAATATGATTTTTCACCAAGCAATTTAAAGTACTAATTAAAAGCATGAAAAATAAAGTACGGTAAAATGAAAAAAAACACACCAAAGATTTTTATAGTGGTTCGATCACTTGACCTACGTCCACTCCCCGGAGTCCTCTACTCCGGGATTTGCACTAGTAAAAGTTGACTCTCCTTTTGCTCCCACAGCAAGGCGGAGAAGCCTTTATAATACTCACTTTCACCTCCCTCGATGCGGTAGAATACCAAACGCTATGTCACCCTCCTGGTGACGGCAGCATACCTTCTCCTTTTTCTCCCTCCTGGAGATGGCAGAGTACCTTGATGATGTTGATCTTAAAGCGACTGTTCCCTTGAGAACTTTCCCGAGACTCCCCAAAGCCACAAGAGGAGCAAAGCATGCAGCTAGCTTGGAGCCACCGTGTGATCCCCTCACACTTAAGCTCACCTTTACCTTCCTCTCGCAAGCCCTAGATCACTCCGAAGAAAAACTTCTCCTTCAAGAGTCCCTTCCTCCCTCAAAGCCTCTCACAGCAAGAAGATAGACCAACAACCCTCATAAAAAAATTTTAAGTTATTTTTATATCAGGCTTCAAAAAACCCTAAAAATTTCAACTTTTGCGTCTCTGTTCGTACAGTACGATATATCATCGTACCGTACGATCAGTTCAAGTACAGATTCGTCCAGTACGAGCACAGACAAACAGTTCTCAAATTTTATAAATATCATACTGTACGATCTGTATATGATACAGGACGATCATGTTGATTTCTACTGTTCGTAGAGGACGATCCGTGGGACAATCCTTGGGATGAAAGAATTCATCTCTGTTAGTCATCCAGCACTCCACTAGTCGTACAGTATGATAAGTTCATTTCAGGATATCGTACTGTACGATATGAATATCATCAAGGACGAATAGAACAAGAAACCTTGGTTTCATCTGGTATGATCGAAGGGCCGAATGAAATCATCTCTGTCTATCGTACGGTATGATATATTATCGTACAGTACGATCGACTTTAAATAAGAAACCAAAGTTTATTTCCTGATTACAGGAGATAATTTTGGTAAGTATTCAATTAGTCGTACCGTATGATCTGGATCGTATAGTATGAATTGTTCAACAAATCAAAATTATAAACTTACCAAAATTATTCTGGCGGCTAGGGTTTTTCAATTGAATCTCATCATACAGTACGATAAATATCATACAGTATGATTAGATTACAAAGATAATCATCTGAAAAATAGCCGTTAGCATGAGTTTTATTGATTAATCGTACAGTACGATTTAAAATTGTATAGTACGATATTTTTTTAAAAAAAAATTTAACATGAAAACAAATCTCCCCCTATGTGTGTGTATGGTTGCTCCTTTTACATACATGCTTCTGTGGTAGACTCAAGAAAATAAAGAATAAAGAAATTAAAAATTACATAATTTTCAACATCCTATTCTACCCGGTTTGAGTCTCCAGTAACCTTGAGCAGTGTGCATCTGACCTGAAATGTTAGTGCTCATATACAAGGATAAACATTTGTAATCTTAAGGAAGTCCATATGGATTCAGTAAGTATTAGTGGCACCATCAAAATTAAGTGCTCGGGATCCTAGATTTCAACAAAAAACACCAAGTGGCATCCTTCAAAATTGATCAATTGATAAAAATTTCAATCATAGATCATTTCTAAGGTGAACAATCCAGTCAATATTGATTTAAAGTTTCCATCGATCTTATGGCGAACTAAAATTGGTCTCCAAAGGACTACGACCAAGTCTCCTACATGGGAAGTCTTGAGGTGACATAATTTATCCTGATCTCGAATCATACGTGACTTATATAATTTAAAATTTTATTGAGTTTGAAAGAAATTTTCTTTGAGGCCCTCGAGCTTCTCCAATCAGAGTCGGGCACTCTACTCAATTGTGACTCAATTTTGAAAAGTAATTTCCATCGATGTAAAATACATCTCTAGATGAGAACAATTTTGGACCCATCATAGAGTGTTATTTTATGGAGTGGATTTTAAAGAAAATGATGCCATATATAAGGATCCACAAACATCTCTCAAGAAAAAGATTTGGATCCTTATCATGAGTAGAAGATTCATTCTTTTTATTGAAAAATTTTCTCTTAACAATTTGGGCCCTATCAGAGCAACAAGTGGGAATAAATTCAAAACAACAGTGAGAAGTAGAGTGACTCCAACTAATCCAAAAAGGGATAGGGGTTTTGATTGTGTTAACCCATATCAAGTTTCATATAAACTGAACTAGGGTTCTCCCTTCTATCAAATTTTTTAATTAAAATTAATTTCAAAAGATTTAAGCTGGAGAGAGAGATTTAATCTTTTCAATTCTCTTATATGACTCTTATTGCATCTGATAGACTATCCATACATAACAATAAAACTAGATTCAAGATTTTTCAAAACCAAGCTATTAACAGTGATAGGCTCTTTGAGATTTGAGGATTTGAAAGAAGGAAGCCTCTTCCCCTTTTTTTATGGCGCACTTTGTGCATCTTTTGATTCTTAGTACACTTTGTACATATCTTGATTTTTTTATTTTTTTAGTTTTGGAGCACTTTACGCATCTTTTGATTTTTTTTTGTTTTTGTGTTTTGACGCCATTTGTGTATTTTTTGATTTTTTTTAAACAAGAAGCTTCATCTCCTTTAAAAACCTTAAAATGATCAGTCTTTTTTTTGAAGCCAGGATTATATCGCAAGTATAAGAGAAGAAAATTTATTCTCTCATATAAGGAAGAACAATCCTTAAGGTGGACCCAATATTTTGATAAGAGTATCAACTTGACTTGAAAAATCAATGAATAGATTTAAAGCTGGCAAGAGACGCCTATTAAGATAGAAATTTGCAAAAAGATGGAGAAGATTTTTGTTTCAAAAACCAACTTAAATTTGACACTGATTTTAATTTAATAATCAAATCAACCCACAGAAGCAGTGGGAGGGAGGGGCCTTTAAATATCCAGTGGAGTCAACTACAACTCTCATATTTTGGGTTTAAAGTTGAGGACAATCTTTATTAGAAAGGAAAATTAACTATCTTGAAAATTCAGACCCAGTACACTTGAGGAATGATATGTTTTCCTTCAAAATTATAAGTCTAGTTGTCAAGACCTGCCAATATGGAATTATATTTTCACAATCTATTTGGAGGAAGAGACTATTATGGGGTCTACACTATCCTTAGATGATGCGGCATCATTTCACTCTAAAGATCCATCACAATAGGACCCCCTTTAGAAGTTAAATTCAGATGGGGTCATTATCTGTTAAGATCTTAGATCCATCATTATTCCTCTCCCTAATTACTAATGACCTAGTAATTAAGAGAGTGGAACGCCCGGCGATTTCTATACCTCCTCCTCTATAGATGTAGTGGAGCACATATACTAACGTGACCTAACTTCATCTAGTAGAGTGGATGGGTCATAACTCTTAACTGGGGGCCTATGATCTATTGCTGGTGATTGCTCATTTTTGATTTAGTAGATCTTTTCTGTGCAGCAGTCAAAAGGGCATAGTGGAGATCACACTAGTGTTCTCACAACCTCCCTTCCTTAAGTAATCAGAGGAGGGTGGAAGTGACTTCCACCAAAGTGGGGTATGTGAAAGGAGCAGTGAATTCTATATTGGCCTCATATTTGACTTACATTAAGGCTTCCAACTTAGTAGTTTTTCAAGCCTTAATAATTTTCTTTTGAGTCTATGTAGGTGGTTGTTCTACAGTCGCACTACTATGTAGTGGGAAGGTAAATTTTCCAGCCATTTGAGTATGTTCATTTTCCTAGAATTAAGGAAAGGTGATTTGAATCAGTTGGTTTTGAAATAGCATTTAAATCTTGAAATTGATTGATTTTCTTCAAATTTTGGAACTCAAAATGTTGAGTTTTCACCCAACATGAAGGTTCACAAAATTGACGAGAAAATCTCAAGAGTTAAGCGTAAATCTCTCACTCCACAAGCTAACTTCGGGTGAAATGTCAATGCTTTGATTTGAAGTTGAAATTGAGATCAAACTTGATATTGAAATTGAATGGATCTTCTTCAAATTTCGAAACTCAACATGTTAGATTTCTCTTGAATATGCAGGTTTATAAAATTGACATGAAAAATCCCCAAGATTGGGCTTGACTCTTTCATTCCATCAATTGACTTGGGGTGAAATGTCAAAGCCCAAATTTTTCTAGAGAAATTTGAAGTTTGGAATTAAAATTAATAGGTCTTCTTCAAATTCTGAATCTCAACATATTGATTTTCATTCGAGTATGCAAGTTTACAAAATTGACATGAAGATCCTAAAAGTTTGGCTTAACCCTTTCGCTCCACTAATTGACTTAGGGGCAAAAATTTTAAAGCCTAAATCTTGTAGGGGGTTTCAAATTTTGAAATTGGAATTGGTTTGAGCAATTTTGAGAAGAATTTTGAATGTTTGAAAATTGGCAGAATTTCCTCGAGTTTTTGAAACTCAACATGTTAAGTTTATGCTCAACATGAAGGTTTACAAAATTAGTGAGAAAATTTAACAAAATTAGCTTGACTTTTTCATTCCACCAGTCAACTTGGAATTGAAATGTCAAAGCCTAGATTGAACTTGAGATTGAAATTAGACTTAAATTTAAATTTTAGGTTAAGGTTGAATGAATCTTTTTCAAATTTTAAAACTTAATATATTGAATTTCACTCAAATATGCAGGTTTATAAAATTGATAGAAAGATCCTAAGAGTTTAGCTTGACTCATTTGCTCCACAAATTGACTTAGGGGTAAAAATATCAAAGTTTTGATTTGGCCAGAGAAAATTAAATATTGACGTCAAAATGCAAGGATCTTTTATAAGTTCTGAAACTCAACATATTGAGCTCCGCTCAAATATGGAGGTTTATAAAACCTACACAGGGATCTTAAAAGATCTGGCTTGACTCTATCACCTCGCCAAGTGACTTGAGCATGAAATGTTAAAGCCTGAATATTGCTAAAGAAATTTGCTCTACCAATTAAAGGATTTAGCTTAACTCTTTTGCTCTACCAATTAACTAGGAGGCAAAATATTAAAGCCCGACTTTGATTGAGATTTCCTCTCTCATCTCTCTTTCTTTTCTTTTTGACGTTGGTCACACTCACCCAAGGGAGAAATGGGTAGAGAGACCAATGAAAGAATGATAGTCTAAACTACTGATGTAATAAAATTTATGTTGTTATTAAAAATGGAGAGAGAAATTTAGTCCCACCGGGCGTGCCATTTTTTTGTTGGAGTTTGAAAAAGGTTTTGAAAATTTTAGTTTTCTTTGGGAATTTTAGTTTAGGTTCAGTCTCAAAATTATACATGTCACTATGAATGATATACCTCCTCAGGAGGTATAGGTATTGTTCTCTAGTGGGTTCAAATAACGAGGCTGAAGATTTCATCCAGGCTAAAGTAGTTAAATTCAATGAAGGATGACATATAACCCCGAAGGGTTAAAATGACATTCTATCGAGCATTTAACTATAATAGTCTGGATGAGAGATCACTAATTTCATATTCTGGAGTATGATAACAAAGGATATGTCTTCCTAAGGGAAGAAAATATTGCATGTCATCAATTATTTTAATATGACGATAATGATTATTGTTGATTTAATTTTCCCAAAGAAAACTAGTTGAGTTTTGAAAATTGATTTTTAAAAAAATTAATATTGGCTCTGAATTTTCTACGAGCGTAAGCCCTCGTAGTTAATTACGTAGTGAAGAGGTTAAATTTCCTATGAATACTCCCGATTAAAATAATGGATAAAATTTTATTTAAAGGATTTTTGAGGAGTGATATCAAGGTAGTGAGGCTTGAATTCCAATTGGGATTTGATCAAATTGGAACACTTATTTCAGGAGATCAAGGAGGAAAAGTAGGAGGTGTTTTGAGATTCTGAAGCATTTTAAAAACACCCTAGCCTACCTTATGTATTGGGCTTTAGTATTTTTGGGAGAGAAATATTTATGTTCAAGTTGAAATTTTATTAGAAAGTTGGGAATTATATACTCAATCACCGGATCGGAAGAATACCCAAGAGGTGAGGATTGAGACTAACCTAATAAGTGGGTATGATGTCCCCGATCAAGATCCCATAGTTTTCCATCATCCCGGGTTCGTTGGTGTCCTTAACCTACTTAGTCGAGTGCCGACCAGAGGATCCTTATTAGCAACCATGGGTTACCTCTTTCAAGTGGACCTCGTAGGCCAAGGGGCTGGGGACCTATTCCTAGGCTGATGAATAGGAAGTACACAGGTCTGTGAGCAGTGAACCTATGTCTATGTTATCTAACCTAGGATGCACCACAAACATTAAAAATAATCATCACAGGAATCCAACATAGTAAGTAAAAATCAATCCAAACTCATTTCGCATATAGATTAACACGTCTTAGAAATAAAAAGAAACACCGGCCTAACCTAAGGCTAGAGTTCGTGTCCTAACAAATCAATTTAAGTGTGTGTAGCAGGCTGTGTGGTTGGGATATGTCCTAAAATGGGTGATTTGTTAAGGTTATTTAATGTTTGAGTTTGTTGAAGGTTGAAGGGTAAATTTGGTTAGAGTTCAAATATTAATGTATTAAGATTTATTTTAGGATGCATTTTAAAGGTTGATTGATCAAATGAATTTAATTAATTAAATATCAAGAGATTGATGAATCTTAATTAACTTGATTAGTTATTATTTTTAAGGGTTAAATTAATTTAGATTTTTTATTAACCAGTTCGTGGCGTTGTGCCACCAGGCTCAAGGAACTAGGCCTCCCTTGGATAGTAGTCCATGCTAAAAACCTGATTGATGTAATTGGATTAAGGATTTTAATTTAGTTAAATAATTAAGAGTCCCTTAATTTTAATGTTTTACACACTATTAAATTCATTCATGGCGTTATGCCACCAGGCTCGAGGAATCGGGCCTCCTTAGGACACGTTGCCCCACAGCTCGGAGTAGTCCAATCTAAGAACTTCATCTCTAGAGTGGTTATTATGTATTAGAATGTTGGTTGGGGTTTTTATTGATCAAGTTAGAATTTTTTGGAATTTAAGTTGATTATTGAATTATTTAGAATATTTAAATAGTTTTCTAAATCTTCTTAAATTAATTTTATTAGTCATCAATGAATTATTAATTAAATTTCATTCAAAAATTTGATTTAAATTTGAATTATTAATCGCTAGGTATCATTTAATCTTATTTAATTTTTAATGTGTTTTTGAAGTACTTTTATTGCAATTAATTAGCTATAGTTGAATTTGATTATTTAATAAATCAAAATTAAAGTTTAATTAAAATAATTTATTTCAAATTCAAATCAGGATTTTTCTGATCTTCATTTCGTTCTTGTTTAAATTTGTCTTATGTCTTTGAATTTCATTTCATTTTTAACGAATTTAGTTAATTAATACTTAATTAAGTGTTATTTAAATATTAAAATATATATATGAAATATGGGTTTAGATTTTATCTTTCAATAATTATATGTGTTGGATAGGGTTGACTGAGAAAGGTTTGATATTTTCATAAATTTTATTTGTGTTATTATTTAAATATTTGAGTTTGTGAGTCTTAAAGAAGCATTAATGATTGATTATTATTTGGGATCAAATCAACTGTATATATTAACCTTATGGTGTAATGTCGCTAGGTTATCTATATTTAAAGTTTCATCCCTAAAGGATATATGTGTGAATCCTAGAGTGTTGTAAATCTTGATTCAAGGTTTATAATTTTGATGATAACAAATATTTTGTTTCTGTTTGATTGCCTAACCTTTCAGGTCCATAATATCAAGTGCATTTCAAATCAGCTCAAGATCAGGTGTGTCTGTGTTCAAATGTATTTTTTTCCCTTTCTTGAGTCTAATGTAATGTAATGAATCCCCAAGATAAGTAACCTTGCACACACACACTTAAGTGAAGAATTTTAGTTAGTTAGAGTTTCTGTTCTATTTTAATCATATCATCCTGAATGATAGTAATACCATCATAAATGATCCATTGAAAATAGAAACTCTAATTAGGGCAACCATGTTAAGTCGGTCTGATTAAGCAGATCATCCTGGATGATCATCCCATCGTACAGGACGATATGCTCAAATAAGAAAATCTCAGCTGCCAGACTAATTTAGGGATATTTTTATTTTTTAGTATTTCGGTCTAATCATCATGGACAATACGTGTATCGTCCTAAAAAATTCATTACAATCATGCCTGAATTAGCCAGGTGATTAAGAAAAGTAATCGAGGATTGATTGATCGATCACATCACCCTGAACGATCGTAAGGTCTTCCTGGATGATCAATTATAAATCCTCATCATCCAATATATCTCACCTGGATGACCATAACTATATGCCAGATGATATTGCCATTCTGAACTAATCTTATAGGATGATAGATTTATCGTCCTGGATGATCAGTTATTTTGAAATCTTCCAACATAGTTGTCCTGGACGACCCGAATTATATACCGAATGATATTGGGCACTTTTGAAACTAATCGTACAGGATGATATATATATCATCCTTGACGATCAAGTCATTTTCTTTAGATTATCCAGACCATTTCTGTTGGATCTCCCAAACTATATGTTGGATGATATTCTTGATTTAGAACTAATCATCCAGGATGATCATAGAATCATCCTGGATGATCATAACAAACCATGTCTTCTAATCATCCAGAGGAACTAGATCATCCAGGCCAAAAGGGGCTGATTTACACTGATCATACAGGATGATCTCAGGATCATCCTAAATGATATTTTACGGCAAGTTCAAATTTAGGGTAATTTTTGAGCCCTTCTATTTAAGATCTCTTATTTGTTACTCTTGAGATCTTTTTGTGCTATCCTCACCTGAGAAAGCCTTGAGAGGGATTGGGAGAGCTTGGGAGAGAGAGAGAGAGAATCTTGTGAGGGGGAGTTTATGAGGTGTTCACAAAGGTTGCACCAAGTAAGGATTCGAGTCATTGTTTCCAGTCATCATCCCTTGTCCCTAGGTGTCTCTGTGGCAAGGATCATTAGCAAGAAGATCAAGCTTCTCTACCTACTTCAGGAGGAAGTGAAAGGAGGTAAGGTTCTCTACGTACTTCAGGAGGAAGCGAAAGGAGGTAAGGTTCTCTGCCTACTTCAGGAGGAAGTGAAAGGAGGTAAGGTTCTGTGCCTGCTTCAGGAGGAAGTAAAATGAGTTCAGGTTCTCTACCTCACTGGGGTTGGTGAAAAGGAGTTTTAAAAAGGCTTCTCCGCCTTATTGTGGGAAAGGAGAGTCACTGAGTTTTAGTGTAATACCTGGAGGGGAGGCTCCGGGGAGTGGATGTAGGTCAAGTTAACCAGACCACTATAAAATCTGGTGTGTTTGTTCTTTTACTATTCTTCTTTTAATTTCTGCACTTTACTTTTTTGTAGATGATCATGTGATTAAAGTTATTATTTTGGTTGATTAATCATCTCCACATCAACATGCTATTGCAATTATTTTAAAATATTCAAAAAGATTTTCAAAATTATTTTCCTTAAGAATTTTTAAAACTACCAATTCAACCCCCCCCCCCTCTTGGTTAGTCTCGCGCTAGTTCATAAGGGCTTAACATCCCCAACAAACTTTTAAGTGGTATCAGAGCGAGATTCATAAAATTAATTTATGAAAAATTTCTGAATTTGATCAATGGCTAACTTTGGTAATAGAAACACCGTAGAAGCATATTCAATCATTCAATCACCTTTATTTGATAACATACCTTTTGATTTATGGAAAATTCGCATGTCCACTGTTGTACAATCGATCGATTATCACATGTGGATACTTGTTAAAGACAATTATAATGCACCTTTTAGACTGGTTAATGGTGTTAAAACTAAACTTCCTTTTATCAAATAGACTCATAATAATAGGGACTTAGTGTAACTTAATGCCAAATATTTGAATTATTTTTTCTGTGTACTGAAATATGAAGATTACATGCATGTGTTGACTTGTACAACTGGTAAAGAAATCTGAGATAAATTATATATCACTTATGAGGGCACAACTAAAGTTAAATAATCCAGGTTGAATATCTTACTTCATAACTACGAACTCTTTCATATGAAACCTAGTGAGTCAATATCTAAAATGTATACTTGGTTCACACAAATTATCACCTCCCTGCATGCCTTAGGAAGAAAACTCACTAACTATGAGAAAGTTAACAAAATCTTAAGATGTTTGCCTTCTTCCTATGATGCCAAGATAACGTAATCGCTGAAACTAAGGACTTCAACACCTATTCTATTGATATCTTACTTGGATCACTCATTACTTACAAGTAAGGAGTGAACCAAAGACAACTTGATGCAGGTGAGAAAAAGAAAGAGAAACCTGTAGCGTTGAAGGCTAACGATATGGAGACTAATGCTTCTGGGTTTGAAAGTGATGATGTTACCTTAATCACTAAGCAATTCAAAAGATTTCTAAGGAAGAAACAAAAGAACTATCAGAAATGGAATAAAGGTAAGAATAGTAAAAATTCTAAAGGTTCTTCTAATACAGTTTGTTTTGAATGCAGGAAGCCAGGTCATATAAAAGCTGATTATCCTACACTCAAGGCTCACCCAAGCAACGAGAAGGGTGAGGAGAAACCTATGTTCAGGAAGGATAAGAAACAAATTTAAAAGGCTTTTTGGGTAGATTCTGCATCGGACTTCTCTGAGACTAAAATGAAGAGGAGACTACAAACTTGTGTTTAATGGCAGATGAACATCTTGGTCAGTCTGACCAAGAAGAGGTATATGAACTAACCTATGATCAATTACTTGATGTTTCTTAGAAAATTCATTCATCATATAGGAAACTTAAGAAAATACATGCTAGCTTGAAATTGGAATTCTTGAACTTGCAAAAAGAGCATAAAGTTTTACTTAAAGATCATTCTTCACTTGATAGCAATCACTTATCATTACTTGATGAATTTTATGTGTTAAATAAAAAGCATTCTGAATTAATTGTTGAGTATGATTCATTGAAAGTATCGTATATAGAATTAGAAATTGCATTCAAAGAATTAAAAACTCATGCATTCGATGCAGAAAGTAGGGAGCATGCATTAAGAGTGGAAAATTCAATTCTTGATAGTTCAAATAAATTTTTTGATACTGAATTATTTGCTCTTATGAAAAATAAACAACCACCATCACTTGAAGAATTTCATACAAAATTATCAAAACATGCATCCTCCAAACCTAGGAAGAGGTACTATCACCCACGTAGATTAGTTAACCCTTTTTCTGGCATTAGATGTTTCTCTTGTGGTATGTTAGGACATATCTCTCACACTTGCACTGTTCACCATAGTACACGTTGGGTGTGGAGGCCCAAATTGCATGATTCACAGCATAACATATATGCATTGCATTCTTCTTTCCATAAGAAGGAAGCCAAACTTGTTTAGGTTCCTAAATTTGATGTTTGATAATTTTTTAGGGGTGCTCTCACACAAGACCTCATGAGAGCATGTGGTACCTAGACAGCGGATGCTCAATACATATGATTGGAGATGCAAATCAATTCATTTCGTTGGAGGCCAGGGTTGGAGGCAAGGTCACTCCTGGAGATAACACCACCAGGAAAGTGGTGGGCGCAGGTATAATCAGAAACTCCAAGAACCTTTTAATTAAAAATATTTTACTTGTAGATAGACTGAAGCACAACTTACTCAGCATCAGTCAACTCTGTAACAAAGGGTTTAGCATAAAGTTTATGGAAAATATGTGCATTATCAGCTTAAATAATAACATTATTTTGCAAGGCAAGAGGATCAATAATGTCTATATGTTAGATTTAAATAACATTGAGTGTGATGTATCATTCTACTTAAAAACTACTACTAATGAGTCTTGGCTATGGCATAGGCAGTTATGTCATACCAGCATGAAAACCTTTAGAAGAGTAACCCAAAACGACTTAGTCAGAGGTGTCCCCAAGCTTAAGTTCACTAAGAATCACATGTGTAATGCCTGTTAACTAGGAAGTAAGTCCAATCCTCTTTCCACTCCATTAAGGACATTAGCACCTCTAGAACTTTAGAAGTCCTTCACATGGATCTATTTGGACCCATTATCACTGCCAACTTAGGGGGAAAAGTCTATGGATTTGTGATTATCGATGACAACTCGAGGTTCACTTGGATTATATTTTTGTCGCATAAAACTGAGTCATTTGATGAATTTAAATCTTTCTCAACTTGGATTCAGAAGAAATTAAGTTGTGAGATCTTGACCATCCATAGTGATAATGGTGGAGAGTTTTAAAATATGAGATTTGAAACTTTTTTTGAGGAGTAAGGGATTAGTCACAACTTTTCAGCTCCTAGGACCCCTTAGTAGAACAGGGTAGCTGAAAGAAAGAATCAGACCTTAGTGGAAGCAGCTAGAGTCATGCTTGTTGAGTATTCACTTCCAAAATACTTTTGGACAGAAGTGGTGAACATAGTCTGTTATGTGTTGAATAGGGTTAATGTTAGATCCAAACTGAATAAGACACCCTATGAGATCATTAAGGGTAGAACCCCAAACCTATCCCACTTCCATATCTTTGGCTATAAGGTCTTCATTCTTAATAATGGAAAATCATCCTTAGGAAAATTTGACCCAAAATATGATAAAGGAGTGTTCTTAGGATATTCAAGTGTAGGGAAATCCTTTAGAGTGTTTAATAAGAGGATATTGGTGGTGGAGGAGACTACTCATGTAGTGTTTTATGAATCTGATCCTAAGGAGTTTAGAGCTGAGGAAGAAGAGGAAATAAGAGAGATTACCCAAGGAGTAGAAAATGCAAATCTGGAGAAAAGGGTAGAACCTCAAAATACTTTGCCTAGAGATTAGAGATATTCTTTGAGTCATCCTAAAGAACTGATCTTAGGAGACCCTTTTGAAGGTGCTAGAACTAGGCATGGACTAAAAAAGGAAGTAAACCATTCTACATTTATCTTAATGACTGAACCCTCCAATATCAATCAAGCCCTTTATGATGAATTTTGGATCTTAGCTATGCAAGAAGAACTTAACCAATTTATGAGGAATGATGTTTAGGCGTTAGTAGAAAGACCTAAAAATTAAAGTGTAGTGGGAACCAAATGGGTCCTTAAGAATAAAATAAATGATTCTGGTGTGCTGGTTAAGAATAAGGCAAGATTAATGGCTAAGGGGTACAACCAAATAGAAGAGATTGATTTTGAGGAGACCTTTGCCTCTGTAGCTAAATTGGAATCCATTAGAGTGCTACTAGCCTTTGCCTATTAGAAAAAATTTAAGCTTTTCCAAATGGATGTTAAGAGTGCCTTTTTAAATGGGGTAATAAAGGAAGATGTGTTTGTAGAGCAACCCCTAGGTTTTGAGAGTTCCAAATATCCAAATCATGTTTACAAATTAAAAAAGGCCTTGTATGGACTAAAACGGGCACCCAAAGCTTGGTATGAGAGGCTTATCACATTCTTACTAGAAAGGAAGTTTGTTAAGGGGAGCATAAACACCACCCTTTCTCGAAAGAAAGTAGGAGATAATTTACTCATTATCCAGATCTATATTGATTATATACTTTTTTGATCTTTTGATCAAAATTTATGTGATGATTTTTCTAAAATAATGAGTAGAGAGTTTGAGATGAGTATGATGGGAGAATTATCCTACTTTTTAGGGCTTAGCATAAGGCAAATGGATGGTGGAATTTTTCTTAATCAATCAAAGTACTCTAATGACATCTTGAAGAAATATAAAATGGATATAGCCAAGCCAATAAACACTCCCATGAGCTCCAGTGTCCAGTTAGATAACGATTCAAATGAAAAATCTATTGATCAAAAGAAGTATAGAGGCATAAGTTGATCACTATTTTACTTGACTACTAGCTGACCTGATATAATGTTTAGTGTTTGTCTCTATGCTAGATTTCAAGCTAATCCTAAAGAATTCCACCTTACAGTAGTTAAGAGAATCCTTAGATATCTCTTAGGGACCACAAACTTAGGAATATGGTATCCTAGGCACATCACTTCTTTTAAAATTATTGGACATTTTGATTCTTATTTTGCAGGGTGTAGGGTGGATATAAAGAATACTTCTAGAACTAGCCAATTCATAGGACAGTCTTTAGTCTCCTGGTCTAGTAGAAAATAAAACTCTATTGCACTCTCCACTACTGAAGCTGAGTACATTGCTATAGGGAGTTATGTGGCCCAAGTTCTTTGGTTAAAGCAACAAATTCTAGATTTAGGATTACCTATTGGCATAATTTTAGTTCTATGTGATAACACTAGTGCCATCTGCATCTCTAAGAATCCTACCAATATTCAAGAACTAAGCACATTGACATAAGGCATCACTTTATTAGAGACCATATTACGAAAGGGGACATTGAGCTACACCATGTAGCAATTGAAAAGTAACTTGCTGATAGCTTTACTAAACCACTGGCCTTTGACACATTCAGCATCTTAAGATCTAGATTGGATGTGATTGACATAAATACATGAATTTGATGATTACTAGTTTTTGAATTTTTTATTTTTTATTTTTTTCTTTCACTTTTTATTTGATTTGATTATCTGTTTCTTTTTTATCTTTATTCTCTGCTATTTTTCTTTTGTTGCTATTGTTTACCTGATTTAGTTATTTTTTTATGTGCTTTCCTGTTGTTATTGATTTACTGTTTATTTTCTTCAAAATCAAATCACTGCTCACTAATGCTGACACTTGATTTCTAAATGAGAGTTTTTACCTTATTTTTGTTTAGAAGCTTGTAAGCAGTGATTGACTTCTCTAAAATAATTAAATGGAAGAAACATTGATGATTATTTCTCTTCCTCTAACTCCTTTAATGGTGTATTACTCCTTTTGGATAAAAATTCTTTTTAAAATTTAAAAGTTGGACTTTGAAATAATGATCTATTTTATCTTCCTACAGTTACCTATCTCATATGAGTAGTGTTCCAAATCATTGAATAAGTTTCATATTTCTTAATCAAGTGATAACATTTATTATATGAGAATGATTCTATTTTGTGGTTTACTTTTTCTTATCTAAGAGAGTGAGTTTTTTTCTTCTCTCATATCTGAAAGATAATCTCACAATTTAGAGTCTTTTAGAGGTTTTGAAATAAAGGAAGCTTGCAATAGATATGCAAAGTATGCCAATCAATTGAAAATAAAAGAGGCACAAAATAGCTCAACTGAAAAGATGCGTAATATTCGCCAAAAATTGAAAAGGTACACAAAGTGCATCAAAATCAAAAGATCATCAAAGTGCGCCAATAAATTAAAAAAGAGGCATAAAATTAGCCCACAAAGAAATAACCTTCTTCCTCTTTCAAATCTTTAAAAATCTTAGAAGAATTCATGGACTACTTAATGTATTCAAACACTTGAGATGAAAAATTGTAATTTCTAGTTCTCTAATTTTTAATACTATTTTATCAGATATTTTTCTAGAACGAAATTTGAAATGATCGCTTTCCTTACCTAATTTCTTTTCTTCGGTATTAGATTTTTATTTGAAAGGAATTTCAATATATAAGGTGTCCGAGGTAGGAGTTACAAAAATTGATTTTGTAATTTTTCTGAATTTCAGCATTATCAATTTTCTTCTTATTGACTTTTGAATTGAAAATTAAGAAAAAAATTTAATTTACTGGAGCAGATTGATTCAAAAAAAATATTTTTATTGTTGTTTCCCCATTTTTACTTTTTTTGATTTTTTTATCTTTGCTTTGATTTTAATTTTTTTAATTATAATTTTTTGGGTCCCTGATCATTCCTCTCCATCCTTCATTTTTTCATTTTTTTGGTTCACATCATCCTTGGTGATCCTCATATCATCCTAGAAGATATGATCAAATCATCCACATCTTGAACTAAAGGCTGATCTGACTCAAATATTGGTGATCATCCTGGATAATACACCTCATCCTCCTGGATGATCCATGTGGTAGCAGTTGGATGATAGTAATATTATCTTAGATAATCCATTAAAACTAGAAACCCTAATTAGGGCAATAATTTAAAGTTAGTTTGATTAAGCAGATCATCCTAGGTGATCATCCCATCGTATAGGATGATATGCTCAAATCAGAAAATCTCAGCAGCCAGACTAATTTAGGCATATTTTTATTTTAGTATTTTGGTCTAATCATCCTGGATGATACGTGTATCATCCTAAATGATTCATTATATTCATGCCTAAATAAGCCAGGTGATTAAGAAAATCAATCAAGGATTGATTGATCGATCACACCGTACTGGATGATCATAAGATCGTCCTGGATGATCAATTATAAATCTTCATCGTCCAATATATCTCACCTAGATGACTCGAACTATGTGCCTGATGATATTTTCATTCTAAATTAATTATACAGGATGATAGATTTATCATCCTAGATGATCAATTATTTTGAAATCATCCAACATAATTATCCTGGATGACCCGAACTATATGTCGAATGATATTGGGTATTTTTGAACTAATCACACAGGATGATATAGATATCATCCCTGGATGATCAAGTCATTTTCTTTAGATCTTCCAAACCTTTTCTCCTGGATATCCCGAACTATGTGCTGGACGATATTCTTGATTTAGAACTAATTATCCAGGACGATCGTAGAATCTTCCTAGATGATTATAACAAATCATGTCTTCTAATCGTCCAGAGGAACTAGATCATCCAGGTCAAAAGGGTCAAATTTACACTGATTATATAGGACAATCTTAGGATTGTCATGGATGATCTTTGATGGGAAGTTCAAATTTAGGGCAATTTTTCATCCCTTCTATTTAAGATTTCTTATTTACTACTGTTGAGATCTTTTACCGCTGTCCTAACCTGAGAGAGCCTTGAGAGGGATAAGGAGAGCTTAGGAGAGAGAGAGAGAGAGAGAGAGAATCTTGGGAGGGGGAGTTTGTGAGGTGTTCACAAAGGTTACTCAAAGAATGGATTTGAGTGATCATCTCTAGTCGTCGTCCCTTATCTCTTGGTATCTCTGTGGGATGGATGGTCAGCAAAAAGATCAATGTTCTCTGCCTCTTTCAGGAGGAAGCAAAAGGACGTAAGGTTCTCTACCTGCTTCAGAGGGAAGCGAAAAAAGGTAAGGTTCTCTACCTGCTTTAGGAGGAAATGAAAGGAGGTAAGGTTCTTTGCTTATTTAAGGAGGAAGCAAAAGGAATTTGGGTTCTCTACCTTACTAGGGTTCATGAAAAGGAGTTTTGTAAAGGCTTCTCCACCTTGCTGTGGGAGAAAAGAAGAGTCACTGAGTTTTAGTGCAATACTTGGAGGGGAGGCTCCGGGGAGTGGATATAGGTCAAGTTGATCGAACCACTATAAAATCTAGTGTGTTCGTTCTTTTACTGTTCTATTTTTAAGTTATGCACTTTATTTTTCTGTGGATGATCGTGTGATTAAAATGATTATTTTGGTTGATTAATCATCTCCACATCAATGTGCTATTGTAATTATTTTGAAACATTCAAAAAAGTTTTCAAAATCATTTTTGCTTAAGAATTTTTAAAACTATCAATTCACCCCCCCCCCCCTCTTGGTTAGCCTTGGGCTGGTTTATAATGGCTTAACATCCCTAACAAACTTTCATAGAGTTGGTCTAAGTTCTCTAAGACTCATCCTTAATTATTGTCCTTAAATGACACTAGTGTTGTAATGGAATTTACAATCAATGTCTCTAACCCTTGAACATATGCATGGGTGTAAACAAACCACATCGATGGGTTTTGAGTTTGCAGAAAAATAAATATAAATGAGATACATGGGTTACCACATAGACCTAAGGTTAGAGGAGCATGTCCAAGTCACTTCCCTTTTTCTTTGTGAGTATCGGATTCTCGTTTCTTGATTGGTAAAGTCAAGTTCAAGCCATTGTTAATTAGGGCGGCCGGCTCAAACAGCCCAGCCTAAAGTCTCCAACTTCAAGTTTCACTTTTGTTCTTCAACAGAACAAAAGGGTCCGTAGACAGAAGTGCCCGAAAGACGGTCAACTCTGATTTTTCTATAGAAACTTTCATTCATCTCAAAACAAAAGGAATGCATCAACAAAACTGCCCTTCCATACGGATCGTCGTGGCATGAACTTTGAAAATAGATTAGTGCAGAAGGTGTGAAACCTTAGTGTTGTGAGGGTGGTCAAAGGACAAATGAAATCTATCCATCAGGTAGGTTTGAATCCAATTGGAGTTCTTTTGCTTCGCCCTGCTTCTGAAAAGTGCTAGTTCCCAGCCGAGCGAAGACTTTCTATCGATAGAGCATCTCGAGCCGCTTCGCACCTCTCCTCTCGCTTTGCTCGAGCATAGAAAGCTATCCTTTCAGTCGAGAAACTCTCGCCTTTAGTCAGGGCCCTTTGCTTTGACTTGTATATGCGCATTCCCGAGCGGCTTTGTTGAATTTTTCCTTCTTTTGATTCCCTATTTCAATTAGGCTAATACACCTGTCGGTGTAGGAGTTTGAGTTCATGCTACCTTTATCTACGATATTGGAACATCTACCTTTGTCCCAGCCGGTAGAATTACATCAAGAACAAAGATGGGAGAAAGAAAGTAAGCCTTCGATTGGAAAGCTAGCCAGGAGGGAAAGCAAGGCTGTTCAAGGTGGAAATGATCGTACTAACGAGTGTTGATTTCATTTTTCTCACTTTCATAGGTTCACAGGTGACTGGGAACTGATAGACTAGTTATTAAAACCTACGACGGATAAGGCTTAGTTCTAGCTATGTATCTTTCCATAAAAGAAAAAAGAATATGCTAATCTGATTGCATATCCACTATGATTTTCACTTCTTCTAGCACCTCGCTCGCTTACCCGTTCGCTCCACTCACTGCTGGGACTCTCTAGAGCCTTTTCTTCTTTTCTATTTTATGCTCGAGCTATCCGCCTCTAGAATTAGAGAATTCTTAACAGTTGGTGAGCCGTATGATGGGCAACTATTTCCTCCAGTTCGGAGAGGACTCAGCTGGTTATTTTGGTCACAACATGGGTGTGCTGGACATCGTGGTTACGTTGTTAGGGAGCCCCGTCCAACAGTCTCTGACGTCTTGCTCACTAATGGGTCTGAGAGGTTTTCTTCCGGAGTGAATTACATTACTTAGGTGAAACTCCTATTTTCATTTCATCTTTTGCTGCGCAACCTCAATGTGTTCTTTTCTTAACCATTTAGGTAAAGTGAGCATAAAAAGGGATATTGGACTCAAACACTGCGCCTTAATAGCGGGCCTTGAGTTGGCGATTCACATGAAAATTCAGAAACTCCATATATATGGAGATTCCCAACTCATAATTAAACAAGTAATTGGCACTTTCAAATTAATAAGGCTGGATTAATCTCATATCATGAGTATGTATTGAAACTCCTACAACAAATTCCTGAGGTAGGAGGAACCTTATATAGATTTGACTACAGTGAAATTAATCATTCTATGTCTGCTCGTTCTCCCCTCTTCAATTCCCAATGAACAACATGATCTTGACTTATCATTTGTTCCATTTGGTCGATCTGAGCAAACCTCCAATATTTACAGGAAGAAGATTTGGTAGAGCCTCTGAATCCTGGCTTGAATGCCTAGAAGTTGAAGAGCAAAATGACTGGAGGCAACCTTTCATAGACTACTTCGGAGAAAATAAACTCCCTGCAGCTATTTAGTTGACCTACGCATTTGAACAGCTTCAGTGAAACCCATTTTTCTTTGATAAAAAGAGATGCGATCAATATAAGGTTCCTCCTCTGAATGAAATTCAATGGGGTCATACCATATCTTCATCCATAGGCTCCCAAGTGCCAGGATCAATAAAGAGTTCTATTTACCCTGATGATATTGATATAACATCATGAATAGTTCTTCTATCTCTATATCGCACGATTGGGTTAAAGTAAGGGGGAACCAAAATAACAAGAAAAAAGAGAATGAAACAACCGTACGGGCATCTTTTGTATATTGCATACGGCTGCCAGACGACGTGCTAGGAGTTGAGTTTATTGATGCTTCAGATCGCCGCGGTAGACATGCATGACTTTTTGGACGCCGGTCTCCTAGCATTACAGAGTACTTTGTTCTCAAAGAAAGCTTCTTTGTAGTCCTTGTAGGAGACTTTGACTTGACTTCAAAGAGAAAGAACTTCACACAGTGGCCTTATGTAGTATGATTCTCCTGCTCCCCACTCGAGATAGGCTCGAGCAAAGCGAGAGGATATAGAGATAGGCTCGAGCAAAGCGAGAGGATAGCTCTGCCTGAATGATACGATCAGCAACTTCTAGTACCCAAGCTGCGCGCTATAGATTAGATCCTAAGTAGCTATAGGATCAACCCTGGAAGACGGCCCTACCAAAGAAAGCGAGTCTCCTTATTATTTCTTAGAAATTCTCAGTATTCTAATGACCTAGCTAACATTCTATTCCTCTGAATCGGGGCACCAATTTTTAGGTCTTTTCCCCGCTCATTACATCTCATCATAAATCTGTGCATTAGCTTCAAGGCTATGTCTCCTCTTTACTTGATGAAATTGCTTCTACTTCTACTGGAATGAAGCGACGTTCATTAGAAAAAATTTGTATTCCGTCTAATTTCAGATCTACCTCTCTTCTCATCATTGGCTTATGGGATCTAGGATCTTCTAAGTTTAGGAATGCTCACCTCATCGGAGCAAGTCAATGATGTAACCAGCCGTAGCACCACCATTTAAAAGAAATGGAGGTGAGTGATCTCCTTAGCTTTAGCTGCCAATCAGCTTCATCAATACCTCGCAAAAAGGTGAAGAGAGAAAGATGTGTCAGAATTTACTGTATCGAAATATAAAAGCTAGTATAAATTGATATGCAAGCAAATAATTAAAACTTAATGAGAATTTAATTGGATATTCTTATTGTTTTTCATCTCTATCAACACTTGCCGAAATAATCATGCCGACAAATGCTTTAAAACTGTTACACATCAAGACTACAAAACTACAAGAATCTCGACTCATATAACTTTAATATTCCAATGTTATTTTATGTTAGATAAATCTAGGAAGTGCACACATGAAGCTAATAGAAACATAATCATGTTTATAAATATTGTATTAAATGATAAATATACATACATGTCAAAGACAGAGTAATATGATTATATGTTATTTAGCATAATTATTCATTTTCATGTTGAATACATAGAAGGGATCAAAAAAATTCTCCCGTAAAACCCAAACTTATAACAAGTAACCACATATAAAATATTATCGACAAAAGAAAACTACTCAATATCATGTTTTAATCATCATTCCAACTTAATAAATATATTCAATATAAACTATGTAGCTGAAAACCAATGCAACTTATTTTCTTTTAAGGATCGACATTTCCATAATGTATACACATCAAATCTCTATTTTGAATAATATTTACATACATGGGACCATTTCAGCGTATATGTATTTGTGTATATAAGGAAATTTCAACACTGACAATGCTTCGTAAGCATATTTTGACACAAATAATTCATTACAATAAGGTTTCAGCACATATAAATCTCATAGGAGCAAACCAACATATATGTTTATATACAAAAGAGGAGCATTCATGGACACTAGTAAATAACTCTTCAAGTTCATTTTGTGAAGTGCAATCACTCATATGTATACATCGAGATGATGGTGGGCATATAAATATGCTAATTTAAGAGTAAACTCATATATTTGCAATTGAGGAAAATAATGATATCATATTATCACTTGGAAGACATCAGTATAGAGGAAAACATGGACCGATGTACAAACAGCAAATTAGAGATTCAAAAAGATTTGATGATATAATCATATTTATTTTAATAAAATCATCCTCAAGTTTTATTAATATTTATTGAAAATAAGCAAGCCAGTTGTTGCTCTGAAGTTTTTTTTTTCCACAGCAAAGCCACCATAATATGATAACAATGTCATTATTATTATTGAGAATAAATGAATGTAATGTACTCTTTTACAATTCATCAAAAGACTTTCTCAATGCTTGTTGTTTCTCCAAAATAAATCTTAGCAGATTTATAATTTCATGAATATGGAGCTCTAATCAAGAAGAAATTTCAGCGATGTATATTTTTGGATAGGTGAAAAATTAATCATGTGTAGTACTTGCAAAGGTTCATCTAATAAAATTAAATTTAAGCTAAGAAAAAAACTCTCGGTCATATGACATTTCATCCGAATTTAACTTCAGTAATCTTACATCTGTTAAAGGATAAATTTAAATGAGTAGAAACCCCAACACATAAAGTTTTAGCAAAAACTTATCAAATAATTACCGAAACTAACACAAATATTTTTTTTTTTGAATCAGTGGTAACATAAATCATGATATTATTTGACAAAATTGGATCTTTAATAAAGACAACATCAAGATAAAAGTAATCCATTTTACTCTTACCAAAATAGTGAACAATAAAGGTAACGAAATATATGTCTAGCATATAGAACTTCAATAACTATTATAATAGTTAATATGGAATCATTACTCACCAGGATTACAGGACATAATCATAACACCTCTATCTCTGCTACTATTGAGATCTATTGCTATCGAAATAACCAGCTATTTCTTCTTTGGCTGAATGGGAGAAGATGGCCACTCCTATCGCTTGTTGGAGGGGAATTCATTGGAAGCTGCAGCCTTGAGCTTCTCTTCCCCTTAGACATTCAAATCTCATAAAAGTGACACCTTCTTCTTCTCTAAATGCTAGCAGCGAGCAAGCGACTTGGGGCTTCTCTCACTCAAGCGACTGACCCTAGCTTTGTGCAAAATCAAGTAAGGATGGTGGCTATTTATGGGAATGACCTGGATTACAAAGGAGCCCACGTATGAGGGAATGACGGCCAGCCCTAGTAGCTCTAAAATATGTAGAAGGAGGTCTTTCCAAAGGGGTGGCTGCTTCTGTGTATGGATGGATCGTGGAATCCCAAGTAAAAAAAATAGCGCCCTAATATTGTTATCAAGATCAAGGGACCATCATCCCTTGAAAAGTTGATCGGATGGTTGATATCAAGTGATAAAATTAAAGAAATTTAAATAGCTAAATTGAAGAAGAAATATAGAATTATACAAACCAAATTCATCATATAGCATTTCAATTTAAATTGATATAAAAAATTCACCTTAGTTGAAGTTAATTTAACTCGAAATGAATGAAATCGAACTGGTTAAAGCTAGTAAAGTTGATTTGCACTTGAGTCAAATCAGCACACATTGAACTAAATTGATCGAAGCTATCAAAGTTAAAATTCATTAGAATTTATTTAAACTGACTTAATGATGCTTGATTGAATTTGTTTGATAAAAATCAAATGAGCTTTTATTGACGATTGATGGAAAATTTCATGTTTGAAGTTTGAATTAAGACTGGACTGAAATGAGATTAAAGATTTGAATGAAGTGTAGATTGCAGACTGGATTGGAGTGTGATCAAAATTTGATTGGGAAATGATTTAAGGTTGATTAGAGGTTGGATTGGAATTTGATAAAGAATTAGATTGGGGTTTGAATGGGACCAATATGATTGACAAGTGGGCACTTGCCAATCATTAGGTCACCAAAAGAAAACCCAGGTATGTCCTAGTGACCTCATATAAAAATGAGGTCAACAGTACGCTGTAAGTGTTCTAGAACTTAAATAAACCTTAAGGCCCGAAACCCTTGTTGAGATTTGTAATCTCCTACCTTTAGAGCTTTGTACAAAACCTAGTTGTTATCTTATTATGCATTTTAAAATTAAATTCAATTGCAAATTCTTTTATTCTATTATTTACATTTTATTATATTATTTAAAATTTTATTTGATTACTTAGAACATGAACCCATACGATTGCATGTTTGGCGACTACGCTTGTGATTAGGAGCACTAGAATCTGATTTATTTACCCGTAGTTTCTTTTCCCATTCGATTGGTAAGGTTTCAAAACATTCAGGACCTATTTAAATTCTAACATGATAATTCCAACCAACCCTAAAAGATATACAAACTAAAATTATAAAATGATAAGTGATAATATTTTATTTGGTAAGAATAAATCAACCCTTAAACTAAAAATAAAAGACATGTAATTGAATATTAAAACTACAAATAGAACTAACACAACCCAACAAATATTAAAATCATAAACAAATAAAAATCTTAACAAATCTGAATATTAAGATCATGATTAAATTAATGTACAATTCAATGAGCATAAGGATTAAACACAATCTTAAATAAATAATCATTGATTAAATAAAAAATTGAAAAATTTGATAAAAATTTGTAACAAACTAAATATATAAACCTAAGATGAATTTTAGAAATAAGTTAAATATTGAACAAATAATGAAAGAAAATTCCATAAATTATTAAAAATTCAATAGATCATTTAAAATTCAATAAAACATTAAAAATCTAATAAATTATTAAAATTTTAATAAATATTAAATATTTTAAAAATCCTTAAATTAAATAATTTAAGTATTAAAAATGGTTAATTAAAATACCGTAAGTAACCAATCTTATTAATCAACCTTAATAATTAAAATTCAACCTAAAATGAACTCCAAAAATGTTAAATCACTGAAACCTTAAATTTGAACATAAAATCCCTTGACCTTTTAACAAATTAAATCCAATTAATTTGATAACTTCAACTAAAAATAAACTTAGGATATATCCAAACTACACAGCCTACTAAACACACTTAGATTTATTTGTTAGGACAACCGACTATAGCTTTAGGTTAGGCTGGTTTTTACTTTCTTGCTGTTGTGTGACGGGCTTTCTCATAGTTTTTACTACATGTTGGTTATAATGATTGGCATGTTTGTTTATTTACTTACTCCTATAATCTAAGAATTGATGTGATGGACAGTAGATTACTCTTAGAATAGGAACAATCTACTCATAGAATTTTTTGCAGGTGGCCATGCTCATGTAGTGCTAAATCAAAGGGGATAAATTAAATATTTAAATTGACAAAAGTTTATACAGGCCAAAATGCTATGCCCCTTAAAATTAAAAGAGCATGGCTAAGTGTGGCTGGTGAATTTAATTTAAATGTAAATATATAACTGTATATGATGATTTTATTATAAACTACATAGGATAACCCTGCAGGTGGTCTAGATTCTCTTTTATGTATGAAATATAATGTAAATGTGTTTAAAAAGTGTTGTAATGTGAAAGTGATTTGAAAGTGGGATATCACACCCAACTTGGAATCTAAAGAGAAAAAAAAATCCCTTAGGGGAATGTTCTTTTCTATTTGGAAAGCCAAGTTAAGGTGACTTTAATATCCAAAGGGAAAAGAAAATATCCCTTTGGGGATGAGTTTCTTTTTATTTGGATATCCAGACCGACAAATTCAAGGAGTTCGTAGAAGGAAAGAAGGCTGAGGAAAAAGATGAAGAAGTGAAGAAAAGAGGAGATATCCCATTTCAAAATCACGTACGTCAGTCTTAGGATTAGAATTCAGGTTTGTTGTTAGTGGTACCCGACCACTTTACTTTTTCAGCAAATCTTGGGTTGTAAGTAAAATGGCACTTGCCATCTGGAATTTGGACATTATCTTTTGGAAAATTTAAATTTGATTGTTTACATTACTTGCATAGTAGAATTGCCTATTTTTTTAGTTTTTATTGCATGCTATGTTTTATTTTAGCTTGGATATGATCAAAGTTTTTGTGAGGGTACGAATAAAATTTTTTATACTTGAAACTTTAATAAAATTTTTAGGCTCATATAGAAACTCTAACATTCTAAGAAGTAAGGTCAGGACACCGAGAGTCAGCATATACTTATTATTACTTTCTCTTTCTTGTTAAGCACCTCCCTAACTACGGGTTCTAGCAGACCACCTGACCTATTAGGGTGCAGTTATGTCAAAGTGATGTTATGTAATCTCTAGGAAAAAACCTATTTTTAAGTTATATTTTAAAACTACTTCATAATGTTTTTATGCATTTTAGTCAATCAGCATGCATTATATTAGATATAAATTAAAAAAATCTAAAATTATAATTACATTTTACTTTCAAGCATTAATTACCCTATATACGTTGAGGAGCCAATTAGGATTTGTCTTAGATGTGAGCCCACCCCAATTTCTCAAAATTTAAACAACGTCCCTACCCATCTTTAATAAAGAGACCAAACACAAAATTTTAAAGCCGCTAGGTGGTTAGTTGGCTCCCCAATCCAGGCTGAGGTAAGTCTAGATTTATACTTCATTAGATAGGTTCGATTCACTACTTTATAGTACCAAAATAAGATTTAGGTTATGAGGTAGATTTTTAAATCTTAAGTCCTCATCTTTTGGGAATATAATCCCAACTTTCTAATAAAATGTCAACTGAAACATAAAAAAATTCTCTCATAAAATGTAAACCCCAATATAGGGTAGATTGAGGTTGCCTCTGAGCTTCTCAAAATTTGGCACCTCCTACTTTTTCCCTTTTGACTAGCTAAGAACTGTTCAATGTTAAGCTCTCTCCTTAGAAAATTCCTACTTCTTTTCTTATCTTTTTACTTTGTAATCAAAGAGTATGAAATCGCTGCTTTAATCGAGAGTTTTCTTAGGAGTATTTCTCTTAGGATGTAATTAACTATAGAGGCTTTCCCCTATAGGAATTTGAGAACTCCATACTAAAATAAACCTTATTTTATTTCTATAAAATAAGGAAAAAATCTTTGGGAACATAGATGTCTTTTAAAAAAAAGCACATTTCTAATTTTAAATGTACTTGTAAAATGTTATTATAATCTTTTTAGATAATATAACATTTCACTTGTTATATTCAATCTTAGAAATGATGAATCTTATAAAACTCATTCTTATTTTTTAGATGTCGTGAACAATATTATGTTTGTCTTTTAAGATGATATAATATTTTTCTTATTATATCTAATGAAAAGAATGGATAACTTTTTGAAAACCCTATTTCTATTTTTAAACACATTCTATAAAATTTTGTGTTTATCTTTTGAGATGATATGTTATTTTTTGAATTGTATTTGATCATAGAAATATCATTTTCTAAAACCCTATTTTGACATTGAATCCATTGTAGAATATTGTGTCGGTCTCCCGAGATCGTACTTTATTTTCAATGCAGTATTCGATTACAAAATAGGAGAAATTAAAATCTGCATGGCGGAGGTAAATTTCCCCAATACAATTATATTTTGAATTTAATTTTGGTGTTAAGTACGAGTTACTTTTAAATTTTAGTTTTATTTACCATCAATAAGTTATAATGATAAATAATATAATTAGAATTTATCTTAATTATCAAATAATTTAATTAAAAAATTAATTTCAAATTATAATATTAATTATTAAATTGCTTAAATTATTAATTTAATAAGTATTTCAAATCTAATTAATTAATTAGTCATTTTTTAATAATTAATCATTTAACTAATACTCATACTAAAAATTAAATTAGTTATTTAAGTGTTTTTTAATTAGTTTTAATTATTAATTATTTTATTAACTTCTTAATTATTCAACTATTCATTAATTATTTTATGAAGTTTGGAATCAATTTGGATCAAAATAATTAAAATCCTTCTTAATTAATAATTAAAAATTCAATTAATTACTTAAATTTAAAAAATTCATAATTAATTCTAAAAATTCTAAATTGACCAAACTAAAAGCCATTAGACTTTATTTAGGGTATAATATTTATTAAAAATGTCAAACTACTAGAAATAAGTCAAAAAGTCAACATTTTGGTCAATTGTAGTTCTAAAATAGGTTAAAATTTTAAAAATTCATAACTTAATCTAAAAAATTCCAAATCCAGCCAACTCAGTGTCTAGTTAATCACCTTAGGGTCTAGTATCTAAAAAAATACCAAAATCTTAGAATTCACTTCAGTTTAAAAGTTAAATTTTAGCCTCTTAATTTAATGCTTTAAATAATTCATAAAATTCTAAAATTTAATAATACTTAAATCCCAAAAAATATCAACCCAATCATTAAAACCAGTAACCAAAAAATTTAATTAAAATTTTTCAACTCTTAATCCACAATCTACCAAGTTAAATTACTGGTTACTTATAGGAGCCTGGGCCTACGTAGCTATTAACTTAGCTTCAAAGACGATGAAATAAACTTCATAATTGTGGTGTAGACAAAAGTAGTAATCATTCAACATCAAATTACATTTTAAAATCAATATCTAAAATCCCTTAAGCCTATCAACAAATCAAAATACTAGACAACTTCAACAAATTACCCGATATAAAATATATCCAAGCCACACAGCTTGATACACACACTTTAGATCGTTTGCTAGGATAACCAACTCAAGCTTTAGACTAGGCCAATGTTTACTTTTTAACTACTTGTTTACCAAATTTCTTATAATTTTTACTGCATTCTAGTTATAACTGATTGATTGATGTGATGTATTTATTTTAATATATATTATGTGAATTGATGTGATGGATATTAGATTGTCCCTAGGTTAGGAATGATCTGGATGCTCATAAAAATTTTTTTAGGTGGCTATATTCGTGTAGGGCTATAAAAAAGCGGAGGCAAAATTAAAGCTTTATCTGACATATTTTCTAGAGTCCTTCTTTGATTTTTACATGTATTTTAATTCAAAAGAGTTGTCAATGTGATTTCGAAATGGGATGTCAAACATCAACCTTGAAATCCAAAGAGGAGGGAACATCCCTTAGGGAAGATTTTCCACTACAGGAAAAATGTCATTTTTTGGCGGCCATTTTTGCTAGAGAAATGGCTAAAATTCATCGGAAACTAGCATTTTCGGTGGAGTTTCAGCGAAAAATTTATTAAAAATATTTTTCGGTCGATTATTTTTGTGCTGGAAAATTAAAGAAAAAAAAAAAAAAATCTAACCACTCAAGCAACCCGCCCCAATCTACCAACCTGCTAACCCCCCCCCCCCCCCCAGCCAGTCCAAGTGCCCCCCCCCCATTCAACCTGCTGCGCCCCAGCCCGCTGGGGTCATCCCATGAGGCTCGTCCAGCCAGCGCGCCATGCAGGTGCCTACGCAGGGTTCGAACCCCCGCCCCATCATCCGCCAATTCCTACCCCAACGATTGGGCTAAGCAGGAAAAACTATTTAGAAATGTCCTTTTTTATGTTTAAAATATTACTTAGAACTAATTATTCTAAAACTAAAATTAAAGCTAATTAATTATAACATAATTATTATAATAAAAGTAAAAATATTTTTTTAATAATTATATTATAATGTAATTTTAATATAATTATTATATTATAACATAATTTTAACTTAATTATTATATTATAACATGTTTTAAAAATATTTAATTTGATAATAAGTTAGTAAATTATTTAACTTAATTTAATAAAATAAATAATTAAAAATATTTTTAATAGTAATTTTTTAAACATATTTATTTTTCATCAGAATTCCACCAAAAATGCTATCAAAAATTTCATCGAATTAAATCTGTCAGAAAGCCTATCCAAAAATAAGTTGGAAATCCATCAAAAAATCCACTGGAAATCTGTAGAATTTATTTCCGCCAGAAATTTTCTATTTTCCTGTAGTGTTCCTTCCATTTAGAGATTCAAGTTAAGCTGGTTTTGAATCCAAAGACGAAAGAAACACCCCTGGAGGAAGCAGTTTTTTTTCATTTGCATACGTAGACCCGATGAATCCAAGGAGCTCGTAGAAGGATGAAGAAGTGAAGACATAGAGAACATCTCATTCTCAAATCATTTATAGTTGTTTTAGGAGTAGAATCTGAGTTATTTTCAGTGGTACCCAGCCACTTTTAATTTCTATAGACCCTGGGTTATAATTAAGTGGCACTTGCACATGAAATTTAAATTTATTTAATGATTAATTATTAATTGATTTATTTATATTAATTATACTTTAAAAATTATCTATTTTTCTAGGTTTTTTTCTTGTATATCACTTTTATTTTAGCCTCGAAATGCGTGGAGGCTCGTGAGGGCACACTTAAAAATCTTCTCTACTCAAATCAAATAATTTTTTTTAGGCTCATTAGAAACTTAATGATTTTAAGAAGTAAGCTTGGGTTCGCCGAGAGTTTGCATGTATTCATATTAATACTTTCTCCTCCTTGTTATGCACCTCCATGCCTATAGGTGCTGGTAGACAACCTGACCTATATGGGCACAGTTCTATCAAGGGAATATTGTGCAATCTTAAGGAAAATATATATTTTCTAAACCTTTTTAAAACTACTTCATATTTATTTTTGCATATGAAAGTCAATCAGCATGTATTTCATTAGAAATAAATTAAAGAGTCTAAAATTTTAATTACATTCAAAGCATTAATCACCCTACATAAGTCAAGGGGCCAATTAGTATCTACTATAATCGTCGATCCCAATTCCTTAAAACTTAATCAATAGTTTTTCCTATCTTTCGTAAAAAGATTGGACTCATAATTTTAAAGCTCCTAGGTGGTTAGTTGGCTCCCCAATCCAGACTAAGATAAGTCTAGATTTGTATTGCATTAGCTTAGTCCGGGGCAACTATTGTTTAGTTCTCAAATTAGATAGAGGATCCAAGATAGACTCAGAATCATAAGACCCTAACTTTGGGAATTTAGTCTAAACTTTCTAACAAATTGATAACTCAAATTAACTCAAACCCAAAATTTAAAGCATAATACATAGGATAGATAGGATTATTTTTGAACTATTTTATAATCTAAAAACACCTCCAACCTTTTAACCTTTATTTCTAGTAATAAGTGCTCAAGTTTTATCCAATCCCAATTAAAAATTTCAGCCTCACTCCTTTTGATATCACTCCTTGAAAAACTTAAAAGAAAATTTCTACCATTATTTTAATTTAGAGTTTTCATAGAAAATTTTGTTTCTTATGATCTAATTAACTACGATGGCTTACACTCATAGGAGATTTAAAGACCCCATCTATATTTCAAGAAAACAAATTAATTATCTTTGGAAAAATTAAGAACATCAATGACGATCATTATTGTCATATGCAAATGACTGATAATAAATGATATCTTTTTTCCTTGAGAAGATATATTATTTATCATCATGACTTTGAATATGAAATTAATCATACTTCATCTAGACTATCATAGATAGATACTCAATCGAATATCATTTTGATCCTTTGAGCTCATATATAGTTCTTCCCTGAATTTGATTATAATAATCAGGATGAACTCTCAATTTTATTTTTTGAACCCATTAAGGAATGATCTCTTCACCTCCCAAGGAGATATATCATTCATGATGACATGTTTAATTTCAAAACTAAAATTTCAAAAATTAAAATTTTCCAAAGAAATTTACTTTAAAACTGCTTTGCACCTTTCCAAAACAAAAGCTCTATTTCAATCAAACAAACACTTGAAGGAGCTTAAGGACTTGGGATCTCCATATAGGATAGTTGTCATTGGATAATTGGGTGGGAACAAAGTGTTTGATGTTAGATATACCAAATTTTAGAGAGGAAGGAATGTTGGTGTTTTCATTGGAGGTGTCTACAGAAGGTTCTCCAATGTGAGATGTAGCTGAATAAGCCATTGGAGGTGATGATGGATTATGCCTCGTCTGATACCATAAAGAAGTAGAGGTATTTGAACTGCATAAATTACATAGTAGAGTAAAAGTAAGGATATAAAAAAGTAAAGAATATGATGTGATTTCTATATAACAATTTTCTTAAGCTAAGCATTGAACAATACATATTATATATAGGCTAAAGGCTTGGGATTGCTTTGAACATATATGGATAAGATGCATTAGTTTGTTATGATGTAAGGACTGAGATTTTGCTAGCTGTATAGTGGCTGCTGTTGTGTTATAGTGGTGGTATGCTCTTTTACATTTCCTCAAAATGGCTTCAATCTCAAGGACCACAACCTTTACGTGGAGCTTATGTACTTTAGTAACTAATCATTCATTTTATAACAAGCATTTATTAAATCTTGCTTATAAGTAATCATTCTTGTAGCACTATATGTTAAATTTAACTTATAAATAAAATATTTGAAAAAGACACTAAATATTAAATCATATGCTAACATTAATCTATTCCTTGTAATAATAATTTAGTTAAATCTTTGAACTTCTATCCATAAATTATTTTTCTCTCTTTACTTTTTCTCTTATGCTTAATGCATACTTGTTACTATGAACATATAGAATAGATCTAATAGAAGAATACAATAAATCAACTACTTTTATTTAGCTTAAAATTCATAAAAAATTTTGATGGAACCATTAATCACTAACATAATAAACATAAGCACTACTCATAAATTACTAGAGAAAAAATAACTTATGTTAAGATGAGGTTCCTTTGATTCATATTTGACTTATTAACTACGATCAAATTATACACAAGTAAGAAACCAATTGTTATAAAATATAAGGCAATGGTTGATGATCATAACATATAATAATAAGCATCATCTTTTAACTTAATAATGTGCCATCAAGATTATACACCAAAAATAAATTAATAATAAATTACAATGGACAAGCTTAAGAAGTAGAAAACCATTCAACCTTCTCATGGTGATCACATCATGCAACAAATAACTTAATCCATCTTCTTTTTTTTTTTTTTTTGTCCATAATTCAACTCATTACATTTACTCATTTATTTTATTTAACCAAATAAAAAGACAATGTAAATTTTGACCCGAGAATAAAATGAATATAAACAAATTTGGACCTTATTTGATTTTGATCAAATTTGAGTTTAGTATAGTTCAAAATAAGGTTGGAACCAAACATGCATGGTTCGAGCATTACATTGGCACAGAACCAAACCAACTTGACCCAATTCTTAGCCGCATAAATAACATGATTTTAAAATGTGCAATTGAGTATTGAGATATTTTTTGCATGTGAGGTGAGACATGTATGCCTCAAGGAGTTTTGAGGGGTAACATTCAAAATCTAAAAATTGCATAATATGAAAATAAAAGTTAAAAGTGATTTTAATAAAATACATGAATAATATGTTAAAGAATAATATATAAACTTTCTATTGAATTACAAAGTAACAAATTGGGTTAAAAGATAGAAATTATATAAAAGTATCATATAACATCAAGTTCAACTCTAAATTTATTCTTTCCCATGTCTCTACTTATTCTCATTTAATTCCTAAAGAAATCTGAAATAGATGGCAATAACTCATAAATCATCTATACTATCATTATCGATGATGTCTTTATTTGAGGTATCATTAACAAATTGATCTCTTCTCTAACTCATCATGTGGAGTCTGATGCCTCATAATCTGGTTCTTCTTTTATTTCAGTTATAGTCATCTTTCATAAATGTTTGTCATCAATAAAAAGAAGATAGTAATGCTTCTAAATTTTTTGACGAAGTGGTGGTGGTGTGCAGCTTTTAAGTGATCCTCTACAAGAGCTATGATGGTGGTGGCTATAGTGGAGGCGGCAAGCTATAGGTTGAGGTAGTAGAGAGAAAGCTGTTGTAACTAGGGGTGCTTAAAGGCATAATTTGTTTGAGACTTTAGTTTAGAATTTAGATAAGTTTTGATAAAAAATATATACCTAGGGTAAGGCAAGGTGTGCATCAGCCAAATTAAGGCACATGCCTCATTAAAAAGCTTAAGGCATAAACCTCAAGGTATTTTTTATTCAAATTGTGCTGAGGTGAGCATCAAGGAGAGCCTCCTATTGTATAATTTTAAATAATGATAAATAAGGAACTCTTATAAATGAAATTTTATTGATAAAACCTTGAGTACATAAGGAATGATTGTGAGCAAGAGCTTGCCAAGAGTAAGGCAAGAAGACTAGTAAGCTAGTTGCCGCTTCCTCAACCCTTCATGACTACCATATGGTGAAGAATTCTTTATGAATTTAGTGATTTTCCTTACATGATAATCATCTTAAATTACTTTTCATCTGAAAGAATATTTGTGTCTTTACTTTCAATATTATGTCCTTTTTTATCATGTATGTGTTGACTATGTTGAAAATAGAAATAAGATAAAAAAGGAAGTGGGAGGTGAAATGATGGACTCTAAGGGAAAATACCAACTTATGCAATCTTCAATATTGGTGCTTATCTAAGTTGTATGATCCTAGCCTTATGTGGTTTTATTGTTGCATGGGCTTTAACGAAGGCCCTATCATATTATCTGATCTATGCTAGCAAATAAAAAGTAACAAGAGAAGAAAGTAACAAAAGAAATACTTAAATTGCTAAAAAGTATTTTGACTCATGTTTAGTGACATTATGATTTCATCTTAAGGGTGCCAACCCTTACGTGAGAAGTCTTGCCCTATTCTTGAGAGGATTGGATGTTGACTAATAATCCATGAGCTGGTCATCCAAGTATGACTTTAGTTATATTGTTGGCTTTTTTAAGCATTGGAAAATCATGTCAAGTCATTTTATATTAGGAATACCACATTCTTTATTGTTGGCTTATCACTAAGTTGCAAGTCAGAGTTGGGTAGCTCGGAGGAGAAATCAATTAGTCTAAGCAAGCTTAATGTGAGGGGACTTAAACTTATTTTTTTGGTTTTCAATTGTTACATAGAGGACTAGTTAATAACATAATTATCAATAAAGCAAAATGGTTCACGTCATGGTGCATGATGCGGTGAGGTGCACCAACCACGCCATCTCCATGGTGAAGAGCAAGGGATCAAAATGGCACGCCCCATTTGTGCCAAGTGTACGCAATGTTGCATGACGTTAGCAATTTCATTTAATAAATTTTTAATATAATTATAAATATTTTTTGTTACTTATATATTTCTAATTTCTAAAAGTAACATTATAAATTTTAGAATTTTAGTTTGATTTTTATTAGAATTTATTTAGCTTTATACAGCCCATGCCCGAACCCTCATGAACGACAAAAGTTTGTGTACTGTTGCCTAAGATTCCATGATTCTGTCATCACTCACATGATTCAGCCTCATGTTCACACAATTCAGCTGTAAGTTTGTCCGTTTAATTCCTTCCCAGGTTCACATGATACTGTCTTCACACAATTTTGTCTTCTGTCATTAGCCACTTGCTTGGTTTGAAGCTTCCATCGCTCGCTATGGTCACCTGATTTGAAGCTCCTGTCACTCATCACAGTCACCTAGTTCATCGTATGTTATCCATGTTGTATTCCTTGTATAATATACATTACATGCCTATTAAAGAATAAGCTGATGACTCATAGGCAATGGCTTGGTTACTGGAATCAACTGTAGTTGTACTGAAAGTAAGTCTTCATAGGATATATGTCACTGCTTAAGGACCCAAACCTAGGTGATCTATCTATGATCAAGATGAAGCTTGGGTGAAACTAACCTTTGTAGTCTTTGTCGACCTCAATTAAAAAGTAGATTAACAATCATCACTATTGTTGACCATATAATTGAATCAAACCAAGCTCGAATTGATCGAAACTTGTTTAATTTTAAACAAATAGGTTTGATCGTGGGACATTGAGTCAATTCAACTCGACTCAAATATCATTTAATCTTGACAAATTCAATTGAACAAATCTAGCCTACTTCGACTGGATCCCTATTGACCTCTATATCACAACAACAAAAAAAGGTTTGAATCATTACCTGCTAAAGTCAGCTACCCATCCCGCAAATCTTGCTCGAATCCCACCTTCTACTATTGTGTCATTTTTGTAATCTACAAATCAATGATGTTTGCAGTCTTCTCATGCTAGCCTTGATCACACGTCATCACTCCCTTGATAAAATGACGGTGAGCAAATCTCTGACACCTCTTTTTCCTCCCGCTTCCTTCTTCTTCCCGCAACTCTTCCTCCTCACTTCAATATCTTGGTCGCACCTCTGCACCCAGACTCAACTAACCTTCTCATCAGTAGTAAACCACCAAACTCACACCAACAGCAAATCAATCCCCATGATTCCCTACCATTAGAACCACCTGTATTAGCCTTGAGACCTCATGACCTATCAATCAAATCTCCATTGTCTCCCTTTATGCTCTCTTTAAGCCACTACCTTCATGCCTTCTCCACTATATCAATCCAATCTACTCGCTTCATCCTCCATCCGACCTTCAGCTCCCGTCGACCTCTTCCCGATTCATCTAATAAACTCTAATCTCCGCACCAACAAGTCGATTACTTGCCCCTATATGAATTCTTATCCCCGTATAATAGCCCCTATTTTAACCCATGTTGATAATTTTTTTAGAGTCATTATAAGTCTAAATCACAACCATTTTCATTATATCACTGATATTATAGTATTTTAATTACATAATTTTTCATAATTTTTGGGCACTGGTGAAAATTTTTAAGAAATTGACAACTCCCAATAGAAGTGAGAATTTTAAGACAATTAGGTGTCCGTTTTGTAAACCAATTTCACCAATATTTTCTAAATAAAATGATTTATTTTATTTATATTATTTCATAATTTTTAAAGCCCCAAAAGAATTTATATGAATTTTATACTAAAAATGGATTAAATTAATTATATAAAATTAAATTAATATTTTAATTAAAATATTCTATGTAACTAAAATATTTTTTAAAACCATTTCTCTATTCATTTTTGGCAACAAAGAAGGGTAATGATAAAATAAGAGAGAAAGTGAGCAAAGAGAAAATGAAACTTGGGATTTGGATGCCGTTGCTCGATTTTTGTCCATCGATGCTATTGTGAGATTTTCTTGTCTCGCTATAAAAAATCTTTACCCTATTTCTGATTTCAATGATTTTGAGTTTATGATATTTTTTTAATCAAATCTATGTTTTTGTTATAGAAAAATAAGAATAATATTTTATTGTTAAAACTTTCATCGAGTAACTTTTTATATATTATAGAGATTTAAAATATGAATATTTTGACAATTTATTTAATATTTTTTACTGGGTAATTTTAAAAATACAGTAATTTTTATCATCCCAAAATTTTTTTTAACATCTAAAAATAATAATTTAGTTCAACTAAAGCTTTAGAATATTTTTATGCAATATTTGGTAATTTGGTTAAATTTAAAAAATGTGAATTTTTGCTCAATATGATTTTTGTTATTTATTATTAAGATATTTTGATACTTTATGAATTAATCTTAATTATATTTCTTGCTATAATATATTAGAAATAAATGTGGATATATGATTAGGATTACTATTATAGTGCTATGATAACAATTTGTATGTAAAGGATAAGTAAAAATTAGTTGTCCCATTGATTAGAGACCGATTGACTAATTAACCCATTAATTAGATATTGATTGACCTATAAAGGATGGTAGGCTAACAGACTTTCATTTAATATTATGGTTTCATATTATTCTCTACTGATTCATATGATACACTGATTTAAGGTGATGATTATTATGTCGATGAGCTAAGAGTGATGACTCTATTTACTGAGCCAACGGTTTACTAACACAGATAAAACACTAAAAAATATCATAATAACTAGAATTCTTACTTGTTTAGTATGACTACTGAAATGAATGTTATTGTGGCATTATTCATATTATTGTATGATTTATTATTAATATTATTACTAATTTATTTATACAAAAAGTATGATATATTCATTAAGTACATGATATACAGGATATATTTAGCATATGATTAAGATATTAATTTAATACTGATATAGAATAACAGGATAGCATGTGTTCATTCCTATCCTATTTTATTACATTTATTTAATTTCAACAATATTTACTGATGTTTTGATTCAATGCTTGATCCAATTTCTATACTGATTGGTATTACGAATATGATGATTGCTTTATATATTTTGGCACTCATATTGGTTTACTGTTTTACTACCTTTCACATTGTAGTGTTTTATTATTTATAATTTCTACTACTACTGTATGTGAATTTTACTATTTTCGCACTAATTCAATGATCATATGAATGCTACTACTATTATTTGATCCCTGACATGCATATTGCTCCTTTACCTTACTTCGAATTTAATTGTAGCTTTTGATGACCTGATGGGATTTTTAGTTCACTATATGTGGTTAAATGATTTCAAGTCAGGGTAGAGAATTAGGAGTGTGATGTTGGTTAGGATTCTTCAGGTTTATTACCTTTTGTTTTAGTTATTCTTTTGTAGTCATGCCAAAGTAATTATGATATGATTATATAAATCTTAAGTAGTATACATCTTTTTTGGAAATTAAATATAATATATTGATGTTTTGATTGATAGTTTTATTTATAATGTTATTGATATTGATAAAAGAAATTAGGTTGCTCTGGATGTTATTTATTAAAAGATAAAAGAATAATTCTTTCTAATTAGATTCTAGGGCATTACAGCCTATTTGCTCCCACTGCCACATGTAAACCGTCCGACTCCACTAGACTTCCCGTCTCTACCTCACACCAGAGCTTCTTTAATCCACAAAAATCCTCAAACCAAACATCATTTTGCATGTCAAAGATGATCATCTAACCTCTTATAACTCCTATTCATAGAGCCTATAGCCTTCACCTCTCACAAAGACCCAACCCCTCTGATCCTTCTTCATTTACTATCGATTCCATTCTCAATTTCCTCATGCATTTGAAGCTTCCAACTGACCTTACTACTACTAATCGCATTCTGCCTTATTCAACCTCCATAGCCATCTAATTTCTCCCTCTTAGTTGAAATCCTAGCTCATATATCCTCAATTAAGCCCAAACATTATTGCAAATCTGGATTCAAGAAGTATAGTTTTGATGATGACAAACATGTTTGTGTTTTATTCTGCCTGGCTAATCATTTCAGGTACAAAAGATCAAATGCAATTCAAGCCAACTCAAGATCGGGTCCAAGTGTGTTTAAATGAAATTTTTTCTTTTCTTGAGTCAAATGTAATGTAATTGATCCTCTATTTAAGTAACCTTGCACACACACACTTAGGGAGAGAGTTTTAGTGAATTAGAGTTTCTATTCAAATTTTATTCTGATCATCCTAGACGATATTAACATCGTCCTAGACGATCCAGTGAAAATAGAAACCCTAATTAGGATGATCATGTTAAGTCAGTTTAATTAAGCTGATCATCCTGGATAATAGGCTAAATTAAAAAATTCTCAACCGCCAAAGCAAGTTAGGCAAGTTTTTATTTTTGGTGATTTGGTCTGATCGTCCCGGACGATACTTGTATCATCCTACATGATCCTGTACAATCATGCCTAAATTAGTCTGGTGATTAAGAAAAGCAATTAATACTTAATTGATAAGATCATATCATCCGGGATAATTTCAATATCATCCGGGACGATCATGACTGTCCAGTGCATTTCACCTATACATATAAAGCGGTGCTCTGGATGATTTTGGCACTTTTTGAACTAATCATACAGGATGATAAACATATCATCCTGAACGATCAAGTCATTTTGAGACTGTCCAGCATATGTTCCTCTAGACGACTAGAGTGGTCTTCTGGATGAAATTTTAGATTTGCACTAATCATCCCAGATGATCGCATAATCGTACGGGACGATATAAACAACTTTTTTCTACTAATCATCCAGAAGAGCCAGATCGTCTAGGCTGAAATAAGTGATTTTGAACTAATCATACAGGATGATCTAGTGATCATCCTGGAAGATATTGGCCGACCAGATGAGATTTAGGGTAAATTTTACGCCCTCCTATAAAAGATCTTTTTCTTCCAACAAGAAAAATCTTTTTCAACTTTTCTTTCCAGAGAAACCTTGAGAGAGAGAGCTTGGGAGAGAGAGAGAAGATCTTATGAGGGGGAGTTTGTGAGAGATTCACAAAGGTTGATCCAAGCAAGGATCAGAGTCATCTTCTCCATTCATCATCTCTCATCTTGTCGGTGTTTTTTTGTGGGAGGATCATTCGCAAGAAGATCTAGGTTCTCTGCCCGCTTCAGGAGGAAGCGAAGGAGTTCAGGTTCTCTGCCTCACCGGGTTAGTAGAAATAAGTTTTATACAGGCTTCTCCACCTTACTGTGGGAGCAGAAGGAGAGTCACTTTTGTGTTAGTGCAATACCAGGAGGGGAGGCTCCGGGGAGTGGATGTAGGTCAAGTTGACCGAACCACTATTAAATCTAGTGTGCACTTTCTGATTATTTTCTGCACTTTATTTTTTCTGTTATTATCTACTTGGGTGAAATCTATGATTGATCTTTTCATTAATATGTTTACTTGTTTCCACTGTAAATTATCGAAAAGATTTTTCCTGTTGCTCACAAATTTTTTTAAATAACCAATTCACCCCCCCCTCTTGGTTAGCCTCGGGACTAGTTCATCAAGGCTTAACATCCCTATCAAACTTTCAAGTGGTATCAGAGCAGGATTCAAAATTTAAGTTTAAAAACTTTTGAATTTGATCCATCGCTAACTTTGGTAATCGTAATACTGCTAAAGGTTATTCAATTACATGACCACCATTATTTGAAAATATACCTTTTAATTTTTGGAAAACTCGCATGTCCACTTTTCTTCAATCTATAGATTATCGCATGTGGATACTTGTTAAGGATGGCTATGAACCACCTTTTAGAATGATTAATAATGTTAAAACTTAATTGTCTTTCACTGATTGGACTTTTGATGATCGTGACTTAGCCCAACTGAATGCCAAATGTTTGAATTATTTTTTCTATGCCTTAAAATCTAAGGATTACATGCGTGTTTCTACATGTACAACTGGTAAAGAAATATGGGATAGATTGTGCATCACTTATGAAGGTACAACTGAAGTCAAACAGTTTAGGTTAAACATATTTCTTCATGACTATAAACTTTTTCGCATGAAACCTACTGAATCTATTTCTGAAATGTATATGAGGTTCACTCATATTGTCACTTCTTTACATTCTTTAGGAAAAGAACTTACAAACTATGAAAAAGTGAACAAGATTTTGAGATGTTTGCCCTCTTTATTTGATGCTAAGATGACTGCAATTACTAAATTGAAAGATTTGAATAATTATTCTATTGACAACTTACTTGGGTCACTCATTATTTACGGGCAAGGGGTGAACCAAAGACAGCTTGATGCAGGTGAGAAGAAGAAGGAGAAAACTGTGGCGCTGAAGGCCAACGATACTGACACTGATTCTTCCAGGTTAGATAGCGATGATGTTACCTTAATCACTATTTCACAGCACAGCACACATGCATTGCATTCTTCTAAAAAAGAAACATAAGAACTTTTAGAAGTGGAACAAGGGTAAGTCCAGTAAAAATTTTAAAGGCTCATCTGATACTGTTTGTTTTGAATGCAAGAAGCCAGGACACATTAAGGTTGATTGTCCTACACTTAAAGCTCACCCAAGCAAGAAAATGGTGAGGAGAAACCCAAATTTAGGAAGGACAAGAAGAGGATTCAAAAGGTATTCTAGATAGATTCTGCATCCGACTCCTTTGAGACTGAAGCCAAAGAGGAGGAAACCAACTTATGTTTGATGGCAGATAATCATCCTGGTCAGTCTAACATGGAAGAGGTATGTGAGCTTACTTACAATCAATTATTTGAAGTGTCTGAAAGAATTCACGCATCGTATAGGAAACTTAAGAAATTACATGCTAGTCTGAAATTGGATTTCTTAACCTTGCAAAAAGAACATGATTCTATAGTTAAAGATCATTCCACACTTGACAGCAATCAAATGTCTTTACCTGATGAATTTGATGAGCTGAATAAAAAGCATTTTGATTTAATTGTTGAACATGATTTACTGAAAACCTCACATGTTGATTTAGAAAAAGCTTTTAAAGAATTAGACTATCTAGCATGTGATGTGGAGAGTAGTAGGGGTGCATTAAAATTTGAAATTCCAAGTTTGAATAAAGAAAATGAATTTCTAAAAGTTAAAATCAGTGCTTTTGAGAAAAATAAAACACCACCTACTTTTGTACAATTTTATGCACCTCCACCTTTTGAAGAATTTATTTTAAAATCATCAAAGTATGTTTCATTCAAACCTAGGAAGAGGCACTATCACCCACGTAGATTAGTTAACCCTTTTCCTGGTGTTAGATATTTTTCTTGTGGCATGTTAGGACACATCTCCCACACCTGCACTGTTCATCGTAGTACATATTGGGTGTGGAGGCCTAAATTGCCTATTTCACAGCATAGCACACATGCATTGCATGCTTCTTTTCATAAGAAGGAACCCAAACTTGTTTGGGTTCTTAAATCTGACTTTTGAGTGATTTTGTAGATGTGTTCTCACACAAGATCTCGTGAGAGCATGTGGTACCTGGACAACGGATGTTCAAGACACATGACTAGAGATGCAAATCAGTTCATTTCGCTGGAGGCCAGGGCTGTAGGTAAAGTTATACTTGGAGACAACACCACCAAGAGGGTGGTAGGTTCAGGTATAATTGGTGATCCAAAGATTTTTATGATTGACAATATTTTACTTATAGATGGATTGAAACACCCTACTGAGCATCAGTCAACTCTGTGACAAAGGATACAACATCAAATTCCTACCCACTTATTGCATTTTAAGCTTAAATAACAAAAATGTTTTGTAGGGACAAAGGATCAATAATGTCTATATGCTGGATGTAAGTTACTTTAAAGTTGATGTTTCAATTTGCTTAAAAACTACTACTGAGTTTTGGTTGTGGCAAAGGAGACTATGTCACGCCAATATAAAAACCTTTAGGAGAGTCACCCAAAAGGACTTAGTTAGAGGTGTCCCAAAGCTTAAGTTCACTAAGGACCACCTGTGTGATGCCTGTTAATTAGGGAAGCAAGTTCAGTCCTCCTTTCACTCTGTTAAGGACATTAGCACCTCTAGACCTTTAGAAGTCCTTCACATGGATCTCTTTGGACCCATTAACACTGCCAGCTTATGGGGCAAAGTCTATGGTTTTGTGATTTTTGATGTTTACTCAAGGTTTACTTGGATTAAATTTCTGTCACATAAATCTGAGTCATTTGATGAATTTAAGTCCTTCTCCACTTGGATTCAGAGGAAGTTAGGTTATGAGATCTTGACTATTCATAGTAATTATGGTGGAGTGTTTAAAAATGTGATGTTTGGAACTTTCTATGAGGAGTAAGGGATTAGTCACATTTTCCAGCTCCTAGGACCCCTCAGTAGGACGGGTTAACTGAAAGGAAGAACAGGACCTTGCTAGAGCCATGCTAGTTGAGTATTCACTTCCAAAGTACTTTTGGGCAGAAGCAGTGAACACTGCCTGTTATGTGCCAAATACGGTAAATGTTAGATCTAATCTGAATAAGACACCTTATGAGATCATTAAGGGCAGAACTCCAAACCTGTCCCACCTCCATGTCTTTGGCTGTAAGGTTTTCATTCTGAATAACGGTAAATCATTCGTAGGAAAGTTTGACCCAAATCTGATGAAGGAGTGTTCTTAGGCTATTCTAGTGTGGGGAAATCCTTTAGGGTGTTTAATAAGAGGACTTTGGTGGTGGAAGAGATAACTCATGTGGTGTTTGATGAATCTGATCCTAAGGTGACTAGAGTTAAGGAAGAAGAAGAGGTAGGGGAGATTACCCAAGGCATTGAAAATGCAAATCTGGAGGAAAGGGTAGAACCTCAAAACACTTTGCCTAGAGATTGGAGATATTCTTTGAGTCGTCCTAAAGAACCGATCTTAGAAGACCCTTCTGAAGGTGTTAGGACTAGGCATGGACTTAGGAAGGAAGTAAACCACTCTGCCTTTATCTCAATGACTGGACCCACCAACATCAATCAAGCACTTTCTGATGAATTTTGAATCTTAGCTATGCAAGAGGAACTGAATCAATTTATAAGGAACGATGTTTGGGAGTTCGTAGAAAGACTTAGGAATCAAAGTATAGTGGGAACCAAGTGGGTTTTAAGAATAAGATGAATGATTCTGGTGTGGTGGTTAGCAATAAGGCAAGATTGGTGGCTAAGGGATACAATCAGATTGAAGGGATTGATTTTGAGGAGACCTTTGCCCCTGTAGCTAGATTGGAAGCCATTAGAGTGCTGCTAGCCTTTGCCTGTTATAAAGGATTTAAGTTATTTTAAATGGATGTTAAGAGTGCCTTTTAAATGGGGTAATAAAAGAAGATGTCTACATAGAGCAACCCCCAGGTTTTGAGAGTGCCCAATATCCAAATAATGTTTACAAATTAAAAAAGGTCTTATATGGATTGAAAAAGGCACCCAGAGCTTGGTATGAGAGGCTTAGCACATTTCTGTTAGAAAGAGAGTTTGTTAAGGGGAGCGTAGACATCACCCTTTTTCTGAGGAGAGCAGGGGATGATTTACTCATTGTCCAGATCTATCTTGATGTTATAATTTTTGGATATTCTCAAAAATATTTATGTGATGAATTTTCTAAAATAATGAGTAAGGAGTTTGAGATGAGTATGATGGAAGAATTGTCCTACTTTTTAGGGTTTATCATAAGACAAATGGATGATAGAACCTTTCACAATCAATCTAAATACACAAGGGACATTTTGAAGAAATATGAAATGGACAAAGCCAAGCCAATCAACACTCCCATGAGCTCCTCTGTTCAGTTAGATACAGATTCAACTGGAAAATCTATTGATTAGAAGAAGTATTGAGGAATAATTGGATCACTGCTGTACCTGACTACTAGCCAACCTGATATTATATTTAGTGTTTATCTTTGTGCTAGGTTTTAAGGCTAATCCTAAAGAGTCCCACCTAACTACTATTAAGAGAATTCTTAGATATCTTTTAGGGACACCAAACCTAGGAATCTGGTACCATAGGCACAACACCTCTTTTGAGATTATTGGATATTCTGATTCTGACTTTGTAGGGTGTAGGGTGGATAGAAAAAAGCACTTCTGGAACTTGTCAATTCATAGGACAATCATTAGTCTCCTGGTCCAGTAGAAAATAGAACTCAGTTGTACTTTCCACCGCTGAAGCTGAGTACATTACCTTAGGAAGTTGTGTGGCCCAAGTCCTTTATTTGAAGCAACAAGTTTTGGATTTAGGATTACCTGTTGGCACAATTTCTATTCTGTGTGATAATACTAGTGCCATCTGCATTTCTAAGAATCCAATCCAACATTCTAGAACCAAGCACATTGACATAAGGCATCACTTCATTAGGGACAATGTTATAAAAGGGGACATTGAGCTACATCATGTAGCAACTAAAAATCAGCTGGCTAACTTATTTACTAAACCACTGGCCTTTGGTTCATTCAGCATTTTGAGGATCAGATTCGGTGTGATTGACATAAATGCTTGATTCTGATGACTACTGATTTCTTATTTATTTGTTTTTCATTCTGGTTCTGTTAGTTAGTTGTTTGATTTGATTATTTATTTCCTGTTGATTTTTGTTCTTCTGCTGATTTTCATTTTAGTCTTGCTGTTGTTTTGATTTGAGTATTTATTTTGATGCAATTTTCATACTTGTTTTTTGATTTACTATTTTATTCCATTCAAAATTAGATTACTACTCACTACTGCTGATAAATTAGATTTTTGATTGAGAGTTGCCTTATTTTTATTTGGAAGTTGGTAAGATGTGATTGACTCCTCTGAATCTATTAAACGAAAGAAACGTTAATGATTGTTTCTCTTCCTCTAACTCTCTTTAATTACGTATTATTTTTTTTGGATAAAAATCTTCTTCAAAATTAAAAAGTTAGTGTTTAGAATAGAGATCTATTTTATCTTTCTATAGTAATCTACCTCATATGAATAGTATTTTAAAATTTTTGAGTCATTGTTATGATTTTTTGAACCAATTGATTGTACTTATCATATGATGTATTGTTTTTATTTTGTGAATTACTCTTCCTTATTATAGAGAGTGAGTTTTATTGTCTCTTATGTCTGGAAGGTAATTTCACAGCTGAGATTCATTAACAATTTTGAAAAGGAGAAAGCTTATAAAAGATGCGCAAAGAGCACAAAATTAGCCCAAACTGAAAAGATGCGTAATGTCGCCAAAAAATTGAAAAGATACACAAAGTGTATCAAAAATCAAAAGATGCGCCAAAAAAATTGAAAAAGAGGTACAAAATGAGCCCACAAAGAAATAGGCTTTCTTCCCTTTAGGATCTTTAAATGTCTTAGAAAAATTCATGCACCACTTAATATTTTCAAAAGCTTGAGACGAAAATAATGATTTTTGATTTCTTACTTTATAATACTATTATATCAGATATTTTTCTTGAACGAGGCTTGAATGGATCTCTTTCAAATCTAATTTCTTTTCCTCTGAATTAGATTTTTGTTTTGAAAGGAATTTGTACCTATAAGGTGTCCGAGGTGGTAGTTACGAAAGTCGATTTTCCAACTTTTTTGGATTTCAACGCTGTCCATCATTTTCTTATTGGTTTTTGGATTCAAAATCAAGGGAAAATTCTAATTTATTGGAGCAGATCGATTCAAAAAAGAAATCGTTATTTTTTTTGTCTTTTTGTGTTTCTCATTTCTAGTTTTATTTGCTCTATTTTTATTTTTCATTTTATTGTTTGTGTTTTTGGGATCCCTGGTCATTCCTCTCCATCCTTTATCTTTTTCTTTTTTCTTCACATCATCCTGGATGATTCCTACATCATCCTAGACGATCTTCATTATCCTGGATGATCCATACATCACCCTGGAAGATCCATTCAAATCATCCCCTCTCTGACCAAACGGTTGAGATGCATCAATTATTGGTGATCGTCGAGGATGATCTTTATATCGTCCTAGATGATATGATCCAATTTTCCTGATCCTGATCAAACGGCTGAGAATGCACCAATTATCGATCATCATCCTGGATGATACACCTCATCATCCCGAACAATCCATATGTCAGCAGTTGGATGATTCAAATTTGGCCCGTCCTATACATTTGTTGCATATCGTCCCAAACAATCCACCTAATCATCCTGGATGATACTTTTCGTGAATGGTTGTCCAAGTTGACTCTTCGAGACGATCACCTGTCTCTAATCATCCTGGATGATCTTTGATCATCCTGGATGATCTGACTGCCTTTTTGACCAATCGTCTAGGCCGTCATAATTACTCATATCATCTTGGATGATCATGTGATCGTACAGGACTATCCGACCGATTTTTACTTAAACAGCCATTTTCTTCAGTTTTTTTCACACCTCTTCCTTCTATACTTCCTTTCTTGTGATTCTAATGGCTTGTGGAAAGAGATCTAGGCATCAAGGTGCGAGCTCCTAGCGGGAAATGTCGATCCCCGCTTTCCAAATGCAGCTGATCAGGGTGCCTTCCAACTCTATCTTGATGTTGGAATCACACAATCCAGTATCAACAAACCCCGTACTCTTACCTAACATGTCCTGTATCTATTTGCAAATACCTCCCTCACCTTCATCCTCACCCTGGCCTTCCCATTCAGCACTGAACTTCTCCGAGTCTTTTTTGTAAATCTTCGCATCGCCGCTGACTACTCCACCCTTCACTCCTTCCTTTCAGTGACCTGTAGAATTCACCACCCAGGATTTTCACCATATCCTTCAACTCTCCTTCACTGGCAACAAACTCCACACCCTAGTTTCTAATCCTGATTATGATTGGAGTGTCGTCAATCGCTTCCTTAGAAATACCAACTCCCCCTACCATGATAATTCTTGCACTTCCCTTCTTAAGGATGCCCGTACCATTCAACATGTCCTTCATTCCTCCATCATCCCAAAGGCTGGGGATCGCATTCACATCACCCCTTTACTTTCTCTGACCACCTATTACATCATATCCCACCGGGAATTCAATGCTACTGATCTCCTTTTTCGTTATATTGAGCATCTCACTACAATTAGGGATCCGGGCCATAGACGATGCCCAAATCTAGCTCTAGGACACATCATTGCTTATGCTCTGGAGACTAAATACGATCTGTAAGGTCCAATTCCTGCCAATGTCCCTCCTCCCTACTTCACAAATAATTCCTTTCATGTACTCTATAGTACCCGACTACATCCGAAGCCCGCCCCGGATGTTGAGAAGGAAGAGGAAGAAGTTGTTCCTGTTCCTGCTGCACCTAATGCACCTGCTCCCCTTCGTATTGCATCCCCTTTTGATCATCTAGTGCAGCGGTTCCACTAGTGGGAGGCCCGATTTGATTCTTATATTGCTGCCCAGGAGCAGCGGCACACTGAGGATTTGCAGCGCTTCAATGATTATGTTGCTCAGCAGTAACAGTAGCATGACCAGGACATTGCTTGGTTTGGAGCACACTTTGCTGCCATTCACAGTTACTTTCAGCCACCACCTCCTCCTCCTTCTGATCAGGATCTGCCTCCCTTTTAGCTTTGTGTTTTGTGTTATTTTCTGTTTGTATTGTTGTGTCTATTCCTCCTCCTTTTTGTGATGTCAAAAGGGGGAGTAAGTGTTTTGAGTGACTAGTAGTTTCTTATATTGTTCTAGTTGTTTCTTGTATTATTCTTGTTTTGTAGTTATTTTCCTTATTGTATTTTATATTTAGTAAAATTTGAAATGAAATGTTTTCTGTCATACGTGCATTAGTTACTCCTGTCTGTTTTATTTAGAACTCATGCATCAATGTTTGTCATCATCAAAAAGGGGGAGATTGTTACAAATCTGGATTTAAGAAGTATAGTTTTGATGATGACAAATATATTTGTGTTCTATTTTGCCGGGCTAATCATTTCAGGTACAAAAGAGCAAATGCAATTCAAGCCAACTCAAGATCGGGTCCAAGTGTGTTTAAATGAAATTTTTTCCTTTCTTGAGTTAAATGTAATGTAATTGATCCCCTAGCTAAGTAACCTTGTACACACACACTTAGGGGGAGAGTTTTAGGGAATTAGACTTTCTGTTGAAATTTTATTCTAATCGTCCTGGACGGTATTTACATCGTCCTGGACGATCCAGTGAAAATAGAAACCCTAATTAGGATGATCATGTTAAGTTAGTTTGATTAAGCTGATCGTCTTGGACGATATTAATATCATACAGGAAGATAGGCTAAAATCAAAATTTCTCAATTGCCAGATCAAGTTAGGCAAGTTTTTATTTTTGGTGATTCAGTCTGATCGTCCCGGATGATACATGTATCATCCTGGATGATCCAGTACAATCATGCCTAAATTAGTCTGGTGATTAAGGAAAGTAATTAAAACTTAATTGATATGATCATATCATCCGGGATGATCTCAATATCATCCGGGACGATCATGACCGTCCAGTGCATTTCACCTATATGTCCAGAGCGGTGCTCAGGATGATTTTGACACTTTTTGAACTAATCGTACAGGACGATAGACATATCGTCCTAAACGATCAAGTCATTTTGAGATCATCCAGTATAAGTTCCTTTGGACAACTAGAGCGGTCTTCTGGATAAAATTCCATACTTACACTAATCGTCCCGGACTATCGCATAATGGTACGGGATGATATGAACAACTTTTTTCTACTAATCGTCCAGAAGAGCCAGTCATCTAGGCTAAAACAGGTGATTTTGAACTGATCATACATGATGATCTGGCGATCGTCCTGGATGATATTGGCCGACCAGTTTAGATTTAGGGCAAATTTTGAGCCCTCCTATAAAAGATCTTTTTCTTCCAACAAGAAAAATCTTTTGCCACTTTCCTTTCGAAAGAAACCTTGAGAGAGAGCTTGGGAGAGAGAGAGAGAGAGGATCTTGTAAGGGGGATTTTATGAGGGATTCACAAAGGTTGCTCAAAGAAAGGATCAGAGTCATCTTCTCCGTTCGCCGTCTCTCATGTTGTCGGTGTTTTCTGTGGGAGGATCGTTCGTAAGAAGATCCAAGTTCTCTGTCCGCTTCAGGAGGAAGCGAAAGGAGTTCAGATTCTCTGACTGCTTCAGGAGGAAGCGAAAGGAGTCTGGGTTCTCTACTCGCTTCAGGAGGAAGCGAAAGGAGTTCAGGTTCTCTGCCTCACCGGGTTGACGGAAAGGAGTTTTGTACAAGCTTTTCCGCCTTGCTGTGGGAGTAGAAGGAGAGTCACTTTTGTGTTAGTTTAATACACAGAGTGGAGGCTCTGGGGAGTGGACGTAGGTCAAGTTGATCGAACCACTATAAAATCGGGTGTGCTCTTTCTGATTATTTTCTGCACTTTATTTTTTCTGTTATTTTCTGCTTGGGTGAAATCTGTGGTTGATCTTTTCATTTTTGTGTTTACTTATTTTCGCTGTAAATTATCGAAAAATTTTTTCCTGTTGCTCGTGAATTTTTTTAAATGACCAATTCACGCCCCTCTTGGTTAGCCTCGGGACTAATTCATCAGGGCTTAACATCCCTATCGAACTTTCAAACATAATCAAACATCCTACATCCAAACCACTTACAAGGCCCACTTTACTCTTCTAAAAAAAAGAGTTAATAAGTTCATTTGGTTATTTTAATCAATGTAGCATTCTTATTAACTAATGCTAATGTAGCATTTTTATTAACTAGTCATACCATTATTATTGATTATATATATAACAAATTTATAAAAAAAGTGAAAAATAGTAAATAAAAATATAGAAGAGAAAATTTTGGATTTGTCCTCAATTTTTATCGTCACCATCATTACGTCACGTAGGTATAATTTTCTAAATTAAAACCCCATTTTCAACATTTACGGTGAGTTGGCAGACTCTCTATATGCACTTTTGTAGCACGGTAGGAGGAAGCCCAGTGTGACATTTATGGTGAGTAGAGTTGGCACTCTCATAGTGTGGCGGGGACACTTATAAGTAACCGCACAAACCTCATTGTTGGTAGGGAAAGAAAATTATGTCGTCTTTAAAATAGGGACCTCGAAGACCCATACATGTTCTTATAGTATGGTGGGATTAAAGAAATACGATCGTTGTGTCGCCCAACACCTACCATATATGCTTTCATAGCGCAGTGGGATGACCCAGACTCTTGAAATTTCCCCTATATGGGGGAGAGATCTGGAGGCTGCCAAATTTTTTATTGACTAGGAATCTAACTTGAACAAAGAATGAGTGACATGGGACTACACTTAGACTTAAACTAAATAATGCAATAGGGGAAATAACTTAATTCAAATGACAGGGGACTCGAATTGAACTTATAATCAAAACCATAGGGAACCAGACTCAATATTCAAAATAAATTTTTAATTTACAAAATAATAAGAGTTAATTGAAAAATGAATGAATATATAACTTATAATGTGCACAATAATCACCTACGAGTGACTACAAGGAGCATGCAATGAATGTGACCATTCTCCTATGAGCATGCATAAGGACTTGCAATGAGCAAATTTTAAAACATGAAATATGCAAGTTAACATTTTAATTAACTTGAAAGTTGACGTACTAGTCTATGATGAACACTAGAAGTTGATATACAAGTGAGTAAATTAATCCCTTGTAAGTAAATATCATCAAGCAACACAAGCAAATTAATATAGTGTGAAATGCGATGATTGTACAGACACCCCCACAGTCAACGTCAGTCAAGTATCTAACAAATATATCTCCCCTTACAAGTGGAGAGATTTGGAATGCAAATAAATATAACAATCTACCAGTCAATGTGGATAAAGAAAATATGTAGATAAATATAGTATAATAAATCACTATGCATTAATAAGAATATAGCAATTAGTCAAAGATTTAAGTAATAATATTGACCAATCTAACAAATTGAAATCATATCACAAAATAAAATAGAACAGTTTATATCAATTTTACTTTTTCCCAGATCGAGATAGAATATCAAAGGATTCTGGCCCTTTATGACTCCATTTTGTACTTATAGCACAAAAATATGCCGGTAGACACTATAACGTGACTTATAGCTACCAAAATATGGTTTTATGGCCACTAGAATATGCCTTAAAGGCACAAAATCCCAAACACAGAAGAATATGAAATATTTCTAGCCCCTTATATCTCCCAGTAGTTATAATCTAGTCATATATGCACATATTTCATCACATTATAGAAATTAAAGCAATAATTAAGCATGTGTTAGAATTATACAATTTTCTATAATGATAGGTAACATAAATTCCTGCTGAGTAAAATTTTATAGTTTTAAAACATAACCAAATTATCAAGGGATGTGTAAAATACTATTTAAAGATATAATTGTACTATAATAATATTTTTAGAGTTCATATTATTTTTTGTTCAATAAAAAATACATAATTTCTAAAATATTTGGTAAAAAGTTTCCAAAAAATATTTAGAATGTTCATAATCTTAGTCTATATAACATATAAAAAGTTACACAATAAAAAATTTCAATGCAAAATTATTCTCATTTTTTGACAACAAAAATGTAAATTTAATAAAAATTTAGAAAAACTTCATACTTTTGAAAATAGAGATAAGCATAATATGACCTATCTCAATCTGAACAATTTTCTCAACTGGACAGACAGCTAAAAATGGGCCAAAGAAGCTCAAAATTCCTCTAAACCACTCTCTTTCTCTCTTCTATTCTACAGCTGTGATCAATCTAATCAATAAAATAGTGCAAAATTTTATATTTAAAGTGCTGCTACTTCCTTAACACTATAGTGATAGTTAAATATCATAAATTCTGGAGATGGTACTATTGCAATGTCACTATTTGGTGTCTGGTACTATAGCAGCACCGAGGCACTCGAACACCCAACATTGGGGTGCTCCAATAGTGACATTTCTTAGATATTGCCAAAATTCACGCCAAGCACTTAGGACTCATTATAAAACACATACAATCATGCATGCACAAAAACACCCCCAAAGACATGCAAATGGGTTCAAAACTCAAAGATTTAAAAATTAACCATTTCTCAATCAGTTCAAAATATTTCAAACCAAAGGCCAAATTTGGAGGTATTACATTATCTCCTTTGATGGCCTTATTTTCTAGGCAACCAAAGGAATTCTTATTCATGATATATTTTATTTTCTACTCGTTGTATAATTGCTCTATATATATATATATATATATATATGAGTCCAGGTTAGTATTTTAATATCTCCTTGACTGGCTCATAAGCATTTATCTTTAGTATAAGTTATTATTTAATTCTATTTATATTACATTTTTAGACATTTTTTGTCACCCTTTGTTGAATTTTTAGCTAATTTTGTTTGCTATTTTTTATTGTGGATGCAGCTCTGTAATTTTTGTAAGCTCTTCTATATGAGTTCTATGTTGGCTATTGCCCTTGCATTCCCATCTTTATTATTTAATGAAATGTATGGGATTTTCTTTTTTTTTTGTTGTTGGTATGGGATTTTTGTTCTCCTGGACAATGATGAAGAGCAAATTCAATTATCTATCTTTGTGTCTTTGTTTATTAAATTGATGTGGGTTTGTAACTTATGAAGTTATCTATTATAACCAATTTGACAAGGATAGGTACTATCGTGTTGAGCTGTGACAAGCAAATCCCAAGATCTGGTATTAAAATATTTCATATTCCATTCCAATATTCATTTTAAATACATAACAAACTACATAGCTATTAAAACATCTAAGTACTTTAAATATGCTCATCCATAAGATTTCTTTCATTTTATCAAAATACATAAACTACAGTACATGGCTACAAATAGAAGCTATAGAACTGAACAATAAACTAGCCATAACTATAAAAAAAATCAACAAAAAAGTATCTGTCAACTCAGATCTGATCGTGAACTGTTAATCAATAACATCCTTCTCTTTTCCAACTTAAAAACCTGAAGCAAAACCATAATGAGTTAAAATAGCTCAACAGGCCATACAAACTGATCTAAATTGCTAAACTCTTTTATTAACATTTTTAAAAAAATTTAAAAGTAATTAATTACAATATAATAAATCACTGTATAGTAATAAGAATATAGCAGTTTCAAAGATTTAAGTAATAATACTAAGCAATCTAACAAATTGAAATTTATATCACAAAATAAAATAGAGCAATACATATTAGTTTTCTCTTTTCTCAAATCCAAATATAATATCAATAGATTCTGACCCCTTATCGCACCATTTTGTGCTTATAACATTAATACATGCCGGCAGATACTAGACTAAGGCTTATAGCTACCAAAAAAAGATTTTATAGCCACTAGAATATACCTTATAAGCACCAAATTATAAAACATAGAACAATATAAAAAAATTTGGTTGACCGATATATTAAATGCCAAGAAAAAGCAAAAGAAAGATCGCAAAAACCATGCTCAAAATCTTCGTACCTGTCTAGCATCGTGCCCCATATGGGTTTCGCATGTTGATGCCCATCTCTCCCTACCTCTACACGATCGGCTCCTCATTAAATGTCAAAGATGAAAGGCTTACAACCTCTCTCTCTCTCATCTTCTCCACCCATGTATACGCTACGATATCCTTTAGCCTACCTACTCCCCTCATAACCAAAGTAACCCTCAACTTCCTCTCCCTCCCTCTGCCCTAGCCTCAAGTCCATTATGCATCTTTGAATGCCATTCTTATGTTAGACTGGAAGCATTAACAAAAATCACTCACTGTGAAGGTAACATTCTTCCTTTCATGCGCTTCTTTGGCCTAATCCCGTGAATCCACCAAAATCCACACCTCTTACTCTTCCTCTCTGCCATCGGCTGCCCTAGTAGAAGATCTCAAGCCTTCGATGATGTTCCCTTCTCTGTTGGATCGAAAGTAACGATTGGAGCTCGCTTGCTGTAAAGGTAACTTTCTACCTTTCCAATCTTCTTCAACTAAATCACGTAAATCTGCTAAACAGAGGAAGAGGGAGAGAGGAGTTAATGGTTATAATTAATATTAATTAAAGTTAACTTTAATTAATTATAGTTTTTATAACTAATTAAAGACAATTTTAATTAATTATAATTAATAATTAATAATTTTAATTAATTATTATTAATTAGTTATAATTAATTAATTTTAATTAATAGTTATTATTTTAATTAATTATAATTAATTATAAGTAAATATAATTAATTAAAGATAATTAAAATTAATTAAAATTAGTCATAATTAATCAATGTTAATTTTAATTAATAAAAAAGAAAAAAAGAGAGGTGCTTCTCCTTCCTTGATCCACGTGCCAACACCGCCGACACAACCATTATTGCTTGTTTAATTAAAAAAAGTGTATTTTTGAAAAAGATTTAATTTTCTTTTGGAAATGTTTAATTTCTAGAATTTTAAATTATTTTTAATTAATTAAATTAATTAAATATTAAATTTTAATTAAAATTAAATTAAACTCAAATTTGATGTCCAATCAAGCGGCTTTTAATTTTCATTGATTAAGGGTTTAATTCTGGTCAGTAAGGGGCATTAGGTATATTTTTTGGAATTAATTTTGATTTATTAGAATTTTTAGAAATTTCAATGCTTAATTAAAGGTTTAAACTTAAGTTAATTAATTAAAGGGCTTAAAGACTTCAAAAATCAGTGAGGAAATTGCTATAGGCTGAGCATGTCACTAAGTTCGAATGTTCAAAGTTTCAAGTCAATAGGAGGTGTATTCTAATTATTGAATTTTCTTAAATTTCTCTCAAAATGTCCTTAATTATATCCTTGATGATGTCATTAGGTTATGTAGGTTTGAATCAAAGTTTGGCTAACCCTTGACATACATATATACATCACACATAAGCATAATAAATTCCTAAATCTAGGAGAGCCTATGCCATGTACAAGTGTGTGCATCCTAAGCAAGCATAAAAAGCTTAATTAATTAAGAAATAATCAATAAATAATTAACACATCATTTATTCATTAATTACCCATCACTTCACACTAATCCTATTCAAATATGCTTAATCTAGGTTTAAAAAATCAAGGGATCTCTCAAATATTAAGGATTTAAATATGTATAATTTTAAAGTAATTTTAATATATATATAAATATATATATATATATAAGTAAATATAAGTTTCAAAATTAAATAATAAAAAATATCATCAAAAATAGTTTAAAATACTTTGAGAGATCCACTGATTTTTTTAGAATAATTTAAAAATAATTAGTTAATTTCGAAAATAATTAGTTTAATATTTAATTAAATATTAATTAAATAATTAAATGAATCAAATTGTTTAAAATAAATTACGTTTTAAATTTCAATATTAATTTTAAATTAAAGTATTTAAAATTTTGGAAATTTTAAGGTATTGTGGGTATTTTTTTATTTAAATTTAATTTATTTTAAATTTTTAAAGTTTAAGTTAACTAAATGAACTTTAAGTTAATTTAAAATTAATTAATATTTAAAATATCTCTTATATTAGAATTAATGAAGTATTAATCATTTCTAAAATTTTAAGTTATTAGAAATAATTTTCATTAAAGTTTTAAAATCATTTGAATTCAATTTTATAAAATATTAATTGAATATTTAAATATTTAATTAAACTTAATATATATATATATATAATATATTTTAATTTAATTTAATCTAAAATTAAACACTTAAAATAGTTTCTGATTTTTAATGATTTGAAAATTTAATATTAATTTTAAAATAAAAATTTTAAATTTTAAAAAATATTTCAATCATATTTAAGTGGATATTAATTTTAAACATTTAATTTTTAATATTCAAAATAATTTAAAATAAAATAATATTCTGAATTAATATTTATTTTAAAATAAAGTATTTAATTTTATAAAAATTTTAATATATAATAAATATTTTTAAGATTTAGAATTAATTTTTAATATTCTTTTGGAGAAAACTCAGTAAAAAATGATTTAAAATATAAATTTTAAATTAGTTTAATAGGTTTGACAGCACGGAATGCCATATGGTAGAGCCAGAATGGTCCATCCAAAAAGTGTGACGGCAGGTAATCATTAGCAATGATTGTGCCACTGTGCAATCATTGTCTGATTATAAAATGGTAGCGGCCCCACATGTTTTCCACTTAAATGAGTCAGGAACGCGAGAGCGCCGTCTGATCTCCTGTTATTTTGAATCAACGGATGAGATTTAGCTGGATAAAGAATCAAGCTGATTGAGGCCTCGCACGGTCAAACCGAAGGATGAAACAATGAGATCTTACCCGTTGATTCACTGATCCATGGTTAAAATCTTGCGAAATGCATGCAGAATATGAACTATGCCCTAATGAGGAAAATACGCTCTTTCTCTTGATATAAATGATGGTTTTAAATGAAATTTTAAACTTAGATTCTACGTATGAATAGAAATAATATGGAAACAATTTGATAGATTAAAAAGCACCTTTCAATAAGCTAATTAAAGCTAAGTGTCTTAAGTTAAGGTTAGGTTTTTACCTCAATCTCAATCCGACCAGTGGATTCGAGAGATCTTTAGTTCTCTGAGCTTGTTGACTGTCCACGTATGTTTTCCTTGTTAAAATCACAGTTTGATAAGCTATAGATTGAGAGATCTCAACCTTTGACAGATTTAGTCCTTTGTTCCCGGAAAGCTTGCCAGCAACAGCTTTGATTGGCTGGGTCAACCTTGGAAGATGATGAGGGAGCTGAGGGGAGCTCGAACTAATAGGATTCTAGTATGGAGTGCTTGAATGTGGAGAGATACTATGAAAGTTAGAATGAGTTAGATTAGGGTATTTTTGTCCTATTCAATTGTCCCAAGGCTAAATGGGTGGCTGGGATTGACTTGGGTTCTCCCTTGATGCTGCCACATATCCCAGGAGTTATTTAGAGGTTGAGAATTAAAAGGACAAAGGTACAAGGACATGGAAATCCACCTTATCCTTGGGAGCATATGGGGGTAATAGGTTTGATTAGGGGATTAAACCAAGGATTAAGGAAGCTTTTAGAAGTCTTTGGAGTGTACTTAAGTTGCTGGAAGGATTTGATATGGAGTGGATTAGCTAAAGCTATGGAATTTAGCCCATGAAGAGTTTGTTGACCAAATTTGACCATTCCAAAGAATTAGTTTGACTGTTTGATTGGTCTCCATGCCACCTGGAAGCTGAGGTGGCATGGAAAAGAGAAGCTGGTTAGAAAGGCTATCAAGCCTTAAGCTCAATGCTTAAATGTATACACACAAATAGGGAGATATTTGACCAAGTCAAAATTATTTGACTTGGTCCAATCAACTATGATTTGATTTATGGGATGTCCAAATATATTTAAAATTTATGTTGGAATAAGATTGAGAATTTAAGGGTATGGATTTAAGGCTGTGATTTGATTTGACCTATATGGGTCAAATTGGGTTAAGCATCAGTCTTAGTCGACTTGGTCAAGTATTGACTGGGTGAGGAGTCCAATCAGGTCAAAATTAATGAGGGATGTGTCCAGAGGAGTTTTGAATGGGGTTCATGTTAATTTGGAGTTTGATTAGATGTAAATAGGCTTAATGTTTGATTTGGTAAACCTAGGTTGACCTGATCAACATGACTCATGGTGTGGGTCTAGGCTCAACGAGTTTAAAATAATATTTGATGCCTATTGGGAGTGGTCCTAAGGTCAGGAGAGTTCAATTTGGTCAAAATGATAACTTGAACCCTTAAAGGCCTATTTGGTCAACCTAGGTTGACTTGGTCAACTAGGTTGACCCAAAGTCTGGGTTTGGGTCCAACGGGTTAGGTTTGATATTTAAAAATTATTGGAAGGGGTTCTAAGCAATTTGGAGGTCATTAGAATTGAAATAGGTATTCCAACCCTTAAGGGGTATTTTGGTCATTTTGACCCTTGGTGAACTGGGTGTTAAAATGGGTCCACCAAAATATATTTTAATGATCAACAAGTTAGGATTAAGGGCTTAGAAGTGATTAGAGGGTTTGGAGAAGTCTCCAAGATCAGGATCCACTGGAGGATAGGTCCGGTGGCATGGGCTATAAATATTTGAAGGTTTTACAGCCTTTAGAAATAAATTCAATTTTTAGGGTTAGAGGTCTCATATTGAGCTCAAATTTGGAGGGTTTTCTCTAGAGACATGTCCTATCAATGTACAATTGATAGACTCTAAATTAGAGGTCATTTAACTAGGGTTTGAAGTGTTTGAAAATTCACTAGAAAGGCTCTCAGGACTTGAATCTTTGAACCTTGGATTTGGCCTGAAATTTATGGATTTGATCTAGATTTTGGGTTTGAATGCTTGAACTTGAATTATCCTCATATCTCATAATCATATGGATGATTATAATTGATTGGCTATGATTTAAGATCAATTATAGGCGTCATTAAATGGAATTTGATCTAAAGATTGAATTACCTAGGGGTCTAGACAAGTTTGATACTTAAATAAGTTTGAAATCTACGTTGGTTTGAGATCTAGATTGATTAGGAGTTTGGATTGATTTAAATCTGGATTGTTCCTAGAATCTAGAGGGACTTTAGAGTCTAGAATCTAGAAGAGTTCTAGGGCCTAGGTAGGTCCTAAAGTCTAGAATCTAGAAAGATCTTAGGGTCTAAGAAAATCCTAGGGTCTGAGTTGATTTGCATCTGGATTGATCTAAGATCTAGATTAATTCTAAAGTCTGGATTGATCTAAGGCCTAGGTAGATCCTAAGGTTTGAAATATAGGATAATCCTAGAGTCTAAAAGTCGGAGGGTCTGGAAGAATCCTAGGGTCTAAATAAATCTTAGGATTTGGAATATAAGTTGATTTAAGATCAGAATTGATCCTAGGGCCTGAATTAACCTGGATTCTGGGTTGGATACTAATGTCCTCATAAAAAAATGAGGTCAATAAATGGACCCCCAATATGTGTAAGAGAATGAAGTTCTAATGCATATATTGGCGTTGACCGAATTAAAAGATCAAGCATGGAATTTTGATCTTAAGGGAAAGAAAAGTTTATCCCTGGGGAATTGAAGATTTAAATTTATACTAGGGCAGCGCAGTAGAGGGCCTACTCTACCACTAGTGGATCTAATCCTAATGAAAGGGAAAAATCTATCCCTAAAGGAAAAGAAGGCCTGGGTCACCGTATAGGAAGGAAGAATTTCTAACTATAGAGGGTCGAGTTTGAGTTTTGATATTAGCGTAGTGCCATGAGGGATGTACTCTACCACTAGTAGATCTAGTCCTAATGGAAGAAGAGTCTAACTCTAAGGAAAGGAAAGCTAGGGGTGGTCGTATAGGAAGGAGGAATTCCTAATTATAGAGGATCCAGTCTGGGTTGATATTATAGTAGTGCCATGAGGGACATACGCCCGGAAGGAAATAATTACCAATCCTTGAGGAAAAGATGATTAAATTTAGGAATTTGGAGGTGAAATTGAAACTGGGGAGGAAGCATTACTTCCCATAGAAGATCAAGCTTGAATTTTGAATTTTGAAACTAGAATGGTATTACAGAGGGTGTTATCCATCACTAGGAGATCTAATCCTAAGGAGAGAAAACATCTAACCTTGAGGAGGAGAAAAATTTGGGACCCTATGGGGAAGGAAGCATTACTTCCCACAGAAGATCAGATCTAGATTTTGAACCTAGGATGGTGCCACAGTGGGCATGCTCCATCACTAGAAGATCTAATCCTAAGGAGAGAAAGCACGATGACTCACATCTATCCTTAAGGAAAAGAAAATTGGAAGACCCAGAGTGAAGGAAGCATTGCTTCCCATAAAAGGTCAGATCTTGATTTTGAAAGCTTTGATGGTGCCATAAAGGGCGTGCTCCATCGCTAGTGGATCTAATCCTAAGGAAAGAAAGCATGATGACTCACATCTATCCTTAAGGAAAAGATAACCTAGATCATCATGTGGGAAGGAAGCACTGAGACTCACACCTAACCACAGAGGATCAGATTTGAATTTGAAACTAGGATGGTGCCATAACGGGCGTGCTCCATCACTAGAAGATCTAATGCTAAGGAAAGAAAGCACTGGGACTCACACCTAACCTTAAGGAAAAGAAGATTGGATGATCGTGTGGGGAGGAAGCACTAGGACTCACACCTAACCATAGAGGATCGAATTTGATTTTTTAAAACTAGGATGGTGCCACAACGGGCGTGTCCCACACTAGTGATTTTAATCTTAAAGAAAAAGAAGCACTGGGACTCACACCTAACTATAAAGAAAAGAAGATTGATTGATCATATGGGAAGGAAGCATTGGGACTCACACCTAGCCACAGAAGATCGGATTTGAAATTTAAAACTAGGATGGTGCCACAATAGGTGTATCCATCACTAGTGAATGATCTTATGGAGAGAAAACTTGCTCTAGACAAAAGATCATATTTGAATTTTGAAACCAGGATGGTGACACAACGAGTATGCTCCATCACTAGTGGATGATTTTATGGAGAGAAAACTTGCTCTACATAAAAAATCAGATCTGGATGATCTTGTGTAGAGGAAACTTGCTCCACAAAGGATCTGGTCTGGTGTTTTAATCTAGGATGGTGTCACAATGGGTGTGTTCCATCTCTAGTGAATGATCTTATGAAGAGAAAACTTGATCTACATGAAAGATCAGGTCTGGATGATCATATGTGGAGGAAACTTACTTCATATAAAGGATCGGGTTTGAATTCTGGAACTTGAAATTTGAATGATTTTTAAATTTGAATTGACTTAGTTTTGAATTTAAAGATGTTTGAATTTATGGGGAGTTTTAAATTTGATTTAAATTAGTTTTGAATTTGAGGAATTTGAATTTAAAATTGGTTTAATTTTGATTTGTTTAAATTTGAAGATTTTGAATCTGACTTAATTTCTTAAATTTGGATTTAGAATTTTGAAGATTTTGAATTTGATTTGATTTCTTAGATTTGAATTTAAAGAATTTTGAATTTAATTTTAGTTGACTTTCAAAGGTTTTTAAAACTTTACCATGAATTTGATTTTTGAATTGAAAGGGTTTTAAAATTTAATTTAAAGTTTGATACTCATCTGGCATGGTAGTTCCTAAAGAGCCTTGAAATATTTAAAAATATCAGGTGACAGTCTTCAGGGTTGATCTGTTAAAGGTAAACATCCTCAAAGATTGTCATTACAATGAATGATCCAACAATAATGATTCAAGCTTTCCATTAATTTTATGATGGATTAAAAGTGGTCTCCAAAAGACTATAACCAAGTCTCCTACTTGGGGAGTTCTAAAGTGACATAATTTATCAGGATCTCAAATCAACTGTGACTTATAAACTTTCAAACTTTATTGAGTATGTATTTGTCTTTATTTGAGGCCCTCAAGCTCCTCAAATTGGAGTCAAGCACTTTACTCAATTGGAGTTTGATTTTAAATAGTAAGTCCCAGTGAAGGAAACTACACTCCTAGATTAGAATGATCTAAGACCCAGCACAGGTTATGGTTTTGTAGAGAAGGCCTTGAAGGAAAAGATGCATATGTGGAGGGACTCACACACATTCCTCGAGGGATAGATTTGAATTCTTATCAAGAGTAGAAGATTCAATCTCTTCATTGAAAAATTTTCTCTAGTTATTTAGACCCTGTCGAAATGATAAGCGGGAACAAATTTAAAAGTACAATGAAAAGTTGAATGACTCCAACTAACCTGAAAAGGTTTAAGGATTTAGGTTTTTGTTGACCCAAACTAAGTTTCGTAGAAACTAAACTGGGGTCTTCCTTGAATATTTTAGATTAAAATCAATTTCAAAGGGATTTATGTTGAATAAAAAAATTTGAGCTTTTTAATTCTCCTGCACGAGAGATTTTTGTATCTTGATAGATTATCGATACATGATGATTAATCTAAATTCAAGATTTTTAAAATCAAACAATTTAAAATTAACTTGGTATTCTTCTTAAATTTAAAGATTAAAAGTAAGGGAGACCTCTTACTCTTCTTCTCTTTTCTAGTGGTTCCCATTGCGCATCTCTTGATTTATAATGCATTTCACACTATTTTTGAATCTTTTTGGCAAATTCGCACATCTTTTGATTGATTTGGCATATTTGAGCTTCTTTTGACTATTTGATTGATTTTGAGAAGAGACTTTAATTCTTTTTAAAACTTTGAAATGAATGCTCCTTTTTTTTTGAATGCTGGGATTATATCTCAAGCATATGAGAAGAAAACTCTTTCTTTTATGCAAGGAAGAATAATCCTCATAGTGGACCTAATATTTTGATAAGGGTGATAGCTTGACTTTTAAAATTCATTGAATAGACTCAAAGCATGCAAAGAATGCCTATTAAGATAGAAAATTGCAATAAGGTTGAGAAAACCTTGATTTCTATATTCAACTTAAGTTTGAGATTGATTTTAGTTCAATAATCAAATCATCTTCCTAAAGTAGTGGGAGGGAGGGACATTTAAACATCTGATGGAGTCAACTAAGACTCTCTCTTGCTTAAGACTTAAGGTAGAGGTTAATTTTCATTAAAAAGAGTAATCAACTATCTTAAAAATTTGGACTCAGTACACTTGAGAACTTGGTAAGTTTTTCTTAAAAGTTCCAAATCTATGTGGAAAAACCACAGATGTATAGAATTAGATTCCTACGATCTCCTTGAAGGGAGAGACTATTATGGGGTCTGCACTGTCTTAATTGATGTGGCATCATTTTAATTAAAAGATTTATCATGATAGGACCCCATTGAAAATTAAATTTTGATGATATCACAATCTGATATAAACTTAAATTATTTCCCCTCTCTCTCTACTAGTGGCCTAGTAGTTAAGAGAGTGGCACCCCGAGTGGTTATTTACACCTCCTCCTCTATAGGTGATGTAGTGGGACACGTATAAAAATGTGACCTAACATCTTCTAGTAGAGTGGATGGATCATAACCCTCAACTAGGGGCCTATGGCCTATTGCTGCTATTCATTCAGTTTCGTATTGATTGATTATTTCTGTATAGTAGTTGAGAAGGTGTATTGAAGATTGTGCTCTCATTTTTACAACCTCCCTCCTTTGAGTAATAGGAGAAGGTTGAAAATGATTTCCACTAAGGAGGGGGTACGTAGAAGGAGCAACGAACTCTTGATTGGCCTAAAAGTTGACTTGCTTTAAGAATTTTAATTGAATAATCATTTTAGCCTTAGTAGTCCTCTTTTTGGCTCTTCGAAGATAGTTCTTCTTCTAGTTCCTAGTGCCGAAGAGGATACTAGAACTTGATTCGATCTCAGATTGAGATGGATAGTTATCCGTTATTTCTAATTTTTGGTTGTTATCCTCTTGAGTAGAGGGTATAATGGGTAAAGGGACAACAGTGGCCTCCATCTTGGGGATGAGGGAGTCAACTCCTGACCCTAAAGTAATCTCAACTAAGGAGACATCCCTTTGTATTTTGGCAGATAGGTCAATCAGTATTTCCCTATTAACTAATAGCTTGAGGTTCTGAATTCCATCCCATACTGAATTAAACTATCATGAAGGACTTCTTCTATAGGCACATCTCTATTCTATGAGAGGATGAGTTTCCCAGCCATTTGAGTACGTTTGATTTCCTAGAATTAAGAAAGTGTCTTGAATTAGTTGATTTGAAATTGAATTTGAGTTGGAAAAATTTTATAATTTAAGTTTACATTTAACACGGTGGTTCATAGAATTGATGAGGAGAACTTAAGAGTTGAACTTGACTCTTTCGCTGCACTAATTAACTTAGGGTAAAATGTCAAAGTTTGGTCTTGAGGCTTGAATTTTAAAATTAGAATTGATTAGAATGATTTTGAGAAGGATTTGATTTTGGAAACTTGATGAATTTTCCTCGAGTTTTGAAACTTAATATATTGAACTTACATACAATATAAAGGTTACCAAATTAACTAGAGGATTCAAGGGATTAGCTTAACGCTTTCATCCCATCAATCAAATTGGGGTGAAATGTTGAAACTTGAATTTAAGCTTTAAGTTTGAATTGAACTTGAATTTGAAAGGTAGAAATCAAATTTGAACTAAAGGTTAACATTGGTTTTAAATTTGTGATTGAAGTAGAATTCAAATTTGAGGTTAAAATTTCATTTAACTTTGAAGTTGAAATTGAATTTGAATTTGAGGCTGAGATTGAACCGATCTTCTTCAAACTTTTTAACTCAACATGTTGAGTTTCACTCAATCATGTAGGTTCACAAAATCGATATGAAAAATTGACACTTTTCATTTCACCAATTGACTTGGGTTAAAATATCAAAGCTCGAATTTGATTTTGAAATTAAATTTAATGTTGAATCTAGAGTTAAAATCAAACTTCAATTCAAGGTGGAAGTTGAAATTGGACTAGAGGTTAAAAGTGAATGGATCTCCTTTAAATTTTGAAACTCAACACATTGAATTTGACTCAAATATGTAGGTTTACAAAGTGATAGGAGGATCCTAAGAAATTAGGCTTGACATTTCACCTCCAAATCGCCCCACAAGCGATTTAGAGGTGAAATATTAAATCCCAGAATTGACTATAGAGTCTTGGATTCATGTTGCATATGTTCAACTATAACAGAATATTATAGAAGACACATGGCAACGACGATTAAAATTGATTTGAGAAATCTTGAAAGATATTTAAAAAAATTAAAAATTCGACAGAATCTCCCCTTATTTTTTGAAACTCAATGTGTTAAATTTGCATTCAACATAAAGGTTTATAAATTTGGGGGGGATATTCTTAAAAGTCAACCCAACTCTTTCATCTCAATGAACTATTTTGGAGTGAAATGCCAAAGACCGACTATACTAGAAGGATTGAAATTTTGAACCAAATTTGAAGAGGTAAAATCTTATTGGAGGCTTAAAACTTTTATTTTGAGAATGAAGGATTTTTTGTAAATTATGAAACTTAGAATATTGAGATTTATTTGAGCATGCGAGTTTGTAACATATACAGAAGGATTTTGAAAAGCTTGGCTTGACTCTTTTACTCTACCAATGAACTTGGAGGTAAAATATTAAAGCTCGACTTTGTTAGAGGTTACCTATGCTCACCTCTCTTTTTATATGTCTTAATTGAGTTGGCCACACTCACCCAAGAGAGAAATGGGTAGAGGAACCAATGAAAGGAAAGGTAGTCAAAACTACTGACGTAATAAAATTTGTATCGCTATTAAAGATGGAGAGAGAGAGAGATTTTTCCCAATTGAGTTGCCATTTTTTGTTTGATTAAAAAAAGTATAGTTTTGAAAAAGATTTAATTTTCTTTGGGAAATGCTTAATTTTTGGAATTTTTAATTATTTTTAATTAATTAAATTAATTAAATATTAAATTTCAATTAAAATTAAATTAAACTCAAATTTGATGTCCAGTCAAGGGGCTTTTATTTTCATTGACTAAGGGTTTAATTTTGGTCAGTTAGAGGTATTATGTATATTTTTTGGATTTAATATTGATTTATTAGAATTTTTAGAAGTTTCAATGCTTAATTAAAGGTTTAAATTTAAGTTAATAAATTAAAGGGCTTAATGACTTCAAAAAATAGTGAGGAAATTTCTATAGGCTGAGCATGTCACTAAGTTCAAATGTTCAAAGTTTCAAGTTAATAAGAAGTGTATCCTAATTATTGGATTTTCCTAAATTTCTCTCAAAAAGTCCTTAATTATTGTCCTTGATGATGTCACTAGGTTATGTAGGTTTGAATCAAAGTTTGGCTAACCCTTGACACACATGTATACATCTCACATAAGCACAATCAATTCCTAAACCTTGGAGAGCCTAAGCAATGTATAAGTGTATGCATCCTAAGGAGGGAAGTAAAGCTTAATTAATTAAGAAATAATCAATGAATAATTAACACATTGTTTATTCATTGATTACCCATCGCTCCACACTAATCTAGTTCACATATGCTTAATCTATGTTTAGAATTTCAAGGGATCTCTCAAATATTAAGGATTTAAATTTGTATAATTTTTAAAGTAATTTTAAAAAATCTATATATATATATATACCTATATAAGTAAATATAAGTTTTAAAATTAATTAATTAAAAAAATTATCAAAAATAGTTTAAAATACTTTCAGATATTCTCTAATTTTTTTAAAATAATTTGAAAATAAATATTAAATTTTAAAAATAATTAGTTTAATATTGAATTAAATATTAATTAAATAATTAAATGAATCAAATTATTTAAAATATATTAAGTTTTAAATTTCAAAATTCATTTTAAATAAAAATATTTAAAATTGTTGAAATTTTAAGGTATTATGGGTATTTTTATTTACTTAAATTGAACTTAATTTAAGTTTTTAAAGTTTAAGTTAATTAAATGAACTTTAAGTTAATTTAAAATGAATTAACATTTAAAATATTTCTTATATTAGAATTACTGAAGTATTAATCATTTTTGAAGTTTTAAGTTATTAAAAAGAATTTTCTTTAAAGTTTTAAAAACTTTTGAATTCAATTTTATTAAACATTAATTGAATATTTTAATATTTAATCAAACTTAAAATATATATATAATATATTTTAATTTAATTTAATCAAAAATTAAATACTTAAAATAGTTTCTAATTTTTAATGATTTGAAAACTTAATTTTAATTTTAAAATAAAAATTTTAAATCTTATAAAATATTTCAATCATATTTAAGTGAATATTAATTTTAAACTATTTAATATTTAATATCTAAAATAATTTAAAATAAAATTAATAATTTTAATTAATATTTATTTTAAAATAAAAAATTTAATTCTATAAAAATTTTATTATATAATATATTTTTTAAGATTTAAAATTAATTTTTAATATTTTTTGGAGAAAACTAGGTAAAAAATGATTTAAAATTAAATTTTAAATCAGTTTAATAGGTTTTGCGGGGCGGAATGCCATGTGGCGGAGCCGGAATGGTCCATCCAGAAAAGTGCGGCGATGGGTAATCATTGGCAATGATTACGCCACCGCGCAACCATTGCCAGATGATAAAACTATAGCAGCCCCATGCATTTTCAACTTAACTGAGTCAACAACGCGCAGGAGCCGTCTGATCTCCTGCTATTTCGAATAAATGGATGAGATTTAGCTAGATGAAGAATCCAGCTGATCAAGGCCCCATACGGTCAGACTGAAGGATGAAACAATAAGAACTTACCCATTGATTAACATATCAACTATTAAGATCTCGTAAAATGCATGTAGAATACGAACTAAGCCATAATAAGGAAAATACACTCATTCTCTCGATATAAACAACGGTTTTCAATGAAATTTTAAACGTAGATTGTACGTATGAACAAAAATAATATGGAAACAATTTGATAGCTTAAAAAGCACATTTCAAAAAGCTAATTAAAGCTAAGGTACTTAAGCTAGGGTTAGGTTTTTACCTCAATCCAACCATTAGATTCAGGAGAAATTTAGTTCTCATAGCTTGTTGACTGTCCAGGTATGTTTTACTTATTAAATGTGTAATATAACAAGCTATAGATTGAGATATCTTGACCTTGGATGGATTTAGTCCTTTGCTCATCGAAAAGCTCGCCAACTACAACTTTGACCGGCATGGTCGGGCTTTGAAAATGTTGAGGGAGCTGAGTGGAGCTCAAATGAAAAGGATTTTGATCTGGAGAACTTGAATATGGAGAGATAACATGAAAGTTAGAATGAGCTTGATTAGAGTGTTTTTGCCCTATTGAATTATCCCCATGCTAAATGGGTGGCTGGGATTGACTTGGGGGCTCCCTTGAAGCTGCCACATATCCCAGGAGTTGGTTAGGGGCAGAGAATTGAAAGGACTAAGGTACAATGACATGGAAAGCCGCCTTTTCCTTGGGAGCACATGGGGGTAATGGGTTTGATTTTGGGATTAAACCAGGGATTTAGGGAGCTTCTAGAAGTCTCTAGAGTGTACATAAGTTACTGGAAGGATTTGATATAGAGTGGTTTAGCTAAAGCTAGGGAATTTATCAATTTAAGAGTTTGTTGACCAAATTTGACCATTCCAAAGAATTAGTTTGACTATTTGACTAGTCTCCATGCCACATGGCAGCTGAGCTGGCATGGTAAAGAGGTTTGGAAGTTGGTTACAAAGGCTATCAAGCCTTAAGCTCAATGCTTGAATGTATACACACAAATAGGGAGAGATTTGACGAAGTCAAAATTGTTTGACTTGGTCCAATCAACTATGATTTGATTTATGGGATGTCGAAATATATTTAAAATTTATGTTGGAATAAGATTGAGGATTTAAGGGTATTGTTTTAAGGGTGTGATTTAATTTGACCCATATGGGTCAAAATGGGTTAATCTTGAGTCTTAGTCAACTTGGTTAAGTATTGACTGGGTGAGGAGTCCAATCTGGTCCAAATTAATGAGGGATGTGTCCAGAGGAGTTTTGAATAGGTTTGATGTTAATTTGGAGTTTGATTGGATGTAAATAGGCTTAATATTTGATTTGGTCAACCTAGGTTGACCTGGTCAACTAGGTTGACCTAAGGTGTGGGTCTGGGCTCAACAAGTTTGAAATAATATTTGAAGTCTATTAGGAGTGGTCCCAAGGTCCGGAGAGTTCAATTTGGTCAGAATGATATCTTGAACCGTTAAAGGCCTATTTGGTCAACCTAGGTTGACTTGGTCAACCAGGTTGACCCAGAGTGTGGGTTTGGGTCCAACAAGTTGGGTTTGATATTTGGAAATTATCGAAAGTGATTCCAAGCAATTTGGAGGTCATTTGATTTGAAATAGGTATTCTAACCCTTAAGGGGTATTTTGGTCATTTTGACCCCTAGTCAACTAGGGGTCAAAATGGGTCCACCAAAATATAGTTTAGTGATCAACATGTCAGGATTAAGGGTCTGGAAGTAATTATAGGGTTTGGAGATGGATCCAAGGTCAGGATCCACTAAAGAATAGGTCCACTCCAGTGGCATGGGCCATAAATATTTGAAGGTTTTATAGCCTTTGGAAATCAATTCAATTTTTGGGGTTAGAGGTCTCAGATTGAGCTCAAATTTGGAGGGTTACCTATAGAGACATGTTCTATTAATGTACAATTGATAGACTCTAAATCAGAGGTCATTTAATTGGAGTTTGAAGTGTTTGAAAATTCACTAGAAAAGGCTTTCAGGACTTGAATCTTTAAACCTTAGATTTGGCCTGGAATTTATGAATTTGATCTGGATTCTGGGTTTGAATGCTTGAACTTGACTTATCCTCATCTCTCATTATCATATGGGTGATTATGACTGATTGGATAGGATTGAAGTTTAATCATAGGCTTGATTAAAAGGAGTTTGATCTAGAGATTGAATTGCCTAGTGGTCTAGACATGTTTGAAGATTGAATAGGTTTGAAATCTAGGTTGGTTTGAGATATGGATTTATCAAGAGTTTGGATTGATTTGAATCTGGATTGTTCCTAGAACCTAGAGGGACTTTAGGGTCTAGAATCTAGAAGAGTTCTAGGGCTTGGATAGATCCTAAAGTCTAGAATCTGGAAGGATCGTAGGGTATAAGAAAATCCTAGGGTCTGAGTTAATTTGAATCTAGATTGACCTAAGATCTAAATTGATTTTAAAGTCTAGACTGATCTAAGGCCTAGGTAGATCCTAAAGTTTGGAATCTAAGAGAATCCTATAGTCTAGAAGTCCTAGGGTATGGGGTCTAGAAGAATCCAAGGGTTTAGATAAATCATAGGATTTGGAATATAAGTTGATCTAAGATCAAAATTAATTATAGGGCTTGGATTAACCTGGGGTTTGGGTTGGATCCTAATGACCTCATACAAAAATGAGGTCGACATTGCTCTGACACAATTGCCATTAAGCCCTATGCAAAGGTATATAGTTCCAAATTTCATCCTCAACACATGCGACGCATTGGTGGACCCCTATACACACTCTTGTAGGATGATAAGAGGGAAACCAATGAGACACTTGTGATGATGAGGGTCAGCCCTATACATGCTCTTGTAGCATGGTAGGGACAACATTAAGTACTCGTATGTGCCTCAGTACCTGCGGGGAAAGAAAACTATACATTTTTAAACAAGTACCTTGAAGACCCATACATGCTCTTATAGCGGGGTGGGATTAAAGACTACGGCCACGGTGTCTACGAAAACCTACCATACATGCTCTTGTAGAGCAGTGGGAAGGCCCACCTCCCCACAGTTCCACTAAATGGGGGATATGACAAGATGCTGTCAAAATTCAAACTGAAGTGCACAAGACCTAAACAATAAGAAGACCTAACTTGAGCATCAAAATAGAGGACCTGTGCTTGAACACAAATGCACATAACTCAAACATAAATACACAAAACTTGAACTAATGCATAGGAGACTTGTACGATTGACAGGGAACTAAATTTGAACCAAATAAGCAAGGAATTGAACCAAATTATAGGAAACTAGACCCTAGATATTAAAATGCATAATTAATTTAAAAATGCAAAGCAAAATGATAGTTCAAATAATTTAAACAAGGACAATCAAATAAGTGGGGGACTTATGATGAACAAGACCTCAACACATATAGACAATGAACAATAGTAAATTCATAGCCTCTGAACAATCACAAATAATTATAAATTATCGTCACCTAAATGTATAGTACTTAACAACTAATGCTAATGAATGCAGAGAACCCTTACAATAGTCCCCATGCAACTGACTACGCTATATATATAGATGATATTAGTTGGATATAGAATGTATAGGTGTCTCCTACTTGCACTGATGAGAGCCTCAATATAAATAATAGTTTTCCTGTAGATTGAAATAATAACACTGGATATTAATGAAAGATGACCCATCACTACAAATAAGTACACAAACACCACTCTTGAATGATGATGGTGGATACAATATAAGTATAGTGGCTCTCCTATATGCATATTTAATAGGATTATAGTAGGTATGGAAACAGAGAACCCATGAAGTAATGATTTGTATGCAAGCCAGAACTAGCAGTCCATTGTGATGTAAATACTTGCAAACAATTGCAGAAAGCTCATCAAGCTACAGTAACCTATCTATGAATAATGATGTGAAAGTTGTAGCAAATGTTAGGCTACTATTGCCATCGACAATAATGAGAATATGAATAAGAGCATCGATTCATCTACAAGCAATGACATTTAATAGTATATTTGTGGATAACAATAGTGGATATATCATAAATGCATCGAATCCTCTATGGACACAAATATGTATACTACCTAAAGAAGCGGTGATTGAGAAGCTACAAGTATGATAGGCCCCTTATAAGTGTAGAAGTCCATTCACCTTATAGGGGCCAAAGAGCTTTGTTTACCAAGTATAATTAAAAGTATTTTATTTAATGACTTCAAAGAGTCTAATAGTTGGATATGAAGGTGACCCAATGTACGGTGGAAACCAATTGATACATCATCAAAGAAAGACTCCAATGGTGGTGAGAAGTATGCAGAATTAAATGATTCTATAGAGTCAAAGAATGATCAGTTGAAAAGATATTACAGCTCATCATTTTTCTAGAGATGCCAAAGACTTTCGATGATCATAAGTATCTACAAATTGCCACAAAAAACTCATTGATCTGTGCCTATTAGTAGAAGGCCCTAATTATGGCATTAATCATGGAAAGTTAAATTGGTTTTTTAACAATTCTATAAAGTCAAAGAATGAGAACTTGAAAAAAAAGAATGATATCTCATTCTATAATCTCTTCAGAAATGTTGGGGCTCCCAAAAACTATATCGTGCCATTCAAGTGAAGACCCGAAGATCATGCCCCTCAACTTAATGTCCCACCCTCGTGACAAGTTAGGGATAAGGTAATATAATGATGTACTAATCGAGCCTTCGATCTCATCATCTTGTGATACATCATTTATCACAAAATAACCTCATGTCATTTAGATGTGTTTACCCAATCTAAATAAGGGTTGGTTGATTCATAGATTTGATCCCCCAAAGATTTAGAAAAGGAAGCCTACATCAGAATAATGAGGTAACTCATGGCAATCAAACATCAACGATATGATTCACCTATAAGCAAAAGTAGGGATTTGATAGTAAGGACCACGGGTCGCTGAAGAGCTACACCATGCCACGAGATCTGTAACACTTGTACAAGCAGATATAAGGCATCAACAAAGCCCAAAATAAATCCCCGTACATTTGGCAATGATAGTCATCTATGCAGATGGACACCCCTTTGCACTACATGTAAATATTCTAAAATGCTCCTCATACACGCATTACATTTTCATAATAATTTGCTACATATGCATGTGTTATAACTTACAGAATGCATTATACAGGCATGTCACATGACATCACTATTGCATGATAAATGACCTCTTGTGTGTATTAGTATAATGCAAAGGGTTTCACTCAAGTGTGTCATTTAACACTATAAGTGTATTTAAAAAATCTTCTTCTTGTATAAGCAGAGGATTTCACTCCAGTGTGCCATTTGACACCATAATTACATTTTAAAAGTTATATCATGTACACACATGAGTGTTTCATATGAAATGCAACCAATGACATATACCCACGCAGGCCCTAACAAGCATGTTATAGGTGCACACGTGACGCCTGAGAATGCCATAAGGGTTAAAAAATAAATTTAGATTCAGAACTGATACTCTATTGGTAAGTATATAGAGTTAATAAGGTTCAATTAACAAAAATATAATAACCAATGAATTCCCCGATGATGGTCGTGTTGCATGAAAATCTCAATTGGAGGGATCATATATTTTCAAATGCTCTCAAAGTTCCATAAAATATTAATATTTCCAAATGACCTCATATACCCCAATCATGATCGTATTGATAGAAAATCTAAACTAAAGGAGACCACAAACATTCAAGTTGCCAAAATGCTCCCAAACGCCCATAAAAATCCAAAACTCCAAAATCCAAATATTTTAAAATGAAATAAATTATCAAACACTTAAAGTATAAAAATTCATCCATCCTCCATAATAGTTTACCATGGTGAACAACTTGAAAACTACTCCAATTCATAAATAGCTAATGCCTAGTTGATAATATCACTAGGATCCATTCTCAATTTGTATTTTGCAAGTAAGGATGGGGCACGTATCCTCTAACCAATGCTTTTGCTGCCAAATGGCATTACACCGTAGATTTTACTTCTAAATGGCACCATAAGTAAATAATTATGACTGATACCCTCTAAATCGGGTGGTTCACTATAAAATGGCACCATTATATTATGGTAATGGTTAGAGCCCGTATGTTCCCCAATGGCACTAAATCCTAGAGATATGAATCAATAGGATATGAGTGATACGACACTAAGCACTCTGTTAGCTAAGGTGGATTTAAATCTGTCCCTATAGACAAATATCCACCCCAGGTCTATTAGATACCCTTGGATGACATAGCCTATGGCTGCAGACAATGATCCTTCAATCAGTTTGGGTTGACTACCTCTCTGACTAAGTAGACCAGGGAAAATAATATCCCAGGATGACAAAACCATGGGATCTTGATCAGGCTCATCATCTCTCCCCCCACTATCTGTTTTAAGGGTAAGATGGTAACATTTTAAATTTTAAATATCAAATCTTCAAACACCTAAACCCATACTGCTACTATATGCCAGATACCACATATTTATGGGTATGATGTATTCATCGATGACTAGCCTTAATCGAAAGTTCTCTCTCATGATCGAGATGGATAATTAACTATTAGGGCTTATACCTATAGAAAATAAGAACTCATATCATAAAGTCCTCGCAAAATGAGGGAAAAAATCTCTGGGTTTGTCTTATTTACAATCCCAATCTACATTCTGAAAATTTACCTTGAAACCTAATCTATTAAAACTCCCCCCCAAAAAGCAAAAAATTGCCAAAGGGAGGCTGGGGTGCTAATTTTTAGAGCCCAGAAGTAGTTATAATCTAGTCACATATGCACATATTTCATCACATTATAATAATTAAAGCATTAATTGAGCAAGTGTTAGAATTGCATAGTTTTCTATAATGATATATAGCATAAATTTCTACTGAGTAAAATTTTATAGTTTAAAATATAGCCAAATTGCCAAGGAAAATATAAAACACTATTTTAAGATATTAATTCTATTACAATACTATTTTCAGAGTCTGTATTATTTTATTTTTGATAAAAAATACATAATTTCCAAAATATTTGGTAAAAACTTTTGAAATAATATTTAGAATGTTCTTAAACTCAGTCTCTATAGCATATAAAAAGTTTTGCGATACAAATTATTTTACTAGAAAATTATTCTCAATTTTAAGTAACGAAAATATAAGTTTAATAAAATTTTTTGGAAAAAATTCATATTTTTGAAAACAACGATAAGCATAAAATGACCTATCTCAATCTAAATAATTTTCTCAATTGGACTAACAGCTTAAAATGGCCCAAAGCAGCTCAAAATTCCATCCATCCTCTCTAAAACCTCTCTCTTTCTCTCTTCTATTCGGCAGTTGAGATCGATCAAATGAATGAAATAGTGGAAAATTTTATATTTAAAGTTTGGTTAGTGCCCTAACAGTACAACACTACCATCCTAGCACTGTGGCGCTAGTTCAAAATCACAAAATCTATAGATGGTAGTGTTAGAATGTCACTATTTGATGTCTGGTATTGTAACAGCACTGCAACACTCTGACACTTAATATTGGGGCACTCCAATAGTCAGATTTCTTAGATTTTGCCAAAATTCACTCTAAATGCTTAGGACACATTATAGAACACATACAATCATTCATGCACCAAAACACTCCCAAAGACATGCAAATTGGATCAAAACTCAAAGATTCAAAAAATAACCTTTTCTCGATCGGTTTAGAGCATTTCAAACTAAAAGCCAAATATGGAGGTGTTACATTATCCCCTTGGATGGCCTTATTTTTCTAGGTAGCTAAGGGAATTCTTATTCATGATATATTTGATTTTATAATTGTAATATAATTACTCTCTCTCTCTCTCTCTCTCTCTCTCTCTCTCTCTCTCTCTCTCTCTCTCTCTCTCTCTCTCTCTCTTTAAGCCCATGTTAGTATTTTAATATCTCCTTGACTGACTCATAAGCATTTATCTTCAGTATAAGTTATTATTTTGGTCTATTTGTCTTACATTTTAGACATTTTTTTACCCTTTGCTAATTTTTTAGCTAATTTTATTTGTTATTTTTTATTGTGGAAGCACTTCTATAATTTTAGTAAGCTCTTCTATATGAGCTGTATGTTGGCTTTTTCCCATGTATCCCCATCTTTATTGTTTAATGAAATGTATAGGCTTTGCCCTAAACCTCTTAAGGATTTCACAAGCCCTTTAATAGATGGAATTTATCATAGTATGAACAAACCTACAATCCATGTTAGCAATGTTGAATTAAAACCTACAATAATTCAAATGGAACAAAATTCTCAATTTGGAGGAACACCTATTGAAGTTCCCAACTTACATTTAATAATTTTTTTAGAAATTTGTGTAACATTTAAGTATAATGGTGTTAGTAATGATACCATTAGACTCAGATTATTTTCATTTTCTCTAAGGGACAAAGCTAAAATATAGTTGAATTCTTTACCCTATGCTCAATAATCACATGAAATGAGTTGGCCTCTAAATTTCTTATTAAGTATTTCACACCTTCAAAAACTTCCAAACTTACAAATGACATTACTTGTTTTACCCAATTTAAAGGAGAATCCATTTATGAGAGTTGATAGAGATTTAAAGAAATGCTTAGAAATTGCTCTCACCATACTTTAGCTGATTGGTTGGTGATTCAAATATTTTATAATGGGTTGATAGGATCACTTATAGCTATAATTGATGTTGAAGCTGAAGGATCATTAATGTCAAAGCCATTTCAAGACATAGAGAAATTAATAAAAGAAATGCCTACCAATAATTTCTAGTGGCCTACTGATAGGGTGAATCCTAAAAGTGTAGCAGGGTTTTATGAAAATGTTGCTTTATCTATCCTGACTGAACAAGTCATAATAATATCTAAGAAGTTGAGCACTATAAAAATAAATTATGAATCATATGCGCAATTAGAAGATAAAAACTTAGTTGAAGATGCTGAGATACAAAGGATTAAAAATATTAATTTGATTGAAAGATAAAATAATCCCTATTTAAATACTTATAATCCATATTGGAGGATCCACTTAAATTTTAGTTGGTCAAATAGTAATGGCAAAAATAATCAGTGGAATTCTAGTCAACCTAATCAAGGAGTGAATTAGAATAATAAAATTCAAGCTAATGTAATCAAAGGCCAGCATATCCTCTTAGATTTAGTCAAGGAAATCAGTTTGAAAATAGAAATTCATAATTATAGGATGTGTTAATGCAATATGAAACTCAATTACAAAAGTAAACTACTTCTATTAAAAATTTGGAGACTTAATTAAGCTAGCTTGTAATTTCTATGAATAGTATACCCTTTGGATCTTTACCTAGCAATACAAAAATAAATCATAAAAAGAAAGAAAGAGATCCTAATGTAACCAAATTGAAGAGCAATAACCATCCAACCCAACCGAATTGTTAAATATAGGCAAGTTTGGATGAAGACAATAAACTTAGCACTACTTATGAGGCAACCCAATTTTAGGATTAGTAAGTTGTTCAGTCTAACTGAAGACTATAAACTTAGCGCTTTGACTGAGCAACTCAATTATTAGATTATGTGAATTTACTTAAAAAAACTTGGGAGAAGAAGGAAGTGTCGCAATGCTCAATCGGGATTAAGTGATATGAAATTTTAAATTTTAAAACTTTTATCCCTTTTAAAACTATAAAATCTATATGATGGAAATTTATCTCTCAATCCTTATCAGTCCTTAAGTGTGTTTCATAGTTTCTTTTCTTGGAAATTCAACTTTATCAATGGATAGAACTAAGCAAAGTTATTCCTCCTCTAAAGTTAAAAATAAAGAGCATTTGAAGAATGAAGATTCATTTTCTCTTCTCCTTTTGCAAAGTTTTACTATCATACATAAACTTCAAGAATTTAGATATGAGTTTCATGAAGATACAAGGAAGTATAATGCAAAAATGGGGAAGACACATAGATGCAAAATTCTTAATTATGAATATTTATCCTGGCCAAGAAGTTCTATTATTTGATAATAGGAAGAAGTTTTGCAATAAAAAAAAATTAATTTGGATGGATTGGCCCTTACACTATCATTAGAGTATATCTCAATGGCTTCATTAGGATTTAAGATAAGAGAACCTTACACATTTTCAAAGTCAATGGGCATATATTGAAACCTTGTGGATTAGAAGAGTAAGAAAATCTTGATTTAAAAAAAAAGAAAAGAAAAAGGATATGTATTTATTTTTGTTTTACTTCATGTCTTATATAAAAGAAGTTAATTTGTAGTATGCATGGTTGAGGTTATGGCTAGGAGGGCCACTATTGTATCTTTGGTGTCTAGTGCACTAGTTATCCTATAAATCGTGTTATCATTGGAAATATGTGCTTGCATTATTTGTGTTTTTATTTATATTTTATTAAATTCCCCTCTTGCTTATAATTAATTTCATTATCTTGCCTTCTGTATTTTTTGATTACTTAATTAACCTTAATAAAAATAATAATTAAAAATTATATAAAATTAGGATAATAATGAAACTCTATATCATAGTTTAAATGAACAATATCTATACGTCATAGGGTGGAAAAACTAATACTTAAATTATTTAAATTATTTAAGTTATTATTCTAATTTGAATTTATAAGTTATACCTTTATGCATTTAACTTTTGAAGTGAAAGATGAATAATTAGTATTTAAAAATTACAAATGGGTAGATTAAAATGGAAATCATAAGTAACCTTAATTTCAAATTAGTAATCTCATTAAGTCTTTACAGTAAAAGCATTAAGATTATTTAATGGTTTTAAGAAAAAATTGATATTCAAAATTATTAACTCTGTACTCCATAAAAAGAAAAATAAAAAGAACTACAAATAGTTCTAAAAAGAAAAAGAAAAGAAAGAGAACAAAAAAATAAAAGATGAGTATAATTAAAAATTGTTATCAATTAAAAGCTAAGATATTGATTACAATCTCATACATAAATTCATAAGGGATAAGATGAGAGAGCTAATACAAAGAATGATGAACTAATAAAATTAAAATTTTAGCTACTAGCATATTTAATCATTAAAGCTATATTATCCAATTAATGATTAAATTTATAAAATGTTGATTCAAATTAAGCAGTAATAAAGATGATTAATGAGTATAACTATTAATATTTTTCCAAACTAGAATTATAACTTCATTTATTTTTACTACTTCTAGACAGTAATGTATTATCATATATTTTATTGATTTTAAATTTTCACTTTTTTAATTTATTTAATCATTTAATCAAAATTATAACATTTTATTTGCTTAAAGACAAAAAGAGTTTAAGCTGAGGAAAATTTGATTAGTGTAAATAATGTAATATTTTATGTGTTATATTTTCAATGAAAATGTATTATTTTAGTTGTGTTGTAAATGAAAAATATATAAAAAGCATAAAATTTCAAGTATCATTCAACGTCGCGGCGTCGGATGACTTACCATCGTGGTGGCATCAAAGACCTCACTTGGGAGTCACATTTTGAGATGGCTGTGTCTAGTTTCTATTTGGGCAGCACCACAGCATCTGAGGTTATAGCACCATAAAGCCCAATCTCTATCTGCATAATATTGTAGCACCACTTTTTAGTGCTACAAAGCATAAAAAAATGCCACATCAGTCCACAGCGCTTAAACAATAGAAACACCATGGTGCTATAATTATAACTGTTAAGGACATATTCTACTAGTGAAGTGATCCAACTATTCAATAAGCAACTTGTCCATCTTAGTAAGCACTGTGAAGGAGCAAACTTTTCAGTGTAGTGGTGTTAGTTTATTTTATAGGCACTGTAATGCCAATCTCCCAAGATTTGTAGTGCTAGTTGGCATTTTTTTTATAAATAGTAATTGTTATATTAGTAGAAGAGTTTAGTAACTTGTGTAATTTTAGTACATTTCAGAGTGCTTCTTTGAATTTCTCTTAGGGTGACAACTAAGGGAGTTTAGGAAAGTACTTGATACATTCAATAGAGTGCTTGGCTTAAATTTTTAAAAGAAATTCTATAAGTAAAAGGAGGGGTGTAGAGGAGATCCATTGAACCTATTTGATGATATCTTTCTCTTATTCTTTCTTTCTATCAGGTTATCAATGAAAATGAGTTTGCTTCAATCATATTCCATGTTTGGTTAAATTCTCTATTTTTGGATTGATAATATAAAGGTTATATGAAGTACTAATAAATTCTTTTATGCATTAAATGATTTAAATGATATTTTTAATATTACCAGATCTTAATTTAATGTGCATAGTGGTTATATGTATAGTTAAAACTAGGTGTAATTTGGAGCCTCGATGGAAGAAAGTAGACATAATTTGGAATATTGAATTAGTATATGGCATACCTAGGCATATGGCAAGAAAATGTACGAAATTCTTAAGGAGATAATATCACTGTAGTAAGTCAATAGACATCATTTGTCCTTACAAGCTCGACAGAGATCTAGGCATGCATATGCTCTGAATAACATCACAATTAAAGAGATTCATTATGAAAATTATATTATTTATATTCATCAATAAAAAATAAAAATCTACATAGTGTATCGTTTATTTTTTTTCCTGATTTTATTTAAGTGATTGAAATACCAAAACCATCTTTTTTAATTTGGTAGGATAATTATTATCATTATAGTATGTAGTACTAATGAACTGCAAGTGAGCATTACTTCCTCGTGGGATCTATACTCTACTCTATCACTATATTACTTGATTTGGCACGTAGCTTGTGTATATTAAGTGGGATTTTTATAAATTTTCATATCTAAGAAAACATAAGCATTTTAGGGATTGATAGATCCATAAACCATTTTACAATTCAAAAGATTACTCCACAGCCCCTATCAGTTTGGAGATAAGGAAAAATAAGGGGCTAAGCTGGATATAAGATAATTTCATGAACTTGTACTTGTCAAATAGGCTATAGAAAGATTGAGGTGTATAGAAGTTTGAGAAGCTTTGGTTGGAGTAATTTGAGGGTTAGGCATTATTGTTGTTTGTCAGTTCTACATTCTCAACATAGTGAGAGACTGATGGAAAAGAATCAACACTGTCAATAGAGTTATAAGTAGTAGGAATGTTGAGATCTAGACTAGGGTCTTATTGATTTAATAATGATATATTAAAAGTAACAACCTAGAGTTATTCCTATTATTTATGACTCTAAATTTAAGAATTTGAACTGGTGGGGAGACAATCTTAGCTATTTTTGGACAACCATTTTGTTCGTGAGAAAAAGTATCACAAACCTTGCAAAAGAGAGTGTTTCCACACACAAATCACATGTTGATTTATATATTTTCCACTTGAGTGAAATAGTGATATTATCTAAAAATTTACTAATGATAGAGATTTGGACAACACAATTGATGCAAATAACACAAACCTTGAAAAAGAGAGTGTCTAAATTAAAGCTTTCAATTTAAGGATAAAACTAAAAACTTAATTGAAAATTTTAAAATTTATTTTTTCAATAATCATCAACTTTATTCAAATAACACTACAAGAACTAGCATATTGTCAAATTATAAATGACAAAAATAAAAAGTAATAAAATGGTTAGCATAATTTGAGATGAGCATTTCCATGCAAAAGGGTGCCTATTCTTAAAATTTATTTTTCCATTTGAACTGTTAGTGAAACCATGGTGGGGTCTTAGGGGACAAGCCCCCATAGACTCAGCACAATTTAAAAAGATTTATAAAATAGCTTAACATATTTATAAAATGTATACACTATATGCAAATTACTTTCCCTCGCTAGCTTCTAGAGTCTAGACGATATCTCTAACTTAAGCTTTTAACATGACATATCCTGTGACCACAAAAACATAATGCCAATGATAGCATCCCTGACCAGCGACCATTTCACGCCCCTATGAATTAAACTATGAGTTCCTTTTATTTCTCTCTCTCTCTCTTTCTATATATATAGAGAGAGAGAGATATATATGGCACTCTCTCTCTCTCTCTCTCTCTCTTTCTCTTTATAGATGGCACTTTGCCTGAAGTAATGATGGCCATAAATATATAGTAAGATATGCATTTTTTTCTTGTGAGTGCCCTCTAGATCTCCCTCTCTCAATTGTTCAAAAAACATTCTTATTTGATGATCTAAATGACAAAACAAATTGCATTCTAACAATTTTTAGAAGAGCTATCATTGATTTCTATTAGCAGTGCTTATGCCAACAGTTTTATATAAATACTCATAATTTTCAAAAATAAAAGCTTAAGAAAAATGGTCTGTTTATCATGTTTTAGCTTTTTTTTTTCATTTATTATGCCAACTCCTTGTAATAATCACAAGTGATGCATTCTACATTTCCTTGTAAAAAAGAAAATTTTGAAAACTATCAATATCAATCACAAGCACGAATGAAAATAATTAAGAGCATCGCCAAATTGATCATTTATACCCCTGTTGCGTCCTGAAATATTCACGGTGGCAGAGAATGATGTAGTTTAGCATCTTAGCTTTGTACGAAGATCCAACACATAAATAGATAACAGAGTATGATCATAGAGTTTATAAGGGAGACCATGATTTTTACATGGAAAACCCTAAAAAGAAGAAAAACCACGAGGCCTAGCCTAGTTTGAATGAATCCAGTAATGTTTGCAATATATTACAAATGAGGCCCTTCCTTAGAAGGAAGGTCTTAGCTTGATGTAGTAAATATACATCATACATAATGCATTATATACTGGGAGTTGGAAGAATCTATGTTGATATGTTTATTTGGGATGGCAAAACCATAATTGGCTAGCAAAGTAGGTCGAAAGGACCATAGTTAGATGGCGATGATCGGAAGGACCGTAGTTATTGCCGGTCAACCGTGGTCGCAAGGATAGTAGTCGGTAGGTGACAAAGGTCAAAATGAATGTAGTAGATGGGTGATAGAGGTCAGAAGTATCATAGGTGATCAATGAATGGTTGGACTTCTGGCAGTAGTTGGAAAGAAGTTCGGTGGTGGTTGATGAGGGGGTGAAAGTTTAATAATGGTCGAAGAACAAGAAAAAGTACGGAGGCTATCGATGAATAGGCAAAACTCTAGCAATGGTCAATAAATAGGTAGAAATCTAATGGTTGTCGATGAACAAGTAGAAGCCCGGTAATGGGCGAAGAACAGGTAGAAGTCCGGAGGCGGTTGACGAACAGGCAAAGTCTGATGGCGGTCGACAAACAGGAAAAAGTTTGGCAATGGTCGATGAATAGGCAGAAGTCCAGTGGTGGTCAATGAAAAGGTAAAATTCTAATAATGGGCGAAGAATAGGTAGAAGTCTAGCACTGTCGATGAACAAGTGGAAGTCCGATGGCGATTGAAAAGAACTCTGGTGGTGGTTGATGAATGGGCGGAAGTCTAGCAGTGGTTGGTAGTGGGAAGAAAACATCAACGATGGTCGAGAAGAACTCTGACACAGTGGGGAAGTAACTCCAGAGATGGTCAGAAAGAACTCTGGCAATGATCGGGAAGGAACTTCGGCAATGGTCGGGAAGAACTCCGGCAATGGTCCGGGAGAAACTTCGGCGATGGCCGGGAAAAACTATGGCAATGGTCAAGAAGGAACTCTTAATGACAGTCCGAAAGAAACTTTAGTGTTGGTCAGGAAGAACTCCGGCAACGGTCAGGAAGGAACTCCGACAACGGTCAGGAAGAACTCTGGTAATGGTCGGGAAGGAACTCCAATGATGGTAGAGAAGGAAATCCGGCGACGGTCAGGAAGAACTCCGGCAACAGTTGAGAAGAAACTCTGAGAATGGTTGGGAAGAACTCTGACGGTGGTCGAGAGGAACTCCAACGATGGTCTGGAGGAACTTCGGCAGTGGTCCGGAAGAACTCTAGCGGTGGTCTGTGGCAAGAGAGCTCCCAAATTCCTCCCTTCTCTTCCTCCTTCTCCCCTTCTTCTCATGAGAAGAGTGGGGGCTATTTATAGTTTTTGAGAGTGGCATGACTTGTAAATATATGGAGGATCAAGGTCAAAATGGGAGTGGTTTGAATGGACAGCCGATATTGATCTCCTCGATCTTGAACCGTTCAATAGTCATTCGAATGCCTTAATGTTATCAGAATTTAGTGATCTTAGGCTCGTTGGATTCATCTCATTGAACTGCTTGATTTGACTATAAGCATGTCATCTTTAGAGTTTGTTTGGTATTCCAAATTGAGCCCTGAATAGTTCGAATCTGCTTTGGACCCTTGATTTGGGCTCATTTGGGCTCAGATCTGGCAGGTTTTGGTGTTAATGGGTTCGTCTTTTTGAGACATTCAGTTTGACTAATAGTTTGCTAAAATCAGAGTTTGGATGGTTCCTAGTTTAATTTTTGAAGCTTTCAACTGAATTTTGCATCAAGATTCGTGCTCGATCAAATAAATTTTTTATGATATATCAACCCCACAAAAAAATATTTATTTACCTATAATTTCCATGCGTAAATATTTTAGGCTTCTTTTCTTATATAAAATATGACTAACTAATCCTGAAAATCAAAGTACCAGTCATTTACTATTGTTTATTCTTCAATATTTATTTGATACCCAAGAAAATGTTGATTTTCTTTTCTCCAGTAAACTCTAACTTCCATTCAATTTCTAGTTATCGGTTGTCCTTGACTTGCTTGGCCACATGGACATACATAAGAGAGGTGCTGCTAGAGCCCCCCCCCCCCCCCACCAAAATAAAGAATGTATAAATATGTGTGTGTCTTTTATTATTATTAGTTATTTATTATTAAAATATAATCATAATTATTCTTTTATTTACCCATTTTAACTTTGATTCTTATATTCAGATAAATTAATTTTAAATATTATAATCAAAATTTTATCATGATAAATTGAAATTTTTAGAATTACTTTCACATCAATGCATGAAACATAAGTTGAAATAACTTCATTATAAAATAGAATTAGAGAGTAGTAAATGAACAATATTTTATTCATACTCATTCAACTTATATATGCAGAGTACATATTATAAATTATATATTTTATTATCATCTTATTTTTTATCTTTTTAAAAGAACAATTTTAATTGAAAAAACTAAAGCTACAAATGTCTACCTCAAACACAATTAAAAAAAAAATTGAAGGAATATTTGAAATATTTAATTTGTGTCCCCATTAAAAAAAAATTGGCTCTACCATTGCTTGATCATATTACTTTAATTGGTTTTTATTTCATAACTATTTCAAAGGTTTTTAATGACTTCCATTTTAAATTTTTTTAAAAAACAAAAGTTTACTTCAAATATTTAATTAATTAAAAATAAGATAAAAAAATGTTACTAATAATTAGATGCAAGCCTAAATTCCACACATAAAATTAATAATGATTATTTAAAAAAATGATAAAAATCATAGTGTTACCTCCTTCATGATAACCAGGAGGGCTATTTATATATATGCTACTATTATAAAAGCTACTCGAGTTTCTTCCCATATGTAATCCTGACCTTTAAAAATTATTCATTCAAAATTTATCTTGACCCTTCATTCTTTTTTTAATATATATATATATATATATATATATATATATATATATATATATATATATATATATATATATATGAAATGACATTTTTATCAATCACTACAGGAAAATCTGTCATTACTAGCGGCTTTTTCCCGTGAAACTGGGCAAATTTCTAGCATAATGATTTTTTCTGGTGGATTTCTGGCGATTTTTTTCTGCAGGCTTTTCGGCTATTTTTTTCTGCCAGTATAAACAGTATAGGAAACTAAAATCAACAGTTTATTTTTGGCGGTAAATATTTCTAGCAGTTTTTGGGTGACTAAAATTTATTCAAAAAATGAACTCGCCCTGCTGCTCCCCTGCCAGCGCTGCCCGCAGCCCGCCTGGCCGCCTGCTGCCCTGGCGGCCTCCCGCACTGCCCGCTACTCTAGCTGCCTACGACGCTACTCGCTGCCCTCCTGCGTTGCCTGCCCGGCTGCCCACATCCTTCCCGTTTGACTGCCTGCAAGGGCTGCCCTCCTGCCAAGGGATTCTAAGTCAGTATGCTTCAAAGTCCCAACCAATTTGCTAGAAGGAAAAAAGTGTTAAAAGTGTCACATTTTTTATTTAAATTTTAATATGGAAAAGTCACTGGAAAGCCCGCCGTATAGCTACCGGACAACTGCCAGAAAATCTGCAAAAAAAAAAAATAGTCAGGCATATTTCTTCGTAAACTACTAAAAAACTATTATAAGGCCACTGGAAAATAGATCATTGGAAAGTCGTCGGAAAAATCCACCGATAATGTGCGATTTTCCTGTAGTGAATCAACTCTCACCTATTTTTCGAAAGCTTTGCCTTGATTTCCATTTTGTTGTTTCTATTGTGCTCTCCACTCTTCTTACTTCAAAAAATATATTATATTCTATATAAATTTATGTTTCTCAAATTTAATAAGTTTTCATCATGATATTTTATTAGCTTGATTTTTTGGCACATAAACAGTTATTGCATATGTTTTATTATTGTAAAATTCATTATAAATTTATGTTATATATTACTTTTTTATTAATTGCATATGTTCATTGATTGCTTTTTTATAAATTCTAAGATGATATTTTTTTATTTGCTTTTATTTTAGTTTTCTTTGGATGTTCTATAAGCATTTTTAATCATTTATGTTTGATTCATACTCATTATTCGGTTGAGCTCCTATTGTTGTATAATGTATCGGTTATATGTTTATCCTGCCAATAGTTTGTTGCATCTAATAATTGCAATTTGATTTATAAAGAAGTTACTTGGAAAGGATGAGATCTAGATCTATATGAAATCTTCCAAGATAACCATTTCCTTAGTACCAAACTCTTCTTCTATGTAAGGCTTAATTGCCCCAACTGCTATCTGTCTTCTAAGTTTTAAATCAATTTAATTAAAGCATGGATTTGGCACTCGGGAATGCTAATGTTCCTATTCAAGTAATAAGCAGTAGCTATGGCTGTTCTGAATCTCTTTGATTAAATGCGGTAGGTTGGTTTTTCCTTCACTTAAGAACAATGCAATGGTTGTTATTTGCTCAAAGCATGCATGAAATGGAACTTATCTCTCACCTGATGTGGACTTTGAAATATCATCAATTCTCTCATTTTCAACTTCCTTTCTCATTTTCTCTTTGGTGTGGCTATTATTGCTTTCCAGGTAAGAATCGACCTCTTTATAAAAATTAATTTGAGCATATATAGAAAAAATTATAATATTAATATGAACGTTTACTATTATGAATAAATTAATTAAAAAATTATTGTTTAATAATACAATGATGTATGAAATAAAATAATAAAAATAAATTCAAATAGACTGCATGGAATGATGTATGATTTTTTTTTTTCAAAGTTTACATTAACTTTCATCCTTCTTTTCTCCACATGGAAGGAGGAAAATGAGAAAATAGATCTCAAGTAGTATTGATGATGACCAAGATTTTTACATGAGATCTGATTAACTTGCTTAAAGTAGTTGTTGATTAATGATATTGAATCCTACATGCATCAAATTGATATTTTTGCACTCAACATCTTTATAAAAAAAAAAAAGAAAAGAAAAGAAAAGAAAGATATCAGTAGTCCTCAATTTTCTTCTATCAGGCATATAGTTCCTTTTCAACTTTTTCTTCTTCTTTGACAAGTCAAAAAGTTAACTCAATCTAGAAGTATAATTAATTGTTACATATTAAGTTGAGATATTTGCTTAACCATAGCAAAATCTAATATCACAACCGTAACAGCTGCCATACTTCTCAAGGAATTTCATATCATGTAACCCTTTTCATATCTACATCAGGGTGTTTATTAATTTATAGTATTTATTTTGAAGAGATTGTTAAAGTTAAGGATATTCTTTTTTATTGTGTTTTCTCACATATCTGCTTATATTAAAATGAAAATTCAGTACAGATATAATCCTTTGCAATGATTTCTCTTCTAACAGCATTTAATATATCATGATGTCTGTCTTATTTTTTTCCTTGAAAGGCTGTAAGAGAAATCTAAGACCAATTTGGGCATCTACAAATTATTTCCTGACTTCATTCGTAGTTTATAGTGTAGATCTGTCCAAACCAAGAGGTGGATGTTGATCATGACTTGTTAGCAAAGCATTTAGCTTTTTCTAGTCATGTAATTAACCTGGTCAAGTAATTTATACTGAATATTATTTGAAATGTTAAATATATTCTTAGAAAATTATTATAAATTATGTTATTTTGAATGGATATAAGAAATACAAAATGAGATTAACTAATTAGTATCTATTTGGTAAAGTTTTTTTAACTTTTCATTTTTCAGATTATTATTTCTTTTTTTATGATTTCTATGATGAGAAATTGATTTTTTTAATCAAATATGTTAATTTGTGATGATTATTCAAAATTTGTTGTATAATTTATTAAAAAAAAGTTTCACAATCAGCTTTAGGGAGCCTTAAAGTTGATGGCATGGTGCAGGTGACGGGTTTTAGGAAGGAAGGAGGAAGAAGGGGCAATGGACAAAGGCTCAACCACAAGGCTAAAGTGTCATGGAAGAGAAATTTGGTAAGATACTAAAGATTAGGAAATATGTTAAGCATTTGGGGGGTTGGTGATCCCTATTTATATGCCAATTTAAGTATTTTGTTCGTAAATAATTGCTCAGCCATATTTTTTGATCTATTTTGCAGCCTGACTCGACAAATTGATTGTTGATTCGTGTGATGAGATGTACTTGAATTTGAAGCTTAAAACACTTTCTTGCTCAATGTTATTTACATAGCTTATTTTTAAAAGGTGTGCTATATATATTCATTTCAGAGATATTTTTTTAGCTATGGATTTATATTATGACAATAAATATCAATATCATTATGTAATATGTAAGGGATAAATAGCATATGCCTTATATTGTTCATATTAAGCTCAAGTCAATATAGATGATTAAAACATTTCAATCTTAGACTAATCAGATCAGAGTAGATTAATCAATAGTTAAGCCATATTTTATCATTCATGCATTTATCTTTTAGCAATCAACGCTTTCACTTTATTAGGCGAAGGCATTTTTTGATGTCAATGAATTCAATGGATTGGCATATCCATCTTTTATAGATGATACTAACCTTGAAGAACTGAAGCGCTTAGTATCAATAACATCATTTTTCGATGTCAACCCTAAAGCTGATGCTGCCCCGCCCGTCTTGCATTGGTCCTTGTGACTTGCAAGATTATACTTATTTGAGTTATCTAATTGAACTCCACAGGCATAAGCAAATTTCTTTAGAGCATTAGAGCTTTGAGGAGATTGAAATATGTAAAGATGCTTCTATAGTTCTCTTCTCTTCTATTGTATTCTGTTATTTTAATTGTAATGAGGGTTAAAAGATAATTTTTTATTGGTTTTGCCTTAAAAATTCTTGGCTAAATGTTAGTATTGTGATTTGTAATAATTATTTTTCAATTTAATATTTTTTTATTTTTATCATATTTTTATTATTTTTTAAAGTCGTATCAACATGCACATTATGCACTTGTATTTAAACTAGTATATAAAAGGATGCATTCAAACACTTCATCTAAGAAGCTTTAATTTGGGCTACCGCCGAGACTTCACCTTAAATGCAAATAATTTAGTGTGCGTATGTATGTGTGTATAATGTTTAGCCAAATCAAATTAATCAAGTCACAATATTGTTATGCATATGTTTAATAAGTTGTCATGAATTAAATCAAATTGACTAAATGAGTTATTAAAAAAATCACTAAATACTCACCAAAACCATTATCACAAGCATAACAAACATTAACATAACTCATCAATTACTAGAGTAAAAAATGACTAAAATTAGTGCTAGTTCCCTTCAATTCAAATTTAACTTTTTGAGTAAGCTCAAATAATACACACGAAAAACTACTATCTAATTGTCATGAAATATAAGACAATAATTGTGATGACATTATATAATTAAATTCTTAAGATCACCACGAAGAAATTATTGACAAAACTTAAACATAAAGTCATAATCATATAACTCTCATAATTAAAGTCTTAAGATCATTATAGAGGAATAATAAAAAGCATTATATTTCAACTTAATCATGGGTCAAAAAAATTAGTAATAAAATATGAAAGAAAATTTTAAGAAGTAGAGGATCACTAAACCTTCTCATGTTGACCACATCATACAACAAATATAGTTAGAATATAAGATCCCTTCAATAACTTTATTCACCTTCATTTATTAATAATTCCAGGGACCTACAACAAGAAAAAAGTTATTGTTATGATCACATAGCACAACTTGTTGCATTAATCATGATATTGTTTCATTAAATCAAGAATTGTCAAAAGAATATAATCATGCATTATTTATTACATATCACCAAATTTGATTATAAATATTTTCAATAATTTAATTGAATGTATAAAAATGGCATTTATTATCTATATGATTTATGTTGTTCTTCAACCAAAGGTCAACACCCACAATATCACATATTTAAAATTACTTTTCCATCTAGCCTATGACAACAATTGAAGTGTATTGAAAATAAAAAACACAGAGTTGTGCAAGTATAGCCTACCATTTTTCCTATGTATCCCACGTTGCATAAGGCTTCCTCAATTCCCGTTGCGTCAGTAGTTCCACAGCTCCCAGCATTATGTAGAGATCTAAGCAAATGAATTTTAGTGCTAATTCCAACAACTTCACCATCAAGAGTCACAATTGGTCCTCCACAATTACCCTATTAATAAAAAACATGATGAAATTAAAAATAGTGAAAATTAAATATTATGTTTGATTTAGAGAACTTCAGCCAGCCATATTAAAATAGTTCAAAAACCAAAAACAAAATATGAATGATAAAAACATATTTCAACTCAAATCAAATAAATATAGAATGATCAAAGCAAAAAGATCAAAATAGATAGTACCATTTAAGCTATATGGGCAAACAACGGTGCATTTATACCCATTTTTTATTATAAGAATACCCAATGAAGAAACATTTTTTACCTCGCAGCTCATGTTTTGTCCTAAAAGTATTTGGCATGCAAGTATAACAAATGTAACCAAAACGTTTGAGAGGAAGATCTACAGAAATATGGGGTACATGAAAATACTTTTTGAGAATTTATAAAAGTGTTTTGAACTTCATAACTTGTAAATTTATTCTATTGATTAGATTACAATTAGTCTGAAACATTAATTGAAAAATAATGACATGAGCAACTTTAAGTAAGTGCTTGCACTTCTTCTTTCAATTGTACCATTTTGTTGAGTAGTATCAAGACAAGTTGATAGGTGATAAGTCATTTTTTCAATAAAAATGTTCACAGTGTTTGTTAAAATTCTCTGTTCCATTCTCAGTTCTAAGAATGTTAATATTAGTTTGAAATTGATTTTCAATCATTTCGAAAATTTCTTTAAATCTTTGCTAAATGTTAAATTTTTTTATCGAACAAATAAACTCATCATAATATCATGTATCATCAATAAAAGTTACAAAACATTTTTCTTGACAATTTTTTAACCATGGCAGGACCCCAAAAATCACTATAAAATTAATAAAATGGTTTAGAGGCAAAGTAATATTTTATTAGGAAAAATTACCCTTTGATTATTAGTTAAGTTACAAGCTTCAAAATGAAGCATAGACCAATTAATTTTTTAAATAATTAAGGAAAAAAAGGTAAGAGAAATTAAGATGTGTTAATCTCCTATACCATACTATAGCCTACTTATTAACAAAAGTTAAACTAGTATTACTTAATAAATAATTTGTTTTTCTCCTGAAAAGCTTATCATCAATGTAATATTATCCATTTAGTGCTCTAGCAATTCTAATCCTTTTTCCTAAGTTCTCATCCAAAGAAATACATATGGAAGGAATAAAGAATAATGAACTATTAGAATCACAAGTTGGTTTAAAAATAGAGAGAAGATTGCAAGCTAGATTAGGCATATGCAAAATATTATTTAGAGCAATCCTTTATGAGATTCTAATGTGTACTTTCCAAGCAATTGTTGAAAAACTTCTATTAGTAATAATAATTAAAAAATGAGTAACTAATCATGTGATCAAAAACTACGGAATTTATAATCCAGGAATTGATTTTTTTTTCAAGAATAAAAAGAGCTAAAAGAACTCTACCTCTTTGTGCCACAAAAATGAAATGATCATTAGGTGAGGAATGAGATTTTAGCCCTTTTAAAAGATTATTTATCTGCCCTATATTGAATGAAAAAGATTTAGATTCATATGTTGTGGGAATATTCTACTCAGTGGGTTTGATAGATATGTCATTAGTTGTTTCATTACACAATTTATTAGTTGTTTCTCTTGTCCTACAATGTTTCCCTTAGTAACCACAACATAGATTGTTCTTGTCACCATTGTGTTGATTTGGATATGTCTTGCGACTAAGTTGTGCTACAAAAATGACTAATGCATGGTCTTCAACAAGACCAGCAACCCTACTAATTTTTTTCTCAAGCATCACTAGTGGCTTTCTTCTCTATGCACCTCCACAAAGATTTCTCTTATTAAAGAGTGGAGATTTCTTCCAATGATTTGACTAAAAACTTCATCGTACTCAATATTTAAGCTTGCAAGAAATTTAAGATTCAATAAACATCAACTATCGTTTATAATAATTATTATCCTTGGTTGATCTACGCTCATGATCATTGAATAAGTCTAAGTCTTACCAAATCATCATTCTACGAGAATTTAAATAATTTATTATAGAATCCCCACATACAAATATCAGAATCAATAACTATTTAAATGAAGGTGAAATTAACAAAACTTCAAGGACCATAAGAATTGGGAAGAACATGATAACTTTGAAGAGAATGATTGTAACATAAGATTGAGGGGATACATAAGAAAAGGAGAACAATTTAGAAATCATTCTTCTTCTTCGATATTATTAAATTTGAGAAGAGAATAGAAAAGATATAAAAATGTATTGAGTTTTTATAACTCTGCCAACATGCAAAAAACCAAGTGGTTTATACAAAATTTTCCATAAGATATATATAGGGAAATAAAGCAATACAAGGACAAAATAGTATAGTAGTTAATGTTAGTCCTTCTACAATGAATTTGACGTACCATATATGAATCAGAATTTGAAGTGCCATGATTTCATATAAAAGAAGTATGTTTGCTAACTTCAAAAGCATTGGCAAGAAGCCAGTCCCCACCACCGACCAAAAACTTTTTTTTTATTAGGCATATTATTCAATAAAAACTAAAGATCATATCTTTTTACATTATGCTAATTAATAAACATCTTAGTGAATTATATGGAATAAAAGACCATGAGAAAATGAGCTACAGTAGCTATTTGGCTACAACTCTAGGATTTTCCTGGCATTTTTGGATAAAGAGAACCAAGGGCATTTGAAAATAAAAAGTTAAAAGATGAGGATGTAAATTAATGGATTAGAAGGATGTTCTTATGAATCTGGAAGTACTTTGCATGAAATTCTTGATAGAATTGACAATTAGTATAAAAGGATTTGGATAGAATTTTCTTATAATGCCTCTTGTACACATTTTAATCTAAAGAATGCTATCATATCTTTAGTGTGATTAGTAAGTACTAGGCAACACTGTTGTCTTTTTGCAAAAGCAAAAAAAAGATAAATTTCGTATATGGATAAGTCACATACATACTGAAGATAATATCATATCAAATGATATGACTACACAAAAACTCACTCAAAAAATACAGATCAAATTAGAACGATACATAGATTACAAAAAATCAATAAATAAATAAAAGGGTTTAAAAATTACCAAATAAAATTTTTCGTAAAGCCATCTATGCATGAATTCTTCACCAAACAGCATCAAGTTGTCCTGAAAATAGAATTATTCAATTAAAATACTTGTTAAGTAAATACAATTATCATTATATTATTGATAACAACATCCAACCTATGCATAAATCCTACATCAAATTGAATTAGATAGAAGAGTAAGCTAGCTCAACAAAACATTAACAAATTGCTTATATGATTAACATACAAAGATAGTTCACAAAAATAAAGCAGCAAATAGTTTAAATTTTGGAAAAATATTAACACAAAAAGTAGCTAACAACTTAAATTAACAAAAATCCACTATAAAGCAATGTCATGTTCAAGATAAACTACTTCCAATGTGAAGACAATCACAATGGCAGGAAAAAGGATAGTTTAATATCCTAGCTTTATACGAAGATCTAGTACATACACATATAAGAAAGAGAGGTGGAAGAGTCAAAAGAGACACCAAATTTTTTACGTAAAAAAACTTGAAAAGAGGAAAAATCACGATGATCGTTCAGTTAAAATTATTCCACTAATATTTGTCATTGATTATAAATGGTGTCATTCCTCAAGGGAAGGTGTCACAACCCAGAATCTCATTTGGAAGATTTTTTTTAAGTTGTTACAATCTACCCACCTTAGACAAATATCATCCCCAACATTTCCTTAAGGATTTGGGCACAAAATCGATAAAAAACAAATTCATATGACAAAAGTCCAAATGACCAAAATCTCAATCAAATTTAAATCTGGTAAAAAGAAATTAATTTCTATCATATCATCATATAGTTAATTCAATCACATATCCTTCACTTATGCTATGAGATGCCATGTTAGTCAATCATTCAAACTAAATTTCATACCTGTCAAACTCTCAGGTTATTGTTATTGGTCTTCCAAATATTACAAGTTGTACATGCATGTTATAATTAGAGTAGGTGTTGTTGGTGCTATCAGTCTTGGTGAAACTGTCTCCCTTTGACTACCACTAACAACTCTATCATCAGCCATCTTGGTCAAGCTTTCATTGAATCTCTTGATCATGTTATCCTTTAGCATGCTGTCAATCTAGACAGTCCTGCATAAAAATTAACTCTTCCTTTATGTGGACAATCCATTGCTTTGTGTCCCTGCTATCCATACCAAAAGCATTGTCCTATCAAAAGGTAACACTGACCTAGATGTCCTCTTCCAAAATGAATACATTCACTATAACAGTCGGTTAGTGTTAGCGATCCAGATCCTCTCAAATCAATGTATCTGCTTTTCTTATCACTAGCATTATCTCTATCCCATCTTACTTCATCTCTAGTCCTACTATTATCATGCCTGAAGCCCACATCATACCTGGATGCTGGTACTATTAAATCAATCTCTACTAGTTTGGCTCGCTCTACCAACTTAGAAAATTCCTAGATCTGCAGAGGCACTAAAGGATGTCTCAATTCAATATTTAACCCTTGCAGAAACCTATAACACTTTTCTTCAGTAGTCAGAATTAAATGAGCATATCTAGAAAGTGTAATAAACTCAACTTCATATTGCATTACAGTCTTCCATCTTTGGTCCAACTTAATGAAAGCTTCTTACATATGTTACCTCGCTGACGGAGGTACAAACCAGATCCTAAAAATTGTAGTACATTCATCTTAAGTGATCAAAGAAGGTCTTCCCTTTGAAATTCACTCTGTTGTCCAATCCACCATCTTTTAGCTTCTCCTTCAAATAAAAACATAGCTAATGGTACCTTCCAATTCTCTGGCCACTACATGCTATCAAAGATCTTCTCTATTCTTAGCAGCCAATCTTCTGCAGCTTGTGGTCCCATAGCTCCTTTGAACAGTAGAGGCTTCAGCTTATAGAATGTCTATAAATGCTTGTCTCCCTCTTCTTCCTTATTCCCAGATAGCTTACTCTAAGTATCACCCATTACTTGTGCAAGAACATTAGCCAGTTGCATAATAGTATCTGACGGTACTAGAGTTGCACTGTGTTACTCATTTTGTACATCCCGCTCTTGTAGGTCCATTTCAGTTATTCACTTTTGCACACTTCTATTTGATATGAATAATTCATACATTCAATCAATTATGTATGTAAGATAATGTACCTTAATCTACCAAATATGCCCAACTCACAATCAATTCCTATAGCTTAGATAATAATTCAATCAATTCTTTCAACAACTACTCTGATAATCCATGGGATCGTTGCAATGGTTGTAGTCCATTTGGTGACTTCAATCTAAGACATGGCTTCTTATTCAAAAATAATTGTTTATGTATTCCCCAATCATCTTGAAGACAATACTTAATCAAAGAAGTTCATTTAGAAGGTCTAACTGCTCAAGTAGGTCAAGACAAAACATTTTCTCAGCTCCAACACCATTTTTATTTGCCACATATACACAATGCTATCTCTTGCATCATCAAATAGTGCACAGTTTGTCAAACTTATAAGGTTAGTGCTCAAAATTATGTCTTTTGCTTGCCTTTAACAATCCAAGACTCAATTTGAGAGTATTTAAGCACTAATTTTATGTTGGGCCTTCTATGAACCAAATGAGGGGCAGAATCTATCATGGTGCTAGTCGACAGATTATCTAACATGACTCACTTCATTCTGTGTAAGAAAATGTTTAATGCATTTGACATTGTCGATCTCTTTTTCAAAAAAAATTATTCTCCTTAATGAATTGCCTCGTAGCATTACCTTCAATAAAGACATTCAGATTGGCCACTTTTAGAGAGAACTTTGAAAACAACTATGGATTGATATGAAACTCAGCTCTGCCTATCACTCTCAAATTGTTGGCCAAACTGAAGCCATTAATCACCCACTTGGTAGAATGCTCCACTACCTATTACAATAGCATCCCAAACAATGGGAAAGATTGCATGAACAAGAAGAATTTGCATTCAACTCTATGCCCAATCACTCTAAGGCCAGTGCCCTTTTAGTATAGTATAGATTAAAATGCCTAACCATCTCATAGATCATGCAATTCTCCCTAATTTCAGCACAATATGTGATTAAACTATCAATCAAATCTCGAATTCTGAAGGAAGTCAGGACTACGCTAGCTGAAATTAATTCCATGTACAAGTAGCTAGTTTATTCCCATCACTGACATAAGTTTGTTCAGTTGGAGATTTTGTCATGATGTGCTTGCATAAAGAAAGGCTCCCATCTAGCACCTATTCTAAACTCAGCCCCAAAATGATTGGCCCATTTCCTATCGTGGACAAAATTAATGACAATGCATACATCATTGATCTTCCTAATAATATTTAGACCTCCTCGATGTTTACTATGCTTGGTATCTAAGCATACCATCCACCAGACAACATCTCCTCCACTACAATCGCAAATGAGACGAGCACTTATGAAGCAGGCAAGATCTAATTTAGACTATCTTATCCTCAGCACAACTTACCCTATGATTTCCTCCACATTCCCTATATTTCCTGGTTTTATTACTTTTCAATTATGACAATTACAGTGCCTCCTTTTTATTTTCTTTAGTTTATTGAAGTAGAGTTAGTTATCTTTAATAATTAAGCTCTTATAGGCACACAAGGAGGACATAGATGAATATACTCTCTGCGTAAGTTATTGTTCTAATGTTTCCCTAGTTACTACTCTTATGTTGTTTCAATTGCTACACCAAATCGTGTTGGAATCAAGAGATCATGGGCTGGTTGGATTAATCTCATTAAGTAGATTGATTTGGCTATAAGCATGTCATATTTGGAGATCATTTAGTTTCGAATTAATATTTGAAGCTTCTAAATATGATTCAAGCTCCATTTTTGGGCTCATTTTGGCTCAACCAGATTGGACATATTTTGGTTTCATTGGATTTATCTTGTCAAGACGTAAAGTTCGACTATAAATTTGTTGAGATTGGAGTTCACATGATCCAAAATTGAATTTTGAATAATTCCATTGAAATTTGTCTCGAGATTTGTGCCAAATCAAGGAAATTTTTATGACACAGCAAATGCCAACCTATTTTCATGCATCTAAGCTTGTAGAGGACAAAAATATCTATCAAAGCTTCTTAAAAAGTTTATAATACAAAATTATATTTTAGAAAAATTAAGAGGCACGACCGCTGAATCGGACGTTAACATTGACCCCCCTCAAGGGTCCAACCAAATAAAATATCCTTAATTATAATTTCAATATTTCTTGAAATTAGGACGTTGATCAACATGAAAAATGTCAAAACAATTCACTTCATAACTTTCACAAATGCTAAAAACTTATTGTGGAGGCTCTGTTAGGATTCGAAGATACCAAAATTGAGTTTGAATGGTCAGAAAATAGTCTCAAGTACATTAAAAAAATGTCTGAATAAGACCATCTAGGCTGAAAACCAATCTGAATGGATTTGGCAGCCAAACTGGCCAGCCATTGGTGCATTGTCGAGCTGCTTGCAAGCATATGCACACGTATAAGCACAAGCAAGTCAACATAAGGGTGCCTATTAGGCGGCCAATCAAGAGCCAAATTTTTATAAGAAAATGTAATGACATGGTTATGGTTTAAAATGAAAAAAATAAAAGAGAAATAAGATGGGTATAGTTAGAAAAATGCATAATTTTGTAAGAAAATCAATTGAAGAGAGATTATAGTAAACTCCCTATGTATCCAAGGAAAATCATCCGGATCAGCAAAATCACTAAAACATGTAAGAAATCAACTGAAAATTATAGGTAAAGACTTAATTTGTTATCTAATGTCTATCTTTTGTGGGAAAAACAATACAAGTGATAGTATTATAGAAAAATATTAGTTAACAACATAACATAGAAGGATCTAAGATTTAGGAATAAATAAAAAAATAAGAATAAACCAAGAGAAACCCAAAATTTAAACAAAAAAAAGTAAAATAAAGAAAACGCAAAATTATCTAAAAATCTTTAGTAACTTTACCTCTTCATCTACTTCATTTTTACATGAAGTTCTACATATTATTAAGACATAAATCAATTAAAAATAGAACAAAAAAAAAGCATCGATCTATCAATCAGCTACAAAAGTAAAAAAATTTATTAAAGATTTTAGGGTATAAACAATAGATGGTAAACTATGTGAGCACTGCACCAATTAGTAATCATTGATCAAATCAATACACATATAGAAGTTGAACATATAGGAAATATTTATCATCTTTCTTAGCAAAATTAGCACAAATTTGAATAATACTTCATTTGCCAATATTACCTTGGGTAAGCCTTTTTTCTAAATAGACGTTCAATAGAGATCAATTCTCTTCTCTTGTAATTTCCCAAAGATCTAAATATTATTATCGGTAAGGAAATTTGTGATTGTATCTTCAAAAGAGCAAGATCATAATCCTCATTAACCTCGAGAAGAGTTCTAAAAAATTTTCTTCTATCATGTAAGCTGACATTAATCTATTTTTTATTCAAAAATAAATAGTATTGAGTATTCAATGTTAATAATATAATGAGCAATATGTAGAATGAAAGATAGGGAAGCAAGCATCCTTAAACACAAGGATATAATGACTAATTCATTATATGTAATGTAAGGTTTTAGATTAAACATTGAAATTCAAAGAGAGATAATATTGGGCATGCTTGTGTTACCAATACAACGAACAATGCGTAAAAACAGTAAGGGACCAAACATTTTGCAATCTTAGATATCATGATTAATTAAATAAAATAGTGATTCTACAAAGCAATGTTAGTTTATGATCAAGAATTTAAAAAAAAAATAAACGACAAAAAAAAAACTAATAAGATGTTCATACTAAGGGAGAAAATTGTTTAAATCTTGTTGCACAAGATGTGGCTACAAGATTTAGGCTTCATTTGGGATGACTTTTCATTGCTTTTTAAACTAGAGTTTTAGTTAAAAAATTAAATTTTTTGTACTAAAACTCTATTTTAAGAATAAATGTTGTTGTAACTGTGAAAACCATTTAAAGCAAAATGACATGGGACTATTACACAGAAGAAGAAAAGTGTGTGTGTGGAATAAAACAGGTATGCAGCAATTGACATGAGGAGAAGGGATTAAGGAGGAAAATAAAAAATAAAAAATAAACAAAGAGACTCTTTTTTAACGAACCAGAAATATCTCCAAAATATTTCGACCAATAGATTATTTTTGAAATCAAAGAAATAGTGTAAAAAGCTAACCTTGCTTCTGAAAATCGGCAAAAAAATGTTACGAGCATGGGTCAAGACTGTGCCGTTGGAATCTATGATGATTCCAGACCCTGCAGTTCCTGCAAGTAATGAGGAAAAATGAATATTAGATTAAAAATATATTACTAAGTTGAGAGCTTCGACCATAAGAATGTCTACCCTTTTTAGGAAAGACAGTGACAATAGCAGGGCAAACATTCTCCGTTGAAAATTTAATGAAGGAATCCGAGCATGGCCCAAATTGCTGTAAAATTTTGGTGGCTTTGTCTTCCTCCTCTACGTACACAAATGGAATTATAAAGAGATATAGACAATAAGGAAAAAAATAAAGCTTTTGACAGGAATATCTTATCGAACTTTTGTTGGTCTCTGCGAATCCATAAGACTCGAATTCACACCAGGATCCGGACGTGCGTCTCCATGTTCCTTTATGTTTAAACAAGCCAAGGGAAAAGGATGTTACATCTCTTATCAAGTTCATATCGCAGTTTATATCACAGAAGTTCTAGAATTCGATAGCTCTTGACTGTTGGGGTAAGAAATAATAAAGACATCTTTTAAATGGGTAGAAAGGGAAGGGGGCTGCTTGGTATCCGAGTGGATTTAAATTTCAAATCCTCTAAATTAGGATTTAGAAAATTTTGATGGTGTTAAATCATGGAAATTGATTGGTGCAACATACCTTAAATTTAGGGAAACTGTTTGGTAATGTAATGCAAGATTTAAGCTGGATGGCTCATTTATAAATTAAATTTAATGTGGCTTGAATTTTATTTGCGCGTTAATTATGAGTTACATATGAATAATATACATAGAGGCTAATTTAATTATTCAATAAATTAATTAATAATTTAATTACTAATTATAATATTAATTATCTAATTACTTATTTAGATATTATTTTACTTATTTAGGTGTTATTTTTAATTGCTAATTATACTTATAGTTATCTAATTAATTAATTAATTATTCTATTGATAATTAAGTAATTAATTAACATTTATACTACTAATGAACTAATTAAGTATTTCTATCTTAAATCACATTAATTAAACTAATATGTTTATTTTCTAATTATAATCTTAAGAATGAGTCATAGAGTCGGGTAGGATTTCCCTCTTCTTGCTTTCTTCGTTTCTTTTTGCATGAGATAGAGCATCCCTCTTCGGCTTCGCTAGTTCGTGTGAGTTACAAGTTTGAACGAGTCGCTTACCATTGCTTGTCTAGGGTTTGTTTTTTCTCTTATGCATTTCTTTGTTGATGTTTTGCTTCTCATGAAATGAGTTCTGTAAGTATCAAATTTTCTCCACCTCCTCTGAAGATGTTGTTCCTGTAGGATCGGAGTTTGCCTCCTAGAGTTCATCGCAAAGGTAATGATATTTCTCCCCTTTCACATGTTTCTTTTGCTAAATTTGTAAATCCCATTATCCGTAAATTTGTAAATCCGCCGAACGCCAGGATTTACTAAATTCCGATTTCATACCATAAATTCATAAATCCTTAAATCTGGGATATGGATTAACTATGCGCTTGAAAACTATTTGGTAGAATTTACTATACAGTCGACATAAATCTTGCTATAAATCCGATACCAAACAGACAGAACCCAAAATGGACAAGAGGCAATTCCACCATATCAAATATGATCCAATCACTACATGTCAACCATGCAGTGAACAATTAGAAAACTACACGTAAGCCATTTTGACCTATGGTTTAGTGCTTATATAAGTAATATAACTCTGGGATTTATCAGTGCAATGACAAGTCTTTACTTTTTTTGGGTGGGAGAAAATTGTGCAAGCATGCACTAAAACAACAGGAGCTCGTTGATCAAATTCAAAAGCACTTAAAAAATTCTTCGATATAATTCACTGATGAAAAAAGAAGCTTGACACCTCATACACACCGTGAAGCCGTTCATTTTAGATGGAAATAATAAAGGCCAAGAAAATTTAAAAGGATGCATGTATTAGCTTTAATCAATACAATTTGTATGCTTTTTTCACAGAAAAATTAGACAGCCAGATATAAAGAAATCAGTAATATAGCAAGGTAGAGAGTATCATTTGTCCTTAGAAGGATCTAGACTTCTAAGCTACCATCAATTTTTCTTAGGTTTGTTATAGCCGAGCTGGATTAAACTGAAACTTAAAACTAAGTAGTAATATAGCCTCAACAAAATTTTAACATTTTACACGATAGTTTTTCCCCACATAAAAAGCTCCCTCCCTTTTGGGTACTTTTAAGTTGAGAAGAAAACATCTCTTTAAACTTAGAGTATGAAGGAGACAAAATAAGTATGATTCAAGACATTATTATAATAATATGGTAAAATTGATATTTTAGGAGAGAAATTATAAATAATTAATTGATATAAGAAAATGATATATAATACTGAAATATTTTTAATAGCTTTATAATGAAACTATTGAATTTTAATATATTTTAGTGTACTTCACAATAATATTTTTAAACCAGCCATCTCTCAAGCTAACGAGTCGAGTCGAAGCTGGCTCAAGCATAGCTCGTTAGCTTCTCAAGCTCGACTCATGCGTCATTTATCGAGCTGGTTCATGAGTCAGCTAGACTCGCTTCACCTTCCGAATCGAAGCTCAATGGTTGAAAGTAAACTCTTTGGGTTTAGGTTTTAGGTTCTAACAAATGCTCAAGCATTAATTTGCATTTTCATTTTGATTTATTCTTCAATAAAAGAAAAGCCTACATTTCTATTGAATTTAACTTTTTCACTTTTTTTCTAGGAGAAATCTCTTAATTATTAGTATTACTGCCTGTTTGACAACAAATATGATTTCAATCAATTCAATTTTAATGATATATATATATATATATATATATATATATATAGGAAGATATTGGAAAATGATGAAGAAAATGTCTAACAATCGAATAATCTGTGTGAAATTTATTTTCGTGAAATAGAAGACTAAAAATAAATTAAAACTAATAACACTATGACAGTGTTGTGTGTGATTGGCTTATTTTTTTTTTTTTTTTGAGAAAATAAATTTAAAATCTGCTCTATATTAAATTTAAAAATGTTTGGCATTTTTTTGTTTGATATTCATATTTAGATTTTTTTTTATTTTAATATAATTACATTTGTATTTTTTTAAATATTTCTATATTAAAATTATATATATCAATTTAAATATAATAATTTCTATTCTTTTAATAATTATAAACATATATATATATATATATATATATATATATATATATATATATATATATATATATATATATATATATATATATATATATTATGGTATTAAGATAATACTTTAGTTGAAACCAAATTTAATATTATTAATTTTTTTTCCAGCTAATTAAAAAAATATGTTAATCTAATTTATTGGATTGATTATGCTATTTGGATACTTACCTAGCTATTTTAGTATTTAAGAATTTATATAAATATAATATCTTATTAATTAATAATTTTTAAGCTATTTAAAATAATAAATGCTTTTTAGTTGAATTTAGGCTTCATTTGGACGTTGCTTTAAGAAGCAGTAAGAAAGTCGTCCCAAACAAATTAAACCTTACACATAAATATATTAAATTGCATAATTAATATTTGTTAATTAATTAAACTTAATAATTAAGATTAATTTTTTTTTAATTGGAATTGGCTTGAGTTCAAAAGTATTCATGAATATTTGTGTGTATATGTTATGCATTCTAATGATGACAAATGATGACGAACTCGTTTAGCTTGAATTATTAAAAAATAAATTATCCAAAAAAGCATGCATAAATAAATAAATATATAAATTAATTTCAATTTTCTATTAGCAAACTAAATTATCTATAAAAAAACTAAACTTATCCTAGAAAATTTAATTTTATATATATATATATATCTAATATCGCTATATCTCTCTCCCCACCCCACTCTCTCTCTCCCACCAAGTCTCTATATGTGATGAAGTTTTAATTTTACCATTTATCATTTCTCTAACATTATGCACTTTATGTGATAAAGTTCTAATTTTAGCATTTGTCATTTCTTTGATATAAAAAGTTTTTTTTTTTTGGAAAATTAAGGGACATGCATCACATGCCCAATTTTAATTTCATATAAAGAAAATTACAAAGTGAAGTATAAAACTCAGTATGATGATCCATTTATAAAGGAGCTACAATCAAAAAACAACAATGCTCAAGATCCTTAAATCTAAACAAAGGGATGAAAAGCATATGAGAAAACCTCAAAAATGCAACACAAGAATGAAAGAAATCAAAATAAAAAGGAAGATGGACTTAGAAGGCAAAGAAAAATACCCAAATCACTGATGCTTCAAAAAGAATGATGCTCCTGGCTGCCCAAGAAGAAACAAAGACTGCTGAGCAAGCAAAACAAGATAATAAAAATTGGTCATCATCGAAAATGGCCAAAATCTTGAACCAATGAAGTTTGGGGCCATATAGAGAAGAGCTACGAGAATGCTGCAAGTGATTATTAAAAATGTTCCAATTATTCCATCTAAATAGCTTAAGATGTATTGCTTTTCTTGCCTAGCAAAGAACAAACTATAACTATTAAAATGATTTCCATATTTCCTTCCATTACATTCCCTCTAAATATAGTACAAAAGAGCCCAAATCGACAAATAGAACCCAAGTTTCATATCAGATGGTATGTCCAAATTATCATCAATGTAACTTAAAGCCTATAGCAGGTTCAGCCATAAGAGATATGAAGAAAAACAAAGCAGCATATTACATATTAAACCAAAGGTAAAATTGCATTCGAAAGAGAGGTGACCAATAGTCTCTTTGGTAGAATTTCATAGAACATGTTCTTAGGAAACTAGAATGATTCTTTTAAAAAAGCATATCCATAGTTTTTAGGAAACCTTATGAAGCACAAGCCTTCCATAAATAGAAAAACATAAAAAAAAGGCATTCATGCCATAGCTAATTAACCCAAATAGGAAAAGCAATGTCCTTATGCAGCTACTTAATAATGGCATGATTATTAATGTTAGGCGGGCCATCCCAACATATAGAACTCTTAACATAAGGTAGTATGGGAATGCTGGTAATAAGATCATTAACATTTTCACCAAGAAAATTGGGAAGTTGCCGAACACAATAATTAACAATAAAATTAGAAATAGGAGCTTTGTAATTCAGCTTCAAAATTATAAGAGGTCCTCGATCCAAGGTAATAAAAGAATGACCCTAAATCCAGCAAAATGAAAAATCTCAATTAAGCTTAATATTAAAGCTATGAAAGGGCTTTATCTTGCCAGCAATGTCAAAAATAGTATTCCACCATTAGAACAGTTGCCATAAAAAGCTTTACAGAAAGATAAATAATTTTGGTAGCAATAATCACTAACTAAAGTGTGATTTGAAATGCAACTCTAGAATGAAGTGGTGTTATAAGCAAATATAAGATCATGAATGTAAGGTAACCCCAGGCAACCATAATACTTTGGGTGATGAGTATATTTTGAAGAGATGAGGTGAAATTTCCTAGCATTAGTATCACTGTGATAAAGGAAGTGAGCACATAACTTGCAAATATTTTTAACACAGGATTTAGATATAACTGCTCCTCTGATCCAATATGTAATCATGTTTAAGATTAAAAATTTCAAAAACTACACTCTACCGGCAAGAGATAAAGACTTACCTTTCCAACCATCTAAAAGTTAAATGGCTTTGCCAAATAAAGGATGAAAATCAAAAACTTCGAGCCTTCCAACATATATAGGGATGTCAAGGTGGTTGGTAATGTCAATTACTAAATGGAGCTTAAGAATATTGTTTAAGGACAAGTGATTAATATTATAATTGGAATACATAATGGAGCTTTTATGAAGGTTAACTTTAAAACCAGAAACTTCATCAAATTCATCTAGAATCCTTTTCAAAGACTAAAAATTCTCTATATCAGCCTTGCCAAAAATTAGAAAATCGTCAACATACATGAGGTGAGTGAAAGATGTGGTTCTAACCTTAATACCAAAAAGAGAGTTAACTTGTGCAGCTTGATCAAATTAAGCATAGTGGGTATCCATTGCAACAGAAAAAAATTAAGTACAGAGAGCGGACAACCTTGCCTTAGGCCCAATGAGGAACTAAAGAAGCCTTTGAGAATCCCATTAATGCAAACAGAGTAGTGTACCTTGTCAATGCAAACCTTAATCCAACCAATAAACAAGTAAGGTATACCTTTATCATGAAGCCAGTTAGGAACTCACAGTGTCAAATTCTTTGAATATATTAAATTGTCCCGAAAAGAGGCTATCTTCTTTTAACTTTTTTGAAATCAAACAAAAGTTTTACAATAAGTAAAATATTGCCAGTAGAAACCCTTTTCCTAATAAAATCAATTTTTTGTTGATTAATTAGGTAAGGCATATGACTTCAAGCCTATTATCAAGGAGTTTGGCTATGATTTTGTAGAATACATTACATAAAGATATGGGTCTATAATAAAAAAAGAGTCAAGCAGTAGTCTTTTTTGGAGTTAGCAATATTCAAATGGCTTTAACTTGATTTGGGAGGTAACTCTTCTTAAAGAAGTGCTGAACATCCTTGCATATAAAATTTTGAGTAATTGACCAAGTAGAAATTCAAAATTTTAAACGGAAACTATTCGGGCCAAGAGATGAGCCCTTAGAAAAGAAGATCACCTGCTTAATTTCTTCATTGGTAAATGATGATACTAATGAAGAAATCAGAAGTTGGGGAAGATAGTTACCAATTGGGAGAGTAAAGGAGGAGCAAGGAATAGGTGATTTTAGAAGCTAATCATAGTGGGAAATAACAATAGATGCATTCTCATCATGCGAATTGAAAGTCCCAACATAGTAGATAATTCCCTATTGAGATTATGATTATGCCTCCCTTCAATTTTGCCATATAAAAATTTCAAATTCACTTCTCCATCAGTGAGCCAATGAGTTTTGGCTCTTTGAATCACCCAAGATGCCCAAGCTTCATAGAAGAAAGAAAGATTTTCAGAAACATTCTTTACTTGATAATTGGGATGATGATTGGTAGGGTCAACAATAATAAGCCCAAAACAATGCATTTGCTGCTCTTCTAAAGATTTAATGGAGATGTAATTGGAGGACTCCCATCATTGAGATTTAATTTTCTTTTTGAGTTTTTTAAGTTTAATATAAAGAGAGGAAATAGGGTCAATATTATGATTTTAAGAGAAAACAAAAATGACTTCTTCCCAAAACGTTGAAATTTTGCTCCAAAAATCCTTATATTAAAATCTGACTTGTTTAAGTGTTAGAGGTTTAAGGTAGGTAATAAGAGAAAAGTGATTAGAAGTTTATAGGCTATCCACTTTGTAGAAAGAATCAAGGAATTTCATCAACCAGTTATCATTATCCAAAACTTTGTCGAGCTTTATGTGTATAGGTTTATCCTGACGATAGTTATCCAAGTGTATTGAAGAATAATAAATAAAAGATAAATCAAACCATTATTAAAAATCATGTTGTTTAGCTCCCCAAGCTTGGAAATGGGGATTGGGACACCCCCTTCTTATCCTGGGAAAATAAAAAATTGTTGATTTCCCTTATCAGGGACCAAGGCATTTCAAAAGCATAAATTTTGGATTGAATGTTGCTTAAATTATACCATAGTACACTTCTTTCATAAGTAGTGTTAAAAGCATAGATAATAGAAAAATAAATTTTAATTTGCGTACCCACTTTCAACAATGCCAAGAATCAACTGAGAACTAATGAAAGAAGTGGTGAATGAAAGTTTAGAAGCATTTCGTTTCACCCAAGTATGGCCAGGCTGAGAAAGAAGGAAATTGTGATCATTTCCTTCTTCAAAGAAAAGGAAGTGAGAAGAAGTAAACCAGGGGTCAATCAACAAAGCAAGGCTAATTTTTGCATCCAAAATAGAGATCATGTCAAGGTTAAAAGATCTCATAAATCTCTTGCAATTAAGAACCCTATCCATACCAAGATAACCTCTGATATTCCAAGAAGCTAATTTGGGAGGGTTCATTTAGGTTTGGAGGGTAGGGAAGGAAGTCTTTTAACTTTTGATTGGTCTTTGTGTTTAGATATGGAGTGGCTTGGAGAATTTTATTGTAGTTGAGATTGGATTTTATGGGGGATAAAGGAGAAGTCCTCTATGACAGAAGCCAATGCAAAAAAACTATTTAATAAAAGGTTTGTAGAGGGTGTTCGTTCATAAGGCCCTATTCAAAAAAAAAAGTATTATTCAAATTCAAGAGATTTCCATCCAAAGGTATAGAAGGTATATTTGAAGAGCTTTGTTCTTACTATGGATTTAAGGGGGGAGGGGGATTTGCAGGCTTTGCATGTTCTGAATGAATCACATTGGTGTGCAAAGTAGTGGTGTTAGAGGATGATTTCTTTGGTGGATGAGGATGAGCTTTGTGACTGTGGCTTCTTCTGCTAGCAGGGGGTTATTGAGTTTGGCTATTAGAAATGGTTGATGGATTATTATGGCATAAAGAGTGGGAGTAGGTGAGTGAGCCACAGTCTTGGAAAGGAATTAGCTTCCAATCATACTGAACTCACATGGAATGTAGCTTCCCTGCAATACTAGCACTAATTTGATCAAGGAACTTAGAGTTTTTGTCAAATCGCACACAAACCCTAGTAAATGTCAATCTAGTTTTGTTTGTAGTGTGATTGTCCACAACTAAGGGATGACCAACAAGACTAGAAATTTTTGAAATTCTAGTGGGGATTCCAACAAGAAATAGGGAGGTTATGAGTATTAATCCAAAGTGGAAGGGAAGTAAACTCATCTTTCTTAGGAATGAAGTCATAAGATCAATTCATAAAGATGAAAGGCTTTCCCAAAAAGAACCATGGGCAGCCACTATCATGCCTAATAATCTATTTTGGAAGAATTTTTTCTTTATCTTTTATCAGATATCAGATAACAATCAGAGCTATATAATTTCATTAATCTGTTATAAAATCAGATATCAGCGGAAGCAAATTCTACTAATCAAAATATCCAGATGCATCTCTATTCATTTCTCCAAAATGATATACAATAGTAAAGAACCACACAAATATAATCCATCATTTCAGTCATGAATATAGAAAAATAACTACATACATAAATAAATACTAATATTAAACCTAAAGAAACCTGATTAGCCTTACACTCCTGATCTTCTACCATGACTTAAAATAATTTAAACCACATTTAAGGAGCTAAATAGCACAGTAGGTCACCAAATCCTACAACTAAACCCAAGCACATTAAAGAAGTGGTATGCATGCCTAATCAATTCAATACCAGTAATAGTCATATGATCATAAATTAATACAAAAATAATTAAACTCACAAATAATAACAATGGAATATGTAAATAGAAAATAGTATGATATGAGAACTAGTAAAATAGTATATTTTAAAAACCAATAACCAATGCATGTGTCAAAATTTTAAAGCAGTTGTCGCATCAGTACTATAAATCAACGAAAATCAGTAACTGAATCATATAGATTGGTAAAACCAAAGCATTGGTAAAGACTTATTAACCTCATTTTTGTGTAAGGTCATCATCAACTATCCCAAATTACTGATTTTCCATTTGATGATTGACAATCACCCAATTATCAATCATCTAGTTTACAATATGTACTTTAAGTACACTATAATCATCCAATCTTCTAGCAATCAGTCAAACTACACTTCCAATAGTTAATCAATTAATCAACATACCCCATTAATCAATCAATCAGTAAATAATTATATAGCCAATAATCATACATTTTACAGGCAATCATGTAGCTAGCTGTCAATCATTCAAACTACATATCTTCAATCATTTCAAATAATCAATCAATACATACAATCAACCTATATCCATAAAACTAAGCTTTAATCAACCCTGCATACCCAGTCACCCTGATCAATCATCACTTCTAAAGTCAATATTCACTAAACTACAATCACCTAGACAATTGTAACCTTGCACTACAATCAGCTCACCCAGTGCACTAATCCATCGACTTCAGTCATGAGCCAAATCACTTCACTAGGAATTTCAGAGGGTAAATCATCCATCAATACACCCTTAAGACATCATCTGACCCAGTTGAGTTAGCTCAGGCTAGCTCAATCGATCATCAACACTTCACTCACTTCTAATTCAACTCAAAAGCCTCAGCAACTGGTTTACTGAGCTAGACTTAAGCCACTGACAGGCCCAGCGACTAGCTTGAGGTAAATAAGAAATAAAGAAAGATAAGCTAACCACGTGATTAGCTTTATATATATATATATATATATATATATATATATATATATATATATATACAAATTACATTTTTAAAACAAATTAAATTAATTTTATTCTTCTCATTTTTTTTAATTTTCACAATTTCTTTTTTAAAATTTTAACTTATTAGTATAATTTTTAAATTAGTTTTTATTTTTTAAAATATTTAATAAATCTAATATTCAAAGAAAATTTTATAAGAATGTTGTAAGAATAAATGTTAATTATAAAATATAATTATTTATATTTAAAATTTTTTTAATTATTAAACATATTTTGAGAATTAATTTTTTATTAAAAATGAATTAAATATATTTAATTAAAAATTAATTTCATTTTAATAAATTTAATAAAACAATAATTTTAATTAAAATAAAGCTATTATATATTAATTTTTAGTTTAATTTTATTTACTAATGAATTTTTTTAATTTTAAATAAAATAATAACTTTTATTAATTGGTATATTTATAGCCTAATTAAATATCTCAATAAGGCAAACACGATGATATGAAATGTTGTCTGAATGAGCTTAGATCAAGGCTTAAAGAAAAATTAAAAATCTTGTGACTGAAGAGAGTAGGCAACCTGTAACAAACAGCGACAAAAGAAGAGAGAGGATTTACTTTATGAGGAGTAGGAAAAGTAATGTCATTGCCTTCCTTTACTGTAGCATACATTAGCTTATATAAGTGAATTACTGGACTCACTTTACACATGGATAGCTATGATTACAAGTTTGTTATAGATGAGTGGTTGTGATACATCATGCCATGTGTTTCGTTATATGTCTATTACAGATAATGCTCTAAAACTCCTTAGCAAACTGATGGGTCTTGAATGACCGTCAGTTTGGATCTGAGCTACTAAAACCTTGGGGTAGTCAGTGGGTTAGTGAGGATGTGAGCCACCTTGTCTATTATGCTGATAAGAAGTAGAGGAATATGCTTATGCTAAATGTGATCACGATTGAAACATTGGTCTATCTCGATGTGTTTGGTTCTGGCATGAAATACAGCGTTATTAGCTAAGGCAATGGCAGAGGTATTATAATAATAAAGATCAGTAGTTTGATTTGATGTAATCTCGAAGTCTGCTAAAAGTTGTTGAAGCTATAGATTATCTGCCATGACTGCCACCAGAGCTCTATATTCAGATTCAGTTGAGGATCGGGCAATGGTATATTATTTCTTCACTATCCAAGCAATAAGAGTATCACCAAGAAATGAGCTGTTTCCTGAACTTGATTTCCTTGTGATCGGATCACCTGCCCAGTCAGCATCAGAGAATGATTGTAGATGCAGGTGGCTACGAGTGATGGAAATGCCAAAGTTGAGCTTGCCTTTGATGTAGCGCAGGAGACATTTGAGAAGGTAGATGTGTTGTGGTAAAGGATTATGCATATATTGAGAGAGAACATTAACAGCATATGCTATATCTGGGCGAGTAAGAGTTAGGTACTGGAGTGATCTGGTAAGTCTCATGTACATATATGGGTCTGAGAGAATGGGATCGAGAGGAACAACATATGGTAATTTGGTGCAAGACAGATTGGTTCTGGCATGAAATACAGCGTTATTAGCTAAGGCAATGGCAGAGGTATTATAATAATAAAGATCAGTAGTTTGATTTGATGTAATCTCGAAGTCTGCTAAAAGTTGTTGAAGCTATAGATTATCTGCCATGACTGCCACCAGAGCTCTATATTCAGATTCAGTTGAGGATCGGGCAATGGTATATTATTTCTTCACTATCCAAGCAATAAGAGTATCACCAAGAAATGAGCTGTTTCCTGAACTTGATTTCCTTGTGATCGGATCACCTGCCCAGTCAGCATCAGAGAATGATTGTAGATGCAGGTGGCTACGAGTGATGGAAATGCCAAAGTTGAGCTTGCCTTTGATGTAGCGCAGGAGACATTTGAGAAGGTAGATGTGTTGTGGTAAAGGATTATGCATATATTGAGAGAGAACATTAACAGCATATGCTATATCTGGGCGAGTAAGAGTTAGGTACTGGAGTGATCTGGTAAGTCTCATGTACATATATGGGTCTGAGAGAATGGGATCGAGAGGAACAACATATGGTAATTTGGTGCAAGACAGATTGGAGAGTGAGTTACATTGGGTAAGATTGGCTTGCTATAAAATAGAGGTGGCATGGGATTGCTAGGATAGAAAATATTGATCTTGGTGTTTGCGGATGTGAATACAAATGAAGGTGTTGGCATCACCCAAGTGTTTCATGGCAAATTTTCTATCTAACTGGCTCAAGAGGGTAGAGATAGCGATGGGGTTGTTGCCAGTTATGAGGATATCATCAACATATATGAGTAGGTAGATTTGAATTTGTTGATGAGACAATATTAATAGAGAGGGATCAGACTTACTGTGAGCAAAGACAAGTGAGGTAAGGTAACAGGTGAAAGTATTATAACATTGTCTCGGCACTTGCTTGAGACCATAAATTGCTTTGCGGAGGACGCAAACGTGATCCTAATGAGAAGAATCCTCAAAACCTTTTGGTTGGCATATATATACTGTCTCAACGAGTGCTCCATACAAGAAAGCATTCACAACATCAAGTTGCTAAATTGACTAACCATAGTGTAGAGCAACAGTGAGCAGGACATGAATTATAGGAACTTTAGCGACTAGACTGAAGGTCTCTGTATAGTCGAGACCATGTTCTTGATGATTGTCGAGTGCCACTAATCATGCTTTGTGCCTAGCTATCGAGCCATTTGAATGATATTTGGTCTTCTATGTCCATTTGCATCCTAGTATAGATGCATTTGGTGGGGGTTTAATGAGTTGCCATGTACCTTATTTTTAAAGAGCAAAAAATTCATTAGCCATTGCTTTCCACCATTCAAAACTTTTGCTGGCTTCAGTATACATGGTTGGATCATGAGGTGCCAACTTATCTATTTGTTGATGAATGAGGTTAAGCCTATCCGTGTCCTGGTGATCATGGGATATTGGGAGATGGGTGGAGGAGGAGCAGCTAGAGGGGAGTGTGGATGATTAGATAGAACTGGATCAAGTGGGTTTGTGGGAGGCGTGGATGAGGAATTAGGGGATGAGGTGGAGGAAGAAATTATTTGCTCTATGGATGAGAAAGATACTATTGATGTGAGGTAAGTGGTAGAGGAAGGAATGAGTAGGAGTGGAGGAATAGTAGTAAAACTGGATGAGGAGGATGAGTCAAGCATTTGAAAGGGGAAGGACTGCTCAGCAAAGATGATATGTCTGGAGATATGAACCTTATTATTTGCAAGGTTCAAACATTTATACCCTTTGTAAGAATCAGAATGGCCCAAGAAGAATCATAAGGAGGATTTGGGTTGAAATTTATGATGAAGATGAGGTGGTGTTAACAGGAAGCATTTACACCCAAATGTATGAAGATGATCGTAAGAGGGTGGAACAATATAGAGCAAGTGAAATGGAGAGAGATTATTTATTGTGGTGGATGGCATAAGATTGATTAGGTAGATAGCAGTTAGTATTGTGTCGGGCTAGTATGTATAGGGAACTGAAGCTATATGAAGAAGGGTTCTGGTAGTGTCTAGAATGTGCCTGTGTTTATGTTCAGCCAGTCCATTCTATTCTAGAGTGTAAGGACAGGATATTTGATGATGAATGCCATGTTTTTTGAGGAATTGAGTTAGGTGATGATTACGATATTCTGTGCCACTATCTGTACGTAAGCATTTGATTTAATGAGAGGTTTATTTTTTAATTAATGTTTTGAAGTTAATGAATATGGTAGAAACCTCAGATTTGTTAAACATTGGAAATAACCATATAAAGCATGAGAAGTCATCTACAAATATAACATAATATTTGTAGCCTTGATTAGAAGTGATTGGGGAAGGTCCCCATACATCGGAGTGTATTAAAGCTAGAGGTTGTAACTACATATGAGCAAATTTTTCAAAAGCTAGTTTATGCCCTTTGGAGGCATTACATGAAAGACATAAAGGTAAACTCAGAGAGATATTAAGCTGAGGACTTTTCTTAGATATGGTAGCAAGAACTTTGTGATGAGGGTGGCCAAGGCAATTATGCCATGTTGTAGTGGTTGAGCTGGTGGCGTGAAAGGCAGAGGAGATTGAAGCTGGGCAGTGATGATGGAGATGATACAGCTCATCATGGCATGGTCCTTGAAGGATGATTTGGTGTGTCTTCAAATCCTTGAAAATGAAACCAGATAGATCAAAAGTAATGGATATGTTATTATCTTTGGTTAATTGAGATATAAAAGAAGATGGTAAGCTAGAGCAGGTGTATGAAATAATTTGGATAGATATAGCCTACTGGATGGGGTCGATAAGTGACCTACACCAGAATGAGATATCGGGATAGAGCGACCATCACCGATAGTGATACCTTCAGTGCCTTGATAGGAGTTTGAGATAGACATGTTTTCAAGTGAGTTTGTCAGATGAGATGAAGCTCCCGAGTCGAGGTACCAGTCAGTGGATGTAGGCTCCGGTGAGGCAAACAGAGCTTGATTACCAGTTGAAATAGATTACGATACATATTGGATGTTCAGATGATGCCAGCATGCCGAGGTCGAGTGACCTCGCTTATTACAGATTTGGCACATGATTACTGGAGCGGACGGTGATCTGTTAGTTGTATTGGTGTTTTGAGGCAATAGACCATAACTTCGTCTATTTCGACCACTGTAGGAATACAAAGCTGTGTGACAATCTCCACCTAGGGCAAGATGAGCTGCTTCAACGGCAATATCGATCTCCAAGCTTATAAGTAAGGAGTATAGGTTTTTAAGGTGTATGGGGGTAAGCATCGTTCGAATGGAGGTTATAAAGGCATTGTAAGATGGTGGAAGACCATTTAGAATATAGAGGATGATATCCTCAGGATCAATTGTAGATCCAGCCATAGCAATTTGGTCTACCAATGTTTTAATCTCAGTAAAATATTGTGTCATTGTGGAGGTTTTTAGGGATATATTGTGGAGCTCAATTTTGAGCTGGATTACCTTGGATTTGTTGGTGGATTGAAATCGCAGCTCAAGAGTAGCCCAGATAGCGGAGGTAGATTCAAGGTGAAGAATGTAGGGTAAAACTGAAGGAGAGATGGTGGAACAAATAGCCGCAGCTAGGTTTTGATCTGTGAAGAGTCATTGAGAGTATGCAAGATTGGGAATGGTAGTACCGTCAGGCTGTTGAGTCAAGCGAGGAGGGATAAAAGCCGAGATATCAAGAAAATTTGTAAAGCCATTTGCTCGAAGGATCTTTGTGATTTGTGAACGCCAAAGAGAGTAGTTATCCGCTAATAACTGAGTGGGTACTATGTTCTTTAGGTTGGAGACCACAAACTTCAGGGAAGATAGAATACTCGAAGTATCAGGGATGAGATTTGCAGAAAGTCCTTCGATTTGAGATGATGCCAAATTTGTCATTTAGTGCCATAGGTTACGCCTGTTTTGATACCATGAAGAGAGTAGGCAACCTGTAGCTAGCAAATAGCAACAAAAGTAGATAGAGGATATACTTTATGAGGACTAGGAAAAGTAATGTCATTGCCTTCCTTTACTGTAGCATACATCAGCTTGTATAAGTTAATTACTGGACTCACTTTACACGCGGACAACTATGATTATGAGTTTTTTATAGATGAGTGGTTGTGGTACATCATGCCATGTGTTTTGTTATATGTCTGTTACTGATAGTGCTGAATGCTCTAATAGTGAAAATAATTGGATGACCAAGTGGTTTTCAAATTTGGTTCGCGGGATAGGTCGGCTTGCGAATGGTACGACGTTGGCAGCCCATCGACAATAAAATTCTTTGGATTCATCTTGTCGAGCCGCTTGATTTAAGTAGCAAATAAGTTAAAATTTTAATCCAAAATAGTAATTAAAATTAAACTAAAAATTAATAAATAATAGTTTTATTTTGATTAAAATTTAACTAAAAATTAATAAATAATAGTTTTATTTGATTAAGTAGCAAATAAGTTAAAAAAAAAGTATACATTAATTTTTAATTAAATATATTTAATTAATTTTTGAAACAAAATTAATAATCAAAATATATTTAATAAATAAGCAACATTATTTTTTAAAAAAATATATTAAATATAAATAATTATATTTAATGATTAATTTTTTTTCTTACACTATTCTAATAATTTTTATTATATTATATTTCTTAAATATTTAATAAAATTTTAAAACTAATTTAAAAATATATTAATAAGTTATAATTAAAAAAACAAACAGTAAAAATTTAAAAAATGTCAACAAAGGCATAAACTGATAAATGCTCTTCATGTGGTCAAACCACCTTCCACTCCCATTTCCCACCCAAATCATCTTCTCCAGCTACTTAAATTCCTTCTGGAATGTTCAAAAACCTCCATAATTAATTCTATCTTAACCACTGGATTAACCCTAAAATGAACCTAGTGGTCCCCTCCTCCTGAAAATGACCCTAAGCCACTATGTCACTCTGCTCCAACTATGCCCCCTGCCTCCCAATGGCTTGAGACAGTTGTTGAGTATCCAAGCTTCATCCTTGATGCATCCTAGCCATCTAGAAAGGCTCCAACGTCTGAATTAGGCCAAAACAGTCAAACCCTTCATTCAAACCTAACACTCACCCTAGCGTCTTCCAGAGCGTCTCTGATTTATTTTCACTCCCCTAGACATTCCTTCACACTTTTGTAGTGCCTACTTACTGTTTGGAGCTGGCCGATGGAAAAACCGACGAAGGACCGTAGCCCATTTCGTCTCCATCATTTGAAATCATTTTCTAGTGTTTTTCACGTCTTGGTGTCTTCATCAAATTTTTTGTTAAAATTCAGAAGAAGAGAACGAGACCGCAAACTCCTTCTAAAATCACTACTATCGAGGTATTTTTTAAATTCTAGAGTTCTACCTAGTATTTTATTTAGGTTCTTGAGGATTCTATTTGAAACTTTAAAAATATCTTCCCAGTGCTTCTGTAACCATATTCTACATTTTTGTAAGTTTTTAAAAGATTTCATCCATTGTATAAGAAGTTTGAGCAAAAATCTAAACCTAGGGTTTTTCGTTTCTTTGGTTGAAGAAGATGATTCCAGAACCGTTCAATCTGTGTAAATTTTACTGACGGTTCCATTTTGACTGTATTTGGCGTATGATTAAACCAATCTTCGCGGCTAGATGGACGAAATTTGTTTGATTGTATCTCATCTGTCCGCTATAAAGAACGTGAATCGGACTGCTAAATGCCGTGCTGACATGGTTAACTTGCTAACCGCGCACTGCCGCATGGTCATCTATTGTGCAGCCATGGGTAAAAATGGAGCGCCGCCGGCTGAGTTCCTCCAACTACTCGCTGATGCATATAAAGCTGCCCTCGGCTTGAGTTTTATCTAAGTTGCTTATTAATGATTTTAATGGCCTGAAGCTTGAAAAAATTATAATATATTATATTCTTAACCAAATTTGACAAATGAATATTCATTTTCTTCAAGATTAAAAGTACTTTATTTTAAAAATAAAATTAAGTAGAGATAACAAGTGTAGAGAGAGTAATTAGGCTTTAAACATTTTCTCATTTCCCTAAATACTTTCTATATGCTCGTTTAAATGATTTCAAACTTAAAGAGCATAAATTGGATATTATCCTCATGTCAATTGAATCTAGTTCTATTAATTTTTGAATTTATAGAATGTAAGTTATAATTTGACATAGTTTCTTCCTAAATTCATTGTAAATTGTATAATCAACCTTTTAATGTGTATGAATACTCTCTGGAATCAGTAAATGATTGTCGTCCATGCAAAAATAAACTCATGGGATTTTATGAGCAAATAAAGGGTAATTATATTAACTTTATTTTTTCATTTTGCTTTAATCACTCTCTATATGTTCAAGAGATTAAGTTCAAACTTGGCTACATAATGATATGAGATAATTCTGATATATCATATTATTTTTTAAGCCAATCCAATGGATGATCAAATTGTAATTGAAGTTATAAATAGTTAGGTCATAATTTGACCTAACTATTTTTTAAACTCATCATTGCTATCAATCCTGTTAGAATTGGAACACCATGGTTGTTGTGGTTCAATAGTTTATGTATTTACAAGGGTCAGAAACATTGGTTCAAACCAATCAAATATTAGTGTCATTTAATGACAATAATTAAGGATCTTGTCTAGCTAACTTAGTAATTCATATGAATAAATACACACATCTAATAGGGATGAAAACTCTGAACATAGTATACTTAATGACATCATGCACGTTAAGATTAAATTCACCTCCATTTTATATGAATTAATCTTCAAATAACAATTAATCATAATTAACCCTTCATTAAGGGTTAAAACTTCAAAAAATTCACAATAATTCAAATAAAGTCCATAAAAATACCAAACCACTCTCAATCAACTTCAAATTAAACATACATTCATTGAAAAATAAAATCAACATCCAAATTTAATCAAAATTTAATTAGTAATTAATTACCCTTAATTAAATAAATTTATATAAAATATAATTAAAAATATAAAATAAATTTAAATAAAAAATAAAATTAGAGATTACTAATTTAAATAAAATTTTTGAATTAGAATTTAATAATAATTCATTAAATAATTTATTTCTTAATATAATTAAATAAATATAATTAATAGAGTTAAAAAAACATAAATAATTAAAAAAATTTAGACATTAATTATTTAATTTTGTTTAACTTTATTTAAATATTTGTGCATTTATTTTAATTGGAATGAATATTCATTTTCTTCATAATTAAAAGTAATTTATATTAAAAATAAAATAAAGTAGAGATAACAAATGTTAAGAGAGTAATTAGGCTTTAAACATGTTCACACTTTTCCTGATTACTTTCTAAATGCTATTTTAATTCTTTCAAACTTAAAGAGCATAAACTAGATATTATCAGAGACATATAATAATTTTCCTCAGGTCATTTGAATCTAGTTCTATTAATTATTTAATTTATAGGAACGTAGGTCATAAATTGACAAAGTTTCTTTTAAAATTCATTGTAAATTATATAATAAACCATTTCATGTAAATGAATACTTGGCTTGTAAGTGAGCCGAGCCACGAGCTAGCTCGAGCTCAATTTGTTTATGGGCTCGCAAGTGGAGCTTATTGAACTCACGAGTCGAGCTCGAACTCAAACTTGAGCTCATTTAGTAAACAAGCTCGAGCTCGAGCCTGATGAGGCTCTACTCGTGAACTCGCAAGCAGGCTCAAATAATTATTAATATTTTTAAATAAATTTACTTTATTTATTAAATTTAAATATTAATAAATAATATTAATAAATGCTAAACCTATTTATTAAATTTAAATATTTTTAAATCCCACCTAAATTTTAAAAATCCGACATAGGCTTGCGAGCCGGCTCAAGCTCATTTATAGTGGGACGATCTCGAGTTTGAGCGGATTTTCTGACTGACAAGTAAAGCTCAATAAGGCCATTGCTCGACTTGACTCGACTCATTTAGACCCCTAATAAATACTCTTTGGAATCATCAATGTTATCAAACCTTTTAGATTTGAGACACCATGATTGTTATGGTTTGATTGTTTATGTATTTACAAGGATTACAAACTTTGATTGAAAACCATTTAAACATTAGTGTCATTTAAGGACAATAATTAAGGACCTTGCCCAGATAACTTAGGTAATTCATATGAATACATACACACATCCAATTAGGATGAAAACTTTGAACATAGTAAAGTTAATGACATCATATATATTAGGAATAAATTCACCACCATTTGCCATTAATTAATCTTCAAATAACAATTAATCCTAATTAACCCTTTATTATGGGTTAAAACTTCAGTAAATTTACAATAATTCAAATAAAATCCATAAAAATACCAAACCACTCTCAATCAATTCCAAATTAAAATACAATAATTAAAAAATAAAATCCACATCAAAATTTAAATAATAAGAAATTACCCTTTATTAAATATTAATTAAATAAATTCATAAAAAATAATTTAAAAATATATAATAAATTTAAATAAATTAAAAATAAAATCAGACATGAATAATTTAAATTTAACTAAATATTTTGAATTAAAATTTAAGAATAATTCATTTCTTAATATAATTAAATAAATATAATAAATATAATTAAATAAATATAATTAAAATAATTAAAAAATAGATAAATAATTAAATAACATTAAATGAAATACAAATAATTATTCAAATTTAAATTATTTAATATTATTTAATTATGTATGTATTTATTTTAATTGGAATGTACTTTGGAGATGATATACCTTTTAATTAATTTTAATTAATTATTAATTAATTATTAATGAATTATAATTAGAATTTATTTTCTAGGAGATGATGTACAAGTACAAGTATCTATAAAAGTAGATTTATTTATAGATCGAGTTGTATAACGTCAAGAGCTGTAAAAAAGTTAAATGTACCTGTATATACATGCAAGTGGGGCTCTAAAAGAATATGTCCTCATTCGGAGGATAATCTCGTTTGAAATTTTATAGAATACCTGGAGCTCAAAGACACTAAGCAGGTGTATCTGATTTTATATATATAGTAGGCTTATAACCCAAGTTTGTTATGGTGAAGTTTGGTCTCCTTTCTTTTCTATAGTGTCAAAGACTGTTGTAAATCTTTCTATAAATAAATAAATAAAATTTCCTTTTACATGCAATTCTTTCACTTTATAAATTACATTCATGCATTGCATTACATGGGTGATAGATTGCATTAGTTGGTAGAATATTTCTAGTTATTCCTCAATATATATGCTCCAGACTTTATAAGAACAGGTATATTAGTTCCAGGATAATACAGTACTAGGTATTGTATACATGAACAACTTTACACTATTATGCATTCATACATGCATTTTATTTCTGCAAAGTATACGAACCCAGCACACAAGCCTATAATAAGGCAGTGAGGTCCTGTTGTGCTCCAAGGTTGCTGCGATATTCTAGTTGGTATAGGGTCATTATGCTGTCAAATTATTTTTTAAATTTCGGTGGTTAGAAAATTTAGTTATGTTAATTAAATAAGATAAAATATAGAGTTTTTCGTGAATCGTCTCATTAGCATCACTTGAATTTAAAGTGAAAATTACTCATCTTGAGTCATCAATTTAGAGTCTGATTCATCCTTTGATCTCTTATGATAGAGCTAACTTTATTCTGCATTTCATCTAGCATGATTTCTTGTGTATTAGGTTATTAGCCAGCCGCTCATTCCAAGCAGACATAAGCCTAGTTGTATATGTAGACCTCATACTCCTAATAAATAATGAATATATACAAATATATAATTCAAATATATTTTCTATAAAACTTAAAGATATTTTTGAATAGATGATTGGTATTTTTGACAATATCTAAGGTAACTTGCTTATATGAATAATTATATTATAAGCTTAGGGTCTAATTTCCACTTTAATTGAAAGTCTTCTCTTAGGAGATGTAATTGATTGTAGGGGCTTGCCTCTATAGGAAACCAATATCCTAGAAAAAATAAACCCTATCTTAATTCATTAAGATAGGGGAAAAAATCTATGGATTTAGATTAAAGCTCATTCTGGGGCAATTTCATATTTTAAACAATAGGTGAACGTGGCTTTTATTCTTCGGGATAATTGTCACATTCCCTACATCGAGTTTGGATATGAAAATAAATTGTTTATTTCTTTAAATCAATAATATATTTGTTAGTTTATCCTTCGAGATAATTAACACAAATTATATAGATTTGTTAAAAGAAACATTCACTATCAAATCAGTGGCACATCCAATATTAAATTTGTCCACAAGACTATCGTAAATCATATTAATATAGTAAATTGAGAGCAGTAACATCAATGCAGTAAACTAATGCTTGTATTAATAAAACTCAGAAATGCTTGTATTAATAGTATGCTTAAACAAAACTACTTACTCCTATTAAAAATTTAAATAAAATTTAATAACTTGTATTTTACTCAATAAAACTCAGAAATATTCTAGTCAAAATCTATAAAATAATCAGCATCATATTATATAAAAAGTTATGTAGTAGATATTCAATAAATCATGAGAAAACATTGTAAAATCAGTTGTGGAGAGAATCAAACAGTTGAAATTAAAATATTTAAAAGTAGAAGTAGGATCAGAGTCATAACCATAATATAACCAAGTTTTAGAAAAATAGTGAAGCGATCTGATGGCTAAAATTAGCTTTCTCTTTTTCTCTCTATCCAATAGCCTTCCTTTCCTCCTCTTCCTTCCTAGATAATGCACGACATTGAAATTCAAAATTTTCATTTTAAAAAAAATCATTTCAAAAATTTGGGTTATTAGAATCTATCCACCATATGAAAAATATCATTCCTGACATTTTCCTTAAGGATTCAAGCATAAAATCAATACAAAAAAAATTTATACAATCAAAACTAAAATCAAATTGAAAATCAAATCATGAATCAAAACTTAAAGATGTCTTTTTGTGTAATGGTTGAAATTCCATTAAGAAACTCTACCTTTAGGCTTGTTCATCTCAAAGAAAACTTAGGATGGGTGAGAAGTTACACAAACAAGATAAAACTGTGGCACCCTTAGGCAAAAGTGGACAATATCTCGATAGTTAAGAGTTTAGGTTGTTACAAAAGGTATCAGAGCAATACACCAGCTAAAAGATAGAAACTAAGTGTCATACAAGGTAAAGTGCTAGATTATATGAGCCATATTTTGAACATGTATGAGATAAAGTTCTACATGGTGGGAGTCACCACTTGAACTTTTAGGGGCCATCTTTAGAATCCTATCTTCCTGGTGGATGATTTTTGGATGAAGATACTGATAAGGATGTCAGTTACTTAAGTCAAACAAATTATGAAATAATTTAAGTAAAAGAAGCTAAACTCTTAAATATTGAGGTGCGTTTGAATGTAATGGTTAAACTTTTATTAAGAAACTCTATAATTAAACATGCTCATCCTAGAGAAATCATAGGACGGGTGACCTCTTGGGTCGTTACACCTACATGATAAAATCGTAAGGCCCTTAAGCCAAATCAAATAATATCTTGATAGTTAAGAGTTTGGGCTATTATAACCACTCCATATCAAGTTAAAATATTTTAGTGAGGAAAAATTAAAAGCAAAGAAACCATCATTAAGGAGAAAAAGAGAAAGACTTCATTTCAGCGGCCATGCTTTTTTAATAGTAGAATGACCATTTTCTGATAAAACTGTGAGGCCCTTAAGACAAATTGAATAATATCTTGATAGTTAAGAGTTTGGTATATTATAACCACTCCATAGTTAAAATATTCTGGTGAGTAAAACTTAAAAGCAAAGAAACCATCATTGAGGAAAAGAAGAGAAAGACTTCCTTTTAGCTGCCAAGCTTTTTAATAGTAGAATGGCCATTTTCCGGAAGTCAGGTAATTACTTGCTTAAAAATATCAATTTTAATTTCTATAGTAATTATAAGTGTTATTGAATTGTTTAGAGCTTAAATGCTTAAAGATTTGGGTCAAAGAAGTGAAAATATGAAGTTTGGATTTTCTTCTACGAGCATTACGATGTTGGATTTGAGCTCTTGAAGATGTTCTGGGAAAATGCCATTTTTGAGGGTTTAGACTCATGTTTTGGGTGGGTAGCATTAATAAGATGCTGGAAATGACCCCAATGATAATTAGGGAGAATTTGGAAGAGTTTGGGAATTTGGCTGTGAGCACTATGGCATTGAAGATATGGGTGCTGCAGCGTTGAGATGGATTAGTGATTTTTAAAATAATAAATATCTTAAGTCACTTTCCCTAGCTCTCATCATCCCCAGCTTGTTAGAGAAGAAACAAAGGGAGAGGAGATGGAAGAGAAGGAAGAAGCTATGGTTTGAGGTCCGTAATCTAATTTTCATCTTTTTGATCAATTGGAGAAATTTTAGGCTTGAGGTAAGCAATACATGCCCCTTTTTTATTTTCAATTCAAGCAAATAAAATGAAAGTTATGCTTTAAAAAATATTTTTCTTGTGTTTTAAAATGTTTCACCATGTAACTTTTTTTATGTTGATTTATTCTCTACTCTGGATGATTTGATAATAAGAATGCAAGTTTTCATTTGTTAGTTTATTTTATATTAAATTTTTTATCATTTTGGTATATGGTGACATTTTTGGTAGGCAGTATAATTAAGAAAGTATGTTATTTTAATATTTTATATAATCCCTACAAATTTGGTAAAAGTCTGAGCACTCTGTGTTGGCAACTAAAAAAGTGGGGTCTTTCCCTATACAAGTAAAGATATGATATAAAATTTTATAGATTTTACACTATAGCTCATATTTGCATTTTTCATGCATATCATGTATGGAGTTCTGAATTGGAAAAGCAATTACTAAGAAAGTTTTGCTTGCGTAAAAAACTTTCTATATTAGAAATTTTCTGTATTGGAAGTTCTTCCATATTGGTTATTCTGCTATGCACTTGTCTTGAATAGGTGGGAGGTGGCTCTACTCTAAAGGTGTAAACGAGTCGAGTCGAGATCGATTTAGGGGGTGCTTAATCTTGTCTCGACTGCTAAATATCGAGCTTATGCTCGTCTCACTAGGTAAGAATGAGCCCATCGAGCTGCTCATTCGAGTCCATAAACAGTGCCATGTGGCCCGCATCTATCACCTCCAATGTTTTCAATAGTTCTATCACAGCTGATAATTACATGAAGTTTCGTGTCCAAATGTATTTCACACACTGTTCATACTAATCGCCTGTAATTCTACTATATCTGCCATTTCACCATCGTTCGCACCAATCACCCATAGTTCCTCTACATTTATTATTCCACCATCATTTACACACACCACATCTACCTTCCACCCCTAAATCCCTAACGGTCTGCCTTCCACTCCCTGTTGCAAACTTGGATTTAAGGATTACAATTTTGATGATAACAAACATTTCTGTGTTCTATTTTGATTGACTAACATTTTAGGTATAAAAGATCAAATGCAATTCAAGCCAACTCAATATCGGGTCTGTGTGTGTTTAAATTGTAATTTTCCCTTTCTTGAGTCAAATGTAATGTAATTGATCCCTTAGCTAGGTAACCTTGCACACACACACTCAGGGGGAGAGTTTTAGTGAGTCAGAGTTTCTGTTTCAAATTTTATTCATATCGCCCTAAATGATATTCATATCATCCTGGACGATCCAGTGAAGACAGAAACCCTAATTAGGTCGACCATGTTAAATCAATTTGATTAAGCAGATTGTCCTGGACGATATGCCCATCATACAGGATGATAGGCTCAAATCAAAAATTTTAAGCCACCAGATTAAGTTTGGTAAATTTTTATTTTTAGAGATTTGGTCTGATCATCCCGGACGATATGTGAATCATCCTGGATGATCCTTTACAATCATGCCTAAATTAATCTGGTGATTAAGGAAAGTAATTAATTTTTGATTGATATAACCATATCATCCTGGATGATCTCAAGATCGTCCCGGATGATACATGCAAAATCCTGACCGTCTAGAGCACTACACCTGGACGACTTGAGAAATGTGCTAGATGATATTCCCGATCTTGAACTAATCGTACGGGACGATCACGATAATGTCCAGGACGATCAAGTCATTTTGAGATCATCTAGTATATTTTGGTTGTACGGTCTGAGAAATGTGCAGGATGATATTATCATTTTTGAACTAATCGTACATGACAATATACATATATCATCCCGGACCATCAAGTCTTTTTGAGATCTTCCAGCACAGGTTGCCCTGGACGACCCGAGCTGTCTTCTAGGCAAAATTTCTGGTTTACACTAATCATCTCGGCAATCACCGAATCGTACGGGATGATCAGAACAAATTTTATCTACTAATCATCCAGAGAAACCAGATCATCCAGGCTAATTCATATGATTTTGTACTGATCATACAGGATGATCGACCGATCATCCTAGATGATCTTTGACTACCAGTTGAGATTTAGATCATTTTTTGAGCCCTCCTATTTAAGATCTTTTTCTTTCAATAAGAAAAATCTTTTGCCACTTTCTTATCAAGAAAAACCTTGAGAGAGAGAGAGACCTTCGGAGAGAGAGAGGATCTTATGAGGGGGAGTTTGTGAGGGATTCACAAAGGTTACTCCAAGCAAGGATCTGAGTCATCTTCTCTGGTCTTCGTCTCTTATCTTCTTGGTGTCTCTGTGGGAGGATTAATAGCAAGAAGATCCAGGTTCTCTGCTTGCTTTAGGAGGAAGCGAAAGGAGTCCAGGTTCTCTGCCTACTTCAGTAGGAAGTGAAAGGAGTCTAAGTTTTCTGCCTCACCGGGTTGGTGGAAAGGAGTTTTGTATAGGCTTCTCTGCCTTGCTGTGGGAGCAAAAGGCGAGTCAGTTAGTGTTAGTGTAATACCTGAAGGGGAGGCTCTGAGGAGTGGACGCAGGTCAAGTTAACCGAACCACTATAAAATCTGGTGTGTTCTTTCTGATTATTTTTTACACTTATTTTTCTGTTGATGATTATGTGATTATGATTATTATTCCATTATCATAAACATCTACACATCATCGTGAAACTGTAATTGTATTAAAACATTCAAAAAGATTTTTTTAAATCATTTTTGCTCGTAAATTTTTTTTTAATAACCAATTCACCCCCCCCCCCCCCCCCCCCCCCCCCCGCCCCCCTCTTGGTTAGCCTCAGGACTAGTTCACAAGGGCTTAACATCCCTCTCAAACATTCAAGTGGTATGAGAGCTGGATTCAAAAATTAAGTTTAAAAACTTTTGAATTTTGATCCATGGCTAACTTTGGTAATCGTAATACTACCGAAGGTTATTCAATTACACTACCACCTTTGTTTGATAACATACCTTTTAATTTTTAAAAAACTCGCATGTCCACCTTTTTACAATCAATTGATTATCACATGTGGATGCTTATTAAAGATGGTTATGAAGCACCGTTTAGACTTATTAATGGTGTTAAAATTGAACTTCTATTTACTAAATGGACATTTGATAATCGTGATCTAGCACAACTGAAGGCAAAATGCTTGAACTATTTTTTCTGAGTACTGAAATATGAAGATTACATACGTGTTTCTACTTGCACTACTGGTAAAGAAATCTGAGATAGACTATGCATTACTTATGAAGGTACATCTGAGGTTAAGCAATTTAGATTGAACATCTTACTTCATGGCTATGATTTTTTCCACATGAAACCTACTGAATCCATTTCTGAAATATATATTAGGTTCACTCAAATTGCCACCTCCCTGCATTTGTTAGGAAGAGAGCTTACTAATTATAAGAAAGTTAACAAAATTTTGAGATGTTTGCCTTCTTCTTATGATGCCAAGATAACTGCAATTACTAAATTCAAAGATTTGAACACTTATTCTATTAATAACTTACTTGGGTCACTCATTGTTTACGAGCAAAGAGTGAACCAACGATAAATTGATGCAGGTGAGAAGAAGGAGAAAACTGTAGCGCTGAAGGCCAACGATACTGACACTGATTCTTCTAGGTCTGATGGCGATGATGTTATCTTAATCACTAGGCAATTCAAAAGCTTTCTAAGGAAGAAACACATAAACTTTCAAAAGTGGAACAAAGGCAAAAGTAGTAGAAAATCTAAAGGTTCATCTGATATTATTTGTTTTGAATGTAGGAAGCCTAGACATATAAAGGCTGATTGTCCTACACTTAAGGCTCACCCAAGCAAGGAGAAGGGTGAGGAGAAACCTAAGTTCAAAAAGGATAAGAAAATGATTCAAAAGGCTTTCTAGGTGGATTCAGCATCCAACTCCTCCGAGACTAAAGATGAAGAGGAGACTACTAACCTATGTTTGATGGCAGATAATCATCCTGGTCAGTCTGACTAAGAAGAGGTATGTGAGCTCACCTACGATCAATTACTTGAAATTTTTGAGAAAATTCATTCATCATATAGGAAACTTAAGAAAAACCCAAGACAGCCTAAAACTGGATTTCTTAAATTTGCAAAAAGAGCATAATCTTTTGGTTAAAGATCATTCTATGCTTGATAGTAATCACAAGTCCTTACTTGATGAATTTGACGAATTAAACAAAAAGTATTCTGAACTAATTTTTGAGCATAATTCATTGAAAACATTGCATGTTGATTTAGAAAGTTCTTTTAAATAATTAGAAACTCATGCATCTGATTTAGATAGTGGTGAGCACTATTTGAAATTTGAAATTGTAAGTCGTAAGAAGGAAAATGAATTTCTAAGTATAAAAATTAGTGCTTTTGAGAAAATTAAAACACCTCCTAGTTTTACACAATTTTATCTACCTCAACCATTTGAAGAATCTAATTCAAAATCATCAAAGCATGTTTCATTAAAACCTAGGAAGAGGCACGATCACCCACATAGATTAGTTAACCCTTTTCCTGGTGTTAGATGTTTTCTTGTGGCATGTTAAGACACATCTCCCAAACCTGTACTATTCACTATAGTACATATTGGGTGTGGAGGCCCAAAGTGCATGCTTCACAGCACAGCACACATGCATTGTATTCTTCTTTTCATAAGAAGGAACCCAAACTTATTTGGGTTCCTAAATATGGCATTTAATGATTTTATAGGGTTGCTCTCACACAAGACCTTGTGAGAGCATGTGGTACCTGGACAGCAGATGCTCAAGACCTATGACTGGAAATGCAAATAAATTCATTTCGCTGGAGGCCAGGACTGGAGGCAAGGTCACTCTTGGAGACAATACCACTAGAAAAGTGATAGGTGCAGGTATAATCGAAAACTCCAAGAACCTTTTGATTGAAAATGTTTTGCTTGTAGATGGATTAAAGCACAACTTGATTAGCATTAATCAGCTCTATGATAAGGGTTTCAGCATCAAGTTTATGGCAAATACTTGCATCATAAACTTAAATAATAACATTATTTTGCAGGATAAGAGGATCAATAATGTCTACATGCTTGATTTAAATAATATTGAGTGTGCTACTTCATTTTACTTAAAATCTACTGCTGATGAGTCTTGGTTATGGCACAGGAGATTATGTTATGCTAATATGAAAACCCTTAGAAGAGTCACCCAAAAGGACTTAGTTAGAGGAGTCCTCAAGCTTAAGTTCATTAAGGACCACCTGTGTGATGCCTATCAATTAGGGAAGCAAGTCCAATCCTCTTTCCACTCCATTAAGGATATCAGCACCTCTAGACCTTTAGAAGTACTTCACAGGGATCTCTTTAGACCAATTAGCTCTGCCAGCTTAGGGGGAAAAGTCTATGAATTTGTGATTATTGATGATTACTCTAGGTTCACTTGAGATCATCTAGCATATTTTGGCTATACGGTTCGAGAATTGTGTAGGATGATATTGTCTTTTTTGAACTAACCATATGGGATGATATATATATATATATATATATATATATATATATATATATATATATATTCCAGGATGATCAAGTCTTTTTGAGATCGTCCAGCATAGGTTGCCTTGGACGACCCGAGCTATCTTCAAGAAAAAATTCTTGGTTTACGCTAATCATCTCGGACGATCGCCGAATCATATGGGATGATCAGTATATATTTTATCTACTAATCGTCCAAAGAAACTAGATCATTCAGGCTGATTCATGTGATTTTGTAGTGATCATACAAGACGATTAACAGATCATCCTTAATGATCTTTGACCACCAGTTGAGATTTAGCGCAATTTTTGAGCCCTCCTATTTAAGATCTTTTTCTTTTAACAAGAAAAATCTTTTGCCACTTTCCTTTTAAGAGAAAACCTTGAGAGAGAGAGAGACCTTAGGAGAGAGAGAGGATCTTATGAGGGGGAGTTTATGAGGGATTCATAAAGGTTGCTCCAAGCAAAGATCTGAGTCATCTTCTCTTGTCATCATCTCTTATCTTGTTGGTGACTCTATGGGTGGATCGTCTGCAAGAAGATCCAGGTTCTCTGTCTGCTTCAGGAGGAAGCGAAAGGAGTCTAGGTTCTCTACCTACTACAGGAGAAAGTGAAAGGAGTCTAGGTTCTCTGCTCACTAGGTTGGTGGAAAGGAGTTTTGTATAGGCCTCTTTGCCTGTCTGTGGGAGCAGAAGGAGAGTCACTTAGTGTTAGTGCAATACCCATAGGGGAGGCTCCGAGGAGTGGACGTAGGTCAAGTTGACCAAACTACTATAAAATCTAGTGTGTTCTTTCTTATTATTTTTTGTACTTCTTGTTCTGTTAATAATTATGTGATTGTGATTATTATTTCATTATCGTGAACATCTGCACATCATCGTGAAACTGTAATTGTATCAAAACATTCAAAAAGATTTTTCTAAATCCTTTTTGCTCATGAATTTTTTTTAAATAACCAATTCGACCCCCCCCCCCCCCCTCTTGGTTAACCTCGAGACTAGTTCACAAAGGCTTAACATTCCTCTCAAACTTTCACCCCCATAATTCCTCTTTCTACGAATCGCTCGACCAGTAATCGAGTCGAGTGGCTTGCTATCTGATATTGACCTGTAAGCCACGACCTAACTATTGGCTAGCCTCGACTACTCATGTAACTTCCCCAAGATCCCACGATCACTCGTGTACAAACCCCTAACTCGCTTATTCTGCTCATTCACACTCCTATGAAAATAGAAGCCGTAATAGTTGAACACACACTAAAGTCATACCTCCCTCTCTTCATTCGTCACCTCTAATCTATCGTCGCTCTTGACCTCCCAGTCACTTTAGTGTGCAACCCCTATTCCAGACTACCATACGGGCAGACCACCTTCCACACACAAATGAGGTGCATCCAAATAAAACTGGCCATTCTTACCTCCTACCTGTTGATCTGATGCCTCCCTCCAAGCCTCACAAGCCCATGTGACCTATCCTCCTCTACCACTTCTTTACTATAGGCCTTACTCCCACCTCCATGCTCGAGTCTGGCTCTTCTCCAACCCTTTCTCGATTATATATATATATATATATACCACATTATGAGAAAACCAGAGATATACTAGGTCGATTCCCTCCCCCGAAGCCCTCTTCCGTCGATCTAATTCGCTCGAGTAGACCTAAAGGGCAAGTTCCCTCCCTAACCTGCCCTTGCGAGGAGGGAGAGCAGGAAGGCTGTCGAACTTTGAAGAGGAATAAAAATGAGTATTTTAAAACTAAAAATTAACAGATATCATGACATGGATCATTAAAGATCTAATATGTAACCAAAAACTTACTAAAGCCCTCCCCATTGAATCCTATCTGGCTGGGTGGACTAAAAAGGGATAGTGCCCTCCCGAACCTCTCCTCATGGGGAGCGGGCACCAGAAGGCTATTGAATTTTTAAAGGGAGATAAATGGTGTATTTTAAATTAAAATTAGTAGGTTTGCATAATTAGAAGACTCCTACCTCCCTTCACGGGTTGACGAAACAACGAGGCTATTGAAATTTGAACTAACGACAGATAGAACTTGAACATTGACATTCAACAAAACATAAATAATGATTGGGAACCAAACTTGCAATTACAGGGAACATAACCTAATATTTAAAATGAAACTTTTAATTTTTCAAAATAACAAAATTAATCATGCAAGCCTGGATTTTTGATAAATAAATTGCCAAGCTCAACTTGCTTGCAAACAAAGATTAAATAGTCAATGTACTACACTCATATCAGTAATCCCCTATAAGTGGAGGTGGCCAATATACAACGAGCATGACGATTTTTTACATTCAATGAAGTTCAAAGTACATAAAGTTTGAACATAGTTAATGCTATTCAACTTCAAACAAATACACCAACCTGCTGGTAAATAATAAAGTTCTTACAAACATACACCATGTAATGAACATAGCAATCTCCTTATGACTATTGTTAGCTAGCTCGAAGATACATGCAACTATTCTCATGAATTTTGAAAGACATGCCAGTAAATATGACAACTCACTAGTCAACAAACATGATGAAACTAGTGATGAATGCAGCTCAATTGGCAGTCAATATTGACATGCGGTGGAGTACACTAAATTTGCATGCAGGAAATATCAATTAAACTGTTGAGAATATATGTTACTTGCCAATGTGGGCAAGATCTTTGTAGCAAATGTGATAACCCACATATGGCACTTGTGATATGTACTCCACCTACGGGTAATGACTAGCGACATACAACCAATGCGATGGAGCTTCTTCAAATATGAATAAAAAGATTGTAATGAGTTCAATGTACAGTTTACCATCAAGAATAACAAGTCTCTGATAATTGTAAGCACCAACGAGTGTTGTAGAAAGCTCTCTATACGCATAATAGCTGCTTAAAAGTAATAACTAGAGACTTGAAACATGCATAACTACCCACCTACAGGTAATACTAAGAGGATACGCAGTGCACTACAGCATGCTTGCGGGAAGCGACAAGTGATCTGTAGCAACATTTTCAAACAATAGCAAATAACCAATCATGCATATAACAATTTACCTATGGGCAACACTAGAAAATCTGCATTCAGCGTAGCTTGCCCACTAATAATAGCATAAGACTTAAAATGCATACAACAACTCCACCTATAAGCAAATGTTAAAAAATCTATGCCATACGCAGGCTACTTACATACAATGACTAGTGACTTTTAAAAGTCTATAGTACACGGATGACCTATGAGCAAATTTAGCAAATCTTATAGTGTATAACAGCTTGCTTGCATAAAGTAACAAGTAACGCGTAGTGTAATGCTACGATGCAGCTATAAGGAGTGGTAAGGATTTTATGATGTAAACTATAGATCACTAGTGGAAGACTCTTGATATTTCAGATGGTGTATTTTTAGGTAGAATTGTGCTCCTACAAATTTGATATTAAAGAAACTAAAAACTAGTAGAAGATGAAATATGACCCAATATGGTGCTAAACAATGCCATCAGATCCGCAACACTTGTACAAGCGGACGGAAGGCAACACTTCCATAATAGTTCCAATATATATGCTAAAACTACATCCCCCATATGCTCTAAAAAATGTGCTAAATTTACAAATGTTAACATTTGAGAATGCTACGTAGGTCAAGTATTCAAGTTTCATCCTCGTCCTTTAAATGACTATAGTGGACTTCACATGAATTATAAGATACCTGCTAAATTTTTGGAATATATATATATGACAATCATGTAATCCCCGATGATGGCCGTATTGAACATAAATGTCAACCATAGGGGTTAAATCTCAAAACCAATAAAAGCCTAAATCCTTAAAAAATGAAATCTATCATATAAAAACCTAAAAATTAAAACCATCTACCTCCCACAAATATTTATTGGGGGTGATAAATTTGAAATTAACCTTAACTCACAAAGAGAGAATATCATTTCAAGTGTTTTACATAGATTCATCCTTAAATAATCTTTTACCAGCAGTGATGTGGCATGTACCCTCTGATTGGGTATTTTTTCATAAAATAACATCATTATATTATGATCAAAGTCAAATCCCATATGTTCCCTAATGGTGTCAAACCCTTGAGTAATGAATCATAAGGTATATTTGATAGACATAAAGCCCTCTGTCAACTAAGGTGTATTCAAATATATCCCCTTAGACATGCACCACCACAGGTCTACATGATGTTCTTAAATGAATCAACCCATAGCTGCCAATAAGGTTCCTTATATCAGGTTGGGTCAACTACCTCATCTGACTAAGTAGACTAGGAACCATGACAGCTCGGGATGACAGAACCATCGGATCTTGGTCGGGCTCATCTTCATTCCACTCATCACTTATTTTAAGTTTATAGTGATAAATTCTAAATCATAAAACCAAATTCAAATCCTAAAGTTATTGCTATTATATGATATATACTTGGTGTCTATCTCATAACTAGCCTTAATAGAAAGTTCTCTCTCATTATCGAGAGAGATAATTAACTATAAGGGATTATGCCTATAGGAAACCAAAACTCAGATCATAAAGTCCTCAAAAAAATAAGGGTGAAATATATGGGTAATGTCTTATCTAAGCTCGACTCACGAGCTCGATAAAAGTGAGCGGCACAGAGAAACGTGAGCGGCGCAGAGAGGCTAAGGGCATGGAATTTTTGCATCCCTATTCGAACTCGAGCTCAATAAGCCTAGTGAGCTCCAAATCCTCTTTAAGCTCAACTCACGAGCTCGATAACCTTGACTCATCAAGCTCATTATTAGGTCAAGTTTATGGTGGCTCATGAGTTGGCTTGACTCGGTTCCACCCCTACTCTGCTCTATATTTAAGCTACCAGGTGAAACGTGAAAGATTGGGAGTTATAAGGGGCATCAAGACATTTGCATTATGAATTTATAAGTGCTTTTAATGTTTTATGACTTTTGAACTAAAAGATAGTTCTAGAATATATTAGTCTTATTATAAGTTTCTCTTTAATAATAATTAATTAAATTCTATGAAGGGAGCTAGGTTTAGCCTACTGTGTTGTGAACTCATTCCGTTGCTTATACTATTTAAGGCTGTCATGCCCCGGGATATTTATTGGAAGAATTACTTTTGTATTTTATTTTATCCATTTAACTAGAACTTATCAATCTCTTATTATGAATAATAAAAAGAATTATGCATGCTGTTTGGAGCATCATATCATAGGATCCTTACATTTACCTAAAATTATATAAAACCATGTAATGAGCATATAACCCATTAAATAACTAAAATTTTATAACTGAAATCAATACAAGTAAAAGAGAATAGTATGTTATAAATCATATAAAGAAATATATGCATCAATGTATATATATCAGTTATTTATATCAATAATCAGTCTATAACATATCATATCTCAGTCATTTTTATTTCATTCTTCCATCATAAACTATAATCAATTAGTTAGTCAATCGATCTTTATCACTGAATCAATTCCATTCAATCTTATCATCTATTTAGCTCACATCAATCAATTAGTTACAATCATAGTATCATTAACAGTATTCAGTATCAGTAGTAATTTTAGTATCGACATATGACATTAAGATAAGTGTATCATGAGTTTGTGGGCATCACATACAATTAATTATATCAGTGAATCAACGTTCTATAAATATTCATGTGAGGGTATCTTGCTCCTGTACTTATGACTCTTAATCAGTCACCCCTTATGACTCCCCATTAGTATACTCCATATAACTCCCCTTTGTGGGTCTTCAAAAGGATGCTGCTAGTGAGGGTTAGAATGTAATAGGTACAATCTCACTATCCCTTAAGACAAAATGATCATATATCTTTACACATTTTATGCAAGCAAGCCAATGGGAGAGCAAATGGAATTATGCATACGATTATCTATGAAGGATAATAACTTTCACCAATACATCACGATGGATAATAATATGCATAATTCGATAGTTATGAGACTTCACCCATTCAATATATCAGCTTGAATGGAGTTTATTAGATGTGGGTGTCAATTTTCCACAAGCACAAGCCCCCATGGTTAATTATATATTAGGCCTTGACCTACGAATACTCCCGATTATGGATGTTATTTTATTACCTTATTTGTTTGGTGCATAGTCGAGTATCTAGGCTTTCCTAATCTAAATGAAGATATGCTCAATCAGGCTATTCAACATGCAAGGATCATATAGTCACTCGGTTGGTCCAAAAAGGAGATATCAAGAGAAATCATCACATACAAAGCATGTGTGAGAGAAAGATGGAAGCGACGTCATCAGTGTGACATTGATTTATAGTCTTTGGAGAATGGAGAACCTACCCAATGGTAAGACCTGCAACGATATGCATTATACATATATCGCTAACCATTGATCCTACAAAGGATGTCATATTCACTCAGTAAATGCCCAGGACCTAACTAATGCAAGATACAAAGGGGACTTATAACCTAAATCCCACCAGGAATCTAAGCATCCTCGACCTAGATTTACCACCCTATTCGAAAAGGGGTGCCAGCTAAACTCCAACTAGCATCTCAAATCTAGTTTAGTTTTTTAAGATAAAATATTAACTCAATTAGACTAAACTGTAATAAAATTAGACACTAGCTGAAGCTTTTAAAAAATTCACAATACAAATTCATAGACTTACTATGTACATCAAAATCTATACTTGTTGCTGATAATTAAATTACTAAATCATATTGTTTCTAACAGAATGAATAGATCCTGCTACTGTTAATTAAATGAATATGAGAAAGCAAAGAAAAATCAGTAAAGCCAACTAAAATTTAGGCTTCATTTGGGATGGATTTCTCACTGCTTCTTAAAGCAAAGATGCTTTAAGAAGCAATGAGAAAGCCAATAACAGCCTGTGGGCTCAATTCATGCATGCTAAATACTGCAAAGCCGCCCACCCTCTTACGTGTAATTTTAAGTCTTCTGACTCTTATGTTTGGAAAAGGCTATGCAACATTAAATGGGAAGCTGAGCAATTCATTCAGTGGGGTTTGGGCAAAGGTAACATCTCTTTTTGGCAAGACAACTGGTTGGGTTTTTCCTCTATTGATAGCTTTCTTAATACCAACACTGTTGACAATATCAAAGTTCACAAGTTTTTTCATAATGGTTCTTGGAATGTGAGTAAACTGATGGATGTGATCCCTACTACTTTGATTGATGAAATTGTACAGATTCCTTTACTGTTAGATTGTAAGGATAAAATTTTGTTTAAATTATCTTCCTCTGGTAACTTCAATCTGAAAGCTGTTTGGGATGCCATTAGAATCAAAAGGGATGTTTCTATTAATTTTGATTCTCTTTGGCATAACAATATCCCTTTATCCTACTCTATTTTGGCTTGGAGATGTATTAAAGGTTACCTGCCTGTTGACACCTTACTTTGGAGAAAAGGTTTTGTTTTGCCTTCTAAATGTCAATGCTGCTATAGTATTGAGAGTATTAATCATGTTTTTATGAATGGGAGTATTGCTAAAAAGGTTTGGTGATATTTCTTGAACCTGGCTGATATGGAAATTAGCAACGATTTAAATGTTGTTTCCATTCTTAAACTGTGGTGTACTAAAATGAAAGGTCATATCCATAATTTGCTGCCCATTCTCATATTATGGTACCTCTGGAAAGCCAGGAACGATTCGAAACACAATGAGATTAAGATGGATCACAACATTATTATCTCTAACATTAGAAATAAAATTTTGCAATTTAAGGCTGTGAAGCTTATCTCTGATAAAGATTTCAAAAACTGTCATAATCTTGCTCTTAAGCTTGGTATCAATTTGGAGAATCAAAAGGTGGTTAATGTTAATCGTGTGGTCAGATGGATGAAACCTCCGCCTCCTTATATCAAGCTTAACTCTGATGGTTCTGTTGGTACTGCTTGTGCGGGTATAGGCGGTATTATCCGGAATCATGATGGTAAGGTCTTGGCTGCTTTTGCTGGGCCTCTCAAGTTTTGCAATATAATAACTGCTGAGATCTCTGCTTTGTCTCATGGTTTGAATATTTGCCACAATATGGGCATTGTTAATGTGATTCTTGAGGTTGATGCTCGGCTTTTAATTGATATTCTCCATGACAAGGTGAATGGTCATCCTAATGACTTCTATATCATTAGGAAAGTTAAACATAATCTTTCTGCTATGAACTTCTCTATTTCTCATATTTACCGTGAAGGAAATGCTTGTGCTGATTGGTTAGTCAAATATGGTTGCAACACTAACGAGTTAATTGTTTTTGATGTTTTAAATCTTCCTACTCCTTTAAGAGGACTTGTTAAGTTGGACAACTGTGGTCTTCCATATCTTCGTCTCAAGTGATTTGGTTGTTGATGTTTTTTCTTGAGCTTTCCGTCTTTCAGTTTTTAGTCTTTTTCCTTGAGCTTCTTGACTTTCTGGGAGTTATCCGTGCTTTGTTTGGTGTCCGTCTTAGTCCAAATGCCACCCATCAGGATTTCCTTTCTATCGTTAATGCTGCTGTCTGTAGTTGTTGGTTCAGTTACAGTTTTTACTTGGATCTCTATACGGGTTATTCTGCTATGCTTGGGGCCTTGTGTAAAATTTCTTTTTTAATTAGCCTTGGGCTGTATTTTGCTTACTTCATAATGGATGCCTGGTTAAATACCACTGAGGCTGGGCTGCGTGTCAGATGGCTGGATATAATCTTTAAGGCCCATCTTCTTTATGTTAGTTACTACTTTGATGGTATCCTCTCTACTCCGTGCAGAATAGTTATGCCTGGTGAGCATATTTATCCTTATAATGCGGCTAACCGTAATTCCAATTGTCCACTTCTCTATTTTTTTAGTAACCATGTTATTCACTTTAATTGGCATTACTGTTTTTCTCTTATCGTGTACTCAACCAATTTTTGTTGGAAAACTTCAATCAGGCAGTTTGCTAGGAGGAACATAGTTTGCTCTGGAATTACCTTTTCTTATTGGTTATTAGCTCGTATTTTTGGCAGGAAGACTGGGCTGAATGAGATTATTTCGCTCTTCCTCTATTGCTTAGTTAAATGGTTATATCTTTTCTATTATACATTCCTTTTTTGCTCTAGTGCTTTTATCTTACAGCTTTGGTTGCTGGAGTTGACTCAGGACTATTTTTGGTGGCGGATCTCTTTTTGGATTAGGAAGAATGTGCTGAATGCCTTCAATCTTGCCTTCCTTTTTTGGGTGCTGTCTCCTTGCAGCCCTAGAATGCCCTTAAGAAATTTTGTACTATTAGTATAAGGAACCACCGGCTCTTAGGCCTTTTTTTGATCTTTTTTGTAGCTCTTTTGAGCAGTAGTTTCGAGCTGGAGGTTCCTTTTAAGGACCTTGTAATCTTCTTTTTAATTAACACGTAAGGCCCCACCGCCGGGCTTTCCCAAAAAAAAAAAAAAAAAAAAAAAAAAAAAAGCAATGAGAAAGCCAACCCAAACTAAGCTTTAAGGTTATCAATAACTTATCGAGAAGCATATAGTACAATATGTTAGCATCTATAATCTTCATATAGTACAACAAAGACATACTAGTGCTCTGAAAGTTTATATAAGCAGTTGTCACTGTAGCATCTAAGTCGAATGTTTATAATGCAAGAGAACAAGGCAATTATATGATTTTTAATGTGAAGAATAATAAGAAAATATTTAATGAAAAAGAGTTAGTAAGGGCCTAGAAATACTTATACTTTTCTTTTAAATGCTTGGCAATCAATGAATAAGTTCTTGCATAAAAGATTATTAAATTACAATATTTTTTTGAAACTCTTATTCGAATGGTGGATCATTACGCTTGAAATTTCAAACAGAAGTGTTTGGCAGCCAAGAAAATTTTTTACCGTAGCATCACTTAGAATTTGTTTGAGATGATTGTAATATTTTATAAATATGATTATAAAATTGTAGCGGAGAGAAACTTTTTTGTACGTTGTTGTAAAAGACAATAGTCTAACACAAAAATTCTTATAAATATTGAGACGTCAATAGTAAAATATAATTGTAGCTGTAGATTAAAAAATGAAGTAATAAGAAAGTTATTTGAAGCTGATCTTCATAATATGATAATTAAAATTAATCTTCAAATAAAAATAATAATAATCTCCTATTTTAATTAATTCACTTACAAAATTAGACTCCTTAAGTTTGTTTACATTAATTTATTAAGTGCATCTAGCAAATACTCATTAAACTACATATATAGCACAATTCTTAGTTTAGACAAATCCCAACGATGAAAATTTCTATAAACTTGAGAGCTATTCGCATGATTCTTTCCTTAAAACAAGTTCGGTCAATTCATCGCATTTATTAAGCATAAATATTCGCACTGCGAAATATTTATTACGAACTAAAAAATGGTGCCACAATTATTTTTCATCTCAATAAATAAAAATTGTGTGGAAATATCTTATATAAATTATATTAAAATAAACTAAAAAATATTATATTTATTTTTAAGATCAATATAATGTAATTCTTTATATGCAATAATATTTTAAAATATATTTAATTATCTTTAAGTTCATTTTAATATAATTAAAACAAAATAATTTGGCATAATTTTTTTCATCTAAATAAATAAAAGATAAAAAGTTAGCTAGAAAAATTACAAGTTTGCTTGCCACACTCTACGCAAATTTCTCGCCACATAATGAAACAAACACATGCTGAAGAAGACAGTTGATACAGACTTTACATATATAAAGTAAAAATACAGTGTAACTCAGTAAAGTGTGTTCATTTCACTAATTCAATAGCAGTAAACTACTACTATAAATACATCAGCAGTAATACATCTAACAGTTATAAAGATAACAAATTTGTTATGAGTGAACGGCTGTGATTTAGTGATCTGAGGTGATGGTAGAGAATCTGGTTAGTGGAGCAGCTCAGATATGCGTGAGTCTTGAGTCTTGCACTGAGTATTTGAGGTGGTTGAATCAGTAGCTTTATCATATTTCACTTTGAAGTGGATTATAAAGCGAAGCCTTTAGAGGGGCAGATCGAATGCCATAGCTAGAGGGCGGAGCAGAGCAACAAATCAAATTTTCTCATATTGGATTCCTAATTTTCTTCTCTTACTTCATCGTTGGTATCAGTGTATGAGCCGTTCCTCAATTCTCTCCATTATACTCTTATTTGAATTTTGCTTCATATTTGTTCTTCCTCTCATTGTAACTCTCCTTCAATTGGCTTAATAGGTTGTTTGTTTAGTTGTCCGGATAGATCATTTGATTTTGATTGATGGTAGAGTGATTAATGTTTTGGCAATGGATATCTTGATGGAGAGTTCTTTTGTTTTTGATGGTTTTTTATTTTGTCACATCTAATAGACGGGTTTGAATCTGTCCAAAGAAATAAGTTATTTTCACATGAAATTATTTTTTTTTAAGTCAAGGGAGGGTAGTTATGCAGGTTTTATTTATTTATTTAGTGCAGGTTTCTTTCATCCTACAATGCTTCATGTTTGAGTACGAATTGTAATTACATCCTCATTTTCTTAATAAAATTATTTTGAAAAATCAACATTATGCTTTAATTTTATCTAAAAAAATAAAAACAAAGTAAAATAGCATGTATTTATTTCATCATAAGATCAGATGTTTATAGAGGATAAGCAGAAGAATCAGTTAAATATCTTTCATATTCGTTAGATTGTAAGGATCTATTGACATATATTTAGTCAAAAAGATTAAATAAAAAATAAAAAATTACAATTTGATCAATTAGACACCATTATCTTACGACTCTAAGCTATATTTCATTATATTTGTTGTAATATTATATAAGCTTGCTAAGGAAAAAATATAGGAATACTCATTTATTGAAATAAATATAAGAACTTCATAGTAATCATAAATAAAATAATAATTAAATACCTGCAATGCAAAACCCTAGCTTTCTGTGATTTTTTGAAGATAGTCTTCATCTGTATCTATTTTTGCTTGTTTAATTTATTTAAGAAATAGTTATAAATTCTGTTAATTCAAATTTAGGCTTTTATTGGGATAGCTTTTGGCCACTATTTTTTTTTTTGTACTAAAAAACTGTTGAACGAAGCCTTGGCAGTATTATCCAAATCTTCTAGATTATTCCATAGAGTTGTGAAATTACTTGTATTGTACTAGATAATGGAATTAATAATGAGTTTACAAAAAAGGCCAATTAGTAAGTTCATCATAAGAAGCTAATTTGAACGTTTGTTGTTGTCTATCGCTCCTACCAACTTATAATACTCTATTTAAAAAAAGGTTTTCTTTAATTACCTTTTATATAGTCACTTTTTCAATGACGAGTAATGCTAGAAATTAAAAAAAAATTCAAGAAAATAATTAAGGGCATATCATTTTTCCTTAACATAACTTAATGACCAACCACAACAAAATAATTATAAATTCTATCATACTTTATGATTAGTTATCTTAGAAGTTTATAACTTCAAAATAAATAAGCTAAGGTTAAAATATATTTACAAGGAGTTTTATTAAGCGGAAAAACATATTGATGGTGTATAAACACTTCACTCTGGAGATCGCCAACAACATCATAAAACAAATTTGTACTTCCACTTAGCTCAAATGGCTTAATTTAAATTGTCCTTTGAATGCTATGCGTAATAATAAATTTGAATACAACTAAATAATACATGAAAATAATTAGATATTTGCTTATAAATTTAGAACAAATCATGTAAGAAATTAGACATTAACATCACTATTTTGATGCATTCATTACTATTAGGGACTATAATTTAATTTAAAAGACATACAACTAAACTTTTTATAAACATTTCTTTATAAAAATGATACACAAAATGTATACTTACGGTATTAACCTACTAATAATGTACTTAAACACATTCCCTATACTAAAATTTACACAAGTTATAAACCTATTGATCAATGAACAGGTTCCATCTCTTAAACCAAGACTCTCATAGCTATACTATTAGACATTTTGTCTTACATAAAATATTTAGACATACTGCCTCAAGACATTCATCAGAAAAGAAGTATTGCAATGTAGTAAGAGTACATAGTTCTCTAAATGAAATTTTGTTGATGTCAACATATACATAGCAAAAACAAACTTTTTTTTTGGCAAAAGAAACATCACAACAATGAATTGCTGAAGGTTTTACAGAAGTTTAAGATCTTAGGAATGCTCACTTTGGGCTCTTTTTCCATAATCCACCAATCTTTATCTGTACACTATTGTTCTTCTTTAGTGATTCATCATCAAAATCATCAGAGAAAGGGTGAACCGAGTCTGTCAGCTTACCGGAGATGGAATTCTTATCAGAATCCTCAATGTTCCTGCCATTTTTTCCAGATGTTTCTCCATTGATATGACTGCACTTTTAGCCTCTTTAGCTCAGTTGCCAGCTCCAAATTCACTGCCTTGGCTTCCTCCAGCTGCTCTAAAATTTTCACTGCCCTCTTACTTCTCTCTACCTATTCTTCAACAAGACCTATTCTCGTTAGTGCTTCCTTCTCTGCAGCCCTTGCCTTCTCAGCATCATCAATAGCTACAGTATATTTACTTTGATGTTCATTATCTCTCTTGCTGAGTTCAGAATTCAAGATTTCATTCTGTTCCAAAATACTTTGGAGTGTTGTTTCTTTATCCAAGAGGTTTGCTTTTAGTTTTGTAGCACCTATTGCAGCCTCCGTTCTTCAACTTAGAGTCAAATTGGTTAGCCTCACCCTTCCTCAATTCCTCTCTCAGCTTCTTGTTCCTTTCTGATATGTTCTGGACTTCTTTTTCCATGTTGAGCAATCATTCATTCAGCTCTGAACATTCAATTTTTTATTTCTCTATGGTTTATTTTAGTTCTGATTCTCTCAGCCTTGCATTAAACTTCATATGCTCACTAGTTTCATATGCTAATTTGAATTGAATAAGCAAGAACGAACTTACGGAATCAACTGAAAATATATAGGGAAGTGTTCAAAAATTTCTTGAATGCAAAACATTTACAACAAATAGAAAATACCTAAAATTTTAAAATCATATAGAATTGCTTGAATGGAAAAAAAATGCAGACAAGTTGGCAAATCTATAAAATTAGGGTTTTACTATTTGAAATGGGAGGATGACAAACGAATCAATGGAGAAGACAATGATTTTAGTTGGCAAAGTAATGGGTTGCATCAACAGTAAAATATATGATGAAGATGATGATAAAAATGCCATGCAAGCAAACAAGTAGAGAGTGAAATGTAAATGATTTTAGGATTTTGGGTTTTGGGAAATGTAAAGTAAGCATTTCAATTCATTTTTTAATGTTGAAACCATAATCAAAATAAGCAATTCATTCTCAAGTAAAATCAAATTAAGAGCCCAACTACAGAGACTAGAGGCCGGGTGAGTTTTCACTTGTTTCGATGAACACATGGCAAAAATATATCATTATATCAAGATATTCTATAAAAAAATTCAATAGAATAGCATCTCTAATGTTAGTTAAAGCACTCATTAATTTATAATTAAAAAAATGACTCTTGATTTTCATAATAATTTACCTATCAGCTATCTGTCGAACATCGAATAAACATCTAAAAAGTCCTTAGAGATATGAAACTATGATCTTCATGCTCACTATTGATCTGTCATTTGACTCTAATACTCAAAATCTTTGTGAATCAACATTGTTGTTTAAAGCTAAGATTTGGCTCATAATTTGTATATCTATACTTAATTGCCAACATTGTAGTCTCCAGACTTATTTATTTAATCATCATTAGTTTCCTTTCGATATTTCAGTTAATCCTTTTGCTAGTTCTGATCACAAATTTCTCAAAATTTTCTTTTTTATATTATCAATTGCACTATTTGTAAAGTAGACTAAGAATTTTTAACCCAACTTAATCAATTTTTAATTAGAACTTCCTAATATAAGTTTTTTTAAAATATATTATGAATTTTTACATTTAGAAAATTGAACATATACAAATTAATAATTTAATTTAATTTAATAAATATATTTAATTAAATTGACAATAATTTAATAACTTGACTTAATCCTATTTGAATCAGTTAAAAAATAATGCCATTGTAATAGTAATAAAATATTATTATAAAAATAATGTGTATTCACACTATATATATATATATATATATATATATATATATATATATATATATATATATATATATATATATATATATATATATATATTTGACGTATTCATATACACATTCTTGTTGTTAAACCCTCAGATGATGGCAGAGAGCATTAACATCTTTACATTATTTTTTTATTATGTTATCCATATAATCCACATATTTCCAAAAGCATCAATAATTAAACTAACAACAATTTCTCCTAAATGGGAGTGAAGTTTGTTAAAAAAAGGAGGTTCTCTCAAATATTTGAATAAAGAAACTATTAAAAAAAAGGAAAATGAGTATATTCTCCTAATGTTGGTGGTGCCCTGATGGTCTTCTCCCAAAACTCATCTTGCCGGATGGGAAGTTGGATTTGCATCTCTATGATAATAAAAGAAAGGTAGTGGAAATACATATAAAGGAATGCATGTGAGGTTCTTAAACTTCCCCCTATATCTAGTTAAGGAGATGGATGCACTTTAGTCCTTAATGAGAAAAAGGGAAGAAATTTTTTTGTGGATGATAACGGAAAATCTTAGTTCCATTACTTACTAAAACTAAATATATATTATAAAAAGAAAGAAAATAGCTACAAAGCTCTTATGCATCATAAATGCAACACCTAAAATGGGGAATGAAATATGGTCCAAAGTATAATGCGAAAGTGCTAAAGATATTCAATGTACTAGCCCAAAGGAACAAGGCAATAAACTTGGGCTTGGAGGTCCTCCACAACAATAAAATACAAACATATAGTAAGTCAAATCAAAAGAGACTAAAATTTTTGGGTTGCACATTTACAATCGTGAGCCTCAAATCGAGTAGACATCCTTGTCTGAGTAGAGAGATGAGAAAAAATAAATCATACAAAAAAAAGCATCCCTAACAATTATCAAGATGACACAATGAATATATGGAAAGTATTTGATAGTTGGATATGGAATTAGAGTTAAAAGAACATAAAAATTAAAGTGGATATGTTTTCATGATCAACACCTAAAGTTATGATTAAGAGCTCTTAATGTGATTTTTGATTCAATATATTGATTGAGGACTATTACTAAAGCCTAAAAATAATTCAAACAAAGTTTAAAATGATTAGATACTCACAAATATCACTTTATAATTCCTAGAAATTCATATCAAAAAATTAGCATTTTACTCTTTTTGTATTCAAAAAAACCATCATACAATATGTTAATGTGAGCATCCAACAATTTGCCTAAAACTTTTTTTATCCATGAAATATTATTTGAATTTTGCATGTAAAATTTTAATAAAAGTTGGATTCCAATTTCTGCATTTTTGAATTTTCTTAACGACTCGATTCTTTTTTTTTTCAATGGATGTAGAATAGTTTTAACATAATAAATCTACATGCATGTTATCAAAAGGAATATTTCCTTCCAAAATTTCAACCACTTAGTTTAGATGTGTATGGCCATATCTTAAAGAGTAGGCAGAGAAACATGTTCAAATCTTTATCATTTAACAAAAGACTCAAACATTTGGATAGAAATCCATCTTCATTTACCCATCAGAAAAGTACATGTTGATCGTCAACCAATTTACCTTAAAAGATGTTCTTTCATGTGATTTCTTAGTTTTTTTTGGACGTAGGTCTACATTCAGGCAATTTTCTTCAGCAAAAAATTTCATCTTAAAATATAAGAGATATCATTGTTCAATATCAAATGTTTTAAATTTTGCTGTTACTTACTCCAAATCGATTGACTATATTGACATAATGAATGAGATATATATATATATATATATCATCAACCAATTTACCTTAATAGATGTTCTTTCATCTGCAAATATAATAGAGTTTATAAGCTCAACTCTCGAGCTCGCTAACAAGTCAAGTTCGAAGCAACTAGGCTCACTTGAGTACCCTCCTAATTTATTCATGCAGGTGAAATTGGTTTGATATTTTAACAATGCATTAGAAAGGCAAATAAGAATAAATTCATAACAAGATCAAAATTGTAAGAGATATAAAAGAAGAAATCAGATCTTTCTAATCTTTTGTATTTCTTGCACTCACCTTATCTGCATGATTTGATTTCTGTGATGAGGGTATTTAAACTCTTCTATTTCTTGTATTTTTTTTTTCCTACAGATACCATAGGTCAACATTAATAGCAGCAAGTTTGCCTAGGTAAAATATTAAACTTCCTATTTATCTTCAGATTTTAATCAATATTGATTCACATTTTTTACACGGATGTTTCTTAATTTTGTCAAGCAAATTTTGTATTCATTGTGCATTTATTCAGTAATCAGATTATTTTCAATTTCCATCCACTTGGTAATCATCTATTTATACATGTTTATCGCTCTCTCTCTCTCTCTTTCTCTCTTTTGCTTTTGAATTTTAAAAGAACTCTCCTCTCTTCCATCATTGAGATCCCAACATGATTCATACTATGGCTTTGTTTGTTAGCTTGTATCTTTTTTTTTTCTCGGAAAATATGCTGAGAAGGCTGTCAAATTTTGTAAGGAATTATCATAAAATATCATTTAATGAGCCAATTACGAAAGTGATGCCATCAATTATAGATATTGAAACCCAATTATGTAAATTTACATTTATTTATATATTTATTTTTTATTTATATTATGATTAGAAATATAATTTTTGTTATATTTTGCAGATGATTCTGAGAAGTCAAAAATAGAGATAAATGTAGGTTTGGGTTGGCTGTGGAGAAAAAATATAATAATGACATGCCATATTTGTGTTTTCATAAAAAATGGTAGAATATTAAAGGTAAAAAAAAATTATATCTTTTATTTAAGAGTTTAATTTTATCATAACTATTGTATGTTAGATTTTACATGTATACCTATCCAAGCATCTTTATTTTTCCCTAAGTAGTAATTTTTTTTTTAATTATGACTTTATTATTTCAATTATTATAATGTAGATGTCTGCTATATTTTATGATGGGACAACAATGGCTGTAAAATTACGATATCAAGATTAGCAATTTGATAGTCTTATTAGAGTTGGAGAAATAAGATGACTTTCCCATAGTCAAATACACCTTACAAAATGATGCAGAAGTTGGCGATGCACTTTTGATGCTTGGCAGGGGTAAATTGAAGCCACATGCAGCACTGCTAGACATTTTAAGGTAAGTTAAACTAATTTAATCTTAGGCATTTTTTATACTATCTTTTAAATATTTTACTTATAATTGTTATCCAGCCATAAAGATTAAAATGCTAATACCAACAAGACAAGTGCAGGTAATATAAATTACTTAATCGTTGATTGTATTACCCCACAAGTAAGCATTTTTCTATTTAAATAACTTACATATTGAACATTATATAGTTTGTGATGAATTGCAAACTAAAATCATCTTCTAAATCATTTTATAAATATTACTATAAGTTTTTTTTTAATATTTTTCAGGAAATTTCTGATGGCTTACTAATTGGTCAAGATGGAGTAAGAATTGGAATGATGCAAAAATAGAGTTGGTCCACTTGGATTTGCTATTCCACTTGGAATAGCATTAAATAACATCACTCAATCTATTAAAAAAGGGTATTATTTCTTAATGATTCACAAACTTAAAATAATATTCTATTCATCACTTTCATTTTTTTTTATTCCTATTGTTATATTTACATATTGCAATAGGAAGTGGAAAAATAAATTTGTAGAAGTTTTGTATTCATTTTAATTTATCTAAAAGTATAAGTATTATTAGCATCACTTTAATTGTTATTAGTAGGATAAAAGACGTTACAAACGGCTCTTTTGCTCTGGCGATAGTGCGCCCGAGTTCCTCTTCCACTGTTCATCCTCGTGGTCTTCACTGTAGCATAGATTTTTCTTTTATCTCTTGGGTTCTGTTTCTTTTTCTCGATCGCGGTGGGCTTTCTGCCCTAGAGCGAGATTTTTCTTCATGGAGGCGGAGCCGTCTATGGCGGTCTCTGATGCATGGGGGGTCCCTCCTAAAGTTGTTAACCCTAAAGGTTTGAGATCTGCTTATTCGACGGGTTCCTCTTCCCGATCTTTTAGAGAAGTTCTTGCGGGTCAGTCGTCCTCTTCAGAACCATCATTTTCTTTCACCAAATCAATGGTTAAAGGTATTCCTGCAATTTTAATGTCTGATGATGATATTCTTAAACTGGCTAGCCCTTATCAATTTACTTTGGTTGGAAAGTTCTCTGTAAGGCGTCCTAACCTAGATGCGATTCGTAGTTTTTTCGATAAGCTAAAACTGTCTGGTAATTTTTTGATAGGTCTGCTTGACCCTAGACATATCCCTATACAGTTATCGAATGATCTCGACTATAGTCGCGTTTTTTCTAGGCGTTCTTATTACATAGTTAACTGTCAGATGAGGTTACTCAAATGGACTCCTTTCTTTGATGTTAAAGAGGAATCTCCTATAGTTCCTATATGGATTTCATTTCCTAATCTTCATTTACATTTTTTTAACTCTCATGTTTTACATGCATTGGGTTCTATTTTCGGCCGTCCGCTCCAATCTGATCAAGCTACCGCATCCAAAACCAGACCCTCAGTTGCTCGAATCCTAGTGGAAATGGACATTACCATTAAACATCCTAAAGAAGTCTGGATTAGGTCTGAGGCTGCCGGTTATTTCCAAAAGGTTGAATTTGAAAACATCCCTGATTTCTGCTCTCACTGTAGGGTGCATGGTCATTGTCTCAATGAGTGTTTCGTCGCTCACCCTAATCTTAAGTTAGGAATTAAAGGAAAAAATAAAGAGGAAATGGCGCAGGGGAAGGCTCTGGAATCTTTACCGTTAGATGAAAATGTCAGAAATTTGGGGGTTGGGGAGAACTCGGAGGGTAATAACATTCTGCAAGAGGATTCTTTAGAAAACCAAAGGGAGGTTCCCTTACCGGCTAACCTCTCGGAGGGTATGGTTATTGGAAATGACTTAGCTGTTTTAGATCAAGAACCTAACATTCCTTTGGAGGTTATCATTCCGGTTGCTGATATAGAAGACATTTCTATTACTAATGTTGAGGGGGCGGAGTTGCATTCTAAGTCCTACACTGATCCTCTTTTGAAGGATAATGAGGAACAACAACTTGAAGAAGGTGAAATCACTAATTCTAAGTTGGAGCTTTCTATTACTAATGTTGATAGGATTAATGGAGGGGCTTTAGGGTCCCCTTCTAATAACCAAACTTTCAACACTACTGATAGTGGATTTATTAAAGTTGGAAGAAAGAAAAACAAAAACATTAAACCTCCGGATGGCCACTCCTCTAGGGCTACTACTCGAACTTCCAATTCCTCCATTATTAATGGTTAAAGCCATCATATGGAATATCCGGAGAGTGGGGAATCTGCCTTCTTTGGAACGGGCTAAAAACTTATGTAGGATTCATAATATTAATGTCCTGGTTTTACTTGAACCTTTAATTTCTAATTCCAAGTTAGATTCTACAAGTATAAAGTTGGGTTTTGAAAGTGCTTTTAGCAATTGTTCTAATAAGATTTGGATCTTTTGGAGAAAGTGGGTTCAAGTTAACATCATGTATGATCACCCTCAACTCATTCATACTAGTATTAACTATCTCCAATTTTCCTGTTATGCTTCTTTCGTTTATGCATCTTGTTCTATGATTACTAGAAGGTTGCTTTGGTCCCAAATCTTGGACTTTGCTAACATTATTTTGGATCCTTGGATGATTGGGGGTGATTTTAACACTATCACTTCTGCTTCTGAGAGGGTTGGTGGCAATCAACCTAATTACAAGGCTATGGAGGATTTTAATGAAACGATTTTAAATTCCAATTTGCATGATATTGGTTTTACTGGTCCGGCGTTTACTTGGAATAAAGCTAGGATGTGGCAACGGTTGGACCGTATTCTCTTCAACAATAAATGGATTGCTACTTATTCCTCTACTCATATTGAGCACTTATCTCGTACTCTTTCTGATCATTCTCCTTTACTTTTGAATATTACTATGCATCAGAATGCGGTTCCCTCCCCTTTTAGATTTCAAAATATGTGGTTGCAGCATGATTCTTTTCTTTTTAATGTTGAATGTAATTGGAAGGCGCCCCTGTTCCCCTCTGATAATATGGTTGGCATAAATAGACTTTGGCTTAAGCTCAAAAGGCTTAAGCAGAATTTGAGGTGGTGGAATAAAACTGTTTTCAAAAACCTTTTCACTAATATTATTAATGCTGAAAAACAAGTTTCTCTGGCTGATAGCAATTACATGGTGTTGAAATCCAGGATCCCGAGCACTTAATTTTGATGGTGACAACTAATACTTTCTGAGTACATATAGACTTCCGTTTGATTACAAATGTTTAATCTTTGTATATGAGGACTAACATTTCAGGTCAGATGCACACTGCTAAAGATTGCTGGAGACTCAAATTGGGTAGAATAGGATGTTGAAGAGTCTGTAATTTTTATTTCTTTAATTTTTCTTTTTGAGTCTGCCACAGAAGCATGCATGTGAAAGGAGCAACAATGCACACACACAGGGGGAGATTTTTTCTTTTAAAATGATTATTTTTTTTTTAAATACATCGTACTGTACGATCATGGATCGTACTGTACGATTAATTAAAATACTTAGGCTAACGGCTAATTTTCTAATGTTTATGTTTACAAACTTATCGTACTGTACGATCCATATCGTACTGTACGATAATATGTAATTGTGAAACCCTAGCCGCCAGAATAAGTTTGGTAAGTTTTCAAATTTGATTTTCTGAACTGATCGTACTGTACGATACTATTCGTACTGTACGATTAATTAAAATTTGCCAAAATTATCTCCCTAATCAGGAAATAAATGTTGGTTTCTAATTAATATGTCGATCGTATTGTACGATCGTATATCGTACTGTACGACTGACAGAGACGATTTCATTCGTCCCAGAGATCGTACCAGACGAAACCAAGGTTTTATGTTCTGTTCGTCCTGGACGATATTCGTATCGTACAGGACGATATCAAGAAATGAACTGATCGTACTGTACGACTGGTGGAGTGCTGGACGATTGACAGAGACGATTTTCTTCGTCCCAGCGATCGTACCAGACGATCCCAAGAAATTTTGAACTGATCGTACTGGACGATATTCCTATCGTACAGGATGATATCATGAAAAACACTATTCATACTGTACGATTCAATGAGTGCTGGACGACTGACAGAGACGAGTTCTTTCGTCCCGAGGTTCGTCCCACAGTTCGTCCCGTACGAACAGTACGAATCAATAGTATCGGACTGTACGATATATAGATCGTACTGTACGATATGAATAAAATTCGATACCTGTTCGTCTGTACTCGTACTGGACGGAGCTGTAATTGAACTGATCGTACTGTACGATTATAAATCGTACTGTACGAACAAAAACGCAAAAGTTGAAATTTTTAGGGTTTTCTGAAGCCTGATATAAAAAACAAATTATTATTTTTCTAGAAAGGTGGTTGATCAATCCTTTGCTGTGAGAGGCTTAGAGGAAGAAGGGGATTCGTAGAGAGAAGTTTTTGGAGAGATCTAGGGCTTGCGAGAGGAAGGTGAAGGTGAGCTTGAGCGTGAGGGAGAAGTAGTGTGAGGGGATCACACGGTGGCTCCAAGCTAGCTGCATGCTTTGCTCCTCTTGTGGCTTTGGAAGCTTCAAGAACGTTCTCGAGGGAAGAGTCACTTCAAGATCAACATCGCCAAGGTACTCTGCCATCTCCAGGAGGGAGAAAAAGGAGAAGGTCCGCTGCCGTCACCAGGAGGGTGACATAGCGTTTGGTATTCCGCCGCACCGAGGGAGGTGAAAGTGAGTATTGTAAAGGCTTCTCCGCCTTGCTGTGGGGGCAAAAGGAGAGTCAACTTTTATTAGTGCAAATCCCAGAGTAGAGGACTCCGGGGAGTGGACGTAGGTCAAGTGACCGAACCACTATAAAAATCTCTGGTGTGTTTTTTCCTGTTTATCGTACTTTACTTTTCATGCTTTAAATTTGTGCGTTTTAATTGCTTGGTGAAAAATCGGTATTTAAATATTGTAGTGTAAAATCCAAAATTGAACTATCAATTTCATAGTTGTGAACGTTGTATTTGCTTCCGCACGTTAGTCGTTAAATTATGTTTTGAAAATACAAAAAAAATTAGAACTCTTGTGTAGGGTTAAATTTTTAAAATACCAATTCACCCCCCCCTCTTGGCGCATCTCGTACTTTCAAGTGGTATCAGAGCGGGGTTTCAAAATAGTGTTTTAGAAAACCTAGAAACATAAGATCCATGGCTCAATTTGGTAACCGTAACACTACGGAGGGTTATTCCATAACTCGTCCACCTTTGTTTGACAACATACCGTTTGATTTTTGGAAAATATGCATGTCTACATTTTTACAGTCTTTAGACTATCGCATGTGGATGTTAGTCCAAGAAGGTTATTCTGCACCGTTTCGTATGTTGAATGGAGTGAAAACTGAACTGTCATTTAATGAATGGAGCATCGAGGATAGAGAATTTGCACAACTGAATGCTAAATGTCTAAACTGTTTCTTTTGCGCATTAAAATCAGAAGACTATATGCGAGTATCAACGTGTACTACTGGTAAACAAATTTGGGACAAACTGTGTATCACGTACGAAGGAACTAGTGAGGTCAAACAATCTAGGTTTAACATACTGTTACATGATTACGAACTGTTCCACATGAAACCTAGTGAAACTATAACTGACATGTACACTCGATTCACCCAGATTGTAACATCACTGCATGCTTTAGGAAGAGAGTTATCTAACTCAGAAAAAGTAAACAAAATATTGCGATGTTTGCCTAGCTCATACGATGCTAAAATCACTGCAATAACTGAGTCAAAAGACCTAAATGTTTATTCTATTGATAATTTGCTTGGGTCACTCATTGCCTACGAGCAAGGAGTGAGTCAACGACAAAGTGATGCAGGTGAAAAGAAAAAGGAGCGAGCAGTGGCTTTAAAAGCAAATAATTCTGAAAGTGACAGCTCAGCAGCGGAGGAAGATGACGACATAGCTTTGATGACTCGTCAGTTCAAAAATTTTCTGAAAAGAAAGCAGCGCCATCATCAAAGCAATTGGAACAAAGGTAAGAACTCAAAGTATACTAAGGTTGCATCTGAAACAATTTGCTTTGAGTGCAGGAAACCCGGTCATCTCCGAGCTGATTGCCCCAACATCAAAACTCATCAAACCAAGGAGAAGGGTGAGGAAAGATCTAAGTTCAAGAAGGGCAAGTTTAAGACTCAGAAAGCTTTTTGGGCCGACTCTGCCTCAGACTCATCGGAAGAAGAAGCAGATGAGGAGGTAACAAATCTGTGTCTTATGACTAATGATAATCTTGATCAATCAGATCAAGATGAGGTATGTCAACTGTCTTACGATGAACTGCTTGTTATTTCTGAAAAAATCCATGACTCGTATAGAAAATTGAAGAAAAAGCATGTTAGTCTTAATACTGAGTTTAGTACTTTACAAAAGGAACATGCTAGTGTAGTAAAAAAAATTTCTGACTTAGATAGAGATCATATGTCGTTGCTTGATGAATACGATGCATTAAACAAGAAGCATATTGAGTTAACCACTGCACATGAAACCTTGAAATCATCACATGTTGAATTAGATAATGCATTTAAGGAACTAGAAGAACTATCAGGGGAACTTGTAGTAGTGAGCATGCATTGAGATTTGAATATGCTAGTCTTAACCAAGAGAACAAATTCTTAAATGAAAAACTTCATGCATACGAGAATAACAAAAAACCTCCCACATTTGCTGAATTCTTTCAGCCTCCACCATGTGAATCATCTCACTCAAAACCAGCACGGCATGCATCATCCAAACCCAGAAATAGGCACTACCACCCTCGTAGATTAGTGAACCCATTTCCAGGTGTTAGATGTTATTCTTGTGGCATGCTAGGTCACATAGCTCGCACGTGCTCAATTCACTATAGGACACATCTAGTGTGGAGACCAAAATCGCAATCATCACAGCATAACATGCATACATTTCATTCATATAAGCATGATGTGGAACCCAAACTCACTTGGGTTCCCAAAGCTAATCCATGATTGACATTGTAGGGATGCTCTCACAAAAGACCTAGTGAGAGCATGTGGTACCTGGACAGTGGCTGCTCAAGACACATGACTGGAGACATGAAGCAGTTCGTGACACTGGAGGCCAGGTCAGGAGGCAAGGTAACTTTGGGAGACAACACCACCAGAAAAGTGGTGGGCTCAGGTAACATTGGAAATACTAAAAATTTAATTATTGAGAATGTACTTTTAGTGGATGGTTTAAAGCACAATCTTTTAAGTATAAGTCAACTATGTGACAAGGGTTTTGATATAAAATTTTTGTCTAACAAATGCATGATTAGTTTAAATGATTCACTTGTGTTAGAAGGAAAACGTATAAACAATGTTTACATGTTAGACTTGAACTGCATTGAAACCTCAAATTCCTTGTGTCTGAAAATAATAGCAGATGACTCTTGGCTATGGCATAGGAGACTATGCCATGCTAGTATGAAAACACTTAGGAACATCACTCAGAAAGACTTAGTTAGAGGCATACCAAAGTTAGACTTTACTAAGGACCATCTTTGTGATGCTTGCCAATTAGGAAAATAAGTTAAATCTTCATTTCATGCAATCAAGGATATCAGCACCACTAGGCCACTAGAAACTCTCCACATGGACCTGTTCGGACCTGTTAGTACAGCCAGCCTAGGAGGGAAGTTGTATGGGTTTGTAATAGTAGATGACTACTCTAGGTTTACTTGGGTGAAATTCATAGCTCATAAGAGTGAGTCATTTGAAGAATTTAGAGTTTTCTCCACTTGGATTCAAAGGAAATTAGGATGTGTAATTTCAACAATTCATAGTGATCACGGTGGGGAATTTGAGAATGATAAGTTTGAATCATTTTGTAAAGAGGTTGGAATGGAACATAATTTCTCTACCCCTAGAACTCCTCAGCAAAATGGAATAGCAGAAAGAAAGAATAGAACGTTAGTTGAAGCTGCTAGGGCTATGTTAGCTGAATACACTCTCCCTAGATACTTTTGGGCAGAAGCAGTAAATACCGCATGCTATATATTAAACAGGGTAAATGTTAGATCCAAACTTAATAAGACACCCTATGAGTTGCTTAAGGGTAGGACACCCAATCTTTCCCACTTACACGTTTTCGGGTGCAAATGCTTCATCCTAATCAATGGCAAGTCACCCTTAGGAAAGTTCAATCCTAAATCTGATGAAGGGGTTTTCCTAGGCTACTCATCTGTAGGTAAAGCTTATAGAATATTCAATAAGAGAACCCTAGTAGTAGAAGAGTCCACTCATGTAGTATTTGATGAATCCAATAAGACATCTGAACCTAATCATGAAGAAGAAGAAGTTGAGGTTATACGGGGAGTAGAAACCATTACCATAGAGACTAGAGCGGAACCTCAGGAACATCTGCCTAAAGATTGGAAATTTTCTTCTAGTCATCCTAGAGAGCTGATCTTAGGAGACCCATCAGAAGGGGTAAAAACTAGGCATGGACTTAGGAAAGAGGTTAGCCATTCTACATTCATATCTATGATTGAACCCACGAGTATAGATCAAGCCTTAGGAGATGAATTTTGGATCCTAGCAATGCAAGAAGAGTTGAACCAATTCGTTAGGAATGATGTATGGGAATTAGTCAAAAGGCCTAAAGAGCAAAGTGTGGTTGGAACTAAGTGGGTCTTTAAAAATAAGATGAATAACTCGGGAATAGTAGTAAGAAATAAGGCTAGGCTAGTAGCGAAGGGTTATAACTAAATTGAAGGAATAGATTTTGAAGAAACCTTTGCTCCGGTAGCTAGACTAGAAGCCATCAGGGTACTGTTAGCTTTTGCTTGTTTTAGGGATTTTAAGCTGTATCAAATGGATGTAAAGAGTGCCTTCCTGAATGGAGTAATCAAGGAAGATGTGTATGTGGAGCAACCTCCGGGGTTTGAAAACTCACAATTTCCAAACCACATGTTTAAACTGAAAAAGGCACTGTACGGGTTAAAACAAGCACCTAGAGCCTGGTATGAAAGACTTAGTACGTTCCTACTAGATAGAGGCTTTGTAAAGGGTAGTGTGGACACCACCTTATTTTTGAAGAAGGTAGGAGTTGAAGTACTCATTGTTCAGATTTATGTAGATGACATATTGTTCGGATCGACGGAGAAAAACCTATGTAATAAATTTTCAAAAACAATGAGCGACGAGTTTGAAATGAGCATGATGGGTGAACTTAGTTACTTCCTTGGATTTAGTGTAAAACAAACGGAAGGTGGAACGTTTCTTAGCCAGTCTAAGTACGTCAATGATATTTTGAAAAAATATGAAATGGACAATGCTAAGGCTATGAATACACCCATGAGCTCTAATATTCAATTGGATAAAGATCCCAGTGGGAAGTCTGTAGATCAAAAGAGGTATAGGGGAATAATTGGATCGCTTCTCTATCTGACTGCCAGTAGACCAGACATAATGTTTAGTGTGTGTCTCTGTGCCCGTTTTCAAGCTGACCCGAAAGAATCTCACATGACTGCTGTCAAAAGAATTCTCAGATATCTTCTAGGCACCCCGAACTTAGGAATTTGGTATCCTAGACACAGCACCTCTTTTGAAATCTTAGGATACTCCGATTCAGACTTTGCAGGTTGTAAGGTAGATAGAAAAAGCACTTCTGGCACTTGTCAATTCATTGGACAATCATTAGTCTCATGGTCCAGTAGGAAGCAAAATTCAGTAGCCCTATCCACCGCCGAAGCGGAATATATAGCGGTAGGTAGCTGTGTTGCACAAGTGTTGTGGTTAAAACAACAGCTTGTAGATCTAGGACTACCTGTAGGAACGATTCCGATCATGTGTGACAACACTAGCGCAATTTGCATATCCAAAAATCCAATTCAACACTCACGAACCAAACATATAGACATTAGACATCATTTCATTAGAGATCATGTAGCCAAAGGTGATATTGAACTGCACCACGTTGCTACTGAAGATCAATTGGCGGACATTTTCACAAAACCATTAGGCTATGACACTTTTAGCACTCTACGAATCAAATTAGGTGTCATAGACATTCACGCCTAATGTAACAAAACAAAAAAAACAAAAAAAAAATATTTGTGGTTGATTTGTTTTTGTTGTTAAAATAAAAAAAAAAAAAACACAAAAAAAAACCAAACAAAAAAATTGGATTCCTGATCCTCTTCCCATGTTGCTCACAAACCTTGATCTTCTTTGACAATCGTACTGTACGATACACTATCGTACTGTACGATCAGGTTCCAATCACTCAAATCTCAGTCATCCTTTCCCATTCACGGTCCAGATCTTTCATGTCTTATATACATCGTACTGTACGATTCACCACTCGTACTGTACGATAGTAATTATTGGTCATCGTACTGTACAAACATGCCAATCGTACGGTACGATCCACGTGGCAAACGGATTAGGACGAATTTAAATCGGCCGGTACGAAAATTATTGCCCATCGTACTGTACGAACACCTGTTCGTACTGTACGAACACTTTTGGTCAAAAGTCGTTCAGACGACTCGTTGGGACGAACGCCTTACACTCACGTTCGTACAGTACGATACTGATCGTACTGTACGATTTGACTCACTTTTCTGAAAAGTCGTCCAGACGACATTATTGCGCATATCGTACTGTACGATTCTCGATCGTACTGTACGATATCCCCCAAATTCTATAAAACGAGAGGGATTTTTAGTCATTTCTCCTCACCTTCAATCCCTCTGAATTTCCTCATTCATCCAATCCTCTTTTCCAAAATGTCTGGGTCCAGTAAGCGCGGTCGTATGATTGTCGGGAGCTCTTCCTCCTCTCGGCGCTTCGACGATCATTTTCTCTCCGCTGCGGACGAGAAAGCGTATATCAAAATCAAGGAGGCAAAGTTCACTCCCTCCCGCATGCTCAATCAGGCCGCCCTAAATTTTGAGGTGATGAATCTATTCGCCTCCACTAGCCTTCAATTCCTTCTGACTCTTGCTTTTCCATTCCACTCCGAACTATTGTTTGAGTTTTTTACAAACATCCGAGTCAACCTTGAAAACACTACCTTCACATTTTATGTCTGTAAACAGAATGTCGTTATCACCGTCAACGATATTGCTGAGCACATCGGGCTGTCCACTGACGGCCCTCGTCCCCAATCCATGATCTCCCACGACTATGATTGGACGTCCGTAAATATGACCCTTAGAGGTGTCCCCTCAAATCAACACCTACCACTGGTCCAAACCTTAAATCAAAATGCCCGCGTTATCCAGCATGTCCTACGCACATCTATTATACCTAAGGCTGGAGATCGCATCCATATTACTCCCCTACTGTCTGTCGTCACCTATCTCATTATGTTGGGCACAAAATTCAATGAAGCCCAAATGGTATTCGACTACATTCATACCTTGTCTGCCTTCCGCTATCCCGGTGCCCGTCGTAAATTGAACCTGGCCTTAGGGCATGTCATAGGCTACATTCTAGATGCAAAATACCAGCTTCATTATCCGCTCCCTCCTGATCACCTTCCTATCTTCTACTCGGATGCCTCCTTTCGTATCCTGTTCCATCGGGGGGCCGCTCCCGCCGATCCCGAGTTTGATGACGAGGAGGCTGCTGCTCCTGCTGACGCACCTCCGCCACCACCAATCCAACCACCTGGCCTTGCACCTCCCGACTACCCTCACGACGACATTATTCGATGACTTGATCGTCTGGAGACTCGGTTGGATGCTCACATTACTCAGCAGCATCATGAGCATGACACGGATATGAAATGGTTTAGGGAGCGCTTCCAATCGATCGATCACCAGTTCGCCTCCCTTCATCAGTACCACCAGCTGTTTCCCGACCCTCCACCACCACCTCCGGATCAGGATCCAGATTTTTAGATTGTTGTAGTTGTTTCTATTTTCTGTTTGTAATCAGTGTACTTATTTTTTCTTTGTTCTTCCCTTTTTGGTGTTGTCAAAAGGGGGAGACTTTTCTGTGTGTTCTGTATTATGTTTTTACTTACTATTAAATGTTTTTGGTTGCGTATGTTATCACTTCGTTTGTTTTTTCTTGTTGTTTTATTTTTGTTATAATAAAAAAAAAACAAATATATATATATATTTGTGTAGATCATCTGTCCGTTAGAAAATATTATTTGACACCATCAAAAAGGGGGAGATTGTTGAAATCAAGGATCCCGAGCACTTAATTTTGATGGTGACAACTAATACTTTCTGAGTACATATAGACTTCCGTTTGATTACAAATGTTTAATCTTTGTATATGAGGACTAACATTTTAGGTCAGATGCACACTGCTAAAGATTGCTGGAGACTCAAATTGGGTAGAATAGGATGTTGAAGAGTCTGTAATTTTTATTTCTTTAATTTTTCTTTTTGAGTCTGCCACAGAAGCATGCATGTGAAAGGAGCAACAATGCACACATACAGGGGGAGATTTTTTCTTTTAAAATGATTAATTTTTTTTTAAATACATCGTACTGTACGATCATGGATCGTACTGTACGATTAATTAAAATACTCAGGCTAACGACTAATTTTCTAATGTTTATGTTTACAAACTTATCGTACTGTACGATCCATATCGTACTGTACGATAATATGTAATTTTGAAACCCTAGCCGCCAGAATAAGTTTGGTAAGTTTTCAAATTTGATTTTCTGAACTGATCGTACTGTACGATACTATTCGTACTGTACGATTAATTAAAACTTGCCAAAATTATCTCCCTAATCAGGAAATAAATGTTGGTTTCTAATTAATATGTCGATCGTACTGTACAATCGTATATCGTACTGTACGACTGACAGAGACGATTTCATTCGTCCCAGAGATCGTACCAGACGAAACCAAGGTTTTATGTTCTGTTCGTCCTGGACGATATTCTTATCGTACAGGACGATATCAAGAAATGAACTGATCGTACTGTACGACTGGTGGAGTGCTGGACGATTGACAGAGACGATTTTCTTCGTCCCAGCGATCGTACCAGACGATCCCAAGAAATTTTGAACTGATCGTACTGGACGATATTCCTATCGTACAGGACGATATCATGAAAAACACTATTCATACTGTACGATTCAATGAGTGCTGGACGACTGACAGAGACGAGTTCTTTCGTCCCGAGGTTCGTCCCACAGTTCGTCCCGTACGAACAGTACGAATCAATAGTATCGGACTGTACGATATACAGATCGTACTGTACGATATGAATAAAATTCGATGCCTGTTCGTCTGTACTCGTACTGGACGGAGCTGTAATTGAACTGATCGTACTGTACGATTATAAATCGTACTGTACGAACAGAAACGCAAAAGTTGAAATTTTTAGGGTTTTCTGAAGCCTGATATAAAAAACAAATTATTATTTTTCTAGAAAGGTGGTTGATCAATCCTTTGCTGTGAGAGGCTTAGAGGAAGAAGGGGATTCATAGAGAGAAGTTTTTGGAGAGATCTAGGGCTTGCGAGAGGAAGGTGAAGGTGAGCTTGAGCGTGAGGGAGAAGTAGTGTGAGGGGATCACACGGTGGCTCCAAGCTAGCTGCATGCTTTGCTCCTCTTGTGGCTTTGGAAGCTTCAAGAACGTTCTCGAGGGAAGAGTCACTTCAAAATCAACATCGCCAAGGTACTCTGCCATCTCCAGGAGGGAGAAAAAGGAGAAGGTCCGCTGCCGTCACCAGGAGGGTGACATAGCGTTTGGTATTCCGCCGCATCGAGGGAGGTGAAAGTGAGTATTGTAAAGGCTTCTCCGCCTTGCTGTGGGGGCAAAAGGAGAGTCAACTTTTATTAGTGCAAATCCCGGAGTAGAGGACTCCGGGGAGTGGACGTAGGTCAAGTGACCGAACCACTATAAAAATCTCTGGTGTATTTTTTCCTGTTTACCGTACTTTACTTTTCATGCTTTAAATTTGTGCATTTTAATTGCTTGGTGAAAAATCGGTATTTAAATATTGTAGTGTAAAATCCAAAATTGAACTGTCAATTTCGTAGTTGTGAACGTTGTATTTGCTTCCGCACGTTAGTCGTTAAATTATGTTTTGAAAATACAAAAAAAATTAGAACTCTTGTGTAGGGTTAAATTTTTAAAATACCAATTCACCCCCCCTCTTGGCGCATCTCGTACTTTCACATGGTGGACCCCTCTTTACACAATCTTGCTTTACTGAATGGGGAAAAAGAGGCGTTATTTAAGCTTCAAATGCAAGAAGAAGCTTACTGGCGTCAAAAAGCTACTTCTAAATTTATTGTTGAGGGTGACAGGAATACGAAATTTTTTCATAATATTGTCAATCATAAGAAGTCCACCAGTTTTATTCACAAAATCATATCCCCTGATGGCTCTCATATTGATTCTCCGGATTTTAATCTATGATTCTGGCATCAATTATTTTAAGAATGTTTTCAATAAGGCTTTTATTCCGGATTCTAATGTAGATTTCTCTTGCATACCCTCTATTGTTTCTGATTGTGACAATATTATGCTTACTAAAATTCCTTCCATGGATGAAGTTTGGATGATTATCAAGGATATGAAAACTGATTCTGTGGCTGGTCCTGATGGTTTTACGACCAAATTTTTTCAGAAAACTTGGCATTTTATTAAAGAGGATTTGACTAATGCTGTTATTGATTTTTTTAAGGGTAATCCTTACCCTAAATTTTTTACTTCTACCTCTATTGTGCTTATTCCTAAAAGCAATAACACTAATTACTGGAATGATTTTAGGCCCATTAGTCTTTGTTCTTTCTTCAACAAGCTCATTGCCAAGCTGATTATGAATAGATTATCTAATATTCTCCCTAAGCTGATCTCTCCGGAACAAACTAGCTTTGTTAAAGAGCGGTCTATTTTTGATAATGTGCTTCTGGCTCAAGAGTTAGTTCATGATTTGGAAGCTAAGCTTTGTGGTGGTAATGCTATATTTAAAATTGATATTTCTAAAGCTTATGACAACCTGAATTGGGATTTTCTCTACGCTATGCTTAAAGCTTTTGGCTTCAATAATGTCTTTACCACTCTCATTAAAAATAGCATTGAAAACTGTTTTTTCTCTATCATTATTAATGGTAAGTGTCATGGCTTTTTTAAGTCTTCTCATGGTCTAAGACAAGGCGACCCCCTTTCCCCTGGACTGTTCATTTTGGCTGTGGAATTTCTCTCTAGAGGTCTCAATAATTTGTTTAGAATTGCTCCTAAGCTGCATTATCGGACTTTGGGTGGTTTACCTATTACGCATCTCAGTTTTGCTGACGATTTCATTATTTTCACTAATGGTTCAAAAAAAATGCTTACTATCCTTTTTAAGTTCCTTGTTCTTTTTCAAAATGTTAGTGGCTTATTATTTAATCCTATGAAAAGTTGTTTTATTACTGCAAAATCAATTTCTATTCAAAGGATTAATGTGATTCAAAACAACTATGGTTTTATCCATAAACATTTACCTCTTAAGTACCTTGGCACTCCGCTCTTTAAAGGGAAGAAAAGATCTCACCTTTTTTATGATATTTTTACTGCTATTCATTCTAAACTATCATCTTGGGCTTTTAATTATCTGTCTTTTGGAGGTAGATTAGTGTTGATTAAAAGTGTCTTATGTTCTATTCCTATTTTTCTTTTTCACACTTTACATCCCACTGTAAACATTTGTAATAGGCTTGAGAGGATTTTCAATAAGTTTTTTTGGGGTTTTAAAGATGGTAAATCTACTATCTGTTGGTCCTCTTGGGAGAAGTGCTCTGGTACCCAAGATGAAGGAAAACTTGGTTTCAAAAATTTAAGGGATATGGCTCGTGGTTTTTCTATTAAACTTTGGTTTAAACTTCGTTCCAATAGTAATCTCTGGGCTAACTTTATGAATGCTAAATACTGTGCGGGGCTTCATCCCCTTCTTATTTCACCCAAGAAGGGTGATTCTTTTGTGTGGAAAAGGTTGTCTTCCATTAAGTGGGAGGCTGAAAATTTCATTCAATGGGGTTTAGGGAGAGGGGATATTTATTTTTGGCAGGATAATTGGTTGGGCCCCAGTTCTATTGATAAGTTGCTTAACACTCATACTATCACTGACTGTAAAGTCTCCACTTTTATTCGGAATGGTGAGTGGAATATTGATTACCTTTCTCAAATGGTGCCTGAGGCTGTTATCAACCTTATTATTAAGATTCCTCTTCAGATGAATCAGAAAGATTGTATTTTATTTAACAAGTCTAACGATGGTAGCTTTAAATCCAAAGAGGTGTGGCACTGCATTAGGGAATCTTTTGACAAATCCCTTATTTACTCGGCTATTTGGAATAAAGGTATTCCCCTCTCGTACTCTATTCTTACTTGGAGAATTTTGCATAATTTTATTCCTATCGATTGTAACTTAATCAAAAGAGGTATTACTATAGTTTCTAAATGTCAATGTTATTTTCATTTAGAGAATTTAAATCATGTGTTTGCTAATGGCCCCATTGCTTTGCAAGTGTGGTTGTTTTTTGATAAGTTCTTTAATCCCAAGTTTGTAAGGAGTATCACAACATCAACAATATCTTCAGTAACTGGTTGGTTGGCTCCAAAGGGAGTATCCGCAATATTATTCCTGTTATTATTTGTTGGTACCTTTGGAAGAGTAGAAATGAGTCCAAACATGAAAGCATTGGCATGAATGTGGTGGACATTATTTCTAAGGTCAAGAACAAAATTAAACAACTTTTTGTGGCTAACATGATAAATGAGATCAACTTTAAAGGCTATTGGTATATTGCTGAATTATTAGATATTAAGCTTGCCTCTTCCAATCCTTGCCGCATTGATAGGACTGTCATTTGGCTGAAACCTCCGGTTGGGATTCACAAACTCAATACTGATGGTTCTTTTAAATTGGTTAGAGCTGGCTGTGGTGGGCTCATCCGCGACCATGTGGGTAACTTGATCAAGGCTTTTGCTGGCCCTTCGCCTATTAAAAATGCTATTTTGGCCGAACTTCATGCTTTGAAGTATGGTATTCAGTTATGTTTATCTTTGGGGATTGTGAACGTTTGGATTGAGGTTGATGCCAACCTTGTTATCAACTATATCAATAATAACACTAAAGTTAACCCCTCTTACTTTTACATTATTAGGGACATTTGGCAGGGTCTCTCCAGCATTAATTTCACCATATCTCATATTTATAGAGAGGGGAATGCTGCTGCGGATTATTTGGCGAATATGGGTTGTAGTCTTTCAACCTTTGTTGATTTTGCTGGGAACTCTAACATTAATTCGGCTGATGGTAAGCTTCTAGGGCTGATTAGGCTGGACCGTATGGGGATTCCATACATCAGACACCATTAAGGTTATTTTTTACTGACTTTTTCATTGTTTGTCGGTTTGGATTGGGTGGTGTCTTTTTGTCTCTGCGTCCCAGGTTGTCTGCTGTGGGGCTGTTTGAATCCAGTTAATGGTAATTGGTGTGTTTTTGCTGTTAATGGTTATGAGTATTATTATCATTTCTTGTTCTTTGGTTCTACTTTGTTTTTGGTGACCGCTGGCTGCACTCTTAACATTGTGAGTTGGTTCTGTATTGGCGTTATATTCTGGAAGCGGTCCATGCTGTTTGGTATTAGATTGAGTAAGCTGTCTCTGTTGCCCCCTTTGTGCTATTGTTTAGCTGTGGTTTTGGCGGTTCTTCTCTATGTGAGCATGGGTAAGGATTACTTGAGTTTTGACGCTAGTTCTCTTCATGACCTCGGCTGGGGTTTTTTCACTATTGCTTTTGTGACTTTCTTAAATTTCGATAGGTTTTTTGTGCAATTTAATTTCGGTAGAAAGCCTTTTATTACTAACTCTGATCTCTCTTTTTGGGTGACTACTACTTTGTTTCCTTTTTTGCATAGTACTTTTGTCCTTGCAGGCCTCATTTGCAGGTTTTTGGAGAGTCTCTCTCGTTTTGTGCAAGGCCATTTGGGTTCTGAGAAGACGGTGCTGAATGGTATTATGATTTTCTTCTCTTATTGGACTAGTTCTTTTGTTTTTCATAGAATGTTACTAGGGATTCATGTTTTGATTATTAGTAAGGACCGCTGGCTCTTAGGTTTTTTCTGTTTATTTCATGTTGCTCTTCTGAGCACTAGCGAGCTGGTGGTCCTTTTAAGGACCATGTAACCGTTTTTTTGAAATTAACACGTAGGCCCGTCAGAGGGTTTCCCAAAAAAAAAAAAAAAAAAGGATAAAAGACATTAAAGAATTTTTACGTCAAGATGCATCAGTTGAAGTCTTCAAGGTCAGTCTCTATTTTTGTTAGTGTTACCACAGCAACACAGCTTATATAGCAAACCCCTTTCTTTTACCTCATGCTACAAATAGATCTCCAAGAGATTTTAGGTCTCCCAGAGCAAGCAAGCCTGTAGGTGAAAATTATGGTTAGAAACTCAAACAAAATAATCTTGGTTATGTATTTTTTACGGTTAGATGATCTTTGTTGGTACATGTAATGAAAAATTATGCTTTGAGTGATTTTAATTGGTTGGTGGAAGTTACTCTACAACAACAACAACAACAACATCAAGCCTTTATCCCACTACGTGGGGTCGGCTACATGAATCCTTTTTCTCCATTGTGTCCTATTAAAAGTCAAATTCTCGTTTAAATCTAATAAAGAAAGATCATTTCTAATATTTTCTAACCAAGTCTTTTTAGGTCTACCTCTACCTTTCTTAACATAAGTCAAATCTAAGACCTCTACTTTCCTAACCGGGTCATCGGGAGGCCGCCGTTTTACGTGACCAAACCATCTAAGGTGACTCTCTCTAATCTTATCTTCCACTGGAGCTACTCCAACCTTTTCACGAATATGCTCATTTCGTATCCTATCTCTAAGGGTAAAGCCACTCATCCACCTGAGCATCCTCATCTCTGCAACACTTAACTTAGAATTATGCTTCTCTTTTAATGGCCAACATTCAGCACCATAAAGCATTGCAGGTCTCACCACCATCTTATAGAATTTTCCCTTAAGTTTGAGGGGTACTTTTCTATCACACAATAAGCCCGATGCATTCCTCCACTTCAACCATCCAACTTGGATTCTGCTGATAATATCCCCATCTATATCACCATCACTCTGAACAATAGATCCAAGATATCTAAAACGTGTACTCTTATTAATGACTTGATCGGCCAAAGTCACAATGCCCTCACTAGGTCTATTATTACTAAAATTACACTCCATATATTCCGTTTTAGATCTACTCAAGCGAAAACCTTTAGACTCTAAGGTTGACCTCCACAATTCTAGTTTACCTTCAACTCCCTCTCTAGTCTTATCAACAAGAAGAATATCATCAGCAAAAAGCATACACCAAGGTACATCCTCTTGCAAATGTCTTGGTGGAAGTTACTCTAATAGTAATAAAAGTAGGAATAAGGTCAACAAGAGTAGTGAAAAAGAATATGTGAAATGGTATATCAATAGTTAGGATGCCGATTTTATAAATGCAGAAGGTTTAAGTTATCCTTAAAAAAACATGTATTGAACTCATCAAATCATCAAGACATATAGTGAATAATTATGGAGGAGGTTTACTAAGAGTTGAACATGTATTGAACTATTTCCACTTATTTATTACTTCTTGTTGGAACTCATTGCAAGACCATAACTTTACTACACATAAAAAAAAAATATTAATTATATTATTTACGTCATCCATGTTATTATGGAAAAAAGCAATGATGAAAATTAGATAAGGAATAATCCAAAAAAAAAAAAAATCTTCAAATCATTACATGAAAACCTCCAGGAGCTATGGAGAACAAATTTATAGCTATACGGATCAGTTTGCCAACCATATATTAGAACTGGAATTATTTCAACATAAAAGTTAAAATCATGTGTAGCTATTGCAACCATCGAGTGTAGATGAGTTGCCACATCATGAGATTAATTTGAAAATACATATTCATCAAAAGGTTGTGTACTACTGAACTTAATATCTTGATAAATAATTATTATAAATATTCAAAATTTAAGAGTGATTACTGCACAATTGTCAAGAACATGGTAAAATGATTACTGACAGCAACACTTCTAATAAGATGATATCTAAATTATTATAAATATTGATATTTACATTATTCTTTTGTTTTGCTTCACTAACTATGAGTGCTAAGAAGCCGTATAAGGCTATCCTACTTGTAGAAAATTCTTTTAAAAACAAATCTAATGGGCAAAACAAATTTTATCACTACAAATTTAAGTAACATTATAAATGCTTAGCTCTACTCCATCATTATCATTAAAAATTGATATTAATAGGAAAATTCTTCATATTAAAGTTGAAAATAAACTTTCATATTAACTAATATATTAAAATTTGCTACAAACCAAGCTGTACCTATGGATTTAAGAAAACCATATAGTTAACTAGCTCCACTTATATATGCAAATAAACTATAACAATCAATTGTACTAATAATAAATACATTTAATTGCATGCTCTTACATCAATCAGTTGCACTTATAATAAATACATGATTATAGCTCATTGAGTGTAGCCTTTGAATCCAAAGAGGAATAAAATGTTAAATGGGATAAAACTACATAATTTTGTTAAATTTCATGTCGAAAGGAACCAAAGAACTACAGTAGAAGAATAGAATGCTAAGGAATATTAAGTACAACCATTTCTTAAAGTGTTTTTAGCTAAATAAAAAGTGTTAAATATCATCATCCTATACTATGAACACCTACAAATAAGAATAATTAAATGTATATCTTTCTATATAATCCATTTCACCTAATGTGATTCTTTACCTACACTATTGAACACTAACACAAGCTAAAAGTGGTGTTAGTTTCCCACATAAGAATAAAGAAGATCACAAATAATTAGTATATGTCTATTGATATGGAGAAGATGATTTTCTTTAACTTCAACTCAAATAGATAGAAGATTTGGAAGAGTCTCGAGAAGACAATTGACAATACTTGAAGATTGGCTCACTTGCTTTTAATAAGGCAATAAAAAGTTTGAGTTGTATAAATTTTTCAGTAGACACACCACTAGAGATCAAATAAAATCATGATTAGCTAGGAGATAAATTAATCTATTATAGTCATTCAATAGTAGTTGGATTTGAACCCCTTATCCCACTTTTTGCAAGGTTGGGGCAACGCTTCCCAAACTAATGCTCAGTTGTCAGAAGATAAACTTATGATTAGCTCTAACCATGGTAGATCCAAAATTAGAGATAGGAAATGTTATATTTCTCATTACATATTTTCAAATTGGGCCCTCAAAGAAAAACTTCTCCAATGCTAAATTTTGTTTTGTTATAGATGAATCTATAAAATGGGAGATAATAAGTTTGTAAGAATCACATTATCAATGCATATAGGGAATGTTCTATCTCTCAAATTTTAGAGCAGTTGGTAAATTAGAGTGGGTATTGGGTAACAATAATCTTATTTCACATATACCATGTCTTCAAACTTACACTCAGAAGTTTGCACTCAAGTCAAATTAGAGCAAAAGTGGAAGCTAGTGAGAGAGAGAGAGAGAGAGATCTAAGAAGTAGATAGAGTATCAAAGTTGATTCCACTTGAAAGGTTTATAACTTTAGGTAGCAGAGCATTGCATAAATTATTAACATGTTATGATGTTGTTCTTATAGTAAAGAGGATATAGATTGGCAAGTAAAATGAAATGGATTAGGTGACAGCACAATAGTCCAATAGAGAAATGATTCTTAAATTTGGTTAGCATAATAAGACAGAAGAAAGATGCACCTATTAGCTTGGAAAAGATTCATGAATAGACATTTTTGGTAAATAATAAGCTTTGAATAATTAAAAAATATCCATGAATTATTAAAATGAGAAGCATCATTAACTCCATATCCTATGCTCCATTCTGCTTTTGGAAATCTTGATTGATCATGTAAGTATAACACGAGTGGGGTCTTTGAGGCATTATTACTATCATATTGTGCACTTTGAAGAGATCTATTATCGACAGCAATTTAATGCTTTTTGTACTAGTGAAATAAAATTGTTGAGTTATATATAATCATCATATTTAGTTATCGAATCAAGATTTGCATAATTAGGATTAAAACATTACCATTCATAAGAGGTATTTTTTAGGGCTCAAAAATACTGCATCTACCACAATCCACGTTGCATTCCACCCCTGTCAAGATGCTTTGAAACCCTGGTTTAAGAATTTGCATAAATTTATATAAAACACAAGCGCAATCTGAGGAATCTACAAGAATCTAAAGAAAATCAAGTTGAGGAATTCGACAGTAGAGAATCACATAAGAAACTCAGAAGAATTAAGATCCGAGATGGACTTTGCAACAATGGGCTGATCACCTTCACAATCAGCAATAAAGAAGAGGAAAATAGCATATTGCAGTTAACTGCAACAAATAATGCTTAAAACTAAGAAAATGCTTAAAACTGAGCAAATATGATCATGAAGACTGGCATTGGCATTGGAGAAAATGCTTAAAACTGAGACCTCGAGTTGATGTTTTCTGGTGGCGTCTAGCAAATAATGCATTACCTTCCAAAGATTTCTTGCTGAAAAGGAGATTAGTAGCATCTACAGGTTGCCCAAGAGGATGTGAGGACCAGGAGAATGTGGAGCATATTGCAGTTAACTGCAGCAAGCTTGTCCAAGTTTTTGATATTATTAGGAGATGGGGTGTTTCTATCCCGGTTTTTTCCTCAATTGAGGATTATTTTGTTTGCTTGGATGGAGCTGCTAAGGCTGGTCCATTTATAGGTAATGTGTACTGTTCAGTGTTCTACTTTAGTTGGCTTAGCCGGAATAAGGCCATTCATGGGGACAAGGAGTATAGCATCTCATTCATAGCAAGTTCTGCAATGTGTATGGCTACGGCTTCCTTCAAAGGAAATTCGGGTCACTGGGGTTCTAACCAGCTCTCTGAGCTATCTTATCTTTGGCACCCCCCTCCTCCTGGATGGATTAAACTCAATCTAGATGCTTCACTTGGAAGTAATTACATTGCTGGAGTAGGGGGAGTTTTCAGGGATCATCAAGGTAGATTTTTATGTGCTTTTGGTAAGAAATGTATGCATTGGGATTTGTCCTACTTGGAGCTATTTGCTATATTGTCGGCTAGGAGCTTTGTCCAAGATTGGATGTATGAGTACAAGGGGATCATCATTGAAGGAGACAACAGGAATGTAATTGATTCGGTAAATAAAATTTTGAAGAAGCAGCCAGTTGGGTCAGCATTTCCAAAGCTCAAGGAATTTTCGTTCCTAGATGGCTTTCATCAAGTATTAATTCATACTGTGAATAGGAAGAGTAATAAGTTGGCGGATTTTTGTGCCAACTATGCTCAATCTTTAGATTTCTTTTGGGATAGCTTAAGTTTTAACAATGCTCCTCCCTCTTTTCTTTCTTTACTCAAGGGGGATTATGATTGTGGAGCAGTCATTTAGTTTGATTGTTTATATCTAGTTATTAATAAAATTGCTTTTTGCAGCTTTCATAAAAAAAGAAGAGGAAAATAGCAGAATATTTACCTTTTGCATTATAGTGGCAGTTGACATTTGGCAATGTAGTGACAATCCACATTCGGATTGATAGAAACCATAGGCAAAGTCACTCAACATGAAATGATATGAAAAATAAGAAACACCTTTGCAATCAATCGTAGAAAAGAGTAATCGAACAATACAGGAGAATAGCTAGAGGTGTTTGAAGGAAATACAATGGCACAGTTGAGTATTAGATTCTGAAATTGGTAGGTGTCGTAGTTGTTAAGTGGAGACGTGAAGTCGCGGGTAATTTATTCATGAGGAGAAACAATAAATTGTGATGTGAGTGAATATGTTTCTTTTATCGCCAATTATGTTAACATGTTTTTTTTTAGCGCCAAATATAGTTGTGCTTTAATATGTATTTTTTAGGATATTTAACAAAAAATGTCATAATATTTTTGTAGTAAAAATTTTTTTTTAGCATGCTTGCATGTTTTATGTTTGATCCAAAGCCTTATTTAATCTTTAGTATAATTTTCAGAATTAAAATATTTTTTAAATTGAAATTGATAGCTACTTACTTTACATCATACATTCATATACTGTAGTACCTCTTTTTTCTTGCTCCTTTTTGAGATTTCTTCAGTAAACAATTACCTCACTTTTTCTAGGTATCTATCTTTCATCCAAGAAACACCATTGTGCTCAAATCATTTTGGGTAAGTTTTGAATAATAACTTAAATCATATTAATTGTATATTGCTTGGTCTATTTAAGGATTGATTTTTATCATTTTTTTTTACATATGCTTGTGTATAAATTTTAATATTTCAATCCTTAAGATTAGAAATATTTTACATTTTTTTCTCAGACATTGTTTATACTTTATACTAATTAATCGTATTTAAACTTGCTATTCCCAATTCATTATAATTGTCAACATTGTTATCAGGTTTATCGCCTCTACTGATGAATACTTGTTTGCTTATTCATTTCTTTTTAGGCTAACATGTACCATTGATTCTCATTAAAATCATAATATTGTTACAATTATGCATTTTTTTATTATTATCTCAATTTTAACTTTATAAATTTTCACCTTTTTTATTAAAATCATTAGTAACCTTTTTTCTTATTTTAATCATATTTATTTCTTCACTAAATATTAGATTATTATATAATTTACTACTATATTAATTTCTTGTCTGTTTCATAGATTAGTTGCATGTTTGGAGCACATTAAAATGTATGAAACTTTGATATGTTCTAAAACCAAATGTCATTTTATTTTTTTATGTATATATGTTCTCTTGCTCTATCTTGCTTAATAGTTTATTTTCCTTGAGATTAAATTTTGTAGTCTTTTTTTTTAAGTTGTCTGATTGTCAAATAAGCATGTAGTATATTCTTTTTGCATGCTCTTCTTTAGGATTTTTCTACAAGTACTATTAGTTATTGCTTGGTTATTAACATTTTTTTTCAAAAAAAATCATAAGATTGAGAAAATTTTCTTTTTTCTGAAAGGATACTCATCCATTCTTTTTCATATTTTTCAATGTCAAACAGGAAAGCACTCAGTTTACCAAAGCTGGAATGGGGAATGAAAAGCTTTTTTAAAGGATTGATCAACAAATTTAACATATGGAGATGAACAAACAATCATGCAAAGTTGACTGAGAAATTATAACAAACTTTAAAAATACTTTTACTTTAAAAAAATTTCCTTTACATTTTTGTCTTTAAACTAATTCACCTACAAAATTATGTTGATTTTGGAGTTTGATGTTTCTATCATTTCGTTGGTCAAGTTATTGATAGTTAATGTCTTCTTTCGTCAGAGTATATCAATTAGTTTTTATGTGGGTTTGTAGAATGTGGATTTCATTAAGGGGATGCTTAATTTTTTTTTTTTTTTGAGGAAAATGCAACTATTTGCATAAATTTATTAAAAAGGGAAAAAGCAAGGAATTATCCAATACCGTTAGATTCCTCCTTTAATATGGAAATAAAGTAAGGAGGAACCTTATGAAACACTAAGTCTTCCCAAATGAAAGAACTAAAAGTTGCATAATTAGCACATAGATCCGCTAATTTATTGCACTTCCTATCTATACAGTTGAAAATGACACTTTGGAAGTCTTTGAAAGGAGATTCCAAATCATGTTTACCTTTGTAGAAGATCGTTTGTAATAGGCTAATAATGTTGAAGTTATCACTTTCAACAATGATCCCCTTATAGTTAAGCATCCAATCTTTGATTACTCCTTTGATTGATAGAATGGCATGCAGTTCAAGTCTTGATATATCCCAATGAATGCAAGAGTAGCCAAAAGCCAAGAGGAATCTACCTTTGTCGTCCCTGAATACACCACCAAAACCACCTCTATATGATTTAAGTAATGATGCATCAACATTTACCTTTAACCAGTCGAGTGGAGGGGGATGCCAATGGTTATCCAACAACAAATGATGCTGGTTAGCAACCCATTTACTCAATTTATAGAAAGAATTGATTGCTGAAAATGAAGCATAGCTGAGAGCTTCAGAGCCAACGAAAAGAGGAGAATCATCAATTCCTTTGTCGACTAGTTTGTTTCTCCCCTTCCAAGAAAAATATATTACATTACAGAATAAATTGATCATCCAATAATTTTGTAGAGGGATCCAAATCAAACAATCTTCCATTGAAGTAAAAATGGGGAAATCGAAGCCCCACTTTTTCAGTACCTGGAAAGAACATTCCAGCATTTTACATTTAGTTACCACATGCTCAATGTCTTCTTGCATATTACATTTCCTAGGACAACCGTTATGCATTTGCAATCTCCTATGGTAGAGAAAATCAGAAGTTGGGATAGCTTTATTGAATAATCTCCACCAAAATCCTTCAACCCGAGGGAGAAGCTTTGCTTTTTTTAACCATTTCCAATAAGCAAACTGGTTTGATTTTGGAACAGCAGCTTCAGAAGCCAACTTGGATATCGAATTACCCAAATGTTACGATGATAAGTCCATGCTATCATTGTGAAGATCAGAATGAATCGGAATTTGACAAATCAATCTTATTAAGGGGATGCTTAATTAGAAAGGCATGGACTGTTCAAATTATAAAGTTTAGGTAGTTGGATTGCAAATTCAAAATATTTGTTGGAAGAATTTAAAATGCATATTTAATTGATTCTTAGCATATTTAAAAATTATAGAAATATTGATGTTGATCATATCATGACCTTTTTATTTTCTATCATGACTAAATTTTTTACCTCCATAGAGAGCTCACACCATGACTAAATTTTCTATAGCCTCGTTGTGAGCTCTTATCAATTTCTGCCCTTACGAGCTCGTTCCATGATTGATTCACTCTGTCATTGTCATTCGTGCCCTTGAGTGATGCCGATGATAATCCTGTGCACTAGGTATATTCTTTTTTTTTAATTTATATACTAGTTTTAATCAATAAAAAATTCCCTAAATTTAAAATGTATTGTATTTTAAATATATTATATTTATTTTTTTAATTTTATACACATGCAACCAAACATTCATGTCCAATTATAATTTAGCAAAATTTAGTTAAATAAATCTTAGTTCCAAAATTAATTTAACAAGAAATTTATAATCGGGTCACAATTGTTTGCTTACATAATATTTTCTTAAGAAATTGTTAAATTTTTTTAAAAATTATTAAATTGTCAAATGTAATTTTTTTAATGAAATTAAATTATTATAACATGGTTTTATAAACAACCATCCAATGGAGCCCTCGCATCCAAACAAATGATCGAATTCAATGAATTTTATTGCTAACAGCAAAAGTTGGTTTCATTTAAGTCTCATTTGATTACTTATTGCTTGAAATTATGTTTTATAAAATAATATACTTTCTCATTCATTTGATGTTATAGTTTAAATAATTATAATTGATAGATTTTATAGAGTTTTAAAATATGTTGGTTTCTGAGGGTTTGTTTGGTAAAGCTTTTGGCTGTTGGTTTTTATGCTCCTTATAGATTTTTTTTGAAATAGAGAGCTATTGTAAAAAATAGTAAGAAAACTATCTCAAATGAAGTTGGATTCCTGGTTAACTAGAGCTTAATGTTCTAACAATTATAAATAAATAAAATGAGCTTAGTATGTGTCATTGTTATTTGTTAGTTTATAAGATATTATTTTAAAAAATTATGAGACATTCAACATGTAAGTTAAGAAGTTAAATTTATCAGTCATATATTATTAAGTAATATCTTTGAAAAAAATCTCACCATCTAATATTAAAGATACTTGATATATACGGAAATCCCTCAATACTCAAATTACCAGAAGAATCACTTCTAACAATTTTTTGTCTTTTTGAAAGAAGGCCATCATTTTTTATTCCACAAAGCTAAAAGATACTCAAGAATTTGTTTAGCAAATTCATGCCTTTTATAAAATTGTTTAATTTTACTCATTGTGATTATTAATGTCTAACAAATTTCTTGATATTGTATTATCACTTAATGAAGCTATCTAAAAGTAAAAAAATGAGGTAAGGAAATCTAATTTTTCATCTGGCATAATATCACTTGCTTTTTACATACATCTAATACAATAATAATAATAACAATTAAAAGTTTTACAAAATTAATAAAATATAAAAATATTTATATGTGTAATTAGCATAATAATTATCTTAGAAAGTGAAAAAAATGTTCTCAACATTAAATGTACAATAAAATAAAAAATTAAAATATTTTAAGGTATTCAATATTGAATGTCATATTTTCATAACAATAAAGATATATTCTATATTATATATCAAAATATGTAGTCCATGAAAATGATAATTGATTTTATGTCTCAAAATAGTTATAATTGGAGAAATATGCACATTTTTTTTTGAAAAAAAGTATTCAAAAGATTACTTCAAAACAAATTAAAACACCCAATTTGAAGGTGAATAATTTATTTAAAGTTCATTACAATGGAGACATAACTTAATTCAAATGACAAGGGACTCGAATTGAACCTGTAATCAAAATCATATGGAACCAGACTCAATATTCAAAATAAAATTCTAATTTACAAAATAATAAGAGTCAAATGCAAAATGAATGAATATAGAACTTGTCATGTGCACGACAGTCCGCCTACAAGTGATTACAAGGAGCATGCAATGAGTGTGACCATTCTCCTATGAGCATGTATAAGGACTTGCAATGAGTAAATTTTCAAACATGAAATGTGCAAGTTAACATACTAATTAACATGCAAGTTGACATACCAGTCTGTGATGAACACTAGAAGTTGATATACAAGTGAGTAAGATAATCCCTTGTAAGAAAATATCAATGAGCAACACAAGCGAACATACATAGTGTGATATGTGATGATTACAAAGACACCCATACGATCAATGTCAATCAAGTATCTAGCAAATACATCTGCCCCTTACAAGTGGAGGGATTTATCATGCAAATGAATATAACAATCTGCCAGTCAATCTACATAGAGAAAATATGCAGATAAATGTAATAACATCCCTACAATAAATACCAAACATACGAACAACCACACTAAACTTAGCAATCAATGAAAATTAAAAGGAATGTATAGTTTGATTGTAAGCAAATGTACAAAATCCCCAACAAGTAAATTGCCTACAAATGATTGCAGTTGATGTGTAATATTCATGTCAATCATACAAGAAAATGTAGTGACACTTGCTTGTGAGCAACAGTGATCAACATATGATAAGTGTAATAGTTTCCCTATGCTCAACAATCAACCAGCTTGCAAGTGAAGGTACTAATCCACTTACAACCAACAACAGTGGATAAGCTATAAATGCAATAATATCCCTTCAATCAATGTTAATGGGCATCATAAATGCATGCAGAAGTCTCCCATGAACACAAAACCATCATGCAATGAATGTAGCAACTTGCCAATCAATATGCATGAGTAAATCAGTGTTGAATGCAGCTCACCCCACAGGCAACATTAGCTTATAGATAGACACACAAATCTATCAGCAAGCAGAAGTGGATGACATGCAGCAAATACAAGCCCCTATGAGCCACTGTAGGGGACCCGTCATGAGCTCAACACACCACTTACAAGCAAAATTAAGAAGACCATCAGTGAATACTAACACTTATGATCCACTATAGGAGAGTTCTTATTCACACGGTATCCCATGTATAGATTATAATGAATAAAATACAGAATGATTATGACAAGTAAAGCCTCCTACGAATCTCTATAGAAGACCCCTCATACACATCATAAGCAAAATGCGGGAGATTCATTAGTGCATAATAGCCTACCTATACAAAGAAGCAAGGAATTCACACCTAAGATGCCATGCCATCGAATTTGCAATATTCATCAAAGCAGATAGAAGGTGACTATAAGCTTCCACATAAAGTGTTACGCGTATCCAAATGTTGATCATTTGCACAACCGATCAGCACCAAATATTTTAAAACACCCCCACACATATATTACAATATGTATACACATAAATATAAATGCCCCCTAAATACCTGCATGGGCCCCAAAGAGTGTATTATAGGTATGCACGTGACATCTGAGGATGTTGGACAGGTCAAAAATGAATATAAGTTTAAGCCTAATCCTTCTATGCAGGTATATAAGAGTCAACAGGGCTCAAACTATTAAACAAATATACGATCATGATATTGACCATGATATTTATTTCATACATTCATACTAGGCCTTCAAAGCCCTCAACAAGAAATATTCATTGATAATACTAAAGTCTACTATAAACTTGCTCAACTGTCAGCAATTAGATAGAGTCAATAATGTTCAATAGATAATTATAAAATGCTCCCTAAATACTTGTATGAGCCTTGATGAGCATGTTGTATTTATATAGTTGACGTCTCAAGATGCTGCGCGGGTCAATAAATGAACTTAAGTTTAAGTCCAATCCTTCTTCTTGATAGGAAGGGAGTAAATATGACTTTAAATGATGAATAAATATACGATCGCAATGTCAACTGTGATATTTGATTTTATATATTTATATTAGGCCTCAAGGCCTATAATTAGGAAAATTCACTAATAAAGGCATAAAGCCTGGAAAAAACTTAATCCTCTGTCAGTAAGTAGATAGAGTTGATAAGGTTCAATCAATAAAATAAAAATGCTCATAAGCTACCCCGATGATGGCTGTGTTGACAAAAAATCTCAACTGAAGGGAATCCGAAGCATTAAAAATGTCACCCAAGTGTCCATAAAATTCAAAATTCAAAATATTTAAAATTAAAATCAATCATCAAATGCTTAAAGTAAAATTCATCCACCATCCATAATAATTTGACGAGGTGGACAAGTTTGAAAATACACCTTAACTCATAAAGAGCTAGTGCCTGGTCAAGAATATCACTAGGAATCATTCTTAATCTATCTCCTGCTAATATAGTCATAGTACATGGCACATGTGCTCTAACCGACGGTTTTGTCACTTAATGGCACCGCAGGTAAATAGTTTGATCAGGGCCCTTTGAACCGGGTGGTTTGTCGCCAAATTACACCATTGAATTATAGTTATGTCTATAGCTCGTATGCTCCCCAATCACATCAAATCCTTGAGATATGAATCAATAGGATATGATCAATATAGCACAAAGTGCTCTATTAGATAAGGTGGATTCAAATTTGTCCCCTTAGATAAATACGCATCCCAGGTCAATAAGGTTCCCTTGGAGGATGCAACCTATGGTTGCTGATAAGGATCCTTATGCCAGGTTGGGTCGACTACCTTGTTACAACTCAGGCTCACGAGTTCTTATTTTGATGATAACAAATATTATGGCTCAAATCTCTTAGTATTTTTAATGTATATTTGTTTGAGTGTATACTAACTTTTCAAGAATAGCATGCACCTTCCAACAAAGTTTCAAGGCTCAAGAATGGATAGAATAGTTTATGATGTGATGATATTTATAATATCTCTTGATGTACTTTTTATTTTCTTGAGTCAAGTCCCGTAAGGGTGTATGCTTGCTTATGACCATGTACACACATACTCAGGGAGAGTGAGATCTAGTAAAAACCAGAAGTTTAACTTTTGAACAAATCATACTGGATGATCACATGATCATCCTGGATGTTCATTGAACTATTCATCATGGATGATATTTATATCATCTTGGATAATCCATTACTATCTCAAAACCTTAGCCACCATGATAATTTAGGCAAGAATTTAAATTTTAAATTTTGTTTTAATCATCCTGAACGATCTAGATCATCCTGGATGATCTATAATAATATTGCCTAAATTAATGCTATAATTATTCAATCAAATATGCATAATTTGATATTCTGATCATCCTGGACGATCTATATATTATACAGGATGATTTGTGTAAAATTTGTACTGATCGTCCTGGACTATCGTAGGATTGTCTAGGACTATCAGGTTAAATTTTGCACATCATCCTGGATGATCTTGCGATCATCTTGGATGATCTTTAGCAGTAGAAATGAGTTTTTAGGGTTTTTTGAAGCTAACTTTTAGAGCACATCATCATGGATGATCCTGCAATCATCCTGGATGATCTTTGCTGTCAAAATTAATTTGGAAGGCTTTTTAAAGCCCTTTATTTAAGGCTTATCAAAGACTTTGAAAGTGTCTTTGGCAGCCATTGAGGCTTCATTTCTTCTGGAGAAAACTTAAAGAGAGAGCTTGAAAGGGAGAGTGGAAAGGGTGGAGTATGAGAGGGAGAATAGCCTTGGAAGGGGGATTTTCGAGGGAGTGTGAGGGGGTTCACACGGTTGCTCTGGCAAGCTTGCACCTAAGTACCATTGGATTTAAGGGTCGTCTCGAGGGAAGTTTTGGGAAGAAGAAAATCTCTATGGTATCAAAGGACCCGGCTGCTCTGCCACACCGGGGAAGGTGGAAGTGATTTTGTAAGGGTTTCTCCACCTAGTTGTGGGGGCTAAAGGAGAGTCACTAAAGGTTTAGTACAATACTCAGAGGGTGCCTCTAGAGAGTGGATGTAGGTCAGGTTGGACCGAACCACTATAAATCTAGTATGTTCTTTCTGATTATTTTTCGCACTTTATTTTACTATGATTAACTGCTTGGGTGAAATCTCTGATTAATCTTTTTATTATTGATTTAATTTGTTTTCATTGCAAGATATAAAAAGTTTTTTATTTTTGTTTAAAGAAGTTTTTAAATATCTAATTCACCCTCCTCTTGGTTAGCCTTGGGACTAGTTCATAAGGGCTTATTATCCGTAACAAACTTTCAAGTGGTATCATAGCAGGATTCATAAAATCAAGTTTTGGAAAACTTTTGAATTTTGATCCATGGCTAATTTTGGAAATCATAATATTTTGGAAAGATACTCAATCACTTGACCACCTTTATTTAAAAATATTACTTTGAATTTTTGGAAAATCCGTATGTCTACTTTCTTGAAATCAATATATTATCGCATGTGGCATATGATTCAAACTAGTTATTCTGTACCATCACATATTGTAGGTGAAATTAAAATTGATATTCCTTTTTCTGAATGGAGTAGAATAGAACAAATTAGTGCTCAATTGAATGATAAATATTTAAATTATTTTTTCTATGCTTTGAATTCTGATGATTATATGTTAGTATCCGCATGCACTACTGACAAGAAATTTTGGGATAAATTATGCACTATGTATAAAGGTACTTGTGAAATTAAGCAATCTAAATTAAATATTTTAATGCATGATTATGAATTTTTTAGCATGAAATCTTATGAGATGATATTGGATATGTATACTAGGTTTACTCAAATTGTGACATCATTACATGCATTAGGAAAAGAACTTTTAAACTTTGAAAATGTTAATAAAATCCTACGTTCTTTACTTGATAAATTTGATGCCAAAGTCATTATTATTTTTGAATATAAAAATTTAAATGAATATTCTATAGAAAAACTGATTGGCTCACTCATTGCCTACAAGCAAGGTTTGGGTCAAAAGCTTTTGGATACAGGTGAAACTATAGTACTGAAAGCTGAAAACATGGATGAAAGCGACTCAAAAGATGATGAAAGTAAGAAGTTAGCATCAATAACAAACAAATTGAAAAGTCTACTAAAGCACAAGCATCAACATCAACAAAAGTGGAACGAAGGTAAAAAAGATAAGAATGTTAAGATTTCTTTTGATGATATTTGCTTTAGATGTAGGAAACCTAGACATATGAAAAATCAGTGCCTGAACTTAAAAACCCTTCTTGAAAAGGAAAAGAGTAAAGCCAAACAAATTGTAATAAGGGCAAATAATGCAAAGTAAAAAATCTCCTGGGTAGACCTAGCTTCTGAATCATCAGACCAGGAGCGAGATGATATAAATTAATGTTTTGCTTGTGTGTTTGTGTTTGTATTTTATTTTTTATTGTTCATTGTGTTTGTGTTTTAAGTGTTATTTTTTTAATGTTTTATTTCTCTTTTTCTTACTCTTTATTTTTCTTTTAAAATTTAAAATTAGTTTCTTTATTGTTTGTGTAGTCTCTTTAATTAGCAGACACATATCACCTTTTATTTCATTTATACTTTAGAAAATCAAAATTATTTTTTCAAATATCATGTTTTCTAAAAATGAAAATTTATCTCCTATTTTTCTAAAAATTCTATGTGATTTATGGTTCATTTCTCTAAAATCAGGCAAAGGTAGGAAACTCATAAATTTGTCTCTCCATCTCATTTTTTTAAATAAGGCTGCTTCACTTTTGATTCAAAATATATTTCAAATTATCAATTGGTTTTTGAAATTCAACCTTTTTCATCTCTCTACATTTTATCTATCTCATAGGAACCTTTTGAAAGTTAATGAACCTACTTCAAAGATTATCTTAATCAGGTTGTTCGTCTTTATCATAAGAATATAGCTTGCTGACTTTAAAGATTTAGAAAGGTGGCAAATTACAAAAATCAAAAGAGGCATAAAATAAGCCCAAATTTAAAAAGATGCATAATGTCGCCAAATTGAAAAGATACACAAAGTGTATCAAAAATTAAAAGATGTGCAAAGAGCACCAAAATGAAAAGAGGCACAAAATGAGCCCATAAAAAGTTAGCTTCCCTTCTTGTAAATCTCTAAAGTTTAGAAAACCCATATATCTTTTTGATGAATTCAATACTTGAGTTTGAAAATCATGATTTATGATTCATTACTTTGCATTAATCTTCTATTAGATATATTTTATGAAAGGAGTTTTGAAAAAAAATTTGTTTTCTTATCTAATTTGTTCCTTGATTTAGATATTAGCTTAAAAAGTTTTTTAGCCTTTTTAAAACCTGAGCCTGGATTAATAATTTCTGAATTTCTAAACTTTCTAGGTTATGAGTAGTAAATATATACCTTTCTAAGTTTTGAATAAAATAATGAGGTAACTTTTTTATTACAAGAAAATTCTTGATTTTCTTAAAATATTTTTTCTAAATTTTTTTTAACCAGATCGAGGACCGTGTTCGATCTTTTAGTCTATTTTTTCTATTTTGTTTTTCTATGCTCTTCTTCTTTTTAATAATGTCAAAGGGGAGAACGTATTGTTGTATTTGTGAAGTTTATTTTTATTTATTGTATTTGTGTAGTTTTTTTTTAATAAAAAAAAAGTTTCTCCCTATTTTAAAAAGTCTTTTCTTAGTAAGGGGGAGATTTGGAGAAAATGTTTTTTATTTGCAAATTCAAACAGTAATATTTACCATCATCAAAAAGGGGGAGATTGTTGTGACTCGAGCTCGTGAGTTCTTATTTTGATGATAATAAATATTATGGCTCACATCTCCTAGTATTTTCTATGTATATTTATTTGTGTGTATACTAACTTTTCAGGAATAGCATGCACCTTCCAACGAAGTTTCAAAGCTCAAGAATGGGTAGAATAGGTTATGATGTGATGGTATTTATAATATCTCTTGAAGTACTTTTTATTTTCTTGAGTCAAGTCCTGTAAGGGTGTATGCTTGCTTATGACCATGTATACACATACTAAGGGGGAGTGAGATCTAGTTAAAATCAGAAGTTCAACTTTTGAACAAATCGTACTGGACGATCACAGGATCATCCAGGATGATTTGTTCATTGAACTAATCATCCTGGATACTATTTATTTCATCCTGGAAGATCTATTACTATCTAAAAACCCTATCCACCATTATAATTTAGGCAAGGATTTAAGATTCAAACTTTATTCTAATTATCCTGGATGATCAAGAATATCCTTGATGATCTATAATAATGTTGCCTAAGTTAATGCTATGATTATTTAATCAAATATACATAATTTGATATTTTGATCATCCTAGATGATCAATATATCATACGGGATGATTTGTGCAAAATTTATACTGATCGTCCTGGACTATACTGGGATCGTCCAGGACAATCAGGTCAAATTCTACACATCATCCTGGACGGTCATGTGATCGTTCTGAATGATCTTTGGCAACAAAATTGAGTTTTTAAGGTTTTTTAAAGCCATCTTTTGGAGCACATCATCCTGGACGATCCTGCGATCGTCCTGGATAATATTGCCACCAGAACTGACTTGGAAGGTTTTTTAAAGCCCTTTATTTAAGGCTTGTAAAAGACTTTTAAAGTGTCTTTGGCAGCTACTGAAGCTTCATTTCTTCTGGAGAAAACTTGAAGAGAGAGCGTGGAAGGGAGAGTGGAAAGGGTGAAGTTTGAGAGGGAGAAGAGCCTTAGAAGGGGGATTTTCAAGGGAGTGTGAGGGGGTTCACACGGTTGCTCCGGCAAGCTTGCACCTAAGTACCATCGATTCAAGGGTCATCTCGAGGGAAGTTTTGGGAATAAGAAGATCTATATGGTATCAAAGGACCTAGCTACTCCACCATACCAGGGAAGGTGGTTTATTTTGTAAGGGCTTCTCCGCCTAGTAGTGGGGGCTAAAGGAGAGTCACTAAAGGTTTAGCACAATACTTAGATGGTGCCTCTAGGGAGTGGATGTAGGTCAGGTTGGACCGATCCACTATAAATCTGGTGTGTTCTTTCTGATTATTTTTTGCACTTTATTTTACTGCGATTAACTGCTTGATTGAAATCTTTGATTGATCTTTTTATTATTGATTTAATTTGTTTCCACTCCAAGATATAAAAAGATTTTTCTTTTTTGCTTTATGAAGTTTTTAAATATCTAATTCACCCCCCTCTTGGTTAGCCTTAGGACTAGTTCATATGGGCTTATTATCCCTAACAAACTTTCATACCTCCTTTAACTAAGTAGAGCTGGTACCACGATGGCCCGGGATGAGGAACCATGAGATATTGATTGGGTCCATCATCTATTCCCCCACCATCAACTTTATGTGCAAAGTGATAAATTTTTAATTTTAAATATTAAATTTCCAAACACCTAACTCATGTTGCTACTATAAACCAGATAACATGTATCTCTACGTATCTATTTGATGAATAGCCTTAATTAAAAGTTCTCTCTCATTATCGGGTGGGGTAATTAACTATAGGGGCTTGTGCCTATAGGAAACCTGAACTCAAATCATAAAGTCCTTGCAAAATGAGGGTGAAATCTCTAGGTAATCTCTTATTTCAAACCCAATCAACCTTCTAAAAATTTACTCTTGAACCTAATTCGTTAAAACTCCCGCAAAAGCAAGGGAGGTCGGGGCACGAATTTTCAGAGCCCATAATCTCAACCAAATTAAACTTAATCGACACAAATTGACATGAAACTAAGTTAAATCAACTCCATTTGAGTTCAATTTAAAGCTGACAACTTCAATTAACTCAAATCAAACACTACTTAATTTCAATCAATAGACTCAAATCCTCCCAAACTTGAATTTGATCAAATCCAGTCAACTAAGGTAGCCATTTCATTTGAAATCAACCTTAATCACCTCACAAACTTGAAGGGCTGAATCATAATTATCTTCCTAAAGGCCTCTAGCTCATGACATGGGGCGGTTCAAGCAGGTTGTTCATGCCTTCTTCTCCCATTCAGCTAAGAGGGAATCAAGAGAAGGGGAGATAGACCGAGCGGAGGAGTGACGGCATGCAATAAAGATAAACTACTTGCATCTCTTCATTTCTTATGAGTGGAAGAAGACCATCTGGTTGCTTCTTGTATGTGGTCCATTTGGCCAAAGGGGAAAGGTATGGATGACGACATCCATTCCTATAAGCCACATGTTTGAATGGAAGAGGAGTGGGGGCGGTAAGGCAACTCAAGCTCGATTAAAGCTTGGATGTGCGCAACCGATCCTTCTTTGGCTCTCGGTCTCTTCCTCGCATGCAAGAACAAATCAGACTTCTCTCCCTCTCGATTGCTACAATGTACTATTCACTATTAACATGTATAAGTTGAAGAAGCCTTATTTTTTAATGGAAAGAACAATGTATTTGTACTCTTCTGTCTCTTAGCCAATTGAGTCTTGAACCCTATGAATAATTGGTAATATATCTCAAACCTGCTGTATTCATGTTTGGTGCAAAGAGAAATTGAACCAACATTACGAGATGCTCATCTTTAGGACTTTTTTTGATGTGATTCTTGAAGATGGCAACTTCTAAGTTGTTGGAATTGAGATCAATTATTAGATTTACTAAAAAAAATATTTAACTTTATCAAGTGTCTACTTGGCAAGCATAAATTATATTTGAGAAGAAAAATAGATGGTAATTTGTAACCTTACATTAATCAATAAGTACAATATCAAGAATAAGTACATCTTCATGACCATTTTAAGCAATTGAAAATTGCTACCATATTCTCCAAAATCGACCTATGATACAACACCCTTTTACTAAAAATGGAGACAAACATGATAGACAACCTTTCTCACTTTTTACAACCATTACAAGAATTCCCAGGGACGTCGTTTAGTTAGTCTATGAAAGTGAGCACTCAAAAACTTGATGAACCAAGTATTCCTCTCTTAATTAGACAAGTTTTGACACTAAAATTATTGGTGAATCTAAGTATACTCAATAACACCCAACTAATGCCCTAGGACCCTAATATTGATATTATCAAGTAGGATCTACAACACCATCAACTAAACTAAATTTACTTATCATAAATGAAAATGTTTAGTTGGTTGTGGTTCTTAGCCACAATCCAACCCCTCTCAACCCTATGCTAACACTATCCAATAGAGAAATAGAGGTAGCACCCAATTAGTTCTAGGTGAAGTGACACAAAATAGGGTAAAGGAGAGTTTAAAGATTAATAACCTTTATATAAGAATTTCATATGTAAAATCTATGTCATTACTCAATCTAGCCAAAAGATAAATTCTATAATACTTGTGCTAATTATTTATCAATCAAATAATATTACATTCAAAAATAAAATAATAAAAATAGAAACAAAAATGGTCAAAATTGGTCATTGATGCCTTTTTTTATTTATACAAAATGTTACGATCACGTTCTTTTACACTTCAAACTTTTCCTACCCGATATTGAGAAGTTACTTTTGTGAATGCCTTAGGCCCAAGGTTTAATAATATATCTTTTAAGGTATCATACACATCCTCTACGTGACTTATGGAGACCTAGGAATATTCTTTCGAATTGAGATATTCTTCCAAACTTTCCATTTATCCACAATGTGCATCAAAAATTTCATAGACTTGTATAAGAGAGTTGCTTCGAGCTTCAAGGTCATATCATATTCAAGAAGAAAAGCTTCAACCTAATCTTATTTGTCCTTTAATAATTTGACATTAAGTTGAGTAACATTTCTCTAAATCTTATAGTTCTATTTTGGAGCTCTTCAACATTTTTATGTTGGACAACATAAGGTCCCTTGAGCAAAGAAATGGAGTTATTCTCAACTAACAAGGGTTGCAACCAATCATAAAGGATTGATAGCTTTGTGAGAAGGAGGCCCTTAGTAATCTTTTTCGCTAGACTCTCTGCCTTCTCATTTAGAACCTTAAGTTTTTATCATTTTGTTGATAATTACATCTCATGATTTCTTGTATAAATCCTTGAGACACTTGAAACTTTTTCTCAATGCCTTCACATTCACACCCAAGAACTATCATGTCCATGATGCCCCTAATATTTTGCTCAATAATTTTCAAAATAATTCATCTCAACTTTTGCTACTCAACTCTTTTAGGCCAACCTCAGCATACTAATCACACATATGTGTAGGTTGCAGTGGCTTCTATCAGGATTAGAGTTCAAGTTATGTGAGGCCCTGACCAAAGAAGTATCTCCATCATCAATTATCTAGATCATGCACCTCCATTTCACCTAATAAAAAGTTAGCTCTAGTCCATGCTCAAAGTAATGCTCAAACAAACGTAGCACCTTGGATTTTTAGAACAAATTAGGTTGCCTATCCTAAGTGGAAATTCTGAAATGAAATGAAAATTTATTGGAATCGTGATTTTTTTTATCAACTCCCATCAATGTGGTGGCCTAGCTTGGAGGGAACACCAACATAACAAATAGCAATGTAAATTGGGGAACCACTTCCTTAGCTTGTTCGTTTTTGGAAACCATCTAACTCATTGAAGTTTGATGGTAAGGGAAAAAAAGAGGGAAAAGGTCTGAGGAGAGGAAAAGAATCTCAAGAGAGTAAATGGTTGATGTATTAAAGTCCAAAGCTCACAAGAAAAAAAAATAAGTTAAGAAGTGTGCCAGCACATAAAGCCTCAAAAGAGCCAAACCTACATATTTTGATAGGATTCATGTAGCTGCCACAAAATTGTGTTAGCAATTAATGTATCTCATAGTTTTCATGAAAAATGGCTACTTTATCTTTTTTGGGCTTAGCTTGGCCTTAATCTTCTGGAGAGACTGAGTATGCTCAGTGCGTTGTAATGTTGTACAACTTCTGTATGTGATTTGCTACACTACCATGGATATCAATAGCATCCTTTTTTATCACAGTCATTTAGTCTCTAACCTCTGCTCATTTTTATGTATTGGCTTGGTCATTATCGAGGTTTTCGGATTTCTTCTCCACATTAACCACCCTTTCCTATAAGGTATACTAGTAAAAAGCTATTGTAGTTAGAATCTACACAATTTATTGGTTGTACTGCAAATTTGTGTTTAACCTAATGTTATAACATAAAATTTTGATAACTGTATTTTTATCTATAATAGTCAAGAATTTATTCATGAGTCATTAGAAGCCTAAATTATTAACCATCTTCTATATAACATCTATATTGTTATGTTTTATTCTTTCTAATTTTTTCATAATTTTGGACACTGGTGAAATTCCTTAAGAAATTAGTATTTAACAGTACAAGTGGGGGTTTTGGGACCATCAGGTGTCTGTTTTGCAAACCGATTTCACCTAAATTTTCTAAATACAATAAGTTATTTATGAATATTTTTTTATAATTTTTAAAACCCTAAAAGAATTTTTATGAATTTTATATTAAAAATTAATTATAATAATATTATTATATTATTATTTTATATAAAAATCTAAAACTATTATAGATTTTATTTAAATAACCATTTAAATCCCTTTTTCTTATTATTTCTGTTAATAGAGAATATTTGGGGGGAAGATGAGAAGAAAGAGAGGAGAGAGAAGGAAGGAAGCTAGGTTTTGATAGTTATAGAGCGATTTTTGTTTGTCGGCCCAATTAAGAAATTTGTTTATCTTGAGATAGGTTACATTTTGCCTATTTCATATTTTAATAATTTTGTGTTTTTAATATTTTTTTGATCAAATTTGTATTTTCGTAACCTCAAAATGAGGATAACTTTATTTTGATAAAATTTTCACCTCGTAACTTTTTATATGTTATAAAGATTGTGATTACGAATATTTTGAGTATATTCTAAAATTTTTTTATTAGGCAATTTTGAAAAAGCAGTAATTTTTATCTTCTTAAAGCTTAATTTTGACATCTAAATATAGCGCTCCGGTTTAACTAAACTTCATAATGATGTTTTACACAATCTCGGATAATTTGGTCATGTTTTACACAATCTCCGGTTTAAGTATTTTTTTCTACCGTTACGACATTTTGGTAATTTCTGAATTGAGTTTAATTATGCTTTATTTAATGTAATGCATTGAAAAATTTGTTGTGAAGTGTTGTGGTATGATGCTAGCGCCAGTGGGGGATCGAGATGGGATTATGTTATGCCAGTGCCAATGGGCAACTGAGGTGGGATTCTATTATGTCGGTGCTAATTAGCGACCGAGATGGGATTTTGTTATGCCGATGAGATTCTATTACCTAAGTATTATTACGTTGGAGCCAATGAGTTACCAATGTAGGATTCTGTTATGAAGTGTTTGCTTATAATTTAGTTCATTTTAGTATTTATTTAATTATATTTAATTTCGGTATATAATTCATGACACAATTCTCATTTCTTTTAGTTTTGGTTATTAATTTATATTTTTTACTACGATAGCCTACTAAGCTATGTTAGCACATTCATGCTTTTGCTTTTATTTTTAGACCCGGGGAAGGGTAAGGAGTGAGCTGAGTAGTTTGAATAGCACACTTTGATCTGTGTTGTAGGTATATTTTGGTTAGTTTTTATTTTTTTTATAGGCTTGGCTTTTATTTTTGTTATGCTCTTATTGGGTGTTGAAGTTTGAAAAGTGGTTTTAAAAAAATCAATCTTCTTTTGGAAATTTGATTCTTTGAATTTAAGAATCAAATTTTAATTCTCAAGTCGAATATACCATTAGAGATAATATATCACCTCGAAAGGCGGTGGCAAAATCTCCTTGCGGGTTTGGACCCATAATTGTGAATTTTCTCTTGAATGTCATAGTCTGATTTAAGGGAGAACCACACATTTCCCTGGGGAGTCAAAATAAAGTTTAGTCAAAAATCTGACTATGATAATCAAGAGGAGTGATTATTAATTTCATATTTGAATTGATGTTAACACATAATATATCTTCCCGAGGAAAGAAAATATTATATGTTAGCAATCATTCGATTATCACGATGATGATTGTTATAAGTTTAATTTCCCAAAAAAATATTAATTGAGTTTTTAAAAATTTGATGTGAGTTAATTACATCATAGGAAGCTAGAGTTTTCTACAAATACTCTCGATTAAAATAATGATATAAATTTTATTTAGAGATTTTTTAGGTGTGATATCAAAGGAGGTGAAACTGAATTTTTAAATGAGATTGGAGCAATATTAATCACTTATTTTTGGAATCAAGGGATGAAGGGTAGGAGGGACTTTGGGGATTTTAAAACACTTCAGAAGTGCCCCAACCTAAGTAAAATATTAGGCTTTAAATTTTGGACTAAGAAAGAGAGTTTAGTTTGAGTTGATTTATTTATTAGACATTTAGGATTATATTCCTGTAGGTTAGTGTCTTATGATTCAAAATCTGCCCCGGATCCTAAATCTAAATTGGGCACCAGACCACGATGGCCTGAACCTAACTAATATTGTGTAAAATCTGGACTTACTCCAGCCTGGATTGGAGAGATAGCTAACCACCTAAGTAATTTTAAATCCATGGGTCCAATTATTTTATGAAAGAGTGGTAAGAATATTTTTATTAAGGTTTTTGGGAGTTGGGACCGACATCTAAAGCTAGTCCTAATTGGTCCCTTGACTTATGTGGGATGAAAATGATAAAGATAAATATAATTAAAATTTTAGAGTCACTTTTAAATTAGTTTCTAATGTAATATACGGTGATCGACTCGATTAAATGTAAAAATTGGAGTGAAGTAGTTTTAAAACAGGCTTAAAAATAAGTTTTATCTTAGAGATTGCATAGATTCCCCTTGACAGATCTGCACCCTTATAGGCCGGGAGGTCTGCCAAAACCTATAGGCAGGGAGGTGCCTAACAAATAGAAAGAAGAGTGCAGCAAAGATGCTTATGCCAACTCCCGACGGTCCCGGGCTTATTTCTTAGATTGTTAGAGTTTCTATGTTATCTTAAAAATTTTTTATTTAAATTTGAGTAGAAAAATTTTGGTGTACCCTCATGAGCTTTGGCATATCCAGGCTAAATTAAAAATGATACGCAATTATTCTTCCCACTTTCGGTAGTAAAAAGATCCAAAATTGAGCTTCCAAATGGAAAAGGACTATCCCTCTAAAGGGTATTCTTTCCTCTTTGGAATTCAATTTGGGTCTAAGTATATATCCCAAACTCAAAGACCCTTTCACAACTCAAGACTCAATCAAATTACATTTATATAAAAAAAATAAAAAATTTAGACTCCTCTGTAAGGTTATCATAAGTATTTAATAATTAAATCAATTCCCAAGCAATTACATATATATACATAAAAGTAAACACACTTGGCCATGCTCTTTTTTATATGGGGACTAAGCAGTTGAATCACCTATAGTAGTTATATTTATTATTTATTTAACCCCCTTTATTACCCTGTATGAGCATGACCACATGTAAAAAAATAAATTAGCATCCAAATCATTCCTAACCTAAGGATAATCTAATCGCCCATCACATCAATCCACAGAGTATAAAAAAAAAATAAACAAACACACCAATCAATTTCAATCATAACATGCAATGAAAACTCAAATAACCTGGCATATATTAGAAAATTAAATACTAGCCTCGCCTAGATCTAAAGTCGATTGTCCTAGGAAACCATCTAAAGTGTGTGTAAAAAGCTATGTGTCTAGGGTAGGTCCTAGGCTGGGTAATTAATTTAAGTTATCTAATACTCAAATTTATTGAAGGCTTAAAGAGAGATTTAATTAGAGTTTAAGTATTAATATATTTGATATATCACCAAAAAATCATCTTGATCGGGCACGAATCTCGAGGAAAAACTCAAGTTGGAAACTTCAAAATTTATTTTGAAGACCATTTAAACTCCGATTTCAGTAAACTTATAGTCGAACTGAGCGTCTCGGAAATACAAATCCAACGACACCAAATTCGACTCAATCCGAGCCCAAGTGAGTCCAAATCAAGTACCCGAAGCACTGTTGGAAGCATCAAACAGCTATTTGAGTTACCAAACGGTCTCCGATTTTAGCGAACTTATAGTCGAATCGAGCGGCTCGACGAGACGAATCCAACGAGCCCAAGATCGTAGAATTCTGATATCATTAAGACCTTGAAATGCTTGATAAACGGTTCATGATCAAGGGATTCAATATCGGCCGTTCATCCGGATCACTCCCTATTTGCCCCTGATCCCTCACATATTTACGGGCTATGCCACTCCAGAAAAACTATAAATAGCCCCTCATTTCTCTTAAGAGGGGACCCAAGCCAAGAAGAGAAGAAGAGAAGAAGAGGAGAAGAGAAGCCTAAGAGGGAACAGCTCCTCCTCGACCACCGTCGGAACTCCGCCGGAACACCGCCGGAACACCACCGAAGCACCACCAGGCGCCCGAGGGACGCCGGAGCTCTGCCCGACACGGGAGCAACGTCGGAATTCTGCCCGACGCCGGAATTCTACCCAACGCTCGAGTGACGCCGGACTTCTTTCCAAGTGACGCCGGAATTCTGCCGGACACTCAAGTGACATCGGAACTCTGCTTGTCCTTGTAACTGATACTCATTGTAACCTGATCGTCCTGAATTTAAAGGACGAATCAGCCTCGTGTACTTCAAACGACACTAGTGGAACTCTTTCAACTGGGCATGGCCCCGTGGTTTTTTCCCTTTTCAGGGTTTTCCACGTAAAAATCCTGGTGTTACTATTTCGGTTCTGTTTGTGTGCTGAATATACGTACAACGCTGAGACGGAAAATTAAAATCTATCGCCGCGTATATTTGAGTCCGCACCAGTTTGGCGCCGTCTGTGGGAAACTTATCCCACAACTTCAAGTATTGCTACGATGGCCAACAGGCGTAGCAGTCGCCTCATAGGAGCCTCCCACTCTCATTCTCATCAATCCAGAAACCAGTCTATGAATCATAGACATCCGATATCTACCTCTTTATACCCCGGGGGGCAAAACACACCTGGAGAGGGGACCTCGGGACCCTCCCTAGAAGAGAGAATTTGAAAGATGGAAGAATCTCAAAACGAGATCCTACAACTCTTGCGAGAGACTCGACAGCCGACCCTAGCACCTCAGGAGGAGATTCTTCTCCCTCGAGATCCACCCCGTGTCGAAGCTGTTCAGATTGAACATCTTCAGGCTGAGAATTCTCTTCCTCCACCCAGGAGGCGTTCGCAGTCACGTCAAGAGAACGAGCTGGCTGATATAGCAAGTTCTACCCATCCTCCACACGCAAGTCAGCAATCTCACCTTCCTCAAGACCTCCCTGAGGAGCTAGCCCAACCTCACATTGCTGAGCTCCCTCGCAATGCCCTACGCCACGAACTGCGACGATTAGTCTGGGAGGAATTCCCTACAGGAGGCATAAGGCAACCTCTTCGTCAGTGGGACTTCCAGGAGTCGTTACCCCTGGCAGAAGCCATTCTTCAACACCCTATTCCGGCTGGCTTTAAGCTGCCAAGCATTGAATCCTACGATGGGACATCCGATCCGTACGAGCACATCGACCATTACAGGACCATCATGCATATTCAACGAGCTTCAGATGCACTCCTTTGCCAGGTTTTCCCTACTACTCTTAAAGGACAAGCTCGAACATGGTTCTATTCACTCCCAGCCGGAACGATCCCCACATTTGTCAAATTGGCCAAAGTATTTGTCGAATAGTTCGTAGCCAACCGAAGAATTGCTAAGGATTCTTCTCACCTTTCTGGGATTCATCAGAATGAGGGAGAATCATTGAAAGAGTACTTTCAGCGGTTTTCTATCGAGGCTCGACAAATCCCAGGAGTAGACCCAGAATTGCTCAGAGAGGGGTCTTTCTTGGAGGACTTCGTCCTGGCCCCTTCTATTCGGCACTCATGCACGATACTGTTCACTCATATGCCGATCTGATCCATCGTGTGGAAGCACAGATATCAGCAGATGAGGCAATAAACGCTCACAGAAAATAGTTCGAGCAACCCACTAGAAAGCGCAAGGGAGCACCCGAGATGGATAATTCATCATCACAACAGAAAAAGTAAGGGAAGAGCAATCTACCTCTTAGACCCCCACTACCACGACGAGAACCCCGACGGGAGAAGGAGTACACTCCGCTCAACACATCTCGAGCAAATGTGTTGATGGTGATTCAAGATCAGGACAAAGTGAAGTGGCTGCATCCTTTGAAGCCGAATACAGGAAACCAAGATCAGTACTGCCACTTTCATCGTAGTCGTGGCCACACTACTAAATCCTGTAGGCAACTTAAGGAGGAGATTGAAAGACTCATCCGTCAGGGCTATCTTCGACAGTTTATTGGGAATCCACCTACCCGAGAAGAAACTCATCCCACTGGGGGGCAGAATCAACCACAAAGACAGCCAGTGAATAACTGGATAACGGTTGGCGAAATTGAAACAATCGCAGGAGGCCCCTTACTATCCGACCAAGTCTTTCTAACTGTGGAAGAAAACCCAACTCCAAAAAAGGCTCGTATTGATCATTCCATCACGTTCAATGATTCCGACCTGGAAGGAGTAAAAACCCCCCATCAAGATCCGCTTGTCATAAACGCAGGCATTGGTGACCCGTGTTACAATGTCAAAAGAATTCTTGTGGACAACGGAAGCTCCGTAGATGTCCTATTCTATTATACTTTCCTCAACATGGGTCTCTCAAGAGAAAAACTTCAACCTACTGCAAGTCCTTTATATGGATTTGATAATCGACCTGTACAAGCAGAAGGAATAATCAGTCTCCCGGTAGTCCTTAGAGAATTTCCTCGACAGAGTACACACTCCATTCAATTCATCGTGGTGAAGTCAGAGTCAGCTTATAATGCCATCTTCGGGAGACCGCTCCAATCAATTTTTGGGATCATCGCATCCATTCCTCACCTCAAGCTGAAGTTCCATACCCCATCAGGAGTCGGTGTAGTATGCGGAGATCAACAAATAGCACAGACCTGCTATCTTAGGCAGATCAAGTCTCGTCCGACGATTACCCTAAGCATCGAGGACTTTGATCTACGGAGCGAAGATATTCCTCAGAGAGCTTCCCCTGTGGAAGACCTTACTACTGTATCTATCTCTGAAGAGCATCCTTCAAAGACAGTGCGAATCGGATCACTTCTTTCAGATGATGAGAAGAAAAACTTTACAGCTTTTCTACGAGAAAATCAGGATATTTTTGCATGGAGTCCAGCAGATATGCCTGGAATTGACCCCGAAGTGATCGTTCACTCCCTCAAAGTCAATCCAACGTGCAAACTGATTATCCAGAAGAAGAGAAACTTTGCACCAGATCGCCAGCAAGCAATTGAACAAGAAGTAGATAAGCTTTTAGAAGCTGGATTCATACGAGAGGTGCACTATCCTACTTGGTTAGCAAATGTTGTCATGGTATGGAAGGGAAGTGGAGCTTGGAGAATGTGTATAGATTACACTGATCTCAATAAAGCTTGCCCAAAGGATAGTTTCCCGCTCCCTCGCATCGATCAATTAGTTGATACCACCTCTGGTCATCAGATGTTGAGCTTTATGGATGCATACTCCGGCTACAACCAAATAAAAATGAATCCTGCTGATGAAGAAGCAACAGCTTTTCAAACAGCCAAGGATTGTACTGCTACCGGGTGATGCCCTTCGGGCTCAAAAATGCTGGAGCAACTTATCAGCGTCTCATGAATAAGGTTTTCAAAAGCCTTATTAGATGTACTATGGAGGTGTACGTAGACGATATGTTGGTAAAAAGTCTGGAAAAAACCCAACATATCTCTGACCTGAAACAATGTTTCCACTTGTTAAGGCATTACAATATGCGACTCAACCCCGCTAAATATGCTTTTGGAGTCACTTCTGGAAAGTGTTTAGGGTTTATGGTAACCCATAGAGGAATCGAAGCCAATCCGGAGAAGATCAAGGCACTAAGGGACATGGTGCCGCCAAAGAACATCAAGGAGGTCCAAAGGTTGAATGGGAGAATTACGGCACTATCTCGTTTCTTGGCACGTTCAGGAGACAAATATATGCGCTTCTTCAAGATACTTAGAGGTGCTCGTAGCTCCGAGTTTCAATGGACAGATGAATGTCAAGAAGCCTTTGAACAATTGCGAAAGTATTTGGCATCCCCGCCACTACTTTCTAAACCAATACCAGGAGAGAGATTGTATTTATATATGGCTGTATCTATCCAAGACATTAGTTCGATTCTGGTCCGAGAAGAAAATGCTATACAACGTCCTATCTACTATGTTAGTAAGATTTTATCTGAAGTAGAGGGACGTTATCCTTTGGCAGATAAGACAGCATTGGCATTAGTTTATTCCGCCAGAAAACTACGCCCTTACTTTCAAGCCCATTCAATTGGAGTTTACACGAATCTGCCGCTAAAAAGCATTCTGCAAAAGCCAGAAGCATCAGGCAGGCTTGTTAAGTGGTCTGTAGAACTCAGAGAATTTGATATCCACTACTTGCCTAGACCTGATATTAAATCTCAAGCACTAGCAGATTTCGTAGTTGAATGCACCGTTCCAGTATCTGATGTACAACCGAGTGCTTCACCTTCTTCTCCATGCTGGATGTTGTACGTCGATGGAGCTTCAGGGAGTTCTAGGGCTGGGGCTGGAATTTTATTAATCTCTCCACAGAAGGTTACCCTTGAGTACGGGCTTCGACTCAAGTTCCCGGCAACCAACAACATAGCAGAATACGAGGCCCTTGTTGCTGGGTTAAGACTAGCAATTGACTGTGAAGTCCAGAACCTAATAGCCCACACTGATTCCCAACTAGTCGCCTCTCAGGTGGAGGGGGATTTTGATATTCACAACCCACAATTGGCTCAATAATTTAGCATTGTAAAGCTACTCTTAGCCCGTATAGGGGAGCATCAAATCATACATATCCTCCGAGAACAAAATGCAAGAGCAGACGCTCTTTCTAAACTTGCTACATCAACAACGGGGGACATCTATAAGAAAAGATGTATCGAGGAAATCCACTTTCCAAGCATTCAGGGTCCATGGGTCATACAGTCAATTGACGAGCCAAGAGAGATGCCTTGGATCGAACCCATCTTGTCTTTTCTGAAAGATGGGGTGCTACCCGAAGATCCTATAGCTGCAATACGACTTCGGAGACAAGCTGCAAATTTCACCATTATCAGCAACGAGTTGTATAAGCGCTCCTTCATTGGGCCGTACCTCAAGTGTCTCCCACCATCAGAAGCTGATTACGTGCTTCGGGAAGTTCATTCAAGAGTTTGTGGAGAACATCTGGGAGGAAGAGCGTTAGCTTACAAGATCATGAGACAGGGATTCTATTGGCCTACAATGAAACAGGATGCACTTGAATTCACACAAAAGTGTAAAAACTATCAACTGCATTCTAACCTCACTCATACACCCGCTCTGGAGCTTGCATCCCTTCAAAGCCCCTGGCCTTTTGCCCAATGGGGGATTGATATAATGGGACCTTTTCCCATAGCGACTGGACAGCAAAAATTCATTATTTTGGCTGTAGATTACTTCACCAAATGGGTGGAGGCAGAACCTTTGGCGAAGATTACTGAAGCAAATGCCAAGCAATTTTTATGGAAGAACATAATATGTCGTTTTGGCATTCCCGAAAAAATCATCACTGATAACGGGACACAATTCACCGGGAAGATCTTTACATCTTTTTGTAGGGATTTTCACATTCAGCTCATTCACACAGCTGTTGCCCATCCTCAAACTAATGGGCAAACAGAGGTTACAAACTGAACAATCCTGAAAGGGCTGAAGACACGTCTAGGGAAGGCTGGGGGGCAATGGGCCGAAGAACTCCCCAATGTCCTCTGGGCTTATCGGACCACCGCTAGAACTCCTACAGGAGAAACCCCATATAACCTTTGCTTTGGTACAGAAGCAGTCATACCGGTTGATATCGGAGTTCCTAGCCACAGAGTTCAGACTTTCGACTTCAAAAGTAATGAGGAGAAGCTTAGAGCAAATTTGGATCTCCTCCCAGAAGTAAGAGATGAAGCCTCACTCAGAACCGCTGCATACCACCAAAGAGTTGCCCGTCACTACAATCGAAGGGTGAAACCTCGCCCTATCACTATTGGGGACTTAGTACTATGAAGCATTGAAGCCGCTGGAAAAGGACCTCAGCGAAATAAGCTCCCCCCCCTCTGGGAAGGTCCTTATTTGGTAGCGGCTATGGTCAAGCCTGGAACCTTCAAACTGAAGGATGCTGGTGGAAAAATGCTTCCCCGAACTTGGAACGTGGGCAATCTTCGCAAATATTATCAGTAGGAGTTGATACTGCTATCTGTCTATGTGTTATGTTTGTCTTATATTTTATCTTCTCCTCTAGTCATGTTATAAAGTTTTTCGTACATCCCTTATGTGTCGATTATAGAAGAACTTTTTTCTTGTATCCCTAAGTTATTCTAGGGAACTGCTATCTCATATTACGAACCAATATGATATTCACTTTGTCGTGCTTCTCTCCAAACTCTTTTTCTGTGATTCGAGAAGTACACAATCTATATTGTATCTCAATCACTGAATGATCAATCCCGGGGGGATTCGATCCGACCTCTTCCGCACAGGTTAATGTCATCAAGCAAATGCTTTGACTAACAACCTCGGATAGGTCAAGTATCCTAGGAGGATATCTTGAATATCAAAATCAATTGATGATCAATCCCAAAGGGAGTTGATCTGACCTTTTTCCGGACATGTTAAGGGTATCGAGCAAATGCTTTCACTAATAACCCCGGATAGGTCAAAATCTTTAAAGAAAAGGAATGCCTCACATTTGTTCAAGTCAAAAGAGAGTTCACTAAAATCCAAATTAAAGTAAAACTAAGTAAATTTCATTTGCATGTGAGAAAAGAACATCAACAACATCTTTATATATCACTGAACATCAAGTACACCAGATAGAAACATCAACATCGAGCATATATACAAGCACTAGAAAGAAAGCAAAGAGATACAAAACTACATCAAAGACACCCTATAGAATCTCAACATCATCCTCGTCCTCCTCCAAGGCAAAAGCTCGCTGCAACTCACTCTCCAGCTCTTCACCACCAGAGTCCGAAGAAGCATCACTAGAAGCCTGGCTGGGAGTCAGTCCCTCGATCTCTGCTCCGGTCTTGCGATGTACTGTCCGGACACTCTTCATGAAGCCCCTGATGAAGCCATCCTCTGCGCACTCTGCCTCCAAGGCCTTCACCTCCACGTCATAAATATGACTGCGGGCCTCCTGAATGTGGTCCTCAATAATGATCTTGAAAACATAAGATTTCTTGAACTCTTCAATAACTGCTGACGGCAACTGCTGGGCCTCCTTCTCAGACAGTACACTCTGAAGCCTCTCATTCTCAGCCTCAAGGACTTGCTGAGCCTTTTCCTGCTGCTTGATCGTCGCTTGTGCCTCCACCAACTCTATATGCAGACGATCCATCTGTTCATTCTGAGAAGAGACTGAAGTGATCTTGTTCGCCAACTCAGTTCTGCATCCCTCAAGCTGATCCTCCACCACCTTCATCTCCTTCACTTTACTGTCATATTTCTTCTTGTACTCTCCCTGAAGGTATTTAACCTTCCCAAACTCTTTGTTCCAATCATTCAGAGTCTTGGTCATCTCAAGCTTGAAATCAGAATACTGAGACAAGAAAAATATCAGAAATATATTCCTTAAGAAATGTAAAAAAGGAGAAGAAGTGAAGGAGAACTCACCAACTCCTCAGCCCGTCGGCGACCGATGCACTGATGATTTAACACATCCTCTGGAATATATGACTTGGATGGAGAAGCTCGGGGACCTTTGCTAACAACTGTCAAAACTTCATCTGCCCTCTTCTTCCTCGATGCCTGCAAACCTTCCTCGCTCCCTGGTCGCTTGGAGTGGTTCTTTTGGGGGACCACTTCTGGAACTCTAGCAGACTTCTTCAACATTTGAGCATGTGATCTCCCTGCTTGAGTAGATAATCCAACCTTGAACAAGTACTCCTCATCTACATATCTACTCAAGTAACGCACCTCGTAGTGTAGAGCATCCAAATCAGGGAGTTTGAGTATCCTCAGCAAATCTTCTGCTCCGATGTGAAGGGGGACAGGTAGCTCTTTCAACTTCCCCCACTTCTCCTGAAGACCCTAATCATTCTACACATAAAAGAAGTTACTGATCCAACCTTTCGAGGGGTCTCGAGTGCGGATATCCAACCACTTGGACCTGAATGAAATGCATCCCTGCGCATCGCTAAAGAGACGCCCCATCCGAGAAAGGCACTCTGAGTAAAGTACCACTCCGCGGTCTCTGAAAAGCACGATCAGGCCCATCACGATCGACATTACTCTGTAGGAAAATTGAGATAAGCATACCCCACAAAGCGTCAGAATGTCGATCAGTTCGGAGGAAGGAGGAAATCGTAGTCCCGCTCGCAGACTAAATTCATACACCGTCACGTATCCAGGGGGAGGAAAGCAGGCACGATCAGTTCTGGCCGGCACCTTCATAACCAAATCATTAGGAAAATGAAACTTTTTCCTAAATGAGATGAAGGAGTCCTCAGTGACGGTGGAAATCACATCGTCAGCCTTCGGCGCCTTCTGGACCCTCTTTGGAACTTCAGACCGTTGCGCAGGATGGTCTTCTGAAGGAATTTTAGAGGAGGCGAGATCACCCATTTTTGCTTCCTTCGCTAAAGAGGGGTGCAGATCTAAGTAGGGAAAATCACCTACGAAAGACTGCGGAAAGCCTCCAAAGTAGGAAGAAAAAGGGAGGAAGAACGGAGGGAGGAAGGGGGAAAGCCGCTAACTTCTGCGCAAAAAGAGGGGTGCCAAGTCAAGTAGGGAAAGTTACCTACTTAAAAATGGCGTAAAGCCTCAGAATGCCAAAAGCTAGAAAGCCAGAGGAAGAAGGGAAGAAGGGGAGAGTTTCTTCTAGGCCCTGGGGGTTCTATTTATAGTTTTCTTTAAGGGGGGGAGGATTCCAAAATTCTATTAAATTCCCTGAAATTTTTCAAATTTTTCGGAATTTTTTGGGATTTTTTTGGAATTTTTCGGGCCCCACCACATTTAAAAAAAAAATAATAAATATAAAATGATAAAACCGGCCTGTGGTTTCCCTAACCGCCGGCCAAACTGCCCGGCCAAACGGCGCGGGACACTGCCGCGGCCAGTCGCGGACGAGCCCAGGCGGGCCAAGGCGCGGGCCAGGCAGGCCTCGGGCGGACCCAGGCGCGGGCTCAGGCGGGCCTCGGGCGGACCCAGGCGCGGGCCATTCGGGCCTCGGGCGGGCCCAGGCGCTGTCCCGCGCGCCGCCGCCAGTGGCGGCTGCCGGCGGCCGGCCGGCCGGCCGGTATGGCCGCCTACGCGTTCCCGGGCTCCGATTTCGGGCCCGGACGATCCACATTCGACGTTTTTAGGATCCCCGTACACGTTTTTCGACGTTCCAGACTCAATTTTGACACTTTCGGAGCTCAACTGGGCCTCTATGGTTGGGTTCGAGCAAACATTTATTTTTTGGAATGCAATTTTTTATGATTCGGCCAATGTAAAATACCGAAACAAGTATTTTTGAACTCGTGGAGCTTCAACGTCCGAAAATAGGGGGGCAACTGATATATCGCCAAAAAATCATCTTGATCGGGCACGAATCTCGAGGAAAAACTCAAGTTGGAAACTTCAAAATTTATTTCGTAGACCATTTAAACTCCGATTTCAGCAAACTTATAGTCAAACTGAGCGTCTCGGAAATACGAATCCAACGACACCAAATTCGACTCAATCCGAGCCCAAGTGAGTCCAAATCAAGTACCCGAAGCGCTGTTGGAAGCATCAAACAGCTATTTGAGTTATCAAACGGTCTCCGATTTTGGAAAACTTATAGTCGAATCGAGCGGCTCGATGAGTCGAATCCAACGAGCCCAAGATCGTAGAATTCTGATATCATTAAGACCTTCAAATGCTTGATAAACGGTTTGCGATCAAGGGATTCAATATCGGCCGTTCATCCGGATCACTCCCTATTTGCCCCTGATCCCTCACATATTTACGGGCTATGCCACTCCAGAAAAACTATAAATAGCCCCTCATTTCTCTTAAGAGGGGACCCAAGCCAAGAAGAGAAGAAGAGAAGAAGAAGAGAAGAGAAGCCTAGGAGGGAACAGCTCCTCCTCGACCAGCGCCGGAACTCCGCCGGAACACCGCCGGAACACCACCGAAGCACCACCAGGCGCCCGAGGGACGCCGGAGCTCTGCCTGACACGGGAGCAACATCAGAATTCTGCCCGACACCAGAATTCTACCCAACGCCCGAGTGACGCCGGACTTCTTTCCAAGTGATGCCGGAATTCTGTCGGACACTCAAGTGACATCGGAACTCTGCTTGTCCTTGTAACTGATACTCATTGTAACCTGATCGTCCTGAATTTAAAGGACGAATCAGCCTCGTGTACTTCAAACGACACTAGTGGAACTCTTTCAACTGGGCGTGGCCCCGTGGTTTTTTCCCTTTCCAGGGTTTTCCACGTAAAAATCCTGGTGTTACTATTTCGATTCTGTTTGTGTGCTGAATATACGTACAACGCTGAGACGGAAAATTAAAATCTATCGCCGCGTATATTTGAGTCCTCACCAATATTAAATTTTAAATTAAATATATTTTAATGGTTAAATGACTATTATCTTTGTTGCTTATCGAGGCCATGAAGTTTATTTCACGTTCCTTGGGATTAACTTAATAGCCTTGTAAGCCTGAGTTACCTAGTAGTAATCGGGCTTAATTAAGTTGACTTAGTTGGTTAGGAATTATGGGTTGATTAATATTAATTAATTAAATTAATTACTAATTATAAAAATTAAATTAATTTATATTTTTTATCGATAGGTTCATGGCGTTGTGCCATCAGGCTTGAGGAACAAGGCCTCCTTAGGACATATAGCGCCGTAGCTTGGAGTAGTCCATCCGAAAAACCTTGTTGATGTAATTAAATTAAGGATTTTAATTTATTTAAATAATTAAAAGTAATTTAATTTTGATATTTTTCACTTTATTGAATCCATTCGTGGCATTGTGCCACCAGGCTCGAGGAATTAGGCCTCCTTATGACATGTAGCCCCGCAGCCCGGAGTAGTTCATCTTAAAAATTCATATGTGGAGTGGTTGTTGTGTATTAGAATGTTGGTTAAGGTTTTTACTCATCAAATTAAGATTTTTTTTGAATTTTTATTAATTATTAGATTTTTAAAATTATTGGAATTATTTAATTACATTAATTAAGGGTCCAAAGTTCACTTTTCAAATTAAAGTTAATTATAAAAGTTTCAGATTTTTAATAAATATTAGACCTTAATATGAGAAGTTATACTATTACTTTGCTTAATTTGGAGTTTTCTATAGAAAGTTATGATTTTTGTAAGTTTGATCCTTAAATTTGAACTATGGTTGACCGAAGAGTTAACTTTTTTGAATTTAAAAGATTTCTTTTTGTTTAATATTTTTAATAAATATTAGTCCCCAAATAGAGTCCAATGTCTTTGAGTTTGTTTAATCTAAATTTTTCTAGAATTAGTTATGATTTTCTAAAGTTTAATGTATTTATTAAATTATTAAAATTATTTAATTAGGGGGCTTTTAAATGATTTTGCTCCAAATGAAATCCTAAACCCTTGAAATCAACTCCAAAGGTTAGGAATGACCTAAGGAGTGATTCCCAAGTGTTTAGAAATTTTTTTGGAATTTTTTAATTTTTTTAATTGTTTAAATTAATTCAATATTAATTTTTAATTAAAATCAATTTAAGCTTGATTTCAAAGTCCAATCAAAGGTGCTTTTTTTAATTAAGGATTAATTTCTGATCAATTAGAGGTATTATACATATGTTTTGGATTTAAATTGTATTTATTGGAATTTTTAGAAGCTTTAATGCTTAATTAAGGGTTTAAACCTAAGTGAATTATTTAATGGTTCTAATGACTTCCAAGATTAGTGGGAAAATTTCTATGGACTGTAGGTATCATTATGTTTGAATGGTTGGAGTTTTAAAGCTACAGGACTTATGTTTTAATTCCTAAATTTCTCCTAAGTTTCCTACACAAAGCCATAATTATTGTCCTTAAGGTCACTAAGTTAAATAGGATCGAATCAAAATCTTGCTAACCCTTGATATACATATATGTAAACATGCACAACCACACTCAAATCCATAAATCTTGGAGAGCCTAGGCTAAGTGTTGTGTGCATCCTAATCATGCAAGGAATAAAAATAATTAGAATAAATAATAACTTGATTAGTGAATAGTTAAGACACAACTATCCACTAATCCTCCCTTATAATTTCAATTCACTTAAGCTCAACCCAGTTTAAAATTTCAAAAGCATCTCTCAACATTTAAAGATTTAAATATATATAATTTTAGAACCAATTTCAAAATATACATGTATTAATATATAAATATAAATAAATAAATAAATATATATATATATATATATATAAGTCTCAAAATTAAATATTCAAAAATATCATAAAATAATTTTGATTATTTTGAGAGATCCTCTGATTTTATAAAAATAATTCAAAAAAAAATAATTTTTTAAAACATTTCATATAATATTAAATTAAATATTAGTTAGATATTAAAATATACAAGTAATTAAAATCATTTAAAATAAACAAAGTTATAACTTTTAAAATTAACTTTAAACAAAAATATTTAAAATTCTAAAAATTTGATATATTATTTGTATTTTTGTGAATTAATTTGAATTTTTTATGAATTTTTAAAGCTATAAATTATTTAATTAAAATAAAATTAATTAACATTTAAAATAATTCTCAAATTAAATTAAATTAGTTCTTATAAATTTCTAAAATTTTTAAATATTTAAAGTAATCTTCTTTAATATTTTTAGAATTATTTGAATTTAATTTTAATTAAATATTAATTAAATATTTAAATATTTAAATATTTTAAAATTATTTAAAATATAGAATAAATCTTAAATTAAATTTAATCTAAAATTAAATAGCTATTTAGGATAATTCTCTGATTTAAGAAAAAATAATAAGAAATAAGATTTTAATTACTAAAAAATAATAAAATTAAGTTTAATTAAATAGTTAATTAAATATTTAATGCATTAAATTTATAAAAAAACTTAAATAAAATATTTTAAATTAACTTTAATTTGAAAATAAGAATGCCTTCCATATTCATCAAATAATTTAAAATCCATTTAAAAATAAAATTTTAAATTTATAAGATATTTTAATTAATTTTAATTAGATATTAATTTAAAATATTTAATATTTAATATTTACAATAATTTAAAGTATATTTAATATTTTAAATCAATATTATTTTTAAATTAAAGTAATTATTTTTTTAAAAATTTTGATATATAACACAAAATTTTTTTATTTAAAATTAATTTTTAATAAATTTTAAAGTTTTATATTAATTAATATAATTAAAAAAACTAATTTAAATAACCCGGCAGGCTATGTGGCTCGATATGCGCCGTCGGATCCGATCCGCAAAAATTCGAGTGGTGGGGGGGGGGGGGGGGGGGGGGGGGGGGGGCGGGGCACGTGGCAACGCAGGAGCCATCAGATCAAAACTGCGGCATTGATGGCCGATGATTGCCGTGATGGCCAATGATTGCACTGCGATAATCATTGTCAATCATTACCAGACACATCGCCATAGGCCACTTATCCGAGTTAACCTACCCTACGCACCATTAGATCCTCCGTGGTTTCAAACAAATGGCTTAGATCATGCCAGATGAAGATCTTGGCGAACTGCAGGCATACATGATCAGAGCGGAGTGCGGTATGGCAAAATCTCAACCATTGATCACAAAATAAACGACTGATATTTCATACACCCGAACTAAACTATGAAATGCCGTAGAAATAATTTTTTGCCTTGTTCAGGAGATCAGATCGATCATTTAACTTGCAATTTTAAACATAGCAACTAGATATGAACAGAAATTGTGTGGAGTAAAAATCTCGGCTTAAGATGCACTTTATAAAAAGCTATTTAAACCTAAGTGTAATGACCTAGGGCTAAGGGTTTTAAGAAATTTTATTGTTAGATCTTTGGGATTTTGATACGGTTGAGCTTGTAGATTGTCCTCGTATAAGTCCTTAGTTGAACGCATGGCCTGATGAGCTTTGTATCGTCCCCATTAAGCCTTGGATAGAGTTCGGGTTATTTCGCCAGAAAGATTACCGCCGGTGATGTGTAACAACTTGGATTTGGTAGTGGGGAGGTGGTGGATGGTCTGGAGAGCAAGAACAAAAAGAGTTTTTGACTGGAGGAGCCTTTAGTTGGAGAGAGAGAGAGAGCTAGGATTCGAATGAGCTTATAATGAAATCTTTTTGCTCCTCAAGCTCTAGGGCTTAGCCTGGATGGCCCTGATGCTTCAGAGGCCTCCCCAAGATGCTCTACACCTATCATATACCTCTAGAGTGGCAGGAGAAAGGCTGGGTTCAATTGGCATGCTATTGGTGGCTTTAAGCTTAAAGGAGGGGACCACTTGCCATTCTAGGTTAAACCAATGGCTTAACTCTGTTTAAGGAGCTACTAGGGAGCTTTGAGACTTAAATAGAACTCTACAATCAAGCTAGGCCAAAAGGAAAAGTCACATGCCATAGGGATTGACCAATGGGAGGGGTTTGGATGGTTGTTGACTTATTTGACTAGTCAACAAGTCAAAGGTAGTGAGGTGGCAGGTCAGAGGATGATTACTTGATGTTGAGCTTGAATATGAAGGGTCAAAGATGTTAAGATCCATGCCTAAGTGAAAATACAAGAGGTTTGACCAAGAATTCAAAGTTGACTTGGTCAAATCTCCTCAAACTTAACTCATGGTGAATTCAAATTCATCTTAAAGTATGAAATAAGGTGTGGTTAAGGGCTTGATGGGGTTTAATTGAGTGCAAAGATTTATTTGACCATAACCATAGAGTTTAGGGCAAGATTAAATGGTTAATTTGGTCAAATCACATAGGATTTGACCTATCCATGATTAAGGAATATTCAAGGCATGGTATGGGATATCTTTAAAGGTTTAATGAAATTTGCATGGGTCTAGTTTGAAAGAATGGGAGCATTTGACACAAAATATGCTAGATTTGATCAAAGATTGACTCAATTAACTAGGTCAACTATTGACTGAGTCAAAGGGTATGCTCAAACCCAAATCAATAAGACATGTGTTAAAGAGAAGTTTGACAAATTTTGAATGCATCTGGGGTTTGATTGAGGGCTAAATTAGCTTAAGGGTTGGTTTGGTCAACCTATGTTGACTCAGTCAACCTATGTTGACTCAGTCAACCAGGTTGACCCAAGGGTAGGATTTGGCTCAACAGGTTCGGATTGATTCAAGGAGTCCAGTGGAGGTTGTTTCAAGGTCTGGGGAGGCGACCTCAGTCAAAATAACTATTTTGACCCTTAAAGGGCTTTTTGGGTCATCCTAGGTTGATTTGGTCAACCAAGTTGACCTAGGGTCTAGGATTGGGTCTAATGGATCCTAAATGACATTCAGAGTTTATTGGGGGAGGTTTCAAAGATTGAAGGGGTTGAACTATATTGGGTGTTAGTCAGAAGTTCAAAAATCCCTTTAAAGGGTATTTTGATCTTTTTAATTTTTAGCCAATTCTGTACCAAACTAGATCTGGCAAAGTGTAGGTCATTGATTGAAAAGTCATGACAAAGGTCATGGATATATATGGAGGGTTTGTTATGGGTCCTAATGTCAAATTTCATTAGAAGGAGGGTCTAGTGGCATAGGCTGATAATATTTAAAGGTTTTGTAGCCTGTAGAAAATGATACAGTTTCTGAGGCTATGGACCTCATAATGGGTTCAAATTTAGCAGGTTGACCCCAGAGACATGTCTGGTCAAGATGAAACTGACAGATCATGAATTGGAGGTCATTTAATTAGAATTCTAGGTGACAGAAAATTAACCCAGAAAGGGTTTCAGGACTCAGGCTCTTAACCTTGGATATGGATTTAACAGTCTTAGATTTCTGGACCTAAGCTGGGTTTTAAATTTGATTAATTGATTTTAAATTTTCTAAATCAATAATAATCATTTAAATGATTGTATATTATTAGATAGGGCTGGAGTTTGATAAGAAGCTAGATTGATCTAGAATTCAGAAAACTCTGAAGTCTAGGCTGGTTTAAGGATTGGATTGATCTGAAGTTTGGATTGGTCCTAGAATCTAGAGAGATTCTAGGGTCTAGAATCTAGAAGAGTCCTAGGGCTTGGATAGATCCTAGGAGTTATAATCTAGAAGAATTGTAGGGTCTGGGAAGCTCTTAGGGTCTAGACAAGCTTAGGAGGATAGACTGATCTAGGGGTGGAGGTTGATCTGGGGTTTGGGAAAAGTCCTAATGACCTCATACAAAATTGAGATCAACAGCCCTCTATTGCCAAGTGCTGTTGTAGATAGATTTTAGATTATATATGTTTTGGATGATATATAGAAAATCATGTTTAGATTCAGTAGTCTTCTGCTTTATATTGCTTTTAATAGTGACTCTGTATAGTATATAAATTGAAAATTTTATTTTAGTACTTCTCTAACCAAATCTTGGAGTCAATCTTGCCATAATCTGACATGGTATGACTTGTATAGTTTCAGGTTATATCATGTCGAGTTGTGACACCTAAGCCTTATAAGAACAAAACTCCTCCCCACATTTGCTCAAAACTCTACCACCATCTTATCCATTGCACTCCCTCCAAAGCCACCAATAATAATGTCAAAATTGTAACCCTCTATTACTGCAACCTTGCTACTCTAGGGTCCTCTTAAGCCTCATCCTTAGCATCCATTTCTTCTCCAATATTATCATCATCATCCTCCTTTTTGTCTTCAACCTTCATCAAAAAAGCAAAATCTTGCTGGCCTTGTTAATTCAACCCTTCTTCTTTCTCCAAGCCCTACTAGCTTATGATGCTTTTATCAATGGCTACCACCAACACAAACCCTATAAAATTAGCAATTTTTTACTTCGACATTCCTAAATATCTCTATCAACAACATGACCTCTGTTCATCTAAATTATAATACTTTGTATGCATGCTACTTTATCCGCCTCCTTTGTCTCTAAGTTTAGATACTATTATGGATAGGTTTACTATTATCTTCTATAATAGTCACCATCACAGTAAAAATAATGCCTTGCTCATTCTTTAGCTTGTAAAGCATCCATTAAGAGAACAAAACCAACTTGGAGAGCTTCATGGTTGTCGAATATGAGTTTTTTGCTGCTAATATAGTTGTAGTGTGAAAGGTTAATGATATATAGTGAAATTTTGTAGCCCTTTATGATACACTTATAGGTCTTTGAAATTGGGTAAAGTGTAGATATAATAGATTATCTAAAGAATTAGTGTAATGATCATTTGTCAATTATAATGTTGAAAAAAATGACCCAACACCAAATTGATAAAAAATCTACAAAGCCTCCTCCCTATAAGCACGCCCAAAAATAACCTCTCAGGGCACTTTTTTTGGGCGACCCTCTATGGACTTCTTTTAGGAGTATCTCTTGCAAAAGTCTCTCAAGGATTCCACTTAAAAGTTCTCAATAGATCCTCTAAAAGATTTCTATACTCATATTAATAGTCCTCCTACACTTAGCACATTCCTTATAGCCTTCATTCTTCATCGACATGCCTCCAACCTAACCTGCACCAAGAATTTATGAAAAATCTTAAAAATTTTATTGCACCTTAATACCCGTTGAGCTATAGCATTTAATACAAAGCACAAAAAAAAGGTTTGTTACTAATGCATACAACACTTTTTTGTCAAAGCAAGGAATGCATTCCCGTGTCACTAAGATGTTAGTATTTTGAAAGTATTCATAACATCTATTCTTGACCCTACTTTGGAACACCTCAATTATCAATCTCACTAATACCACATCTACTTTTCACATCATACAAATAAATTCAAATCCAAGATTTGGTGCTTCAGCCTGCAACAAGAGACATAATGATATTCAAACATTAAAGTGACGTAAGAACAATTTTATAATATCATTACAGCCATATTTTAATGTGTCTTATACAGTTATAAATTCCTTTGTCAGAAGAATCATAGTGCCACAGTACTCCTTAGAAGAAATTCTCTACTTGACATTTTGTTTTCCAATTCAAACTATAATTCTATTTCATGATTACGTTAAAGATTTATAGAGATTCAATAAACACTAAACAAACTTATAATTCTTACTAGGTCTAATTCAACTCATCTTTGTAGAATCATTTATTATAGGTCAAAAACTATTCCTCTTACCTTCTATTAAGGAAGTTACCAATTTAACCTTAGATAAATTCACTAAGATCTCAATGGAGGCCATCTCTTTAGTAATAATTACCTCAATTGGATACAAATGGTAACTCGCCTCACCTTTCTTGTTATTAGAGGAATGTCTTCATAACATGAGGAGAGCACCACTCTACCTGGACTTGTCCTTGCCTCAGCTCTAGTGATAGTTTCTAATGGGTCAATAGCCTTAGTGGGTGGCTTGGTAGACATTTTCATTGTAACTAGTTCAATCTTTATTCTTTTTTTTTCCTAAGGAGGGGTGATGGGCTCAATGGATCCTTGGATGATCTAAGTACTTGCCTTAGTAACCTTCATCTTACTTGACAAGAGGTCAAGGAGTCGCTTAGCCCTCTCATCCTTAGAGAGGTGATTTACTACTCCCCTCACTAATTTAGCACTCAACATGGCTAACATGACTTAGTCCACTCTCTTTTTCTCACAAAACATAAGAGTTCAACAAGATGTTCAAAGGTGTAAGAGCATCAGTTACTAGACTGCTACTTATAACATAAAGAAGTAGGTAGCGACACAATAATATTATCATGAGGAATCAACATAATGCCTACGGATAAACTAAAATAGGACAATAACTTTTTGTTTACTTTCCTTTAAACTATTTGATAGCCATAATAAATGATTGACATTAATTCACTTATCCTTTTCTCAAATCCATCATTGTCTAAAGGATCAATTGAATCGAGGAGCTAAATGTATACTCATGCATACATTTCATGGGTTTCACAAGTATTTCATTGGTTCTAATAGAAGGATCTGGACATCATAAACCATAGTAGAAAAGAGTCATCTAAGGGAGGTTATCTTCAATCATTGCTACATAAAAGAAAATGGACAAAGTAATCCATGGAAGATGGCCTCTTGAAGAAATTCCTAGGGTCACACAAGACTCCCCATATTACGAGGACTCATTCCTCAAGGGGGAGGTGCCTCTCAAAGCAACTCATCATCACCTCAATCGACAAACCATCAATGGAATTCATCAACCCAATCATAATGATTGATCGGTACAATAGAAATAGAAACTTGCTTCCTCATGCTTAGCCAACCATGAAGTTTCTATAGTCCATGTGGACTCACCATACATACCACAATGGCTCAAAAATCTCACCAAGAGGTCACCATCATTAGAAAGGGACTTGTTGATGAAAGTCCTTTCAACTAAACTCATCTAAGGACTCACTTTCACTAACTTGCCCAACTAACACTTCGTGTAGGGAACTCACCCCAAAGTAAAAAACCGAGGCCAAAGTATAGCAATCATATCATGTGCCCATTAGGACAATACATATGTCCATAGTAGTTTGTACTGGGTCTCATTTATTATTATATATTTTTTGTAGCCTTCTTTATTGCCTTTAGATCATTATAAATAAGGGTGTAGGGGCACATTTGAGATCTTTTAATACATCTTAGATGTTTTATAGAGCTAGTAAAATATCTTCCAAAAATCTTCTTCTTCTTTCATATTTACCATAGTTCCCATGTTAGAGACTATTGAATTTGCTTGCTAATAAAGCTAAGTATCTATATAAGACAAATTTGGATCGAACAGGTAGTCCTCCTCTTTCAATTAAGTTTAAGATATTTAATAACTTAAAATAGATTTTTTATTTTATATGCAAGTAGAATAAATATAACATAACATGAATTCATTTTATGTCCATATAATATGATTACCATTGAAATTTTTTTGTTTTTTAAAGGCGATATTACAATGCAGTGTCAAATGCCTATCTTATACTTTTAAAATTGAACATATCTCATACTTGTTTCATAACTAAAATAATTGAAACCCAGCCTCACCAAGCCACAATTAAAGCTTAATTAGCATACCATACAACTCAAGTCATGAGTTTATATATATATAAATAATTTCTTAATTTGATAACACAAAAATTGGCTAGTGCAAGATTACTTAACCTATATATATATATAATTTCTTAATTTGATAACACAAAAATTTGCTAGTGCAAGATTACTTAACCTACTAAAAATTAATTATTTTTTATACAAGATTTGAATTTTATAGGTGTAATTAAGATCTGTGTCTGCAAATCTTTTGTTTATTTAGGGATCCTTTCTTAGTGCTTTACTTTTCAAACTACAACCATAATTTTGTTTGTATTATGCTTTTTTCATTATTTTAAAGAAATTTATGTGCTAGAAAATTATTTTCTATCACATTTTTTAAAATAATTTCATATTTCACAACAACTTTATAATAACCTTTACGAAAAGCAACACCCGTCCCAAATAAATTACAACTTGAATGATTGAGAAATCAAATGAATGTCGGATAACTTTTTAACAAGGGATATGAGTCAACCCCAAACAGGTCATTAACAAGCTGGATTCAATCTAGTTAGTTTAAATTTCAGCCGTAGATCTTAATTACATTTGTAAAATTCAAATGATGTATCTAAAATAATTGATCTTTAGTAGGTTAAGTAATCATGCACTAGTAGATTTATGTGTTATTTAATTTAAGAAATTAATAATATTAATTCACAACTAGAATAGTATGATATGCTAATTAAGTTTTAATTATGGCTTGGTGAGGCTACTTTTAAATTATGTTAGTTATGCTTTAGTCAATTGGCTAATATAAGAATGAGATTAAGAAGGTAGTAATTGATTAATGAATATAATTTTACTAAACTAATTGGGATAAATTATGATGGCCATAGTATATAGGTTAACTAAATAATAAATTAATTTAAAAAGAAATTAGCATAAATATTAATAATTATTAATTATAAAGATGACAGAAGTTCATGTATTAGTTTATTTATTTAGGCTATGTAGGGAGTAGTTTAGGTGAATTTAGAATTAATAATATGAAAATAAGAACTATTTGAGTATTTTTTTTCTCATATGATGCACCAACATAGAAATGACAATATAAACTTGATATGACATAAATATGAGAGATGTTCAGTTTTAATAATATAGATAGGTAGTTGACACCGCATTATAATATCACATTTAGAAAACAAAAAATTTCAATAATAATCATATAAATATAAAATGAATTCATACAACAACAATAACAACAACAAGCCTTTGTCCCACTATGTGGGATCGGCTACATGAACCCTTTTTCTTCATTGTGTCCTGTTAAAAGTCAAATTTTTATTTAAATCTAGTAAAGAAAGATCATTTCTCATATTTTCTAACCAAGTCTTTTTAGGTCTACCACTACCTTTCTAATGAATTCATATTATGATAAATTTATTTCATTTGCATTAAAAATAAAAAAAAATATTTGAATTTAGTAAATATTTTAAATTCAATTGAAAGAGGAGAACTAGCTATTCGATTGAAATTTGTCCATGAAAGATACTTAGCTTTACTAGCAAGCAAACTCAAGAGACTCAAACATGAGAACTCATTGTAAGTATTAATGGAAGAAGAAGATTTTTGGAAGTATGATATTTTGCTGGCTTTATAAAACATCAAAGATCAAATGTGTCTCTACACCCTTATTTATAAGGATTTAAGGGCTACAGTGAAGGCTACATCAAAAAAGGCAATAATAAATGAGACCCAATACAAGCTATTCTAGACACATGTAAAGACCTAATAGGCAAACGATATTATTGCTATTCTTTGGCCAAGGTTTTCACTTTGGAGTGAGTTCCTTGCACCAGGTGTCTGATGGGTGAGTTAGTGAAGATGAGTCTTCAAATGGATTGAGTTGAAAAGACTTTTGTGAACAAGTCCCTTTACAATGATGGTGACCTCCTAGGTGAGGTTTCTGATTGCCATTGTGGTATAAAGGGAGAGTCCAAATGAACTATAGATCTAGTTAAATTCATGGTTAGCTAAGCATGAAGAAGCAAGTTTATATTTTTGTTTGATTGATCTCTTCATGTGGTTGGGTTGATGACATCCATTAATGGTTTGTTGATCGAGGTGATGATGCGTCACTTTGAAAGGGTGCCCCCCACTTGAGGGACGAGTCCTCATGATATGGAGAGTCTTGTGTGACCTAGGGATTTCTTTAAGAAAAGACCATCCTTGGATTACTTCGCCAAGTTAGGTCAAATTCCTTAGCTTTTATGTAGTAATGATTGAGGATGACCACCCTTAGATGACTCTTTGTTACTATGATCTATGGAGTCTAGATCCTTCTATTGGAACTAATGAAATACTTGTTAAACACATGAGAATGTATGTATGAGTCTACATTTAGCTCCCTAATTAACTTGATCCTTTAGACTATGAGTTGTGATAGGGATAAGCAATTTAATGGTGAGCATTTATTATGGTTATCAAATAGTTAAAAGGTAAGTAAACATAAAGTTATTGCCCTATTTTTATTATAGCCTTAGGCATCATGTTGATTCCTCATGATAATAGTATTATGATGCTACCCACTTCTTTCTAGTATAATAGCAGTCCATTGCTTGATGCTCTTACACCTTTGAACATCTTATTTAACTCTTATGTGTTGTGACTAAGAGAGAATAGACTAAGTCAAGTTAGCCATGTTGAGTGCTAAATTAGTGAGGATGGCAGTAATTCACCCTCAAAGGATGAGACGGTAGAGCGAAGCCTTGACCCCTTGGTAAGTAAGATGAAGGTTACTAAGGCAAGTCCTTAGACCATCCAAGTATCCATGGAGCCTATCACCAGAGTAAATATTGAACTAGTTACAATGAGAATGTCTACCATGACACCTACTAAGGCTATGGATCCATTAAAACATATCACTAGAGCTGAGGCAAGGATAAGTCTAGGTTGAGTGGTGCTCTCCTTGTGTTGTTAGTACATCCTCTAATAATAGGAATGGTGAGGTGAGTTCCCATTTGCACCCAATTGAGGTTGCTATTACTAAAGAGGTGGCCTCCATTGATATCTTAGTGAATTTATTTGAGGTGAAGTTCACTACTTGCCCAATAGAAGGTAAGAGGAATAATTTGCAATATGTATTGACTACTTCTATATAGATAACCTAAACCAAAAATGGTAAAATATTCTAGTTTGTTTAGTATTTATTGAATCTCTATAAATGTTTAAAGTTATTTTATGTTTAACATAATGATAAAATAGAATTATAGTTTGAATTAGAAAATAAATTGTTAATTAAAAAAAATTCTTCTTAGGAGCAGTATGGCGCTATGATGGTGGTTAGGTGGTACCATCTTTGTTAGAATAGGGGCCAAAGGGATGGCATGTGGTGGTGTGAAGGGGTGCTATAGGTTTATGCTCTCTATCTTATTGTTTGGAATTTCTCTTTGGGAGCACTGTGATGCTGAAGAATTTAGCATTGTGATGATAGGTTTATAAATATCCAATAAAATTCTTGATTTTCATCTTATCATTTTGAAGGTTACAATTAGAGCGAGATCCTAGAGAGAGAAAGTTGATTTTAAGGTATTATAACAAATTTTATCCAATGAGTTAGTTAGAAAAGTTGTCTAGATTGAGGTGGTTTATCGTTATCATATCTCAATTTTTAATTTGGGTCATTTGTGTGAGAGTTTTGGTGATTTATTTGACTAAATGAAGTTTGAGAAACTTTCCATTATGTAACTTTTGGTATACTGCATAATAGAATATTCTGGTCATGTTAATAAGAAAATTTTATATTTTCATCATGTGTTTTTAATTGCATGAAATTTAGTATTTTGGTGAGTATGGTGGACAATGATAGAAGTGAATATAGAATAATGAATGTTCAAAATGATTTTATAAATGCGATGTAGAAATATTTTAATGATTTATACATTTTGAATATGTATAAATGTATTTCCCCCAAACTACTAATGTGTTCAGCTTAAACATGAAAATTTGCATATTCCTGTATTATGTTTGATGTTATTCATTCATGTCGATGGTATTGATGTTCCTATGTTCATGTGCCAGGGAATGTGTGGAAGAAGAGAAGAAGAGAAAAATACATGTAATTCAATATTAATTAACACTTTATGTGTACTCTATATGCTCTTGTGATGTGAAGGATATTATTTATCTATGTTGAAAGTTTTTATTTTTGTGTGTGTTAAAAGTACCATTATTTTTATGTTGATGTGAGCGAAAATATATAAATAATTACTGGGGAGATATAAGGGGTCTGCTCAATTGAATAAATAAATTATGTTGTGCATAAGGAGTCATAAGGGCTTGTTAATATATGTGAATTGCATGGGAGGCGTAAGGATCTGGTACAATATATGTTAAGTACTTAAGAGGTATAAGAGCCTGAGCAAATAGATGAATTGCGATGTAATGACGTACATGTGAAAATTGATGTGATGTTTAATAAAATTTTGGTTTACTTCAATTATTTTATTATTATATTCTAACATCTTTCTTTATACTAAAATTATGTTAACATTGAATGCAATACAATATAATAATTGATATAATGAACCACTGCACCTATTATCACTTTTGTGAATTCCACTTTGCAAGTTTTATAATTATTCCTACTTTGTTATATCATGATGACCTGCCTTTTTGTCTTTATTGTAATAATGAAATCATATGTTTGATTTATGTATTTGGTTGTATTGAGAAATGAGGTAGGTGTTAAATAACCTATTGAGTAAGCATTGCTCATTCCTATTTATTATGTGCTCATTTTAGGGCAAGAAAATGAAAAAGGAAAAATATTGAATAAATAAAGTAAAGGGCAAGGATTACAGGCATGCCTTATGTTGTTTATTTGTTGTGGTTATGGGCGTCGGGGGGGAGGGGGAAGTTGGGGCACGTGCTCCCCCTAAAAAAAAGAGTTATATATATAATTATAGTAATATATATTTTCTTAAGCAAAAAAAAATCTGATAGGAGGATAGATGGCTTGTGTGTAATATATATTTTTGCACAAGCCATCAGAATTCTGATATTTTTTTTGCACAAGAGATATCGAGATATCTCAGAATTTTTTTTTTGCTTCTTAAATTTCTGATAGCAAGATAGATGGCTTGTGTGCTATAATCATGATTTTTTTTGCACGACAAAAAGTTATATATATAATTACAGTAAAAAAAAAGAGTTTTTCTCAAGCACGCTCCTCTCTCACACCTAAACGGAGACCACCTGTGGCAGAAGCATTTACCAAGTTTTTTTCTTTTGGGTTGATTTTTAGTTATTAAGGCAAAAATTTATGTCTTCTAAGCTCTAGAAGCCATGCTAGTTGTATTCTTAATTTTGATCTCACAACTCCTCTTAGCTCCGATAATGAGACGACAAATAGAACTATTTTAATGTTTTCTAACATTTCAAATAAGACAGCAAACAAAACTATTTTAAATTAGGCCCCCCTCCCACCCCAATAAAATTTCTAGCTCTACCACTAGTTATGTGATATTGTATTGATGTTGATAGTGATAGGGATCATGACTGTTATAAATAAATACTTTTGGTTATATGATCCATTGACTTAAAGTAAAAAGAGGAAGATGATTTTATTTTCAATACTTTGAAGTTGTTAGTGGCTCAATTTTGTTAATATATAGAAGAATTCTTTCCAAATAAGATCTTGGCAAATGCCGGTTATACATCTGACAAGATATGACAAATCTGACAAAAGGGTTTGTGTCATGTGGGGTCGTAAAATGTAGTTGGTTATAGAGAAATTGTTTTAAAGAACTGATCTTTGATCAGTGCCAAAGGAATGATCAGTAGGATTGATAGAGTTTGTGCAGCTTAAGGATTTTTATTTCTTTCCTACCCTTATACATTATTTTTAGCATCGATTGTTGAAATCAAGGATCCTGAGCACTTGATTTTGATGGTGATAACTAATACTTACTGAATTTATATGGACTTCCTTAAAGATTATAAATGTTTATCTTTGTCTTTGAGCACTAACATTTCAGGTCAGATACACACCGCTCAATATTGCTGGAGACTCAAACTGGGTAGAATAGGATATTCAATAACTTGTATTTTTATTTTTTTTTATTTTTTATTTTCTTGAGTCCGCCATAAAAGCATGTATGTAAAAGGAGCAACCATGGATACACATAGAGGGAGATTTTTTTTAAGTCAAAAGTTTTTTTAAAAAATTGATCGTATTGTATGATTTTTAATCGTACTATATGATGAGTCATTAATATTCAGGCTAACGGCTAATCCTGGATGATTAGTTCTGTGAACTAATCATACTATACGATGTTAATCATACTGTATGGTGAGGTTTAATTCAAAAACCCTAGCCTCCAGAATAAGTTTGGTAAGTTTCTAATTTTGATATTCTGAACTATTTGTACTGTATGATATATAACGTATTGTATGATTATTTGAAAACTTACCAAAATTATCTCCCGTAATCAGGAAATGAACTAATCATACTATATGAATAGTATAGTGCTGGATGATGGTCAGAGACGAATTTGCTCGTCCCAAAGATCGTCCCACAGATCGTTCTGTACGAACAGTTGAAAATAACATGATCGTCTTATACGATCTTCGGATCGTACAGTATGATATTCATAAAATTTGTAAACTATTCGTCTGTGCTCGTACTAGACAAAGCTGTCTTTGAACTGATCGTACTGTACGATGTTATATCGTACTATACGAATATGGACGAAAAAGTTAAATTTTTAGGGTTTTCTGAAGCCTGATTTAAAAGGACTTTAATTTTTTAATTGAAGGGTTATTGGTCTATCTGCTGCTGTAAGAAGCATTGAGAGAGGAAGGAACTCTTGAGAGAGAAGCTTTCTTTGAAGAGATCCAGGGCTTGTGAGAGAAAGGTGAAGGTGAGCTTGAGCGTGAGGGAGAAGGCGTGTGAGGGGATCACACGGTGGCTCCAAGCTAGCTACATGCTTTTCTCCTCTTATGGCTTTGGGGAGTCTTGTGAAAGTTCTATAGGGAAGAGAGGCTACAATATCAACATCATCTGGGTACTCTGCCTTCTCTAGGAGGGAGAAAAAGGAGAAGGTCTGCTGCCGTCACCGGGAGGGTGACATAGCATCTGGTATTCTGCCACACCGGGGGAGGTGAAAGGGAGTTTTGTAAAGGCTTCTCCACCTTACTGTGGGAGCAAAAGGAGAGTCAACTTTTAGTAGTGCAATTCTCAGAGTAGAGGACTCTGGGGAGTGGATGTAAGTCAAGTGACCAAACCACTATAAAAAATTCTGGTGTGCTTTTTCCATTTTTTTACCTTATTTTATTTTTTACATATTTGCTTACTACTATATCTGCGTGGTGAAAAATCTGGTTGTATTTTCTTTGTATTATGAGATCTGTAATTATTTTACTAATATCATCGTTGTGATTGTATCATTAGCTTCCACATTCTACTCATTATGTTGTTATTTTAAAAATCCAAAAAAATTTAGAACTCCTGTTTAGGAATAATTTTTAAAATACCAATTCACCCCCCCCCCTCTCGGCGCATCTTCTACTTTCAAGTGGTATCAGAGCGGGGTTTGAAAATAGTGTTTTAGAAAACCTAGAAATGTAAGATCCATGGCACATTTTGGTAACAGTAACACTGCGGAGGGTTATTCTAAAACCTGTCCAGCTTTATTTGACAATATACCTTTTGATTTCTGAAAAATACGCATGTCTACATTTTTATAGTCTCTAGACTATCGCATGTGGATGTTGGTTCAAGAAGGTTACACTGCACCGTTTCGTATGTTGAATGGAGTCAAAACTGAGTTATCTTTTAATGAATGGAGCAATGAGGATAGAGAATTCACACAGTTAAATGCTAAATGCTTAAATTATTTCTTTTGCGCATTAAAATCAGAAGACTATATGCGAGTGTCTACTTGTAGTACTGGTAAGCAAATTTGGGATAAACTGTGTATCACATATGAGGGAACTAGTGAGGTCAAACAATCTAGGCTAAACATACTGCTACATGATTACGAACTATTCCACATGAAACCTAGTGAAACTATCTCTGAAATGTACACTAGATTCACCCAGATTGTGAGATACTTGCATGCTTTAGGGAGAGAGTTATCTAACTCTAAAAAAGTGAATAAAATGCTGTGATGTTTTCCTAGCTCATATGATGCAAAAAAAATTGCAATAACTGAGTCGAAAGATCTAAACATTTATTCAATTGACAATTTTCTTGGGTCACTCATTGCCTACGAGCAAGGAGTGAGTCAACGACAAAGTGATGCACGTGAAAAGAATGAGCGAACAGTGGCTTTAAAGCGAACAATTCTGAAAGTGACAGTTCTATAGTGGAGGAAGATGATGACATAGCCTTGATGACTTGTCAGTTCAAGAATTTTCTATAAAGAAAGCAACGCCATCATTAAAGCAATTGGAACAAAGGTAAAAGTTCAAAGAATACTAAAGTTGCATCTGACATAATTTGCTTTGAGTGCAGGAAACCCGATCATCTCTGAGCTGATTGCCCCAACGTTAAGACTCATCAAACCAAGGAAAAGGGCGAGGAAAGGTCAAAGTTCAAGAAGGGCAAATATAAGACACAAAAAGTGTTTTGGGCCGACTCTGCCTCAGAATCATCAAAAGAAGAAGCAGAGGAGGAGGTAACAAATTTATGTCTTATGGCTAATGATAATCTTAATCAATCAGATCAAGATGAGGCATGTCAACTTTCTTATGATGAGCTACTAATTATTTCTGAAAAGATTCATGACTCGTATAGAAGTTAAAGAAAAAGCATGTTAGCCTTAACACTGGGTTTAATACTTTATAAAAGGAGCATGCTAGTGTAGTTAAAGATATTTCTGACTTGGATAGAGATCACATGTCCCTTCTTAATGAATATGATGCATTAAACAAGAAGCATATTAAATTAACTACTGCACACGATACCTTGAAATCATCATATGTTGAATTAGAGAATGCATTTAAGGAATTAGAAAAACTTGCATATGAACTAGATAGAAGTGAGCATACATTGAAATTCGAAATTGCAAGTCTTAACAAAGAGAATGAAATTCTAAATGAAAAATTTCATGCATTTGAAAACAATAAAACACCTCACACGTTCGCTGAGTTTTATAAACCTCCACCATGTGAACCATCTCATTCAAAACCATCACAACATGCATCATCCAAACCCAAAAATAGGCACTATCACCCCCGTAGATTAGTGAACCCATTTCCCAGTGTTAGGTGTTATTCTTATGGAATGCTAGGTCACATAGTCCGCACGTGCATAATTCACCATAAGACATATGTAGTGTGGAGACTTAAGTTGCATTCGTCACAGCATAACATACATACATTTCATTCATATAAGCATAAGGTTGAACCCAAACTCACTTGGGTTCCCAAAACTAATCCTTGATTGACATTGTAGGGATGCTCTAATAAAAGATCTAGTGAGAGCATGTGGTACCTGGACAGTGGCTGCTCAAGAAATATGACTGGAGACATGAAGCAGTTCGTGACACTGGAGGCCAGGTCAGGAGGCAAGGTGACTTTGGGAGACAACACCACCAGGAAAGTGGTGGGCTCAGGTATCATTGAAAATTCTAAAAATTTGGTAATTGAAAATGTTCATTTAGTTGATGGTTTAAAACATAATTTGTTAAGTATCAATCAACTATATGATAAGGGCTTTGACATAAAGTTTGTTTCTAACAAATGCATGATTAGCTTAAATGATAAACTTGTGTTAGAAGGAAAATGTATCAATAATGTTTACATGTTAGATTTAAACTGCCGGGAAAACTCAAATGTTTTGTGTTTAAAAACAATAACTGATGACTCCTGGCTATGACAGAGGAGACTATGCCATGCTAGTATGAAAACACTTAGGAATATCACTTCGAAAGACCTAGTTAGATGCACACCTAAGCTAGACTTTACTAAAGATTATCTATACGATGCCTGCCAATTAGAAAAATTAGTGAAATCATCATTTCATTCAATTAAGGATATCAACAACACTAGGCCACTAGAAATTCTACACATGGACCTATTTGGACTTGTTAGTACCATTAGCCTAGGAGGAAAATCTTATGGATTTCTAATAGTGGATGACTAATCTTGGTTTACTTGGGTAAAATTCTTAGCACATAAGAGTGAGTCATTTGAAGAGATTAGAACTTTCTCTACTTGGATTCAAAGAAAATTAGGATGTGAAATTACGATAATTCATAGTAATCATGGGGGAGAATTTGAGAATGATAAGTTTGAATCATTTTGTCAAGAGATAGGAATAGAACATAATTTCTCTACCCCTAGGACTCCTCAATAAAATGGAATAGCAGAAAGAAAGAATAAAACTTTAGTTGAAGCTGCTACAGAAATGTTAGCTGAATACACTCATCATAGATATTTTTGGGCAGAAGAAGTGAATACTTCTTGCTATGTTCTAAATAGGGTAAATGTTAGATCCAAACTTAATAAGACACCCTATGAATTGCTTAAGGGTAGGACACCCCATCTTTCCCACTTATATGTTTTTGGATACAAATGTTTCATCTTAATCAATGGTAAGTCACCCTTAGGAAAGTTTGATCCTAAATCTGATGAAGGTGTCTTCTTAGGCTACTCATCTGTAGGTAAAGCCTATAGAATCTTTAATAAGTGGACCATGGTAGTAGAAGAGTCTACCCATGTCGTATTTAATGAATCCAATAAGATCTCTGAATCTAATCATGAAGAAGAAGAAGTTGAGATTACTCAAGGAGTAGAAACCTTTGCCATAGAAAATAGAGCAGAGCCTCAGGAGCAAATGCCTTGAGATTGAAAATATTCTTCTAGTCATCCTAAAGAATTGATCTTAGGAGACCCATCAGAAGGTGTAAAAATTAGGCATGGACTTAGGAAAGAGGTTAGTCATTCTGCATTTATCTCTATAATTAAACCCACAAATATAGATCAAACCTTAGGAGATGAATTATGGATACTAGCAATGCAAGAAGAGCTAAACCAATTTGTTAGGAATGATGTATGGGAATTAGTCAAGAGACCTAAAGAACAAAATGTGGTTGGAACAAAGTGGGTCTTTAAAAATAAGATGAATGACTTTGGCATAGTAGTGAGAAATAAGGCTAGATTAGTAGCAAAGGGGTATAACCAAATTGAGGGAATAGATTTTGAGGAAACCTTTTCACCTGTGGCTAGACTAGAAGCCATTAGAGTACTCTTGGCTTTTACTTGCTTCAAGGGTTTCAAATTATATCAAATGGATGTTAAGAGTGCTTTCATAAATGGGATAATCAAAGAGGATGTCTATGTTGAACAACCCCCAGGATTTGAAAACTCACAATTTCCAAATCATGTGTTTAAGTTGAAAAAGGCACTATATGGATTAAAGCAAGCTCCAAGAACCTGGTATGAAAGACTTAGTACATTCCTACTAGATAGAGGCTTTATTAAGGGTAGTGTGGACACCACCTTATTCTTAAAAAAGGTAGGATATGAGATACTCATTATTCAGATTTATGTAGATGACATCTTATTTGGATCTTTAGAGAAAACCTTATGTGATGAATTTTCAAAAATAATGAGTGATGAGTTTGAAATGAGTATGATGGGAGAACTTAATTACTTCCTTGGGTTAAGTGTAAGACAGATGGAAGGTGGAACATTCCTTAGACAATCTAAGTACATCATGGATATTCCTAAAAAGTATGAAATGGAAAATGCAAAGGCCATGAATACCCCCATGAGCTTTAACATTCAATTAGATAAATATTCAAATGTAAAGTCAGTAGATCAGAAGAAGTATAGGGGAATAATTGGATCACTTCTCTACTTAACTGCCAGTAGATCGGATATAATATTTAGTGTTTGTCTTTGTGCTCGATTTCAAGCGAATCCAAAAGAATCTCACATGACTGCTATCAAAAGAATTCTTAGATATCTATTAGGCACCCCAAACTTAGGAATTTGGTATCCTAGACACAGCACTACTTTTAAAATCTTAGGGTACTCAGATTCAGACTTTGCAGGATGTAGGGTAGATAGAAAAAGCACCTCTGGTACCTATCAATTCATTGGATAATCATTAGTTTTATGGTCTAGTAGAAAATAGAATTCGGTAGCCCTCTCAACAGCTGAAGCAGAATATATAGCAGTAGGAAGCTGTGTTGCACAAGTCCTTTGGTTAAAATAACAACTTTAGTACCTTGACAATTGGCTGACATTTTCACAAAACGATTAGCTTATGACACCTTTAGTACCTTGACAATAAAATTAGGCGTCATAGACATTCAACCTGAAAATAAAATAAAAAAAAATCAAAAATTAAAAAAAAATATGTGTTTATTATTTTGTTTTTTAAAATAAAAAAAAAATAAAAAAGGGGCTTTCCTGATCCTCTCATATTCACCTTGCTGATGCCTAAAACTTGAATTTCTCTGTACATCATACTATACGGTTCAGTATCATACTGTATGATTATCCCAAATATACAAATCACAGCCTTCCACTCCATCCACGGTCCATATCTATCCTGTCTTGTATATATCATATTATACAAAGAACCACTCGTACTATACGATACACATTATTGGTCATCGTACTGTACGAACCACCCATTATACTATACGATCCACGGGTCAATCTGGATTGGGATGAATTTAAACTCAGTCCGTATAAAAATAATTGTGGTTCATACTATACGAACACCTGTTCGTACTGTACGATCGATTTCTTCAAAAGTCGTTCAGACGACTCCTCGGGATGAACGACCTCTCACTCACATTCGTCCAGTTTGATTCTGATCGTACTGTACAATTTGACTATCTTTTTCTGAAAAGTCATCTAGATGAATTAAATACTCTGATCGTACTATACAATACCATATCATACTGTATGATTATCAGAAATTCTATAAAAAGGAGGGATTCTATGGCTCATTTCACTCACCCCTTTACAATCCTTACTCCCTTGAACATATTCTTCTCTATGGCTGGTGGAAGCAAGCGAGGATGATTGATCGAGGGAAGCTCTTCCTCTCGACTGTTCGACGACTGCTTTCTCTCTACAGCTATTGAGAAAGCCTATAACAAATTCAAAGAGGCTAAGATTACTCCCTCTCGCTTGCTTAATCAAGCTGCACTTAATTTCGAGGTTATGAATCTATTTGCCTCTACGACTCTCCAATTCCTCCTTACATTAGCTTTTCCATTCCACTCTGAACTCCTCTATGAGTTCCTAGCAAACCTTAAGATTTACTTAGGATGGACAACCCTTACCTCCTATGTCTGCAAACAAAATGTCGTCATCACTAAAGACGACATAGCTGAACATATTAGCCTATCCACTGAAAGACCTCGTCCCCAATCTCTCCTCACAAATGATTTTGATTGGACATCTATAAACATGCTTCTTAGAAATGTACCCTCCAATCAACACCTACCACTTGTCCAAACTCTTAATCAAAATGCCCACATTATCCAGCATGTTCTTCGTACATCCATAATACCCAAAGCTGGAGACCGCATACACATTACCCCACTTCTGTTTGTGGTCACTTACTTAATCATGTCAGGCACCAAGTTTGATGAAGCTCAAATGATCTTAGACTAAATCTTGCCTTAGGACATGTCGTTGGCTACATCATAGATGCAAAATATCAACTTCATTATCCTCTCCCTCCAGACAATAATCATATCTTCTATTCAGATGCCTCTTTTCGTATTCTATTCCATCGGGGGGTCACTCACGCTGATCCTGATTTTGATGAAGAAGAGGCTGCTTCTCCTGCCGACACACCTCTACCACCACCAAAACACCAGCCTGGACCTGCCTATCCTACATTAATCAAAGCCTTAATTATTTGGAAACTAGATTGGATTCCTACATTAATCAACAACATTAATAGCATGAAAATGATGTGAAATGGTTTGGGGAACGCTTCACCTCAATCGATCACCAGTTCGCTTCCCTCCATCAGTACTCTCAAGTGGTTCCACCACCTCCACCACCACATCTGGATCAGGATCCCAATTTTGAATGCTTTCTTTTGTTTATGTCCTATCGTACCTATTAGTTGCTTGTATTTGTGTTTGCTTTTGTAGTTCTTATTCTTTTTAGTTCTTGTTTATACTTGTTATTCTTCCCATTTTGTTGCAGTCAAAAGGGGGAGAAGTTTCTGTGTTGTTATGTCCTTAATATTAATGTTATCTATTGTTTATCTATTATTCTTGTTATGTTCATTCTATTATTTTTATAAATAATAATAAAAGTAATAAAAAAATCTCTTTCCTCCTATTTTACAATCAATTATCCTACTGAGGGGGAGCTAAGGAAGACAAAATAATTGTGTCCATCAAAAAATATTATTTGACACCATCAAAAAGTGGGAGATTATTGAAATCTAGGATCCCAAGCACTAGATTTTGATGGTGACAACTAATACTTACTAAATTTATATCGACTTCCTTAAACATTATAAATGTTTATCTCTATGTGTGAGCACTAACATTTCAAGTCAGATACACACCGCTCAAGATTGCTGGAGACTCAAACTAGGTAGAATAGGATATTCAAAAACTTGTATTTTTATTTTTTTTATTTTTTATTTTCTTGAGTTTGCCACAAAAGCATGTATGTAAAAGGAGCAACCATGCACACATACAGAGGGAGATTTTTTTTAAGTCAATTTTTAAAAAAAAAAAACTGATCATACTGTACGTTTTTTAATCGTATTGTATGATGAGTTATTAAAATTCAGGCTGGCTAATCTTGGACGATTAGTTCTGTGAACTAATCGTACTATACGATGTTAATCATACTGTACGATGAGGTTCAATTCAAAAACCCTAGCCGCTAGAATAAGTTTGGTAAGTTTCTAATTTTTATATTATGAACTATTCGTACTGTACGATATATATCGTACCGTATAATTATTTGAAAACTTACCAAAATTATCTCCCATAATCAAAAAATAAAATCTTGGTTTCTTAATTATATTTGATCGTACTGTACGATGTGTATCATACTGTACGATGGTCAGAGACAATTTTGTTCGTCCCATTGATCATACCAGACGAAACCAAGGTTTTTATTCTATTCATCCTAAATGATATTCATATCGTATCGAACGATGTCCTAAAAATGAACTAATCATACTGTATAAATAGTACAGTGCTGGATGATGGTCAGAGACATATTTTCTCATCCTAGAGATCATCCACAGCTCATCCTGTATGAACAGTTGAAAATAACATGATCGTCCTGTACGATCTCCAGATTGTATAGTACGATATACGTAAAATTTGTGAATTATTCGTCTGTGCTCGTACTAGATGAAGCTATCTTTAAACTGATCGTACTATACGATGTTATATCGTACTGTATGAATAGAAATGAAAAAATTGAATTTTTAGGGTTTTCTGAAGCCTGATTTAAAAGAACTTTGATTTTTCAATTGAAGGGTTGTTGGTATGTCTTGCTGCTGTAAGAAGCATTGAGAGAGGAAGGAACTTTTGAGAGAGAAGCATTCTTTGGAGAGATCCAAGGCTTGTGAGAGGAAGGTGAAAGTGAGCTCGAGCGTGAGGGAGAAGGAGTGTGAGGGGATCACATGGTGGCTCAAAGCTAGCTGCATGCTTTGTTCCTCTTGTGGCTTTGTGGAGTCTTGTGAAAGTTCTCTAGGGAAGAGAGGCTTCAAGATCAACTTCATCTAGGTACTCTACCATATCCAGGAGGGAGAAAAAGGAGAAGATTCACTGTCGTCACCTGGAGGGTGACATGGCGTCTGGTATTCCGCCACACCGGGGGAGGTGAAAGGGAGTTTTGTAAAGGCTTCTCCGCCTTGCTGTGGGAGCATAGGGAGAGTCAACTTTTAGTAGTGCAATTCTCGCAGAAGAGGACTCCGAGGAGTGGACATATGTCAAGAGACCGAACCACTATAAAAATTTCTGGTGTGCTTTTTTCATTTTTTTTACCGCATTTTATTTTTCACATACTTGCTTACTGCTATATCTGCGTGGTAAAAAATCTGGTTGTGTTTTCTTTGTATTGTGAGATCTATAATTATTTTACCAATATTATCATTATGATTGTATCATTAGCTTCTGCATTCTACTGGTTGTGTTATTATTTTAAAAATCCAAAAAATTTAGAACTCCTATTTAGGAATAATTTTTAAAATACCAATTCACCCCCCTCTTGGCGCATCTCATACTTTGATCGATCACTCGCATTATCTTCCTACATATCTTATAGGTCAGTCCATATCTAGCATTTTTATGCGATAGTACGACAGAAGGTCAAGTCGCTCACTATTACCCCAATTTGCCTATGACCTTAGACTTTGATTGGTCATATTTTGTTTTTCATTATATTTGGAGATATATGTGATCAAGCCGATATTGACCTCAAATTTAGCTTGCAAACTTATCTTGTCGATCACCGGTAGGTTTCATATCGAGCAGATTTTGAGTCAACTGATGCCGTTCAGATCTCATCATTTTTAATTTGATCATGTCGAGTCTGAGTTAACTTGATTTGAATCTTATTTGATCATGACGTCGTCATTGATTGTTAAATTGAATCAATTGAACCCTATTTAATAAAAATAATTTTGGTTAATAATCAAATAAATTTATATTAGCTTTGTCGAGTCATTTCAACTCTACTCGCGCCCAAATTTACTAAAAAAAGTTTTTTTTATTAATTAAAAATATTCAATTGAGAAAAATTAAGCCGATTCGGCTCAAATTGGTGTTAATTTTAAGCTTGTCAGCATTAATTGACTCAATATAATATGATCAACCCAAATCTAAATTAAATTGGCGCTAATTAGCTCGAATCGAACCCAATTTGATGCTCGACAATGTTGATCGATTTAGTTTAATTAGGGTCGACCCAAATTTAAAATCAAATCGACCTCAATGAGTTCTAATTCATTTATTCAAATGAATTTAAATCCAAAATAAAATATATTTTGGTTGAATTAATCTAGCCATTTCATGGTTAAATCAGCCCTTAATAATCTCAAAATTAATGAACTCATTCCCTTAGATGAAATCAAGATTGAGAGGGGCAGTTTGGTCTTTTTGATCTTCATTAGAACCTTTAGGGCTTAAAATAAGGGCGGCAGGCTGCAAAGGGTAGGGGGCATTCAGTTTTTTTTTTCATTTCCCTGTGTGCAAGTCGGAGATCGAAAAAAAGGGGGGAGGCGGACGGAGCACGAGAGAGGAAGAGCGAGCCGAGCAAGACCCGGTAACCTTCTTCCCTGATATTCTTCATGCCCAATCTCCTTCTTCATTCTCCGTCTTCTCCATTCTAGTCTTCTTTTTCCTTACATCAACCATTACAGATCAAGAAATGTTTATCTCCACCTTATTTTTCTTGACCTAGATTTTCATAGAATTGATGGATTGAAGTTTTTTTTTGTTCTTGTGATATGATATTTGTTCTTCATTTTTTTAAGAGGAACTATTGCCATGATTTCCTATGCTTGTTTTCTCTTAAGATTGAATATGGCAAGGTTAGTTTTCCTTGCCTTCTTATCCATTTCATGGGAAATGGTATAGGCAAATAAAACAGCTTTATATGATCGTTGAAAGTTTGTTAGGGATGTTAAGCCCTGATGAACTAGTCCCGAGGCTAACCAAGAGGGAGAGTGAATTGGTTATTTAAAAATTTGAGAGCAACGGAAACAATTTTTTTGATGATTTGTAGCAGAAACAAGAAAATACATAAGCGAAAAGATCAACCACAGATTTCACCCAAGCAGATAATAACAGAAAAATAAAGTGCAAAAAATAATCAGAAAGAATACACCAGATTTTATAGTGGTTCGGTCAACTTGACCTATGTCCACTCCCTGGAGCCTTCCCTCTGGGTATTGCACTAACTCAAAGTGACTCCCCTTCTGCTCCCACAGTAAGGTGGAAAAGCCTGTATAAAAACTCCTTTCCACCGACATGTTGAGGCAGAGAACCTAACCTCCTTTCACTTACTCCTGAAGCAGGTAGAGAACCTCAGACTCCTTACTCTTGAAGCAGGTAGAGAACCTGAACTCCTTTCACTTCCTCCTGAAGCGGGCAGAGAACCCAAATCTTCTTGCGAACGATCCTCCCACAGAAAACACCAACAAGATGAGAGACGATGAACGAAGAAGATGACTCTGATCCTTGCTTGGAGCAACCTTTGTGAATCCCTCAAAAACTCCACCTCACAAGATCCTCTCTCTCTCCCAAACTCTCTCTCTCTCTCTAGGGTTTCCCTATAAAGGAAAGTGGAAAAAGATTTTTCTTGTTGGAAGAAAAGGCTCTTTTATAGGAGGGCTCAAAATTTACCCTAAATCTCAACTGGTCGGCCAATATCATCCAGGAGATCATCCTGTACGATCAGTTCAAAATCACCTATTTCAGCCTGGACGATTTGGCTCTTCTAGATGATCAGTGGAGAAAGTTGTTCAGATCATCCCGTACAATTCTACGATCGTTTGGGACGATTAGTGTAAATTCAGAAATTTAATCCAGAAGACCGCTCTGGTCGTCCAGAGAAACTTATGCTGGGACCTAAAAATGACTTGATCACCCAGGACGATACAGATATCATCTTGTACGATTAGTTCAAAAAGTGCCAAAATCATCCTGATCACCGCTCTGGACGTACAGCTGAAACACACTAGATGATCATGATCATCCCAGACAATATGATTGTATCAATTAAATATTAATTGCTTTTCTTAATCACCAGACTAATTTAGGCATGATTGTACTGGATCGTCCAGGATGATACACGTATCGTCCAGGATTATCAAATCAAATCTCTAAAAATAAAACTTGCCTAACTTGATCTGGCGGCTGAGAATTTTTTGTTTAAGCCTACTGTCCCGTACGATGTACGGATCATCCAGGACGATCGGCTTAATCAGACAGACTTAACTTGGTCGCCCTAATTAGAGTTTCTATTTTCACTTGATCATCCAGGATGATGTGAATATCATCCAGGACAATCTGAACAAAAATTAAATAGAAACTCTAATTCACTCAAGCTCTCCCCCTGAGTATGTGTGTGCAAGGTTACTTAGTTAGGGAATCAGTTACATTACATTTGACTCAAGAAAAGGAAAATATTACATTTAGTCACACTTGGACCCGATCTTGAGTTGGCTTGAGTTGCTTTTGATCTTTCGTACCTGAAATAGATTAGCCAAGCAAAATAGAATATAAACATGTTTTACATCATGAAAACTATACTTTTTGAAACCAGATTTGTAATAATCTCCCCCTTTTTGATGATGGCAAACATTAGTGTAGTAGTTTAAAATAAAAGAACTAGGAGTTAACCAACGCACATCGAAAAAAAAATTTCTTTCCAAATTTCTTTGAAGAACAAGAACAGTACAGGAAAACAACTATAAAAGAAATAAACAACACAAAATAAGATCTACATAAAACAAAAACTACTACAACCAACTTCCCCTTTTGACATCCTAAAAAGGAGGAGGAACCAACACAACAGTACAGACAGAAAATAGCACAAAATACAAAACTAAAATAGAGGCGGATCCTGATCTGAAGGAGGAGGTGGTAGTGGCATAAAGTAATTATGAATGGCAGCGAAGTGTGCTCCAATCCAGGTAATGTCTTGGTCGTGTTGCTGTTGCTGTTGAGCAACATAATCATTAAAGCGCTGCAGATCCTAAGTGTGCTACTGCTCCTGGGCAGCAACATAAGAATCGAATCAGGCCTCCTACTGGTTGAACCACTGCACCAGATCATCAAATGGGGAAGCAATGCGAAGGGGAGCAGGTGCATCAGGTGCAGCAGGAACATGAACAACTTCTTCCTATTCCTCCTCAACATCTGGGGTGGGCTACAGATGTAGTCTGGTACTGTGGAGTACATGAAATGAATTATTTGTGAAGTAGGAAGGAGGGACATTGGGAGGGACTGCATACTGCAGGTCATATTTTGTCTCTAAAGTATATGCAATGATGTGTCCTAAAGCTAAATTTGGACGGCGTCTATAGCCCGGATCCCTAATGGTAGTGAGATGCTTGATATATCTTAAAAGAAGATCAGTAGCATTGAAGTCCCGGTGGGCCATGATGTAATAGGTGGTCAAAGACAGTAAAGGGTAATGTGAATGCGATCCCCAGCCTTTGGGATGACGTGGAATGAAGGACATGTTGAATGGTACGGGCATCCTTAAGGAGTGAAGTGCAAGCGTTGTCATGGTAGGGTGCATTTGTATTTCTAAGGAAGTGATTGGCGACACTCCAATCATAATCAGGATAAAAAATAAGGGTGTGGAGTTTGTCGCTAGTGACAGAGAGATGAAGGATATTATGAAAGTCCTGGGCTATGAGTTCTACAGGTCGTTGATTGACATAGGAGTGAAGGGTGGAGTAGTTAGTGACAATGTGAAGATTGGGGAATAAGACTTGGAGAAGTTTAAGGCTAAATGGGAAGGCCAGGGTGAGGATGAAAGTGAGGGAGGTATGTGCAAAAAGATTGAGAACAGGGTAGGTAAGGGTGTGGGGGTTTACGATTTTAGACTGTGTGATTCCCACTTCAAGAGATCATTTAAAGGCAGCCTGATCAGCTGCATTTGGAAAGCGGGGATCGACATTTCCCAGCGAGGAGCTCTCACCCTTCTACCTTGATCGCTTCCCACCAGCCATTAGAAAACATAAGAGAGGAAGTATGGAAGGAGAGGTGTGAAGAAAACTGAAGAGAATGGTTGTTTAAATAGAAATCGGTTGGATCTTCCTGTACGATCGCAGGATCGTCCGGGATGATATGAGCATTTATGACGGCCATGACGATTGGTCAAAAAGGTTGTCGGATTGTCCAGGACGATCAGAGATCGTCCAGGATGATTAGAGACAGGCGATCATCCCGAGGAGTCAAGCTGGATGACCGTTGACGAAAAGTATCATCCAGGATGATTAGGTGGATCGTCTAGGATGATATACAATAAATGTATAGGACGGGCCGAATTTGAATCATCCCACTGTTGATACGTGGATTGTCCGGAACGATGAGGTGGATCGTCCAGGACGATGAACAATATTTAGTGCATTCTAAGTCGTTCGATCAGATCAGGAAATATGGATCATATCATCCAGGAAAATGTAAGGATCATCCAGGACGATCACCGATAATTGGTGTATCTCAGCAGTATGGTCAGAGAGGGGACAATTTGAATGGATCATCCAGGATGATTTATGGATCATCCAAGATGAAGAAGATCGTCCAGGATGATGTGATGATCGTCCAGGACGATGTAAGGAAAAAGTGAAAAAGATGGAGGATGGAGATGAAAGATCAGGGATCCCAAAAACACATACAATAAAATGAAAAACAAAAGCAGAGTAAATAAAACTCGAAATAAGAAACATAAAAACACACAAAAATAACAATTTTTTTGATTGAATTGATCTTCTCCAGTAAATCAAAATTTTCCCTTGATTTTGAATCCAAAAACCAATAAGAAGACGATCGACATCGTTGAAATCCAAAAAAGTTGGAAAATCAACTTTCGTAACTCCCACCTTGGACACCATGCTGATGCAAATTCCTTTCAAAACAAAAATCCAATTCAGAAGAAAAGAAATTGGATTCGAAAAGAGATCCTTTCAAGCCTCGTTCCAGAAAAATATCTGATATAATTGTATGACAAAGTAAGAAATAAAAAATCAAGATTTTCAAACTCAAGCTTTTGAATATATTAAGTGGCACACGAATTTTTCTAAGACATTTAACGATCTGAAAGGGAAGAAAGATTGGTTTAGGCTCATTTTGTGCCTTTTTTTCAATTTGTTTGGCGCTTTGCGCATCTTTTGATTTTTGATACACTTTGTGTATCTTTCAGTTTGTCGACATTTCGCATGCTTTGGGCTCATTTTTTGCCTCTTTTTCAATTTGTTTGGTGCACTGCGCATCTTTTGTAAGCTTTCTTCCTTTCATAATCGTTAAAGAGTCTCAGCTGTGAAATTATCTTCTAGACATAGGAAATGACCAAACTCACTCTCCATAATAAGGAAGAGTAATTCACAAAGCAAAAGCCATACATCATATGATAGGTGCAATAACTTGGTTCAAAAAATCATAATAATGACTCAAAACTTTAAAAACACTATTCATATGAGGTAGATTATTATTGGTAGATAAAATAGATCTCTATTTTAAAAACCAACTTTTTAATTTTGAAGAAGATTTTTATCTAAAAGAAACAATACACCGTTAAAGGAGTTAGTGGAAGAGAAACAATCATCGATGATTCTTCCCTTTAATAGATCCAGTGGAATCAATCACTGCTTACACGCTTCCAAACCAAAAAATAAGGAAAATTTTCATTCACAAATCTAGTTTATCAGCAGTAGTGAGCAGTGATCGAATTTTGAAAAGCATAAAATAGTAAGTAAAAACTCAAGAAGGAAATCGCATCAAAATAAATATTCGAATCAAACTAACAATAAGATTAAAATAAAAATAAAAATCAGTAGAAAAATAAAACTCAATAGAAAACAGATAATCAAATCAAACAATTAACTAACAGAGACAGAATGAAAAATAGAAAAATCAGAATTCAGTAGTCATCAGAATCAAGCATTTATGTCAATCACACCTAATCTAGTCCTCAAAATGCTGAACGAGTCAAAGGCTAGTGGTTTAGTTAATATGTCAGCAAGCTGATTTTTAGTTGCTACATGATGTAGCTCAATGTCCTTTTTCGTAACATGGTCCCTAATGAAGTGATGCCTTATATCAATGTGTTTGGTTCTATAATGTTGGATTGGATTCTTAGAAGTACAGATGGGACTAGTATTATCACACAGAACAGAAATTACGCGCACAGGTAATCCTAAATCCAAGACTTGTTAATTCAACTAAAGAACTTGGGCCACACAACTTCCTAAGATAATGTACTCAGCTTCAGCAGTGGAAAGTGCAATTGAGTTCTATTTTTTACTAGACCAGGATACTAAAGATAGTCCTATAAATTAAAAGGTTCCAGAAGTGCTCTTTCTATCCACCCTACACCCTACAAAGTCAAAATCAGAATATCCAATAATCTCAAAAGAGGTGCTGTGCCTAGGGTACGAGATTCCTAGGTTTGGGGTCCCTAAGAGATGTCTTAGAATTCTCTTAACAGTAGTCAAGTGAGACTCTTTAGGATCAGCCTAAAACTTAGCATAAAGACAAACACTAAACATGATATCAGGTCCGCTAGCAGTCAGGTAAAGCAGTGATCCAATTATTCCCCTATACTTCTTCTGATCAATAAATTTTCCACTTGAATCCTTATCTAACTGAACAGAGGAGCTCATGTGTGTGTTAATTGGCTTGGCTTTGTCCATTTCATATTTCCTCAAAATATCCTTAGTGTATTTAGATTGATTGAGAAATGTTCCATCATCCATTTGCCTTATGCTAAACCCCAAAAAGTAGGACAGCTCTCCCATCATACTCATCTTAAACTCCTTACTCATTATTTTAGAAAACTCATCATATAAATATTTATCAGAAGATCCAAAAATTATATCATCAATATAGATTTGGACAATGAGAAAATCATTCCCTACTTTTCTCAGAAAAAGGGTGGTGTCTACGCTCCCCTTAACAAACTCTCTTTCTAACATGAATGTGATAAGCCTCTCATACCAAGATCTGGGTGCTTGTTTTAATCCATATAAGGCCTTTTTTAATTTGTAAACATGATTTAGATATTTGGAACTCTCAAAACCTGGGGATTATTTTACAAAAACATCCTCTTTTATTACCCCATTTAAAAAGGCACTTTTGACATCCATTTGAAACAGCTTAAATCCATTATAATAGGAAAAGGCTAGTAGCACTCTAATGCCTTCCGATCTAGCTACAGGGGAAAAGGTCTCCTCAAAATCAATCCCTTCAATCTGATTATACCCCTTAGCCACCAATCTTTCTTTATTCCTAACCACCACACTAGAATCATTCATCTTTTTCATAAAGACCCACTTGGTTCCCACTATACTATGATTCCCAGGTCTTTCTACTAACTCCTAAATATTGTTCCTAACAAATTGATTCAATTCCTCTTGCATGGCTAAGATCCAAAATTTATCAGAAAGGGCTTGATTGATGTTGGTGGGTTCAGTCATTAAGATAAAGGTAGAGTTGTTTTCTTCCTTCCTAAGTCCATGCCTAGTTCTAACACCATCAGAAGGGTCTCCTAAGATCACTTATTTAGGATGACTCGAAGAATATCTCCAATCTCCAGGCATAGTGGTTTGAGGTTCTACTCTTTCCTCCAGATTTTCATTTTTAACCCCTTGGGTAATCTCCCCTTCCTTTTCTTCTTCCTCAACTCTAGTCACCTTAGGATCAAATTCATCAAACACCACATGAGTTGTCTCTTCCACCACCAAAGTCTTCTTATTAAACACCCTAAAGGATTTCCCCATACTAGAATAGCCTATGAATACTCCTTCATCAGATTTGGGGTCAAATTTTCCTAAGTATGATTTCCCGTTATTCAGAATGAAAACCTTACAGCCAAAGACATGGAGGTGGGACAGGTTTGGAGTTCTACCCTTAATGATCTCATAAGGTGTCTTGTTCAGATTTGATCTAACATTTACCCTATTTAGCACATAACATACAATGTTCACCGGTTCAGCCCAAAAGTATTTTGGAAGTGAATACTCAGCAAGCATGCCTCTAGCAGCTTCCACTAAAGTCCTGTTCTTCCTTTTAGCCACCCCATTCTGCTGAGGGGTCCTAGGAGATAAAAAATTGTGACTAATCCCTTGCTCCTGAATGAAACTTCCAAACTTCACATTTTCAAACTCTCCACCATGATCGCTATGAATAATCAAGATCTCACAACCTAACTTCCTCTGAATCCAAGTTCTTTGAATCACTAATTATACCTGAACCTACCACCATAATCATAAAATTCTTTGAATCACTAATTATACTTGAACCTACCACCCTCCTGGTCGGGTTATCTCTAAGTGTAACCTTGCCTCCAGCCCTGGCCTCCAGCGAAATGAACTGATTTGCATCTCGAGTAATGTGTCTTGAACATCCGCTATCCAGGTACCATATGCTCTAATGAGATCTTGTGTGAGAGCACACCTACAAAATCATCAAATATTAGATTTAGGAACCCAAATAGGTTTGGGTTCCTTCTTATGAAAAGAAGAATGCAATGTATGTGTGTTGTGCTGTGAAACAGGTAATTTGGGCCTCCACACCCAATGTGTACTACCGTGAACAGTGCAGGTGTGAGAAATGTGTCCTAACATGCCACAAGAAAAATATCTAACACCAGGAAAAGGGTTAACAAATCCATGTGGGTGATAGTGCCTCCTCCTAGGTTTGTATGAAACATGCTTTGGTGAATTTGAAACAGATTCTTCGAAAGGTGGAGGTGCATAAAACTGTACAAAAGTAGGAGGTGTTTCATTTTTCTTAGAAGCATTGATTTTTACTCTTAAAAATTCATTCTCCTTGTTAAGACTTACAATTTCAAATTTTATTACTCCATTACTACTCTCCACTTCACATGTCAGATTGTCTAATTCTTTGAAAGCTTTCTTTAAATCAACATGTGAGGTTTTCAGTAAATTATGTACAATGATTAAATTAGAATGCTTTTTGTTCAGCTCATCAAATTCATCAAGTAAAGACATGTGATTGCAATCAACAGTAAAATGATCTTTAATTAAAATTTTATGCTCTTTTTGTAAATTTAGAAGTTCTAGTTTCAGGCTAGCATGAGTTCTCCTGAGCTTCCTATACGATACATGAATTCTTTCAGACACTTCAAATAATTGATCGTAAGTAAGCTCACATACCTTTTCCTGGTCAGACTAACCAGGATGATCATCTGTCATCAAATACAATTAGTTTCCTCCTCTTCAGCTTCAGTCTCAGAAGAGTTGGATGCAGAATCTACCCAGAATGCCTTTTGAATCCTTTTCTTATCCTTCCTGAATTTTGGTTTCTCCTCACCCTTTTACTTACTCGGGTGAGCTTTAAGTGTAGGATAATCAGCTTTAATGTGTCCAGGCTTCCTGCATTCAAAACAAACAGTATCAGATGAACCCTTAAAATTTTTACTGGACTTACCCTTGTTCCACTTCTGAAAGTTCTTATGTTTCTTCCTTAGAAAGCTTTTGAATTGCCTAGTGATTAAGGAAACATCATCGCTATCAGACCCGGAAGAATCAGTGTCAGTTTCATTGGCCTTCATCGCCACAGTTTTCTCCTTCTTCTTCTCACCTGCATCAAGCTATCTTTTGTTCACCCCTTGCTCGTAAGCAATGAGTGATCCAAGTAAGCTATCAATAGAGTAAGTATTCAAATCTTTAGATTTAGTGATTGTAATTATTTTAGCATCATACGAAGAAGGCAAGCATCTAAGAATTTTGTTCACTCTTTCATAGTTTATAAGTTCTCTTCCTAAGGCATGCAAAGAATTGATAATTTGAGTGAACCTCGTATACATTTTAGAAATGGATTAAGTAGGTTTTATGCAAAAAATTTTGTAGTCATGAAGCAATATGTTTAACCTAGACTATTTGACTTCAGTTGTACCTTCATAAGTGATGTACAATCTATCCCAAATTTCTTTACTAGTTGTATAAGTAGAGACACGCATGTAATCCTCAGATTTTAAAGCACAGAAAAAATAGTTCAAATATTTGACATTCAGTTGGGCTAAGTCATGATCATCAAAAGTCCAATCAGTAAAAGGCAGTTCAGTTTTAACATTATTAATCATTCTAAAAGGTGGTTCATAGCCATCCTTAACAAGCATCCATATGCGATAATCTATAGATTGAAGAAAAGTGGACATGTGAGTTTTCTAAAAATTAAAAGGCATGTTATCAAACAATGGTGGTCGTGTAATTGAATAACCTTCAGCTGTATTACGATTACCAAAGTTAGCTATGGATCAAATTAAAAAGTTTTTCAAAACTAGATTTTATGAATCCTGCTCTGATACCACTTGAAAGTTAGATAGGGATGTTAAGCCCTGATGAACTAGTCCAGAGGCTAACCAAGAGGGGGGTGAATTAGTTATTTAAAAATTTGAGAGCAACAGGAATAATCTTTTCGATCATTTACAGCGAAAATAAGAAAACACATAAGCAAAAAGATCAACCACAGATTTCACCCAAGCAGATAATAACAAAAAAATAAAGTGCAAAAAATAATCAGAAAGAACACACTAGATTTTATAGTGGTTCGATCAACTTGACCTACATCCACTCATCAGAGCCTCCCCTCCGGGTATTGCACTAACTCAAAGTGACTCTCCTTCTGCTCCCATAGCAAGGCGGAGAAGCCTGTACAAAAACTCCTTTCCACCGACACGGTGACGCAGAGAACCTAACCTCCTTTTGCTTCCTCCTGAAGCAGGTAGAGAACCTTGAACTCCTTTCGCTTCCTCCTGAAGCAGGCAGAGAACCTGAACTCCTTTCGCTTCCTCCTAAAGCGGGCAGAGAACCCAGATCTTCTTGCGAATAATTCTCCCACAGAAAACACCAACAAGATGAAAGATGACGAACAGAGAAGATGACTCTGATTCTTTCTTGGAGCAACCTTTATGAATCCCTCAAAAATTCCCCCTCACAAGATCCTCTCTCTCTCTCCCAAACTCTCTCTCTCTCTAGGGTTTCTCTATAAAGGAAAGTGGCAAAAGATTTTTTTTGTTGGAAGAAAAAGTCTTTTATGAGAGGGCTCAAAATTTACCCTAAATCTCAACTAGTCGGCCAATATCATCCAGGACGATTGATAGATCATCCTGTATGATCAGTTCAAAATCACCTGTTTCGGCTTGGATGATCTGGCTCTTCTGGACAATCAGTGAAAAAAGTTATTCAGATCGTCCCGTACGATTCTGCGATCATCTGGGATGATTAGTGTAAATTTAGGAATTTCATCCAGAAGACCGCTCTGGTCGTCTAGAGAAACTTGTGCTGAACGACCTAAAAATGACTTGATAGTCCGGGATGATACGGATATCGTCTTGTATGATTAGTTCAAAAAGTGCCAAAATCATCCTGATCACCGCTCTAGACGTACAGCTGAAACACACTAGACGATCATGATCAACCTGGATGATCTTGTGATCCTCCCGGATGATATAATCGTATGAATTAAATATTAATTACTTTCCTTAATCACCAGACTAATTTAGGCATGATGGTACTGGATCGTCCAGGATGATACACGTATCATCCGGAACGATCAGATCAAATCTCTAAAAATAAAACTTGCCTAACTTGATATAGCGACTGAGAATTTCTGATTTGAGCCTATCATCCCGTACGATGTACGGATCATCCAGGACGATTGACTTAATCAGATAGACTTAACTTTGTCGCCCTAATTAGGGTTTCTGTTTTCACTTGATCGTCCAGGATGATGTGAATATTGTCCAGGACTATCTAAACAAAAATTGAACAGGAACTCTAATTCACTCAAACTCTCCCCTTAAGTGTATGTGTGTAAGGTTACTTAGCTAGGGAATCAGTTACATTACATTTGACTCAAGAAAAGGAAAACATTACATTTAGACACACTTGGACCCGATCTTGAGTTGGCTTGAGTTGCTTTTGATCTTTTGTACCTGAAATGGATTAGCCAAGCAAAACAAAATATAAACTTATTTGTCATCATCAAAATTATACTTTTTAAAACCAGATTTACAACAACCGTTTCCATCTTTCCATGCTTAACAATAAATACTAAAATTTCTGTTGCTTGTTCTTAAGAAATTAAGAAAAAACGTGCTAAAAATTTTGATAGTTATCTTCATGAGGTTGAGGGAAGAAAAGTGCTAAAATTATTCTACCACCGGTCTTTCTTTCACAAAAAGGAAAATCTAACACATGTATACTCAATAGAAATATATTATGGATTTATTGGAAAGAATGCATATACGTTTGAGTTGCAACAGTATATATACAACATAAATCTCTTCTTTACTTGAACATATGCTTTAAGTCGCAGTCACCTTACATAAATCCAATGCAAAGATTATGGTTATAATGAGTATATGTGAATGCTTTATGTTACAAAATTCATTTGTAAATATTCTATACAAAAGTTTATGTTTATGTTAAATATATCTTGTGTGCCAAATGTTACACTTCAGCCGCTGCAATTGCTTGGAAATATGTTTACTTCCTTAAAATGCACTACTAACCATCAAATAAAGAACTTTGTATTACTTCTTTGAATATGAATGATATTACGTAGAAATCCGGAAGCCTTCACAGGTACGCACTTACTAATTAATCTTCCCCTTTTATATTACTTTATTGAATTTTAATATGAATGGATATGTTAGAATCATTTGCTGTGAATTTGTAGAGAATAAATGTGAACATTGATATTGGCCTTTAGTTATGGCACCACTAGTATATAGTCAGTGTTACAACATATCAAAACTCTAGAGTCAGTACTTGTAACGACAATTGGACATTTATTTATATGCTAATGTTTTTTAGAATACAAAGCCTACTTCACCCTCGATCACGATGGGTGATGTGGAGTATAGGTAGAAGCCTAGGTACTAAGTTTATTTAGTTTGTATATTTCCCATTCACTTTTCATCTCTCATGAACATACATATAGCCTAAGTGTGGCACCTTTGGATAGACAACATAGACATATGTTCACCATCCATAGTCTTTGCACTTTCCATTTGTCAGCATAAGATTAGGTTCTCCAATCCCTCTTAGCTTACGAGGTCCTCTTAGATGAAGTAACCCATTGTTGCAAATAAGGATTTTCCAGTTGACACTCGATTAAGTAGGCTAAGGATACCGAAAAACTCGGGACGATGAAAAATCATAGGATCTTGACCTGGGACATCATACCCACCTGGTAGGATAGTCTTCACCCTCCAAACATCTACCAACTTGGACACTTAGCACACACTAGAAGTCACATATAAACCACCAAAGCTAGACTCTTAGGTTAGGAAGTTCATATGTTTATTTTCTTCTGTATGTTCCTTACATGTTCTTGTATGTTATTTCTTGTAGTTTTCTTTTACACTGCATTTTACTATCTTTTTTTATTGCAAATATTAAATCATTAATTATAAAATTAAAACAAAAAAATAAAATAAAAGATACCTGATTACAACTTTTGACCAAAACAACCAACACCAAAACATTGACCGATATTTCTAACGCCGTGATTTTCACATTAAATCTTCTTGATTTTACACAAAATATAACCGGTGTGTGAAGGACACTTGCATGCTTGTTTAGGATAGCCTGGAGTTTAGTCATCAATAGTCTTTAGAGAAAACTTTTCTACTCGAAATAAAATTACAAAACCCCTTAAACCATATAGAAAGATAAACTTTATATGAATGTAAATGGTATGAGTCCTCATCACATTAACAACACAGCAAAATGAAATCAGTAATTGCTTGTAGTTTAAGAAAGCATCATCTACCATTCATAGTCTGAGGCTATTAGGACTTTTTAGATGTTTACTCCAGGCTTCTTCTTAAAATAACAACCTATCCTATCTTGCATTTCATAAGACCAAATGTAATGATTTTAAAGCACTAGGTGGTTTTTAGCTGGTAGTCTTATCTAAACAGGATTATAAGTTAAGTAGAGTGGAGCTTTCTTAAGCATTTGACGGGATGAGAGATATAAGTTCCATTGCATTTTCTTAGACTAGGTTTAAGTCACTACTATGTAGTGGCTCACCTTAGCTTTAGGTTCTGAGACTGATCCTATATCATAAGCTCTCATCTTCTGGGCATTGTCTTGATCTGGTGATTAGAAATATTAGTCTCAACTTTCTAATAAAATATCAATTTAAATAAAATAAATCTCATCTTAAAACATTAAAGCTCAACCATATGATAACTTTGAGCACTTTTGAGCGATCTTAGAATTCTAGTGCTCCCTACTCTTCCTCCTTCGACTCCAAAAAGAATTGCTTAACCTTAAGCCAATCCCTTTTGAAAATTTCAAAATCTTCTAATCCTTGTCTTAAACTTTAAAATCTAAAAAATATTCACCACTACTTAATCGAGAGTGTTCTCATAAGATTTACTTCTCTTGGGATGTAATTAACCATGGGGTTTGCCCTTATGGGAAACCTACAACTCTAGAATAAATAAATCATATCTTATTCTTGTAAGGCATGGAAAAGATTTTTGGAAACATAGAAAGTCTTTTTAAAATCTATTTTTATTTTTAAATACTTTCGTAGAATGTTATCATCTTTTGAGATTGTATAATATTCTCTTTGTTGTATTTGATCATAGAAATGACACCTTTTTCAAAACCCATTCTCATTTTCAAATTCTTTGTAGAATACTATCTTCATCTTTTGAGAGGATATATTATTCTCGTTATCATATTTGATTGCGAGGACGACAAAATTTTCAAAACTTCACTTTTTTTTCCAAACACGTTCATAGGATATAATGTTCATCTTTTATGGCGATAAAAAATTTAGTCATGATGTGAGCTATGTGTGGAGGTCATGACAAGATCAACATTGATATTTGAGTGATTTCTAAATACACTAACAATCAATTAAAGATGTGTTTTAAATCAACTACCCAAACATTATAATTTTAACACTCAATTCCTTTCCAATTAAGCATCCCCTTAATGATATCCACATTATACAAACTCACACAAAAACTAGTTGATGTGATCTGATAAAAAAATACATTAACTATCAATAACTTGACCGATGAAATGATAAAAACACATCAAACTCCAAACTTAACATAACTTTGTAGGAGAAGTAGTTTAAAGGCACAAAGTTAATAATTTTTTTTTAAGTAAAACTATTTTTAAAGTTTGTTATAATTTCTCCCTCACATTTGTATGATTGTTTGTTCAACTCCATGGGTTAACTTTGTTGATAAATCCTTTAAAAAAGCTTATTATTCACCATGTCAGCTTTAGTGTACTGAGAGTTTTCCTATTTGTTATTGAAAACTATAAAAAATAATGGATGAGTATTGTTATATCGCCAAAAAATCATCTTGATCGGGCACGAATCTCGAGGAAAAACTCAAGTTGGAAACTTCAAAAATTATTTCGGAGACCATTTAAACTCTGATTTCAGCAAGCTTATAGTCGAACTGAGCGTCTCGGAAATACGAATCCAACAACACCAAATTCGACTCAATCTGAGCCCAAACGAGTCCAAATCAAGTACCCGAAGTGTTGTTGGAAGCATCAAACAGCAATTTGAGTTACCAAACGGTCTCCGATTTTGACGAGCTTATAGTCGAATCGAGCAGCTCGATGAGACGAATCCAACGAGCCCAAGATCGCAGAATTCTGATATCATTAAAACCTTCAAATGCTTGATAAACGGTTCACAATCAAGAGATTCAATATCGACCGTTCATCCGGATCACTCCTTATTTGCCCCTGATCCCTCACATATTTACGGGCTATGCCACTCCAGAAAAACTATAAATAGCCCCTCATTTCTCTTAAGAGGGGACCCAAGCCAAGAAGCCAAGAAGCCAAGAAGAGAAGAAGAAGAGAAGATAAGTCTAGGAGGGAACAGCTCCTCCTCGACCACCGCCGGAACACCGCCGGAACTCCGCCGGAACACCACCGGAGCACCACCTGGTGCCCGAGGGACGCCGGAATTCTGCCCGACGCTAGAATTCTACCCGACGCCCGAGTGACGCCGGACTTCTTTCCAAGTGACGCCGGAATTCTGTCTGACGCCCGAGTGATGTCGGAACTCTGCTTGGCCTTGTAATTAATACTCATTGTAATCTGATCGTCCTGAAGTTAAAGGACGAGTCAGCCTCGTGTATTTCAAACAACACTAGTGGAACTTTTTCAACTGGGCGTGGCCCCGTGGTTTTTCCCTTTTTCAGGGCTTTCCACGTAAAAATCCTGGTGTTTCTTTCACTCTTCTGTTTGTGTGCTGGATATACGTACAACGCTGAGACGGAAATATTAAACTCTATCGCCGCGTATATTTGAGTCCGCAACAAGTATACTTTAGGGAAAAAAAAAATTTCTCTCAAATCTTACGAGTTTGTTTGAAAAAAACATTTAACCAATAATTGTTACAGAAAAAATCTAAAGATGAGCGTGCAAAAAGGATATATAACATGCTTATTTGGCAACCATACAAGTTTTAAAAAGAAAATAGACTATAAAGCTTAATCTTCAAGAAAAGAATTATTAAACCAGATAAAACATGAAAACATATATACACATAATAAAAAAAATGAAATTTGGCTTTAAAACATATAAAAGTCACATATATTTTAAAAATGCTCCAAACATATAACTAATTTATAAAACAGTCAAGAAATCATTATAGTTGTGAATTATATAATAATTTAATATTTTAGTAAAGAAAATAAATATGATTAAAATAAAAAAAGGTGACTTAATGATTTTATGAAAAGGAGAAAATTCATAAAGATGAAATTGAAATAAAAAATACTTAATTATATCAATTATTATATCATTAATGAGAATCAATGTTATAGGTTAGCCTAAAAAAATGAATAAGCAAACAAGTACTTATCAATATAGGTGATAAATCTAAGGACAATGCTAAGAATAATAATGGATTAGAAAGAGCAAATTTAAATGCGTTTAATTAGGGTAGAATATAAACAATGTCTGAGAAAAAGGTAAAATATTTCTAATCTTAAGGATTGAAATATGAAAATTTATACAAAAGAACATTTCAAAAAAATGATGAAAATCAACGCTTTAAAAGATCAAATAATTTAGAATTAATATGATATAAATTATTATTTATAACTTACCAATAAGATTTGAACACAATGGTGTTTCTTCAATGAAAAGAGAATATTTGAAAAAAAAATACGGTAAACGCTTACTCAAAAAATTTCAAAATGGAGCAAGTAAATAGAGGTATTATAGTATATGAATGTATGATGTAAAGCAAAAAATTATTATTTTTAATTTAAAAAATATTTTAATAAAGAATATTATATGAAAGGTTAGCTAAGATTTTAGATCAAGTATGAAATATGTAGGGTGTCCCTAATAATAACAATTAAGGTGATGTTAACAATAAATATACTTTTAGATAAACATAAATAAATAGAAAATCCCTAAAAATTTCTTTTATCACTTCCTATTATAATATGTAAACATAATAAATGAAAAACAAATAGAAAATTGATGAATAAAACATTATTTTATATTTTTAGGCATCAACATAATAACTTAATTTTTCATAAACAAAACTTATGATTTGTCATAATTAGATAAATGAAATAATAAATAAAATTTATAAGAATTATTATGAACTTACATGTTTTTATTCAAAAGAATTTGAAAATAGGCCTTCATGAGTTTCATCATCTGGTATTATACCATATTGTTAATGAAGAACAACTAATTACTCCACTTTAAATTGATAACTATACCAAATTGGAATGAAAATGATAATATTACACTATTATGAAAGTATCTTTTACAAATCAAGTAATGTTATTTAATACTATTTCAAGTGAAATAGTAAATTCAAGTGAATTATCTCGATGTTGTATCATTTCAATTCCATTTTATCTTGGTTAATTAATAGGCCACTAGAAATTCTCTAAAAAATATTGAACAAAAAACTCCTAATAATATTTATAGAATTATTTAGAAGATATTTTTCATTAATAATTCATCATAAACTATGTAATATTTAATATGTAAGTCATTTAAATAAATAAATAGTTTATATGTGGTGCAATACAATCAATGAGTAATCAATTAATCAATGAATGTCAAAGGAACAAACAAAACTCACGCGCTCCTAGGGTTTCTGGGCGACTCGGCGGCGATTTGCTTCTCCTTCATTTTCTCGTTGGTTTTTCGTTGCCTATTTTGATTTTCTGCTGTGTGATTTAGGTTTTATCTCTTGCTATTCTGGATTTTCGCTTTTTTTGTTGGGGTTTTCCTGGTTCGGGTGGGCGATGACGACTCCGTCGTCATCGATCCCGTCGGTTCTCTTGGAGGGACGTTCCCGCTCCTTCAAAGATGTGTTGGCTGGTTCCACGGTTTCATCGCCTAAACTTAAATTTACTCACTCTTCCTTTAAGGGATGCCCGGCACTTTTGTTTGAAGATTCAGTTGTTGATCAGTTGGCTGCTCCTTTTGCTTTAACTCTGGTGGGTAAGTTTATGTTGCGTCGCCCTAATCTTGATGTTATTCGGAAATTTTTCGTTAACCTTAAACTGTCTGGAGCTTTTCATGTGGGTTTACTGGATCAACGCCATATTGCTATCCAACTATTTAACGATCTTGATTATAGTCGGGTTTTTGCTAGAAGAAGCTATTATATTCAATCATGTCAAATGAGGTTGCTAAAATGGACCCCTGATTTTGACGTTAGGGAGGAATCCCCTGTTGCCCCTGTGTGGATCTCCTTTCCTAATCTACGGCTTCATTTTTTTAACGCACATATTCTATTTGGATTGGCTTCGATCTTTGGTCGTCCTCTTCAAACTGACCACGCTACTGCTGCGGTTTCTCGACCCTCCGTGGCTCGCGTTTTAGTCGAATTGGATGTCTCGAAGAAACATCCCTCTGAAATATGGATTGGATCTGAGATAAAGGGGTATTTGCAAAAAGTTGAGATTGAAAATTTGCCTATCTTCTGCAACTTTTGTAAAATGCATGGTCATTCTATTAATGCTTGTTTTCGTAAGCATCCCCATTTGCGCAAAGAGAAAGAATCATCGAATGAAAAGACTGGGAGAACTGACCAGGACGTTCCGATTATGCACGAAAGTAATATAGATCATCTTGGTACTGACCTTCTAATAGATAATGTTGATGTTCAGATTTCTCCTCCTATTAATGATGTTCTTAGGATTCACGAACAGGAATCGGTTCCTGTTCTGGATGGGAAGAATTTTAGTAAGAATGCTGATGTATTGAGTACTAAGGATTTAACTGAGGCTAATGATGTTATTAACCCCTCTGCTAATGATTTACAAAATGCTGCTAATACCAATGATTTAAATGAGTATAATGTGCTTTCTCATCCGATTAATTTGTCTGTTCCTGAGCAGGAAGTTGATATTGGTCCTAACATCGTTATTCAATTATCTGTGGAAAACTCTGATAGAGGCAATGTTGAGGGCTGTGATCCTGAGGAATGCGGTTCGAAACAACATCATATTCATATGGTTGAAGATAGTTTTATGGATCTTGAGGAGGGAGAAGTCTGCCCCGCGAATATTCCTAAGCCGTCGGATGTGAAGGTTGTTTCCATTTGGGATGAAGATGGTAGAGATCCGGATTATGACTCTCCTCATTCTAGTAAGGAACATGTAATTCATGGTAAAACTTCTTCAACTTCAAACTACAATAGTGATAATTTTACGGATTATGAGGAAATGGATTTATCTGCTAGATGCATTAACAAAGATGTTCATGACAATAGTTTTATTAAAGTGCATAAGAAAAAAGGGCGTAAGCCTAAGCATATTAGCCTTCAACAACCTAGGAACACTACTAGAAAAACCCGGGCAAATACTTCTCATTAAGTTCTTTGTTATGTTTAGTACGATTATTTGGAATGTTAGGGGAATTGGGTGCCATTCAACCAAAACCCGTGTTAAAAATTTATGTCGTATTCATCATGTTTCTATTCTTGTGATTTTGGAACCTCTTATTTCTACTTCTAGGTTACCTTTTACTAAACGTTATCTTGGTTTCCATCATGCTTTTGCTAACATGTCGAACAAAATCTGGGTTTTCTGGAATAATCCTGTTAAACTGGATATTGAGGGGGACTTTATTCAAGTTATTCACTGTAAAATTGAGGCTTTTAACCTACATTGTTCGGCTTCCTTTGTTTATGCTGCCTCTTCTCTCCATGGCCGCAAAATTTTATGGGATCAGCTGATGAGTTTTCATTCCTCTTGTCATAGCTCTTGGTTAGTTGGTGGTGATTTTAATGCCATTTCTTCCTCTTCTGAACGTAGTGGTGGAGTGGTTCCTTCCTTTCGTTCTATGTCTGATTTTAACAATATGATTCTCAACTGCAATTTAATTGATATTGGTTTTATTGGTAATAAATTTACCTGGAATAGAGGCCACTTATGGCAAAGGTTGGACCGTGTGCTTTTTAATGATTCTTGGATTAATGCGTTCTCTTTCACTAAAGTGCAACATCTTTCGAGAACTATGTCTGATCATTCTCCCTTGCTTATTAAGATTAATAACAGCCAATTATTTACCTCTTTGCAATTTCGGTTTCAAAATATGTGGATGCTTAATAAGTCCTTTTTTGATGTTGTGAATCTTAATTGGCATGCTCCCTTACATCCGGACAATGCGGTTTGCGGTATGAAAAGGTTATGGTATAAACTTAAAAGATTGAAACAAGTTCTGAATTGGTGGAACCATAATGTTTTCAAAAATCTCTTTTCTAATATCTTATTTGCTGAACAATGTGTGACTTTCAATGAGAATGTTTACCAACATGATCCTTCTGAGGCTAATATGTCTTTGCTTCAAAACTCTAAAATTGAGCTTTTAAATTATCAAACTCAGGAAGAGGTTTTCTGGAGGCAGAAAGCTGCCGCTAAACATTTGGCTGAGGGTGATAGTAACACTAAGTACTTTCACGCCTTAGCTAAGAGAAATAAGGTTAGGAATAGTATTAATTGCATACAAAGGGGGGATGGTTCTTACTCTGAAGACCTGCAAGAGATTTCTGATTTAGCTGTTTCTCATTTTCAAAATCATTTTAACAAAGTTTTTCTTCCTTCTCTTGAGGTGGATCACTCCTTTATTCCTAAACTTGTTTCTGCTGAGGATAATTTATGTCTCTCTAAACCGCCCTCTATTGAGGAAATTAAAGATGTTTTAATGAATATGAACAAGGACTCTGTTGCGGGTCCTGATGGCTTCACTACTCTTTTCTTTCAAAAATGTTGGCATATTATTCAGAATGATGTTCTTTGTGCTATTTTAGAGTTTTTTGATGGTAAACCTTTTCCTAAATTTTTTTCTTCTACTTCCATTGTTCTTATTCCTAAAAATAACTCTGTTCAAACTTGGAATGATTTTCGTCCGATTAGTCTATGTACTTTCTTCAATAAATTAGTTTCTAAAATTATTACGAAACGTCTTGCTCTGATTTTACCTAGATTGATTTCTCCGTTCCAAATGGGCTTTGTGAAAGGCAGAGCCATTACTGAGAATATTTTGTTAGCTCAGGAATTGACTCATGATCTGCATGCTAAGGTGAGAGGGGGAAATGTGATCTTTAAATTAGATATTGCCAAAGCTTATGATAATATTGATTGGAACTTCATCTATTTTATGCTTGATCTTTTTGGTTTTAACTCGATTTTTATAAACCTTATTAAAAATTGTATTAATAATGTTTATTTTTCTATCAACATTAATGGGTCTAATCATGGTTTTTTCAAATCCTCTCATGGTGTTAGGCAGGGTGATCCCATCTCTCCTGCTATTTTTATTATTGCGGCTGAATTTTTATCCAGAGGGTTATCTAATTTATTTGAGCATAACCCTGCCATGTTCTTTAAGACTTTGGGAGGTTTTCATATTTCTCATTTATGCTTTGCGGATGACTTTATAATTTTTATGAATGCTTCTATTAATCATATTAACAAGATGTTGTATTTCTGTAATATCTTTGAGTTGGCTAGTGGCATGTTTTTTAACAAAAGCAAATGTTGCTTTATTCCGTCTAATAAGATTCCCCCTGATCGGATTTCGAATATTAATGAAGCTACTGGGTTTGTGCATTCTACTTTACCTTTAAAATATCTTGGTGTTCCTCTCTTTAAAGGTAGAAGACACTCTTTTTTGTTTGATGATCTGATAACTTCTATTCAAAATAAACTTTTAGCTTGGGACTCCAATTTTCTTAGTTTTGGTGGTAGATTAATCCTTATCAAAAGTGTTCTTTGTGCTCTTCCTGTTTATATGTTTCAAACTGTTTTTCCTACTAAGGTTGTCTGCAATAGGATTCACAAAATCATCAATAAATTCTTTTGGAATGGTACTTCTTCCTCCTCTAAGATTCATTGGGCCGCTTGGGATAAGTGTTGTGGGGTGTTGGAGGAGGGTGGTCTTGGTTGTAAAAACCTTTTTGATTTGACTAAGGCATTTTCTTTTAAGCTTTGGTATAACTTGCGTGCTAAAAATAGTATTTGGGCTTCTTTTATGATCTCTAAATATTGTGGCGATAAACATCCTACCAGCATTTCTCCTAAAAGTGGGGACTCTAGAGTGTGGAAAAGAATTTGTAAAATCAAATGGGAGGTTGAGCCTGTTCTTTTATGGGATTTGGGCAATGGTAACATTTTCTTTTGGCAAGATAAATGGATTGGTAATGATTCTATTGATACTATTTTGAACACTTCTTCTGTTGATTCTAGCAAAGTGAATTATTTCTTTAGTGGGAATGAATGGGATTTGGTTAAACTCTCTGCTATTATGCCCGATTTTGTGATTCAACGTATTTTAACTATTCCCATTAACACCTCTACTAAAGATATTCTTTTATGCAATTTTTCCATGAATGGTGAGTTTCATCTTCTGGATGCGTGGCATTATTTTAGATTGAAAGGTAACAGGGATAACAATTTTGTTATGATTTGGCACAAGAGCATCCCTTTTACTATTTCTATTTTTATGTGGAGGATTATGCATAAATTTATTCCTACTGAAGATAATCTTATTAAGAAGGGGTGCTTTTTAGCCTCCAAATGTCAATGCTGTTATCATATTGAAAATATGCATCATGTTTTTGTTTCTGGCCCCGTGGCCGTGAAAACCTGGGTTTTTTTTGATGACTTGTTTCAGCTTAATTGCTTCAATGCTCAACTTCCGCTTTTGACTTTACTTAAAAGGTGGTTTACTAGTAAGAAAGGGCATATTCGGAATATTGTACCTTCCATGATCCTTTGGTTTCTCTGGTTGGAGAGGAATAATTCTGTTTTTAAGGGGATTAAAATGAGGTCTACTAATGTTATTCAAAGGATTAAGGAGAAGATTTTGGCTTTGGTGTCTGTTAACCGTATCACTATTAAGAGTTTTAAAAATTGTCACAACATTAGTAGTCAACTGGGTATTAATTGGGATAAGCTTCCTCAACAGCTTATTGTGTATTGGTTGAAACCCCAGCTGAATTTTTATAAATTGAACGTTGATTATACTTCTTCTTCATCGGTGAAGGGAATTGGAGGTATTGTCAGGAACTCTTTTGGGAATCTGATTTTTGCTTATGCGGGTCCGGGTGATAAAGGTAATGCTGATGTCAATATTTTGAAAACTATTCTCTATGGTCTTCAGGTTTGTAAGGCTAAAAATTTAATTAACCTTGAGATTGAAGTTAATTGGGGTTTGGACATCTACCACTTACTTGAATTGGGTGATAGCTGCTGTGCCTCTAATAGTTTGTCTCTTATTAGGGATATTAAAAGTCTTTTGCAGCTCACTAATGCTTCCTTCAGGCATATTAATAAGGCTGGTAATGCTTGTGCTACTTGGCTTGCTCGTTGGGGTGGTCAGTTGGATTGTTCTACGGATTTTCTCCCTGAGAATGTCCCGAGGAATCTTAAAGGTTTGATTTATATGGACAAGTGTGGTACCCCTTATGTTCAAAATTATGCTTGATCCTTTTCTGTCATCTGTGTTATGCTGAGTTTTGATGGCCTTGGTTATATTTTTATTTGGTTTGTCTCTTTTCGGTTGGGGACTCCCTGGTCTTATGGCTTTGTTGCTGGTGGTGATCTTCCTTTCATCTGGATTGCCTTTGCCTGATGCTGGTTAATGTTCTCGTTGGGGGGTCTTATATTCCCTGCTCCTGTTTGTTTGTTGGGGAGGTCTGCTTGACTGTTTGTATTGATTTCTGTTTTTGTCCGGCTGCCTGCTTTCTCATCCTCTGTTATATTGGTTATTTTGCTGTCGGACGTCAGGAGTCCTGATTGTTTTACTTTTGCTTTGGTTGGGAGCTGGTTCCAAATTTTGTGTAGTTCTTATTTTACTGTACTTTGATTATTTCTTTTTTTTTTGGTTATTAACCTATAATTTTGGCAGGAAGACTGGGCTGATTGAGACTATTTTGCTCTTCCTATTTGGTGTCGATAAGTGGATATATCTTAGCTTTTATAGTTTTCTTTTTTGGTATAGTGGTTCTTTCTTGCAGATTTGGTGGCTGGATTCTTCTCAGTGGTTTTTTGGTTGGCGGAGCTCCGTTTGGCTTTGGAAGAACTGCCTTTTTTGGGTGCTGTCGCCTTGCAGCCCTAGAATGTTCTTAGGAATTTCTGTAACTTTTAGGATTAGGAACCACCGGCTCTTAGGTTTATTTTTAATCTTTCTTTGTAGCTCTTTCGAGCAGTAGTTTTGAGCTGGAGGTTCCTTTTAAGGACCTTGTAATCCCTTTTCTTAATTAACACGTAGGGCCCCACCGCCGGGCTTTCCCCCCCAAAAAAAAAAAAAAAAAAAAATGAGTAATCAATTAATTTTATCTCCACTTGATTTGTTTGCATAAATATTTTGACCTTTATGGCTTGATGAAAATTATAATAAAATATTTTAAAAGATAATATAAAATAAAATAATCTATTGTTTAATTTAACTTATCTTAAAATACCTATTTGCAATGTATGTGAGTATCCTTAACTTTAACTAATCATAAAAAATATATCATTTGTTTCTGCATCATTTTTTAATTTGTACTTGGCTAAGATAACTATACCAAATTGGAATGAAAATAATAATATTACACTATTATGAAAGATTGGAGAGGTAATTGTAGGTGACTTATAAGCGTAGATGAGTAAGAGGTACATAATTGAAAGAGACAGCTCATCAGGAAGGAAAGTTATGTAAATATTAATTTACAAATGCAAGAATTAATATTTCTAGATATATCTATGATATCACTTGATTTAATTGAAGTGATAAATTCATTATGAAGATTTCAATAATGCAAATGATTATACTTCCAACTTTTCATGTATAATCAACTACTTGCATATATGTATTATTGCAATTTAACATAAGATTCATGATGATTATTAAAATATTTTTCTAGTTAATTATAAAGTGAAAAGAGTTCATTAATTTTATGTTGTCAACATATCATGGCATGTAAATATTAAGAGACAGATTCTTATATAATTTTGTTCTTGACCATCCAAGTATGAATTATGAAAATGTGAGGTGATAATTCAAGTACCAATTATGAAAATGTGAGGTGTACTGAATATCTATTTGAAGTAATGTTTGACTATAAAATGATATATAACTTAACTGTAACAACAGCCAGTAAGAATTATACTGGTGAGCTATGAGTCTCAATAAGTTATGCAACTTTAAATAGTATTTAGCTTGCATAATTATAAAATTCAGAACATTGAAAACACAAGTAAACGTTAAACAAGAGAAAATATCATAAAATCCCATTTGACATTAACCTTTATTTTCTATTAAATTCCTACTGAATATCAATTTTAGTCATTAAATGATTTGACAACTCTTTCATAAAAATATTCAATGGAGCTCAGGTAAGCCTGGCATTATCGCCATTGAATTACATAGAGGTCTCTTTTGCCTCTTTAGGTGTCTCTTTTGCCCCACCTGCTATACATGTATCATATTCTCTGGGGTCCCTTTTGCCTCACTTATAATGCAGTGGTATATTACACTATTATGTAATATTACACTATTATGAAAGATAAGTTTTATAATAGTTAAAAGAAAATATCACATTTTAACAAATCAAGTAATATTATTTAATACTATTCTAAGTGAAATAGCAAATTCAAGTGAATTATCTCCATGTTGTATCATTTCAATTCCATTTTATCTTGATTAATTAAAAAGGCACTAGAAATTCTCTAAAAAATATTAAACAAAAAACTCCTAATAATATTCATAGAATTATTTAGAAGATATTTTTCACTAATAATTCATCATAAACTATGTAATATTTAATATGTAAGTCATTTAAATAAATAAATAGTTTATATGTGGTGCAATACAATCAATGAGTAATTAATTAATTTTATCTCCACTTGATTTGTTTGCATAAATATTTTGACCTTTATGGCTTGATGAAAATTATAATAAATTTAAAAGATAATATAAAATAAAAATATCTATGGTTTAATTTAACTTATCTTAAAATATCTGTTTGTGTTGCATGTGAGTATCCTTAACTTTAACTAATCATAAAAAATATATCATTTATTTCTGCATCATTTTTTAATTTGTATTTGGCTATGAAACTCTCAACATGTTTCTCCAACTACAGTAAGATTATATCAAATCGTTGATCTTTAAATCACAATTTTGCAGGCACTATTGTTCAATTAGAAATATTGCATGAATCTATATTATAATAATTAAAATAATATGGTCATAAATTTAAACAAAAATTATTACCTGGAAAAAAACAAAGATGTTTGGATAAGTATGCATTATATGTAAAATATAACATACAAAAGTTATGATAGCATTAAAGTTTTGAATACAAATAATAAAATATAAATTTTCTTACCTTTAATATTTTATCATTTTCTACATAAAAAAATAATGATGGTATGTCATTATTTGATTTTTTTTCTATAGGCAGCTTGATCTTTGTGTTTCTATTATTGAATTCTTATAATTAATAAAACATAATAAAAATTGTATTTCTAATATCATAATATAAATAAAAAAATAATTTTATAAATAAATTCTAAACTTACATAATGTGGCTTCAATATTTACAATAAAGGAAATCACTTTAGTGATCGGTTCACTAAATGATATGTTATGACAATTCCTTGCAAATTTCTCCATCCTTGTAAGCATATTTTTTAAGAAAAAAAAAGATACATCAATTGACTAAAAAACCACCCTAGTGATGAATCATGTTAGGATCTCAAGGATGTTTATTTTTTCTGGCTTTTGAAGTTTAAAAGAGCTCTAAAAAATATACATCATGGCCTCTCTCTCTTTTGCTGAGATACCAATTGGATTCATCATCGTGGTTTATCCGTTAGCTTATGTCTTCTTCTTTAAAGAAAATATGTTTATAATGTTGCTAAAATTTTAAGAAGTTTTTATAATGTATCATTTAGTGTGTCGATCACTAAAATGATGCCATCTATTATATATATTTAAACTGAATTATATAAGTTTAGTATTTTCTTATAAATTTAATTTTTTAATTTATATTATGATATTATAAATATAATTTTTGTAATATTTTATAGAAGATAAGAATTCAGAAATAATGGAAGTATGACGATTAGGTTGACTACGGAGAAAAATAGTATTGTATGAAAAAAATGACATCTGTAAACTAATAGACCAGGATAGATGTTGAATCAATTCAAATCAATAAAGAAAGAAATAATTCTTCTTAAATTGCACGTTATAGTAGTACTATAAAATTAATAAGATGATCATATAAGTCAACAAAATTAAAGTATTTATAAAGACTATGAAAATCCATAGCAATTTAGTACTATCAGTAAATCATATAAGAGTATAAACATGAGGCTCAATTATTCTATATTAATAACAAATTAGTATCTTATATCACATACTTAGTATCTTAATATATAACATGCTCATTCACATGAATTAGTAATACTTGTCATGTTGACCCCTACACATCAAACCTCGCATAAAGGGAGCAAAACTGGAAAATTAAGCAACGCACGCATCGATGAAAAGTTTCACTTGAAGGGTCAAACAACTTTTGATTTCAAAACGGACTATGGCGTTGCAATCAAGACGTTGAGTTTGTCTAAGTGGGAACCGCTCACAATCAAATCGGACAAGATCGGTCCAAAGGGACTATCGACACCCAAAATTGATGGGAGACATTGCCCAAATGATGTCCGATCGTAGAATGGATTTCACCATTACGTTCAAAACATCGTCAACACCCAAAATTCATAATTTACTTGTTTGAAATCACCCAATGAAATGGCACAAATCCCTAGGTGATGATTAATAAACCAGGAAAATTAGCGTACGACGCCACATAAACGACATCCAATCATAAAACAGACTTCGCCATTTTGTTAAGAACGCCATCAATACTCAAAGAAGATAGTTAATTTTAACAATTAAAGCTGCGTGAGAGGATTGACACACATCTTGAGGCAACACTCGCAAAACTAGGAAATTGGCGCTCGACATCGCTCGAACGACGCTCGATCATAAAATGAACTTTGTCGTTGCATTCAAAACACCATCAATACTCAAAATTAATTTTCAATTTGTTCAATTAACATTCCACGGCAAAATCAGCATGATTCTTAAAGTGATTACATGCAAATCGAGGAGTTGCACGCAAATTGAGATAGTTCTGAACAATCAAATAAGTTCTGTCCTTTTAAAAATTAATAATAATAATAAGTTAAACAAAATTTCAAATCACAATTAATTTTGATTATCTCAGATTGTCGAAGCCTGCTCTGAACTTCGTCAAAATCCCTTGAATCCGGCTTATCACCCGTCGTTTCATGTAAAATCTTGAAGCCGGCCTCGAGCGAATGCCTTACTCTGTCGTTAAAATGAAGCAAGAGAGGACATTGCTACTTTCTGAACTTCTTATGCACTGATTCACCTTCAAAAATCCAGCCGTCCTCCTGCTCTGTACCGACATACCTTTAACCCATTTGCATTACTCGTGAAACCTCCCTGTCCTTCTTTCCTTCTTCATGCAAGAAAATCATCAAAGTCGTCTGTCCCTGTTCAGCCTTCCCCTTGTGTGAATCAAGTCCTAGCAGATCCCGTCAATCCTCCATTCACGTTTAACCCCAACAGGTCACATGCGAACCCTTCTCTCCCGTCTCCACATCTCTAGCTAGTCAAACATCCGAACGCCTCTTCCTCTAGTCCTAGCCACAACTCCACAGTCCCTTTATCGTTGATCATCCTTCCACGACCCAGCCCCATCACCCATCCAACTTCACTATGCCTAGCTTCTCACCAACTAAAATCTACATTTAGCTGACGCCACCTTACCTGAGCCCTTTTCAAGCTGCCGAACCAAGCAGCTGCTTCTCAAGGATATCCGACCAATTCCATTCGGCCAAACTCCCAAACTACAACATCCTTACTAACTCCCTCTACCTTACAAATAATTCGCTACAGTCAAGCTACAAACTCATAAACCCTCTTTGAAACAAGAGTAAAGCTGAATGCTCTTTTCTTTTTGCTTTTTTTTTTTCACGTGAAAAGACTGTTCTTCTACAGCCACATGAAGCCTTCCACTCTCTAATAGAACCCCACTAATCACCAAAGGCCCACCTACACCTCTTTACCTCACATCAATAGCCCATCTAAAAACAACATCTGGCTAAAAAAAAAGAGGAGGGCTCTAACAATCCATTAAACTTCTAACTCATCATTCCAAGTTCTCGCAATCATAAAACAATTCACTATGCATTCCCTTTCTAGCCCATTCTCCATCAACAGCATACTTCAAGAGCCCATATTCAGCCCCCATCAAACCAAAAATCCATTCTAAACACATATAATTCAAACCTCTCCACAAGCCCGTTTCCTCATATTCCAAAGAAAAAAGAGGCAAACAGTTAACTCCCCTCTTTCCCTATTTCATTCTATTTTAATATTATTGTGTTTTGTTTTGTTTCATTAATTTCACTATTAGCCATTATTTCATTTTCATTTTTATTTCTTTTCATTTTGATTTGTTTTCTTTTACTAATTAGCAAATATTACTATGAATTGCTCACAAAAAAGAAGGGAAAAAACGACAAAAAAAAGTAGAAGTGAGGGAAATTTAAAAAAACAAAAACAAAAAAAAAGGTGAGGGAAATTTTAAAAAAGAAAAAAAGAAAGTAAAAAAAAGAAGGGGAAAGGGAAATTAAAAAATGTGTGTATTTTTGCATTTTGCAAATTTTCGTCGTTGTCATCGTCAACATTTCGCACAGGTATAACCCCTCGAACTCAAAATCCCCCCAAAGTCTTGTTTTCGGTGCTTGTAGCACGACGAGCAACCACCCATGTGCATTTTTTTTAGCACGTTGGGAGGAAGCTTGCCACGATGCTTGCGATGAGGCTTGCAAGCCTTGTGCATGCTTTTCTTAGCACGGCGGGACAAATTATGAGTGCCCATACGTGCCGCAGTGCCAGTGGTGAATCAGCTGCATTTTCAAATAGGTACCCCCACAGACTCATGCATGCTTTTATTGGCATGGTGGGGTTGAAGACTAAGGCCGCGTTGTCACACGATATCGACCATACACATCTTTCTTGACGTAGTAGGCAGACTAAGACTCCAGTAGTTTCCCCTAAATAGGGGAGATGCGGGGAGGCTGCCAAAATTTGGTCTGAAAATACAGAACTTGAATAATTATAGGGGACTTAAACTGAACATGAACTATAGGGGACTTGAATTAAATCATAGGAAATTGGAATCTAATTTGACAAGTCCACAATTATAACAAAAATACACGTGCTAAATAACAAATCTGAACTGTTCAATTGAACATCAACAAGTATGATGAACTTGAACTTGGAAATTGAATGATAAGGAATGAAATTTGTGAATTGAATCATAGAAGGCTTAACTTAACATGCAATATGCAAATGCATAAATGAAGTTAAGATGTAAGCATACAAGTGAGAATTCATGATAATATAACAAAGGTTATGTGACATAGCTTGCTTGCAAACAACGGTAATCTAGCCGCCTAACCTTTCTTAGCGGCAATCCAGCCATTGGCTGTTTGGATCTAACCACTTTCTATTGTTCAATCTCTCGATGTCGCCTGAACCGCCGCTGTTTCATCCGCCGGCTAACTTTGCTTCATTCAGCCACAAGCTGTTAACTCTAGTAAGCTGTGGCCGAGGAACATTTAGGTGTGTGATCTAAGTCGAACAAAAGAAGTGTTGTTGGAATTATGGATGATTGAAGACATGAACATTGGGAGGAAAGAAACTTGGATAATGAGCTCGGGCTTCCTCCTCCCTTCAGCTCACCTTTACAAGGGGAGAGCAAATTGGCTGCACCGTTGACTTGCTTCGGTGAGGTAAACTATTTAAAACTTAGAGCCCATAGGTCTTTAAAGCCTTGCATGTGATTAGGGGCCCCTAAGCCTTAAGTACTTATAGAAACGCTGCATTTAATTTTCCAACCCAATAACCTGTTAGTGAGTAGGACCTTACTTGTTAGTGCCAAACCTAGGGGATGGGAGGCATAGTGTTGATTAGGGGGGTAAACAAGTTGAGTCGAGTCTAGTTTTGGGACTATTGAACTCAGCTCGTCAGTTGGAAAGCAAGCTTGAGTAGGAGTCTAACTCAAACTTGAGTTCATCCCACTATAAATGAGCTCAAGCCAGCTTGCGAGCCTTTACAATTTGGGTGAGTCGTCTGCCTTATGCATCATCCAAGTAAGTTGAGCGCGAGTCCTGCACTCATAATCCACATCACTAAGTGAGTCGGACACGTCGTCCAAGTGAGTCGAGCCTGAGTTTCACTTAGAGCCCAACACAGTCTGCCTTGCACGGGTCGTACGCCTTGAGCCGTGTGATTTGAGCGGGATATAGGATTTGATTAAAAATTTCAAAATTAGGCTTAGGCTGGATTAAAATATTTATTAATAATATTCATATTTAATAAATAAAAAATTAATATTTGAGCTGGCTCATGAGTTCACATTCTAGCCTCATAATGTTTGAACTCAAGCTCGTTTAATAAATGAGCTCGAGTTTGAGCTCAAGCTCGACTCATGAGCTCGATAAGCTTGGCTTGCAAGCCCATTAATGAGTTGAGCTCGAGCCAGCTCGCTAGTAGACTCGGCTCACTTACACCCCTAGTGTTGATTAATTACTCAATCTGGTGATTAAATTACCTGAACTTAATTCCCAAGTGTATAGTTATATTTATCTTGGGTGATTAATTATGAAATCTAGGAAGGCTTTGATGAAGTCAATTTTAGTAAATTCTAAGCATATATTTTTTATATACTTATGTTTCAAACCTCACTGCAATCGAAAATCATCGAAAAATCATTTGATCTATCAATTAGTAAACCCAAAAAATGTACACACATAATTGACATAAGACTTTATTAATTTATAATAAATTTAAATTACACCTTAATAATACATTTTAAAGATTTGGCTACTCAGAACTAAACACTAAGCAAGTGAAAATTAAAAGCCCCATTAAATTAAACATACAACTGCTGAAATTGTAAAATCCCTATTAATTCACTTAATTAATTCATTAATTAAAATTCTAAACTTATAAATTTATAACTAATTCCAGAAAAGTCTAAATCATACAAACTCAAAGCTAATGAACTCTAAATTAAGTCTAATTTTTATTAAAAATCAGAAACTTCCAAAATCTTAAGTAAATTAAAAAGTCAAACATGAAGTCAACCCAACACATAACCTCAAACTTAAATAACATAAACATCAAGCCTCCTAGGATATTTCGAAGATAGGCAACCTTTATCACACACTAAAATTTGTTTGTTAGGGCCACTAACTCTAGTCTTAGGCTAGGCTATAGTGTGTTGGTGTGATGCAGGTACCTTTGCTTGGAGAGTATCATTGGTGTGTTTCTTTATTTTCAGTACTCTGGATGTCATGGTATGCATAGTTACTTTTTTATTGGTGCACCATAGTTAATTAAATTATATGCTCATACACCATATTCATACATGAATATGTGTTTATATTATCTTTCCTTTGTTGTAAGAAGAGAATCATAGTAGAATCTATCTAGACTTGCTTATAAAATAAAGTGAAGTAGAATGTACCTATGTGTAAATGTATATGTAGAGGATCAAATGTAAATATAAAATATCTAGAATGTATTTAGATTGAGTTGCATACATTCAAAGAGTTATAAAAGGCTAAATATCATAATCTCATTTTCTCTGGAGGGTGTTCTCTTTTAGAACTTTATAATGTAAACTTTGAGCCAAAAGATAATAAGTAACTACATTTCGACCTATCTTATTTATAGGAGTGGAAATCCAAACATGTTGTGGTGGAGTATGTCCACCTTACTTTCTTGCAGACCCTGAGTTATATTTATATTTACATATGAATGAATAAAATATTTTATTTATGTATTTGCTTTAGGCATCATCATACATGACGTTAGCTAGATCTATTTGCATATTGTTCAGTCTTGATAAAAATCTCTAAATTAAAATGCTTGACTCCATAGGATAGAGCCACCTAGTGATTGATTGCGTTTAGGATATTAGCTGATAGCTCACTCCTTATAAGCATATATCTAGATTGTACACACCTCAATGTGTCTTTTCTAAATCTTAAACAAATTCTAGTTCTCTAATTTCTTCTTAAATGTTAAATTAATTTTTGATCTTCTAAAAGAAACTTTTAATCAAATGTTCATACACTTAAAAGATCTAATCTTCACTGAAAATGAAGAGAAGAGTGTATCCCCTTTGGATTAAAAGAATTTGGCAACCCTTCTACGTATTAAACTAAGAACAAAAAAAAAATAGCATTGCTAATCGATAGTATTGTTAGGTCAAGGCCTAAAATGTAATTAATTGCGGGGGCTTGTGTCTGTGGGAAACCGACACCCACATCAAATAAACCCCCCTCAAGCTGATGTATCGAATGGGGGAAATCTCTTGACTATCTAATTATATACATCATAATCCATCAAAATGTGTAGGCAAAAGTCATTTTTTTTCATGGATAATCATATATATAATTCCATATACTCTTCCATTGGCTTGCTTGTGTAGAGTGTAAAGGTTTGCAACCATTTTGTCCTATGGGATTATATGGTCATACCCTTTGTATTTTAATTCCATGAGTAGTATCCTTACGGAAACCCACAGTTAACACCAAACCATAGTATTAAAAGGAAAACTCGTCAACACATCATCTTGTGCAAGCCAGTTAGTCTCCAACCAATATCAATAAATAATCAACCTTTACTTATTTTCACATATATAATTATCACATTATTACAAAAGTAATAATATCCATCTATTTTACAATCACATGCCTATACTCATTTACAAAGCTTATATTAATATGTTTGTATTAAAATATCAAATTATTATTCTATATAAATAGTACTAAATACAATAACTTTCATTTTTCTATGTGAAATTACGAAATTAACCAATAATAATATCCAAAATAATCAGTACTATAAAATACAAAAAGTTATGTGGTAGAAGTTCACTAAATCAATTTGGAAGAAATTAAATAGTCGAAATCAAAATATTTGAAAATAAAAATAGGATAAAAGTAACATACACGGATGGAGCATCACCTTTAAATAGATAACAAACCCACCCCTTGACACATAAAACATCTACTCATATCTAATAAGAGTGACTCAACATCATCATTGATGAACTCAATCACCTTAGATTTGATCCTCTCAAGTAATTATTATAGTAAGTCAACACAAACTCTCAAAAAACATACATACGAGGAGCTTCTAACTGCCACTCTACAGTTCATGCTACTTGAACGACTATAATTGTCACTCAGCAGCCTCCAAGCATAACTACCTATTAAATAACTACCTCACATGCATGAAGAGTTTCCAAATGAAGGCTTACATAACATATGCAAGTCATTGTACCAAATCACTTAAATCTCTTTATCTTTATAGTGTTTCCTCTTTTCGGTATCTGCTAGTTTCCCTGAACAATTTTGTCATTCTCTTGTTGCTCTCAGTGTGGTCAAAAAATCTCAATGTTCATACTTTGTAAGGTTCTTGGTTAATTATATAACGTCTGAATGCTCATTCTTAGATGTCCATTTCACTTTGGAAGGCTGTGAATTGAACAGTCAAAAATCTAGGTGTTTATGAAGAGTGGATTATATTGATGTAACCAAGTTCCAGCTTTTCTAAGAGAAATGCATGGCTTGAGTGAGTAACTAGATATGACAAAACCATGCAGTTGGAGCAGTTCTGGATAGTCTTTTGTGACATAAAAGATTTCATTTCCTTTTGAATGTTAACAGTAAGTTCATTAATAACATATGTGTTTGCTGAACAATTGGATCTGATAATCCTGAGTTACAGTTCACCCCCATGAATAATAAGGTTTCTTATAATTTAAATTTGTAGTGAATGATTCCATATTTTCCACTTGTTATGTGAACTGCATACTAAATAATGGAGATATTTCCCCTCTTAAATTGAGATATTTTCCTGATAAGCATCTTGTTTCTCTTCTTCAGTTGGTTGAACACTACAATGACAGAAAAGGGAAGGTCTTGAATACCATTTATCTAGATGGCTTTGACAACGTAATACCTGTTCTTATGAAATAATTGTAATAACTCATAATAACTTTTTCGAGCGAGTTTGGCCCAACTTTAAAATTAAAATTTTGACTTCATGTTGACTCTAATTTGATTCAAGATAAAAATTGATTTAAATTTAGCTTACTATCTTAAAATTATTTAAATTTGATTCAAACGTACTTGGTTTTGAGAGGGCTTGAATTGATTTTTTATTTATTTATATTTTTATATAATTGATAATTCTATGAATTGTATTATATGATGGAGCTCAAAATTAAGTTTCAATATTGGGTCAAGCTAAATTTCAAGCAAATCTTGAATGATAGCATCAGGACTAAGCATAACCAAGCGAGGAAGAAACTAAAATGTTTTTGTTGCAGGTCGAAACATTTGTGGCAGTAGAGAGATAAAGAGTTTAACATCTTAGCTTTAAACGAAAGATCCAACACACATACAGATAAAGGGGAGAGGGATGCAGTAATTATAAGAGACCTGAATTTTTACGTGAAAAATCTGAAAAGAGGAAAAACTATGAGGCCTTATCCAAACAAAATGAATTCATTAATGTTTATTGTTGATTACAAATGATGCCCTTCCTTTGGAGAAGGTGTTGGATCAATGTAATAAGTATGCATAATATAGAACATAGTACATAGTTGGAGTTAGAAGAATCTAATGACATGATAGTTGCTCTCAAGAGGATATTGGCCTATTTGTTTGGTTGGAAGGATTGTAGTTGGGTTACGAAGATCAAAGGGACCGTAGTCAGCAGATGATGAAGGTTGAAAGGATCATAGTTGGGCAATAGTGGTCCAAGGGACTGTAGTCGGTGAGCGATGGTGGTTAGAAGGACCTTAGTCAGTTGATGATGGCTAGAGTGACCATAGTTGGTGAGCGACAGAGGTCAAAAGGGTTATAGTCTAACATGGTGGTTGGAGGGATCATGATCGTATGATGGTGGTTGGAGGGACCGTAGTCAGCGGGCGACAGAGGTTCGAAGAATAAATCGTAGTCGGCGAGCAACAAAGGTCAAAAGAATTATAGTTGGGCGATGGCGGTCAGAGGGACCATTGTCGATGGGCGACGAAGGTCGGAAAGATCATTGTCAGGTGACAATGGTTAGAGGGTTTGCAGTCAGGGTACAACAAAGGTCGGAAGGACAATAGTCAGGTAATGGTGGTCCAAGGGACTATAGTCAACGGGCGATGAAGTTCAGAAGGACCGTTTTTGAGTGACAGGTTAGAGGGACTGTAATCTCGTTAAGTTGTTCGATTTGACTATAAGCATGCCATATTTACAGTCATTTGGTCATCCAATTAATGCTTTAAAACTTCCAAATTTATTTCAGTCTCTTTATTTGGACCCATTTGGATTCAGATTGGACTAATTTTGGTGTCATTGGATTTGTCTCCTTGTAATGTTCAATTTGACTATAAGTTTGCTAAAATTAGAGTTCAAAGGGTCATGAGTTTAATTTTGGAAGTTATCTACTCATATATGCTTCAAGATTGGTGCTTGATCAAGATGATTTTTTATGATGTGTCCGTCATATTAAGCATTATTATCTTTTCCATACACTACATAACACCAAGAACTTGTACATATGTGTATACAACATATAATGGTTGCAGAGGTAGTTATACAACAAAGGCTGTGATTGCCCATGATAGAAACATCAATGGAGATGCTGAAGGAGTCTGAAAAGTATGTCCTACAGATGAATGTGGAGAAGAGCACTTCAACATGCAATACCTTTTAGAAAGTTTATTAGATATCACTTATCATTTATCAGGATCATGAAAGTGAGTAGCCAAATATTTGATTATATTTTGTACGCATTAAGTGCCACTTGATCTTCCAAATATTATGAGGTAAAATCAAAATCATGATAAAATATAATGGTTTTTGGGAGATCATGTGGTTAATCACTTCGTCAAAAAATTATAATGCTATGCAACAATCATTTAAGGTTTAAGAACTAGAGAAGTGAGGCATTTTGATATATTTATAAACAATTATAAAAATGGAGTCATATTTTGATATATTTATAAACACTTATAAAAATGGAGTTATGTTTCGTATTATTTTTAGGAAATCCTAAAATGAATCCCATATTAATATCTTCCTAAGGTCAGCTAGAGATATACAAAGTTGTATTCAAAGCACTTTATCATGCAATACCTTTTAGAAAGTTTATTAGATAGCACTTATCACTTATCAAGATCATGAAAGCGAGTAGCCAAATAATCAAATTTGTTGATAGGATTGTTTGGATGAGAGCATATAATCTTCATGACAATTGTTCTTCCATGAATTTACATGTGAACTAAACTTAAACCTAATTCATGATCTTCATTCATATCTCCAATTTGTTGTAGCATTCACCCAAAGCTTCATAGTGGATAATATTATTGTCAATACAACAAATGTTCTACATATATTTGATTTGTGATCTCACCAGCTGTATCTGTTCAAACAAATTCAATACTGTTGTGTGCAAAAAAATACAATTGTTAATTGTATAATCTTACAAATGTGCAATTGAGAATGAGTTGTTTTAACATAATCTCTTAATTGTATAATATTACAAATGTGCAAATGAGAATTATATAATCTTACAAATGTTCTTAACTAATTGAATATTCTTGCTCTTCAATTTTTTTTGACATTGGTAAATACTTCTTAGAATTAGTAAGTTTTGTTACTTCTCGATTTATGATCTCATAAAAAAAAGGAAAGAGCAAAACACTTCAATAGTAATCATATAAATATAAAATGAATTCATATTATGATAAATTTATTTCATTTGCATTAAAAATAAAAAAAATGAATTTAGTAAATATTTTAAATTCAATTGAAAGAGGAGAACTAGCTATTCGATTGAAATTTGTCCATGAAAGATACTTAGCTTTACTAGCAAGCAAACTCAAGAGACTCAAACATGAGAACTCATGGTAAGTATGAAATGAAGAAGAAGTGATGAGGACATTCAATAGTGGAGAGTTTACCAGAGGAGAGGCCGGAGATCTACGACAATGATTACACTACCTCTCCTCCTAACCGCCGACCAAACTCCTCCCAAATCCCCTCCTAGCCGCTGGCCCTAAAACCTTAAACCTACCCCTAGCCACCAGCCACACCTCCTTTATCTCTTGCCTCCCAATTTCAGATTACAAAATTAATGCTTTCTATATTTGATACATCTTAAATTAGGAAAGTCTTAAATTTAGATTTTAAATTCATTTGAATTTGATTTCTTTCCTAAAACAAGATGAGTTATGATAAAAAAAGTCTCACAATCATGTCAATTTGAATTTAAGTAGAAGATTTGCCATAATTCCTCCTCCCTTAATTGGTATCCTATGTTTGGGAAGTCTCATAAATCCAAAATCAATTTCCCCCACTCAAGAATGTCATCGGCCCTCTCTCTCCCCTCTTTCCCCTTTGATCCCTCCAATTAACTCTCCTTAATCAATTACCCCAAATTAATTTTAGATTTGGAGATTTGTTATAAATCATATTTCCTTAATTTGGAAGCTATGTTTAGCAACTCAAATAAAATCCCAACTACTCTCCCCACTAATTGCTAGTCGCCCCCTTCACTTTCCCTCCACTTCCAACTTTTATTTTCCTATTATTTCTCTACCAAATTAATCCTGCTCAACCTAAAATTGCTGTCTAGAAAATTTGGCAAGACCACCAAGTTCTTTGGCTATCCGGAAGATCACCCTTCGTTGTCCCAAAGCCCCAATAACCACTAGTTTGCTATACATTCATGAATGGATGATCTGGAGCTTGATTACGGCTTCATATTTGATGATTAAAGGTTAATCGTCATTCATTGATCTCCGTTCTTTGACATAGATCTCGAGAACGATCACTCTAGCGAAGATTACGTGGAATGAATCCTCTTCTTCGTTGCAACAGCTATTGATCGACGACAACCTGCACTTCAGTGACAACTCTCTTCCAAACCCTAACGAAGGTGGACTCTCTCCCAAATCTTATTTCTTTTAAGTCTTCCTCAATTGTGGCATCATGAAAATTATTTAAGTTTTCTTCGCCTATCTAATTATCAAGAGTGTGAGTGAGGGATCTAAATAGTGACTAATCTTATTGTTCTAGGGATTTCCTTCGAAAACCTTCATGTAATGCAAAGCTTGATTTGAATTGTTTATTATATTCCTAATGATTATCCTGTAACTAATTGCCTAATCTAATCATCTCCTTGTTATTTTCAATCTTTCAATTAAAATTGCTAGGAGTTGAAAATTTATTATTACTCTTCATAAAGCATGTGATTTTCTAATTCAACATTAAACTATGCATATAGTTCTACATCATCTAGTATCAGAGCATGGTTGCATTTAGGTGCCTATTAGGATTTCTTTCTTACATGTTTTAGCATCTAAATTGCATCCTGCACCCATTAAAATTACTTGCCTGTTATCATATTATTATAATTACTATTATCTTTTAAATCTACATAATTCGGAGTCACCCTTAGACATAGGATGGACCCGAAATAAATTTACAGGACTTTAGATCTATTGGTAGGACATATGAACACAATCAGCCAACAACTTAGGGAAAATCAAGCCGACATAGCTGAACTTCATCGCCACACGACTGAACAGTTTGATACACTAGATCGAGTTAGGAGTCACCCTACACCTGACATACCTTGTAGGCATCCTTCCATGTATGGGGATGACATCGTACCTGATGAGGGACACCCCCATGCCCATTATCGAGCTCTCCAATATATTTATGACCTTAATAAAGACCCTAATATACCTTTGATGAAAAACATTAAGGTCAATGCCCTAAATTTTGATGGTACTCTTGATCCCCAGCTCTTTTTGGATTGGATCAAAGAAATTAATGGTTTCCTTAAATGGTACAACATATCTGAGACTAGAAAGGTTAGGTTTGCTGAAATGAAACTCACGGGCAGGGCTAGTCAATATTGGGCCAACCTAAAAAGCCTTAGAGAATTCCGCAATGAGTATCCCATCATTGATTGGCCTTCAATGAAACACGAGCTCAAATAAAAGTAATTTCCTCCCTTGTACTTCATTAGGCTCATGGATAGGTGGAATAGGTTAACGCAGGGCAATAAACTGGTAAAGGAATACATTGTAGCCTTTGATGACTACCTGATTAACTGTAAGGGGAAAACCTCTACTATCCCCACTCAAATTTTGTCCATGTTCTATACCAGATTATGCGAGGACCTGCATAATGAACTATTTGCCCATAGCATCTCTACTCTGGAAAATGCGTACAGCCTAGTCTTATACCTTGAGGAGACCCCTCCCCAGCACCCTAGTCGACACAAAGATTCTAGACCCTCCAGTGGATCGACCCTTCACCATACCACTTCCCAGCCAACTACAGGAAACACTAACCGACCACCTTCTGGTCCTACACCCTTTCCTGACTTTAAGGGCAAGCCTCCAACCCCTGATACTCCTAGCTCTCACCCAGGGACCAAGTGCTTTTGATGCCAGGGGTAGGGCATATCTCTTCCCAATGTTCTAGTTCTTATAAAGTCACCATTATTGAGGAGATCACTGAAGATGAGCTTGAGCCCATGGCTGACAAGATTCACCAAGCTGAAGATTATGGTGAATTCTTTGAGAAGGATGATGACACTGATGTCGTTCACTGTATACAAAAAGTAGACACTTCTCTCATCTGTGTGGTGAGATATGCACTATCACAACCTATTGCCACTGATGATTGTCGTAGGACTTCAATCTTTCACACCTACACCAAAATTTAAGGTAAAAACTGTAAAGTCATAGTGGATAGTGGCAGTTACATCAATACTGTCTCCTTCAGCATGGTGTATAGACTTAGTCTGTCTGCCATTCCTCACCTTAAACCCTACAAGGTAGCTTGGGTCAATGCCACTACCTTAGAGGTGAAGGAACGAAGTCTCACACCAATCTCCTTTGTTAATTATAAGGAGAATGTGTGGTGTGATGTTTTGGTGATGAATGTTGGACAAATCATCCTAGGGTGTCTCTTGCTCTTTGACAATGATGTCTTCATCTATGGGCGTTCAAGCACCTACGTGGAAAAAGATTAAACTTCTGCCAACACAACTCAGGATTAAGGACGACCCTAAATCCAATCCAGTCAAGCTTAAGAAGGGGTTGAACCTTGTGACAACTAAGGTTCTTGATTCTGAAATAGCCCAAGGTGCACCCCTGTATGCCTTAGTCGGCCATAAGACTTTCATTGAGTCTGATGAGCCTATTCCTCAGGAGGTCCAACCCATACTGAGTGACTTTGCTGATGTCTTCCCTGATGATCTCCCCGATTAACTTCCTCTATTAAGAGTCATCCAGCATGCTATTGATCTTATTCCTAATGCCTCACTTCCCAACCTACCCCATTATCGCATGAACTGTTATGATTTGTGTAAATCCGTTCATTAAAGAAAATTTAGATACAGATTATTTTTGATGATTACAAAAACTTTTTATTTGTTTTATTCTTCTCCTAACATATATTGGAGTTTCTTTTTTTATGCACTAACATGTTCTTTCAAAATATTCGCACTCCAGATTTATGAAGACTTCAAGTTCATGTGTTAATGTTTATTATAAGAGAAGCCTATATTTTTTATTTTCTTGAGTCTGAGAGAGTGTGATTGTAAGTTGGATAACTGTGCACACACACACACAATGGGGGAGTAAAAAACTTAATTTTTTTTAAAACTGATCGTACAGTACGATATACAATTGTGCGGGATGATCTGTATATATGTCCTCCATAACAAACCTATCTGGCTTGAAATTTTTTTTTAAGTTTTGTTTGTACAGTACGACATATAGTTCGTACAGAAGATTTGTGGTACGAACTGCTCTATTTTTGTTTCATACAGGTTCGTATGGGACAAATCATTCATTTTTTGAACTATTCATACAGTACGAAATATGGTTCGTACAGAAGGTTTTGTGGTACGAAGGGCTCTATTTTTGGTTCGTACTAGTTAGTACGGGACGAATCATATAATTTTTGAACTATTCATACAGTACAAAATATGGTCGGTACAGAAGGTTTTGTGGAACGAACGCTCTATTTTTGGTTCGTACCAGTTCGTACGGGACGAATCATTCATTTTTGAATTATTCATACAGTACAAAATATAATTCATACAGAAAATTTTGTGGTACGAACGGCTCTATTTTGGGTTCGTATGGGATCATACAAGATAAATCGTTCAATGATTTAAACTATTCGTACAGTATGAATATTGATTATATGGGACAATCGGGGCGCGTGAAACTTGAAAATTTTAGTTTTTGGATGGTTTTTCTTCTCCTTAGTATTTAAGGACCTTTAAACTGACTTGTAGAAAGATGCTTCTACGAATTTCTTCTTGAGAGAGGAAGGGAGAGTGATAAGAGAGAGTGTTTGGGTGTGAGTTGAGTGAGATCCTCGGAGTAAAAAATTGTGAGGGGATTCACAAAGTTATCCAAGAGTGAGGATTTCATTGTTTTATACTTTAAGTCACTTTTCTATCTCCTTGAAGACACTTGAGAGAAGATCTTTGAAGAAGGTTCAGTTCTCTACCATCACCAGGAGGGTGAGAAAGGATGACTGGTTCTCTGGCATCACCAGGAGGGTGAAAAGGATGACTAGTTCTTTGCCGTCACTAAGAGGGTGAAAAAGGATGATCGGTTCTCTGCCGTCACTTGGAGAGTAAAAAAGGATGACACTTCTCTACCACACCAAGTTTGTGGAAGAGAGTTTGTAAAGGCTTCTCCACCTTGCTGTGGGGGCAAAAGGAGAGTCACTTGAGTTTAATGCAATACCTAGAGAAGGAGTCTCTAGGGAGTGGATGTAGGTCTTGTTTGACCGAACCACTATAAATTCTGGTATTTTCTGTTCTTACTTTTTATTTTTCTGCACTGTTATTTTTTATGCATTTTATTTTTCTGTGGTTGAATTTCTAAGATTGAAAATTATTTAAAAAAAAAATTCACTTTGTTCGTACTGTACGAAGGTAAATCATACTGTATGATTTACATAAGTTTTTTTTTTATATATAAGTTTTTCAAAATTCCAAGAGAAATTGTTTAAAAGGACCAATTCACCCCCCCCCCCCCCCCCCCCCCTTTGGTTAGCCTAGGGATGTAAGCAATAGGTCTAATAACCTATTCGGGCTTTCAAGTGGTATCAGAGCTTATTTCAAAAATTACTATTTAAACTACTTTTTGAAATTTGATCATGGCTAATTTTGCAAACCGAAACACTTTAGAAGGTTACTCGATCACTAGACCACCTTTGTTTGATAATATCCCATTTGATTTTTAGAAAACTCGCATGTCTATATTTCTACAATCTCTTGATTATCACATGTGGATGTTAGTACAAGAAGGTTATACTGAACCCACTAGAATTATAGAAGGAATTAGAGTTCAAACACCTTTTGTCGAATGGACTGTAGAAGAATGTGAGCTAGCTCAATTAAATGCAAAGTGTTTGAATAGATTCTTTTGTGCATTGAAATCAGAAGACTACATGAGTGTTTCGACTTGTAAATCAGGAAAAAAAATTTGGGATAGGCTTTGCATTACTTATGAAGGTACAAATGAAGTGAAGCAAACTAGGTTGAACATTCTTTTACACAACTATAAACTATTTCGCATGAAACTGAATGAATCAATCTCTAACATGTATACACGCTTTACTCATATTGCTACTTCATTGCATGGCTTAGGTAGGGAATTAACGAATGCAGAAAAAGTAAATAAGTTACTTCGTTGTTTACCTGTTGCTTATGATGCAAAGATAACTGCTATAACTGAATCAATTGATTTAAATGTATATTCTATTGACAATCTTCTTGGATCACTAATTGCTTACGAGCAATCTGTGACTCAAAGATAGATTGATGCAGGAGATAAGTGAAAGGAGAACAACATAGCTTTGAAGGTAGATGATTCAGATAGTGATCAGTCACCACTTGAGGATAAAAAGGACATTGCCTTGATGATAAGGAAGTTTAGGAGTTTCCTAAGGAGGACGTAGAGAAAATGCCAATAATGGAACAAGGTTAAGTTCCATAAAAATGCAAAAGGTTTCTAATGATGTTATTTTCTATGAATGCAGGAAGCCAGGTCATATAAAGACTGATTGCCCCAATCTCAAGAGAAATCCTAGCAAGGAGAAGGCCGAGGAGAAACCAAAAAAAAGAAGGGGTAAAAAGAGACTTCAACGAGCATTTTGGGTGGACTTAGCTTCAGATTTCCCAGAAACTACACCAGAAGAGGAAGTCACAAATTTGTGCTTGATGGCTGACAATCTTGATCAATCAGATCAAGAAGAGGTATGTGACAAGTTATGAAGAATTGTTTGAAGTTTCTGAACACATACATACAGCATATAAGAAACTAAAAAACTGCATGCTAAGTTGAATTTGGATTATTTAGAGCTGTAAAAAGAATATGAGATCTTTAGGAAAGATCATGCATTAATTGATAGCAACCACATGACCTTGTTGGATGAGTTTGATGATTTAAACAAACAGTATAATCTTTTAAAATCATCTCACACTGAACTTGAAAATGATTTTAAAACTTATATGGATGAATCAGATACTAGAAAGCTTAATTTGAAGATTGATAATTTGATTTCAAAAAGTGCTAATGCTTATCTTGAAGTTCAGTTAAAAGCACTTAAAGAAAATAGAAATCCACCTAAACTTGATGATTTTCACAAATCCTACTATAAGATCACTGATTCAAAGTTTAAGAAGAAAAATTTCAGGATGAATAGATTGGTGAATCTTTTTTCTGTAATAAGGTGTTTTTATTATGGTAGTTTAGGACATATTTCCCACACTTGTACACTTAGATATAGAACACATTTAGTGTGGAGACATAAGGTACATAAAACACAGCATATCACACATACATCTGGTTTAAAATTGTCAAGAGGAGAACCCAAACTTGTTTGGGCTCCTAAGACTAACATTTGATCATTTTATAAGATCGCTCTCACACATGACCTCGTGAGAGCATTTGGTACCTGGACAGCGGCTGCTCTAAGCATATGACTAGAGATGTGAAATAATTTATAACGCTGGAAGCTAGGAATGGAGGCAAGGTTACACTTGGAGATAATACTACCAAGCGAGTGGTAGGTACATGTATTATTGGAAACTCAAAGAACTTTGTGATTGAAAATATTCTATTAGTTGATGGTTTAAAACACAATCAATTGAGCATAAGTCAATTGTGTGACAAAGGTTATCATATCAAATTTTTGCCTACTAGTTGTGTTATCAATCAGAATGGACTTGTTGTATTGAATGGTGATAGAATAAATAATGTTTACATGCTAGATTTAAATGTTATAAAACCTTCTTCTGCTTTATGTTTGAAAACTATATCAGATGAATCTTGGTTATGGCATAGAAGGCTTTGACACTCTAGTATGAGAAATCTTAGGAAATCACCCAAAAAGAATTAGTACGAGGTGTACCCAAACTTGACTTTACAAAAGACCACTTGTGTGATGCATGTGAATTAGGAAAATAAGTCAGATCCTCTTTTTATTCAATCAAGGAGGTTAGAACTAGCAAGCCCTTAGAAATCCTACACATGGATCTATTTGGACCTGTTAGTACCTTAAGTCTAGGAGGAAAGAGATATGGGTATGTAATAGTGGATGATTATTCAAGATTCACATGGATTAGATTTTTATATCATAAAAGTGAATCATTCGAGAAATTTAGAGATTTTACTACTTGGATTCAGAGAAATCTAGGTCTAAAAATTATAACAATCCAAAGTGATCATGGGGGAGAATTTGAAAATGAGTTGTTTGATGATTTTTGCAAATCTCATGGGATAGACCATAACTTCTCAGCTTCTAGGATGCCTCAATAGAATGGAGTGGTTGAGAGAAAGAACAGAATATTGGTTGAAACTGCTAGAGCCATGTTGGCAGAATATTCACTTCTAATATACTTTTGGGCTGAATCAGTTAGCACCGCATGTTATGTGTTGAATAGGGTGAACATTAGATCAAAATTAAACAAGACACCCTTTGAACTTCTTAAAGGTAGGATTCCCAACCTCTCACACCTACATATTTTTAGATGTAAGGTGTTCATACACAACAATGGAAAAACTATCTTAGAAAAATTTGATCCAAAAACTGATGAAGGATTTTTTCTAAGATATTCAAGTTTTGGAAAATCCTATAGAGTTTTCAATAGAAGGACTTTGGTAGTTGAGGAGACCACTCATGTTATTTTTGATGAATCTGATAATAGTGAGGGGTCTAGGTTGGAGGAAGATGAAATTGTTAAAACAACCCAAAAACTTGAAAATCAAAAAGTTGAAGAAAGGGTTGAAAAGGAAGAAGTGAACCCTTTGCCTAGAGATTTGAATTATCTCAAGAGTCATCCTAAAGAGTTGATTTTAGGAGACCGAAGTGAAGGAGTTAGGACGAGGCATGGTTTGAGGAAAGAAATAAATCATTCAACATTTATTTCAATGATTGAACCCACCATTATTGATCAAGCACTTATGGATGAATTTTGGATTTTGGCCATGCAGCAAGAATTGAATCAATTTAAAAGAAATGATGTTTGGGAGTTAATTGAAAGGCCAAAAGATCAAAGTGTAGTTGGGACTAAGTGGGTGTTAAAAAATAAAATGAATGATTCAGGAGTTGTGATAAGGAATAAGGCTAGATTGGTAGCTAAGGGTTATAATCAAATAGAAGGAATTGATTTTGAGGAGACATTTGCCCTTGTAGTAAGACTTGAAGCAATTAGAGTTTTGTTAGCTTTTGTCTGTTTTAAAGATTTTAAATTACCAAATGGATGTTAAAAGTGCCTTTCTAAATGGGGTGATAGAAGAGGATGTTTATGTTGAGCAACCTCCAGGTTTTGAAAATTCTAAATTCCCTAATCATGTTTTTAAATTAAAAAAGGCATTGTATGGACTAAAATAGGCACCTCGAGCATGGTATGAGAGGTTAAGCACTTTCCTATTAAAAGGATCATTTGTCAAAGGAAGTGTGAACACCACTCTATTTTTGAAAACAGTTGGAAATGAAATACTCATTGTACAAATATATGTTGATGACATCATTTTTGGATGAACTGATAAAAGTCTTTGTGATGAATTTTTAAAAATAATGAGTAGTGAATTTTAAATAAGTTTAATTGGTGACTTGAGTTATTTTCTTGGTTTTAGCGTAAAGCAAAATGAGAAAGGAACTTTTCTATGTTAATCTAAGTATGTTAAGGATATCCTTAAAAAGTATGAAATAGATAATGCTAAACCAGTAACTACACCCATGAGTTCCTCAGTATTATTAGATAAGGATCCTAAGGGAAACTCTGTTGATCAAAAGAAGTTTAGAGGAATAATTGGATCATTGCTTTACTTGACTACTAGTAGACCTGACATCATGTTTAGTGTTTGCTTATGTGCTAGATTTCAAGCTAATCTAAAGGAATCATATTTGACAGCAGTGAAAAGAATTTTAAGATATCTTCTAGAAACTCAAAATTTAGGGATTTGGTATCCTAAGAATAGTTCTTCTTTTGAAATCATTGGATACTCATATTCTGATTTTGTAGGCTGTAGGGTTGATAGGAAGAGTACATCCGGGACTTGTCAATTTATTAGAAATTCTTTAGTATCTTGGTCCAGTAGGAAATAAAATTCAATAGCGCTTTCTACAGCTGAAGCAGAATATATTGCCTTAGGGAGTTGTGTTGCACAGGTGCTTTGGTTGAAACAGAAAATGGTTGACTTAGGATTTTCTATTAGTACTATTTCAACTTTTTGTGATAACACCAGTGCTATTTGCATTTCTAAAAATCCTATTCAACATTCTAGAACAAAGCACATTGATATAAGGCATCATTTCATACGAGATCATGTAGCGAAAGGGGAAATTGAACTACATCATGTCGCTACTAAAGATCAACTTGTACATATTTTCATAAAACCCTTAGCTTTTGACACTTTTAGCATTTTAAGGACAAGGCTAGGTGTAATTGATCTTAAAGCTTGATAAAAATTTCTGCAAATTTTGTTTTGTAAATGTTCATTAGTTTGTTTCTAGTCTATAATGCTTTGTATGTTATTTTGTATGTCTTCTTTAAATTTTTTTTTTAAATATATATATATATATATATATATATATATATATATATGTACCTTGTCTTATGTTTGTCTTTAATTGAGTGCTAAAAACCTGTAGAAGTGAAGTAACGAAAATAACTTTTTTATGTCATCGTACTGTACGATTGTAGCAGTCTTCATCTGTACGAATGGGGAGGTTTCACGGTTAGTGTAAGTTATTTGTGTTGATCGTCCCGGATGAATACAATTTTGCCTATACGATCCACGTGTCAATTTGGATAATGATGAACTTAACCGTTGCTGAATGATCCTTTAATATCCTGATCATCCCGGACAAATATATCATTGTCTATACGATCAGGAAGTCAAAAATCCTATACGAAAGGATGCCTCAGGACTGGCATTTTACAAAATGCTGTTTCATTTTGACTGCTTTTATTCATCCTGGATGAAATTTGATTCGTCCCGGACAAAATAAATTTTGTTTTGTACGAAATGGTTTCGTACAGTACGATTGAATTGATTTTCTATAAAAAAGAGGGTCGTTTTCTCTCATTTCACCATAACTTCAAACCCTTTAGAGCATAGTATAGAGATGTCAGGAAGTGGAAAAAGAGTGCGTCAATCGAGAGGGACTTCTTCTAGGAGGGACTGGGATGATAATTTTTTGAGTGGAAAAAATAAAGAGGCATGCTATAGGTATGCCGTATCAAAAATCACTCCTTCTCGCATTCTACTGCAGGAAAATCTCCACTTTGCAGTAATGCCTTTATTCGATGCTACTCAATTTTCTTTCCTTCTCACTCTGAGCTACTCATACAATAAAGACCTTTTCACATATTTCTAGCCAACATAACTTTTAGTCAGGATCACACTAGGGTCTCATCTTATGTCTTGAAACAAAGAGTAGAAATTACCAAGGAGGATTTAAGAGCATATTTTCATTTAAGAACTGTGGGTATACGGGCAAATACTTTAACTGCTCGTCTGACTATGACTGGTCTGAAGTCAATCAGGTCATTAGAGGTGTAAGACAACCAACTCATGTTCCTCGAGTCTACACCTTAAACCAAAATGCCCGATTAATTCAACATGTTCTTAGATGCTCCATCATTCCTAAGGCCGGAGATAGAGTAATCATGACCCCTCTTCTCTCTTGTGTCACTTACTTGATCATGTTTGGTCAACCTATTGATGAAGCCCAACTGCTTTTGGACTACATCTTTTACCTTACTGATATTGGCCATCCCAGTGTAAAGAGGAAGAAGAATATTGCTCTTGGTCATATAATCTATTTTATTCTTGAGAAGAAGTACAACATAATCCATCCTGACGGACCCTCAAAACTCCCACTCTATTTCACTGATGCCTCTTTTTGAGCACTTTTTGGGAGAGATGAAAATGTAATTAGTTTTGATGATGAACCTGCTCCTGCTCCTGCACCTACACCTGGACCCAACCAAGACTTCTACCAGGATATGGTCCAGCGATTTAATATGATGGATCAAAGATTTGATCATATGGAGGCGCACCTGAAGTAGTAGGATGATCAGTACAAAGAAGATAGGGCGTGGATAAGGGACCAATTTGAGTCTATTAATACGAATATTGCAATGCTTAATAGCTATTTTGCTCTATTCGACGCTCCACCACCTCCTCCAGATCAGGGTCCATCAGATTACTAGAAGGATGTGTGTTGGCTTGGCTTGGCTTTAGATATGATTATTTTTTTTGTTGTTCTTCTGAGTTGTTGGCTTGTTAGTTATTTGCGCTTGTGGTTGTTTGTATTTTCTTTGATTATCATATGGGAAGTAGCAAGTGAAATCTTATGTGATTGTGGATTTAATGTAAAAGCTTGCTATGATTAGATATTTTAATTGATATCATGAATGAAAAAGTTCAATATTTATGTGCATATTATTCTTTGATAATGAGTATGACTGGAATTTACTAATTCTAAAACACTTAATTATAGTTGATTAAATTTCTAAAATGATAATTGAGTTTATATTACAATAGAAAATTTTATGCATAACTTGAAATTCTCAAAATATTTAGATTTCATTATGATTTGGTATAGATAAGAAGATCTTACTTTATCTTATTTTAGACATGTATTACTTAGCTAAGATTGTTGTATATTTGATGTCTTAATATTACTCTCATATTCTATATCAAAGTGTTGATTATTGTAGTTGTGACCCAGAGATAGTGTTGTTGGAAAGAATCTTTTTAAATGAAAGTAAAACAAGCAAAGCTTGAAAAGATGCACAAAATGTGTCATACTTGAAAAGATGCGCAATATCGCCAAATCTAGAAAAAGACACAAAGTGTGCCATACAATAAAAAATGTGCAATGTCGCCAAACCTAGAAAGAGGCACAATATTACCCACATTTTGAAAAGATGCGCAGTGTTGCCAATTGTTTTTTCCTTTAGCATTTTTTTCGAGTTTATTAATCAATGATTGTCACTTTTGACTTAAAAATTTGGTAATGTTATTGCATCTTTTATGCAAAAGTTGAGGCTACTAATCTGTCTAATACATTACTACTTTAGATTAACTTTTCTTCTCCTTATTATAATATGTAATATAGACCTTTTTGAGTCTTTACTTTTTGCATTTGATTTGAATATTGTAGTCAAACTTCATTTAATATTATTCAGCTTCTCAACTAATTTGAGTGTCCCTTTTTGTTGTTGTCAAAAGGGGGAGAGTTTTATTATTTGACTTCATTTGATTGATTTTGTTTGACTTGTTTCATACATTTATTTTTTTTTTAGTTTCTTGCGTATGTGTTTGTCTTATATGTGCCTGTGTGTAGTGCTTATGTTGCATGTCGTGTTTTTTTTAGGTTTCTTACCCTTCCCTACGCTTATTCAGTATGTTAGTTCATCTAATCTCCTTTTTCCCTTGTTTAGAATAGGTCTTTCTTTAGGGGAGCTTAGGATTTAGGGGGAGTGTAGGAGATCATTTACTTAGAGGGAGTGTACATTTCGTGGAAGTTTAGGAGACATGTGAACTTAAATCAAACAAATAATTATTTTGCCATCAACAAAAAGGGGAGATTGTTATGATTTGTATAAATCCGTTCGTTTAAGAATATTCTGATACAAATTATTTTTGATGATTACAAAAACTTTTTTTTTGTTTTATTCTTCTCTTAACATATATTGGAGTTTCTTTTTGTATGCACTAACATGTTCTTTCACGATATTCGAACTCCAGATTTCTGAAGACTTCAAGTTCATGTGTTAATATTTATTATAAGATAAGTCTGTATTTTTTATTTTCTTGAGTTTGAGAGAGTGTGATTATAAGCTGGATAACTGTGCACACACACACAATGGGGGAGTGAAAAACATAATTTTTTTTTAAACTGATTGTACAGTACGATATACAATCGTACGGGATGATCTGTATATATGTCCTCCACAACAAACCTATCTGGCTTGAAATTTTTTTCTATGTTCTGTTCGTACAGTACGACATATGGTTTGTACACAAGATTTGTGGTACGAACGACTCTATTTTTATTTCATACTGGTTCATACGAGACGAATCGTTCATTTTTTGAACTATTCATACAGTATGAAATATGGTTCGTACAGAAGATTTTGTGGTACGAACGGCTCTATTTTTGGTTTGTGCTGGTTCGTAGGGGACGAATCATTCATTTTTTGAACTATTCATACATTATGAAATATGGTTTGTACATAATGGTTTGTGGTACAAACAGCTTTATTTTTGGTTCATACCGATTCGTACAGAACGAATAGTTCATTTTTGAACTATTCGTATAGTATGAAATATAATTCGTACAGAAAATTTTGTGGTACGAACGGCTCTGTTTTAGGTTCATATGGGATCGTACGAGACGAATCGTTCAATGATTTAAACTATTCGTACAGTACGAATATCGATCGTACGGGACGATCGGGACGCGTGGAACTTGAAAAATTTAGTTTTTGGACGGTTTTTCTTATCCTTAGTATTTAAGGACCTTTAAACTGACTTGTAGAAAGATGCTTCTATGAATTTCTTTTTAAGAGAGGAAGGGAGAGTGATAAGAGAGAGTGTTTGGGTGTGAGTTGAGTGAGATCCTTGGAGTAAAAAATTGTGAGGGGATTCACAAAGTTATCCAAGAGTGAGGATTTCATTTTTTTGTACTTCAAGTCACTTCTCTATGTCCTTGAAGACACTTGAGAGAAGATCTTTGAAGAATGTTCAGTTCTCTGCCATCACCAGGAGGGTGAGAAAGGATGACTGGTTCTCTTCCATCACCAGGAGGGTGAAAAAGGACGACTGGTTCTCTGCGATCACCAGCAGGGTGAAAAAAGACAATCGATTCTTTGCCGTCACATGGAGAGTGAAAAAGGATGACGGTTCTCTACCGCACCAAGTTGGTGGAAGAGAGTTTGTAAAGGCTTCTCTGCCTTGCTGTGGGGGCAAAAGGAGAGTCACTTGAGTTTAGTGCAATACCTAGAAAAGGAGTCTCTAGGGAGTGGATGTAGGTCGGGTTTGACCGAACCACTATAAATTCTGGTGTTTTTTGTTCTTACTTTTTATTTTTCTACACTGTTATTTTTTATGTATTTTATTTTTCAGTGGTTGAATTTCTGAGATTGAAAAAGATTTTTAAAAAAATATATAAAAAATTTACTCTATTCGTACTGTACGAAGGTAAATCATACTGTATGATTTGCATAAGTTGTTTTTTATATATAAGTTTTCCAAAATTCCTAGAGAAATTGTTTAAAAGGACCAATTTACCCCTCCCTCTGGGTTGGCCTAGCGACGTAAGCAATAGGTCGAATAACCTATTCGGACTTTCATGAACCCAACAAAATATGCTGAGCTTAAAATGTAGGTGGATGAGTTATTGCAACAGGGCTACTTTAAGGAAAGTCTCAGCCCTTATGCAGTACTGGCTCTTCTTACACCGAAGAAGGATGGTACATGGAGAATGTGCGTTAATAGTCATGCCATCAACAAAATAACTATTAAATATTACTTTCCTATCCCGAGGTTAGACGATATGTTTGACATGATGGCAGGAGCCACCCTTTTCTCCAAAATTGACCTTAAGAGTGGGTACCACCATATATGGATCCAACTCGATGATGAGTGGAAGACTGCCTTTAAGATCAAGGATGGTATGTACAAGTGGATGGTCATGCCTTTCGGGTTGAGAAATGCTCCGAGTACTTTCATGATAATCATGACCCAAGTGCTACGGCCCTTCATGGGTAAGTTTATCATTGTCTACTTTGATGACATTCTTATCTATAGCCATTCTGTGAGCCAACACTTAGACCACTTGAGATAATTCAATGAGGTCTTAAGGAGTAGCTTTATGCTAATCCTAAGAAGTGCACCTTCCTTATTGACCGTATAGTTTTCCTGGGCTTTTTTTGTTTCAATCCAAGGGGTCTCTATAGATCCCAAGAAGGTGAAAGCCATACTAGAATGGCTAATTCCTCGGAATATCCAGGAAGTCTGTAGCTTCCACGGCTTAGCCACTTTCTATAAGATATTCATTAGAAACATCAGCATTATTATCTCTCCTATCACTAACTATCTAAAGAAGGGATTTTTACTAGGCCCCGGCTGCCACCAATGACTTTGAGGAAATAAAGAAAAGAATGATGGATGCCCCAGTGATGAGACTTCTTGACTTCTCCAAGGTCTTCGAAGTTACCTGTGATGCCTCATAGGTCAAAATTGGAGCAGTGCTGTCCCAGAAAAGCCGCCCTATTGCCTATTTCAGTGAAAAACTGAATGACATCCGACAGCAGTATTCCATGTACGCAAAGAGTTCTACACGATGATCCAATCCCTACAATACTGGCGACACTACTTGCTCCCGCAAGAGTTAATCATCTTTGCAGATCACGAGGCTCTTCATTATATTAACTTCTAAAAAAAGCTGAATGCCCACCATGGCCGTTGGGTAGAATTTTTACAGGAGTACACTTACACCCTTAGGCACAAAACAAGAGTTGAAAACAAAACTATTAATACCCTCAGTTATCATATGATGACTACCACCGAAATGAAGGTAGAATTTGTTGGGTTTGAATAAGTCAAAGATGACTATTTGGAATGCCCCGATTTCAAGGAGATTTACTCCCTTTTGTCAACAAGTGACATGCCTCTTATGGATGATTTTCTCCTTGAAGATGGATACCTTTTCAAATCCCAGAAGCTTTGCATCCCTAGCACTTCCCTTAGGGAATTCTTCATGTGGAAACTTTATGCTGGAGGTCTCACCGGACACTTTGGTCGTAATAAAACTATTGAGGCTGTAGAGTACCATTTCTTTTGGCCTAGCCTCAAGAGAGATGTTGGTAAAATGGTTAATAGGTGCTAGATTTGTCAACTGGCCAAACAACGAAAATAGAATATAGGTCTTTACACCCCTTTTACTTGTTCCCAGCTGTCCATGGCAAGATGTCAGCATAGACTTCGTCCTAGGTTTGCCCAAGACTTTTTGTAGGAATGATGTCATATGTGTCGTAGTTGACCACTTTTTCAAGATGGCACATTTTCTACCCTATTCTAAAACATTTGATTCCTCCCATATTGTCACATTGTACTTTAATGAGGTCATCAAATTACATGATTTATCCAAGACTATTATATCTGATAGGGATGTCAAGTTCACTAGTTACTTCTGAAAAACTTTCTGGATAAAAATGGGCACCAAACTACAATTTTCCACAGCCTTTCATGCTCAGACTAATGACCAATTTGAAGTGATTAATAGGAGTTTAGATAACTTGTTGAGATCCTTAGTGGGTGAGCACATTAAAGATTGGGATTCCAAACTCCTCATGACTGAATTTATTTATAATAATTCTTTGAATCACACCACTGGTTTGAGTCCTGCTAAAATTGTATATGGGTACAAACTTAGATAGTCTTTAGACCTCATACCCATATGTCATAAGTATAGGATTTTTGAGTCTGCATCTTCATTTATATCGCATCTACATGAATTGCATAAAAGAATACATGAAAAATTAAATAGAGTAATATGAATTATAAATTTCATACTGATTTTAAACAAAGATTTAAACATTCAATGTTGGTGATTCAGTGATGGTCTGAATTCATCTAGAACTATTTTCAAATGGGGCCGTTAAGAATTTACATACTAAAAGTTTAGGACCATTCAAAATAATTAAGAAAATCAATGACAATACTTATGTGATGGATCTGCCTGAAGATTTTGATATTAATCCCTCTTTTAACATTGAAGATTTAGTAGCTTATGAGGGTCCAGAGTTTAACGCACCTAATCACTAGAAAATAAGTCTTGTGTGATCCCACCTTGTGAGAACCTAAGCCTTCCTCTACTTCCAAATATTCCCAAGACATCTTTTATGGAGACAGTTGACATGATTCTATCATTTCCACAAAAGAGGGTGGACGAAGAAGGTATTTAAAAAGGTGGAGAGGTAAGCCAGAGTTAGAGGACACTTGGCTAGAGTGCAAGGAGCTTCAGCGGATTGATCCAGATGCGCTAGAGATTTATGAGAGCACCCGGGATGCGTACTCAATGGAGTCAAGCTCTTTTCCACCTCGGGAGAATAATGAGGACATCCAACAGTGGAGAGTCTACTAGAGGAGAGGCCGGAGATCTATGGCCATGACTACACCACTTTATTTTTGAGATATTATTTGTACTTGATTTATTATTATTATTTTTATTTTCCCCTCACTTGAGGTAGTTTAATGTGACCCTAGGGGGCACATTTGTCTTTTGGATTTACTATTACAATTAGCTATTTATAGCCCCCTCCTCCTTTTTGGAGGATGATGATTATTATGATTAAAATTTTTGCACTTTTGTTTTTGAGAGCTTTGAGAATTCTTGTGAGAGTTGAGGTCCCTAAGTGAGGGTAACATACTACCCATCAGCCACAGGAAGCGTCCGGGCTCGTGGTCCACCTCCTCCACCATCATCTCATCCTTATTTCTCCTAGTAGTTGGCCCACAACCTATCTTCCCCTTCTAACCGTCAGTACAAAACCCCCAATCCCTCCTAGTCGTCGGCCCAAGAAAATCCTGCCCCTCCTCCTAGTTGTCGGCCCCTAGACCACCTCTCCCCCTAACTGCCGGCCAAACTCCTCCCAAATCCCCTTATTGCCGCCGGTCTTAAAACCCTAACCCTACCCTACCCACCGGCCACACCTCCTTTCCCTCTTTCCTCCAAATTTCACCATACAAAATTAATACTTATCATATTTGATATATTTTAAATTAGGAAAGTCTTAAATTTAGATTTTAAATTCATTTGAATTTGAATTTCTTTCCTAAAACAAGATGAGTTATGTTAGGAAAGTTTCCCAGTCATGTCAATTTGAATTTAAGTAGACGATTTACCATAATTCCTCCTCCCTTAATTGGTTTCCAATATTTTGCAAGTCTCATAAATCCCAAATCAATTTCCCCCACTCAAGCATGCCTCCTGCCCACTCTCTCCCCTTTTTCCCCTTTGATCCCTCCAATTAACTCTCCTCAATTAATTACCACAAATTAATTTCAGATTTGGAGATTTATTATAAACCCTATTTCATTAATTAGGAAGCTACGTTTGGCAACTCAAATAAAATCCCAACTACTCTCCCAACTAATTGCTAGCCACCCCCTCCAGTTCCCACTTTTATTTTCCTATTATTTCTCTCCCAAATTAATCCCACTCAACCCAAAATTGTCGTCCAGAAATTTCAGCAAGACCGCCAAGTTGTTTGGCTATCCGGAAGATCACCCTTCGTTGTCCCAAAGCTCCAACAACCCGTAGTGTATTGTTCACTTATGAATGACCGATCTAAAGCTTGATTACAGCTTCGTATTTGATGATCAAGGGTTAATCAACATTCACTGATCTCCATTCTTCAACCTAGATCTTGAGAATGACCACTCCGTTGCAGATTACGTGGAACGAATCCTCTTCTCCCTTGCAACCACTATTGATCAACGACAACCTCCTGTTCAGTGGCAACTCTCTTCCAAACCCTAATGAAGGTGAACTCTCTCCCAAATCCTATTTCTTTTAAGTCTTCCTCAATTGTGGCATCATGAAAATTATTTAAGCTTTCTTCACCTATCCAATTATTAAAGTGTGAGTGAGGGATCTAAATAGTGACTAATCTAACTGTTAATCTAGGGATTTCCTTTAAAAACGTTAATGTAATGCAAAGCTAGATTTGAATTTTTTATTTTATATTCCAAATGATTATCGTGTAACTAATTGCCTAATCTAATCATCTCCTTGTTGTTTTCAATCTTTCAATTAAAATTGCTAGGAGTTGAAAATTTATTATTACTCTTCACAAAGCATGTGATTTTCTAATTCAACATTAACCTACACATATAGTTCTACATCATATGGTATCAGAGCATGGTTGCATTTAGGTGCCTATTCTGTTTTCTTTCTTACATGTTTTAGCATCTAAATTGCATCCTGCACCTATTAAAATTACTTTCATGTTATCATATTATTATTATTATTATTTTCTTTCAAATCTACATAATTCTAAGTCACCCTTGATCAACGTTAACCTCCCGTTCAGTGACAACTTTCTTCCAAACCTTGACGAAGGTGAACTCAAACAATCATAATAAATACAATCTATAAAATTCAAATATAAAATTAAAAATATATGCTTTTCTAAGAACAAGTTCTAAATAATAATAATAATAATAATAATAATAATAATAATAATAATAATAAAATAGTAAATCAACCTGAATCAACTTAAATCAAATTAATTTGAATTGGCTTGAATCTTATTGATTCGAGTCAAAGTAAACCAAGCTAAATGAACTCACGATGAGATGAATTGGATTGCATTTATCTAAAAAAATATAGTCTGATTTGTCCATTGTTTTATCCCAAAACATGAACTGCACATATGCGGCTTTACCCATCTATAATTCCTCAAATCAAGCAAGATTAAAATCAAAGGGCTGTTATTTCTTTTAAGGACAATAGATGTGCAGCTATACATTTTTAACCTTCCTCTTATTCTCCTGGCATAACAGTTATTGAAGCTATCAAGGGTATGGATCGTTACATCTAACCCATTGGATTTGATCCATTAGAGGGGTTAAATGGTCTTTGGCTACCTCCCCTTCCACTCCACTACCTGAGAGAAACAAGAATGGGCTAAGAGGACAGGGGCTGGAGAAAAAAGAAACATTCAAGAATGGCATCGCTTATTCTTCTATGATTCATTCTCAGTCTTAGTGAAAAAAGGGGCAGTGCAGCTAGCTCTCAATTCTAGATTTTCTCAACTGAAACAAAGAAGACAGAGAGCTCTTCTCAGTGCATGAGCTTAAGGGAAACTGACGGTTGAGTAGTGCTTTTCCCATTTACCTCTTCAAGAAAGAGGAGAAAACCAACCAGCTTGTAGCTCACAAGGTTGAAGAAGTCAGGTATGTCGTGCTTTGCTCTTGGCTTCTAATATTGTTTCTTACAACTAAGAAGATATCGTAAACAATGTTCTTTGAGAAAGCCTATGAATCTAAAATCCTGCATATGTTTTATAACTTAGTCCATACATTCTCTTGTTGAATCTCAATGATGATAAAAAAGTGAAGCATTACTATCTCATTCCCTCTAATCTCAATATATAATAATCACAATCTATAATATTTAAAAAAACATGCTTGCATAAGAGTTACTACCTTATTTGATTTGGTAATTACATCCAATTCATTGGCTCCTCTAGTTCAATTGGACTATTCTAGCTCAAGCCGGTTCTGATTTAATCAAATTAGTTCAAGACCATTCAAATTCACCAAGACTTATTTCGATCAAATAAATTCAGCCGCATTTGGATCTTATCAAATTGAATAAAGTTGAATTAAACTAAAACACAATAACTTACTTCAATCCCTAATGACTAAATTGGCCCACATTAGGTTGATTCAATCGAGGCCAACCTATTCTAACTAGAATGGTTTTGGCTGAAATTTCCTTAAAAATAATTAAACCAGGTTTAATTTAGTCTAATTGAGTTCACTCCATTGCTTTTAAAATGAATGATGCACATTTAATATAGATATATGATGACACTCCATATATCTGTTAAAAATTTTTTTTGATCAAATGGCTCAAGGAAAAGGCCAGCTTTATGTACCTCCCCCTTTCACGTTCTCCTATGCATGGAAGCCATTTCTTGTTCTCAAGGGCAATGGAGAGGTAGGCTGAGCTGTTAGATTCAAGCTATTTCAAGGGATAGATGGTTTTTCACAATCCCCATTCCTAGCACTCGAAATAGGTAGATGAAGGAAAGCTGAGGGGCTGTTATGCTAAAATAAGAGTGAATTGAGTGTGAGGGCTGGGGGCTTCACTTTCTTTCTAGCAAGAGTCAAGGGAGAGTGAGTGCTATGTAAGGTCTGGAGCATGCAATCCATTGAGTCATTCGTTCCTGCTAGCTAAAATGAGCGAGTGTTAAGGAAGAGTAGTTTTGTTGCTTGCTAAAAAATAGGAGGAGCTCAACAACTTAAACCTTAGTTAAAATCCATGGCTAGTGATCCCTACGTGTGTACGATTGGGGTTGAGACTGGGGGAATGTAAGTTCTCTCACATCCAAACCAAATGGTTACAGGCTTCCTTCCTCCTAAACTCAAGGACAGCATTTCCTAATCTATTTACATCTACTTTTATCCTTATTATATTTTATACAAATCATTAAATCTAATGGTAACAACTTTTTAAACATCTAGATGGAAATAAAGAGTACGGGGATTAAGCACCCATTTAATTTTGCTTTTATAAGGATGCTTATTTCTTGGTTATCTCATGTAGTAGATGTTGTCAATATTTGAAATTGCAGTAGATGTTGTATGGTTGTAGTTTTAATTGTCCAAGGATACTTTTGATAGTGTGTAACTTATATCAGTGCATATGAAGCTTGTGTGCTTCACTATGTTGAAGTCAGTTATGCTGGATAATATGTGCATTGGTTTTATTCATTGTTTGATGAGTTTTGCTTGAAATTTTCTTTGATCATGGATAAAATGAAAACCAACACACAAACCTTATAAAAGAGAAATGGTTAGTCGTGGAGGCTTTGTTACGTTGGGTATGAGTTGGAAAATAATCAATGGTTTATTCTCATTAACTTCCTAACCCCTAGACTTATTTCATTTTTCTGCCTTATTTAGTCTTAGTTCATATATATATATATATATGCTTATTGAAAATTGCATAATTAAATATTGAGACATTTTTCATTTGTGAAATGAGCATAAGCCTCTGAATTAAATCATTAAATTAATAAAAAAATAAAATAACAACTTTTCAACTTAAATTTTGACTCATAATTATTTTGATTTAACTTGACCCAAGTAACTAATTTGAATTTAACCTAAATCTCATCAAATTGATTTAAAATATTTGATTGAATCGAGTCAAGTGGACCTTATTGACTTAATTTTTGAAATGAAATTTATAATCTTCATCGTCTCATTTTTAGAATCGAATTGAAGCGAGTCAAATCAAGCTAAATCAAACTAAATAGCTCCAAATTAGTTAAATCAAATCACTCCAAAATTTCATTAAATTGAACTCAAATCACTTTAATTGAATCAATATCAATTTAATTTCAATTCAAGTCGACTCAAGTTAAATTAGTTATAATTCAAATTAGATTTAACTAAAAATAAGTCCATGCGAGTTAAATTAAATTAAGCTGAAATTAAATATGTCCCATCAACTTTAATCGACTCTGATCATTCTAAATTGAAATTAGCTAAATCAAATTGAATAAATTTAAATCCTTCTCAAAGCTGTATAGACTTTTTTATACAACTAATTGCATCAAAATGAAGTAGAAATAAATCATAACTTTAGTTATCTAATGCTGAAGTTCTCAAACTGTCTAAATTAACTCAAATTGAATCCAAGTTTAATTCAAACTTTAGCCAATTTTGATTTTAAAACTTTCCTAGCCTTCCAAATCGAATAAATTTAGATCAAACAGCTAGAAATTAAATGACTAGGACCGGCTTTCCACAATCACCTTTAAAGTTCGATAGGGATGTAAGCCTTGATGAACTAGTCCCGAAGCTAACCAAGAGGGGTGGTGAATTGGTTATTTAAAAAATTCATGAGCAATAAGAAAAATCTTTCCGATAATTTGCAGCAGAAATAACTAAACACATAAACAAAAAGATCAACCATAGATTTCACCCAAGTAGATAATAACAAAAAAAATAAAGTACAGAAAATAATCAGAAAGAGCACACCAGATTTTATAGTGCTTCGGTTAACTTGACCTATGTCCACTTCCCGGAGCCTCCCCTCTGGGTATTGCAATAACACAAAAGTGACTCTTCTTTTGCTTCCACAGTAAGGTGGAGAAGCCAGTATAAAACTCCTTTCCACTGACCCGGTGAGGCCGAGAACCTGAACTCCTTTCGCTTCCTCCTGAAGCGGGCAGAGAACTCGGGCTCCTTTCGCTTCCTCCTGAAGTAGGCAGAGAACCTGAACTCCTTTTACTTCCTCCTGAAGCGGGCAGAGAACTCGAATCGTTTTGCGAACGATCCTCCCACAGAAAACATTAACAAGATGAGAGACGATGAACGGAGAAGATAACTCTGATCCTTGCTTGGAGCAACCTTTCTGAATCCCTCATAAACTCCTCCTCACAAGACCCTCTCTCTCTCCCAAGCTCTCTCTCTCTTAAGGTTTCTCTGGAAAGGTAAGTGGCAAAAGATTTTTATTGTTGGAAGAAAAAGAACTTTTATAGGAGGGCTCAAAATTTGCCCTAAATCTAAACTGGTCGGCCAACATTGTTAAGGACGATCGCTAGATAGTCCTGTACGATCAGTTCAAAATCACCTGTTTCAGCCTGGACAATCTGGCTCTTTTGGACAATTTGTAGAAAAGTTGTTTAGGTCGTCCCGTATGATTTTGTGATCGTCCAGGATGATTAGTGTAAATTCAAGAATTTTATCCAGAAGATCGCTCTGGTCGTCCAAAGGAACTTGTGCTCGACGACCTAAAAATGACTTGATCGTCAAGGATGATATTGGTATCGTCCTGTACGATTAGTTCAAAAAGTGTCAAAATCGTCCTGAGCACCGCTCTAGACGTACAGATGAAATATACTGGATGGTCATGATTTTTAACAGATCATCCCATACGATCTTACGATTGTCCAGGACGATATGATTGAATCAGTCAGACCTTAATTACTTTCCTTAATCACCTAACTAATTTAGGCATGAATGTAATGGATTGTCCAGGATGATACACGTATCGTCCGGGACGATCAGATCAAATCTCTAAAAATAAAACTTGCCTAACTTGATCTGATGGCTGAGAATTTCTGATTTGAGCCTATCATCCCATACGATGGATGGATCGTCCAGGATGATCGGCTTAATCAGTCAGACTTAACTTGGTCGCCCTAATTAAGGTTTCTATTTTCACTACATCGTCCAGGATGATGTGAATATCGTCTAGGATAATCTGAACAAAAATTGAATAGAAACTCTAATTCACTAAAGCTCTCCCCCTGAGTGTGCGTATGTGCAAGGTTACTTAGCTAGGGGATAAGTTACATAGCATTTGACTCAATAAAGATGAAAACATATATTGGACCTAGATTTCAAAACAGACTGACTCGAGCTTGGTCTGACTTGAACTTGTAATTAAACCTACGTACGTGAAAGATTAAACAGGCAACGAGAGACAGAAATGTTCGCTATCATCAAAATCATAATCTCTAAAACCAGATTTGCAACAATCTCTCCCTTTTTGATGATGGCAAACATTTGTTAAGTAGTTTCAAATCAAATAGACAGGAGTAACCAATGAACGTACGAAAGATAAATATCATTTCAAAATTCACTAAACAAAAAATATAATAAGGAGAACAACTACAAAACAAGAATAATATAAGAAACAACTAGAACAGTACACGAAACTACTAGTCACTCAAAACACTAACTCCCCCTTTTGACATCACAAAAAGGAGGAGGAACAGACACAACAATACAAGCTGAAAATAACATAAAACACAAAGCTAAAAAGGAGGAGGATCCTGATCAGAAGGAGGAGGAGGTGGTGGCTGAAAGTAACTATAAATGGCGGTGAAGTGTGCTCCAAACCAGGCAATGTCCTGGTAGTGCTACTGTTGTTGTTGAGCAACATAGACATTGAAGCACTGCAGATCCTCAGTGTATTACTGCTCTTGGGAAGCAATATAAGAATCAAAATAAGCATCCCACTGGTCGAACCGCTGCACCAGATTATCAAAAGGGGGTGCAATTCAAAGAGGAGCAGGTGCATTAGGTGCAGCAGAAACATGAACAACTTTTTCCTCTTCCTCCTCAACATTCGAAGCAGGCTCCGGATATAGTCGGGTACTGTAGAGTATGTGGAAGGAAGTATTTGATAAGTAGGAAGGAGGGACATTGACAGGGACTAAATATTATAGATCATATTTGGTTTCTAGAGCATATGCAATGATGTGTCCTAGAGCTAGATTTAGGCGTCGTCTGTCGCCCGGATCCCTAATGGTAGTGAGATGCTTGATATAGCGAAAAAGGAGATCGGTAGCATTGAATTCTCGATGGGCCAAGATGTAATAGGTGGTCAGAAAAAGTAAAGGGGTGATGTGAATGTGGTCCCCAACCTTTGGGATGATGGAGGAACGAAGGACATGTTGAATGGTACGGGCATCCTTAAGGAGGGAAGTGCAAGCGTTTTCGTGGTAGGGGGTGTTGGTATTTCTAAGGACGTAATTGGCGAAACTCCAATCATAATCAGGATCAGAAACAAGGGTGTGGAGTTTACCTCTAGTGACGGAGAGTTGAAGGATATAGTGAAAATCCTGGGTGGTGAGTTCTACAGACTGCTGATTTATAAAGGAGTGAAGGGTGGAGTAGTCAGCGGTGATGCGAAGATTGGCGAAAAAGACTCAGAGAAGTTCAGTGCTAAATGGGAAGGCCAGGGTGAGGATGAAGGTGAGGGAGGTATGCGCAAACAGATCTAGGATAGGGTAGGTAAGAGTGCGGGGGTTGATGATCTTGGATTGTGTGATCCCAACTTCAAAATATCGTTGGAAAGCAGCCTGATCGACTGCATTTGGAAAGTGGAGATCGACATTTCCCTGGGAAGAGCTTGCACCTTGATGCCTAGATCTCTTTCCACCATCCATTAGAAAGATAAGAGAGGAGGTAAGGAAAGAGAGGTGTGAAGAAAACTGAAGAAAATGGCTGTTTAAATAGAATTTGGCTGGATCGTCCCGTACGATCACATGATCGTCTAGGATGATATAAGTAATTCTGACGGCCAGGGTGATTGGTCAAAATAGCGGTCAGATTGTTCGGGATGATCAGAGATCGTCCAAGATGATTAGAGATAGGCGATCGTCCCGAGGAGTCAAGCTGGACGACTGTTGACAAAAAGTATCATCCAGGACAATGAGGTGGATCATCCGGGATGATATGCAATAAATGTAAAGGACGAGCCAAATTTGAAGCATCAAACTACTGACATGTGGATCGTCTAAGATGATGAGGTGGATCATCCAGGATGATGAACAATAATTGGTGCATTGTCAGCCATTTGATCAGGATTAGGAAATATGGATCATATCATCCAAGACGATGTGAGGATTGTCCAGGACGATCACCAATAATTGATGTAACTCAGCCATTTGATCAGAGTGGGGATGATTTGAATGGAACATCCAGGATGATATATAGATCGTCCGAGATGAAGACGATCGTCCAAGATGATTTTGGGATCATCAAGGACGATGTGAAGAAATAGTGAAAAAGATGGAGGATGGAAAAGAACAATCAGGGATCCCAAAAACATATTTAATAAAATAAAAAATAAAAAAATAGAGAAAATAGAACTAAAAATGATAAACACAAAAGTATAAAACAACAAAGTTTTTTATTTTTTGAATCGATCCGCTCCAGTGAACCAGAATTTTCCCTTATTTTTGAATCCAAAAACCAATAAGAAGACGATCGACAGCGCTGAAATCTAGAAAAAGTTGGAAAATTGACTTTCGTAACTGCCACCTCGGACACCTTATAGATGCAAATTCCTTTCAAAACAAAAATCCAATTCAGAAGAAAGGAATTAGATTCGAAAAGAGATCCTTTCAAGCCTCGTTCCAGAAAAATATCTGATATAATAGTATTACAAAGTAAGAAATCAGAAATCATGATTTTTCATCTCAAGCTTTTGAAAATAATAATGGTGCATGGATTTTTCTTTGATATTTAAAGATCTGAAAGGGAAGAAAGCCTATATCTTTGTGGGCTAATTTTGTGCACTTTTTTTTTCAATTTGTTTTGCACTTTGTGCATCTTTTGATTTTTGATACACTTTGTGTATCCTTTCAATTTTTGGCGATATTGCGTATCTTTTTAGTTTGGGCTAATTTTGTGCCTCTTTTCATTTTGGCGCTCTTTGCGCATCTTTTGTAGGCTTTCTTCCTCTCAAAATAGTTAAAGAATCTCAGCTGCAAAATTACCTTCCAGACATAAGAGACAACAAAGTTCGCTCTCTACAATAAGGAAGAGTAATTCACAAAACAAAAACCATACATCATATGATAAGTGCAATCACTTGGTTCAAAAAATCATACTAATGACTCAAAACTTTGAAAACACTATTCATATAAGGTAGATTACTATAGGAAAATAAAATAGATCTCTATTTTAAAAACCAACTTTTTAATTTTGAAGAAGATTTTTATCCAAAAGAAACAATACACCAATAAAGGAGTTAGAGGAAGAGAAACAATCATTAATGTTTCTTCCCTTTAACAGATCCAGTGGAATCAATCACTGCTTATAAGCTTCCAAACCAAAAACTAAAGTAAAATTTTCAGTCACAAATCTAGTTTATCAGCAGTGGGGAGAAGTAATCGAATTTTGAAAAGCATAAAACAGTAAGTAAAATCCAAGTAGGAAATCGTATCAAAGTAAATATTCGAATCAAACTCATAATAAGATTAAATGAAAACCAGCAGAAAAATAAAACTCAATAGAAAACAGATAATCAAATCAAATAACTACCTAACAGAAACAGAATGAAAAAATAGACAAATCAGAAATCCGTAGTCATTTGAATCAAGCATTTATATCAATCACACCTAATCTGGTCCTCAAAATACTGAATGAGTCAAAGGCCAGTGGTTTATTAAATATGTCAGCCAGCTGATTTTTAGTTGCTACATGATGTAGCTTAATGTCCCCTTTTATAACATGGTCCCTAATGAAGTGATGCCTTATATCAATGTGTTTGATTCTAGAATGTTGGATAGGATTCTTTGAAATATAGATGGCGCTAGTATTATCACACAGAACAAAAATTGTGCCCACAGGTAATCCTTAATCCAAGACTTGTTGCTTCAACCAAAGAACTTGGGCCACACAACTTCCTAAGGCAATGTACTCAGCTTCAGCTATGGAAAGTGTAACTGAGTTCTATTTTCTACTGAACCAGGAGACTAAAGACTATCCTATGAATTGACAAGTTCCAGAAGTGCTCTTTCTATCCACCCTACACCCTGCAAAGTCAGAATTAGAATATCCAATAATCTCAAAAGAGCTGCTGTGCCTATAGTACCAGATTCCTAGGTTTGGGGTCCCTAAAAGTTATCTAAGAATTCTCTTAACAGTAGTCAGGTGGGACTCTTTAGGATCAGCTTGAAACCTAGCACAAAGACAAACACAAAACATAATATCAAGTCGGCTAGCAGTCAGGTAAAGCAGTGGTCCAATTATTCCTCTATACTTCTTCTTATCAATATATTTTCCACTTGAATCCTTATCTAACTGAATAAAGGAGCTCATGGGAGTGTTGATTGGCTTGGCTTTGTCCATTTCATATTTCTTCAAAATGGCCTTAGTGTATTTAGATTGATTGAGAAAGATTCCATTATCCATTTGTCTTATGCTAAACCCCAAAAAGTAGGACAATTCTCCCATCACACTCATCTCAAACTCGTTACTCATTATTTTAGAAAACTCATCACATAATTATTTATCAGATGATCCAAAAATTATATCATCAACATAGATCTGGATAATGAGTAAATCATCCCTTACTCTCCTAAAAAAAAAGGTGGTGTCTACGCTCCCCTTAAAAAACTCTCTTTCTAACAAAAATGTGCTAAGCCTCTCATACTAAGCTCTAGGTGCCTATTTCAATCCATATAAGGCCTTTTCTAATTTGTAAACATGATTTGGATATTAGGAACTCTCAAAACCTGGGGGTTGTTATACAAAAATATCCTCCATTATTATCCCATTTAAGAAGGCACTCTTGACATTTTTTTGAAACAGCTTAAATCCCTTATAACAGGTAAAGGCTAGTAGCACCCTAATGGCTTCCAATCTAGCTACAGGGGAAAAGGTCTCCTCAAAATCAATCCCTTCAATCTGATTATACCCCTTTGCCACCAATCTTGCCTTATTCCTAACCACCACACCAGAATCATTCATCTTATTCTTAAAGACCAACTTGGTTCTTACTATACTTTAATTCCTAGGTCTTTCTACTAGCTCCCAAACATCATTCCTTACAAATTGATTCAATTCCTCTTGCATAGCTAAGATCCAAAATTCATCAGAAAGGGCTTGAATAAAATTGGTGGGTTCAGTCATTGAGATAAAGGCAGAGTGGTTTACTTGCTTCCTAAGTCCATGCCTAGTCGTAACACCTTCAGAAGGGTCTCCTAAGATCAGTTCTTTAGGATGACTAAAAGAATATCTCTAATCTCTAAGTAAAGTGGTTTGAGGTTCCACCCTTTCCTCCAGATTTGTATTTTCAACCCCATGGGTAATCTCCCCTACCTCTCCTTCTTCCTCAACTCTAGTCACCTTAGGATCAAATTCATTAAACACCACATGAGTTGTCTCTTCCACCACCAAAGTCCTCTTATTAAACACCCTAAAGGATTTCCCCACATTAGAATAGCCTAAGAACACTCCTTCATCAGATTTGGGGTCAAACCTTCCTAAGGATGATTTCCCGTTATTCAGTGAAAACTTACAGCCAAAGACATGGAGGTGGGACAGGTTTGGAGTTCTATCCTTAATGATCTCATAAGGTGTCTTGTTTAGATTGGATCTAACATTCACCCTATTTAGCACATAACAGGTAGTGTTCACCACTTCATCCCAAAAGTGTTTTGGAAGTGAACACTTAGCAAGCATGGCTCTAGCGGCTTCCACTAAGGTCCTGTTCTTCCTTTCAGCTACCCCGTTCTGCTTAAGGGGTCCTAGGAGCTGAAAAATTATAACAAATCTCTTACTCCTCATTAAAAGTTCCAAACTTCATATTTTCAAACTCTCCACCATGATCACTATGAATAATCAAGATCTCACAACCTAACTTCCTCTGAATCCAAGTGGAGAAGGACTTAAATTCATCAATTGACTCAGATTTATGTGACAGAAATTTAATCCAAGTGAACCTCGAGTAATCATCAACAATCAAAAAACCATAGACTTTTCCCCCTAAGCTAGCAGTGCTAATGGGCCACAAAGAGATCCATGTGAAGGACTTCTAAAGGTCTAGAGGTGCTAATGTCCTTAACAGAGTGAAAGGAGGACTGGACTTGCTTCCCTAGTTGATAGGCATCACACAGGTCCTTAGTGAACTTAAGCTTGGGGACACCTCTAACTAAGTCCTTTTGGGTGATTCTCCTAAGGGTTTTCATACTGGCATGACATAATCTCCTATGCCACAACCAAGACTCATCAACAGTAGTTTTTAAGCAAATTGAAACATCAGTTTTAAAGCAACTTACATCCAGTATGTAGACATTATTGATCCTTTATCCCTGCAAAACACTTTTGTCATTTAAGCTTAAAATGCAGTAAATGGGCCAGAATTTGATGTTGTATCCCTTGTCACAGAGTTGACTGATGCTCAGCAGGTTGTGTTTCAGTCCATCTATAAGCAGATCATTGTCAATCATAAAATTCTTTTAATCACAAATTATACTTGAACCTACCACCCTCCTGGTGGTGTTATCTCCAAGTGTAACCTTGCCTCCAGCCCTGGCCTCCAGCGATATGAACTGATTTGCATCTCTAATCATATGTCTTGATTATCCGTTGTCTAGGTACCACATGCTCTCATGAGGTCTTATGTGAGAGCACACTTACAAAATCATCAAATGTCAGATTTAGGAATCCAAACAGGTTTGGGTTCCTTCTTATGAAAAGAAGAATGCAATGCATGTGTGCTGTGCTGTGAAACAAGCAATTTGGGCCTCCACACCTAATGTGTACTATGGTGAACAGTGCAGGTGTGGAAGATGTGTCCTAATATGCCACAAAAAAAAATATCTAACACTAGAAAAAGGGTTAACTAAACTATGTGGGTGATAGTGCCTCTTCCTATGTTTGAATGAAACATACTTTGAAGATTTTGAAACAGATTCTTTAAAAGGTGGAGGTGCATAAAATTGTGTAAAAGCAGGAGGTATTTCATTTTTCTCAAAAGTAATGATTTTTACTCTTAAAAATTTATTTTTCTTGTTAAGACTTGCAATTTCAAATTTCAATGCTCCATTACTACTCTCCACTTCACATGCCATGTTGTCTAATTCTTTAAAAGCTCTTTCTAAATCAACATGCAAGGTTTTTAATGAATCATGCTCAGTAATCAGATCAGAATACTTTTTATTCAGTTCATCAAATTCATCAAGTAAAGACATATGATTGCTGTCAAGTGTGAAATAATCTTTAATTACAGAATCATGTTCCTTTTGTAAATTCAGAAATTTTAGTTTCAAGCTAGCATGAGTTTTCTTAAGCTTCTTATATGATGCATGAATTCTTTCAGACATTTCAAATAATTGGTCGTAAGTAAGCTCACATACATCTTCCTGGTTAGACTGACCATGGTGATCATCTGCCATCAAACACAAGTTAGTTTCCTCCTCTTCAGCTTCAGTCTCAGAGGAGTCGGATGCAGAATCTGCCCAGAATGCCTTTTGAACCCTCTTCTTGTCCTTCCTAAATTTGGGTTTCTCCTTACCCTTTTCCTTGCTTGGGTGAGCTTTAAGTGTGGGATAATCAGCCTTAATATGTCCAGGCTTCCTGCATTCAAAACAAATAGTATCAGATGAGCCTTTAAAATTTTTACTAGACTTACCCTTGTTCCACTTCTAAAAGTTCTTATGTTTCTTCCTTAGAAATCTTTTGAATTGCCTAGTGATTAAGGCAACATCATCGCTATCAGACCCGAAAGAATCAGTGTCAATATCGTTGGCCTTCAGCGCCACAGTTTTCTCCTTCTTCTTCTCACCTGCATCAAGCTATCTTTGGTTCACCCCTTGCTCGTAAGCAAAGAGTGACCCAAGTAAGTTGTCAATAGAATAATTGTTCAAATCTTTCGATTCAGTAATTGTAGTTATCTCAGCATCAAACGAAGAAGGCAAACATCTCAAAATCTTGTTCACTCTTTCATAGTTTGTAAGTTCTCTTCCTAAAGCATGCAAAAAAGTGACAATTTGAGTGAACCTCATATACATTTCAGAAATAGATTCAGTAGGTTTTATGTGAAAAAGTTCATATATACATATAATCAAAATAAATAGATATTTGAGGGTATGTTTAACCTAGACTGTTTGACTTCAGTTGTACTTTCAAAAGTGATGCACAACTTATCCCATATTTCTTTACCAGTTGTACAAGTAGAAACACGCATATAATCCTCAGATTTTAAGGCACAAAAAAAATAGTTCAAATATTTGGCATTCAGTTGGGCTAAGTCACGATCATTAAAAGTCCAATTAGTGAAAGGCAATTTAGTTTTAACATTGTTAACAATTTTAAAAGGTGGTTCATAGCCATCCTTAACAATCATCCATATGTGATAATCTATAGATTGAAGAAAAGTGGACATGCAAGTTTTCCAAAAATCAATAGGTATGTTATCAAACAATGGCGGTCGTGTAATTGAATAACCTTCAGCAGTACTATGATTATCAAAGTTAGCTATGGATCAAATTCAAAAGTTTTTCAAAACTAGATTTTTTGAATCCTTTTTGATACCACTTAAAAGTTCGATAGGGATGTTAAGCCCTGATGAACTAGTCCCGAGGCTAACCAAGAGGGGGGGTAAATTGGTTATTTAAAAAATTTGTGAGCAATAAAAAAAATCTTTTTGATACTTTGCAGTGAAAATAAGTAAACACAGAACCGAAAAGATCAACCACATATTTCACCCTAGTAGATAATAACAGAAAAAATAAAGTGCAGAAAATAATCAGAAAGAACACACCAGATTTTATACTGGTTCGGTCAACTTCACCTACGTCCACTCCCCAGAGCCTCCCGTCCGGGTATTGCACTAACACAAAGTGACTCTCCTTCTGCTGCCATAACAAGGGGAGAAGCTTGTACAAAACTCCTTTCTACCGACCCGGTGAGGCAGAGAACCTAAACTCCTTTCGCTTCCTCCTGAAGCGGGCAGAGAACCCGGACTCCTTTCGCTTCCTCCTGAAGTAGGCAGAGAACTTAAACTCCTTTCGCTTCCTTCTGAAGCGGGCAGAGAACCCGGATCTTCTTGCGAACGATCCTCCCACAGAAAATACCAATAAGATGAGAGACGACAAACAGAGAAGACGACTCTGATCCTTACTTGGAGCAACCTTTGTGAATCCCTCACAAATTGCCCCTCATAAGATCCTCTCTCTCTCGTAAGCTCTCTCTCTCTCTCTCAAGGTTTCTCTGGAAAGAAAAGTGGTAAAAGATTTTTATTGTTAGAATAAAAAGACTTTTTATAGGAGGGCTCAAAATTTACCCTAATTCTAAACTGGTCGGCCAATATCGTCTAGGATGATCGCTAGATTGGCCAGTACGATCAGTTCAAAATCACATGTTTCAGCCTGGACGATATGGCTCTTCTGGATGATTTGTACAAAAAGTTGTTTTCACCGTCCCTTATAATTTTGTGATCATCCAAGATGATTAGTGTAAATTAAGGAATTTCGTCCAGAAAACCGCTCTGGCCGTCCAAAGGAACTTGTGCTGGACGACCTAAAAATGACTTGATCGTTCAGGACGATATTGGTATCGTGCTGTATAATTAGTTCAAAAAGTGTCAAAATCTTCCTGAGCACTGCTCTGGACATACAGGTGAAACATGCTGGACGGTCATGATTTTTAACACATCATCTCGTACGATCCTGTGATCGTCTACGATGATATAATCAAATCAATCAGACCTTAATTACTTTCTTTAATCACTAGACTAGTTTAGGCATGATTGTAATGGATTGTCCATGATGATACATGTATCGTCCAGGACTGTCAGATCAAATCTCTAAAAAAAAACTTGCCTAACTTAATTTGGCGATTGAGAATTTTTGATTTGAGCCTATCGTCCCGTACGATGGATGGATTGTCCAGGACGATCAGCTTAATCAGATAGATTTAACTTGGTCACCCTAATTAGGGTTTCTTTTTTCACTGGATCGTCCAGGACGATGTGAATATCGTCCAGGATAATCTAAAAAAAAATTGAACAGAAACTCTAATTCACTCAAGCTCTCCCCTTGAGTGTGTGTGCGTAAAGTTACTTAGCTAGGGGATTAGTTACATAGCATTTGACTCAATAAAGATGAAAAAGTACATTAGATCTAGATTTCAAAATAGACTGACTCGAGCTTGGACTGGCTTAAACTTGTAATTAAACCTACATACCTGAAAGATTAAACAGGCAACAAGAGACAGAAATGTTTGCTATAATCAAAATCATAATCTCTAAAACTAGATTTGCAACACACCTGACATCTCTGAAGGATTTAGACTTTAGTTTGTTAAGGTAAATCCAAATAAATCTCAACCGTTTACCTATAACGAGTTAGGGGCAGGATGGTCCTTACGGTTGCAGTATGTACTGGTTCCAAACAAAAGCATGAGTGAGGCGGTTAGAGGTCTCTTTCGATTCTTCCAAGAAAAAAAAATGGAGTAGGGTGTGGAGAGAGAGAGAAAGAAGAGATGCAAGTACTTGGTGAAATTGGAGAGGAGAAACGGAGGGAGTGGCTCTCTTCTTCTTCCCTCATCCGAGAAAAAATAAAAGAGAAGGACTTATCCATTCTCTTCCATGTATCCATTTGAGTGGGATAGGAAGGATGACATGGGTTGCTATTAGTTCCTTCCAAACAAATTCATGAGTGGGAGATGACGAGAGCAAGAGAGGCTTCTCCCCCTTTTAGTGGCAGGCCCTTTGAGTGGTGGGAGCAACATGGGCATTCGTTGTATCCAGGAAAAAAGTCAGTGGTTGCAAGGCAACAACTAGTTTGAAAGTTGAAGGGGCTACTTCCTCTTGTTGGGTTCATGTTCTCCAAAGGACTGAAGGTAAGAAAGCTTCTCTGAGTGCATCTTGGAGGTGACAGCTGCAGTTATTGTATTTATTTCTCTCATTTGTACTTGCTGCTCCTTCTGAAACTGAGATTCATATTTTACCTTGAATCACTGTTATTTCTCTAAGATAATAGTTGTTGTTATATCTTCCAAAATTCATTTAAAAAAAACTTAATAAGAATTCCTCTACAAATTATGTAGGTTTTAGGTGACATTTATATTTTACTAGATGGGTCATGAATCATGTTTTTCTATAAATTAGTTGATACCTCTTTGTGGAATCTCAATCGTAATGGAAAATGCAGCTGTCTTTACTTTATTTTCTCTTATGTCTAGTGGCCATGTTTTAGCAATTAAAATGATTGTTTAAAGTCCTAGTCCCATAAGCTCTTCTTGCATAGCCCATTAATTCAAAGAAGCAAAATAATTTGCTTCTGTTTTGATTTTTCATCCAAAATTAGAGGCTAAACCTTGCTAATTGATGTTGTGTTATATCCCCAATACTTAATGGCAGATCCTTATCATATATATATATATATATATATATATATAATGTTTTATTAGTTTAATGCAAAAATTATACTAAGGTGGCCGGAGAATTTTTCCTACGAAAATTTTGCTAGCAACTATTTATTGGTTTTAGCCCATCATGATTCGTTACTCTCATGTAAGTATATGTACAAGTCTTCTTAAATAATCACAATAAGATTACCAAATGATGCTTTGTAAGATAATGGAGGAGATAAGTTAACCACCGGAAACAGAGGATTCCTTCATTGCAAGGTACCCTTCCTCTCCAGCTTGTTTTAATAAATTCATTAAGCATCAAAATTTTATCGAGGGTCATACCTATATGAGTATTTCCATTAAGATTTACTGATATAATATTATTTAATAACTATGATAGAAATCATCAGAATCATCATTAAATAATTTCTATCAAAATTGGATTTATGCAAATTTCTATTCATTGATGCAATGGTGTCGTAATCTGTATCGAGTTGCAATTGTTTGATCTATAATTTCATCATTTTAGTATTGATAAATTGAAAGGGTGTTTCAAACCTGTAAACTATTCAAATAGATATTTTTTTAGCTGATTGGTTTCTTTTTGAACATGTATTCCTTTTACATTACTCAGTGTTTTGAGCTCCTGTGCATATAATAATAAAGAGAAGAATAAATAAGGACAAAGGCGTTCGTATTACACTTTTCTGAGCTTCAAAATGCATTTGTTAATTCAAGAAAGGATATTTATATACCTAATGATTTCACAAATTTTCTTTCATGACTATTGATATAAATTATTTACAGACATCTTCTTTATGTCCCAATGTTTATAGAATTCCTTTGTGTTGTAAAAGTTTTCATCTTGTATCATATTGATAAGAAAAATGGGGTTAAATTCATGATTTATAGTCTAAACTATTTAAATAAATGTGAATAGTATAATTTCAAATGATTATTAAATCTCTCCAAGCATGTATTGCTCATTGATTAATAATAATAATTATGATGATGATGATGATAATCATAATAATAATAATGATGATGATGATGATAATAATAATAATAATAATAATACAACAAATGATACTTACATTAGTTCTTTCACTAATAGCTTGCATATATGTTCATTTCATTTATATGCACATAAATATAGATATTTGAATACATTAAATGCTAATATATATCTCTTTGTGCCATTTACGAGGGGAATATGACATGTTATAATGGACACATTGATATTTTTGGATTAAAAGAGAGGTTATTTTTTCAACTTCATGAATACTAGTACTACATACGTGTCTAATTGATTATACATCTGATATAGAGAGATATGATTTTCACATTTCACAAATGTCATTTTGAAAGGATCTCCATGATAAGATGTATTATATATGATTGCTTATACCCTACAGTTTTGTATATGTTAGATGATAGAAACATCGAACATCGTAAAATAGATAAGACCTGCGGTCTTGGTAGGAGATGTTAGGTATATGTAAAAACCCTTGGCACTAGGTTCTCCCTAGTCTACATTCATGTCACATTCCTTATGAGTGTACAAATAGGTTAAGGTCGATATCATAGGATAAATAATATAGACATAGGTTACCTATGCATTTTTCATCATTTGTCAGCCTAGGCTTATGTTCCCATCTTTAGTCTATGAGGTCTCCTTGAATGAGGTAACCTATAGTTGCTAATAAGGATCCTCCGGTCCGAATTGAACTAAGTAGACTAAGGGCACCAATGTACTCGGGATAATGAAACTATGAGATCTTTACTGGGGGCACCATACCCATTTAATAGGTTAGTTTTTACCTCCCAATTGACTACCTATTTGGACACTTAGTTTATTTGATCCACATAAATTATTTCTAAGAGCCACAACTATAGAATCAACAATAAGAAATAAACTAATAATATATATTTAAAGGAAAAAAACATAATCAAATTAAATTTTATTAATCAATAATTTCTATATATAATTTCTCCCTCACCTTTGTATGATTGCTTGTTCAACTCCATGGGATAAAATGTATTGATCAATGCTTTAAAGAAGCTTATCATTCCCCATGCCAGCATTGGTGTATTGGGGGTTTTCCTGTTTGTTATTGAAAACTATGAAAAATATCTGATGAGTATCCTTTGGGAGAAAAAAAAAAACAAAACATCTTATCTTACGAGTTTGTTTGAAAAAAAATATTAATAAACAAGCAATAACTAATAATTGTTATAGAGAAAACTTAAAGATGAGCATGTAAAAATGATATATTATATGCTTATTTGGCAAACAAACAAATTTTAAAAAGAAAATAGACTATAAAGCTTAATCTCAAAGAAAAAATTATTAAACACAATTGAACATGAAAACATATATACATAATAAAATAAAATGACATTTGATTTTAGAACATATAAAAGGCACATATATATTTTAAAGTGTTCCAAACATACAAACTAATCTATACAACAACTAAGAAATCATTATAGTTGTGAACTATGCAATAATCTAATATTTTAGTGAAGAAAATAAATATGATTAAAATTAAAAAGTGACTAATAATTTTATAAAAAAGTAGAAAATTTGTAAAGATGAAATTGAGATAATAAAAAAAATTATGCATAATTATATCAATTATTATATCATTAATTAGAATCAATGTTATATGTTAGCCTAAAAAGAAAATGAATAAGCAACAAGTACTTATCAATGTAGGTGATAGACATAATGATAATGTTAACAATAATAATGGATTAGGAAGAGCAAATTTAAATGCGATTAATTAGGATAGAATATAAACCATGTCTGAGAAAAAGATAAAATATTTCAAATCTTAAGGATTGAATTATGGAAATTTATACAAAAGAGTATCTGAAAAAAATGATGAAAATCAACGCTTTAAAAAATCAAATAATTTAGAATTAATATGATTTAAATTATTATTTAAAACTTATCAATAAGATTTGAGCACAATGGTATTTCTTCAATGAAATTGAAATTATTTGAAAAAAAAAAGAGTTAATCGTTTACTAAAAAAATTTCAAAAAGGAGCAAGTAAATATAGTTATTATAGTATATGAATGTATGATGTAAAGCAAAAAATTATTATTTTTAATTTAAAAAATATTTTAATAAAGAATATTATACGAAAGGTTAGCTATGATTTTGGATAAAGTATGAAATATGTAGGCATACTAGACATAAAAATTCTTTAACGTCTTTTACCATATTAATAATAATTAAGGTGATATTAACAATACATACACTTTTAGATAAACTTAAATAAATAGAAAATCCCTAAAAAATTTTTTTTCTCACTTTCTATTATAATATGTAAATATAATAAAGGAAGAACAAATATAAAATTGATGAATAGAACATTATTTTTCATTTTTAGGTATCAACATAGTAACTTAATTTTTCATAAACAAAACTTATGATTAGTCATAATTATATAAATGAAATAATAATTAAAATTTATAAGAATTATTAAAACTTTAATGTTTTTGTTTATAATTTAGAAATAAGCTTTCGTGAGTTTCATCATCTGATATTATATCATATTGTTAATGAAGAACAACTAATTACTCCACTTTAAATTGATAACTATAACAAATTGGAATGAAAGTAATAATATTACACTATTATAAAAGATAAACTATTTATTAATAGTTAAAAGTAAATATCTCATTTTAATAAATCAAGTGATGTTATTCAATACTATTCCAAGTATAATAGCAAATCCAAGTGCATTATCTTAACGTTATATCATTTCAATTTCATTCTATCTTGGTTAATTAAAAAGCCACTAGAAATTCTCTAAAAAATATTAAATAAAAAATTCATAATAATATTTATTGAATTATTTAGAAGATATTTTTTATTAATAATTCATAATAAACTATGCAATATTTAATATGTAAGTCATTTAAATAAATAAAAAGCTTATATATGGTGCAATACAATCAATGAGTAATTAATTAATTCTATCTCCACTTGATTTGTTTGCATAAATATTTTGACCTTTATGGCTTGATGAGAATTATATGTAAAATATTTTAAAAGATAATATAAAATAAAAATATCTAAGATTAAATTAATTTAACTTATCTTAAAATACCTGTTTCTGTTGCATGTAGATATCTTTGATCTTAACTAATCATAAAAATTATATCATTTATTTCTGCATCATTTTTAAAGCTGTATTTAGCTATAAAAATGTCAACATATTTCTCCAACTCTAATAAGATTATATCAAATCGTCGATTTTTAAATTATAATTTTGTAGACACTATTGTTCAATCAAAAATATTGCATGAATCTATATTATAATAATTTAAATAATAATATGATTATAAATTTAAATAAAAATCATTACGTGGGAAAAAATAAAGATGCTTGGATAAGTATGTATTATATGTAAAATTTAACATACAAAAGTTATGATAACATCAAATATTTGAATACAAATAATAAAATATAAATTTTTATATCTTTGACAACTTATCATTTTTTATAAAAAAAATAATGATGGCATGTCATTATTAGATTTTTTTCCATCATTATTTTTTTTCATGTACAATTTGATCTTTGTGTTTCTATTATTGAATACTTATGATCAACAAAATAAATTAAAAGTTATATTTCTAATGTCATAATATAAATTAAAAAAATAAATTTATAAATAAATACTAAACTTACATAATGCGACATCAATATTATAATAAATGATATCACTTTGAATTATACGTTATAATAATTCTTTGTAAATTTTGGTAGCCTTATAAGCATACTTTTTAAGGGGAAAAAAAAAGATACACTAGCCAACAGAAAAATCATCTTAGTGATGAATCATGTTAGGATCTCAAGAGTGTTTATCTTTTTTTGGCTTTTGAAGTTTAAAAGAGCTTTTAAAAAATATACATTGTGGCCTCTCTCTTTCTTTTTTTGAGATCCCAATCAATTCATCACCATGGCTTGTTTGTTAGCTTATGTATTTTTTTCTTAGAAAATATGCTTAAATTGTTTTCTAATGTTTAAGAAATTTTTATAACGTATCATTTAATGAGTCGATCACTAAAATGATGTCATTTGGTATATATATTGAAAATGAATTATATAAGTTTAATATTTTCATATAAATTATTTTTTAAATTTATATTATGATATTATAAATATAATTTTTATTATATTTTGTAGAAGATAAGAAGTCAGGAATAGTGGAAGCATAATGATTAGCTTGATTAAGGAGAAAAAAATTAATAATAACATGCCATCATTGTTTTTTTATAGAAAATTATAAAATATCAAATGTAATTTTTTTTCATATTTTATTATTTTATTAAGAAGTTTAATATTATCATAACTATTATATATTAGATTTTAGATATAACACGAACTTATCGAGAAATATTTTTAAGTTTTTTTTTTAAATTTATGACCTTATTATTTCAATTATTATAATATAAATTTATGTCACATTTTATAATAGAATAATAGTGATTGCAAAATTACAATTTGAAAGTGAACAATTTGATATGTTATTGTAGTTGGAGTAAAATGTTGACATTTGTATAGTCAAATACACCTTAAAAATAATGTTGAAGTGGAAGATATACTTTGTATGCTTGATTTAGGTGAAAGGTATTCACATGTAGTATAAATAAATATTTTAAAGCAAGTTAAATTAATTTAATTTTAATTATTGTTATTTTATATTATCTTTTAAAAAATATTGCTTATAATTTTTATTTAATTATAAGGGTCAAAATATTTATGCAAATAAGACTAGGAGAGATGATATAAAGAATTTACTAATTGATTTTATTGTATAAAATGTAAGTTTTTATTTTATTTAAACAACATATATTAAGTGTTATAAATTTTATGATAAATTATAAATGAAGAGTATCTTTTAAAAATTTTTATAAAGAAATTTATGAGTTCTTTATTTAATATTTCAAGGAATTTTTGGTTGCTTATTAATTTATAATAATGGAGTGGATATCGAAATATAGGTCAAACAAGCATTTTACAGTATGTAAATTAATTTAATTTTACTAATTTTATTTTATAATATTTTTAAAAATATTTAATTTATAATTTTATCCAGCTATAAAGATCTATATGTTAATAAAAATATTTCAACTTCATAATCAATTATATTGCACTAAATATAAATTTTGTTTTATTTAAATATCTTACATATTAAATATTGTACAATTTATTATTAATTATAAGTGAAAAATACTATCTAAATAATTCTATAAATATTATTAAGTGTTTTTTATTTTTTATTTTAGATAATTTATAGTGGCTTATTAGTTGAGCAATATGGAATAGCCATTGAAATAATATAACATGAAGTTGGTCCATTTGAATTTGTAATTTCACTTGTATTAATATTGAATATAATGACTCAATTTATTAAAATGAGATATTTTCTTTTAATAGATTATAAATAATTTATCTTTAATAATTATGTAATAATATGATTTTTATTTTAATTTTTTATAGTTATTTATTTACAACATAATAACTAGCTTATCTTTATAAGCGAGATGACATATTACAAAATTTTAATTGTAAGATAAGTTTAATGTTTTGACATGTTATATTTTTTCATGAGTCTAGCTCATAATGCTATCTTTTAGAAACTAATATATCTTTTGAAATTCTCTACAGAAAATGGTTGTTAACCTTATTTTTGTGTTAGGTCATTAAGACTCATCCAGACTTCTACATGTTGATCTGATGGTTAACAATCATTTAGGTGTCAATCATCTTGATTTGAATCTAGAATTCAATCTAGACTTTAATCCAGCCTCTAGTTAACATTCATCCAGACTTCAAATCAAACATCAAGTTAATTCTCAATTCAGACTTCAATTTAAATCCCAATCCAGATCTTAATCTAGACTCTAATCCAGACTTTACTTCAGTCATTAATTTAAACTTCAATTCAAAACTTCAATTCTATCTTATTGGAGAAAAATAAATTGCCATGTAGATTCGATGTTATTATATTTTATAATTAAATACTGCATTGAGAATAGAGTATTATCTCGGGAGACTGATATAATATTTTATAATAGATTCAATATTAAAATAAGGTTTTATAAAATAATATTTCTTTAAATATAATCCAAAGAATAACATATCATCTCAAAAGATGAATATAAAATTCTATAGAATGTATTTAAAAATAGAAATGAAGTTTTAAAAAGTTAGTCATTCTTTTAATTTGATGCAACAAGAAGAATATTATATCATCTTGTCGGATGAATATAATATTCATCAAAATATCTAAAAATAAGAATGAGTTTTATAAAATTCATCATTTTTAATATCAAATATAACAAGAAAAATATCATGTCATCTAGGAATATAATAATGACATTCTACAAATATATTTAAAAGTAAAAATGAGTTTGAAAAGACATCTACATTCATAGAGATTTTTCTCTTATTTTATAGAAATAAAATAAGATTTATTTTAATCTGGTGTTCTCAAATTTCTATAAAGGCATGCCCATATAGTTAATTACATCTTAAGATGGGTGCTCTTAAGAAAATTCTCAATTAAAGCAGCAATTTCATACTCTTTGGTTAGCTCCCTTGATGCTTGCCATCTGTCCTAAATTGTTAGAAAGAAAGGGGATCATACATGGTAAAGATACTGATGTGTAAACTGGGTCTTGTCATCACATGAGCATTTGGGGTGATTAGGCTTACCTTAAATTTAATCTAAGAGTTAGAACTAATTTATGAAAACTCTAGAAGGAGTTTAGGCTATTGGAATGGTTTGAGATGGGAGGGATTAAGTATTTAGAGCACTTTGACCACTTAGAAGACTATTTGATTAATCATTGAGTGTTTATCCAATCAATGAGTCAATAATTATTAAGGTGTCATGTAGGAAGGTTTGATGAGATGTCTTGGAGGGAGTTTGACGCTAGGAAATTAAAGTTTGAATGCATAAGTACATATGAATTGGGGGGGGGGGGGGGGTGTTGACCAAGTTATAGTGAGTTGACTTGCTCAAACTTATTATGATTTGACTCACGAATGATTGAAATATATTTGAGATATGAATTGAAATTCATTTGAGGCTTGATAAAATCTGGAAAGTATGAGTTGATGGCATGGAATCGTTCGACTATATATTAACCTGATTTGACCAAGTTTGATAGTTTGACCAAATTGTTGAAATCCAGGATCCCGAGCACTTAATTTTGATGGTGACAACTAATACTTACTGAGTACATATAGACTTCCGTTAGATTACAAATGTTTAATCTTTGTATATGAGCACTAATATTTCAGGTCAGATGCACACTGCTAAAGATTGCTGGAGACTCAAATCGGGTAGAATAGGATGTGAAAGAGTCTGTAATTTTTATTTCTTTATTCTTTCTTTTTTGAGTCTGCCACAGAAGCATGCATGTGAAAGGAGCAACCATGCACACACACAGGGGGAGAATTTTCTTTTAAAATGATTAATTTTTTTTAAGCACATCGTACTGTACGACCATGGATCGTACTGTACGATTAATTAAAAATACTCAGGCTAACGGCTAATTTTCGAATGATTAAGTTTACAAACTTATCGTACTGTACGATAATATGTAATTGTGAAACCATAGCCGCCAGAATAAGTTTGGTAAGTTTTTAAATTTGATTTTTTGAACTGATCGTACTGTACGATACTGTTCGTACTGTACGATTAATTAAAACTTGTCAATATTATCTCCATAATCAGGAAATAAACGTTGGTTTCTATTTTATATGTCGATCGTACTGTACGATCGTATATCGTACAGTACTTACAGAGACGATTTCATTCGTCCCAGAGATCGTACCAGACGAAACCAAGGTTTTTTGTTCTATTTGTCCTGGACGATATCAAGAAATGAACTGATCGTACTGTACGACTGGTGGAGTGCTGGACGATTGTTAGAGACGATTTCCTTCATCCCAGCGATCGTACCAGATGATCCCAAGAATTTTTGAACTATTCATCCTGGATGATATTCTTATCGTACAGGACGATATCATGAAAAATGCTATTCGTATTGTACGATTAAATGAGTGCTGGACGACTGATAGAGACGAGTTCTTTCGTCCCAAGGTTCGTCTCACAGTTCGTCCCGTACGAATAGTACGAATCAACAGTATTGTACTGTACGATATACATATCGTACCATACGATATGAATAAAATTTGATACTTGTTCGTCTGTACTCGTACTGGACGGAGCTGTAATTGAACTGATCATACTGTACGATTCTAAATCGTACTGTACAAACAGAAACGCAAAAGTTGAAACTTTTAGGGTTTTCTGAAGCCTGATATAAAAACAACTTAAAATTTTCTTTAGGGAGTTGTTGATCAATCCTTTTGCTGTGAGAGGCTTGGAGAAAAAAGAAGGGGATTCGGTAGAGAGAAGTTTTTGGAGAGATCTAGAGCTAGAGAGAGGAAGGTGAAGGTGAGCTTGAGCGTGAGGGAGAAGTAGTGTAAGGGGATCACACGGTGGCTCCAAGCTAGCTGCATACTTTGCTCCTCTTGTGGCTTTGGAAGCTTCAAGAAAGTTCTCGAGGGAAGAGTCACTTCAAGATCAACATCGCCAAGGTACTCTGCTATCTCCAGGAGGGAGAAAAAGGAGAAGGTCCGCTGCCATCACCAGGAGGGTGACATAGCGTTTGGTATTCCGCCGCACCGAGGGAGGTGAAAGTGAGTATTGTAAAGGCTTCTCCGCCTTGCTGTGGGGGCAAAAGGAGAGTCAACTTTTACTAGTGCAAATCCCGGAGTAGAGGACTCCGGGGAGTGGACGTAGGTCAAGTGACCGAACCACTATAAAAATCTCTAGTGTGTTTTTTCTTGTTTACCGTACTTTACTTTTCATGCTTTAAATTTGTGCGTTTTAATTGCTTGGTGAAAAATCAGTATTTAAATATTGTAGTGTAAAATCTAAATTGAACTATCAATTTCATCGTTGTGAACGTCGTATTTGCTTCCGCACATTAGTCGTTAAATTATGTTTTGAAAATACAAAAAAAAATTAGAACTCTTGTGTAGGGTTAAATTTTTAAAATACCAATTCACCCCCCTCTTGGCGCATCTCGTACTTTCAAGTGGTATCTGAGCGGCGTTTCAAAATAGTGTTTTAGAAAACCTAGAAACGTAAGATCCATGGCTCAATTTGGTAACCGTAACACTACGGAGGGTTATTCCATAACTCGTCCACCTTTATTTGACAACATACCGTTTGATTTTTGGAAAATACGCATGTCTACATTTTTACAGTCTTTAGACTATCGCATGTGGTTGTTAGTCCAAGAAGGTTATTCTGCACCATTTTATATGTTGAATGGAGTTAAAACTGAACTGTCATTTAATGAATGGAGAATTGAGGATAGAGAATTTGCACAACTAAATGCTAAATGTCTAAATTGTTTCTTTTGCGCATTAAAATCAGAAGACTATATGCGAGTATCAACGTGTACTACTGGTAAATAAATTTGGGACAAACTGTGTATCACGTACGAAGGAACTAGTGAGGTCAAACAATCTAGGTTGAACATACTGTTACATGATTACGAACTATTCCGCATGAAACCTAGTGAAACTATATCTGACATGTACACTCGATTCACCCAGATTGTAACATCACTGCATGCTTTAGGAAGAGAGTTGTCTAACTCGAAAAAAGTAAACAAAATACTGCGATGTTTGCCTAGCTCATACGATGCTAAAATCACTGCAATAACTGAGTCAAAAGACCTAAATGTTTATTCTATTGATAATTTGCTTGGGTCACTCATTGCCTACGAGCAAGGAGTGAGTCAACGACAAAGTGATGCAGGTGAAAAGAAAAAGGAGCGAGCAGTGGCTTTAAAAGCAAACAATTCTGAAAGTGACAGCTCAGCAGCGGAGGAAGATGACGACATAGCTTTGATGACTCGTCAGTTCAAAAATTTTCTGAAAAGAAAGCAGCGCCATCATCAAAGCAATTGGAACAAAGGTAAGAACTCAAAGTATACTAAGGTTGCATCTGAAATAATTTGCTTTGAGTGCAGGAAACCTGGTCATCTCCGAGCTGATTGCCCCAACATCAAAACTCATCAAACCAAGGAGAAGGGTGAGGAAAGATCAAAGTTCAAGAAGGGCAAGTTTAAGACTCAGAAAGCATTTTGGGCCGACTCTGCCTCAGAATCATCGGAAGAAGAAGCAGAGGAGGAGGTAACGAATCTGTGTCTTATGACTAATGATAATCTTAATCAATCAGATCAAGATGAGGTATGTCAACTGTCTTACGATGAACTGCTTGTTATTTCTGAAAAAATCCATGACTCGTATAGAAAATTGAAGAAAAAACATGTTAGTCTTAATACTGAGTTTAGTACTTTACAAAAGGAGCATGCTAGTGTAGTAAAGAATTTTTCTGACTTAGATAAAGATCATATGTCTTTGCTTGATGAATACGATGCATTAAACAAGAAGCATATTGAGTTAACCACTGCACACGATACCTTGAAATCATCACATGTTGAATTAGATAATGCATTTAAGGAACTAGAAGAACTATCAGGGGAACTTAGTAGTAGTGAGCATGCATTGAGATTCAAATATGCTAGTCTTAACCAAGAGAACAAATTTTTAAATGAAAAACTTCATGCATACGAGAATAACAAAAAACCTCCCACGTTTGCTGAATTCTTTCAGCCTCCACCATGTGAATCATCTCATTCAAAACCAGCACGGCATGCATCATTCAAACCCAGAAATAGGCACTACCACCCTCGTAGATTAGTGAACCCATTTCCAGGTGTTAGATGTTATTCTTGTGGCATGCTAGGTCACATAGCTCGCACGTGCTTAATTCACTATAGGATACATCTAGTGTGGAGACCAAAATCGTAATCATCACAGCATAACATGCATACATTTCATTCATATAAGCATGATGTGGAACCCAAACTCACTTGGGTTCCCAAAGCTAATCCATGATTGACATTGTAGGGATGCTCTCACAAAAGACCTAGTGAGAGCATGTGGTACTTGGACAGTGGCTGCTCGAGACACATGACTGGAGACATGAAGCAGTTCGTGACACTGGAGGCCAGGTCAGGAGGCAAGGTAACTTTGGGAGACAACACCACCAGAAAAGTGGTGGGCTCAGGTATCATTGGAAATATTAAAAATTTAATTATTGAGAATGTACTTTTAGTGGATGGTTTAAAGCACAATCTTTTAAGTATAAGTCAACTATGTGACAAGGGCTTTGATATAAAATTTTTGTCTAATAAATGCATGATTAGTTTAAATGATTCACTTATGTTAGAAGGAAAACGTATAAACAATGTTTACATGATAGACTTGAACTACATTGAAACCTCAAATTCCTTGTGTCTGAAAATAATAGCCGATGACTCTTGGCTATGGCATAGGAGATTATGCCATGCTAGTATGAAAACACTTAGGAACATCACTCAGAAAGACTTAGTTAGAGGCATACCAAAGTTAGACTTTACTAAGGACCATCTTTGTGATGCTTGCCAGTTAGGAAAATAAGTTAAATCTTCATTTCATGCAATCAAGGATATCAGCACCACTAGGCCACTAGAAACTCTCCACATGGACCTGTTCAGACCTGTTAGTACAGCCAGCCTAGGAGGAAAGTTGTATGGGTTTGTAATAGTAGATGAGTACTCTAGGTTTACTTGGGTGAAATTCCTAGCTCATAAGAGTGAGTCATTTGAAGAATTTAGAGTTTTCTCCACTTGGATTCAAAGGAAATTAGGATGTGTAATTTCAACAATTCATAGTGATCACGGTGGGGAATTTGAGAATGATAAGTTTGAATCTTTTTGTAAAGAGGTTGGAATAGAACATAATTTCTCTGCCTCTAGAACTCCTCAGTAAAATGGAATAGCAGAAAGAAAGAATAGAACTTTAGTTGAAGCTGCTAGGGCTATGTTAGCTGAATACACTCTCCCTAGATACTTTTGGGCAGAAGCAGTAAAAACCGCATGCTATGTATTAAATAGGGTAAATGTTAGATCCAAACTTAATAAGACACCCTATGAGTTGCTTAAGGGTAGGACACCCAATCTTTCCCACTTATACGTTTTCGGGTGCAAATGCTTCATCCTAATCAATGGCAAGTCACCCTTAGGAAAGTTCGATCCTAAATCTGATGAAGGGGTTTTCCTAGGCTACTCATTTGTAGGTAAAGCCTATAGAATATTCAATAAGAGAACCCTAGTAGTAGAAGAGTTCACTCATGTGGTATTTGATGAATCCAATAAGACATCTGAACCTAATCATGAAGAAGAAGAAGTTGAGGTTATACGGGGAGTAGAAACCATTACCATAGAGACTAGAGCGGAACCTCAGGAATATCTGCCTAAAGATTGGAAATTTTCTTCTAGTCATCCTAGAGAGCTGATCTTAGGAGACCCATCAGAAGGGGTAAAAACTAGGCATGGACTTAGGAAAGAGGTTAGCCATTCTGCATTCATATCTATGATTGAACCCACGAGTATAGATCAAGCCTTAGGAGATGAATTTTGGATCCTAGCAATGCAAGAAGAGTTGAACCAATTCGTTAGGAATGATGTATGGGAGTTAGTCAAAAGGCCTAAAGAGCAAAGTGTGGTTGGAACTAAGTGGGTCTTTAAAAATAAGATGAATGACTCAGGAATAGTAGTAAGAAACAAGGCTAGATTAGTAGCGAAGGGGTATAACCAAATTGAAGGAATAGATTTTGAAGAAACCTTTGCTCCGGTAGCTAGACTAGAAGCCATCAGGGTACTGTTAGCTTTTGCTTGTTTTAGGGATTTTAAGCTGTATCAAATGGATGTAAAGAGTGCCTTCCTGAATGGAGTAATCAAGGAAGATGTGTATGTGGAGCAACCTCTGGGGTTTGAGAACTCACAATTTCCAAACCACGTGTTCAAACTGAAAAAGTCACTGTACGGGTTAAAACAAGCACCTAGAGCCTGGTATGAAAGACTTAGTACGTTCCTACTAGATAGAGGCTTTGTAAAGGGTAGTGTGGACACCACCTTATTTTTGAAGAAGGTTGGAGTTGAAGTACTCATTGTTCAGATTTATGTAGATGATATATTGTTCGGATCGACGGAGAAAAACCTATGTAATGAATTTTCAAAAACAATGAGCGACGAGTTTGAAATGAGCATGATGGGAGAACTTAGTTACTTCCTTGGATTTAGTGTAAAACAAACGGAAGGTGGAACGTTTCTTAGCCAGTCTAAGTACGTCAACGATATTTTGAAAAAATATGAAATGGACAATGCTAAGGCTATGAATACACCCATGAGCTCTAATATTCAATTGGATAAAGATCCCAGTGGGAAGTCTGTAGATCAAAAGAGGTATAGGGGAATAATTGGATCGCTTCTCTATCTGACTGCCAGTAGACCAGACATAATGTTTAGTGTGTGTCTCTGTGCCCGTTTTCAAGCTGACCCGAAAGAATCTCACATGACTGCTGTTAAAAGAATTCTTAGATATCTTCTAGGCACCCCGAACTTAGGAATTTGGTATCCTAGACACAGCACTTCTTTTGAAATCTTAAGATACTCAGATTCAGACTTTGTAGGATGTAAGGTAGATAGAAAAAGCACTTCTGGAACTTGTCAATTCATTGGATAATCATTAGTTTCATGGTCCAGTAGGAAACAAAATTCAGTAGCCCTATCCACAGCTGAAGCGGAATATATAGCGGTAGGTAGCTGTGTTGGACAAGTGTTGTGGTTAAAACAACAGCTTGTAGATCTAGGACTACCTGTAGTAACCATTCCGATCATGTGTGACAACACTAGTGCAATTTGCATATCCAAAAATCCAATTCAACACTCACGAACCAAACATATAGACATTAGACATCATTTCATTAGAGATCATGTAGCCAAAGGAGATATTGAACTGCACCACGTTGCTACTGAAGATCAATTGGCAGATATTTTCACAAAACCATTAGGTTATGACACATTTAGCACTTTACGAACCAAATTAGGTGTCATAGACATTCACGCCTAATGTAACAAAAAAAAAAACAAAAAATCTTGGTTTGTGGTTGTTTTGTTTTTGTTAAAAAATAAAAAAAATAAAAAAAAAAAAAAACAAAAAAAATTGGATTCCTGATCCTCTTCCCATGTTGCTCACAAACCTGGATCTTCTCTGACAATCGTACTGTACGATACACTATCGTACTGTACGATAAGGTTCAAATCACTCCAATCTCAGCCGTCCATTCCCATTCACGGTCCAGATCTTTCTTGTCTTATACCTATCGTACTATACGATTCACCACTCGTACTGTACGATACTAATTATTGGTCATCGTACTGTATGATATACCAATCGTACGGTACAATCCACATGTCAAACGGATTAGGATGAATTTAAACTCGGCCGGTACGAACATTATTGCCTATCGTACTGTACGAACACTTTTGGTCAAAAGTCGTTCAGACGACTCGTTGGGACGAACGCCTTACACTCACGTTCGTACAGTACGATACTGATCGTACTGTACGATTTGACTCACTTTTCTGAAAGGTCGTCCAGACGACATTATTGCGCATATCGTACTGTACGATTCTCAATCGTACTGTATAATATCCCTTAAATTTTATAAAACGGGAGGGATTCCTTGCCAATTCTCCTCACCTTCAATCCCTCTCAATTTCATCATTCATCCAATCCTTTCTTCCAAAATGTCTGGGTCCAGTAAGCGCGGTCGTATGATCGTCGGGAGCTCTTCCTCCTCTCGGCGCTTCGATGATCGTTTTCTCTCCGCTGCGGACGAGAAAGCGTATATCAAAATCAAGGAGGCAAAGTTCACTCCATCCCGCATGCTCAATCAGGCCGCCCTAAATTTTGAGGTGATGAATCTGTTCGCCTCCACTAGCTTCAATTCCTTCTGACTCTTGCTTTTTCGTTTCACTCCGAACTCTTGTTTGAGTTTTTTACAAATATCCGAGTCGACCTGGAAAACACTACCTTCACATCTTATGTCTGTAAACAGAATGTCGTTATCACCGTCAACGACATTGCTGAGCACATCGGGCTGTCCACTGACGGCCCTCATCCCCAATCCATGATCTCCCACGACTATGATTGGACGTCAGTAAATATGAACCTTAGAAGCGTCCCCTCCAATCAACACCTACCCCTGGTCCAAACCTTAAATCAAAATGCCCGCGTTATCCAGCATGTCCTACGCACATCTATTATACCTAAAGCAGGAGATCGCATCCATATTACTCCCCTACTTTCTGTCGTCACCTATCTCATTATGTCTGGCACAAAATTCAATGAAGCCCAAATGGTGTTTGACTACATTCATACCTTGTCTGCCTTCCGATATCCCGGTGCCCGTCGTAAACTGAACCTTGCTTTAGGGCATGTCATAGGCTACATTCTAGATGCAAAATATCACCTTCATTATCCGCTCCCTCCTGATCACCTTCCTATCTTCTACTCGGATGCCTCCTTTCGTATCTTGTTCCATCGGGGGGCCGCTCCCGCCGATCCCGAGTTTGATGACGAGGAGGCTGCTGCTCCTGCTGACGCACCTCCGCCACCACCAATCCAACCACATGGCCTTGCTCCTCCTGACTACCCTCACGACGACATTATTCGACGACTTGATCGTCTAGAGACTCGGTTGGATGCCCACATTTCTCAGCAACATCAGGAGCATGACACGGATATGAAATGGTTTAGGGAGCGCTTCACATCGATCGATCACCAGTTCGCCTCCCTTCATCAGTACCACCAGCTGTTTCCCGACCCTCCACCACCACCTCCGGATCAGGATCCAAATTTTTAGGTTGTTATAGATGTTTCAATTTTCTGTTTGTTATCAGTGTACTTATTTTTTCTTTTTCTTCCCTTTTTGGTGTTGTCAAAAGGGGGAGATTTTTCTGTGTGTTCTGTATTATGTTTTTGCTTACTATTAAATGCTATTGGTTGTTTATGTTCTCACTACATTTATTTTTTTTATCTTGTTATTTTATTTATGTTATAATAAAAAAAAACTGTTTCTTCTCCCCCTATTTAAAAATTAATAAGCTACTCTTCTGAGGGGGAGCTAAAGAAGTCAGAACATCTGTCCATCAAAAAATATTATTTGATACCATCAAAAAGGGGGAGATTGTTGAAATCCAGGATCCCGAGCACTTAATTTTGATGGTGACAATTAATACTTACTGAGTACATATAGACTTCTGTTAGATTACAAATGTTTAATCTTTGTATATGAGCACTAACATTTCAGGTCAGATGCACACTGCTAAAGATTGCTGGAGACTCAAATCGGGTAGAATAGGATGTGGAAGAGTCTGTAATTTTTATTTCTTTATTCTTTCTTTTTTGAGTCTGCCACAGAAGCATGCATGTGAAAGGAGCAACCATGCACACACACAGGGGGAGAATTTTCTTTTAAAATGATTAATTTTTTTAAGCACATCGTACTGTACGACCTTGGATCGTACTGTACGATTAATTAAAAATACTCAGGCTAACAGCTAATTTTCGAATGATTAAGTTTACAAATTTATCATACTGTACGATCCATATTGTACTGTACGATAATATGTAATTGTGAAACCATAGCCGCTAGAATAGGTTTGGTAAGTTTTTAAATTTAATTTTCTGAACTGATCGTACTGTACGATACTGTTCGTACTGTACGATTAATTAAAACTTGCCAAAATTATCTCCCTAATCAGGAAATAAATGTTGGTTTTTATTTTATATGTCGATCGTACTGTACGATCGTATATCATACTGTACGACTTACAGAGACTATTTCATTCATCCCAGAGATCGTACCAGACGAAACCAAGGTTTTTTGTTCTGTTCGTCCTAGACGATATTCATATCGTACAGGACGATATCAAGAAATGAACTGATCGTACTGTACGACTGGTGGAGTGCTGGACGATTGTCAGAGACGATTTCCTTCGTCCCAGCGATCGTACCAGACGATCCCAAGAATTTTTGAACTATTCGTCCTGGACGATATTCTTATCGTACATGACGATATCATGAAAAATGCTATTCGTACTGTACGATTAAATGAGCGCTGGACGACTGACAGAGATGAGTTCTTTCGTCCTGAGGTTCGTCCCGTACGAACAGTACAAATCAACAGTATCGTACTGTACGATATACATATCGTACCGTACGATATGAATAAAATTCGATACCTGTTTATCTGTACTCGTACTGGACGGAGCTGTAATTGAACTGATCGTACTGTACGATTCTAAATCATATTGTACGAACAGAAATGCAAAAGTTAAAACTTTTAGGGTTTTCTGAAGCCTGATATAAAAACAACTTAAAATTTTCTTTAGGGAGTTGTTGATCAATCCTTTTGCTGTGAGAGGCTTGGAGGAAAAAGAAGGGGATTCGGTAGAGAGAAGTTTTTTGAGAGATCTAGAGCTTGAGAGAGGAAGGTGAAGGTGAGCTTGAGCGTGAGGGAGAAGTAGTGTGAGGGGATCACACGGTGGCTCCAAGCTAACTGCATGCTTTGCTCCTCTTGTGGCTTTGGAAGCTTCAAGAAAGTTCTCGAGGGAAGAGTCACTTCAAGATAAACATCGCCAAGGTACTCTGCCATCTCCAGGAGGGAGAAAAAGGAGAAGGTCCGCTGCCGTCACCAGGAGGGTGACATAGCGTTTGGTATTCCGCCGCACCGAGGGAGGTGAAAGTGAGTATTGTAAAGGCTTCTCCGCCTTGCTGTGGGGGCAAAAGGAGAGTCAACTTTTACTAGTGCAAATCCCGGAGTAGAGGACTCCGGGGAGTGGACGTAGGTCAAGTGACCGAACCACTATAAAAATCTCTGGTGTGTTTTTTCCTATTTATCGTACTTTACTTTTCATGCTTTAAATTTGTGCGTTTTAATTGCTTGGTAAAAAATCAGTATTTAAATATTATAGTGTAAAATCTAAATTGAACTATCAATTTCATCGTTGTGAACGTCGTATTTGCTTCCGCACATTAGTCGTTAAATTATGTTTTGAAAATACAAAAAAAAATTAAAACTCTTGTGTAGGGTTAAATTTTTAAAATACCAATTCACCCCCCCTCTTGGCGCATCTCGTACTTTCACAAATCAAGTAAAGTATGATTTGCCTCATGATGGGTTCGAAAAGATTCAAGGGATGCAATTGAATAGTCTTGAAAGTTTGAAAAGCTTGATTGGAGTGGATTTAACTGTATATGGTAAACTGACCCTTTGTTGACTAGATCTGATCAGGCATGGGTATGGTTGATCAAGTCATCTGTTGATTGGTTCAGGGGATTAATCATGTCCAAATCACCAAAAAGGTTGGTCAAGGGGTTTTGATGAGGTTCATAATGAATTTAAATGTTGATTGACTGTAAATAGGCTTAATAATTGATATGGTCAATCATGGTTGACTTGGTCAACCAAGTTAAATTAGGAGTTAGGTTTAGACTCAACCAGTTTGATTTGATCATTGAAAACTAATGGATGTGGTCTCATGGATTAGAAGGGTCATTTCAATCAAAATGACTATTTAGATCTTTAAGGGGCCATTTGGGTAACAATGGTTGACTTGATTAAGCAGGTCAGACTAAGGCCTAAGTTTGGGTTTAAACGGTTCAAAATGATATTTTAGATTTAATGGAGGTAGTTCCATGCAATGATGAAGTCCTTTGGATTGAAATGACCATTTAAGCTCTTAATAATTTAGTCAAAATAGGTTAGCTTGGTCAACCAGGTTTGACCAAGGTCTGAATTTGAGTCTAATGCACTCCTAATGATGTTTAGGATACATTAGAGGATACTTTAGGATTTGATTTGACTGGGCCGTGTTGAAGTTTGCATGAAACTTTAATTTTATCCTTAAGGGGAATTTTGGTTATTTGGCCCCTTGTTCAATTAAGGGTTTACTTGGGACCAACAAAAATTCAGTTCAATGCTTAACATATCATAACAAAGGCTATGGATATTATCAAAAGTCTTGAGGAAGGTCCTAATGTCAAATTTTATAAAGTGGCAGGTCCAGTGGCATTGGCCATAAAATATTTGAAGGTTTTATAGTTTTTGAAATTCAATTCAGTTTCTAGGGTTGGAGATCTCAGATTTGGCTTAAATTTGGAGGGTCGACCCTAGAGACATGTCAACTCAATATGGGATTGATAAAGCATGAATTGGGGGTCATTTGATTAGGTTTTGAAGTGATTTAAACATTACTCAAAAAGGGTTTTAAGATAGGGGTCCTTAACTTTGGATTTTGGTTTGAAATCCTGGATTTGAGCTAGATTCTGAATTTGACTGATTGAATTTGAATTATTCAAATTAATCATAATTAATTAAATGATTGTTATTGTTTGGATAGAGTTGAAGCTTGATTGGAGACTAGATTGAAGGTTGATTGAAGTTTTGGACTGAAGTTTGAATCAATGATTGAATTGAAGTTTAGGTTGGAGTCTGGATAAAGGTCTGGATTGTGATTTGAATTGAAGTCTGGATTGAGGATTCATTTAAAGAATGGATTGAAGTTGATTGGAGGCTTGATTGAAGTCTAGATTGAATTCTAGATTAAAATTTGGATGATTAATGCCTAGATGATTGTCAACCATTATATCAATATGTAGAAGTCTTAATGGGTCCTAGTAACCTCATACAAAAATAAAGTTAATAATCATGGTACATAGAAAAATTTTAAAAATATATTAGTTTCTAAAAAATAATAATATAAACTGAGCTCACAAAGAAATATAAAATGTTAGAGCATTAAACTTGTCTTGCATTTAAAATCTTGTAATATGCCGTCTCGCTTATAAAGTTAAGTTAATTATTTTGCTATAAATAAATAATTATAAAAAATTGAAATAATAATTATAATATTACACAATTATAAAAGATAAATTATTTGTAATTATTTGAGAGAAAATACATCATTTTAAAAAATTAAGTGATCCTATTCAATATTAGTTCAAGTGAAATAGCAAATCCAAATGGACAAGCTCTACGTTGTATTATTCCAATGACTATTTCATATTGGTCAACTAATAAGCCAACAAAATTTTTTTAAAATAATAAATAAAAAACTCATAATAATATTTATAGAATTATTTAGATAATACTTTATGTTTAAAATTAATAATAAATTATATAATATTTAATATATAAGACATTTAAATAAAAGAAAAACTTACATTTGGTGCAATATAATTAATTATGAAGCTGATTGTCATATTTCCATTAATATGTAGATCTTTATAGCTTGATGAAAATTTTAAATAAAATATTTTTAAAAATAATGTAAAATAAAAATATCTAAAATTAAATTAATTTCACATCGTTAAAATGCCTACTTGGGCTATATTTCTGCACTCTTCACTCGAGCCGAGCATAATCAGTAAATCCCCTATTTTAACAATATTTCTTAAGGTATACTTGGCTATAGGAGTATCATCTTTTTTTACTTTAGTAATGCTATAACAAGTAGTGGATCTTTAAATTATACTTTTGCCGTCAATATTGTGCCATCACAAAATATAGCATAAATCTACATTATAAAAATTAAAATAATAAAGTCATAAATTAAAAAAAAACTATTACTTGAATAATAATAAAGATATTTGGATAAGTATATATTACTTGTAATATTTATGATAAAATTGAACTTTTGAAAAAATAGTAAAATATGATTTTTTTTAACCTTTAATATTCTACTATATCTTAAAAAAAACACAAAGATAATATGTCATTATAAGATTTTTCTTCCACAACTAACCCGAGCTGACTTATCATTTTTTTTGAATTCTTATGATAAAAATTATATTTCTAATATCATAATATAAATTAAAAAATAAATTTATAAATAAATAATAAACTTACATAATTCAGTTTAAAGATGTATAACTGATGGCATTGCTGCTTACTAAATAATATCTTATAAAAATTCTTTACAAAAATTGATAATTTTTTAAACATATTTTTTAAGATAAAAAATGTTATATAAGTTAACGAACAAACCCCATCATATTTTTTAGAATTTTATTTATACTTTGAAAGTAAAAAAAAGTTAAAAATAGATATAGACAGTTATTTCAATCGTTGCTAAATTAGTTGGCGGTTTGCGAATCGATGATATAAAATATTGTGGCAACTTTAACTTTTTTACTATGAATTTAGTAGTAGTTAAAACTACTGTCTATATTTATATATAGCGGTGGTTTTAAAATTGATGCTATACTAGTGCAAAAATATTAACTTTTTATAGTGATTCATTTTATAATGGCACAATACTGATGGTTAAAATATAATTTAAAGATCCACTAATTGATATAGCATATTAAAGCTAGAAAAAGATGTTGATACTCCCATAGCCAAGTATACCTTAAGAAATACCATTGAAAAATGAGATATACTGATTTTGCTTGGCTCAAGTGAATGGTATCGAAATTAGCACAAGCAAGCATTTTAAGGTATGTAAATTAATTTAATTTTAGTAATTCTTATTTTATTATATTTTTAAGAATATTTAATTTATAATTTTTATCCAATTATATAGTTCAATATGTTAATAAAAATATGATAATCGGCTTCGTAATTAATTGCATTGTTCCAAATATAAGTTTTTATTTTATTTAAATATCTTGCATAATAAATATTACATAATTTATTATTAATTATAAATAAAAAGTAATATCTAAATAATTCTATAATTATTATTCAAAATTTTTTATTTATTATTTTAGGAAATTTCTAGTGACTTATTAGTTGATCAAGATGGAATAGCCATTGAAATGATGCAATATGGAGCTAGTCCATTTGAATTTATTATTTCACTTATATTAATATTGAATATGATGACTCAATTTATTAAAATAGGATATTTTCTCTTATTTGATTATAAATAATTTATATTTTTATAATTGTGTAATATTATGATTTTTATTTTAATTTTTTATAGTTATATATTTACAGCAGAATAATTAATTTATCCTTACAATTGAGAAAGCATATTACCAGATTTTAATTGCAAGGTAAGTTTAATACTCAGACATATTATATTCTTCATGAGCTTAGTTCATATTATTATCTTTTAGGAATTAATATATCTTTTGAATTTCTCTACAGATCATAGTTGTTGACCTTATTTTTATGTGAGATCATTAAGACTCATCTAGACTTCTATATGTAGATCTGATGGTTGATAATCATTTAGGTGCTAATCATCTAGATTTCAATCCAGAATTCAATCTAGAATTCAATCTAGCCTCTAGTCAATTTTGATGCAGACTTCAAACAAGACTTCAAGTCAATCAATCCAGATTTTAATCTAGCCTCTAATCAACTTTAATTTAGACTTCAAGTCAATCCTCAATCCATACTTCAATTTAAATCACAATCCAGATCTTAGTACAGATTTCAATCTAGACTTTAATTCAATCATTCATTCAAACTTCAATCCAAAACTTCAATCAAGCTTCAATCCTATCTATCAGAGAAAAATAAATCGCCATGCAGATTCGATGTTCTCATATTTTTTAATTGAATACTGCGTTGAAGAAAAAAGTACTGCCTCGAAAGACTGACATAATATTCTATAATAGATTTAATGTCAAAATAAGGTTTTAAAAATAATATTTCTATAAATACAATCCAAAGAATAACATATTAACTCAAAAGATGAATATGAAATTCTAGAAAATCTGTTTGTAAATGGAAATGGAGTTTTAAAATTTTAGTCATTCTTTTAATTAGATGCAACAAGAAGAATATTATATCATCTTAACTGATAAATATAATATTTTTCAAAACATCCAAAAAGAAGAACAGATTTTATAAAATTCATCATTTCTAATATCAAATATAACAAAAAAAATCTGACATGATTTAGGAAGATGATAATAATATTCTATAAGTATATTTAAAAGTAGAAATGAGTTTGAAAAGAAATATGCATTTCCAAAGATTTTTTTCTTATTTTATAAAAATAAAATTTGATTTATTTTAATCTGGAGTTCCTAAATTTCTATATGTGCAAGCCGTTATAGTTAATTACATCCTATGATAGGTGCTCCATGGTAAACTCTCAATTAAAATAGTAATTTAATGCCATTTGGCCAGCTCCCTTGATGCTTGCCATCTGCCCCATATGGTTAGAAAGGCAGGGGATATGACATGGAAAAGACAATAATGTGTAAAGGTGGTTTTGTTCTCATATGAGCATTTGGGGTGATTAGGCTTTGCTTAAACCTAATCTAAGGTTTATGATTGGTTTAGGAAAACTCTAGAAGGAGTTTAGGCTGTTGGAATGGTTTGAGATGAGAGGGATTTAGTATTTGGACCAATTTGACCACTTAGAAGACCATTTGACTATTAATTAATTGTTTGGCTAGTCAACGAGTCAATAATTGCTGAGGTGGCTTGTAGGAAGGTTTGATGAGATGTCTTAGAGGGAGATTGATGCTAGGAAATTAAAGTTTGAATGCATGCGTACATATGAATGGGGGGTTAGACCAAGTAATAGTGAGTTGATTTGGTCAAACTTATTATGATTTGTCTCACTAATGATTGAAACATGTTTGAGATATATATTTAAATAGATTTGAGGCTTGATAAAATCTAGAAAGTATGAGTTTATTGCATGGAACCGTTTGACTATAAATTGACCTAATTTGACCAACTTTTATTGTTTGACCAAATCAAGTCAAGTATGATTTGCCTCATGATGGGTTTAGAGAGATCCAAGGTATACAATTGAATGGTCTTGATGGTTTGAAAAGCTTGATTGGAGTGGATTTAACTATATATGGTGAATTGACCCTATATTGACTAGATCTAACCAGATATGGGTCTGGTTGACCAAGTCAAGTGTTGACTTATTAGGGGATCAATCAAGTTCAAATCACCAAAAAGGATGGTCAAGGGGTTTTGATGAGGTTCAGAATGGATTTGAAGTTTGATTGAATGTAAATAAGTTTAATGGTTGATCTGGTCAACTATGGTTGACTTGGTCAACCATAATTGACTTGGCCAACTATGATTGACTTGGCCAACCATGGTTGACTTGGTCAATCATGGTTGACATGGTCAACCAAGTCAAACTTGGAGTTGGGTTTGGACTCAATAAGTTTGATTTGATCATTGAAAACTAATGGATGTGGTCTTAAGGACTAGAAGGGTTATTTCAGTTAAAATGATCATTTAGAGCTTTAAGGGGTCATTTGGTTAACAATGGTTGAGTTGGTCAACCAGGTCAGACCAAGGCCTAGGTTTGGGTCCAATAGATTCAAAATGATATTTTGGATATAATAGAGGTAATTCCATGCAATGAAGAGGTTATTTGGATTGAAATGACTATTTAAGTTCATGATAATTTGGTCGAAATATGTTGAATTATTCAACCAGGCTTGACCAATGTTTGGATTTGAGTCTAATGCACTCCTAATAGTGTTTAGGATGAATTAGAGGATATTTTAGGGTTTGATTTGACTAGGACCTATTGAATTTTGAATGAAACTTCAATTTTATCCTTAAGGGGTATTTTGTTCATTTGGCCCTCCTGGTCAATTGTGGGTCAACTTGGGTCCAAAAAAAAACATGCAGTTTAATACTTAACATATCATAATAAAGACTATGGACACTATCAAAAGTCTTTGGGAAGGCCCCAAGATTAAATTTAACAAAGTGGCAGGTCCAATTTTGTAGGTCGTAAATATTTAAAGATTTTATAACATTTAAAATTTAATTCAATTTTTGAGGTTAGAGATCTAAGATTAACCTTAAATTTGAACGGTTGATCCTAGGGATATGCCTAATCAATATGCGATTGATAAATCATGAATCGAGGGTCATTTAATTGGGTTTTGATATTATTGAAAAATCACTCAAAAAGGGTTTTAAGATAAGAGCCCTTAACCTTGGATTTTGGTTTGGAATCCTAGATTTAAGCTAGATTTTGAATTTGATTGATTGAATTTGAATTATCTAAATTAATCATAATCAATTGAATATTATTATTGGTTGAATAGGACTGAAGCTTGATTAGAGACTAGATTGAAGGTTGATTAAAGTTTAGTATTGAAGTATGAATCAATGATTAAATTGAAGTCTAGGATGGAGTCTGGATTAAGTTCCAAATTGAGATTTGAATTGAAGTCTAGATTGAGGATTGACTTGAAGTCTAGATTGAAGTTAATTAGAGGCTGGATTAAAGTCTAGATGACTTTTGGATTAAAATCTAGAAGATTGATACTTAGATGATTGTCAACCATCTGATTAATAGGAAGAAGTCTGGATAGGTCCTAATAAACTCATACAAAAATGAGGTTAACAACCATAGTATGTAGAGAAGTTTAAAAGATATATTAGTTTCTAAAAGATAGCAATATTATCTAGGCTCATGAAGAAATATAACATGTTAGAGCATTAAACTTGCCTTACATTTAAAATTTACTAATATGCCTTCTCACTTATAAAGATAAGTTAATATTTTGTTCTAAATAAGTAACTACAAAAAATTGAAATAATAATACTATTATTAAATAATTATAAAATATAAATTATTTATAATCAATTAAGGAAAAATACACTATTATAAAAAATTGAGTCATCCTATTCAATATTAGTCCAAGTGAAATAGCAAATCCAAGTGGACATGCTCCACGTTGCATCATTCCAATAGATATTCCATCTGGGTCAACTAATAAGCCAAGAGAAATTTCCTGAAATAATAAATAAAAAATTTCTGATAATATTTATAAAATTATTTAGATCATATTTTTTATTTATAATTAATAATAAATTATATAATATTTAAGATGTAAGATATTTAAATAAAAAAATACTTATATTTGGAGCAATACAATTAATTATAAAACTGATTGTAATATTTACATTAATATATAGATTTTTATAGAGGGATGAAAATTATTAATAAAATATTTTTAAAAAAATTATAAAATAAAAATTTCTAAAATTAGATTAATTTAACATCATTAAAATTCCAGCTTGGGTTATATTTCGGTACCCTTCACTTGAGCCAAGCATAATCAGTAAATTCTTTACTTCAGTAGTATTTTTTAAGGTGTACTTGCCTATGGGAGTATCAAGATTTTTTTCTAACTTCAGTAATGTTATATCAAATAGTGAATTTTTAAATTATACTTTTACCATCAATATTATGCCGAGCTCCTGTGACGCTTGCCATCAGTCATCAACGATTAGAAAGGCAAGGGATAGGACATGGTAAAGGTAATGATGTGTAAAGTGGGTGTTGTCCTCACATGAGCATTTGGAGTGATTAGGCCTAGCTTAAACCTAATCTAAGGGTTTAAATTGGTTTTCGAAACTCAATGGGTTATAACTGATTTAGGAAAACTCTAGAAGGAGTTCAGGCTGCTGGAATGGTTTGATATGGGAGGGATTAAGTATTTTGAGCAATTTAACCATTTAGAAGACCATTTGATTATTCAATGACTATTTGACCAGTCAATTAGTCAATAATTACTGAGGTGACATGTAGGAAGGTTTAATGAGATGTCTTAGAGGGAGTTTGATTCTAAGAAATTAAAGTCTGAATGCATTGGTACATATGAATAAGGGGAGGGTGGTTTGACCAAGTAATAGTGAGTTGATTTGGTTAAACTCATTATGATTTGACTCACCAATGATTGAAACATATTTAAGATATAAATTGAAATTGATTTGAGGCTTAATAAAATCTAAAAAGTATGAGTTGATTGCATGAAACCTTTTGACTATATATCGACTTAATTTGACCAACTTTGATAGTTTGACCAAGTCAAGTATGATTTGCCCCATGATGGGTTTAGAGAGATTCAAGGTATGCAATTGAATGGTCTTGAAGGTTTGAAAAGCTTGATTGGAGTGGATTTAACTATATATGGTAAACTGACCCTATATTAACTAGATCCAATGAGACATGGGTCTGGTTGACCAAGTCAACTATTGATTGGGCATGGCACCACTAAGGTCCAAATCACCAAAAAGGATGGTTAAGGGGTTTTGATGAGGTTCATAATGAATTTGAAGTTTGATTGATCGTTAACATACTTAATGGTTGATCTGGTCAATAATGGTTGACTTGGTCAACCAAGTAAAACTAAGAATTGATTTTGAGCTCAATTTGTTTGATTTGATCATTGAAAACTAATGGATGTGATCTTATGGACTGGAAGGATCATTTCAGTCAAAATGACCATGTAGACCTTTAAGGGGCTATTTAGTGAACAAGGGTTGACTCGGTGAACCAGATCAGACTAAGGCCTGGGTTTGGGTCCAATAGGTTCAAAATGATATTTTGGAATTAATGGAGGTGGTTCCATATAATGATTAAGTTATTTGGATTGAAATGACTATTTATGCCCTTAACAATTTGGTCAAAATAGGTTGACTTGGTCAACCAGGCTTAACCAAGGTCTAATTTTGAGTCTAATGTACTCCTAATGGTGTTTAGGATGTATTAGATAATATTTTAGGGTTTGATATAACTGGGCCATATTCAAGTTTGAATGAAACTTTAATTTTATCCTTAAGGGATATTTTGGTCATTTGGCTCCATTGGTCAACTTGGGTCCAACAAAATACAAGTGAATGCTTAACATATCATAACAAAGGCTATGGACATTGTAAAAAGTCTTGGAGAAGGTCACAAGGTCAAATTCTATAAAGTGGTAGGCTTAGTGGCATAGTCCATAAGTATTTGAAGATTTTATAGTTTTTGAAATTCAATTCAGTTTCTAGGGTTAGAGATCTCAGATTGGACTCAAATTTGGAGAGTTGACCTTAGGCACATGCCAAATAAATATGTGATTGATAGATTATGAATCAAGGTTCATTTGATTGGGTTTTAAAGTGATTGAGAAATCACTGAAAAAAGGTTTTTAGAGAAGGTCCCTTAACCTTACATTTTGGTTTGGAATCTTGGATTTGAGTTAGATTCTGAATTTGATCGATTGAATTTGAATTATCCAGATCAATCACAATCACTTTAATGATTGTTATTGGTTGGATAGGATTGAAGCTTGATTAGAGACTAGATTAAAGGTTGATTAAAGTTTTTAAATTGAATTTTGAATCATTAATTGAATTGAAGTCTAAGTTGGAGTCTAGATTAAGGTTTGGATTGTGATTTTAATTGAAATCTAGATTAAGGATTGACTTGAAGTCTTGATTGAAATTGAGTGGAGGTTAGATTGAAGTCTAAATTGAATTCTAGATTGAAATCTAGATGATTGATACCTAGACTCTTATCAACCCTCGTATCAGTAAATAGAAGTTAGGATGAGTCCTAGTAACCTCTTACAAAAATGAGGTTAATAATCATATTATGCAAAAAAGTTTAAAAAATATATTAGTTTCTAAAAGATAGCAATATGAACTTGGATTATGAAGAAATATATCATATCAAAGCATTAAACTTTCCTTGCATTTAAAATCTAGTAATATGTCGTCTCGCTCGTAAAGATAAGTTAATTATTCTGTTGTAAATAAATAACTACAAAAAAATAAATAAAAATTTTAATATTATATAATTATAAAAGATAAATTATTTGCAATCAATTAAGAAAAAATACCCATTTTAAAAAATTGAGTCATCCTGTTCAATATTAGTCCAACTGCAATAGTAAATCCAAATTAACAAACTATACGTTATATCATTCCAATGGCTATTTCATCTTGGTCAACTAATAAGCCAATTAAAATTCTTTGAGATAATAAATAAAAATCTCCTAATAATATTTATAGAATTATTTAGATAGTACTTTTTATTTATAATTAATAATAAATTATGTAATATTTAATATATAAGATATTTAGATAAAAAAACTTATATTTGGTGCAATACAATTAATTACGAAGCCGATTTTCATATTTAAATTAACATGTAGATCTTTATAGATGGATGAAAATTATAAATAAAATATTTTTAAAAATATTATAAAATAAAAATGGCTAAAATTAAATTAATTTAACATTATTAAAATACTTGCTTGGGTTATATTTTGATACCCTTCACTCGAGCCAAGTATAATCAGTAATTCCCTACTTCAATAATATTTATTAAGGTGTACTTAGCTATGGAAGTATCAATATTTTTTCTAACTTCAATAATGTTATATCAAACAGTAGATCTTTAAATTATACTTTTGCCGTCAGTAATGTGCCATCATAAAATATAGCATAAATCTACATTATAAAAATTAAAATAGTAAAGTCATAAATTAAATAAAAATTACTACTTGGATAAAAACAAAGATATTTAAATAATTATATTTTACATGTATTATTTATAATAAAATTGAACTTTTAAAAAAATAGTAAAATATGATTTTTTTTAACCTTTAATATTCTATTATATCTTAGAAAATACACAAAGGTAAAATATCATCATAAGATTTTTCATCCACATCCAACCCGAGCTTTGACTTATCATTATTTTTGAATTCTTATAATCAACTGTGAAATATAATAAAAATTTTATTTCTAATATCATAATATAAACTAAAAAAAAAATTTACAAATAAATAATAAACCTACATAATTCAGTTTAAAGATGTATAACAAATGACATTACTTCTTTCTAAATAATATCTTATGATAATTCCTTGTAAAAATTAATAATCTTCTAAATATATTTTTTAAGATAAAAAAGGATATATCGGTTAACGAATAAGCCCTATCATATTTTTAAGAATTTCCTTTAATGTTTTTTAAAAAAAGATAGAAATAATGATTTTAACGCTGCTAAATTATGCGACAGTTTACAAACTGTTCCTACAAAATATTATGGTAACTTTAACTTTTGGTGATGATTTTAGCAGCCATTAAAACCACTGTCTATATCTATCAATAGTGGTGGTTTTAAAACTACTGCAATACTATTGTACAAACATTAATTTTTTTGTAGTGATTCATTTTATGGCATAATACTGATGACAAATGTATAATTTAAAGATTCACTATTTGATATAACATTAGTAAGTTAGAAAAAGATGTTGATACTCTCATAGCTAAGTACACCTTAAGAAATACCATTGAATTAAGAAATTTACTTATTGTGCTTGGCTCGAGTGAAGGGTATCAAAATATAGTCCAGGTAGTCATTTTAAGGTATCTAAATTAATTTAATTTTAGTCATTTTTATTTTATAATATTTTTAAAAATATTTAGTTTATAATTTTTATTTTGCTATAAAGATGTACATATTAATATAAATATTTCAATCGACTTCATAATTAATTTTATTGCATTAAATATAAGTTTTTATTTTATTTAAATATTTTATAGATTAAATATTATATAATTTATTATTAATTATAAATAAAAAGTACTATCTAAATAGATCTATAAATATTATTAATTATTTTTTCTTTTTTATTTCAAAAAATTTCTAGTGGCTTAATAGTTAACTAATATGAAATATTCATTGAAATGATTCAACGTTGAGCTGGTCCATTTGAATTTATTATTTCACTTGTACTAATAATGAATATGTTGACTCAATTTATTAAAATGAGTTATTTTCTCTTAATTGATTACAAATAAGTTATTTAATAATGCTGTAATATTATAATTTTTATTTTAATTTTTTAAAGTTATCTATTTACAACATAATAACAAGCTTATCTTTATAAGCGAGATGATATATTACCAGATTTTAAATGCAAGATAAGTTTAATGCTCACACATGTTATATTTTTTAGTGAGCCTAGTTCAAATTATCATCTTTTAGGAACAAATATATCTTTTAAACTTCTCTATAGAACATGGTTGTTGACCTTATTCTTATGTGATATTATTAGAACTCATCCAGACTTTTATATATTGATCTGATAGTTAACAATCATCTAGGTGTCAATCATTTAGATTTCATTTTAGAATTCAATTTAGGCTTCAATCCAGCTTTCATCTAGGTGTCAATCATTTAGATTTCAATATAGAATTTAATCTAAACTTCAATCTAGTCTCCATTGAACTTCGATCTAGACTTCAAGTCAATCCTCAATCCAGACTTCATTTTAAATCCCAATCGAGATCTTAATCCAGACTCTAATCTAGACTTTAATTCAATCATTAATTCAAACTTAAATCCAAAACATCAATCAAGCTTCAATCCTATCTGTTGGAGAAAAATAAATTGCCATACATATTCAATGTTATCATATTTTGTAATTGAATATAACATTGGATATAGAGTATTATCTTAGGAGATTGACATAATATTCTATAATAGATTCAATGTACAAATTTGATTTTAGAAAATAATATTTCTGTAAATGTAATCCAAAGAGTAACATATCATCTCAAAAGATGAATATGAAATTCTATAGAATGTGTTTAAAAATAGAAATAAAATTTTAAAAATCTAGCTATTTTTTTAATTAGATGAAATAAGAAGAATAGTATATCATCTTTATGGATAAATATAATATTCTACAAAACATCTAAAAATAAGAATGGGTTTTATAAAATTCATCATTTCTAATATCAAATATACCAAGGAAAATATCATGTTATCTAGGAAGGTGATAATAACATTCTACAAGTATATTTAAAAGTAGAAATGATTTTGAAAGGAAATATACATTCCTAGAGATTTTTTCCTTATTTTATAGAAATAAAATAAAATTTATTTTAATATGGAGTTCTCAAATCCCTATAAGGGCAAGCTCCTATAATTAATTACATCCTAGGATAGGTGCTCCTAGGAAAACTCTCAATTAAAGCAATAATTTCATACCCTTTGGCCAGCTCCCTTAATGCTTGCCATCTATCCTAAATGGTCAGAAAGGCAGGGGATAGGATATGGTAAAGACAATGATGTGTAAAGGGGGTTTTGTCCTCATATGATCATTTGGGGTGATTATGCTTAGCTTAAACCTAATATAAGGGTTAGATCTGGTTTAGGAAAACTCTAGAAGGAGATTAGGCTGTTGGAATGGTTTGAGATGGGAGGAATTAAGAATTTGGAGCAATTTGACCACTTAAAAGATCATTTGACTATTCATTGACTTTTTGACCAATCAATGAGTCTATAATTGTTGAGGTGGCATGTAGGAAGGTTTGATGAGATGTCTTAGAGGGAGTTTGATGCTAGGAAATTAATGTTTGAAAGCATTGGTACATATGAATGGGGGGGGGGGGGGGTTGACCCAGTTATAGTGAGTTGACTTGATCAAACTTATTATGATTTGACTCACCAATATTTAAAATATGTTTGAGATATGAACTAAAATTTATTTGAGGCTTGATAAAATTTGAAAAGTATGAGTTGATTGGATGGAACTGTTTGACCATATATTATCCTAATTTGATCAAGTTTGATAGTTTGACCAAATCAAGTCAGGTATGATTCAACTCATGATTGGTTTGGAGAGATTCAAGGCATGCAATTAAATGGTCTTGAATGTTTGAAAAGTTTAATTAGCATAGATTTAACTATATATGGTGAACTAATCCTATGTCGACTAGATGTGACCAAACATGGGTCTGGTTGACTAAGTGAACTGTTGACTGGGTTAGGTGACCAATCAGGTCCGAATCACCAAAAAAGATGGTCAAGGGGTTTTGATAGGGTTCAGAATGGATTTGAAGTTTGATTGAATGTAATAGGCTTAATGGTTGATCTAATTAACCATGGTTGACTTTGTCAACCATGAAAAACTAGGAGTTAGGTTTTGTCTCAATATGTTTGATTTGATCATTGAAAACTAATGGATGTGGTCATATGGACTAGAAGGGTCATTTCAGTCAAAATGACCATTTAGACCTTTAAGGGGCCATTTGGTTAACAAGGGTTAACTCAGTCAACCAAGTCAAACCAAGGCCTAGTTTTGGGTCCAATAGGTTCAAAATGATATTCTGGATATAATTGAGGTGGTTCCATACAATAATGAAGTCATTTGGATTGAAATTACCAATTAAACCCTTAATAATTTGGTCAAAATAGGTTGACTTGGTCAACTAGGCTTAACCAAGGTCTGGTTTTGAGTCTAATGGACTCCTAATGGTGTTTATGATGCATTAAAGGATATTTTACGGTTTGATTTGACTAGGCCATATTAAAATTTAAATGAAACTTCAAATTTATCCTTAAGGTGTATTTTGGTCATTTGGCCCCCCTGGTAAACTATGAGTCAACTTGGGTCCAACAAAATATAGTTTAATATTTAACATATCATAACAAAGGCTATGAATATTATAAAAAATCTTAGGGAAGGTCCCAAGGTCAAATTCTACAAAGTGGCAGGTCTAGTGGCATATGTCGTAAATATTTGAAGATTTTATAACCTTTAGAATTCATTTCAATTTCTGGGGCTAGAGATCTCAAATTGGGCTCAAATTTGGAGGGTTGACCTTAGGGATATGCCAAATCAATATGTGATTGATAGATCATGATTCAAGAGTCATTTGATTGGGTTTTAATATTATTAAAAAATCACTCAAAGAGGTTTTAAGACAAGGGCCCCTAACCTTGGATTTTGGTTTGGAATCCTAGATTTGAGCTAGATTCTAAATTTAATTGGTTGAATTTGAATTATCCAAATCAATCATAATTAATTGAATAATTATTATTGGTTGGTTCGAATTAAAGTTTGATTGAAGACTAGATTGAAGGTTAATTGAAGTTTGGATTGAAACTTTGAATCAATAATTGAATTAAGGTCAAGGTTGGAATCTGGATTAAGGTCTGAATTGTGATTTCAATTGAATTCTGGATTTAGGATTAACTTGAAGTCTAGATTGAAGTTGACTGGAGGTCAGATTGAAGTCTAGATTGAATTTTGGATTAAAATCTGGATGAGATATACCTAGATGATTGTCAACCATCAGATCAATTGGTAGAAGTCAGAATGGGTCCAAATAACCTCACACAAAAATGAGGTTAACAATCTTATTATGTAAAGAAGTTTAAAAGATATAGTAGTTCCTAAAATGTATCAATATAATCTATGCTCATAAAGAAATGTATTATGTTAGAGCATTAAACTTATCTTGCATTTAAAATCTGGTAATATATTCATTTTGCTTGTAAAGATAAGTTAACTGTTATGATGTAAATAAATAACTACAAAAAATTGAAATAAAAACTATAATATTATAAAAATTATAGAAGATAAATTATTTATAATCAATTAAGAGAAAATATACTATTTTAATAATTAAGTCATCTTATTCAATATTTGTCATAGTAAAATAGCAAATCCAAATGGACCAGCTCCACATTATATCATTCTAATCGCTATTCCATCTTGGTCTAACTAATAAGCTAAAAAATTTCCTGAAATAATAAACAAAAAACTCATAATAATATTTATAGAATTATTTAGATAGTATTTTTTATTTATAATTAATAATAAATTATGCAATATTTAATATATAAGATATTTAAATAAAAAAAATGTATATTTTGTGCAATACATTTAATTATGAATTCGATTGTTATATTTACATTAACATGTAGATCTTTATTTTTGGATGAAAATTTATATATCATAATATAAATTAAAAAATAAATTTATAAATAAATAATAAACTTATATAATTCAGTTTCAACATATATAACTGATGTTATTTCTGCTTACTAAATGATATCTTATGAGAATTCCTTGCAAAAATTAATAATCTTTTAAATATATTTTTTAAGATAAAAAATGATATATCACTTAATGAATAAGCCCCAACATATTTTTTAGAATTTCTTTTATACTTTAAAACAAAAAAAAGATAAAAATAAATATAGACAATGATTTTAACCACTGCTAAATTAGCCGGTAGTTTGCAAATCGCTGCTACAAAATATTATGTTAACTATAACTTTTGATGGTGCATTTAGCAGCCACTAAAACCACTATCTATATCTATCTATAGTGGTGGTTTTAAAACTGCTGCTATACTACTGTGATGAGATTAACCTTTTTATTGCGATTCATTTTATAATGGTAAAATACTGGCGATAATCATACAATTTAAAGATCTACTACTTGATATAATATTACTGAAGTTAGAAAAAGATGTTGATACTCTCATAGCTAAGTACACCTTAAGAAATATCATTAAAGTAGGAAATTTATTAATTATGCTCGGCTCGAGTGAAGGGCATCAAAATATAGCCTAAGTAGGCATTTTTAGATATGCAAATTAATTTAATTTTAGTTACTTTTATTTTGTAATATTTTAAAAAATATTTAATTTATAATTTTTATCCAGCTATAAAGATGTACATATTAATACAAATATTTATCCAACTTTATAATTAATTTTATTACACAAAATATAAGTTTTTATTTTATTTAAATATCTTACATATTAAATATTACATAATTTATTATTAATTATACATGAAAAGTACTATTTAAATGATTCTATAAATGTTATTAGGTGTTTTTTATATTTTATTTCAAGGAATTTCTAGTGGCTTATTAGTTGGCCAATATGGAATAGTCATTGGAATGATACAACGTCGAGCTGGTCCATTTGAATTTGCTATTTCACTTGTACTAATATTAAATAGGATGACTCAATTTATTAAAATGAGATATTTTTTCTTAATTGATTATTAATAATTTATCTTTAATAATTATATAATATTATGATTTTTATTTTAATTTTTTATAATTATCTATTTACAACATAACTACTAGCTTATCTTTATAAGCGAGATGATATATTATAAGATTTTAAATGCAAGATAAATTTAAAGCTCATACATGTTATATTTTTCTTTATGAGCCTAGTTAATATTGCTATCTTTTAGGAACTAATATATCTTTTGAACTTCTCTGCAGAATATGATTCTTGACCTTAGTTTTATGTGAGGTCATTAGGACTCATGTAGACTTCTATATATTGATCTGATGATTAACAACCATCTAGGTGTTAATCATCTAGATTTCAATCCAAAATTCAATCTAGACTTAAAAGAAGCCTCCACCTGGGTGTTAATCATTTAGATTTCAATTTAGAATTCAATCTAAACTTCAATCCAACCTCCAATCAACTTTAATCCAGACTTCAAACTAGACTTCAAGTCAATCCTCAATCAAGACTTTAATTTAAATCCCAGTCGAGATCTTAATCCATACTCCAATCAAGAATTTAATTTAATCATTGATTGAAACTTAAATCAAGAACTTTAATCAACCTTCAATAAAACTTCAATCCTATCTATCAAAGAAAAATAATTTGTGATGCAAATTCGATGTTATTATATTTTATAATTGAATACTACATTGAGAATAGAGAACTATCTTGGGAGACTAACATAATAATCTATGATAGATTCAATCTCAAAATAAGGTTTTAAAAAATAATATTTCTATAAATATAATCCAAAGAATAATATATCATCTCAAAAGATGAATATGAAATTCTATAGAATGTATTTAAAAATAGATATGGAGTTTTAAAAATCTAGTCATTCTTTTAATTAGATGTAACAAGAAGAATATTATATCAACTTTACGGATGAATATAATATTCTACAAAATATTCAAAAATAAGAGTGGGTTTTGTAAAATTACTTATTTCTAAAATCAAATATAACAAGGAAAATATCGTGTCATTTGCGAAGGTGATAATGACATTAGATATGTATATTTAAAAGTAGAAATGAGTTTGTAAAGAAATCTATATTCCTAAAGATTTTTCTCTTATTTTATATAAATAAAATAAGATTTATTTTAATCTAGAGTTCTTAAATCCCTATAAGGGCATGCTTGTATAGTTAATTACATCCTAAGATGGGTGCTCCTAGGAAAACTCTCGATTAAAATAGCAATTTCATGCCCTTTGGCCTGCTCCATTGATGCTTGCCATCTGTCCTAAATGGTTAGAAAGGCAGGGGATAGGACATGGTAAAAATAATGATGTATAAAGTGGGATTTATCCTAACATGAGTATTTGGGTTGATTAGGTTTAGCTCAAACTTAATCTAAGGGTTAGAACTGGTTTAGGAAAATAATAGGAGGAGTTTAGGTTGCTGGAATGGTTTGAGATTGGAGGAATTAAGTATTTGGAGAAATTTGACCACTTAGAAGACCATTTGACTATTTTTTGACTATTTGACCCGCAAATGAGTCAATAATTGCTAAGGTAGTATATAGGAAGGTTTGATGAGAAGTCTTAGAGGGAGTTTGATGTTAGAAAATTAAAATTTGAAAGCAATGGTACAAATGAATGGGGGGAGTTTGATTAAGTTATAGTGAGTTAACTTGGTCAAACTCAATATGACTTGACTCACCAATGATTGAAATATGTTTAAGGCATGAATTAAAATTGATTTGAGGCTTGATAAAATCTGAGAAGTATGAGTTGATTGCTTGGAACCGTTTGACTATATATTGACCTAATTTAATCAAGTTTGATAGTTTGATCAAATCAAGTCAAGTATGATTTGACTCATAATGGGTTCATAGAGATTTAAGGTATGCAATTGAATGGTCTTGAAGGTTTAAAAAGCTTGTTTGGAATAGATTTAACTATATATGGTGAACTGACCCTATATTTACTAGATGTGATCAAACATGGATCTAGTTGACCAAGTCAACTGTTGACTGGGTAAGGGGACCCATCAGGTCCAAATCACCAAAAAGGATGGTCAAGAGGTTTTGATGAGGTTCAGAATGGATTTGAAGTTTAGCTGAATGTAAATAGGTTTAATGGTTGATCTAGTCAACCATGGTTGACTTCGTCAACCAATTAAAACTAGGAGTTGGGTTTGGGCTCAATATATTTAATTTGATCATTGAAAACTAAAGGATGTAGTCTCATTGATTGGAAGGGTCATTTTAGTTAAAATAACTATTTAGACCTTTAAGGGGCCATTTGGTTAATAAGGATTGACTCAGTCAACCAGGTCAGACTAAGGCCTGGGTTTAGCTCCAATAGGTTCAAAATGATATTTTGGATCAAATAGAGGTGGTTCCATGTAATAATGAAGTCATCTAGATTGAAATGACCAATGAAGCCCTTAATAATTTGGTCAAAATAAGTTAACTTAGTCAACCAGGCATGACCAAGGTCTAGTTTTGAGTCTAATACACTCCTAATAGTGTTTATGATGCATTAGAGAATATTTTAGGGTTTAATTTGACTTGGCCATATTGAAGTTTGAATGAAACTTAAATTTATCCTTAAGGGATATTTTGGTCATTTAGCCCCCTTGGTTATCTGTGAGTTAATTTGGGTCCAACAAAATACAGCTTAATGCTTAACGAAACATAACAAAGACTATGAATATTATCAAAAGTCTTGGGGAAGGTCCCAAGGTTAAATTCTATAAAGTGGCAGGTCCAGTGGCATAGGCCATAAATATTTAAAGATTTTATAGCCTTTGGACTTCAATTCAATTTCTAGGACTAGAGATCTCAGATTGGGCTCAAATTTAGAGGTTTTCCCCTAGGGACATGGAAAATCAATATAAAATTAATAGATCATGAATCGAAGGTCATTTGATTAGGCTTTGATATGATCGAAAAATCACTCAAAAGGGTTTTAAGATAAGGGCCCTTAACCTTGGATTTTGGTTTGGAATCCTAGATTTCAGCTAGATTCTAAATTTGAATGATTGAATTTGAATTATTTAAAATAATCATAATCAATTGAATGGTTAATATTAGTTGGATAGAATTAAAGCTTGATTGGAGACTAGATTGAAGGTTGAGTGAAGTTTGGATTGAAGTTTGAATCAATAATTGAATTAAGGTCTAGGTTAGAATTTGGATTAAGGTCTGATATATGATTTGAATTGAAGTCTGGATTGAGGATTGACTTGAAGTCTGGATTGAAGTTGACTGGAGGCTAGATTGAATTCTAGATTAAAATATTGATGAGATATACCTAGATAATTGTCAACCATCATATCAATAAGTAGAATCCAGAATAGGTCCTAATAACCTCATACAAAAATGAGATTAACAACCATATTATGTAAAAAAGTTTAAAAGATATAGTTATTCCTAAAATATAATAATATAATCTAAGCTCACGAAGAAATATAATATGTTAGAGCATTAAGCTGGTTTTGCATTTAAAATCTTGTAATATACTGTCTCACTTGTAAAGATGAGTTAACAATTCTCCTATTAAAAAAACAACTACAAAAAATTGAAATAAAAATCATAATATTATAAAAATTATAAAAGATAAATTATTTATAATATATTAAGAGAAAATATACCATTTTAATAAATTGAGTCATCCTATTTAATATTAGTCTAAGTGAAATAGTAAATCCAAATGGATCAGCTTCATGTTGTATCATTCCAATGGCTATTTTATCTTGGTCAACTAATAAGCCAATAGAAATACCTTGAAAAAATAAATAAATAACTACTAATAATATTTATAAAATTATTTAGATAATACTTTTTATTTATAATTAATAATAAATTATGCAATATTTAATATATAAGACATTTAAATAAAAAAACATATATTTTATGCAGTACAATTAATTACAAATTCGATTGTCATATTTACATTAGCATATAGATCTTTATAACTGTATGAAAATTATAAATAAAATATTTTTAAAAATATTATAAAATAAAAATTGCTAAAATTAAATTAATTCAACATCGCTAAAATGCCTACTTAAGTTATATTTCGGAACATTTCACTCGAGCCAAGCATAATCAGTAAATCTCCTACTTCAATGATATTTGTTAAGGTGTACTTGGCTATGGGTGTATCAACATCTTTTTCTAACTTCAATAATGCTATATAAAATAGTGGATCTTTAAATTATACTTTTGTAGTCAATATTGTGCCACCATAAAATGTAGCATAATTATACATTATAAAAATTAAAATAATATAGTTATAAATTAAAAAAAATTCACTTGGATAAAAACAAAGATATTTGGACAAGTATATATTACATATAATATTTATGATAAAATTGAACTTTTGAAAAAAATAGTAAAATATAATTTTTTTTTAATCTTTAATATTCTACTATATCTAAAATAAACACATTGGTGACATGTCAATATAAGATTTTTCTTCCATAGCCAACTTGAGTTTTGACTTATCATTATTTTTGAATTCTTATGATCATTCGTAAAATTTAATAAAAGTTATATTTTTAATATCATAATATAAATAAAAAAATAAATTTATAAATAAATAATAAACTTACATAATTTAGTTTCATGATATATAGCTAATGGCATTTCTGCTTACTAAATTATATCATATGAGAATTCCTTGCAAAAATTGATAATCTTCTAAATATATTTTCTAAGATAATATATATATATATATGTTAACGAATAAGTCCCATCATATTTTTTAGAATTTCCTTTAAACTTTGAAAGTAAAAAAAAGATAAAAATGGATAGAGATAGCGGTTTTAATCTCTATTAAATTAGCCGACGGTCTGCAAACCACTCCTATAAAATATTGTGGCAACTTTAACTTTTGATGATGAATTTAGTAGAGGTTAAAATTACTGTTTATATCTATCTATAACGATGGTTTTAAAACCGCTGCTACTCTACTACAAAAATATTAACTTTTTATAGTGATTTATTTTGTGATGGCATAATAATGACGACAAAAGTATAATTTAAAGATCCACTACTTAATATAGCATTACAGAAGTTAGAAAAAGTTGTTGATACTCTCATAGCCTAGTACATCTTAAGAAATACCATTGAAGAAGGGGATTTATTGATTAAGCTTGGCTTGAGTGACGAGTACTAAAATATAGTCAAAGCATGCATTTTAAGGTATGTAAATTAATTTAATTTTAGGCATTTTTTTATAATATTTATAAAAATATTTAATTTAAAATTTTTATCTAGTAATAAAGATGTACATGTTAATGCAAATATTTTTAATCAACTTCTTAATTAATTGCATTACACTGAATATATGTTTTTATTTTATTTAAATATCTTAAATATTAAATATTATAAATTTTATTATTAATTATAAATAAAAAGTACTAACTAAAAAGTATATAAATTTTATTAGGAGTTTTTTATTTTTTATTTAAGGGAATTTTTAGTGGCTTATTAGTTGACCAAGATGGAATAGCCATTGGAATATTGTAAAATGGAGCTAGTCCATTTAGATTTACTATTTCACTTGTACTAATATTGAATAGGTTGACTCAATTTATTAAAATGAGATATTTTCTCTTAATTGATTATAAATAATTTATCTTTAATAATTATTTAATATTAAGATTTTTATTTTAATTTTTTATAGTTATATATTTACAGTATAACAACTAGCTTACCTTTATAAGCGAGATGATATATTACCAAATTTTAAAAGCAAGATAAATTTAATGCTCGGATATGTTATATTTCTTCATGAGCCTAATTCATTTTGTTATCTTTTAGGATCTAATATATCTTTTAAACTTCTTTACATAACATGATTGTTGACCTTCTTTTTTTGTGAGGCATTAGGACTCATCAAGACTTCTATATATTGATCTGATAGTTGACGATCATCTAGTTGTTAATCATCAAGATTTCAATCCAAAATTCAATCTAGACTTCAATCTAGCCTCTAGTCAACTTTGATCCAGACTTCAAACTAGACTTCAAGTTAAGCCTCAATCGAGACTTCAATTCAAATTTAAATCTAGGCCCTAATCCAAACTCTAATCTAGACTTCAATTCAATCATCGATTCAAACTTCATTTTAAAACTTCAATCAACCTTCAATCAACTTCAATCCTATCCTTTAGAGAAAAATAAATCACCATGCAGATTCAATGTTCTCATATTTTATAATTGAATTTTGCATTGAGAATAGAGTACTATCTTAGGAGATTGACATAATATTTTACAATGGATTCAATGTTAAAATAAGATTTTAGAAAATAATATTTTTATAAACACAATCTAAAGAATAACTTATCATCTCAAATAATCAATATGGAATTCTATAGAATTTATTTAAAAATAGAAATGAAGTTTTAAAAACCTAGTCATTCTTTTAATCAGATGCAACGAGAAGAATATTATATCATCTTGATGGATGAATATAATCTTCTACAAACACCAAAAAATAAGAATGAGTTTTATAAAATTCATCATTTCTAATATTAAATATAACAAGGAAAATATCATGTCATTTGGGAAGATGATAATGACATTCTACAAGTATATTTAAAAGTAAAATTTTGTTTGAAAAGAAATCTACATTCCTATAAAATTTTTTCTTATTTCATAAAAATAAAAAAAGATTTATTTTAATTTAGAGTTCTCAAATCTCTATAAGGTCAAGCCCCTATAGTTAATTACATCCTAGGAAGAGTGCTCCTAGGAAAACTCTCTATTAAACCAGCAATTTAATACCCTCTGGCCAGCTCCCATAATGGTTGCCATATGTGCTAAATGATTAGAAAGGTAGGGGATCAGGCATGGTTAAGACAATGATATGTAAAGGGGGTTTTATCCTCACATGAGCATTTGAGGTGATTAGGCTTAGCTTAAACCTAATCTAAGGTTTAGAACTGGTTTAGGAAAACTCTAGAAGGAAAAATAAAAAGGAAAACTCTAGAAGGAGTTTAAGCTAGTGGAATGGATTAAGATGGGAGGGATTAACTATTTGGAGCAATTTGACCACTTAGAAGCCCATTTGGTTATTCATCAACTGTTTGACAAGTTAATGAGTCAATAATTACTAAGGTGGCATGTAAGAAGGTTTGATGAGATGTCTTAGAGGGAGTTTGATGCTAGGAAATTAAAGTTTGAATACATTGGTACATATAAATAGGGGGTTTGACCAAGTTATATTGAGTTGACTTTGTCAAACTCATTATAATTCGACTCACCAATGATTAAAATATGTTTGACATATGAAATGAAATTAATTTGAGGCTTAATAAAATTTAAAAGTATGAGTTTATTGCATGGAACTATTTGACTATATATTGACCTAATTTAACAAACTTTGATAGTTTAACCAAATCTAGTCATGTATGATTTGACTCATGATGGGTTTGGAGAGATTCAAAGCATGCAATTGAATGGCCTTGATGGTTTGAAAAGCTTGATTGGAGTGGATTTAACTATATGTGGTGAACTGATCCAATGTTGGCTAGATCTAACCAGACATGGGTCTGGTTGACCAAGTCAACTATTAACTAGGTTAGAGAACCAATCAGGTCCAAATTACCAAAAAAAGATGGTCAAGGGGTTTTGATAATGTTTATAATGAATTTGAAGTTTGATTGAATTTAAACATGCTTAATGGTTGATCTGATTAACCAAGATTGACTTTGTCAACCAAGTAAAACTAGGAGTTGGGTTTGGGCTTAATATATTTGATTCGATCATTAAAACTAATATATGTGGTCTCATGGACTGGAAGTGTCATTTCAGTTAAAATGAATATTTAGGCCATTGAGGGGCCATTTGGTTAACAAGGGTTGACTTGGTTAATCAGGCCAGATTAAGGCCTGGGTTTAGGTCTAGTAGGTTCAAAATGATATTTTAGATCAATTGGAGGTGGTTCCATGTAATAATAAAGTTATTTGGATTGAAATGACCATTTAGGCCCCTAATAATTTGGTCAAAATAGGTTGACTTGGTCAACAAGGCTTGACCAATGTCACATTTTGAGTCTAATGCACTCCTAATGATATTTAGGATGCATTAGAGAATATTTTAGGGTTTGAGTTGATTTGGCCATATTGAAGTTTGAATGAAACTTCAATTTTATCCTTAAGGGGTATTTTGATCATTCGGCCCCCCTAGTCAACTATGGGTAAACTTGGGTCCAACAAATATAGTTTAATACTTAAAATGTCATAACAAAGATTTTTGACATTGTCAAAAGTCTTAGGGAAGGTCTGAAGGTCAAGTTCTACAAAGTGGCAGGTCTGGTGTCATAGGCTATAAATATTTAAAGATTTTATAGCTTTTATAATTTAATTCTATTTCTAGGATTAAAGATCTCATATTGGGCTCAAATTTAGAGGGTTGACTCTAGAGACATTCCAAATCAATATACGACTGATAAATCATTAATCGAGGGTCATTTGATTGAGTTTTTAAGTGATTGAAAAATCACTCAAAAAGGGTTTTAAGATAAGGGACCTTAACCTTGGATTTTGGTATAGAATCTTCGATTTGAGGTAGATTTTGAATTTAATTGGTTGAATTTGAATTATCTAAATTAAATATAATCAATTGAATGATTATTATTTGTTGGATAAGATTAAATCTTGATTGGAGACTAGATTGAAGGTTGATTGAATTTTTGGATTGAAGTTTAAATTAATAATTGAATTGAATTCTAGGTTGGAGTTTGGATTAAGGTCTGAATTGTGATTTGAATTGAAGTCTAGACTGAGAATTGACTTGATGTCTGAATTGAAGTTTATTGGAGGTTGGATTAAAGTCTAGATTAAAATTTAGATTAAAATTTAGGTGATTGATACCTAGATGATTGTCAATTATCAGATCAATAGGTAGAAGTTAGAATGGGTCCTAGTAACCTCATAAAAAAATGAGGTTAACAACCATGTTATGTAAAAAGTTTAAAAGATATATTAGTTCTTAAAAGATAGCAATATGAACTAGGCTCATGATGAAATATAACAAGTCAGAGCACTAAACTTGTCTTACATTTAAAATCTGGTAATATGCAGTCTTGTATGTAAATATAAGTTAATTATTCTGCTATAAATAAATAACTACCAAAAAAAAAATAAAAATTATGATATTATAAAATAATAAAGGATAAATTATTTGTAATCAATTAAGAAAAAATACACCAATTTAATAAATTGAGTCATCCTATTTAATATTAGTACAAGTGAAATAACAAATTCAAATGGACCAACTATATGTTGTATCATTCCAATGACTATTCCATCTTGGTCAACTAATATGCCAACATAAATTCCCTATAATAATAAAAAAAACTCCTAATAATATTTTTAAAATTATTTAAATAGTTCTTTTTGTATATAATTAATAATAAATTATGTAATATTTAATATTTAAGATATTTTTAAAAAAGAAAAACTTATATTTTGTGTGATATAATTAATTATGAAGCTGATTATCATATTTATATTAACATGTAGATCTTTATAGCTGGAAGAAAATTATAAATAGAAAATTTTAAAAAATATTATAAAATAAAAAAAGGTTAAAATTAAATTAATTTAAAATCATTAAAATGCTTGCATGGCCTATATTTCGGTATCCTTCACTCAAGCCAAGCATAATCAGTAAATCTTTTACTTCAATGGTATTTCTTAAAGTGTACTTGGCTATGAGAGTTTCAATATTTCTTTGTAACTTCAATAATGCTTCATCAAATATTGGACCTTTAAATTATACTTTTACCATCAATATTATACCATCATAAAATGTAGTATAGATCTATATTATAAAATTAAAATAACAAAGCCATAAATTAAAAAAAATTATTAATTGGATAAAAAATAAGATATTTAGATAAGTATACATTATAAGTAATATTTACGATAAAATTAAACTTTAAAAAAAATAGTAAAATATAAATTTTTTTATCTTTAATATTCTACTATATTTTAAAAAAATATAATGGTGGCACGTCATTATAAGATTTTTCTTCCACAACCAACCTGTGTTTTGACTTATTATTATTTTTGAATTCTTATGATCATCTATAAATATAATAAAAATTATATTTTTAATATCATTATGTAAATTAAAAAAATAAGTTTATAAATAAATAATAAACTTATATAATTCATTTTTAAGATATAAAACTGATGGAATTTCTGCTTACTAAATGATATCTTATGACAATTCTTTTTCAAAATGATAATCTTCTAAACATATTTTTTAAGATAAAAAATGATATATCAGTTAACGAATAAGCCCCATCATATTTTTTAGAATTTTTTTTAAACTTTAAAAAGTAAAAAAAGAGATAAAAATATAGATAGTGGTTTTAACCTTTAAACTTTAAAGTTGGGGATTTACTAATTGTGCTTGGCTCGAGTGAAGGGTACCGAAATATAGCCCAAGTAAGCATTTTAAGATATATAAATTAATTTAATTTTAGCCATTTTTATGTTAAGATAATTTTAAAAATACTTAATTTGTAAAAGATCTACATGTTAATGCAAATATTTGAATCGACTTCATAATTAATTATATTATACCAAATATAAGTTTTTATTTTATTTAAATATCTTACACATTAAATATTATATTATTTATTATTAATTTTAAATAAAAAGTACTATCTAAATAATTCTATAAATATTATTAGGAGTTTTTTATTTTTTATTTAGGGAAATTTTTAGTGGCTTATTAGTTAACCAAGATGGAGTAGCCATTGGAATAATGTAACACGGAGCTGGTCCATTTAGATTTGCTATTTCACTTGTATGAATATTGAATATGATTACTTAATTTATTAAAATAAGGTATTTTCTCTTAATTGATTAAAAATAATTTTTGTTTAATAATTATGTAACATTATAATTTTTATTTCAGTTTTTTATAGTTATCTATTTATAATAAAACAAATAACTTATCTTTATATGCGAGTCGATATATTAGCAGATTTTAAATACAAGAGAAGTTTAATGCTTAGATATGTTCTTATATTGCAATCTTTTAGGAACTAATATATCTTTTGAAATTCTCTATAGAATATGATTGTTGACCTTATTTTTTTGTGAGATTATTAAGACTCATCCAAACTTCTACATGTTGATCTAATAGTTGATAATCATCTAGGTGTCAATATTTTATATTTCAATCTAGAATTTAATCTAGACTTCAATCCTATCTCCAATCAACTTCGTACTAGACTTTAAACTAGACTTTGAGATAATCCTTAATCGAGACTTCAATTCAAATCCCAATCCAAACCTTAATCCAGATACCAATCTAGACTTCAATTTAATTATTGATTCAAACTTCAATCCATAACTTCAATCAACTTTTAATCAAGCTTCAATCCAATCTGCTAGAGAAAAATAAATCATCGTGTAGATTTGATGTTTTCATATTTTTGAATTGAATACTGCATTAAGAATATAGTACTGTCTCAGCATACTAGCATAATATTCTATAATGGATTCACTGTCAAAATAAGATTTTAGAAAATAATATTTCTATAAACAGAATACAAAGAATAATATATCATCTCAAAAGATGAACATGAAATTCTATTGAATGTGTTTAAAAATAAAAATGGAGTTTTAAAAATCTAGTCATTCTTTTAATTAGATGCAATAAGAAGAATATTATATCATCTTGAAAGATGAATATACTATTCTTCAAAACATCCAAAAATAAAAATGAGTTTTATAAAATTCATTATTTTTAATATCAAATATAACAACAAAAATATCATGTCATCTACGAAGGAAAAAATGACATTCTAGAAGTATATTTAAAAGTAAAAATGGGTTTGAAAAGAAATCTACATTCTCAGAGATTTTCTTCTTATTTTTTTGAAATAAAATAAGATTTATTTTAATATGGAGTTTTGAAATCCCAATAAGGGCAAGCCCCTATAGTTAATTACATCCTAGGATGGGTACTCCTAGGAAAACTCTCAATTAAAATAGTAATTTCATACCCTTTGGCCAACTCCCTTGATGCTTGCCATCTATCCTGAACTGTTAGAAAGGCAGGGGAAAGGACATGATAAAAATAATGATGTGTAAAGGGTGTTTTATCCTCACATGAGCATTTGGGGTGGTTAGGCTTAGCTTAAACCAAATCTAATGGTTAGACTGGTTTAGGAAAACTCTAGAAGGAGTTTAGGCTACTGGAATGGTTTGAGATGGAGGGATTAAGTATTTTGAGCAATTTGACAACTTAGAAGACCATTTGATTATTCATTGACTGTTTGACCAGTTAATCAGTGAATAATTACTGAGGTGGCGTGTAGGAAGGTTTGATGAGATTTCTTAGAGGGAGTTTGATGTTAGGAAATTAAAATTTGAATGCATAGGTACATATGAATGGGGTGTTAGACCTAATAATAGTGAGTTGACTTGGTCAAACTTATAATGATTTTTATGAAATTCTGTAATATTATAATTTTTATTTCATTTTTTATAGTTATCTATTTACAACATAACAACTAACTTTCCTTTATAAGTGAGACGACATATTACTAGATTTTAAATGCAAGATAAGTTTAATACTCAGACATGTTATATTTCTTCATGAGCCTAATTTATATTGCTACCTTTTACTAACTAATATATCTTTTGAACTTCTTTACAGAATATGATTGTTGATCTTAGTTTTATATGAGGTCATTAGGACTCATCCAGAGTTCTACATAATGATCTGATGGTTTACAATTATCTAGGTGTAAATCATTTAGATTTTAATCTAGAATTTAATTTTGACTTTAATCTAGCCTCCAGTCAACTTTGATCTAGAATCCAAACTAGACTTCAAGTCAATCCTCAATCGAGACTTTAATTTAAATCCCAATCTAAATCTTAATCCAGACTCTAATTTAGACTTTAATTCAATCATTGATTCAAACTTCAATCCAAAACTTCAATCAACCTTCAATCAAACTTCAATCCTATATGTTAGAAAAAAATAAATCATCATGTAGATTCGTTATTCTCACATTTTATAATTGAATACTACATTAAGAATAGAGTACTATCTCGAGAGACTGAGACAATATTCTATAATGGATTTATTGTTAAAATAAGGTGTTAGAAAATAATATTTCCTTAAATATAATCCAAAGAATAACGTATCATTTCAAAAGATGAATATGAAATTCTATAGATTGTGTTTAAAAAAAGAAATAGAGTTTAAAAAATCTTGTCATTCTTTTTATTAGATGCAACAAGAAGAATATTATATCATCTTGACGGATGAATATAATATTCTTTAAAACATCCAAATATAAGAATAGATTTTATAAAATTGATTATTTTTAATATCAAATTTAACAAGAAAAATATGGAACTGTTTGACTATATATTGACCTAATTTGACCAGGTTGGTAATTTGACCAAATCAAGTCAAGTATGATTTAACTCATGATGGGTTTGGAGAGATTCAAGGTATGTAATTTAATGGTCTTGATGGTTTGAACATCTTCATTGGAGTGGATTTAACTATATATAGTGAACTGACCCTGTCTTGACTAGATCTAACCAAATATGGGTTTGGTTGACCAAGTCACCTATTGACTGGGTTAGGGGACCAATCAGGTCCAAATCACTAAAAAGGATGGTCAAGGTGTTTTGATGAGGTTCAGAAAGGATTTGAAGTTTAGTTCACCAAATGGCCCCTTATAGGTTTATTGGTTGATCTAGTCAACCATGGTTGACTTCATCAACCAATTAAAACTAGTAGTTCGGTTTGGGCTCAATATATTTGATTTGATCATTGAAAACTAAATGATCTAGTCTCATTGATTAGAAGGGTCATTTTAGTCAAAATGACTATTTAGACCTTTAAGGGGCCATTTGGTTAACAAGGATTGACTCAGTCAACCAGGTCAGACCAAGGCCTGGGTTTAGGTCCAATAGGCTCAAAATGATATTTTGGATCTAACAGAGGTGGTTCCATGCAATAATGAAGTCATTTAAATTTAAATGACCAATGAAGACCTTAATAATTTGGTCAAAATAAGTTAACTTGGTCAACCAGGCATGACCAAGGTCTAGTTTTGAGTCTAATACACTACTAATAGTGTTTAGGATGCATTAGACAATATTTTAGGGTTTGATTTGACTTGGCCATATTGAATTTTGAATGAAACTTGAATTTTATCCTTAAGGGGTATTTTGGTCATTTGGCCCCCCTAGTTAACTGTGAGTCAACTTAGGTCTAATAAAATATAGTTTAATGCTTAACAAAACATAACAAAGACTATGAACATTGTCAAAAGTCTTAGGGCCCGTAACCTTGGATTTTGGTTTTGAATCCTAGAGTTTAGCTAGATTCTGAATTTGAATGATTGAATTTGAATTATTCAAATCAATCATAATTAATTGAATGGTTATTATTGGTTAGATAGAATTAAAGCTTGATTGGAGACTAGATTGAAGGTTGAGCGAAGTTTGGATTGAAGTTTGAATCAATATTTGAATTGAGGTCTAGGTTAGAATCTGAATTAAGGCCTGAATTATGATTTAAATTGAAGTCTGGATTGAGGATTAATTTGAAGTCTGGATTAAAGTCGACTAGAGGCTGGATTGAAGTCTAGATTAAATTCTGAATTAAAATCTAGATGAGATATAACTAGATGATTGTCAACCATCAGATCAATAGGTAGAACTTAGAATAGGTCCTAATAATCTCATACAAAAATGAGGTTAACAACCATATTATGTAAAAAAGTTTAAAAGATATAATTATTCTAAAAATATAATAATATAATCTAGGCTCACGAAGAAATATAATATGTCAAAGCATTAAGTAGGCCTTGTATTTAAAATCTAGTAATATGCTGTCTCGCTTGTAAGATAAGTTAACTATTCTACTATAAATAAATAACTACAAAAAATTGAAATAAAAATCAAAATATTGTAAAAATTATAAAAGATAAATTATTTGTAATCAATTAAGAGAAAATATATCATTTTAATAAATTGAGTCATCCTATTTAATATTAGTCTAAGTGAAATAGTAAATCCAAATGGACCAGCTTCATATTGTATCATTCCAATAGCTATTTTATCTTGGTCAACTAATAAACCAATAGAAATTACCTGAAAAAATAAATAAAAAACTTATAATAATATTTATAAAATTATTTAGATAATAGTTTTTATTTATAATTAATAATAAATTCTGTAATATTTAATATATAAGACATTTAAATAAAAGAAATATATAAATTTTATGCAGTATAATTAATTACGAATTTGATTGTCATATTTACATTAACATGTACATTTTTATAGCTGTATGAAAATTATAAATAAAATATTTTTAAAAATATTATAAAATAAAAATGGCTAAAATTAAATTAATTTAACATCAATAAAATGTCTACTTAAGCTATATTTCGGAACCTTTCACTCGAGCCAAGCATAATCAGTAAATCTCGTACTTCAATAGTATTTGTTAAGGTGTACTTGGCTATAGGAGTATCAACCTCTTTTTCTAACTTCAATAATGCTATATCAAATAGTAGATTTTTAAATTATACTTTTGCTGTCAATATTGTGCCACCATAAAATGTTGCATGATTATATATTATGAAAATTAAAATAAAAAAGTTATAAATTAAAAAAAATTCACTTCGATAAAAATAAAGATATTTGGATAAGTGTATATTACATGTAATATTTATGATAAAATTAAACTTTTGAAAAAAATAGTAAAATATAATTTTTTTAACCTTTAATATTCTACTATATCTAAAAAAACACATTGGTGACATGTCAATATAAGAATTTTCTTCCACAGCCAACATGAGTTTTGACTTATCATTATTTTTAAATTCTTATGATCATCAGTAAAATATAATAAAAATTATATTTCTAACAGCATAATATAAATAAAAAAATAAATTTATAAATAAATAATAAACTTACATAATTTAGTTTCATGATGTAAAATTGATGGTATTGTTGCTTACAAAATGATATCTTATGAGAATTGCTTGCAAAAATTGATAATCTTCTATATATATTTTTTAAGATAAAAAATGATATATATGTTAATGAATAAGTCCCATCATATTTTTTAGAATTTCCTTTAAACTTTGAAAGTAAAAAAATTGATAAAAATGGATAGAGATAGTGGTTTTAATCGCTGCTAAATTAGCCGACGGTTTACAAACCACTCCTACAAAATATTATGGCAACTTTAACTTTTGACGATGGATTTAGCAGCGATTAAAATTACAGTTTATATCTATCTATAATGGTGATTTTAAAACCGCTGCTGCACTACTACAAAAATATCAACTTTTTTATAGTGATTTTTTTTATGATGGCATAATATTGATGACAAAAGTATAATTTAAAGATCCACAACTTAATATAGCATTACAGAAGTTAAAAAAAGATGTTGATACTCTCATAGCCGAGTACACCTTAAGAAATACCATTGAAGTAGGGGATTTACTGATTGTGCTTGGCTTGAGTAAAGGGTACCGAAATATAGCCAAAACAAGCATTTTAAGGTATGTAAATTAATTTAATTTTAGACATTTTTTTATAATATTTTTAAAAATATTTAATTTATAATTTTTATCTAGTTATAAAGATGTTCATGTTAATATAAATGTTTTAATCAACTTCTTAATTAATTGTATTATACCAAATATAAGTTTTTATTTTATTTAAATATCTTAAATATTAAATATTATAAATATTATTATTAATTATAAATAAAAATTACTATCTAAATAATTATATAAATATTATTAGGAGTTTTTTATTTTTAATTTAAGAGAATTTTTAGTAGCTTATTAGTTGACCATGATAGAATAGCCATTGAAATATTGTAACATGGAGCTAGTCCATTTGGATTTGCTATTTCACTTATACTAATATTGAATAGGTTGACTAAGTCTATTAAAATGAGATATTTTCTCTTAATTGATTATAAATAATTTATCTTTAATAATTATTTAATATTATGATTTTTATTTCAATTTTTTATAGTTATATATTTACAGTATAATAACTAATTTATCTTTATAAGCTAGATGATATATTACTAGATTTTAAATACAAGACAAATTTAATGGTCAGATATGTTATATTTCTTCATATGCCTAATTCATTTTGTTATTTTTTAGGAACTAATATATCTTTTAAACTTCTTTACATAACATGGCTGTTTACCTTATTTTTTATGAGGTCATTAGGACTCATCAAGACTTCTACATGTTGATCTGATGGTTAACAATCATCTAGGGGTCAATCATTAAGATTTCAATTCAAAATTTAATCTAGACTTCAATCTATCCTCTAGTCAACTTTGATCCACACTTCAAACTAGACTTAAAATCAATCCTCAGTCGAGACTTCAATTCAAATCCGAATCCAGATCCTAATCCAAACTCTAATCTAGACTTCAATTCAATCATTGATTCAAACATTAATTTGAAACTTCAATCAACCTTCAATCAACTTCTATCCTACCTTTTAGAGAAAAATTAATCACCATGCAGATTCGATGTTCTCATATTTTATAATTGAATATTGCATTGAGAATAGAGTACTATCTTAGGATATTGACACAATATTTTATAATGGATTCAACGTTAAAATAAGATTTTAAAAAATAATATTTTTATAAATACAGTCTAAAGAATAACATATCATCTCAAATAATGAATATGAAATTTTATAGAATATATTTAAAAATAGAAATAGAGTTTTAAAAATCTAGTCATTCTTTTATTTTGATGCAACAAGAAGAATATTATATCATCTTGATGGACAAATATAATCTTCTACAAACAACCACAAATAAGAATGCATTTTGTAAAATTCACCATTTCTAATATAAAATATAATAAAGAAAATATCATGTCATTTGGGAAGACGATAATGATATTTTACAAGTATATTTAAAAGTTAAATTTTGTTTGAAAAGAAATCTGCATTCCTATAGATTTTTTCCTTATTTTATAGAAATAAAAAATGATTTATTTTAATTTGGAGTTCTCAAATCTCTATAAGGGCAAGCTCCTAAAGTTAATTACATCCTAGGATGAGTGCTCCAAGGAAAACTCTCTATTAAAGTAGCAATTTTATACCCTTTGGCTAGCTCCCTTGATGCTTACCATCTGTGTTAAATGATTTGAAAGGTAGGGGATCAGGCATGGTAAAGACAATGATATATAAAGGGGGTTTTATCCTTACATGAGCATTTGGAGTGATTAGGTTTGGCTTAAACCTAATCTAAGGGTTAGAACTGGTTTAGGAAACTATAGAAGGAAAAATAAAAAGGAAAACTCTAGAAGGAGTTTAAGCTACTAGAATGGATTGAAATGGGAGGGATTAACTATTTGGAGTAAATTGACCACTTAGACATCAACTGTTTGACAAGTTAATGAGTCAATAATTACTAAGGTGGAATGTAAGAAGGTTTGATGAGATGTCTTAGAGGGAGTTTAATGCTAGGAAATTAAAGTTTGAATGCATTGGTACATATGAATAAGGGGTTTTACCAAGTTATATTGAGTTGACTTGGTCAAAATCATTATAATTTGACTCACCAATGATTAAAATATGTTTGAGATATGAATTAAAATTAATTTGAGGCTTAATAAAATTTGAAAAGTATGAGTTGATTGCATGGAACTATTTGACTATATATTGACCTAATTTGACCAACTTTGATAGTTTAACCAAATCAAGTCATGTATAATTTGACTCATGATGGGTTTGGAGAGATTCAAGGTATACAATTGAATGGTCTTGAAGGTTTGAAAAGCTTAATTTGAGTGGATTATCTATATATGGTGAACTGATCCAATCTTGATTAGATCTAACCAGACATGGGTCTGGTTGACCAAGTCTACTGTTAACTAGGTCAGAGGACCAATCAATTCCAAATCACTAAAAAAGATGGTCAAGGGGTTTTAATAAAGTTTAGAATGAATTTGAAGTTTAATTCAATGTAAACATGCTTAATGGTTGATCTAGTTAACCATGATTGACTTTGTCAACCAAGTAAAACTAGGAGTTAGGTTTGGGCTCAATATGTTTGATTCGATCATTAAAAACTAATGGATGTGGTCTCATGGACTGGAAGTTTCATTTCAGTTAAAATGAATAATTAGGCCATTGAGGGGCCATTTGGTTAACAAGGGTTAACTTGGTCAACCAAGCCAAATTAAGGCCTGGGTTTAGGTCCAGTAGGTTCAAAATGATATTTTGGATCTAATTGGAGGTGGTTCCATGTAATAATGAAGTTATTTGTATTGAAATGACCATTTAAGGCCCTAATAATTTGGTCAAAATACATTGACTTGGTCAACAAGGCTTAACCAAGGTCACATTTTGAGTCTAGTGCACTCCTAATGATATTTAGGTACATTAAAGAATATATTAGGGTTTGGTTTGACCGGGCCATATTAAAGTTTGAATGAAACTTTAATTTTATCCTTAAGGGGTATTTTGATCATTTGGCCCCCCTAATCAACTATGGGTCAACTTGGGTATAATAAAATATATTTTAATACTTAACATATCTTAACAAAGATTATTAACATTATCAAAAGTCTTAGGGAAGGTCCCCAGGTCAAGTTCTACAAAGTGGCAGGTCTAGTGGCATAGGCTATAAATATTTGAAGATTTTATAGCCTTTATAATTCAAATCAGTTTTTGGGATTAGAGACCTCATATTGGGGTCAAATTTAGAGGGTTGACCCTCGGGACATGCCAAATCAAAGTACGACTGATAGATTATTAATCGAGGGTCATTTGATTAAGTTTTAAAGTGACTAAAAAATCACTCAAAAAGGGTTTTAAGATAAGGGCTCTTAACCTTGATTTTGGTATAGAATATTGGATTTGAGGTAGATTTTGAATTTAATTGGTTGAATTTGAATTATCCAAATTAAATATAATCAATTAAATGATTATTATTTGTTGGATAGGATAAAAGCTTGATTGGAGACTAGATTAAAGGTTAATTGAAGTTTTGGATTGAAGTTTGAATCAATAATTGAATTGAATTCTAGATTGGAGTTTGGATTAAGGTCTGAATTGTGATTTCAATTGAAGTCTGGACTGAGCATTGACTTAAATCTGGACTGAAGTAGATTGGAGGTTAGATTAAAGTCTAGATTAAATTTTAGATGAAAATTTAGGTGATTGATACCTAGATGATTATTAATTATCAGATCAATAGGTAGAAGTTAGAATGGGTCCAAGTAACCTCATAAAAAATGAGGTTAACAGCCATGTTATGTAAAAAGTTTAAAAGATATATTAGTTCTTAAAAGATAGCAATATGAACTAGGCTCATGAAGAAATATGACATGTTAGAGCCCTAAACATGCCTTATATTTAAAATATGGTAATATGTAGTCTTGCTTGTAAAATATAAGTTAATAGTTCTGCTGTAAATAAATAACTTCCAAAATTAAAAATAAAAATTATAATATTATAAAAATAATAAAAAATAAATTATTTGTAATCAATTAAGAGAAAATAGACCAATTTAATAAATTAAGTCATCCTATTTAATATTAATACAAGTGAAATAACAAATCCAAATGGACCAACTACATGTTGTATCATTCCAATGACTATTCTATCTTGATCAACTAATAAGCCAAAATAAATTCCCTGTAATAATAATAAAAACTCCTAATAATATTTTTAAAATTATTTAGATAGTACTTTTTGTATATAATTAATAATAAATTATGTAATATTTAATATGTAAGATATTTAAAAAAAGAAAAACTTATATTTGGTGTGATACAATTAATTATGGAGCTGATTATCATATTTATATTAACATGTATATCTTTATAGCTGGATGAAAATTATAAATAAAAATTTTAAAAAAATATTATAAAATAAAAAAGGTTAAAATTAAATTAATTTAAAATCATTAAAATGCTTGCATGGCGTATATTTCGGTATCCTTCACTCGAGCCAAGCATTAATAGTAAATCTTTTACTTTAATGGTATTTCTTAAAGTTTACTTGGCTGTGAGAGTATCAATATCTTTTTCTAACTTTAATAATGCTATATCAAATAGTTGATCTTTAAATTATACTTTTATCATTAATATTATACCATCATAAAATGTAGAATAGATCTACATTATAAAATTAAAATAATAAAGCCATAAATTAAAAAAAATTATAATTGGATAAAAATAAAAAAATTTAGATAAGTATATATTACATGTAATATTTACAATAAAATTGAACTTTAAAAAAATAATAAAATATAAATTTTTTTTATCTTTAATATTCTACTATATTTTTAAAAAATATAATGGTGGCATGTCATTATAGGATTTTTCTTCCACAACTAACCTAAGTTTTGTCTTATTAGTATTTTTGAATTCTTATGATCATCGACAAAATATATTAAAAATTATATTTCTAATATCATTATATAAATTAAAAAAAATTATAAATAAATAATAAACTTACATAATTCAGTTTCAAGATGTATAACTGATAGCATTGCTGCTTACTAAATGATATCTTATGATAATTCTTTACAAAAAATGATAATCTTCTAAACATATTTTTTAAGATAAAAAATGATATATCAGTTAACGAATAAGCCCCATCATATTTTTTAGAATGTTTTTTAAACTTTAAAAAGTAAAAAAAGAGATAAAAATATAGACAGTGGTTTTAACCTTCAAACTCTGAAGTTGGGGATTTACTAATTGTGCTTAGCTCGAGTGAAGGGTACCGAAATATAACCCAAGTAAGTATTTTAAGATATATAAATTAATTTAATTTTAGCCATTTTTATTTTAAGATATTTTTAAAAATACTTAATTTGTAAAAGATCTACATGTTAATGCAAATATTTGATTGACTTCATAATTAATTATATTGTACCAAATATAAGTTTTTATTTTATTTAAATATCTTACACATTAAATATTACATTATTTATTATTAATTTTAAATGAAAAGTACTATCTAAATAATTCTAAAAATATTATTTGGAGTATTTTATTTTTTATTTACGGAAATTTTTAGTGGCTTATTAGTTAACCAAGATGGAGTAGCCATTGGAATAATGTAATACGGAGCAGGTCCATTTAGATTTACTATTTCACTTTTATGAATATTGAATATGATTACTTAATTTATTAAAATAGGGTATTTTCTCTTAATTGATTAGAAATAATTTATGTTTAATAATTATGTAATTTTATAATTTTTATTTCAATTTTTTATAGTTATCTATTTATAATATAACAAATAGCTTATCTTTATAAGTGATTCGACATATTAGCAGATTTTAAATGTTAGATAAGTTTAATGCTCAGATATGTTATATTTCTTCATGAGCCTAGTTTATATTGCTATCTTTTAGGAACTAATATTTCTTTATTGACCTTATTTTTTTGTGAGGTCATTCAGACTCATCCAAACTTCTACATGTTGATCTAATAGTTGACAATCATCTAGGTGTCAATCATTTAGATTTCAATCTAGAATTTAATCTATACTTCAATCCAGCCTCCAGTCAACCTCGTACTAGACTTTAAACAAGACTTTGAGTCAATCCTCAACCGAGACTTCAATTCAAATACCAATTCAATCCTTAATCCAGACACCAATCTGGACTTTAGTTTAATCATTGATTAAAACTTCAATCTAAAACTTTAATCAACTTTCAATCAAGCTTCAATTCAGTCTGTTAGAGAAAAATAAATCACCATGTAGATTTGATGTTTTCATATTTTGTAATTGATTACTACATTAAGAATATAGTACTGTCTTGGGAGACTGACACAATATTCTATAATGGATTCACTGCCAAAATAAGATTTTAGAAAACAAAATAAGATTTTAGAAAATAATATTTCTGTAAACACAATCTAAAGAATAATATATCATCTCAAAAGATGAATATGAAATTCTATTGAATGTGTTTAAAAATAAAAATAGAGTTTTAAAAATCTAGTCATACTTTTAATTAGATGCAATAAGAAGAATATTATATCATCTTAAAAGATGAATATAATATTCTTCAAAACATCCAAAAATAAGAATGGGTTTTATAAAATTTAATATTTTTAATATCAAATATAACAAGAAAAATATCATGTCATTTAGGAAGGCAAAAATGATATTCTAGATGTATATTTAAAAGTAAAAATGGGTTTGAAAAGAAATCTACATTCTCAGAGATTTTTTTCTTATTTTATAAAAATAAAATAAGATTTATTTTAATACGGAGTTCTCAAATCCCTATAAGGTCAAGCCCCTATAGTTAGTTACATCCTAGGATGTGTACTCCTAGGAAAACTCTAGATTAAAATAGTAATTTCATATCCTTTGGCCAGCTCCCTTGATGCTTGGCATCTATCCCGAACTGTTAGAAAGGCAGGGGAAAGGACATAATAAAAATAATGATATATAAAGGGTGTTTTATCCTCACATGAGCATTTGGGGTGATTAGGCTTAGCTTAAACCTAATCTAAGGGTTAGAACTGGTTTAGGAAAACTCTAAAAGGAGTTTAGGCTGTTGGAATGGTTTGAGATGGGAGGGATTAAGTATTTTGAGCAATTTGACCACTTACAAGACCATTTGACTTTTCATTGACTGTTTGACCAGTCAATCAGTGAATAATTACTGAGGTGACATGTAGGAAGATTTGATGAGATTTCTTAGAGGGAGTTTGATGTTAGGAAATTAAAATTTGATTGCATATATACATAAAAATGGGGGGGGGGGGGGGGGGGGGTTTGACCTAATAATAGTGAGTTAACTTGGTCAAGCTCATTATGATTTTTAAGAAATTATGTTATATTATAATTTTTATTTTAGTTTTTTATAGTTATCTATTTATAACATAACAACTAACTTATATTTATAAGTGAGATGATATATTACTATATTTTAAATGGAAGATAAGTTTAATGCTCAGACATGTTATATTTCTTCATGAGCCTAGTTTATATAGCTATCTTTTAGGAACTAATATATCTTTTGAACTTCTCTACAGAACATAATTATTGATCTTATTTTTGTGTGAGGTCATTAGGACTTATCCAGACTTCTACATATAAATTTGATGGTTGACAATCATCTTGGTGTCAATCATTTAGTTTTCAATCCAAAATTTAATTTAGACTTTAATTAAATCTCCAATCAACTTTGATCCAGAATTTAAACTAGATTTCAAGTCAATCCTCAATTGAGACTTTAATTCAAATTCTAATCCAAACCTTAATCCAAACTCTAATTTAGACTCTAATTCTATCATTGATTTAAACTTCAATCCAAAACATCAATCAACCTCAATCAAACTTCAATCCTATCTGTTAGAAAAAAATAAATCATCATGTAGATTTGATATTCTCATATTATGTAATTGAATTCTACATTAAGAATAGAGTACTATCTCGAGAGACTGAGATAATATTCTATAATGGATTCACTGTCAAAATAAGGTGTTAGAAAATAATATTTCTTTAAACACAATCCAAAGAATAACATATCATTTCAAAAGATGAATATGAAATTCTATAAATTGTGTTTAAAAATAAAAATAGAGTTTTAAAAATCTTGTCATTCTTTTTATTAGATGCAATAAGAAGAATATTATATCATCTTGATGGATTAATATAATATTCTTTAAAACATCAAAATATAAGAACAGGTTTTGTAAAATTCATTATTTTAAATATCAAATATAACAAGAAAAATATGGAACCGTTTGACTATATATTGACCTAATTTGTCCAAGTTAGATAATTTGACAAATTAAGTCAAGTATGATTTAACTAATGATGGGTTTGGAGAGCTTCAAGGTATGTAATTTAATGGTCTTGATGGTTTGAATAGCTTGATTGGCGTGGATTTAACAATATATGGTGATCTGACCCTGTGTTGACTAGATCTAACCAAATATAGGTTTGGTTGACCAAGTCACCTGTTGACTAGGTTAGGGGACCAATCAGGTCCAAATCACCGAAAAGGATGGTCAAGGGGTTTTGATGTTGTTCAGAATGGATTTAAAGTTTGATTGAATATAAACAGGCTTATTGGTTGATCTGGTCAATCATGGTTGACTTGATCAAAAAAGTCAAACGAGGAGTTAGGTTTAGGCTCAACAAGTTTGATTTGATCATTGAAAACTAATGGATGTGGTCTCATGGACTAAAAGGGTCATTTTAGTCAAAATGACCATTTAGACCTTTGATGGGCTATTGGTTAACAAGGGTTATTTTCTCTTAATTGATTACAAATAAGTTACTTAATAATGCTGTAATATTATAATTTTTATTTTAATTTTTTTAAGTTACCTATTTGCAGCATAATAACTAGCTTATTTTTATAAACGAGATGATATATCACCAGATTTTAAATGCAAGATAAGTTTAATGCTCAGACATGTTATATTTTTTAATGAGCCTAGTTTAAATTATCATCTTTTAGGAACAAATATATCTTTTGAACTTCTCTACAGAATATGGTTATTGACCTTATTCTTATGTGTGGTTATTAGGACTCATCCAGACTTCCATATATTGATCTGATGGTTGACAATCATCTAGGTGTCAATCATTTAGATTTCAATTTAGAATTCAATTTAGGCTTCAATCCATCTTCCATCTAGGTGTCAATCATTTAGATTTCAATATAAAATTCAATCTAAACTTCAATCTCGTCTATATTCAACTTCGATCTAGACTTAAAACCAGACTTCAAGTCAATCCTCAATCCAGACTTCATTTTAAATCCCAATCAAGATCTTAATCCAAACTCTAACCTAGACTTTAATTCAATCATTGATTCAAACTTAAATCCAAAACTTCAATCAAGCTTCAATCCTATCTGTTGGAGAAAAATAAATTGCCATACAGATTCAATGTTATCATATTTTGTAATTGAATATAACATTGGGAATAGAGTATTACCATAGGAGACTGACATAATATTCTATAATAGATTCAAGGTCAAAATATGATTTTAGAAAATAATATTTCTGTAAATATAATCCAAAGAGTAACATATCATCTCAAAAGATGAATATGAAATTTTATAGAATGTGTTTAAAAATAGAAATAAAATTATAAAAATCAAGCTATTCTTTTAATTAGATGAAATAAGAAGAATATTATATCATCTTTACGGATAAATATAATATTCTATAAAACATCTAAAAATAAGAATGAGTTTTATAAAATTCATCATTTCTAATATCAAATATACCAAGGAAAATATCATGTTATCTGGGAAGGTGATAATAACATTCTATAAGTATATTTAAAAGTAGAAATGAGTTTGAAAAGAAATATACATTCCTAGAGACTTTTCCTTTATTTTATAGAAATAAAATAAGATTTATTTTAATATGGAGTTCTCAAATCCCTATAAGGGCAAGCTCCTATAATTAATTACATCATAGGTTAAAGTTCGATAGGGATGTTAAGCCCCGATGAACTAGTCCCGAGGCTAACCAAGAGGGGGGGTGAATTGGTTATTTAAAAATTTGTGAGCAACAACAAAAATCTTTTCTATGATATGTAGCAGAAATAAGTAAATACTCAAACGAAAAGATTAAACATAAATTTCACCCAAGCAGATAATCACAGAAAAACGAAACTGCATAAGGTAATCAGAAAGAACACACCAGAATTTTATAGTGGTTCGGTCAACTTGACCTATGTCCACTCCCCGGAGCCTCCCCTCTGGGTATCGCACTAACTCAAAGTGTCTCTCCTTTTGCTCCCATAGCAAGGTGGAGAAGCCTATACAAAAAACCTCCTTTCTACCGACACGGTGAGGCAGAGAACCCAACCTTCTTTTGCTTCCTCCTGAAGAAGGTAGAGAACCTCGGACTCCTTTTGCTTCCTCCTGAAGCGGGCAGAGAACCCCAGATCTTCTTGTGAATGATCCTCTCATAAAGAACACCAACATGAAGAAAGACGACGAGCAGAGACTCTGATCCTTGCTTGGAGCAACCTTCGTGAACCCCTCATAAAGTCCCCCTCACAAGATCCTCTCTCTCTCTCTCTATGGTTTCTCTGGAAATGAAAGTGGCAAAAGATTTTTCTTGTTGAAAGAAAAAGATCTTTTATAGGAGGGCTTAAAATTTGTCCTAAATCTCAACTGGTCGGCTAAGATCGTCCAGAACGATCGATAGATAATCTTGTACGATCAGTTCAAAATCAGTTGCTTCAGCCTGGACGATCTGGCTCTTCTGGACGATTAGTAAAAAAGTTGTTCATATCATCCCGTACGATTATGCGATCGTCTGGGATGATTAGTGTAAATTGAGGAATTTCGTCCACAATACCGCTCGGGTCGTCCAGAGAAACTTGTGCTGGATGACCCAAAAATGACTTAATCGTCCAGGACGATCAGGATATCCTCCTGTACAATTAGTTTAAAATGTGCCCAAATTATCCTGAGCACCATTTTAGACGTACAGCTGAAACACACTAGATGATCATGTTCGTCCAAGATGATCGTGCGATCGTCCAGGATGATATGATCGTATCAATCAAGTATTAATTGTTTTCCTTAATTACTAGACTAATTTAGGCATGATTGCACTGGATCGTCCAGGATGATACACGTATCGTCCGGGACGATCAGACCAAATATCTTAAAATAAAAACTTACCTAACTTGATCTGGCGGCTGAGAATTTTTGATTTGAGAATATCATCCTGTACGATGTAATGATCGTCCAGGACGATCTTCTTAATCAAACACACTTAACTTGGTCGCCCTAATTATGGTTTTTATTTTTACTTGATGGTCCAAGATGATGTAACTATCGTCCAGGATGATCTGAATAAAAACTTGAACAAAAACTCTAATTCACTCAAGCTCTCCCCCTGAGTGTGTGTATGCAAGGTTACTTAGCTAGGGAATTAGTTACATTATAATTGACTCAAGAAAAGAAAAATAGTACACATAGACACACTTGGACCCGATCTTGAGTTGGCTTGAGTTGCTCGTGATCTTTTGTGCCTGAAATGGGTTAGCCAAGCAAAACACAACAGAAACATGTTTGTCATCATCAAAACCAAATTTATAATAATCTCCCCGTTTTTGATGATGGCAAATATATGTGTAGTAGTTTAAAAAATAAAAGAACTAGGAGATCGAAAAACAATTTTTTTCCAATTTTAATTGAACAACTAGAGCAGTACAGGAAACATAAGTACAACACATAACAAGAATAAAAACTACTACAACAGAGAAAAACTACTACAACTGACTCCCCCTTTTGACATCACAAAAAGGAGGAGGGCAAACAGAACCAACAGTACACACAAAATAGTGCAAACAAAACATAGAAACAACAGCTACGAAACATAACACTAAAATGGAGGTGGATCCTGATTAGAAGGAGGAGGTGGCGGTGGTGGGTTGAAGTAACTTTGAATGGCTATAAAGTGGGCTCCAATCCAAGCAATGTCCTGATCATGCTGCTGTTGCTGCTGAGCAGCATAGTTAGTAAAGCACTGTAGGTCCTTAGCATGCTGCTGCTCCTGGGCAGCCACATAGGAGTCGAATATGGCCTCCCACTGATCAAAGCGCTACACCAGATGGTCAAAAGGAGAAGCGATGCGAAGGGGAGCAGGTGCATCGGGTGCAGCAGGAACGTGAATAGCCTCTTCCTCTTCCTTCTCAACATCCGGGGCGTGCTCCGGATGTAGTCGGGTGCTGTGTAGGACGTGGAATGAATTATTTATGAAGAAGGAAGGAAGGACATCAGGAGGGACTGGATACTACAGGTCATATTTGGTTTCTAAGGCATATGCAATGATATGACCTAAAGCTAGATTTGGACAGCGTCTATGACCCGGATCCCTAATAGTGGTGGGGTGATCGATGTATCGGATAAGTAGGTCAGTGGCGTTAAAGTCCCGGTGGGCCAAGATATAATATGTGGTCAGAGACAATAGAGGGGTGATATGAATTCGATCCCCCACCTTTGGGATGATGGAGGAACGAAGGACGTGCTGAATGGTTCGTGTATCCTTAAGGAGGGAAGTGGAAGCATTGTCGTGGTAGGGTACATTCGTATTTCGAAGAAAGTGATTGGCGACACTCCAATCATAGTTAGGGTTAGTAATAAGAGTGTGGATTTTTTCGCCAGTCACAGAAAGTTGAAGAATGTTGTGAAAGTCTTGGGTAATGAGTTCCACGGGACGTTGATTGACATACGAGTGAAGAGTGAAATAGTCAGCAGAAATACGTAGATTAGCGAAGAAAACTTGAAGAAGTTCAAGGCTGAATGGAAAGGCTAGGGTAAGGATGAAAGTGAGGGAGGTGTGTGCGAAAAGATCAAGAACAGGATAGGTAAGGGTGTGGGGGTTTACTATTTTTGAGTGTGTGATCCCCACCTCATGATAGCGCTCAAAGGCAGCCTGATCGGCTGCATTGGAAAGCGGGGATCAACATTCCCCCATGAGGAACTCGCACCCTTTTACCTTGAACGTTTCCCGCCAGCCATGAGAAAGCACAAGTGAGGGAGTTTGGAAGGAGAAGTGTGGGAAAACCTGAAGAAATCTGCTATTTAAATAGAACTTGACCGGATCGTCCCGTACGATCGGAAGAACGTCCAGGACGATATGTGCATTTATGACGGCCAGGACGATTGGTCAAAAAGGCGGTCCAATCATCTTAGACAATCAGAAATCATCCAGGATGATTAGATACAGGCGATCATCCCAAGGAGTCAGGCCGGACGATCGTTGATGAAAAATATCATCCAGGATGATTAGGTGGATTGTCCAAGAGAATATGCAATAAATGTGTCGAACAGGCCAAATTTAAATCGTCTAGCTGCTGACATGTGGATCGTCCAGGACGATGAGGTGTATCATCTAGGACGATGGATAATAATTGGTGAAATCTCAGCCATTTGATCAGATCAGGAAGATATGGATTGTATCGTCCAGGATGATTGATGGATCGTCCAGAATGATCACCAATAATTGGTGTTCCTTAGCCGTATGATCAGATTGAAGATGATTTTGAATTGATCGTCCAGGACGATGTTTGGATCGTCCAGGACGATCTGTGTATCGTCCAGGATGATGTGAAGAAAATAGGAAAAAGATGGAAGATGAAGATGAACGATCAGGATCCCAAAAATACAACCATTAAAAAGAAAAGCAAAATCAAGGGAAACAAAATATTAAATGAGAACACAAAAACAACGATTTTTTTTTATCAAGCTGCTCCAGTAAATCAAAAGTTTTCCTTGATTTTAGATCCAAAAACCAATAAGAAGATGATTGACAGCGCTGAAATCCAAAAAAAGTTAGAAAAATTGACTTACGTAACTCCCACCTCGGGCACCTTATAGATGTAAATCTCTTTCAAACCAAAAATCCAATTCAGAAGAAAAGAAATTAGATTTGAAAAGAGATCCTTTCAAGCCTCGTTCTAGAAAAATATCTGATATAATAGTGTTACAAAGTAATAAATCAGAAATTAGGATTTTTAAACTCAAGCTTTTGAAATATTAAGTTGCGCATGGATTTTTCTAAGACATTTAATGATCTAAAGGGAAGAAAGCTTGGTTTGGGCTCATTTTATGCCTCTTTTTGAATTTTTTGGCGTTTTGCGCGTCTTTTGATTTTTCATACACTTTGTGTATCTTTTAGTTTGGCAATATTTCACATCTTTTCAGCTTTGGGCTCATTTTGTGCCTCTTTTTTAATTTATTTGGCGCATTGCACATCTTTTGGAAGCTTTCTCCCTCTCAAAATCATTAGTGGATCTCAGCTGTAAAATTACCTTCCAGACATAGGAGATGCTCTCCATAATAAGAAAGAGTAATTCACAAAATAAAAGCCATACGTCGTATGATAAGTGCAATCACTTGGTTTAGAAAATCAAAATAACGACTTAAGACTTTAAAAACACTATTGATATGAGGTAGATTACTGTAGGAAGATAAAATAAATCTCTATTTCAAAAACTAAAATTTTAATTTTGAAGAGGATATTTAACCAAAAGAAATAATACACCAGCAAAGGAGTTAGAGGAAGAGAAACAATCATCAATGTTTCTTCCCTTTAACTGATCCAGTGGAATCAATCACTGCTTACCAGCTTCAGAATAAAAACAAGGTAAAACTCTCAGTCAGAAATCCAGTTTATTAGAAGTAGCGAGCAGTGGTCAGATTTTGAAAAGCTTAAAACATTAAATAATAGAGATGAACCAGTAAATAAAATAGGTAGAAATTTATATGAAAAGAAATACTCAAATCAAACTAACACCAAAGCCAAAATAGTAATCAGTAGAATAAAAATAACAGAAATCAAATAATCAACACAAATAGCTATCTAACAGAAGCAGAATAAAAATCAGAGAAATAAAAAATTAGTAATCATTAAAATCAAGCATTTATATCAATCACTCCTAATCTGGTCCTCAAAATGCTGAATGAGTCAAAGGCCAGTAGTTTAGTGAATATGTCAGCCAGCTGATTTTCAGTTGCTACATGATGTAGCTCAATGTCCCCTTTCGTAATATGGTATCTAATGAAGTGATGCCTTATATCAATGTGTTTGGTTCTAGAATGTTAGATTGGATTCTTGAAATGCAGATGACACTAGTATTATCACACAGAACAGAAATTGTGCCTACCGGTAATCCTAAATCCAAGACTTGTTGCTTCAACCAAAGAACTTGGGCCACACAACTCCCTTAGGTAATGTACTCAGCTTCAGCAGTGGAAAGTGCAACTGAGTTCTGTTTTCTATTGGACCAGGAGACTAACGACTGTCTTATGAATTGACAAGTTCCAGAAGTACTCTTTCTGTCCACCCTACATCCTGCAAAGTTAGAATCAGAATATCCAATAATCTCAAAAGAGGTGTTGTGCCTAGGGTACCAGATTCCTAGGTTTGTGGTCCCTAAAAGATATCTAAGAATTCTCTTAACAGCAGTCAGGTGGGACTCTTTAGGATTAGCCTGAAACCTAGCACACAGATAGACACTAAATATGATATCAGGTCAGCTAGTAGTCAAGTAAAGCAGTGATCCAATTATTCCTCTATACATCTTCTGATCAACAGAGTTTCCACTTGAATCCTTATCTAACTAAATAGCGGAGCTCAAGGGAGTGTTGATTGGCTTGGCTTTATCCATTTCATATTTCTTCAAAATATCCTTAGTGTATTTAGATTGATTAAGAAAGGTTCCATCATCCATTTGCCTTATGCTAAACCCCAAAAAGTAGGATAATTCCCCCATCATACTCATCTCAAACTCCTTATTATTTTAGAAAACTCATCACGTAAATATTTATCAGAAGATTCAAATATTATATCATCAATATAGATCTGGATAATGAGTAAGTCATCCCTTATTCTCCTCAAAAAAAGGGTGGTGTCTACGCTCCCTTTAATAAACTCTCTTTCTAAAAAGAATGTGCTAAGCCTCTCATACCAAGCTCTGGGTGCCTGTTTCAATCCATATAAGGCCTTTTTTAATTTGTAAACATGATTTGGATATTGAGAACTCTCAAAACATGGGGGTTGTTCTACAAAAACATCATCTTTTATTACCCTATTTAAAAAGGCACTCTTGACATCCATTTGAAACAGCTTAAATCCCTTATAACAGGCGAAGGCTAGTAGCACTCTAATGGCTTCCAATCTAGCTACAGGGGAAATGGTCTCCTCAAAATGAATCCCTTCAATCTAATTATACCCCTTAGCCACCAATCTCGCCTTATTCCTAACCACCACACCAGAATCATCCATCTTATTCTTAAAGACCCACTTGGTTCCCACTATACTTTGATTTCTAGGTCGTTCTACTAACTCCCAAACATTATTCCTTACAAATTTATTCAATTCTTCTTACATAGCTAAGATCCAAAACTCATCCGAAAGGGCTTGATTGATGTTGGTGGGTTCAGTCATTGAGATAAAGGAAGAGTGGTTTACTTCCTTCTAAAGTCCATGCCTAGTCCTAATACCTTCAGAAGGGTCTCCTAAGATCAATTCTTTAGGATGACTCGAAGAATATCTCCATTCTCTAGGCAGTGTAGTTTGAGGTTCTACCCTCTCCTCCAGATTTATATTTTCAACCCCTTGGGTAATCTCCTCTACCTCTTCTTCTTCCTCAACTCTATTCACCTTAGGATCAGATTCATCAAACACCACATGAGTTGTCTCTTCCACCACCAAAGTCCTCTTATTGAACACCCTAAATGATTTCCCCACACTAGAATAGCCTAAGAACACTCCTTCATTAGATTTGGGGTGAAACTTTCCTAAGGATAATTTCTCGTTGTTCAGAATGAAAACCTTACAGCCAAAGATATGGAGGTGGGATAGGTTTGGAGTTCTACCCTTAATGATCTCATAAGGTGTCTTGTCCAATTTTGATCTCACATTCACCCTATTTAGCACATAACAGGCATTGTTTACCACTTCAGCCCAAAAGTATTTTGGAAGTGAATACTCAGCAAGCATGGCTCTAGCGGCTTCCACTAAGGTCCTGTTCTTCCTTTCAGCTACCTCGTTCTACTGAGGGGTCCTAGGAGCTAAAAAGTTGTGACTAATCCCTTGCTCCTCATAGAAACTTCTAAATTTCACATTTTCAAACTCTCCACCATGATCACTATGAATAGTCAAGATCTCACAACCTAACTTCCTCTGAATCCAAGTGGAGAAGGACTTAAACTCATCAAATGACTCAGATTTATGTGACAAAAATTTAATCCAAGTGAACCTCGAGTAGTCATCTATAATCACAAACCCATAGACTTTCCCCCCTAAGCTGGCAGTGCTAATGGGTCCAAAGAGATCCATGTGAAGGACTTCTAAAGGTCTAGAGGTGCTAATGTCCTCAACAGAATGAAAAGAGGACTGGAACTGCTTCCCTAACTGACAATCATCACAGGTGGTCCTTAGTGAACTTAAGCTTGGGCACACCTCTAACTAAGTCCTTTTGGGTTACTCTCTTAAGGTTTTTCATACTGGCATGACACAATCTCCTATGCCACAACCTAGACTCATCAACAGTAGTTTTTAAGCAAATTGAATTTTCAGCTTTAATGCAACTTACATCCAGCTTGTAGACGTTGTTGATCCTTTGTCCCTGCAAAATAACTTTGTCATTTAAGCTTAAAATGCAACAAGTATGCAGGAATTTGATATTGTATCCTTTGTCACAAAGTTGACTGATGCTCAGCAAGTTGTATTTCAGTCCATCTACAAGCAAAATATTATCAATCATAAAATTCTTTGAATCACCAATTATACCTGAGCCTACCACCATCCTGGTGGTGTTATCTCCAAGTGTAACCTTTCCTCCAGCCCTGGCCTCCAACGAAATGAACTAATTTACATCTCCAGTCATATGTCAAGAACATTCGTTGTCCAGATACCACATGCTCTCACGAGGTCTTGTGTGAGAGCACACCTACAAAATCATCAAACATTAGTTTTAGGAACCCAAACAGGTTTGGGTTCCTTCTTATGAAAAGAAGAATGTAATACATGTGTGTTGTGCTATGAAATAGGCAAATTGGGCCTCCACACCTAATGTGTACTACGGTGAACAGTGCAAGTGTGGGAAATGTGTCCTAACATGCCCTAGGAAAAACATCTAACACCTGGAAAAGGGTTAACTAATCTACGTGGGTGATAGTGCCTCTTCCTAGGTTTATATGATACATGCTTTGATGATTTTGAACCTCATTCTACAAAAGGTGGAGGTGCATAAAACTGTGCAAAAGTAGGAGGTGTTTGGTTTTTCTCAAAAGCACTGATTTTAACTTTCAAAAATTCATTTTCTTTATTTAAACTCATAATTTCAAATTTCAAGGCTCCATTGCTACTCTCCACTTCATATGCCATGTTATCTAATTCCTTAAAAGCTCTTTCTAAATCAATATGAGTGGTTTTTAATGAATCATGCTCAGTAACAAAATCAGAATATTTTTTGTTTAATTCATTAAATTCATCAAGTAAGGACATGTGATTGCTATCAACAGTGGAATGATCCTTAATCAAAACATCATGCTCTTTTTGCAAAGTCAAATAATCCAATTTCATGCTAGCATGAGTTTTCTTAAGCTTCCTATACGATGCATGAATTTTTTCAGATATTTCAAGTAATTGATCGTAAGTAAGCTCACATACCTCTTCCTAGTCAGACTAACCAGGATGACCATCAGCCATCAAACACAGATTTATTTCCTCCTCTTCAGCTTCAGTCTCAGAAGAGTTGGATGCAGAATGTGCCCAGAATGCCTTTTGAATCCGCTTCTTGTCCTTTCTGAACTTGTATTTCTCCTCACCCTTCTCTTTGCTTGGATGAGCTTTAAATATAGGACAATCAGCCTTAATGTGTCCAAGCTTCCTGCATTTAAAACAGACAGTATCAGATGAACCCTTAAAATTTTTGTTGGACTAACCCTTGTTCCACTTCTGAAAGTTCTTATATTTCTTCCTTAGAAAGCTTTTGAATTACCTTGTGATCAAGGCAATGTCATCACTATCAGACCCAGAAGAGCTAGAATCACTATCATTGGCCTTCAGTGCCACTGTTTTCACCTTCTTCTTCTCACCTACATCAAGCTATCTTTGGTTCACCCCTTGCTCCTAAGCAATGAGTGATCCAAGTAAGCTATCAATAGAGTAAGTATTCAAATCTTTAGATTCAGTGATTGTAGTTATCTTAGCATCATATGAAGAAGGCAAACATCTAAGTATTTTGTTCACTCTTTAGTAGTTTGTAAGTTCTCTACCTAAGGCATGCAAAGAAGTGACGATTTGAGTGAATCTCGTATACATTTTAGAAATAGTTTCAATAGGTTTCATGCAAAATAGTTCATAGTCATGAAGCAAAATATTTAACTTAGACTGTTTGACCTCAGTTGTACCTTCATACGTGATGCACAATCTATCCCAGATTTCCTTACCAGTTGTACACGTAGAGACACGCATGTAATCGTTAGATTTTAAAGCACAGAAAAAATAATTCAAACATTTGGCATTCAATTGTGCTAAGTCACGATCATCAAAAGTCCAATCAGTAAAGGGTAGTTCAGTTTTAACATTGTTAACCATCCTAAAAGGTGGTTCGTATCCATCCTTAACTACCATCCACATGCGATAATCAATTGATTGAAGAAAAGTGGACATGCGAGTTTTCTAAAAATCAAAAGGAATGTTGTCAAATAATGGCGGTCGTGTAATTGAATAACCTTCAGTAGTATTATGATTACCAAAGTTAGCCATGGATCAAATTCAAAAGTTTTTAAACTTAAATTTTGAATCCCTCTCTGATACCACTTGAAAGTTCGATAGGGATGTTAAGCCCTGATGAACTAGTCCCGAGGCTAACCAAGAGGGGGGGTGAATTGGTTATTTAAAAATTTGAGAGCAACAACAAAAATCTTTTTTATGATATGCAGCAGAAACAAGTAAATACTCAAACGAAAAGCTTAAACACAAATTTCACCCAAGAAAATAATCATAAAAAAACTAAAGTGCAGAAGGTAATCAGAAAGAACACACCAGAATTTTATAGTGGTTCGGTTAACTTGACCTACGTCCACTTCCCGGAGCCTCCCCTCTGGGTATTGCACTAACTCAAAGTGTCTCTCCTTTTGCTCCACAGGAAGGCAGAGAAGCATGTACAAAAAACCTCCTTTCCACCAACACGGTGAGGCAGAGAACCCAACCTCCTTTTGCTTCCTCCTGAAGAAGGCAGAGAACCTCGGACTCCTTTCACTTCCTCCTGAAGCGGGCAGAGAACCCTGGATCTTCTTGCAAACAATCCTCTCACAAAGAACACCAACACGACAAAAGATGATGAGCGGAGAAGATGACTCTGATCCTTGCTTGGAGCAACCTTCGTGAACCCCTCATGAACTCCCCCTCATAAGATCCTCTCTCTCTCTCCCAAACTCTCTCTCTCTCTCTCTATGGTTTCTCTGGAAAGGAAAGCGACAAAAGATTTTTTTTGTTGAAAGAAAAAGATCTATTATAGGAGGGCTTAAAATTTTCCCTAAATCTCAACTAGTCGGCTAAGATTGTCCAGGATAATCGATAGATCATCCTGTACGATCAGTTCAAAATCAGCTGCTTCAGTCTGGACGATCTGGCTCTTCTGGATGATTAGTAGAAAAGGTTGCTCATATCGTCCCGTACGATTCTTTGATCGTCCGGGATGATTAGTGTAAATTGAGAAATTTCATCCAGAATACCGCTCGGGTCGTCCAGAGAAACTTGTGCTGGACAACCCAAAAATGACTTAATCATACAGGATGATCAGGATATCATCCTGTATGATTAGTTCAAAATGTGCCCAAATCGTCCTGAGCACCACTCTAGACTTACAGCTGAAACACACTAGATGATCATGTTCATCCAGGACGATCCTGTGATCGTCTAGGATGATATGATCATATCAATCAAGTATTAATTATTTTCCTTAATTACCAGACTAATTTAGGCATGACTGCACTGGATCGTCCAGGATGATACACGTATTATCCGAGACGATCAGACCAAATATCTTAAAATAAAAACTTGCCTAACTTGATCTAGCGGTTGAGAATTTCTGATTTGAGCATATCGTCCCGTACGATGTAATGATCGTCTAAGACGATCTGCTTAATCAGACACACTTAACTTGGTCACCCTATTTAGGGTTTCTATTTTTACTCGATCGTCCAAGATGATGTAACTATCATCCAGGATGATCTGAATAAAAACTTGAATAGAAACTCTAATTCACTCAAGCTCTCCCCCTGAGTGTGTGTGTGCAAGGTTACTTAGCTAGGGAATCAGTTACATTATAATTGACTCATGAAAAGGAAAATAGTAAACTTTGACACACTTAGACCCGATCTTGAGTTGGCTTGAGTTGCTCGTGATCTTTTGTGCCTGAAACGGGTTAGCCAAGCAAAACATAATAGAAACATGTTTGTCATCATCAAAACCAGATTTACAACATTAGAATAGGTGCTCCTAGGAAAACTCTCAATTAAAGCAATAATTTCATACCCTTTGGCCAGCTCCCTTAATGTTTTCCATCTGTCCTAAATTGTTAGAAAGGCAGGGGATAGGATATGGTAAAGACAATGATGTGTAAAGGGGGTTTTATCCTCACATGAGCATTTGGGGTGATTACGCTTAGCTTAAACCTAATCTAAGGGTTAGATCTGGTTTAGAAAAACTCTAGAAGGAGTTTAGGCTACTGAAATGGTTTGAGATGGGAGGAATTAAGTATTTGGACCAATTTGACCACTTAAAAGACCATTTGACTATTCATTGACTGTTTGACCAGTCAATGAGTCTATAATTACTGAGGTGGCATGTAGGAAGGTTTGATGAGATTTCTTAGAGGGAGTTTAATGCTAGGAAATTAATGTTTGAAAGCATTGGTACATATGAATTGGGGGGGGGGTGACCCAGTTATAGTGAGTTGACTTGATCAAATTTATTATGATTTGACTCACCAATCAATGAAATATGTTTGAGATATGAATTGAAATTTATTTGAGGCTTGATAAAATTTGAAAAGTATGAGTTGATTGCATGGAATCATTTGACTATATATTGACCTAATTTGATCAAGTTTGATAGTTTGACCAAATCATGTCAAGTATGATTCAACTCATGATGGGTTTGGAGAGATTCAAGGCATGTAATTAAATGGTCTTGAATGTTTGAAAAGTTTAATTGGCATAGATTTAACTATATATGGTGAACTGATCCTATGTCGACTAGATGTGACCAAACATGGGTCTGGCTGACTAAGTGAACTATTGACTGGGTTAGGGGACATATCAGGTACAAATCGCCAAAAAAGATGGTCAAGGGGTTTTAATAGGGTTCAGAATGGATTTGAAGTTTGATTGAATGTAACAGTCTTAATGGTTGATCTAATTAACCATGGTTGACTTTATCAACTAGGAAAATCTTGGAGTTAGGTTTTGGCTCAATATGTTTGATTTGATCATTGAAAACTAGTGGATGTGGTCACATCGACTGAAAGGGTCATTTCTGTCAAAATGACCATTTAGACCTTTAAGGGGCAATTTGGTTAATAAGGGTTAACTCGGTCAACCAAGTCAGGCCAAGGCCTAGTTTTAGGTCCAATAGGTTCAAAATGATATTTTGGATCTAATTGAGGTGGTTCCATACAATAATGAAGTCATTTGGATTGAAATTACTAATAAAACCATTAATAATTTTATCAAAATAGGTTGACTTGGTCAACCAGGCTTAACCAATGTCTTGTTTTGAGTATAATGGACTATTAACTGTGTTTATGATGCATTAAAGGATATTTTACAGTTTGATTTGACTAGGCTATAGTGAAATTTAAATGAAACTTCAATTTTATCCTTAAGGTATATTTTGGTCATTTGGCCCCTTGGTAAACTATGAGTCAACTTGGGTCCAACAAAATATAGTTTAATATTTAACATATCATAACAAAGGCTATGAATATTATAAAAAATCTTGGGGGAGGTCCTATGGTCAAATTCTATAAAGTGGCATGTCTAATGGCATAAGTCATAAATATTTGAAGATTTTATACCTTTAGAATTCAATTCAATTTCTATGGCTAGAGATCTCAGATTGGGCTCAAATTTGGAGGGTTGACCTTAAGGACATACCAAATCAATATGCGATTGATAGATCATGATTCAAGAGTCATTTGATTGAGTTTCGATATGATTAAAAAATCACTCAAAAAGGTTTTAAGACAAGGGCCCTTAACCTTGGATTTTGGTTTGGAATCCAAGATTTGAGCTAGATTTTGAATTTAATTGGTTAAATTTGAATTATTCAAATCAATCATAATCAATTGAATGATTATTATTGGTTGGATAGAATTAAAGCTTGATTGAAAACTAGATTGAAGGTTGATTGAAGTTTGGATTGAAGTTTGAATCAATAATTGAACTAAGGTCTAGGTTGGAATCTGGATTAAGGTCTGAATTATGATTTGAATTAAATTCTATATTTAGGATTAACTTGAAGTCTGGATTGAAGTTGACTGGAGGTTGGATTGAAGTCTACATTTAATTCTGGATTAAAATCTGGATGAGATATTCCTAGATGGTTCTCAACCATCAGATCAATAGGTAGAAGTCAGAATGGGTCCTAATAACCTCACACAAAAATGAGGTTAACAATCTTATTGTGTAAAGAAGTTTAAAAGATATAGTAGTTCATAAAATATAGTAATATAATCTAAGCTCATAAAGAAATGTATTATGTCAGAGCATTAAACTTATCTTGTATTTAAAATCTGGTAATATATCATTTTCCTTGTAAAGATAAGTTAACTGTTGTGATGTAAATAAATAACTACAAAAATTAAAATTAGAATTATAATATTACAAAAATTATAGAAGATAAATTATTTATAATCAATTAAGAGAAAATATACTATTTTAATAAATTGAGTCATCTTATTCAATATTTGTCAAAGTAAAATAGCAAATCCAAATGGACCAACTCCACATTATATCATTCCAATAGCTATTTCATCTTGGTCAACTAATAAGCTAACAAAAATTCCCTGAAATAATAAACAAAAAACTCATAATAATATTTATAGAATTATTTAGATAGTACTTTTTATTTATAATTAATAATAAATTATGCAATATTTTATATATAAGATATTTAAATAAAAAAATGTATATTTTGTGCAATACAATTAATTATGAATTCGATTGTCATATTTACATTAACATGTAGATCTTTATTATTGGTTGAAAATTTTTATATCATAATATAAATTAAAAAATAAATTTATAAATAAATAATAAACTTATATAATTCAGTTTCAACATATATAACTGATGTCATTTCTGCTTACTAAATGATATCTTATGAGAATTCCTTGCAAAAATTGATAATCTTTTAAATATATTTTTTAAGATAAAAAATTATATATCACTTAACGAACAAGCCCCAACATATTTTTTAGAATTTCTTTTAATCTTTAAAAACAAAAAAAAGATAAAAATAGATATAGATAATTATTTTAACCACTGCTAAATTAGCCGACAGTTTGCAAATCACTGCTACAAGATATTATGGTATCTTTAACTTTTGACGGTGCATTTAGCAGCCATTAAAATCATTATCTATATCTATCTATAGTGGTGGTTCTAAAACTGATGCTATACTACTGCGATAAGATTAACCTTTTTATTGTGATTCATTTTATTATGGCATAATACTGGCAACAATCATACAATTTAAAGATCTACTACTTGATATAGTATTATTGAAGTTAGAAAAAGATGTTGATACTCTCATAGCTAAGTACACCTTAAGAAATATCATTGAAGCAGAGAATTTTTTTATTATGCTTGGCTCGAGTGAAGGGCATCAAAATATAGCCTAAGTAGGCATTTTGTAATATTTTAAAAAATATTTAATTTATCTTTTTCTCCAGCTATAAAGATGTACATGTTAGTACAAATATTTTAATCAACTTTATAATTAATTTTATTACATAAAATATAAGTTATTATTTTATTTAAATATCTTATATATTAAATATTGCATAATTTATTATTAATTATACATGAAAGGTACTATTTAAATAATTCTATAAATATTATTATGTGTTTTTTATATTTTGTTTCAAGGATTTTTTAGTGGCTTATTAGTTGACCAATATGATATAGTCTTTGGAATGATGCAACGTCGAGCTGGCTCATTTGAATTTGCTATTTCACTTATACTAATATTGAAAAGGATGACTCAATTTATTAAAATCAAATATTTTTATCTTAATTGATTATTAATAATTTATCTTTAATAATTATATAATATTATGATTTTTATTTTAATTTTTTATAATTATCTATTTACAACATAACAACTAGCTTATCTTTATAAGTGAGATGATATATTATAAGATTTTAAATACAAGATAAATTTAATGCTCATACATGTTATATTTTTATTTATGAGCCTAGTTAATATGGCTATCTTTTAAGAATTAATATATCTTTTGAACTTCTCTACAGAACATGATTCTTGACCTCAGTTTTATGTGAGGTCATTAGGACTCATGTAGACTTCTATATATTGATCTGATGATTAACAATCATCTAGGTGTCAATCATCTAGATTTCAATCCAAAATTCAATCTAGACTGAAAAGAAGCCTCCATCTAGGTGTCAATCATTTAGATTTCAATTAAAAATTTAATCTAAACTTCAATCCAACCTCCAATCAACTTTGATCCAGACTTTAAACTAGACTTCAAGTCAATCCTCATTCAAGACTTTAATATAAATCCCAGTCGTGATCTTAATCCAGGCTCCAATCAAGAATTTAATTCAATCATTGATTGAAACTTAAATCAAAAACTTTAATCAACCTTCAATAAAACTTCAATCCTATCTATCAGAGAAAAATAAATTGCCATGTAGATTTGATGTTATTATATTTTGTAATTGAATATTGCATTGAGAATAGAGTACTATCTTGGGAGACTAACATAATATTCTATGATAGATTCAATGTCAAAATAAGGTTTTAAAAAATAATATTTCTATAAATATAATCCAAAGAATAATATATCATCTCAAAAGATGAATATGAAATTCTATAGAAAGTGTTTAAAAATAGATATGGAGTTTTAATAATATAGTCATTCTTTTAATTAGATGCAACAAGAAGAATATTATATCAACTTTACGGATGAATATAATATTCTACAAGAAATCCAAAAATAAGAATGGGATTTGTAAAATTCCTTATTTCTAATATCAAATATAACAAGGAAAATATCATGTCATTTGTGAAGGTGATAATGACATTAGATAAGTATATTTAAAAGTAGAAATGAGTTTAAAAAGAAATCTATATTCCTAAAGATTTTCCACTTATTTTATAGAAATAAAATAAGATTTATTTTAATCTAGAGTTTTTAAATCCCTATAAGGGCAAGCTCCTATAATTAATTACATCCTAGGATCGGTGCTCCTAGGAAAACTCTTGATTAAAATAGCAATTTCATGCCCTTTGGCCTGCTCCATTGATGCTTGCCATATGTCCTAAATGGTTAGAAAGACAAGGGGTAGGACATGGTAAAAATAATAAAGTATAAAGTGGGATTTATCCTCACATGAGTATTTGGGGTGATCAGGTCTAGCTTAAACATAATCTAAGGGTTAGAGCTGGTTTAGGAAAATAATAGGAGGAGTTTAGGTTGCTGGAATGGTTTGTGATAAGAGGAATTAAGTATTTGGAGAAAATTGACCACATAGAAAACCATTTGACTATTCATTGACTATTTGACCAGCAAATGAGTCAATAATTGCTAAGGTAGTATATAGGAAGGTTTGATGAGAAGTCTTAGAGGGAGTTAATATTAGGAAATTAAAATTTGAAAGTAATGGTACATATGAATGGGGGGAGTTTGATTAAGTTATAGTGAGTTAACTTGGTCAAACTCATTATGACTTGACTAACCAATGATTGAAATATGTTTAAGGTATGAATTAAAATTAATTTGAGGCTTGATAAAATATAAAAAGTATGAGTTGATTGCATGGAACCGTTTGACTATATATTGACCTAATTTAATCAGGTTTGATAGTTTGATTAAATCAAGTCAAGTATGATTTGACTCATAATGGGTTTAGAGAGATTTAAGGTATGCAATTGAATGGTCTTGAAGGTTTAAAAAGCTTGTTTGGAGTAGATTTAACTATTTATGGTGAACTAACCTATATTTACTAGATGTGACCAAATATGGGTCTAGTTGACTAAGTCAACTGTTGACTGGGTAAGGGGACCAATCTGGTCCAAATCACTAAAAAGGATGATCATGGGGTTTTGATGAGGTTCAAAATGGATTTGAAGTTTAGTTGAATGTAAATAGGTTTAATGGTTGATCTAGTCAACCATGGTTGACTTTGTCAACCAATTAAAACTAGGAGTTGGGTTTGGGCTCAATATATTTAATTTGATCATTGAAAACTAAAGGATGTAGTCTCATTGATTGGAAGGGTCATTTTAGTCAAAATGACTATTTAGACCTTTAAGGGGCCATTTGGTTAATAAGGATTGACTCAGTCAACCAGGTCAGACCAAGGCCTCGGTTTAGGTCCAATAGGTTCAAAATGATATTTTGGATCTAATAGAGGTGGTTTTATGCAATAATGAAGTCATTTAGATTGAAATGACCAATGAAGCCCTTAATAATTTGGTCAAAATAAGTTAACTTGGTCAACCAGGCATGACCAAGGTCTAGTTTTGAGTCTAATAGACTCCTAATAGTGTTTAGGATGCATTAGAGAATATTTTAGGGTTTGATTTGACTTGGCCATATTGAAGTTTGAATGAAACTTGAATTTTATCCTTAAGGGGTATTTTGGTCATTTGGCCCCCCTAGTTAACTGTGAGTGAACTTGGGTCCAATAAAATACAGTTTAATGCTTAATAAAATATAACAAAGACTATGAACATTGTCAAAAGTCTTAGGGAAGGTCCCAAGGTTAAATTCTATAAAGTGGCAGGTCCAGTGGCATAGGCTATAAATATTTGAAGATTTTATAGCCTTTGGACTTCAATTCAGTTTCTAGGATTAGAGATCTCAGATTGAGCTCAAATTTAGATGGTTAACCTTAGGGACATGGAAAATCAATATATGATGAATAGATCATGAATCAAGGGTCATTTGGTTAGGTTTTGATATGATCGAAAAATCACTCAAAAAGGGTTTTAAGACAAGGACCCTTAACCTTGGATTTTGGTTGTGAATCCTAGATTTCAGCTAGATTCTAAATTTAAATGATTAAATTTGAATTATTTAAATCAATCATAATAAATTGAATGGTTATTATTGGTTGGATAGAATTAAAGCTTGATTGGAGACTAGATTAAAGGTTGAGTAAAGTTTGGATTGAAGTTTGAATCAATAATTGAATTAAGGTCTAGGTTAGAATCTGGATTAAGGTCTAAATTATGATTTGAATTGAAGTCTAGATTGAGGATTGACTTGAAGTCTAGATTGAAGTTGACTGGAGGCTAGATTGAAGTCTAGATTAAATTCTGGATTAAAATCTAGATGAGATATACCTAGATAATTGTCAACTATCAGATCAATAGGTAGAATTCAGAATAGGTCCTCATATCCTCATATAAAAATGAGATTAACAACCATATTATGTAAAAAAGTTTAAAAGATATAGTTATTCCTAAAATATAATAAAATAATCTAAGCTCATGAAGAAATATAATATGTTAGAGCGTTAAGCAGGCCTTGCATTTAAAATCTAGTAATATGCTCTCTCACTTGTAAAGATAAGTTAACTGTTCTACTATAAAAAAAAGAACTACAAAAAATTGAAATAAAAATCATAATATTATAAAAATTCTAAAGATAAATTATTTATAATCAATTAAGAGAAAATATACCATTTTAATAAATTGAGTCATTCTATTTAATATTAGTCTAAGTGAAATAGTAAATCCAAATTGACCAGCTTCATGTTGTATTATTCCAATGGCTATTAATCTTGGTCAACTAATAAGCCAATAGAAATTCCTTAAAAAAATAAATAAATAACTACTAATAATATTTAAAAAATTCTTTTGATAATACTTTTTATTTATAATTAATAATAAATTATGCAATATTTAATATACAAGACATTTAAATAAAAAAAACATATATTTTATGCAGTATAATTAATTACGAATTCGATTGTCATATTTACATTAACATGTAGATCTTTATAGTTGTATGAAATTTATAAATAATATATTTTAAAAAATATTATAAAATAAAAATTACTAAAATTAAATTAATTTAACATCGCTAAAATGCCTACTTAAGTTATATTCCAGAACGTTTCACTCGAGCCAAGCATAATCAGTAAATCTCCTACTTCAATGGTAATTGTTAAGGTGTACTTGGCTATGGGAGTATCAACATCTTTTTCTAACTTCAATAATACTAAATAAAATTATGGGTCTTTAAATTATACTTTTGTAGTCAATATTTTTCCACCATAAAATGTAGCATAATTGTACATTATAAAAATTAAAATAATAAAGTTATAAATGAAAAAAAAAAATCACTTGGATAAAAACAAAGATATTTGGACAAGTATATATTACATGTAATTTTTTTAAAAAAATTGAACTTTTAAAAAAAATAGTAAAATATAATTTTTTTAATCTTTAATATTCTACTATATCTAAAAAAAACACATTGGTGACATGTCAATATAAGATTTTTCTTCCACAACCAACTTGAATTTTGATTTATCATTATTTTTGAATTCTTATTATCATTAGTAAAATATAATAAAAGTTATATTTTTAATAACATAATATAAATAAAAAAATAAATTTATAAATAAATAATAAACTTACATAATTTAGTTTCATGATGTATAACTGATTGCATTTCTGCTTACTAAATTATATCATTTGAGAATTCCTTACAAAAATTGATAATCATCTAAATATATTTTCTAACATAAAATATATATATATGTTAACGAATAAGTCCCATCATATTTTTTAGAATTTCCTTTAAACTTTGAAAGTAAAAAAAAAAGATAAAAATGGATAGAGATAGTGGTCTTAACTGCTGCTAAATTTGCCGGTGATTTGTAAACCACTCTTACAAAATATTATGGCAACTTTAACTTTTGACGATGAATTTAGCAGCGGTTAAAATTATTGTTTATATCTATCTATAACAACGGTTTTAAAACTGCTGCTACACTATTACAAAAACATTAACTTTTTCTAGTGATTTATTTTGTGATGGCATAATAATGACGACAAAAGTATAATTTAAAGATTCACTACTTAATATAGCATTATAAAAGTTAGAAAAACATGTTGATACTCTCATAGCTAAGTACACCTTAAGAAATGCAGTTGACGTAGGGGATTTATTGATTGTGCTTGGCTTGAGTGAAGGGTACCAAAATATAATCAAAGCAGACATTTTAAGGTATGTAAATTAATTTAATTTTAGACATTTTTTTATAATATTTTTAAAAATATTTAATTTATAATTTTTATCTAGTTATAAAGATGTACATGTTAATGCAAATGTTTTAATCAACTTCTTAATTAATTGTATTACACCAAATATATATTTTTATTTTATTTAAATATCTTAAATATTAAATATTGTAAATTTTATTATTAATTATAAATAAAAAGTACTATCTAATAATAATATAAATTTTATTAGGAGTTTCTTATTTTTTATTTAAGAGAATTTTTTGTGGCTTATTAGTTGACCAAGATGTTATAGCCATTGGAATATTGTAAAATAGAGCTAGTCCGTTTGGATTTGTTATTTCACTTGTACTAATATTGAATAGGTTAACTCAATTTATTAACATGAGATATTTTCTATTAATTGATTATAAATAATTTATCTTTAATAATTTTTTAATATTATACTTTTTATTTCAATTTTTTATAGTTATATATTTACAGTATAACAACTAGGTTACCTTTATAAGTGAGATGATATATTACCAAATTTTAAATGCAAGATAAATTTAATACTCGGATATCTTATATTTTGTTCATGAGCCTAATTCATGTTGCTATATTTTAGGAACTAATATATCTTTTGAACTTCTTTACACAACATGATTGTTGACCTTATTTTTTTGTGAGGTCATTAGGACTCATCAAGACTTCTACATATTGATTTGATGGTTGACAATCATCTAGGTGTTAATCATCAAGATTTCAATCCAAAATTCAATCTAGACTTCAATCTAGCCTCTAGTCAACTTTGATCCAGACTTTAAACTAGACTTCAAGTCAATCCTCAATCGAGACTTCAATTCAAATCTAAATCTAGACCCTAATCCAAACTCTAATTTAGACTTCAATTTAATCATTGATTCAAACTTCAATTTAAAACTTCAATCAACCTTCAATCAGCTTCAATCCTATCTTTTAGAGAAAAATAAATTACCATGCAGATTCGATGTTCTCATATTTTATAATTGAATATTGCATTAAGAATAGAGTACTATCTTAGGAGATTGACACAATATTTTATAATAGATTTAATGTTAAAATAAGATTTTAGAAAATAATATTTCTATAAACACAATCTAAAGAATAACTTATCATCTCAAATAATGAATATGAAATTTTATAGAATATATTTAAAAATAGAAATGGAGTTTTAAAAATCTAGTCATTCTTTTAGTTAGATGCAACAAGAAGAATATTATATCATCTTGATGGACGAATATAATCTTTAACAAACACCCAAAAATAAGAATGAGTTTTGTAAAATTCATCATTTCTAATATTAAATATAACAAGGAAAATATCTTGCCATTTTTTTTTGAAAAATGCATGAAGCAATTTCATTAAAAAGAACTAAAGAAGTTACAAACTAATAGCATCACATTCCTCCTTTAACAGTTGAAAAAAAGAAGGAGGAATATTATTCAAAGTAAGATCATCCCACAAAAAATTCTCCTGCAAAGCATAGTTAGCACAAAAGTCTGCTAACTTATTACAATCCCTATGCACCTAGTTAAAAATAACAAGATCAAAATCTTTAATGATTGACTGGAAAGCAAGCTCAGCTCCCGATTCCATGTTGTCCGTCCTTTTGTAACTTTGTTGCAAGCTTTTTATCACATTAGCATTATCTCCTTCCAAAATAATACCTTTGAATTGTAATCTCCAATCTTTAAGAACCTCTTTAACGAAGAAGAAGGCTTCCATTTCCAAACGAGAGATGTCCCAATGAATAAACTGCATTCCAAAAGCTGCCAAAAAGCGCCCTTTGTGATCTCTCGCCACCACCCCAATACTTGCAGAATACGAATTCAACAAGGCCGCATCAACATTAAACTTTATCCAATCAGGTGGAGAAGGATGCCAAATGTTTAAAGACAACCGAAGAGGTTGATTAGCATCCCACAGGCCTGACTTCTTTCCCTTTTTCAGAGAAATGGAAGCTACTCCCAGTGCCTCAACTGCAATCCAAGTGTTTCTCTCTTCCACACCTTGATGAGTAAATTTGTTCCTGGATTTCCAGCAGAGAAAAATCATAGAACAATATAAGTTAGCAATGAATTTCTGAGAAGAGGCATTCCTATTTAACTAGCTGTAGCAATCCTCTAAACACCCAAAGACTGGTAAAAGGAAGCCCCACTGATTTAGAATATCAATAACCTGAACCAACTTATTGCAAGACACCACAACATGCTCCAAGTCCTCTGATTTCCTGCATCCCAAAGGACATAAATTTCCTTCCTTTAATCTTCTATCTTCCAGGAATTTAAAAGTGGGGATGACCTTGTGAAATACACGCCACCAAAAATTTTCCACTCAAGAATTTAAGCTTAATTTCCTGATGCAAGGCCAGTATAGCATGCTCGTTCTACCTCTGCTTTCCTGTCTAGAAACCATGGCAGATAGAGTAGTCCCCGTCTTTAAGTAAAGAAGCTCAGGTTGGTCTTTAACTTCATCCAGATCAATATGTATCTTACATATAAATCTCATTAAATCATCTCCAACCAGCTGACTTAGCTTGTCGACATCCCACTGTCCATCATAAATAAACTGATCAACCGTCAAATCTTGAGTAATAGAATTTGAGATCAAAGTAGGCCATTTGTTTAATGGCTTATCCAGAATCCAAACATCATCTAGCACATTAACAGTTGTACCGTTGGAGATCTTCCACCTCAAAATTGATCTAAGGGATTTAGCACCACTTAAGATGATCTTCCAAGCATTAGACCCAGTCTTCTTGGCTTCAACATTCCAAAAAGAACTGCCATATTTCGGTTCCAAAACGTGATGCACAAGAGAATCATTATCATTGAGGTACTTCCAAGCAATCTTAGCTCTTAAAGCTTCCACCTTCTTAACCGAAGAATGAAGACCACGCCCTCCATCTTGAACAGGCCTGCATAAAGCATCCCAACAGACATAGAGCATCCCATTATTATTAATATTCTTGTGCCAAATGAAACTTCTGCAAACCTTATCAATTTTTTCCAAGATACCATTCGGAATCAAAGCATGAGTACAATGAAAAACAGGAATTGCCAAGAGAACTGATTTGGTAAGTGTAATCCTACCAGGAAGTGAGATAGACTTACTTCCCCAAAAGTTCAATTTACCCATAACCTTTTCCAACAAGCAATTGAAATCCGAAGCTACTAATCTTCTCAAAGCTATTTTGACACCCAAATAGAGAAACTCTTTAACATGTTTGAAACACATGATCTTAGCAATGGCCTTCTTTTTCCTTTTTTTCACTACTTTGCCAAAAATCAAAGAAGATTTAGACAAGTTAATCTTCTGGCCTGTCCACTTACAATAGTCACCAAGAATCCTCCTGATCTTCTTTACCAATTTAACATTAGCTTCAGAGAAAATTAAAATATCATCTGCATATAACAGATGAGAGATCCTAGGAGAATTAGGATTAATTTAATTCCAATAACCATCTCTTCTTGGATGAGAGCATTAGAAAGCAATTGAGAACAAAGAACAAAAAGTAATGGAGAAAGTGGACAACCTTGACAAAATCCACTATAAGCCGAAATCCAACTAGAAGAATTTCCATTAATAAGAATAAAAAACTTCGGGTTTTTCACACACTCCATAATTAGCCTGGAAAAATGAATTGGAAAACCAAAAAGCTTTAAAACCTGATCAAGAGTTTTCCAGGACATGCTATCATAAGCCTGTTCCATATCAATCTTTAAAGTAACCAACCCTCTTGAAGCTTTAGAGTGTCTAAATTTATAAAAGCTCTCTTGAGCAACAAGCACTTGATCTGAGAGAGAACGACCCTTAATAAAGGCTGCTTGATTAACAGAAATCAATTTAGAAATTATAGGAGCTATTCAGTTGAGCAGAATTTTAGCAGCAAGTTTATAAATAGTTTTACAAAGGCTTATAGGTCTGAAATCAGCAGGTATAATAGGGTTCTCAACCTTTGGAATAAGTCTCACTTGAGTATCTTTCCAATTCTCCACCATGATAGCCTTATCAAAAAAACTTTTTAAAGCATCCCAAATATCAAGCTTAATGATTGACCAATAGTTTTTAACAAAAAGATTTGAAATACCATCACTTCAAGGTGAGATACCCCCACCAAATTCATCCACCACTTTGATTACTTCTCCCATAGACAATTCAGCATTAAGGATATCTCTATCATTGTCACTCAGCATAACTCTTGTAGACGGCCAGCCATCTAAGATGCACGGTCTATCCTTCCATTTTGTTGTAAAAAAATTATAAAAAACCTGCTCAATAAGATTTTGTTCCTCCACAACCACACCGAGATCATCCTTTATTTTAAAAATATGATTCGCATTCCTTCTAGCACTAGCAAAAGAATGGAAAATTTTAGTATTTAGATCACCTTCCTTGATCCATTTTACCTTAGCCCTTTGCTTCCACCATGTGTTTAACTGAGCTAAAATACCATTGAGTTCATTAACTTTTTCCTTGAGAAGAAGGACCAGCTCTCCACGTAATTCTCCACCCAAAGATTCCTCCATTTGTAGTTGAAGAATCTCCTCTATAAGGACCTCTTTCTTCTGCTGCAGGTTCCCCAACTTTGCTTTACTCCAATAGTAAAGAGCTTTCAAAGACCTCCTAAATTTAATGCTTAGAATATCTCCATTACCAGTAGCAATAGCCTTACCCACGCCTTTCTCACAATACCCGAAGAAGCATAGTGAGAAGCCCAAGTGTCTTCAAACTTCATATTAAGCTTCGTTGCCAAAGGATGATTCCCAATCTTCAATACAATTGGACAATGATCCAAAGCCACTCTAGGAAGGTGACGGACCACCAACAATCTAGAAGAATTAAAAGCCATTGTGTTAACAAAACACCTATCCAATCTTTCTAGAATCCGAGCTCCCCCCAACTTATTGTTACACCAAGTAAATGAAGGCCCCATGAACTCTACCTCATGCAGGTCATTAGAGGAAACAAAACATTTCATCTCCATTGGACCTTGAGAAAAAGAAAATTTTTTCCCACCCTTTTTATCATTTCTAGCAAGAATACAGTTAAAGTCACCACCCAAAACCGATGGAAGGTCTTTAGAAGCATACTCCTCCAAACATTTCCACAATTCCCTTCTTATATACAAGTTATTATTCCCATAAATAGTAGATATCCACCATACTTCCTTGTTCTGTAATTCTAAATCTCCAATTACACATTGAAAGGAAGAAAACAAGGTAGTAAAAGCAGCTACCTTAGTATTCCATAGGACCAAAATTCCTCCTGAAAGCCCAGCAGAAGGAAAGTGAAAAAAATTCCACTCCTCACCAATAAGCAAGTCAATATCCTTCCTATTCATAGAAGAAACTTTGGTTTCCAATAAACCAACAAACATGACACCATTCTTTTTAACAAACTCTTTAAGATATAGAGAAGCATGAATTTTCCTTGCTCCTCTACAATTCCAAAAAGCTATTGAATTCATTGAATGGTAGGGGAGTTAACCCCAACACCCATACTTTTATTGCCCCCCTCTACCTTTCTATTTCTCATCACAGCTTAATTGGACCAAGAGTTTTCAGCTCATTACCCAACTTTCTTTTGACTTTGTTAGAACCAAATTTACTAGGTTCCTCCTCCCTGTCCAATTCAAGATTGATAGATGAATTTTCCTTGGCTTTACTTACCACTAATTCATCAACGACCACAGCCTCATTCAAACAATCTTCTGTTATATTAGTAAGCAGATCAAACTTATTGTTTGATCCAATCCCCACCAACTGGGCAGAAATTCCATCCACCCGAGATACCACAGCAGCAGCTTGTAAATCATCCAACTGTTCAGCAGGTAACTCACCCTCTTCTACCTCTTTGCCCATAGAAGAAGCATCTACATGAGTACGTTCATCTTGTATCACAGGAACCACTGGAATAGTTTTTTTAGTAACTCCTTCATTGCCATCACCTTTTACCTCATTGTACCGAGAACCAATTTCTCTCCACTTAGAAACATAATATGGTTTGCCATTGTGTTTAAAAGGAAGCTGGTTTTTATAACCCACCACATTCCTTTTCTTTCCATACCTTACATGGATCCATGGTCCATAACCAAGATCTCCACTGTTATCCTTGGCCTTTTCATCATAGACATGCTGAACCTTATCAGCAACCTCTACTGCTGAATGATCGATATTCCCCTCCTTTACTTCATTCATCACAAATTTGTTTTCACCACAGCTCTTTACAAGATGCCCAATCTTACCACACATGTAGCAAAGTTTAAAGATCTTCTCATATTCAATTTTTTGAAAAAAATTTCCTGAATCTCCCACCACCCAAACACCTAGAGGTAGAGCCTTATCCAACTCAATCCTCACACACACCTTAGCAAATTCTCTCCTATTCCATTGGAACATGTTCCCGTCCAAAAGCAAAGGCTTTCCAACTAGAGAAGCAATTCTACAAATGTTAATATCATCCCTGCATTGCAGCGGTAAATTGGGAAGTCTAATCCATACAGGCGCCGATAATCCCTTTAAAGAATCTGGTGAAAATGTAGGTGACCATTTATCAATCCCAATAATATGACCTTTAACAAACCAAGGTCCCTCCGATAGAATAGATTCCATGACTAAATCCTCTTCACAAGAACAGAGAATCCAATCTCCATCCAACATAGTGAGTTGAAATCGCCCAAAGCCACCCCATTGCCTCCTCAACTCCTGGTTAATCACAAAGAAAGGAATATTATCACCAAAGACTTTGATGATCAAAGCCTTCTCCAACTTTTTTGAATTCTCCACCACATTACCCATATGCAGTTTAACAGATTTCCCATCATCTGATAAAAATGACCCTAGTTCCAACTTATCCACTCTAACATTGCTCTTTCTACTCCAAGCATTTGGGTTAGGATTACCCATATTGTTGACCGCTACAGGCGGGATTACATTGTTAGGAACCTGTTTGAAATCATTCAAATATCCAGAGACACCATTTCTGACCTTTGTCAAATCCTTGATTCGATTAGAAAAAGGAGTATCAATATTCATTGGAACCATAGTGCTAACTTCTGCCGCTATTTGATCCCGTGAAGGCAAATCTCCAGTAGACAGATTCTCATTCGTAACACAATCCTCTTTTTTAACCAAATTCCTGGATTTCTCATTTATCACGTTGTCGCTAATGACAGGGATTGCATTTGAAACACCAAATCGATTAATAAAGATTTTCATGTCGGATGAGGAAGCTTCATGGTCATTTAACGAAGAAACCACCAGAGAAATAGGATCTTTAGATTTGCAAAAAGCAATAGAATCAATAGCTTTACCCTTACCCTTACCTTCAACAAGATTAACCTTATTCTGATGAACGATGGTCCCTTCTCTAATAACTAAAGCTCCATTAGAAGACTTACGGAAAGGACCAGCAATACTCTGATCCGCACAAGAAGAAGATTTGTCTAGTCTGCTCTCCTTCGACGTTCCACCGGTGGAAGGTTGGCGAGCCTCCATCCGGCTCCACGCCGGCCTGAGACGGCGAGAACTACCCGCCTCCTGGACTCCCGCTGATAAAAAAGAAATGAAAATTTGAAATCAAAATAGACCTTCTCTCTCTAGAATACCAGACCTTCTCTCTCTAGAATACCAGACCTTCTCTCTCTAGAATACCAGACCTTGAAATATCATGCCATTTGGGAAGATGATAATGACATTCTACAAGTATATTTAAAAGTAAAATTTTGTTTGAAAAGAAATCTACATTCCTATAGATAATTTTCTTATTTTATAAAATAAAAAAAGATTTATTTTAATTTGGAGTTCTCAAATCTCTATAAGGTCAAGCCCCTATAGTTAATTACATCCTAGGATAAGTGCTCCTAGGAAAACTCTCTATTAAACTAGAAATTTTATACCCTCTGCCCAGCTCCCTTAATGGTTGCCATATATGCTAAATGATTAGAAAGGTAGGGGATCAGGCATGGTAAAGAAAATGATATGTAAAGGGGGTTTTATCCTCACATGAAATTTTGGGGTGATTAGGCTTAGTTTAAACCTAATCTAAGGGTTAGAATTGGTTTAGGAAAACTCTAGAAGGAAAAATAAAAAGGAAAACTCTAAAAGGAGTTTAAGCTTGTGGAATGGATTAAGATGGGAGGAATTAACTATTTGGAGTAATTTGACCACTTAGAAGCCCATTTGGTTATTCATCAACTATTTGACAAGTTAATGAGTCAATAATTACTAAGGTGGCATGTAAGAAGGTTTGATGAGATGTCTTAGAGGGAGTTTGGTGCTAGGAAATTAAAGTTTAAATATATTGGTACATATAAATAGGGGGGTTGACCAAGTTATATTGAGTTAACTTGGTCAAACTCATTATAATTCGACTCACCAATGATTAAAATATGTTTGAGATATGAATTGAAATTAATTTGAGGCTTAATAAAATTTAAAAAGTATGAGTTGATTGCATGGAACTATTTGACTATATATTGACCTAATTTGACCAACTTTGATAGTTTAACCAAATCTAGTCATTTATAATTTGACTCATGATGGGTTTGGAGAGATTCAAGGTATACAATTGAATGATCTTGAAGATTTGAAAAGCTTGATAAGAGTGGATTTAACTATATATGGTGAACTGATCTAATGTTGGCTAGATCTAACAAGGCATGGGTCTGGTTGATCAAGTCAATTGTTGATTAGGTTAGAGGACCAATCAGGTTGAAATAACCAAAATAGATGGTCAAGGCATTTTGATAAGGTTTATAATAAATTTGAAGTTTGATTGAATATAAACATGCTTAATGGTTGATCTAGTTAACCATGATTGACTTTGTTAACCAAGTAAAACTAGGGGTTGCGTTTGGGCTCAAAATGTTTGATTCGATCATTAAAAACTAATAGATGTGGTCTAATGGACTAGAAGTGTCATTTCAATTAAAATGAATATTTAGGCCATTGAGGGGCCATTTGGTTAACAAGGGTTGACTTGGTCAACCAGGCCAGAATAAGGCCAAGGTTTAGGTCCAGTAGGTTCAAAATGATATTTTAGATCAATTGGAGGTGTTTCCATGTATTAATAAAGTTATTTGGATTGAAATGACCATTTAGGCCCCTAATAATTTCGTCAAAATAGGTTGACTTGGTCAACAAGGCTTGACCAAGGTCACATTTTGAGTCTAATGAACTCCTAATGATATTTAGGATGCATTAGAGAATATTTTAGGGTTTTATTTGATATGGCCATATTGAAGTTTGAATGAAACTTCGATTTTATCCTTAAGGGGTATTTTGATCATTTGGCCCCTTAGTCAATTCTGGGTAAAGTTGGGTCAAATAAAATATAGTTTAATACTTAACATGTCATAATAAAGATTTTTAACATAGTCAAAAGTCTTGGGGTAGGTCCCAAGATCAAGTTCTACAAAGTGGTCGGTCTAGTAACATAGGCTATAAATATTTAAAGATTTTACAACTTTTATAATTTAATTCTATTTCTGGGATTAGAGATCTCATATTGGGCTAAAATTTAGAGGGTTGACCCTAGAGACATTCCAAATCAATGTACAACTGATAGATCATTAATCAAGGGTCATTTGATTGAGTTTTTAAGTGATTAAAAAATCACTCAAAAAGGGTTTTAAGATAAGGGCCCTTAACCTTGGATTTTGGTATAGAATCTTTGATTTGAGGTAGATTTTGAATTTGATTGGTTGAATTTGAATTATCTAAATTAAATATAATTAATTGAATGATTATTGTTTATTGGATAGGATTAAATCTTGATTAGAGACTAGATTAAAGGTTGATTGAAGTTTGAATCAATAATTGAATTGAATTCTAAGTTGGAGTTTGGATTAAGGCCTGAATTGTGATTGAATTGAAGTCTAGACTGAGGATTGACTTGATGTCTGGATTGAAGTTGATTGGAGGTTGGATTAAAGTCTAGATTTAATTTTGGATTAAAATTTAGGTGATTTATACCTAGATGATTGTCAATTATCAGATCAATAGGTAGAAGTTAGAATGGGTCCTAGTAACCTCATAAAAAATGAGGTTAACAACCATGCTATGTAAAAAGTTTAAAAGATATATTAGTTCTTAAAAGACAGCAATATGAACTAGGCTCATGGCGAAATATAATATGTCAGAGCACTAAACTTTCCTTACATTTAAAATTTGGTAAAATGTAGTCTTGCTTATAAATATAAGTTAATTATTTTGCTATAAATAAATAACTACCAAAAATAAAAATAAAAATTATAATATTATAAAATAATAAAGGATAAATTATTTATAATCAATTAAGAGAAAATACACCAATTTAATAATTTGAGTCGTCCTATTTAATATCAATACAAGTGAAATAACAAATCCAAATTGACCAACTACACGTTGTATCATTCCAATAACTATTCCATCTTGGTCAACTAATATGCCAACATAAATTCCCTATAATAATAAAAAAAACTCCTAATAATATTTTTAAAATTATTTAGATAGTACTTTTTATATATAATTAATAATAAATTATGCAATATTTAATATTTAAGATATTTAAAAAAAAGAAAAACTTACATTTTATGTGATATATATAATTATGAAGCTGATTATCATATTTATATTAACATGTAGATCTTTATAGCTGGATGAAAATTATAAATAAAAAATTTTAAAAAATATTATAATATAAAAAAGGTTAAAATTAAATTAATTTAAAATCATTAAAATGCTTGCATTGCGTATATTTCGGTATCCTTCACTCAAGCCAAGCATAATCCGTAAATATTTTACTTCAATGGTATTTCTTAAAGTGTACTTGGCTATGAGAGTATTAATATTTTTTTGTAACTTCAATAATGATATATCAAATATTGGATCTTTAAATTATACTTTTACCATTAATATTATGTCATCATAAAATGTAGCATAGATCTATATTATAAAATTAAAATAATAAAGCCATAAATTAAAAAAAATTACTAATTGGATAAAAACAAAGATGTTTAGATAAGTATACATTACATGTAATATTTATGATAAAATTAAACTTTAAAAAAATAGTAAAATATAAATTTTTTTATCTTTAATATTCTACTATATTTTTAAAAAGTATAATGGTGGCATGTCATTATAAGATTTTTCTTCCACAACCAACTTGAGTTTTGACTTATTATTATTTTTGAATTCTTATGATCATCTATAAAATATAATAAAAATTATATTTCTAATACCATTATATAAATTAAAAAAATAAATTTATAAATAAATAATAAACTTATATAATTCATTTTCAAGATGTAAAACTGATGGCATTTCTGCTTACTAAATGATATCTTATGGCAATTCTTTACAAAAAATGATAATCTTCTAAACATATTTTTTAAGATAAAAAATGATATATCAGTTAATGAATAAGCCCCATCATATTTTTTAGAATTTTCGTTAAACTTTAAAAAGTAAAAAAAGAGATAAAAATATAGATAATGGTTTTAACCTTTAAACTTTGAAGTTGGGGATTTACTAATTATGCTTGGCTCGAGTGAAGGGTACCAAAATATGGCCCAAGTAAGCATTTTAAGATATATAAATTATTTTAATTTTATCCATTTTTATTTTAAAATATTTTTAAAAATATTTAATTTGTAAAAGATATACATGTTAATGCAAATATTTTAATCGACTTCATAATTAATTATATTGTACCAAATATAAGATTTTATTTTATTTAAATATCTTACACATTAAATATTACATTATTTATTATTAATTTTAAATAAAAAGTACTATCTAAATAATTCTATAAATATTATTAGGAGTTTTTTATTTTTTATTTAAGGAAATTTCTAGTTGCTTATTAGTTAACCAAGATAGAATAGCAATTGGAATAATGTAACACGGAGCTGGTCCATTTGAATTTGCTATTTCACTTGTATGAATACTGAATATGATTACTTAATTTATTAAAATAGGGTATTTTCTCTTAATTGATTACAAATAATTTATGTTTAATAATTATCTAATATTATAATTTTTATTTCATTTTTTTATAGTTATTTATTTATAATAAAACAAATAGCTTGTCTTTATATACGAGTCGATATATTAGCAGATTTTAAATTCAAGACAAGTTTAATGCTTAGATATGTTCTTATATTGCTATCTTATAGGAACTAATATATCTTTTGAACTTCTCTATAGAATATGATTATTGACCTTATTTTTTTGTGAGATCATTAGGACTCATCCGAACTCTATATGTTGATCTAATAGTTGACAATCATCTAGGTATCAATAATTTAGATTTTAATCTAGAATTTATTGTAGACTTCAATCCTGTCTCCAGTCAACTTCATACTAGACTTTAAACTGGACTTCGAGTTAATCCTTAAGCAAGACTTCAATTTAAATCCCAATCCAAACCTTAATCCAGATACCAATATAGACTTTAATTAAATTATTGATTCAACCTTCAATCCAAAACTTCAATCAAATTTTAATCAAGCTTCAATCCTATCAGTTTGAGAAAAATAAATCACTGTGTAGATTTGATGTTTTCATATTTTTGAATTGAATACTGCATTAACAATATAGTACTGTCTCGACAGACTGACATAATATTCTATAATTGATTCACTGTCAAAATAAGATTTTAGAAAATAACATTTCTGTAAACACAATCCAAAGAATAATATATCATCACAAAAGATGAACATAAAATTCTATTGAATGTGTTTAAAAATAAAAATGGAGTTTTAAAAATCTAGTCATTCTTTTAATTAGATGCAATAAGAAGAATATTATATCATCTTGAAAGATGAATATAATATTCTTCAAAACATCCAAAAATAAAGAATGGGTTTTATAAAATTCATTATTTTAAATATCAAATATAACAAGAAAAATATCATGTCATCTAGGAAGGCAAAAATGACATTCTAGAAGTATATTTAAAAGTAAAAATGGGTTTGAAAAGAAATCTACATTCTTAGAGATTTTTTCCATATTTTATTGAAATAAATAAGATTTATTTTAATATTGAGTTCTCAAATCCCAGTAAGGGCAAGCCCCTATAGTTTGTTACACCCTAGGATGGGTACTCCTAGGAAAACTCAAAATTAAAATAGTAATTTCATACCCTTTGGCCAACTCCCTTGATGTTTGCCATCTATCCTGAACTGTTAGAAAGGCAGGAGAAAGGACATGATAAAAATAATGATGTGTAAAGGGGGTTTTATCCTCACATGAGCATTTGGGGTGATTAGGCTTAGCTTAAACCTAATCTAAGATTTAGACTGGTTTAGGAAAACTCTAGAAGGAGTTTAGGCTATTAGAATGGTTTGAGATGGAGGGATTAAGTATTTTGAGCAATTTGACAAGTCAATCAGTGAATAATTTCTGAGGTGGCATGTAGGAAGGTTTGATGAGATTTCTTAGAGGGAGTTTGATGTTAGGAAATTAAAATTTGATTGCATAGGTATATATGAATGGGGGGTTTAACCTAATAATAGCGAGTTGACTTAGTCAAACTTATTATGATTTATATGAAATTATATAATATTATAATTTTTATTTCAATTTTTTATAGTTATCTATTTACAATATAACAACTAACTTTCCTTTATAAGTGAGACGACATATTACTAGATTTTAAATGCAAGATAAGTTTAATGTTCAGACATGTTATATTTCTTCATGAGCCTAATTTATATTGCTACCTTTTACTAACTAATATATCTATTGAACTTCTCTACAAAATATGGTTATTGATCTTATTTTTATATGAGGTCATTAGGACTCATCTAGACTTCTACATATTGATCGAATGGTTGATAATCATTTAGATGTCAATCATTTAGATTTCAATTTAGAATTTAATTATGACTTCAATCTAACCTCCAGTCAACTTTGATCTAGAATCCAAACAAGACTTCAAGTCAATCCTCAATCGAGACTTTAATTCAAATCCTAATCCAAATCTTAATCCAGACTCTAATTTAGACTTTAAGTCAATCATTGATTCAAACTTCAATCCAAAACTTCAATCAACCTTCAATCAAACTTCAATCCTATCTATTTGAAAAAAATAAATCATCATGTAGATTCGTTATTCTTATATTTTGTAATTGAATACTACATTAAGAATAGAGTACTATCTCAAGAGACTGAGACAATATTCTAAAATGGATTTACTGTCAAAATAAGGTGTTAGAAAATAATATGTCTTTAAATATAATCCAAAGAATAACATATCATTTCAAAAGATGAATATGAAATTCTATAGATTGTGTTTAAAAATAGAAATAGAGTTTTAAAAATCTTGTCATTCTTTTTATTAGATGCAATAAGAATAATACTATATCATCTTGACAGATGAATATAATATTCTTTAAAACATCCAAATATAAAAATAGGTTTTATAAAATTCATTATTTTTAATATCAAATATAACAAGAAAAATATGGAACTATTTGACTATATATTGATCTAATTTGACCAAGTTTGATAATTTGACCAAATCAAGTCAAGTATGATTTAAGTCATGATGGGTTTGGAGAGATTCAAGGTATTTAATTTAATGGTCTTGATGGTTTGAACATCTTAATTTGAGTGGATTTAACTATATATGGTGAACTGACCCTGTCTTGACTAGATCTAACCAAATATGGGTTTGGTTGACCAAGTCACCTATTGACTGGGTTAGGGGACCAATCAGGTCCAAATCACCAAAAACGATGGTCAAGGGGTTTTGATGAGGTTCAAAATGGATTTGAAGTTTTGTTCACCAAATGGCCCCTTATAGGTTTAATGGTTGATCCGGTCAACCTTGGTTGACTTCGTCAACCAATTAAAACTAGTAGTTGGGTTTGGGCTCAATATATTTGATTTGATCATTAAAAACTAAAGGATCTGGTCTCATTGATTAAAAGGGTCATTTTAGTCAAAATGACTATTTAGACCTTTAAGGGGCCATTTGGTTAACAAGGATTGACTCAATTAACCAGGTCAGACCAAGGCCTGGGTTTAGATCCAATAGGTTCAAAATGATATTTTGGATCTAATAGAGGTGGTTCCATGTAATAATGAAGTCATTTAGATTTAAATGACTAATGAAGCCCTTAATAATTTGGTCAAAATAAGTTAACTTGGTCAACCAGGCATGACCAAGGTCTAGTTTTGAGTCTAATACACTCCTAATAGTGTTTAGGATACATTAGAGAATATTTTAGGGTTTGATTTGACTTGGCCATATTGAATTTTGAATGAAACTTGAATTTTATCCTTAAGGCGTATTTTGGTCATTTGGCCCCCTAGTTAACTGTGAGTCAACTTAGGTCTAAAAAAATATAGTTTAATGTTAACAAAACATAATAAAGACTATGAATATTGTCAAAAGTCTTAGGGAAGGTCCCAAGGTTAAATTTTATAAAGTGGCAAGTCTAGTGGCATAGGCCATAAAAATTTGAAGATTTTATAGCCTTTAGACTTCAATTCAGTTTTTAGGACTAGAGATCTCAGATTTGGATCAAATTTAGAGAGTTGACCCTACGGACATGGCAAATTAATATATAATTAATAGATCATAAATTGAGGGTCATTTGGTTAGGTTTTAATATGATCAAAAAATCACTCAAAATGCGTTTTAAGACATGGGCCCTTAACCTTGGATTTTGGTTTGGAATCCTAGAGTTTAGCTAGATTCTGAATTTGAATGATTGAATTTGAATTATTCAAATTAATCAAAATCAATTAAATGGTTATTATTCATTGGATAAAATTAAAGCTTGATTGGAGACTAGATTGAAGGTTGAGTGAAGTTTGGATTGAAGTTTGAATCAATAATTGAATTGAGGTCTAGGTTAGAATCTAGATTAAGGTTTGAATTGTGATTTAAATTGAAGTCTAGATTGAGGATTGACTTGAAGTCTGGATTAAAGTTCACTGGAGGCTGGATTGAAGTCTAGATTAAATTTTGGATTAAATCTGGATGAGATATACTTAGATGATTGTCAACCATCAGATCAATAGGTAGAATTTAGAATAGGTCCTAATAAGCTCATACAAAAATGAGGATAACAACCATATTATGTAAAAATATTTAAAAGATATAATTGTTCCTAAAATATAATAATATAATCTAGGCTCACGAAGAAATATAATATTTCAAAACATTAAGTAGGCCTTGCAATTAAAATCTAGTAATATGCTGTCTCGCTTATAAAGATAAGTTAACTATTCTACTATAAATAAATAACTACAAAAAATTGAAATAAAAATTAAAATATTATAAAAATTATAAAAGATAAATTATTTGTAATCAATTAAAAGATAATATACCATTTTAATAAATTGAGTCATCCTATTTAATATTAGTCTAAGTGAAATAGTAAATTCAAATGGACCAGCTTCATGTTGTATCATTCCAATGACTATTTTATCTTGATCAACTAATAAGCCAATAGAAATTACCTGAAAAAATAAATAAAAAACTTCTAATAATATTTATAAAATTATTTAGATAATACTTTTTATTTATAATTAATAATAAATTATGCAATATTTAATATATAAGACATTTAAATAAAAGAAAAATGTATATTTTTTGCAGTACAATTAATTATGAATTTGATTGTCACATTTACATTAACATGTACATCTTTATAGTTGTATGAAAATTATAAATAAAATATTTTTAGAAATATTATAAAATAAAAATTGCTAAAATTAAATTAATTTAACATCGCTAAAATGCCTACTTAAGCTATATTTCAGAACCTTTCACTCGAGCCAAGCATAATCAGTAAATCTCCTACTTCAATAGTATTTGTTAAGGTGTACTTGGCTATAGGAGTATCAACATCTTTTTCTAACTTCAATAATGCTATATCAAATAATGGATCTTTAAATTATACATTTGTTATCAATATTGTGCCAACATAAAATGTAGCATAATTATATATTATAAAAATAATAATAATAAAATTATAAATTAAAAAAATTTACTTGGATAAAAATAAAGATATTTGGATAAGTATATATTACATGTAATAATTATGATAAAATTGAACTTTTGAAAAAAATAGTAAAATATAATTTTTTTAACCTTTAATATTCTACTATATCTAAAAAAAACACATTGGTGACATGTCAATATAAGATTTTTCTTCGACAGCCAACTTGAGTTTTGACTTATCATTATTTTTGAATTCTTTGATCATCAGTAAAATATAATAAAAATTATATTTCTAATATCATAATATAAATAAAAAAATAAATTTATAAATAAATAATAAACTTACATAATTTAGTTTCATGATGTATAACTGATGGCATTGCTGCTTACTAAATGATATCTTATGAGAATTGCTTGCAAGATTGATAATCTTCCAAATATATTTTTTAAGATAAAAAATGATATATATGTTAACGAATAAGTCCCATCATATTTTTTAGAATTTCCTTTAAACTCTTTTTTTTTTTGAAGAGTTGCATATAGCAATAATAAAAGGGAAAAACAATACAAACTAAAAAGAAAAAAAACCAAGCCCTTTGAACCTATCCTAATGGATATGTGATCTACTAATTCCCATTTTTAACCCATTGGGGTGGAGGGGACACCAAATATTTAAACAACCTGAAAGGTTGGTTAGTGTCCCAGAGATCCCAAAAGGTAGAAAATGCTAACTAGTAAAAATCCCATATACCATTATTTTAGATCCAGAGAAGCAAAAAAAACCTAAAAGAGAAACAAAAAAACCAAAAAGAACTAAGAGAAAAGGAAAAAAAAACCCCAACAATATCCAGAAGAACTCCTAAAGAGCCTCCAATAACAACAAACAAAGCCATAGAAAAGCTCCATAGCTTTAGTTTAAAGAAACCATCCTGAGTCTCCAAATCTCTAGTACCCACAAACCCTGCATCCTTCAAGAAAACTGCCACCAAGCCTTGAATTTCTGAAAACAGACTCATAACCTTCGATTCCTTCAAAAGACATGCTCCCATGAATGAAGCAATTACTACCACCCGAATCACATCATTAACCGTGACAACCTTTGTCACAAAGTTTCACAAGAAGTAAAACCAGCAACCACGAAAGCGTTACCAACCAGAAGACATCCATAGTAGGGGAATTCTCCCCATCCAAGCCTTCCTTAAACCATGTAGGAAGACCATTATTTTCATCCTTATCAACTCCATTCGATAGAATCCATAATTCTGCATTCGCAATCAGCTCCAGCACATATACAGGAACCATCATTGTTCCAATAAGCCCAACAGACATCAATTTTTGATATAGAATTATTACTTCCATCAGAAACCGAGAGGTCACACCTGCCCAAAACCCCCTATAATTCCTGAAAATAAAGGAAATCATTTGACAAGGTTAGTGGGACCTTTCCCACTAGCAAGTTTCTTCAAACCTTCAGACCTTCTATTCCGAGCCTGCACGTTATTATTACCAAGTGATTTTAACTCTTTTAAGAGTTTAACTCTCACAATATCTGAAGGCTTCTTTTTTGAAAAAGGGGAGCTCCCCAACTCAATCAATTCTCCATCCTCCTTTTCATTTAAGCAGACTTCTTCCACAGCATTAACGGCACTTGCTTTTTCATCTTCAAGTAATGAAAATATGTTGGTATGATTTATTAAAGGCTCCATAGCTAAGCTAAAAGGAGTGGTAATCTTCTGAACCCGATTACCAGGGGACTCCAAACTCACATCAACCTTTACAATATTATGTCCAGAAGATGGCACATCTTGACCTTGAACTACAAGATCATCTTCACAAACATTAGATAAAGGAATATTAACAACTTCAGCATTTATAGAATCTAGACCTATTTGAGATTTAACCATCTCCTGAAATTTCTTAACAAAAGTTGGGGTAATATTTGGCTTGAAACCTCTACCTTGGTTAGAAAAGGTAGGCCCTTTCCTCCTTCTACCATGGTTTACATGGATCCAAGGACCATAGGATTTATTCGAATCAGAATCAGATTTCACCTTTTCAATGTTTTCAAAATTTAGGACTGAAGGGCTCCCAACAACAACAGTCTTAACTTCCACACCACACTCATTAGAAAGATGACCAATTTTCCCACATGTAAAACAAAACGTAGATATTTTCTCATATTCTAATTTTTGAAAAAATCTTCCTTCAAGCCCTTCCACCCATATTCCCAAAGGGAGTTGTTTGTCTAGAGCAACCCGAACACAAACTCTAGCAAATTCTCTTCTCCCCCATTGGAACATATTGCCATCTAAAAATAAAGGGGTTCCAACCATTGAAGCAATACGCGAAACATTGACTTCATCCCAACAAAAAAAAGGAAGGTGAGGCATTCTTACCCAAATTGGGGAAGTTAAACCTTTAAGTGATGTTGGTAAGAAATCAGTTGACCACTTATCAAGTCCCATAATGTGTCCACGAATAAACCAAGGACCACCCGACATGACTGCTTCCATAGCTCCAGCTTCAAACAAAGAACAAAGAACCCAACCGATACCAAGAATGGTTAAATGGAATTTACCAAACTGCATCCATTGCCTGCGAAGCTCCTCCGTAATGACATGGACTGGAATATTGCTCCCAAAGACTTTCACCATAATTGAAAATTAAAGCCTTTCAGAATTTGTTTTAACCAAAGGTTGATATAGTTTAACAGCGCAGCCATCATCAGATAAAAAAGATTCATTAATATTAACATTAACCTTAATATAAGGCTTTCTCCTCCAAGGAATGCCATTATTCTGGTGATGCTGGAGTGCAGGAACGCAATGAATATTCTCAGTCTCAGGATTACTCTCACCCATCTCACCATCTAAACAATTGTGAACAATCTTCAAATCCAATTTCGAATTACTTACAGCCTCCACATCAGCCGAACCACACGAGATATGATCCACACTCGGTGAAGAATTTCTACCATCCAAATACATGACATTATTAATATGAGAATTTTTGTTAACCGAATTAAAGGCATTCGCATTTATCACACTATCGCTAATGGTAGGGATTGCATTTGAATTACCAAATTTGTTAACAAAAATTTTCATACCAGATGAAGATGCCTCATCATCAGATTTGAATGGCGAAAAATCCTTAGAAAAAGAAAATCGAGGTGTTTTACAATCAACAAACGAAGCAATAGATTTACCTTTCCCTATCACCGGAGAGATTTTAGCTGAATCGATTACAACATTCTCCTTAATAATCAGAGCACCTTTATTCATCCGCATCCGAGCTTCAAGAACGTCCTGAACACAACCATAATTTAGTTTAGCCGGATCAGCTTCCACCATCGCACCACCTGGAGGTGGCCGACGGTCAATCATACGGCCGGCCACCAAGGAGGACCGGCGATCGACACCAAAATCTGCCTAAAAAATCTTCAACAGAAATTTAAAATTAAACTTCTCTCTCTAAAAACTCGATCCTCTCTCTCTAAAAATTTTGGAGATGTGTACAACTCCAACTTTGTGGCACCTATCTCTGAAAGTAAAAAAAATGATAAAAATAGCTAGAGACAATGGTTTTAATCCCTGCTAAATTAGCCAGCGATTTTAAAACCACTCTTACCAAATATTATGGCAACTTTAACTTTTGAAGGTGAATTTAGCAGCTATTAAAATTACTATATATATATATATATATATATATATATATAACGGTGGTTTTAAAACCACTGCTACGCTACTACAAAAATATTAACTATTTTATAGTGATTTATTTTATGATGGCACAATACTAATGACAAAAGTATGATTTAAAGATCCACTACTTAATATAGCATTACAGAAGTTAGAAAAAGAAGTTGATACTCTCATAGCCAAGTACACCTTAAGAAATACCGTTGAAGTAGGGGATTTACTGATTGTGCTGGGCTTGAGTGAAGGGTACCGAAATATAGCTAAAGCAAGCATTTTAAGATATGTAAATTAATTTAATTTTAGACATTAAAAAATATTTAATTTATAATTTTTATCTAGTTATAAAGATGTACATGTTAATATAAATGTTTTAATCAACTTCTTAATTAATTGTATTATACCAAATATAAGTTTTTATTAAGTTTTTATATTAAATATTAAATATTATACCAAAATATCCTTAAGGGATATTTTGGTCATTTGGCCCCCCTGGTTAACTGTGAGTCAATTTGGGTCCAATAAAATATAAGTTATTGCTTAACAAAACATAACAAAGACTATGAACATTGTCAAAAGTCTTGGTGAAGGTCCCAAGGTTAAATTCTATAAAGTGGCAGGTCCAGTGGCATCGGCCATAAATATTTAAAGATTTTATAGCCTTTGGACTTTAATTTAGTTTCTAGGACGAGATCTTAGATTGGGCTCAAATTTAGAGGGTTGACCCTAGGGATATGGCAAATCAATATATGATTAATAGATCATGAATCGAGGGTCATTTGATTAGGTTTTAATATGATCGAAAAATCACTCAAAAAGGGTTTTAAGACAAGGGACCTTAACCTTGGATTTTGGTTTGGAATCCTAGATTTCAGGTAGATTCTAAATTTGAATTATTTAAATCAATCATAATCAATTGAATGGTTATTATTGGTTGGATAGAATTAAAGCTTGATTGGAGACTAGATTGAAGGTTGAGTGAAGTTTGGATTGAAGTTTTAATCAATAATTGAATTCAAGTCTAGGTTAGAATCTGGATTAAGGTCTGAATTGTGATTTGAATTGAAGTCTGGATTGAGGATTGACTAGAAGTCTGGATTAAAGTTGACTGGAGGCTAGATTGAAGTTTAGATTGAATTCTGGATTAAAATCTGGATGAGATATACCTAGAAAATTGTCAACCATCAGATCAATAGGTAGAATTCAGAATAAGTCCTAATAACTTCATACAAAAATGAGATTAACAACCATATTATGTAAAAAAGTTTAAAAGATATAGTTATTCCTAAAATATAATGATATAATCTAAGCTCACAAAGAAATATAATATGTTAGAGCATTAAGCAGGCCTTGCATTTAAAATCTAGTAATATACTGTCTCACTTGTAAAGATAAGTTAACAATTCTACTATAAAAAAGAAACTACAAAAAAATGAAATAAAAATCATAATATTATAAAAATTATAAAAGATAAATTATTTATAATCAATTAAGAGAAAATATACCTTTTAATAAATTGAGTCATCCTATTTAATATTAGTCTAAGTGAAATAGTAAATCCAAATGGACCAGCTTCATGTTGTATCATTCTAATGGCTATTTTATCTTGGTCAACTAATAAGCCAATAGAAATTCTTTGAAAAAATAAATAAATAACTACTAATAATATTTATAAAATTATTTAGATAATACTTTTTATTTATAATTAATAATAAATTATATAATATTTAATATATAAGACATTTAAATAAAAAAACATATATTTTATGGAGTACAATTAATTACAAATTTGATTGTCATATTTACATTAACATGTAGATCTTTATAGCTGTATGAAAATTATAAATAAAATATTTTTAAAAATATTATAAAATAAAAATTGGTAAAATTAAATTAATTTAACATCGCTAAAATGCCTACTTAAGTTATATTTCAGATTCTTTCACTCGAGCCAAGTATAATCAATAAATCTCCTACTTCAATGGTATTTATTAAGGTGTATTTGGCTATGAGAGTATCAACATCTTTTTCTAACTTCAATAATGCTATATAAAATAGTGAATCTTTAAATTATACTTTTGCAGTCAATATTGTGCCACCATAAAATGTAGCATAATTGTACATTATAAAAATTAAAATAATAAAGTTCTAAATTAAAAAAAATTCACTTGGATAAAAACAAAGATATTTGGACAAGTATATATTAAATGTAATATTTATGATAAAATTGAACTTTTGAAAAAAATAGTAAAATTTAATTTTTTTAATCTTTAATATTCTATTATATCTAAAAAAACACATTGGTGACAAGTCAATATAAGATTTTTCTTCCACAGCCAACTTGAGTTTTGACTTATCATTATTTTTGAATTCTTATGATCATTAGTAAAATATAATAAAAGTTATATTTCTAGTATCATAATATAAATTAAAAAATAAATTAATTAATAAATAATAAACTTACATAATTTAGTTTCATGATGTATAACTAATGGCATTTCTGCTTACTGAATGATATCATATGCGAATTCCTTGCAAAAATTGATAATTTTCTAAATATATTTTCTAAGATAAAATATATATATATATGTTAACAAATAAGTCCCATCACATGTTTTTAGAATTTCCTTTAAACTTTAAAAGTAAAAAAAAAAAAGATAAAAATGGATAGAGACAGTTGTTTTAACCACTGCTAAAGAAATACCCGTTAAGAAATATAGTTGAAGTAGTAGATTTATTGATTGTTCTTGGCTTGAGTGAAGGGTACCAAAATATAGTCAAAGAAGACATTTTAAGGTATGTAAATTAATTTAATTTTAGGCATTTTTTTATAATATTTTAAAAAATATTTAATTTATAATTTTTATCTAGTTATAAAGATGTACATGTTAATGCAAATGTTTTAATCAACTTCTTAATTAATTGTATTACACTGACTATATATTTTTATTTTATTTAAATATCTTAAATATTAAATATTATAAATATTATTATTAATTATAAATATAAAGTACTATCTAATAATTATATAAATTTTATTATGATTTTTTTTTTTTTATTTAAGGGAATTTTTAGTGGATTATTAGTTGACCAAGATGAAATAGCCATTGGAATATTATAAAATGAAGCTAGTCCATTTGGATTTGCTATTTCACTTGTACTAATATTGAATAGGTTGACTCAATTTATAAAAATGAGATATTTTCTCTTAATTGATTGTAAATAATTTATCTTTAATAATTATTTAATATTATGATTTTTATTTCAATTTTTTATAGTTATATATTTACAGTATAACAACTAGCTTACCTTTATAAGCGAGATGATATATTACCAGATTTTAAAAGTAAGATAAATTTAATGCTCATATATGTTATATTTCTTCAAGAGCCTAATTCATTTTGCTCTCTTTTAGGAACTAATATATCTTTTGAACTACTTTACATAACATGATTGTTGACCTTATTTTTTGTGAGGTCATTAGGACTCATCAAGACTTCTACATATTGATCTGATGGTTAATAATCATCTAAGTGTTAATCATCAAGATTTCAATCCAAAATTCAATCTAGACTTCAATTTAGCCTCTTGTCAACTTTGATCTAGACATCAAGTCAATCCTCAATCGAGACTTCAATTCAAATCTAAATCTAGACCCTAATCCAAACTCTAATCTAGACTTTAATTCAATCATCGATTCAAACTTCAATTTAAAACTTCAATCAACCTTCAATCACCTTCAATTCTATCTTTTAGAGAAAAATAAATCACCATGCAGATTCGATGTTCTCATATTTTATAATTGAATATTGCATTGAGAATAGAGTACTATCTTAGGAGATTGACACAAGATTTTATAATGGATTCAATGTTAAAATAAGATTTTAGAAAATAATATTTCTATAAACACAATCTAAAGAATAACTTATCATCTCAAATAATGAATATGAAATTCTATAGAATATATTTAAAAATAGAAATGGAGTTTTAAAAATCTAGTCATTCTTTTAATTAGATGCAACAAGAAGAATATTATATCATCTTGATGGACGAATATAATCTTCTACAAACACCCAAAAATAAGAGTAAGTTTTGTAAAATTCATCATTTCTAATATTAAATATAACATGGAAAATATAATGTCATTTGGGAAGACGATAATGACATTCTACAAGTATATTTAAAAGTAAAATTTTGTTTGAAAATAAATCTACATTCCTATAGATTTTTTTCTTATTTTATAAAAATAAAAAATGATTTATTTTAACTTGGAGTTCTCAAATCTCTATAAGGTCAAGCCCCTATAGTTAATTACATCCTAGGATGAGTGCTCCTAGGAAAACTCTCTCTTAAACCAGTAATTTTATACCCTCTGGCCAACTCCCTTAATGGTTGCCATCTGTGCTAAATGATTAGAAAGGTAGGGGATCAGGCATGGTAAAGACAATGATATGTAAAGGAGGTTTTATTCTCACATGAACATTTGGGGTGATTAGGATTTGCTTAAACCTAGTCTAAGGGTTAGAACTTGTTTAGGAAAACTCTAGAAGGAAAAATAAAAAGGAAAACTCTAAAAGGAGTTTAAGCTAGTGGAATGGATTAAAATGGGAGGTATTAACTGTTTGGAGCAATTTGGCCACTTAGAAGCCCATTTTATTATTCATCAATTATTTGACATGTTAATGAGTCAAAAATTATTAGGGTAGCATGCAAGAAGGTTTGATGAGATGCCTTACAGGGAGTTTGATGCTAGGAAGTTAAAGTTTGAATACATTGGTATATATAAATAGGAGGTTTGACCAAGTTATATTGAGTTGACTTGGTCAAACTCATTATAATTTGACTCACCAATGATTAAAATATGTTTGAGATATGAATTGAAATTAATTTGAGGCTTAATAAAATTTAAAAAGTATGAGTTGATTGCATGGAACTATTTGACTATATATTGACCTAATTTGACCAACTTTGATAGTTTAACCAAATCTAATCATGTATGATTTGACTTATGATGGGTTTGGAGAGATTCAAGGTATGCAATTGAATGGTCTTAAAGGTTTGAAAAGCTTGATTGGAGTGGATTTAACTATATATGGTGAACTGATCCAAGGTTGGCTAGATCTAACCAGGCATGGGTCTGGTTGACCCAGTCAACTGTTGACTAGGTTAGAGGACCAATCAGGTCTAAATTACCAAAATGATGGTCAAGGGGTTTTGATAAGGTTTATAATGAATTTGAAGTTTGATTGAATGTAAACATGCTTAATGGTTAATCTGGTTAACCATGATTGACTTTGTTAACCAAGTAAAGTAGGAGTTGGGTTTGGTCTCAATATGTTTGATTCGATCATTAAAAACTAATAGATGTGGTCTCATGGACTGGAAGTGTCATTTCAGTTAAAATGAATATTTAGGCCATTGAGGGGCCATTTGGTTAACAAGGGTTGACTTGGTCAGCCATGCAAGATTAAGGCCTGGGTTTAGGTCCAGCAGGTTCAAAATGATATTTTAGATCAATTGGAGGTGGTTCCATGTAATAATAATGATATTTGGATTGAAATGACCATTTAAGCCCATAATAATTTGGTTAAAATCGGTTGACATGGTCAACAAGGCTTGACCAAGGTCACATTTTGAGTCTAATGCTCTCCTAATGATATTTAGGATGCATTAGAGAATTTTTTAGGGTTTGATTTGATTTGGCCAAAGGTTAAGTTCTACAAAGTGGCAGGTCTAGTGGCATAGGCTATAAATATTTAAAGATTTTACAGCTTTTATAATTTAATTATATTTCTGGGATTAGAGATCTCATATTGGGCTCAAATTTAGAGGGTTGACCATAGAGACATTCCTAATCAATGTACGACTGATAGATCATTAATCGATGGTCATTTGATTGAGTTTTTAAGTGATTAAATAATCACTCAAAAAGGGTTTATGATAAGGGCCCTTAACAATGGATTTTGGTATAGAATCTTCGATTTAAGGTAGATTTTGAATTTGATTAGTTGAATTTGAATTATCTAAATTAAATATAATCAATTGAATGATTATTGTTTGTTGGATAGGATTAAATCTTGATTGGAGACTAGATTGAAGGTTGATTGAAGTTTTGGATTGAAGTTTGAATCAATAATTGAATTGAATTCAAGGTTTAAGTTTAGATTAAGGTCTGAATTATGATTTGAATTGATGTCTAGACTACGGTTTGACTTGATGTCTGGATTGAAGTTGATTGGAGGTTGGATTAAAGTCTAGATTAAATTTTAGATTAAAATTTAGGTGATTGATACCTAAATGATTATCAATTATCAGATCAATAGGTAGAAGTTAGAATGGGTCCTAGTAACCTCAAAAAAAAAATGAGGTTAACAACCATGTTATGTAAAAAGTTTAAAAGATATATTAGTTATTAAAAGATAGCAATATGAATTAGGCTCATGACAAAATATAACTTGTCAGAGCACTAAACTTGCCTTACATTTAAAATTTGGTAATATGCAGTCTTGCTTATAAATATAAGTTAATTGTTCTGCTATAAATAAATAACTACCAAAAATAAAAATAAAAATTATAATATTATAAAATAAAAAAAGATAAATTATTTGTAATCAATTAAGAGAAAATACACAAATTTAATAAATTGAGTCATCCTATTTCATATTAATACAAGTTAAAATAACAAATCCAAATGGACCAACTACACGTTGTATCATTACAATGACTATTCCATCTTCGTCAACTAATATGCCAACATAAATTCCCTATAATAATAAAAAAACTTCTAATAATATTTTTAAAATTATTTAGATAGCACTTTTTGTATATAATTAATCATAAATTACGTAATATTTAATATTTAAGAAATTTAAAAAAAAGAAAAACTTATATTTTGTGTGATATAATTAATTATGAAGTTGATTATCATATTTATATTAACATGTAGATTTTTATAGCTGGATGAAAATTATAAATAAAAAATTTTAAAAAATACTATAATATAAGAAAGGATAAAATTAAATTATTTTAAAATTATTAAAATGCTTGCATGGCCTATATTTCAGAATCCTTCACTCAAGCTAAGCATAATCAGTAAATCTTTTACTTCAATGGTATTTTTTAAAGTGTACTTGGCTATAAGAGTATCAATATTTTTTTGTAACTTCAATAATGCTATATCAAATATTGAATCTTTAAATTATACTTTTACCATCAATATTATACCATCATAAAATGTAGCACATATCTATATTATAAAATTAAAATAATAAAGCAATAAATTAAAAAAAATTACTAATTGGATAAAAAAAAGATATTTAGATAAGTATACATTACATGTAATATTTACAATAAAATTAAACTTTAAAAAAATAGTAAAATATAATTTTTTTTATCTTTAATATTCTACTATATTTTTAAAAAATATGATGGTGGCAAGTCATTATGAGATTTTTCTTCCACAACCAACCTGAGTTTTGACTTATTATTATTTTTGAATTCTTATGATCATCTATAAAATATAATAAAAATTATATTTCTAATATTATTATATAAATTAAAAAAATAAATTTATAAATAAATAATAAACTTACATAATTCATTTTCAAGATGTAAAACTGATGGCATTTCTGCTTACTAAATGATAACTTATGACAATTCTTTACAAAAAATTATAATCTTCTAAACATATTTTTTAAGATAAAAAATGATATATAAGTTAACGAATAAGCCCCATCATATTTTTTAGAATTTCTTTTAAACTTTAAAAAGTAAGAAAAGAGATAAAAATATAGATAGTGGTTTTAACCTTTAAACTTTGAAGTTGGGGATTTACTAATTGTGCTTGGCTCGAGTGAAGGGTACCGAAATATAGCCCAAGTAAGCATTTTAAGATATATAAATTAATTTAATTTTAGCCCATTTTATTTTAAGATATTTTTAAAAATATTTAATTTGTAAAAGATCTACACGTTAATGCAAATATTTCAATCGACTTCATAATTAATTATATTGCATCAAATATAAGTTTTTATTTTATTTAAATATCTTAAACATTAAATATTACATTATTTATTATTAATTTTAAGTGAAAAGTACTATCTAAATAATTCTATAAATATTATTAAGAGTTTTTATTTTTTATTTAAGGAAATTTCTAGTGGCTTATTAGTTAACCAAGATGGAGTAGCCATTGGAATAATGTAACACGGAGCTGGTCCATTTGGATTTACTATTTCACTTGTATGAATATTGAATATGATTACTTAATTTATTAAAATAGGGTATTTTCTCTTAATTGATTATAAATAATTTATGTTTAATAATTATGTAATATTATAATTTTTATTTCAGTTTTTTATAGTTATCTATTTATAATAAAACAAATAACTTATCTTTATATTCGAGTCAATATATTAGCAGATTTTAAATGCAAGACAAGTTTAATGCTTAGATATGTTCTTATATTGCTATCTTTTAAACTTCTCTATAAAATATGATTGTTGGCCTTATTTTTTTGTGAGGTCATAAGGACTTATCCAAACTTCTACATGTTGATCTAGTAGTTGACAATCATCTAGGTGTCAGTAATTTAGATTTCAATCTAGAATTTAATCTAGACTTCAATCCTGTCTCTAGTCAACTTCGTACTAGAATTTAAACTAGACTTCGAGTTAATCCTTAATCAAGACTTCAATTCAAATCCCAATTCAAACCTTAATCCAGATACCAATCTAGACTTCAATTTAATTATTGATTCAAACGTCAATCCAAAACTTCAATCAACTTTCAATCAAGCTTCAATCCAATCTGTTAGAGAAAAATAAATTACCATGTAGATTTGATGTTTTCATATTTTGGAATAGAATACTGCATTAAGAATATAGTATTATCTCGGGAGACTGATATAATATTCTATAATGGATTCACTATCAAAATAAGATTTTAGAAAATAATATTTCTGTAAACATAATCAAAAGAATAATATATCATCTCAAAAGATGAACATGAAATTCTATTGAATGTGTTTAAAAATAAAAATAGAGTTTTAAAAATCTAGTCATTCTTTTAATTAGATGCAATAAGAAGAATATTATATCATCTTGAAAGGTGAATATAATATTCTTCAAAACATCCAAAAATAATAATGAGTTTTATAAAATTCATTATTTTTAATATCAAATAAAACAAGAAAAATATCATGTCATCTGGGAAGGCAAAAATGACATTCTAGAAGTATATTTAAAAGTAAAAATTGGGTTTGAAAAGAAATCTAAATTCTCAGAGATTTTTTCCTTATTTTAAATAAAATAAGATTTATTTTAATATGGAGTTCTCAAATCCCAGTAAGGGCAAGCTCCTATAGTTAGTTACATCCTAGGACAGGTACTCCTAGAAAAACTCTCGATTAAAATAGTAATTTCATACCCTTTGGCCAACTCCCTTGATGCTTGCCATCTATCCTGAACTGTTAGAAAGGCAGGGGAAAGGACATGATAAAAATAATGATGTGTAAAGGGGGTTTTATCCTCACATGAGCATTTGGGGTCATTAGGCTTAGCTTAATCCTAATCTAAGGGTTAGACTAATTTAGGAAAACTCTAGAAGGAGTTTAGGCTGCTGGCATGGTTTGAGATGGAGGGATTAAGTATTTTGAGCAATTTGACAACTTAGAAGACCTTTAACTATTTATAGATTGTTTGACCAGTCAATCAGTGAATAAATACTGAGGTGGCATGTAGGAAGGTTTGGTGAGATTTCTTAGAGGGAGTTTGATGTTAAGAAATTAAAATTTGAATGCATAGGTACATATGAATGGGGGGTTTGACCTAATAAAAGTGAGTTGACTTGGTCAAACTTATTATGATTTTTATGAAATTATGTAATATTATAATTTTTATTTCAATTTTTTATAGTTGTGTATTTACAACATAACAACTAACTTTCCTTTATAAGTGAGACGACATATTTCTAGATTTTAAATGCAAGATAAGTTTAATGCTCAGACATGTTATATTTCTTCATGAGCCTAATTTATATTGCTACCTTTTACTAACTAATATATTTTTTGAACTTCTCTACAGAATATGGTTGTTGATCTTATTTTTATATGAGGTCATTAGGACTCATCTAGACTTCTATATATTGATCTGATGGTTGACAATCATCTAGGTGTCAATCATTTAGATTTCAATCTAGAATTTAATTTGGACTTCAATTTAGCCTCCAGTCAACTTTGATCTAGAATCCAAACTAGACTTTAAGTCAATCCTCAATCGAGACTTTAATTCAAATCCCAATCCAAACCTTAATCTAGACTCTAATTTAGACTTTAATCAATCATTGATTCAAACATCAATCCAAAACTTCAATCAACCTTCAATCAAACTTCAATCCTATATGTTAGAAAAAAATAAATCATCATGTAGATTCATTATTCTCATATTTTGTAATTGAATACTATATTAAGAATAGAGTATTATCTCCATAGATTGAGATAATATTCTATAATGGATTTACTGTCAAAATATGGTGTTAGAAAATAATATTTCTTTAAATATAATCCAAAGAATAACATATCATTTCAAAAGATAAATATGAAATTATATAGATTGTGTTTAAAAATAGAAATAGAGTTTTAAAAATCTTGTCATTCTTTTTATTAGATGCAACAAGAAGAATATTATATCATCTTGACGGATGAATATAATATTCTTTAAAACATCCAAATATAAGAATAGGTTTTATAAAATTCATTATTTTTAATATCAAATATAATAAGAAAAATATGGAACTGTTTCACTATATATTGATCTAATTTGACCAAGTTTTATAATTTGACCAAATCAAGTCAAGTATGATTTAACTCATGATGGGTTTGGAGAGATTCAAGGTATGTAATTTAATGGTCTTGATGGTTTGAACATCTTAATTGGAGTGGATTTAACTATATATGGTGAACTGATCCTGTGTTGAGTAGATCTAACCTAATATGGGTTTGGTTGACCAAGTCACCCATTGATTGGGTTAGGGGACCAATCAGGTCCAAATCACCAAAAAGGATGGTCAAGGGGTTTTGATGAGGTTCAGAATGTATTTGAAGTTTTGTTCACCAAATGGCCCCTTATAGGTTTAATGGTTGATCCGGTCAACCATGGTTAACTTTGTCAACGAGTTAAAACTAGTAGTTGGGTTTGGGCTCAATATATTTGATTTGATCATTGAAAACTAAAGGATCTGGTCTCATTGATTAGAAGGGTCATTTTAGTCAAAATGACTATTTAGACCTTTAAGGGGCCATTTGGTTAACAAGGATTGACTTAGTCAACCAGGTCAGACCAAGGCCTGGGTTTAGGTCCAATAGGTTCAAAATGATATTTTGGATCTAATAGAGGCGGTTCCATGCAATAATAAAGTCATTTAGATTTAAATGACCAATGAAGCCCTTAATAATTTGGTCAAAATAAGTTAACTTGGTCAACCAGGCATGACCAAGGTCTAGTTTTGAGTCAAATACACTCCTAATAGTGCATAGGATGCATTAGAGAATATTTTAGGGTTTGATTTGCTTGGCCATATTGAAGTTTGAATGAAACTTGAATTTTATCCTTAAGGGGTATTTTGGTCATTTTGCCCCCTTAGTTAACTGTGAGTCAACTTTGGTCTAATAAAATATAGTTTAATGCTTAACAAAACATAACCCATTGTCAAAAGTCTTAGGTAAGGTCCCAAGGTTAAATTCTATAAAGTGGCAGGTCTAGTGGCATAGGTCATAAAAATTTGAAGATTTTATAGCCTTTAGAGTTCAATTCAGGTTTTAGGACTAGAGATCTAAGATTGGGCTCAAATTTAGAGAGTTGACCCTAGGGACATGGAAAATTAATATACGATTAATAGATCATGAATCGAGGATAATTTGATTAGGTTTTGATATGATCAAAAATTTACTCAAAAAGGGTTTTAAGATAAGGGCCCTTAACCTTGGATTTTGGTTTGGAATCCTAGAGTTTAGCTAGATTCTGAATTTGAATGATTGAATTTGAATTTTTCAAATAAATCATAATCAATTGAATGGTTATTATTGGTTGGATAGAATTAAAGCTTGATTGGAGACTAGATTGAAGGTTGAGTGAAGTTTGGATTGAAATTTGAATCAATAATAGAATTGAGGTCTAGGTTAGAATCTGGATTAAGTTCTGATTTGTGATTTAAATTAAAGTCTGAATTGAGGATTGACTTGAAGTCTGGATTAAAGTTGACTGGAGGCTAGATTGAAGTCTAGATTAAATTCTGGATTAAAATTTGTATGAGATATACCTAGATGATTGTCAACCATCAGATCAATAGGTAAAATTTAGAATAGGTCCTAATAACCTCATACAAAAATGAGGTTAACAACCATATTATGTAAAAAAGTTTAAAAGATATAATTGTTCCTAAAATATAATAATATAATCTAGGCTCACGAAGAAATATAATATGTCAAAGCATTAAGCAAGCCTTGCATTTAAAATCTAGTAATATGCTGTCTTGCTTGTAAAGATAAGTTAACTATTCTACTATAAATAAATAACTACAAAAAAGTGAAATAAAAATCAAAATATTATAAAAATTATAAAAGATAAATTATTTGTATTGAATTAAGAGAAAATATACCATTTTAATAAATTGAGCCATCCTATTTAATATTAGTCCAAGTGAAATAGTAAATCTAAATGGACCAGCTTCATGTTATATCATTCCAATGGCTATTTTATCTTGGTCAACTAATAAGCCAATAGAAATTACCTAAAAAAATAAATAAATAACTTCTAATAATATTTATAAAATTATTTAGATGATACTTTTTATTTGTAATTAATAATAAATTATATAATATTTAATATATAAGACATTTAAATAAAAGAAAAATATATATTTTGTGCAGTATAATTAATTACAAATTTGATTGTCATATTTACATTAACATGTAGATCTTTATAACTCTATGAAAATTATAAATAATATTTTTTTAAAAATATTATAAAATAAAAATGGCTAAAATTAAATTAATTTAACATGGCTAAAATGCCTACTTAAGCTATATTTCAGAACCTTTCACTCGAGCCAAGCATAATCAATAAATTTCCTACTTCAATAGTATTTGTTAAGGTGTACTTGGCTATAGGAGTATCAACATCTTTTTCTAACTTCAATAATACTATATCAAATAGTGGATCTTTAAATTATATTTTTACTGTCAATATTGTGCCACCATAAAATATAGCATAATTATATATTATAAAAATTGAAATAATAAAGTTATAAATTAAAAAATTTCACTTGGATAAAAACAAAGATATTTGGATAAGTATATATTACATGTAATATTTATGATAAAATTGAACTTTTGAAAAAAAATATTAAAATGTAATTTTTTTAACCTTTAATATTCTACTATGTCTAAAAAAACACATTGGTGACATGTCAATATAAGATTTTTCTTTCAAAGCCAACTTAAGTTTTGACTTATCATTATTTTTGAATTCTTGTGATCATCAGCAAAATATAAAAAAAATTATATTTCTAATATCATAATATAAATAAATAAAAATTTAAAAATAAATAATAAACTTATATAATTTAGTTTCATGATGTATAACTGATGGCATTGCCGCTTACTAAATGATATCTTATGAGAATTCCTTCCAAAAATTGATAATCTTCTAAATATATTTTCTAAGATAAAAAATGATATATATGTTAACGAATAAGTCCCATCATTATTTTTAGAATTTCCTTTAAACTTCGAAAGTAAAAAAAATGATAAAAATGGATAGAGACAGTGGTTTTAATCGCTGCTAAATTAGTCGCAGTTTGTAAACCACTTCTACAAAATATTATGGCAACATTAACTTTTGACGGTGAATTCAGCAGCGATTAAAATTACTATTTATATCTATCTATAATGGTGGTTTTAAAACCGCTGCTACACTACTAAAAAAATATTAACTTTTTTATAGTGATTTATTTTATGATGGCACAATACTGATGACAAAAGTATAATTTAAAGATTCACTACTTAATATAGCAATACAAAAGTTAGAAAAAAATGTTGATACTCTAATAGCCAAGTACACTTTAAGAAATATTATTGAAGTAGGGGATTTACTAATTGTGCTTGGCTTGAGTGAAGGGTACTGAAATATAGCCAAAGTAAGCATTTTAAGGTATGTAAATTAATTTAATTTTAGAAATTTTTTATAATATTTTTTAAAATATTTAATTTATAATTTTTATCTAGTTATAAAGATGTACATGTTAATATAAATGTTTTAATCAACTTCTTAATTGATTGTATTATACCAAATATAAGTTTTTATTTTATTTAAATATCTTAAATATTAAATATTATAAATTTTGTTATTAATTATCAATAAAAAGTACTATCTAAATAATTATATAAAAATTATTAGAAGTTTTTTATTTTTTATTTAAGAGAATTTTTAGTCGCTTATTAGTTGACCAAGATAGAATAGCCATTGGAATATTGTAACATGGAGCTAGTCCTTTAGATTTGCTATTTCACTTATACTAATATTGAATAGGTTGACTCAGTCTATTAAAATGAGTTATTTTCTCTTAATTGATTATAAATAATTTATCTTTAATAATTATTTAATATTATGATTTTTATTTCAATTTTTTATAGTTTTATATTTACAGTATAACAACTAGCTTATCTATATAAGCTAGATGATATGTTACGAGATTTTAAATATAAGACAAATTTAATGCTCGGATATGTTATATTTCTTCATGTGCCAAATTCATTTTGCTATTTTTTAGGAATTAATAAATCTTTTAAACTTCTTTACATAACATGGTTGTTTACCTTATTTCTTTGTGAGGTCATTAGGACTCATTAAGACTTCTAGATGTTGATCTGATGGTTAACAATCATCTAGGTGTCAATCATGAAGATTTCAATCCAAAATTCAATCTAGACTTCAATCTATCCTTTAGTCAACTTTGATCCAGACTTCAAACTAGACTTCAAATCAATCCTCAGTCGAGACATCAATTCAAATCCAAATCCAGACCCTAATCCAAACTCTAATCTATACTTCAATTCAATCATTGATTCAAACTTTAATTTAAAACTTCAAGCAACCTTCAATAAAATTCTATCCTATCTTTTAGAGAAAAATAAATCACCATGCAGATTCGATGTTCTCATATTTTATAATTGAATATTGTATTGAGAATAGAGTACTATCTTAGGAGATTGACACAATATTTTATAATGGATTCAATGTTAAAATAAGATTTTAGAAAATAATATTTCTATAATGGATTCATATTAATTTAATTTTAGCCATTTTTATTTTATGATATTTTTAAAAATATTTAATTTGTAAAAGATATACATGTTAATGCAAATATTTGAATCGACTTCATAATTAATTATTTTGCACCAAATATAAGTTTATATTTTATTTAAATATCTTACATATAAAATGTTACATTATTTTTTATTAATTTTAAATGAAAAGTACTATCTAAATAATTCTATAAATATTATTAGGAGTTTTTATTTTTATTTAAAGAAATTTCTAGTGGCTTATTAGTTAACCAAGATGGAGTAGCCATTGGAATAATGTAATATGGAGCTGGTCCATTTCGATTTGCTATTTCACTTGTATGAATATTGAAATTGATTACTTATTTTATTAAAATAGGGTATTTTCTCTTAATTAATTAGAAATAATTTATGTTTAATAATTATGTAATATTATAATTTTTATTTCAGTTTTTTATAGTTATCTATTTATAATATAACAAATAGCTTATCTTTATAAGTGATTCGACATATTAGCAGATTTTAAATGTAAGACAAGTTTAATGCTCAGATATGTTATATTTCTTCGTGAACCTAGTTTATATTGCTATCTTTTAGAAACTAATATATCTTTTAAACTTTTCTACAGAATATGATTGTTGACCTTATTTTTTTGTGAGGTCATTAGGACTCATCAAAACTTCTACATGTTGATATAATAGTTGACAATCATCTAGGTGTCAATCATTTAGATTTCAATCTAGAATTTAATCTAGACTTCAATAGAGCCTCTAGTCAACTTCATACCAGACTTTAAACTAGACTTTGAGTCAATCCTCAATGAGACTTCAATTCAAATTCCAATTCAAACTTTAATCCAGACACCAATCTAGACTTTAATTTAATCATCGATTCAAACTTCAATCTAAAACTTCAGTCAACTTTCAATCAAGCTTCAATCCAATCTGTTAGAGAAAAATAAATTACAGTGTAGATTTGATGTTTTCATATTTTGTAATTGAATACTGCATTAAGAATATAGTACTATCTCGGGAGACTGACATAATATTCTATAATGGATTCACTGTCAAAATAAGATTTTAGAAAATAATATTTCTGTAAACACAATCTAAAGAATAATATATCATTTCAAAAGATGAATATAAAATTCTATTGAATGTGTTTAAAAGTAAAAATAGAGTTTTAAAAATTTAGTCATTCTTTTAATTAGATGTAATAAGAAGAATATTATATAATCTTGAAAGATGAATAAAATATTCTTTAAAAAATCCAAAAATAAGAATGAGTTTTATAAAATTTATTATTTTTAATATCAAATATAACAAGAAAAATATCATGTCATCTAGGAAAGCATAAATGATATTCTAGAAGTATTTTTAAAAGTAAAAATGGGTTTGAAAAGAAATCTACATTCTCAGAGATTTTTTCCTTATTTTATTGAAATAAAATAAGATTTATTTTAATATGGAGTTCTCAAATCCCTATAAGGGAGTTTTCTACTAGCAAAACTTTCAAGTTTGCTCCACAAATCCCTTCTTTTAGACACCTCGTTACTACTATACACCGAGGCAATGAGCCACAATCCTTTATTAACAATTCTCAATTCCCCTATAATCCCTTGAGGAATAGAATCCAAAATAGTGAAAGTAGCTAAATCCTTCCTCCAACAAGTCAAAATGCCACCAGCTAGACCATCAGCGGGAAACAAGAAAAAAATCCCAATTACTACCAACAAATTTAGAACACTCATTACTATCAAAAATAGAGAGTTTAGTTTCTAAGAGCCCAACAAAAATAATATCATACTCTTTCACAAAATCTTTAAGGTAATGAGAGGCCACACTCTTCCTAGCCCCCCTATAATTTCAGAAAGCTAAGGAAGACATTTAAGAAACAGAAATGGGATTACTTCCCTTTCTGCCTCTAATAGGCCCTACTCCCTTTCTACTGTGACTAATAATATTTTCTTTCCCCAAGGATCAAAGTTCTTTCTTTAGTCGGAAATCAAATTTAAGATTGGGATTACCTGAGTTTGCAAGCAGTCCATTAGGACATACTTGAGTTCGAAAGCATCCCTTCCCATCATCTCCACTAGCAGCAGGAGGGATAACATCCTGAATCAATTCTTCATTACAAAGCCTGACATGAGAGTTCAATGGATCGGCAGACTTATCCAAACCACTAACAGTAATAGTAGAATCAACCTTATCAACCACTATAGGAACCAGCTGCTCCTCCTCATTATCCCTTGCAAAAGACATCTAAATAGAATTTCCCGCTTCCAACTCAACCAACTTCTCTCCGGCCATGTCAAGAGCAATACGGAGCTGGTCCATTTAGATTTGCTATTTTACTTGTATGAATATTGAATATGATTACTTAATTTATTAAAATAGGGTTTTTTCTCTTAATTGATTACAAATAATTTATGTTTAATAATTCTGTAACATTATAATTTTTATTTCAGTTTTTTATAGTTATCTATTTATAATAAGACAAATAGCTTATCTTTATATGCAAGTCGATATATTAGCAGATTTTAAATGCAAGATAAGTTTAATTCTTAGATATGTTATATTTTTTTCATGAGCCTAGTTTATATTACTATCTTTTAGGAACTAATATATCTTTTGAACTTCTCTATAGAATATGATTGTTGACCTTATTTTTTTGTGAGGTCATTAGGACGCATCCAAAATTAAGATGTTTGGATAAGTATATATTACATGTAATATTTATGATAAAATTGAACTTTTAAAAAAATTGTAAAATATAATTTTTTTTAACCTTTAATATTCTACTATATCTAAAAAAACACATTGGTGACTTGTCAATATAAGATTTTTCTTCCACAGCCAACTTGAGTTTTGACTTATCATTATTTTTGAATTCTTATGATCATTAGTAAAATATAATAAAAATTATATTTCCAATATCATAATAAAAAAATAAAAAAATAAATTTATAAATAAATAATAAACTTACATAATTTAGTTTCAAGATGTATAACTGTTGGCATTGCTGCTTACTAAACAATATCTTATGAGAATTGCTTGCAAAAATTGATAATCGTCTAAATATATTTTCTATGATAAAAAATGATATATATGTTAACAAATAAGTTCCATCATATTTTTTAGAATTTCCTTTAAACTTTGAAAGTAAAAAAAATGATAAAAATGGATAGAGACAGTGGTTTTAATCGCTGCTAAATTAGTCGGCGGTTTGTAAACCACTCCTACAAAATATTATGGCAACTTTAAATTTTAACGGTGAATTTAGCAGCGATTAAAATTACTATTTATATCTATCTATAATGGTGGTTTTAAAACTACTGCTACACTACTAAAAAAATATTAACTTTTTTATAGTGATTTATTTTATGATGGCACAATACTGATGATAAAAGTATATTTTAAAGATTCACTACTTAATATAGCAATACAGAAGTTAGAAAAAGATGTTGATACTCTCATAGCCAAGTACACTTTAAGAAATATTATTGAAGTAGGGGATTTACTAATTGTGCTTGGCTTGAGTGAAGCGTACTGAAATATAGCCAAAGCAAGCATTTTAAGGTATGTAAATTAATTTAATTTTCGAAAAGTTAAAAAAAATTCACTTGGATAAAAATTAAGATATTTGGATAAGTATATATTACATGTAATATTTATGATAAAATTGAACTTTTAAAAAAAATAGTAAAATATAATTTTTTTAACCTTTAATATTCTACTATATCTAAAAAAACACATTGGTGACTTGTCAATATAAGAATTTTCTTCCACAGCCAACTTGAGTTTTGACTTATCATTATTTTTGAATTCTTATGATCATTAGTAAAATATAATAAAAATTATATTTCCAATATCATAATAAAAAAATAAAAAAATAAATTTATAAATAAATAATAAACTTACATAATTTAGTTTCAAGATATATAACTGTTGGCATTGCTGCTTACTAAACAATATCTTATGAGAATTGCTTGCAAAAATTGATAATCGTCTAAATATATTTTCTATGATAAAAAATGATATATATGTTAACAAATAAGTTCCATCATATTTTTTAGAATTTCCTTTAAACTTTGAAAGTAAAAAAAATGATAAAAATGGATAGAGACAGTGGTTTTAATCGCTGCTAAATTAGTCGGTGGTTTGTAAACCACTCCTACAAAATATTATGGCAACTTTAACTTTTGACGGTGAATTTAGCAGCGATTAAATATACTATTTATATCTATTTATAATGGTGGTTTTAAAACTGCTGCTACACTACTAAAAAAATATTAACTTTTTTATAGTGATTTATTTTATGATGGCACAATACTGATGACAAAAGTATAATTTAAAGATTCACTACTTAATATAGCAATACAGAAGTTAGAAAAAGATGTTGATACTCTCATAGCCAAGTACACTTTAAGAAATATTGTTGAAGTAGGGGATTTACTAATTGTGCTTGGCTTGAGTGAAGGGTACCAAAATATAGCCAAAGCAAGCATTTTAAGGTATGTAAATTAATTTAATTTTAGAAATGTTAAAAAAAATTCACTTGGATAAAAATTAAGATATTTGGATAAGTATATATTACATGTAATATTTATGATAAAATTGAACTTTTAAAAAAAATAGTAAAATATAATTTTTTTAACCTTTAATATTCTACTATATCTAAAAAAAACACATTGGTGACTTATCAATATAAGAATTTTCTTCCACAGCCAACTTGAGTTTTGACTTCTCATTATTTTTGAATTCTTATGATCATTAGTAAAATATAATAAAAATTATATTTCCAATATCATAATAAAAAAATAAAAAAATAAATTTATAAATAAATAATAAACTTACATAATTTAAAAAGTTAAAAAAATTCATTGGAATATTGACCAAGAGAATTTTTAGTAGCTTATTAGTTGACCAAGATGTAATGGCCATTAGAATATTGTAACATGGAGCTAGTCCATTTGAATTTGCTATTTCACTTATACTAATATTGAATAGGTTGACTCAGTCTATTAAAATGAGATATTTTCTCTTAATTGATTATAAATAATTTATCTTTAATAATTATTTAGTATTATGATTTTTATTTCAATTTTTTATAGTTATATATTTACAGTATAACAACTAACTTATCTTTATAAGCAAGAGGATATATTACTAGATTTAAAATACAAGACAAATTTAATGGCTCAGATATGTTATATTTCTTTATGTGCCTAACTCATTTTGCTATCTTTTAAGAACTTATATATCTTTTAAATTTCTTTACATAACATGGTTGTTTACCTTATTTTTTTGTGAGGTAATGAGGACTCATCAAGACTTCTACATGTTGATCTGATGGTTAACAATCATCTAGGTGTCAATCATGAAGATTTCATTCCAAAATTCAATCTAGACTTCAATCTAGCCTCTAGTCAATTTGATCCAGACTTCAAGTCAATCTTCAATCGAGACTTCAATTCAAATCCAGATCCAGACCCTAATCCAAACTCTAATATGAACTTCAATTTAATCATTGATTCAAACTTTAATTTAAAACTTCAATCAACCTTTAATCAACTTCTATCCTATCTTTTAGAGAAAAATAAATCACCAAGCAGATTCGATGTTCTCATATTTTATAATTAAATATTGCATTGAGAATAGAGTACTATCTTAGGAGATTAACATAATATTTTATAATGGATTCAATGTTAAAATAAGATTTTAGAAAATAATATTTCTGTAAACACAGTCTAAAGAGTAACATATCATCTCAAATAATGAATATAAAATTCTATAGAATATATTTAAAAATAGAAATGGTGTTTTAAAAATCTAGTCATTCTTTTAATTAGATGCAACAAGAAGAATATTATATCATCTTGATGGATAAATATAATCTTCTACAAACACCCATAAATAAGAATGAGTTTTGTAAAATTCACCATTTCTAATATTAAATATAATAAAGAAAATATCATGTCATTTGGGAAGATGATAATGACATTTTACAAGTATATTTAAAAGTTAAATTTTGTTTGTAAAGAAATCCACATTCCTATAGATTTTTTCCTTATTTTATAGAAATAAAAACTGATTTATTTTAATTTGGAGTTCTCAAATCTCTATAAAGGCAAGCTCCTATAGTTAGTTATATCCTAGGATGAGTGCTCCAAGGAAAACTCTCTATTAAAGTAGCAATTTTATACCCTTTGGCCAGCTCCCTTGATGCTTGCCATCTATGCTAACTGATTAGAAGGGTAGGGGATCAAGCATGGTAAACAAATGATATGTAAAGGGGGTTTTATCCTTACATGAGCATTTGGGGTGATTAGGCTTGACTTAAACCTAATATAAGGGTTAGAACTGGTTTAGGAAAACTCTAGAAGGAAAAATAAAAAGGAAAACTCTAGAAGGAGTTTAAGCTACTGGAATGGATTGAATGGGAGGGATTAACTATTTGGAGCAATTTGACCACTTAGAAGACCATTTGGTTATTCATCAACTATTTGACAAGTAAATGAGTCAATAATTACTAAGGTGTCATGTAAGAAGTTTTGATGAGATGTCTTAGAGGGAGTTTGATGCTAGGAAATTAAAGTTTGAATGCATTGGTACATATGAATAGGGGGTTTGACCAAGTTATATTGAGTTTACTTAGTCAAACTCATTATAATTTGACTCACCAATGATTAAAATATGTTTGAGATATGAATTGAAATTAATTTGAGGCTTAATAAAATTTGAGAAGTATGAGTTGATTGCATGGAAATATTTGACTATATATTGACCTAATTTGACCAACTTTGATAATTTAACCAAATCAAGTCATGTATGATTTGACTCATGATGGGTTTGGAGAGATTCAAGGTATGCAATTGAATGGTCTTGAAGGTTTGAAAAGCATGATTTGAGCGGCTTTAACTATATACGGTGAACTAATCCAATGTTGACTAGATCTAACCAGACATAGGTCTTGTTGACCAAATCAATTATTTACTAGGTTAGAGGGCCAATCAATTATAAATCACCAAAAAAGATGGTTAAGGGGTTTTGATAGGGTTTAGAATGAATTTGAAGTTTAATTTAATGTAAACATGATTAATGGTTGATCTGGTTAACCATGATTGACTTTGTCAACCAAGTAAAACTAGGAGTTGGGTTTGGGCTCAATATGTTTGATTCGATCATTAAAAACTAATGGATGTGGTCTCATGGACTGGAAGTGTCATTTCAGTTAAAATGAATAATTAGGCCATTGAGGGGCCATTTGGTTAACAAGGGTTGACTTGGTCAACCAGGCCAAATTAAGGCCTGGGTTTAGGTCCAGTAGGTTCAAAATGATATTTTGGATCTATTGGAGGTGGTTCCATGTAATAATGAAGTTATTTGTATTGAAATAACCATTTAAGGCCTTAATAATTTGGTCAAAATAGGTTGACTTGGTCAACAAGGCTTAACCAAGGTCACATTTTGAGTCTAGTGCACTCCTAATGATGTTTAGGAAGCATTAGAGAATATATTAGTGTTTGATTTGACTGGGCCATATTAAATTTTGAATGAAACTTCAATTTTATCTTCAAGGGGTATTTTGATCATTTGGCCCCCCTAATAAACTATGGGTCAACTTGGGTCCATTAAAATATAGTTTAATACTTAACATATCTTAACAAAGATTATTGATATTATCAAAAGTCTTGGGGAAGCTCCTCAGTTTAAGTTCTACAGAGTGGCAGGTCTAGTGGCATAGGCTATAAATATTTGAAGATTTTATAGCCTTTATAATTCAATTCAGTTTTTGGGATTAGAGACCTCATATTGGGCTCAAATTTAGAGGATTGACCCTAGGGACATGCCAAATCAATGTACGACTCATAGATCATTAATCGAGGGTCATTTGATTAAGTTTTAAAGTGATTAAAAAATCACTCAAAAAGGGTTTTAAGATAAGGGTTCTTAACCTTGGATTTTGGTATAGAATCTTGGATTTGAGGTATATTTTGAATTTGATTGGTTGAATTTGAATTATCCAAATTAAATATGATCAATTAAATAATTATTAATTGTTGGATAGGATTAAAGCTTAATTGGAGACTAGATTGAAGGTTAATTGAAGTTTTGGATTGAAGTTTGAATCAATAATTGAATTGAATTCTAGGTTGGAGGTTAGATTAAGGTCTGAATTGTGATTTGAATTGAAGTCTGGACTGAGGATTGACTTGAAGTCTGGACTGAAGTTGATTGGAGGTTAGATTAAAGTCTAGATTAAATTTTGGATTAAAATTTAGGTGATTGATACCTAGATGATTATCAATTATTAGATCAATAGGTAGAAGTTAGAATGGGTCCTAGTAACCTCATAAAAAATGAGGTTAACAACCATGTTATGTAAAAAGTTTAAAAGATATATTAGTTCTTAAAAGATAGCAATATGAACTAGGCTCATGAAGAAATATAATATGTCAGAGCACTAAACTTGCCTTACATTTAAAATCTGGTAATATGCAAGCTTGCTTGTAAATATAAGTTAATAGTTCTGCTGTAAATAAATAACTAGCAAAATAAATATAAAAATTATAATATTATAAAAATAATAAAAGATAAATTATTTGTAATCAATTAAGGGAAAATAGACCAATTTAATAAATTAAGTCATCCTATTTAATATTAATATAAGTGAAATAACAAATCCAAATAGACCAACTACACGTTGTATCATTCCAATGGTTATTCCATCTTGGTCAACTAATAAGCCAAAATAAATTCCTTGTAATAATAAAAAAAACTCCTAATAATATTTTTAAAATTATTTAGATAGTAATTTTTGTATATAATTAATAATAAATTATGCAATATTTAATATGTAAGATATTTAAAAAAAAGAAAAACATATATTTGGTGTGATATAATTAATTATGAAGCTGATTATCATATTTATATTAACATGTTGATCTTTATAGCTGGATGGAAATTATAAATAAAAAATTTTAAAAAATATTATAAAATAAAAAAGGTTAAAATTAAATTAATTTAAAATCATTAAAATGCTTGCATGACATATATTTCAGTATCCTTCACTCGAGCCAAGCATAATCAATAAATCTTTTACTTTAATGATATTTCTTAAAATATAATTGGCTATGATAGTATCAATATCTTTTTCTAACTTCAATAATGTCATATCAAATAGTTGATCTTTAAATTATACTTTAACCATCAATATTATACCATCATAAAATGTAGCATAGATCTACATTATAAAATTAAAATAATAAAGCCATAAATTAAAAAAAAATTACTAATTGGATAAAAACAAAGATACTTAGATAAGTATACATTACATTTAATATTTATGATAAAATTAAACTTTAAAAAAATAATAAAATATAAATTTTTTATATCTTTAATATTCTACTGTATTTTTAAAAAATTTAATGGTGGCACGTCATTATAAGATTTTTCTTCCACAACCAACTTGAGTTTTGTCTTATTATTACTTTTGAATTCTTATGATCATCTATAAAATATAATAAAAATTATATTTCTAATATCATTACATAAATTAAAAAAAATTTATAAATAAGTAATAAACTTACATAATTTCATTTCAAGATGTATAACTGATGGCATTGCTGCTTACTAAATGATATCTTATGACAATTCTTTACAAAAAATGATAATCTTCTAAACATATTTAAAAAAAAAATGATATATCAGTTAACGAATTAGCCCCATCATATTTTTTAGAATTTTCTTTAAACTTTAAAAAGTTAAAAAAGAGATAAAATTATAGACAGTGGTTTTAACCTTCAAACTCTGAAGTTGTGGATTTACTGATTGTGCTTGGCTCGAGTGAAGGGTACCAAATTATAGCCCAAGCAGGCATTTTAAGATATAAAAATTAATTTAATTTTAACCATTTTTATTTTAAGAAATTTTTAAAAATATTTAATTTATAAAAGATATACATGTTAATGCAAATATTTGAATCGACTTCATAATTAATTATATTGCATAAATCTATATTTATATAAATAAAACTCCTAAAAATATTTATATAATTACTTAGATAATACTTTTTATTTATAATTAATAATAAATTATATAATATTTAATATGTAAGATATTTAAATAAAAGAGAAACTTATAATTCGGCAATATAATTAATTACAAAGCCAATTGTTATATTTACATTAACATGTCGATCTTTATAGTTGGATGGAAATTATAAAAAAAAAAATTTAAAAATATTATGAATAAAACTCCTAATAAGTTTAATTTATGATGGCACAATATTGACGATAAAAGTTTAATTTAAATATCCGCTATTTGATATAACATTATTGAAGTTATAAAAAGATGTTGATACTCCCATAGCCAAGTCCACTTTAAGAAATACCATTGAAGTAAGAGATTTACTGATTATACTTGGCTCAAGTGAAGGGTACCAAAATATAGCCCAAGCAGGCATTTTAACGATATTGAATTAATTTAATTTTAGCCATTTTTATTTTATAATATTTTTAAAAATATTTAAATTATAATTTTTATCCAGCTATAAACATCTACATGTTAATGTAAATATGACAATCAGCTTCGTTATTAATTGTATTGCACCAAATGTAAGTTTTTTTATTTAAATATCTTACATATTACATATTATATAATTTATTATTAATTATAAACAAAAAGTACTTTCTAAATAATTTATAAATATTTTTAGCAATTTTTATTTATTATTATAGGAAATTTTTATCGGCTTATTAGTCGACCAAGATCGAATAGCCATTTGAATGATACAATATGCAGCTGGTCCATTTAGATTTGTTTTTTCACTTGTACTAATATTGAATAGGATGACTCAATTTTTTAAAATAGTGTATTTTCACTTAATTGATTACAAATAATTAACTTTTTATAATTTTTATAATATTATAAATTTTATTTTTATTTTTTATAGTTATTTATTTACAGTAGAATAATTAACTTATCTTTACAAGTAAGACAACATATTACCAGATTTTAAATACAAGGAAAGTTTAATGCTTTTATTGTTTGACTTTGTTTGCTTGATAAGTTTTTATTGTTTGACTTTGTGTGCTTAATTGATTTTGACTTGTTTCATTTAAGTTTTTAGTTGCTTGTGAATGTAAAAATGTACTTTGCTTGTGTGTAGTGTTTGGAATACTTGTGTTGCATGTTCTTCTTATTCTTCTTACCCTTTCCTTCGCTTATTCACTTGAATGAACAGATTTACCCAAATCATAATAATCTCCCCCTTTTTGATGATGGCAAAATAATTATTGTTTGAATGAACACTTTAAGTCATATTTCTCCTAAGCTTCCACTAAATGTACACTCCCCCTAAGTAAATGAACTCCAACGCTCCTTCTAAAGCCTAAGCTCCCCGTTAATAATAAAAAGGGGAACATACTGAGTAAGTGAAGGAAAGGGTAAAAAGAATAAGAACATGCAACACAAGCATTATAAACACTACACACTGCACACAAGAAAAGTACATTCTTATATATACAAGCAACTAAAAACTTAAATGCAACAAGTCAAAACCAATCAAGCACACAAAGTCAAATAATAAAAACTTATCAAGCAAACAAAGTCAAACAATAAAGCTCTCCCCCTTTTGACAACAATAAAAAGGGACACTCAAATTAGTTGAGAAGTGAAATAATATTAAATAAAGTTTAAGTACAATATTCAAATCAAATGCAAAAAATAAAGACTCAAAAGTCTTAGATTGCATATTACAATAAGGAGAAGAAAAGTTGATCTAAAGTAGTAATATATTAGACAGATTAGTAGCCTCAACTTTTGCACTAAAGTTGAAATAACATTACCAAATTTTTAAGTCAAAAGTGACAATCATTGATTAGTGAATTTGGAGAAAAGGCTAAATGAAAGAATAATTGGCGATATTGCGCATCTTTTCAAAGTGTAGGCTAATTTTGTGCCTCTTTCTAGATTTGGCGACATTGCGCATCTTTTATTGAATGGCACACTTTGTGTGTCTTTTTAGATTTGGCGACATTGTGCATCTTTTATTGTATGGCACATTTTGTGCATCTTTTCAAACTTTGCTTTGTTTGTAATATTCTTTCCAACAACACTATCTCTAGATCACAAATACAATAATGAACACTTTGATATAGAATGTAAGAGTAATATTAAGACATCAAATATACATCAATTTAGACTAAATAATATAAGTCTAAATAAGATAAAGTAAGATCTTCTAATCCATACCAAATTATAACAAAATCTAAATATTTTTAGAATTTAATGTTATGCATAGAATTTTAATCAACTACAGTCGAGTGTTTTAAGATTAGAATGTTTCCAGTCAATAACACAAAATGATATGCATAGAAATACTTGAACCTTTCATTTCTAATCATTTCAAAACATTCACCATAGCAAGCTTTACATTGTAGCACACATCATATGATAAGCTTGCTAAACATCTCAATACAAAAATATAAAAAAAAACATAAATAAGTCACATCATAAAATAACCTAACAATTGAAAAGAGAATCATAAACACATCCAAGCCAAGCCAAACAAAGTATACTAGAAATCTGAAGGACCTTGATCTGGAGGAGGTGGTGGAGCGTCGAACAGTGCAAAATAGCTGTTTAGCGTTGCAATATTTATGTTCACTGACTCAAATTGCTCCCTTATCCAAACCCTATCCTCTTTGTACAGATCATCCTGCTGCTTTAGGTGCGCCTCCACATAATCAAATCTTTGATCCATTCTATTAAATCGTTGGACCATATCTTGGTAGAAGTCTTGGTTGGGTCCAGGTGCAGGTGCAGGAGCAGGAGCAGGTGCAGGTTCATCATCAGAACTAATCACATGTTCATCTCTCCCAAAAAGTGCTCTAAAAGAGGCAGCAGTGAAATAGAGTGTGAGCTCTGAAGGTCCGTCAGGATGGACTATGTTATACTTTTTCTCAAGAATAAAATAGATTACATGACCTAGGACAATACACTTCTTCCTCTTTACACTGGGTTGGTCAATATCAGTAAGGTAAAAGATGTTGTCCAAAAGCAGTTGGGCTTCATCAATTGGTTGACCAATCATGATCAGGTAAGTGACACAAGAGAGAAGAGGGATCATGTTTACTCTATCTTAAACCATTAGAATGATAGAGCTCCTGAGAATATGTTGAATTATACGGGCATTTTGGTTTAAGGTGTCGACTCGAGGAACATGAGTTGGTTGTCTTACACCTCTAATGCCCTGATTGACTTCGGTCCAATTATAATCAGATTGAGCTATTAAAGTATTTGCCCGACTGCCCATGGTTCTTAAATGAAAGTACTCTCTTAGATCCTCCTTTGTAATCTCTACTCTCTGTTTTAGAACATATGATGAAATCCTAGTATGATCATGACTAAAAGTCATGTTGGCTAGAAAAACATGAAAGAGGTCTCTATTGTATGAGTAGATTAGAGTGAGAAGAAAGGAGAAATGGGTAGAATCAAAGAGAGGCATTACTACAAAATGGAGATTTTCCTGCAGCAGAATGCGAGAGGGAGTGATTTTGGATGCGGCATACCTATAGTATGCCTCTTTATTTTGCCCACTTAAAAAATTATCATCCCAGTCCCTCCTAGAAGAAGCCCCTCTGAATTGACGCACTCTTTTTCCACTTCCAGACATCTCTATTCTATGCTCTAAAGGGTTTGAAGTGAGGATAGAATGAAAGAAAATGACCATTCCTTTTATAGAAAATTAGATCAATCATACTGTATGAAATCATTTCTTACAAGATGAGGACGAATGAAAGTAGTCAAAATGAAATAGTTTTTCATAAACTGCTCATCCCAAGGTGTCCTTTCGTATAGGCTTTTTGACTTCCCGATCATCAATAATAACTGACACTAATCGTGATTCCTCCCCCATTCATACAAATAAAGTCCATGCAATCGTACAGTATGATGATGCCATCGTACAATACGAATAGACAAAATAAGATACACTTTCATCTCTCTAATCTTATAAGTTTTCAACACTCAACTAAAGAATAATATAAATTTTTATATATTTAAAAAAAAAATGACGACACAAAGGATACCAATAAAATATAAAACACTAGAAAATAAATCACTTGCAATGAACATACCAACAAACACATATGAACACAAATTTATAGAATTTTCAATCAAGCATTTAGATCAATTGCACCTAGCCTTGTCCTTAATATGCTAAAAGTGTCAAAAGCTAAGGGTTTTGTGAAAATATCTGCAAGCTGATCTTTAGTAGCGACACAATGTAGTTTAATTTCCCTTTTCACTACATGATTTCTTATAAAATGATGCCTTATATCAATATACTTAGTTCTAGAATGTTGAATAGGATCCTTTGAAATACAAATGACACTAGTGTTATCACAAAAGATTGGAATGGTGCCAATTGAAAATCCTAAGTCACTCAATTATTGTTTCAACCAAAGCACCTGTGCTACACAACTCCCTAAAACAATATATTCTGCTTCAGCTGTAGAAAGTGCTACTAAATTTTATTTTCTACTGGACCAAGATACTAATGAATTTCCAATAAGTTGACATGTCCCAGAAGTACTTTTCCTATCCATCTTACAGCCTATAAAATAAGAATTTGAGTATCCAATAATATCTAAAAAAGAACTATTTTTAGGATACCAAATCCCTAAATTTTGAGTTCCCAGAAGATATCATAAAATCCTTTTCACTACTGTCAAATGTGATTCCTTTGGATCAGCTTGAAATCTAGTACATAAGCAAACACTAAATATAATGTTAGGTCTGCTAGCAGTCAAATAAAGCAAAGATCCAATTATTCCTCTAAACTTCTTTTGATCAATAGATTTTCCCTTAGGATCTTTATCTAATAATACTGAGGAACTCATGGGTGTAGTTACTGGTTTAGCATTATCTATTTTATACTTTTTGAGGATATCCTTAACATACTTAGATTGACAAAGAAAAGTTCATTCCTCATTTTATTTTATGCTAAAACCAAGAAAGCAACTCAAATCACCCATCAAACTCATCTCAAATTCACTACTCATTATCTTTGAAAATTCATCACATAGAGTTTTATTAGTTGATCCAAAAATGATGTCATATATATATATTGATACAATGAGTATTTCAATTTCAATTCTTTTTAAAAATAGAGTTGTGTTCACACTTCCTTTAACAAATGATCCTTTTAATAAGAAAGTGCTTAACCTCTTATACCATGCTCTAGGTGCTTGTTTTAGTTCATATAATATCTTTTTCAATTTAAAAACATTATTAGGGAATTTAGAATTTTCAAAACCTGGCAGTTGCTCAACATAAACATCCTCTTCTATCACCCCATTCAAAAAGGCACTCTTAACATCTATTTCATACAATTTAAAATCTTTAAAATAGATAAAGGCTAACAAAACTCTAATTGCTTCAAGTCTTGCTGCAGGGGCAAATGTCTCCTAAAAATCAATTCCTTCAATTTGATTATACCCTTTAGCTATCAATCTATCCTTATTTCTCACAATAACTCCTGAATAATTCATTTTATTTTTGAACACCCGCTTAGTTCCAACTACACTTTGATCTATTGGCCTTTCAATTAGCTCTCAAACATTATTTCACTTGAATTTACTCTTCTTGCATGGCCAAAATCCAAAATTTATACAAAAGTGCTTTTTTCTATATTAGTGGGTTCAATTATTGAAATAAATGCTGAATGATTTACCTCTTTCCTCAAACCTAGTCCGAACTCCTTCACTTGGTTCTCCTAAAATCAATTCTTTAGGATGACTTCTAATAAATTTTCATTCTCTAGGCAATTGATTTTCTTCTTCCTTTTCAACCATTTCTTCAATTTTTTGATCTTCAAGTTTTTGGGTTACTACCTCAACCTCATCTTCGTCCAACTTAGACTCTTTATTATCATAAGATTCATCAAAAATAACATGTGTGGTCTCCTCAACTACCAATGTTCTCTTATTAAAAAATCTATAGGATTTTCCAACACTTGAATAACCTAGAAAGATTCCTTCATCAGATTTTGGATCAAATTTTCCTAAGAGAGTTTTATCATTATTATGAATAAACACTTTACAGCCAAAAATATGTAGATGTGAGAGGTTGGGACTCCTACCTTTAAGAAGTTCATAGGGTGTCTTATTCATTTTAGACCTTATGTACACCCTATTCAACACATAGCACACTGTGCTAACTGCTTCAGCTCAAAAATATTTAGGAAGTGAATACTCTGCCAACATGGCCCTAGCAGTTTCAACTAATGTCCTATTCTTTCTTTCTACAACTCCATTCTGTTGAGGTTTCTTAGAAGCTGAGAAATTGTGTTTAATCCCATGAGATTTGTAAAAATCATTAAACATTTCAATTTCAAATTCTCCCCCATGATCACTTTAGATAGTAACTATTTCAAAACCTAGTTTCCTCTGAATCCAAGTGGCAAAATCTCTAAACTCTTCAAATGATTCACTCTTCTGATTCAAAAATCTAATCCAGGTGAATCTAGAATAGTCATTCATAATAACATACCCAAATCTTTTTGCTCCTAAATTTAAAGTACTAACAGGTCCAAATAAATCCATGTGAAGAATTTCTAAGGGCTTGCTAGTCCTAATTTCCTTGATTGAATTGAAAGAGGATCTCACTTATTTTCCTAATTGACATGTATCACACAAGTGATATTTAGTGAAGTCTAATTTGGGTACACCTCTAACTAGTTATTTTTGAGTAATTTTCTTAAGATTTCTCCTACTAGCATGACAAAGCCTTCTATGCCATAACCATGACTCATCAGATACAGTTTTCAAACACAGAGCAGTAAAAGGTTTAATAGAATTCAAATATAGTATGTAAACATTATTAACTCTATCACCATTCAAAATAACAATTCCATTTAGACTAATAACACAACTAGTAGGCAAAAACTTTATATGATAATCCTTATCACATAATTGACTTATACTCAATATATTGTGTCTCAAACTTTCAACCAACAGCATATTTTTAATCACAAAGTTTCTAGAGTTTCCAATTATACCTGTACCTACCACTCTCTTGGTAGTATTATCTTCAAGTGTAACCTTGCCTCCATTCCTAGCTTCCAGCGTTATAAATTGATTCGTATCTTCAGTCATATGCTTTGAGCAGCCGCTGTTCAGGTACCAAATACTCTCACAAGGTCTTGTCTGAGAGCGTTCCTGCAAAATGATCAAATGTTAGTCTTGGGAACCCAAATAAATTTAGGTTCTCCTCTTGACAATTTTAAACCAGATACATGTATGATATGCTGTGATTTATGCACCTTAGGTCTCCACACTAAATGTGTTCTATATCTAAGTGTACAAGTGTGGAAAATATGTCCTAAACTACCACAAGAAAAATATTTTATTCCTGGAAAAGGATTCACCAATCTATTCTTCCTGAAAGTTTTCTTCTTAGACTTTGAACTAGTGGTCTTATAGTAGGATTCGTGAAAATCTTCAAGTTTAGGTGGATTTGTATTTTTTTAAGTGCTTTTAACTGAACTTTAAGATAAGCATTATCACTTTCTAGAATCAAATTATCAATCTTTAAATCATGCTCTCTAGTATCTGATTCATCCATATAAGTTTTAAAATCATTTTCAAGTTCAGTGTGAGATGATTTTAAAAGATTATGCTATTTGTTTAAATCATCAAACTCATCTAACAAGGTCATATGGTTGCTATCAATTAATGCATGATCTATCCTAAGGATCTCATATTCTTTCTACAGCTCTAAATAATCTAAATTCAACTTGGCATGTAGTTTTTTTAGTTTCCTATATGTTGTATGTATGCGTTCAGAAACTTCAAATAATTCTTCATAACTCAAGTCACATACCTCTTCTTGATCTGATTGATCAAGATTGTCAGCCATTAAGCAAAAATTTGTGACTTCCTCTTCTGGTGCAGTTTCTGAGGAATCTGAAGCTGAGTCGGCCTAAAATGCTCGTTGATGTCTCTTTTTACCCCTTCTTTCCTTTGGTTTCTCCTTGGCCTTCTCTTTACTAGGATTTCCTTTGAGATTGGGGCAATCTATTTTTATAATGTCCTGGCTTCCTACACTCATAGCAAATAACTTTATTAGAAGCCTTAACATTCTTTTGGAACTTACCTTTGTTCCACTGTTGGCATCTTCTCTGCTTCCTTTTTAGGAAACTACTAAATTGCCTTGTCATCAAGGCGATATCCTCTTCATCCTCAGGTAGTGACTGATCACTTTCTGAATCATCCACCTTCAAAGCTATATTCTTCTCTTTTCTCTTCTCACCTGCATCAATCTGTCTTTGAGTCACAGATTACTCGTAAGTAATTAGTGATCCAAGAAGATTGTCAATAGAATAAACATTTAAATCTTTAGATTCTGTTATTGCAGTTATCTTTGCATCATAAATGGTAGGTAAGCAATAAAGTATCTTATTAACTTTCTCTGCATTAGTTAACTCCTTATATAAAGCATGCAATAAAGTGGTTATGTGAGTAAAATGAGTGTACATGTTTGAGATTGATTCATTTAGTTTCATGCGAAATAGTTCATAGTTATGCAAAAGAATGTTCAACCTAGTTTGCTTCACTTCATTTGTACCTTCATAAGTAATGCAAAGCCTATCCCAAATTTATTTTCCTGATTTACAAGTCGAAACACGCATGTAGTCTTCTGATTTAAAAGCATAAAAGAAACTATTCAAACACTTAGCATTTAATTGAGCCAGCTCACGTTCTTCTACAGTCCATTCAGCAAAAGGTGTTTGAACTCTAATTCCTTCTATAATTCTAGTGCGTTCAGTATAACCTTCCTGTACTAACATCCACATGCGATAATCAAGAGATTGTAGAAATATAGACTTGCGAGTTTTCCAAAAATCAAATGGGATATTATCAAATAAAGGTGGTCTAGTGATAGAGTAACCTTCTAAAATATTTCTATTTCCAAAATTAGGCATGATCGAATTTCAAAAAGTATTTTAAACAGTGATTTTTGAAATTGGCTCTGATACCACTTGAAAGTGCGAATATGTTATTAGACCTATTAATCACGTCCCTAGGCTAACCAAGAGGGGGGGTGAATTGGTCCTTTTCAAAAATTACTCTTGGAAATTTGGAAAAATTTTAAGTAAATCATACAGTATGATTTGACTTCATACAGTACGAACAGAGTTAATTTTTTACTTCCTTCAAATCATAGAATTTCAACCACAAAAAGAAAATAAAATGTAAAAAAAGAAAAATGTAGAAAAGTAAATAGTAAGAACAGAAAACACAAAAATTTATAGTGGTTCGGTCAAACACGACCTACACCACTCCCTAGAGACCCCTTCTCTAGGTATTGCACTAAACTCAAGTGACTCTCCTTTTGCCCCCACAACAAGGTGGAGAAGCCTTTACAAACTCTCTTCCACCAACCCGATGCGGTATAGAACCGTCATCCTTTTTCACCCTCCTAGTGAAGGCAGAGAACCAAACATCCTTTTTCACCCTCCAAGTGATGGCAGAGAACCAAACGTCCTTTTTCACCCTCCAAGTGATGGCAGAGAACCGGACGTCCTTTTTCACCCTCCAAGTGATGGCAGAGAACTGGAATCCTCTCGAATAAAATTCTTACAAAAGTCTCCAAGGAAATTAGGAAGATGCTTGAAGAACAAGTAAAGAAATCCTCACAATTGGATAACCTTGTGAATCCCTTCATAATTCTCTCTTCAAAGATTTCTCAACACTCACTCCCAAACACTCTCCCAATCACTCTCCCTTTCACCCTCCAAAAAGAATTTTTGCAGAAGGATCATTCTACAAGTCAATTTAAAGATCCTTATAAAGTAATGGCAAGAAAAACCATCCAAAAACTGAAATTTTCAAGTTTCACGCGTCCCGATTGTCCCGTACGATCAATCTTCGTACTGTATGAATAGTTCAAATTATTGAACAATTCGTCTCTTGCGATTCCATACGAACCTAAAACATTCATTCGTACCACAAAATATTCTGTACGAATTATATTTTGTATTGTATGAATAGTTAAAAAATGAACGATTCGTCCCGTACGAACCAGTAGGAACCCAATTCAATGCCCTTCGTACAAGAAAATGTAGTGTACGAAATAAATTTCATACTGTATGAATAGTTTTAAAAATGAAAGATTCGTCTCGTATGAACCAGTACGAACCCAATTTAGTACCCTTCGTACAACAAAATATCGTGTATGAAATAAATTTTCTACTATACAAATAGTTCAAAAAATGAACGATTCGTCCTGTACAAACCAGTACGAACCCAATTCAGAGCCCTTCATACAACAAAATATCGTGTACAAAATAAATTTTGTACTGTATGAATAGTTCAAAAAATGAACGATTCATTCCGTACAAACCAGTACAAACCCAATTCAGAGCAGTTCGTATTGCAAAACTTCTTGTACGAATTATAACTCGTACTGTATGAACGTAACTTAGAAAAATTTCTTGGTATATGGCTTCGGTATGGAGGACATATACTACAGATCATCCCATACGATATGAAATCATATTGTATGATCAGTTTAAAAAATTAAGTTTTTTACTCCCTCATTGTGTGTGTGTGCACAGTTATCCAACTTATAATCACACTCTCTCAAACTCAAGAAAAATAAAAATACAGACTTCATTTACAGTGAACAAATGAACTTGAAGTCTTCAGCAATCTGGAGTGTGAATTTCCTGAAAAATACTTTAGTACACACAACAATAAAACTCAAATATTTGGTAGGAGAAGAATAAAATAAACAATAAGCTTTTGTAATCATCAAAAAGAACTTGTATTAGAATTCACTTGAACGAACAGATTTACCCAAATCAGAATAAATGCTCTGATATGTTATATTTTTTCATGAGCCTGATTTATATTGCTATCTTTTAGGAACTGATATATCTTTTAAACTTCTTTATATAACATGGTTATTAACCTCATTTTTTAATGAGGTAACTAGGACCCATTCTAACTTCTACCTATTGATTTGATGGTTGACAATCATCTAGGTATCAATCATCTAGATTTCAATTCAGAATTCAATCTTGACCTCAATCTAGCCTCTGATCAACTTCAATCTTGACTTTAAGTCAATCCTTAATCTATACATCAATTAAAATCACAATCTAGACCTTAATCCAGACTCCAATCTAGAGTTCAATTTAATTATTAATTCAAACTTCAATCTAAAACTTTAATCTAATCTCCAATCAAGACTCAATCCTATCTAACCAATAACAATCTTTTAATTATTTGGGATTGATTTTATATATTTAAAATTTAACCAATAAAATTCAGAATCTAGCTCAAATCCAAGATTCCAAATCAAAATACAAGGTTAAGGGCCCTTATCTTAAAAGCCTTTTTGAATGATTTTTTAATCATTTTAAAACCCAATCAAATGATCCTTGATTCATGACCTATCAATTACATATTTATTTTGCATGTCCCTAGGGTCAACCCTCCCAATTTAAGCCCAATTTGAGATCTCTAGCCCCAAAAATTGAATTAAATTCCAAAAGCTATAAAACCTTCAAATATTAACGCCCTATGCCAATAGACCTGCCACTTTGTAGAAATTAACATTGGGACCTTCCCCAAGACTTTTGATAATGTCTATGGCCTTTGTTATGTTAAGCATTAAACTGTATTTTGTTGGACCTAACTTGACCCATAGTGGACTAAGGGGGCTAAATGACCAAAATACCACTTAAGAATGTTCACCTCATTTTTGTATGAGGTCAGTAGGACTAATCCAAACCTTATGATCATTTTTAATCACTAGGATCAATCTTGACCCTAGGATCAATTTGATCTTAAGATCAATCCAGATTCAAATCAATCTTAATCCCATATTAATTTTAAACTCAATTCAATCAAACTCCAGGTAAATCTAAACTCCAGGATCCTCCTAGACTCCAGACCCTAGGATCTACTCTAGACCCTAGGATTCTGCCAGACTTCAGACTCTAGGATCAATTTAAACCCTAGATCAAATCCAAAACCCTAGGATCTTCCTAGAATTCAAACTTTAGGATCTACTCTAGATCCTAACACTCTTCTAGACCCTGGAACCTAGGACTTTTTAGATTTTAGAGACCTCCTAGATCCTAGACCTTAGGATTCTTCTAAACTTCAGGTCCTAGAATCTATCCATGTCCTAAATCTACCCAGACTTTATGATTTTCCAAGCCGTTAGCCCCTAGGATTTACTCTAGACCCTAGGATTCCTTTAAGATGATCTACACCCTAAGATCCACTCTAAGCCTTAGGATTCCTGTAGATCAATCTAGATTTCAATTCAATCTAGACTTAATTCAAATCCTGATTTCCAGATTCAAATTCAAGGCTTAAAGACCTAGTCCTAAAATCCTTTTCCAGCAAACCTTTGAACACCTCAAACCCTAGTCAAATGACTTCTGATTCAGAGTCTATCAATTCCATATTGATAAGACATGTCTCTAGAGGCAACCCTCCAAATTTGAGCTCATTCTGAGGTCATTAACCTCAGAAATTGAATTTATTTCCAAAGGCTGTAAAACCTTCAAATATTTACAGTCTATACCACTAGACCTCGCACTCAGTGGATTTTGACCTTGGAGCTTTCTCCACAGCTTCCAATCATTTCCAGACCCTTGATTATGACTCATTGAGCAATAAATTACATTTTGTTGGACTCATTTTGTCCTCCAGTTGACTAGAGTCCAAAATGACCAAAATACCCCTATGGGGTGTGAATAGTCACTTTGGACCAAATGAGCTCCAAATCAGATGCAAACACTTCCAACAAGTTTTAAATATCAAACCAAACCTATTGAACCTAAAACTAGACCCTGGGTCAACTTGGTTGACCAAGTCAACCTAGGTTGACCTAAAGGCCCATTAAGCGCCTAAATAGGTCATTTTGACCAGATGACCTCTCCAGACTTTGGGACCACTCTCAATAGACTTCAAATAGCATTTCAAACCTTTTGAAACCAATCATTGACTCTATGTCAACCTGGTTGACCAAGTAAACCTAGGTTGACTAGTTTAACACTTAAATTCTATCACTTTGAATCAAGCTCCTTATCAACCTCAGACCTATCCAAAATTCTCTGATCACTTCCCTTAGTGATTCAGACTTGATTGGACTTTTGACCTAATTATTATTTCACTTGGTCAACTAGACCCAAGCCTAGTCAACTCAAGTTAACTTGGTTCAATCCCTTAAATCTAATCAAATTAACACCTTCAAATCTTTAATTTCATTCTATGGTGTGGTCCAAACATATCTAAACCCATTTGAAACCAAAACATGTTTCATTTGACCAAGTCAAGTTATTTTGACTTGGTCAAAACCATTCAAAATCCCATACATCACTTCAAACTTGAATTCCATGGCTTGACATCTATTCTAAGTCACTCCAACCAATCTTTGAGATATCTCACTGCCACATCTACACTCATGGGCCCATTGAGTAGTCAAATAGTTAATAGGTGGTCAAATGACCCTTTTAAAATGGTCAAATCACCTCCTAGGAGCTAATCCACTCCATTTAAACAATCCCAACAGCTTAGGTGGAGTCTAGAACCTTCTTAGGACCTACCCCAGCCCTTTGATCAAGATCTAATTGCTCCAATCATTCCCATATGCAATGGGGACCAAGGGACACTTTCCACCTAGAGGTCCTTCGTGTCCTTTTATTCTTCTGCTCCTAACCACCCTCCAGGGCACATGGCAATCATCTAATACTCCAAACATTTTATCTTGGCCCTTGATTCAATCCAAGGATGTTTTGAATAGGGCAAATCAATCAAATGAAGCTCACTCTCCTTTTGACACTCTCTCACTACCAAAAACTCCTCCAGCAGAACTTTTAGTTCCTTTAAGCTCTCCAGGCCTTCTTCTACTGATCCCAAGCTTAGTCCAGTCAGTCAAGCCTCGCCAGCGACCAGATCCCGACCACCTTGACGTTAATTCCATCCAAGGCTCAGATCTCAGGATCCAAAGCTTTTTAGGACTCAATCCCTTCTACAAAATAGAGCGTGGACAGTCTACAAATGCAACGAGCCTTTAAATGGGTCAAACCATCCAATAACTTAGGTAAAATCTTAAACCCTAGCTTAGAGCACTTAGTTTTAGATAATGTTTCATTAAGCGTGTTTTAAGTTATAAAAGGACATCCACATGATTTCTGTTCTTCATAGCAATCTACATTTCAAATTTCAACTATTTTCATCGATTAAATCTTGAGTTTAAGCAAAATTTCCAATTTTGGGTTTTGGATTGAGGCTTCTTCCAGCCATGCAAGATCTGAACCGTTGACTTTTTTAATCGACGATGCAGATCTTGCCATCCCACTATTTGTCAAATCACACAATCCATTCATTTGATCAAATCCCATCCATCTTGATCAGAACCGTTGGTTCAGAACCACGGGATCTTTTTTCTGCCGTTTGATCTCCCTTAATTGATATTAACCCATGGATAGTGATATCCACTATCGGATAAATCTCGCATGATATCAACGGTTTAGATGGATGCTGATGTGATTTAGTGAAACTGCGTGATGTATTCCGTGATTGACACGTGTCTGACCGCTGTCACGCCGACAGATGAGTCAGCCCAATCATTGCTGCGATTTGGGTGGACGAACCAGGTGTTGCCATGTGTTAACTGCCACCCCTAATCATTAATAATGATTAAAAAATCATTATTTAAATTATTTTATTTTATTTCTTAAAAAATTAATTAAAATTTATTTTTAAATTAAAAAAAATTAATATTATATATAAAAAATTCCAAAATTTAAAAATCTTTAATTTAAAATTAAAAGTATTTTAAAATATATTATATATTTTAAATGATTTAAGAATAATTAATTTTTTTAAGGTTTGATTAATATTTAATTAATATTAACTTAAATATCTATCAAAATTTTAAATATTATTTCAAATATAAATATATATATATATATATATATATATATATATATATCTAATTTAAATAAAAAAAAATTTAAAAGATTCTGAAATTAAATTTAATTTAAAAATATTTATTTTTATATGATTTAATCATTTAATAAATTATTTAAATATTAAATCTATGTTTAATTAAACATTATGTTAAATATTTTCAATTTTTTTTAAAGATTATATATTAAAATATTTTAAATAATTAAAAAATTATTTAAAATGTTTTAATTTGAATTTAAAATTTATTTAAAATATATTTTTTATATTATAATTTTTAATTTTTTAAATATTTGAATATTTAATTAAATTAAATTCAAGTAACTTTAAAAATTTAATTAAAAATATTTTAAATAATATTAGAATTTAAAAAACAATTAATATTTAATTTAAACTTAATTTAAGAATTATTTTAAATATCAATTGATTTTAAAATATTTTAAATGTATTTAATTATTTTTAAACTTCAAAAATTCAAATAAAATTCAAACTACATCAGAAAATTTTAAATAATATATCAAATTTCTTAAAATTTTAAGTACTTTATTATAAAATTATTTTCAAAATTTAAAACTTAATCTATTTTAATTAATTTGAATTAATTGAATGTTTAATATTTAATTAGTATTATATTTAATATTTTATTCAGTATTTTAAAATTTTAAAACTTGATTTCGGTTAAAACTTTACAACCAATGGATCTCTCATTTAGATATTAAGCTTACTCTAATCATACTTTTAAGTACTTTAAATTTAAAACTTATGTTTATATATAGGTTTATGTGTATATTAAATATAGATTTAAAATTATTTTAAAATAATATATGTACTTAAATCTTTAGGTTGAGAGATCTATTTTGAAGTTCTAAACATAGACTGAACATGTTTGAATAGAAATCATATGGGAGTGTTAATGAATGGTTATGTTCTAATCATTCACTAATTTAATTATTATTTATAATTAATTAAGTATTAATTCTTGTATGTTTAGGTGCACACACATACTTAGGGCTCTCCTAGATTTAGGTGTTGAATGTGTTTATGTATTTTTTCATGCTATGTATATGTTAAGTCAAGGGTCTAGAAACTTTGATTCAAACCCATTAAACTTAATGACATCATTAAGGATAATAATTAAGGACATAAGTCTAGAAAACTTAGAATATTTCTAATAATTAGGATACATATCCTATTGACTTGAAACTCAAACCATTTGAACTTAGTGACACTCTCAACCCTAGGAAAATTTCTTACTTAATTTTGACATCATAAAACATCTTAATTAACTTAATCAAAATAAAACCTTAATTAAGCTCTTAAAATTTCCAAAAAATATGATAAATCAAATTTAAATCTAAAAATTATAAATAATATCTCTAACTAACCATAATTAAACTCTCAATTAATGAAAAATAAAAGCCCCTTGACTGGACTTCAAAATTAAGTTTAATTTAAGCTTAATTGAAATTCAATATTTAATTAATTTAATTAATTAAAAATAATTAAAAATTCCAAAAATCTCTCAAACACTTGATAATCTCTCCTTAGACTATTTTTGGCCTTTAGAGGTGATTTCAAGAAGTTTGGAGATCATTTGGATTCAAATCATCAAAACCATTCTAATTAAACAAATTAAATAATTCAATTAATTCACCAAACTTCAAAAATTCATAACTAATTCAAGAAAACTCTAAATCAGTCAAACTCAAAGGCATTGAACTCATCTTAAGGTCTAATATTTATTAAAAAAACCAAATTTCTAGAAATCAAATAAATTTGAAAAAGTCAACTTTTGGTCAAACTTAGTTCAAAATTAAGTCAAAACTTCAAACCTTCATAATAAAATGTAGAAAAATCCAAATCCAGCGTACGTACAGTCTAACCAATCATATTAAGGTCTAGTATTTTAATAAAATATTAACTTTTTAGAAATCACTTTAAATCAAAAAGTTCATTTTGACCCCTTAAGTAAATGATTAAAATAATCTAGAAAATTTCAAAATTCAATAAATTTTCTCAAATTCCCGAAAACATCAACATAACTTTAAAACTAGCAACCGATCAAATTTAATTAAAAATTAATCAATCTTTAAACCTTAATCAAACTCAAATCACATAATTACACTAGGTACCACTAGGTAACTAAGGCCTACGAGGCGATTAAATTAGCCCCAAGGAAGGTGAAATAAACTTCACGGCCTCGGTGTGCAACAAAGGTGGTATCCAATAAATCATTAGATCTACCCCTAGGTTAGAGACAATTTGTACTAATTTAATCTTATGCAGGTTGCCATGCTCATACAGGGCATTTAAAATTAAGGGGGCAATAATTAAAGCTTTAAAATTAATACTATTTTTTGTAGGTGCTCCAGAATGCTTAAGTCCCCCTTTAAAATTAAAAGAGCATGGCCAAGCGTGGCTGTGAATTTGAGCATTTAAATTTTGATATATTAACTACTTGGGATGTTTATATAATTGCTGATTATTAGGATAACCCTGCAGGATCGAGTCTAGATTTTTCTTTTGAATTTAAATGTAATTTGATTCAATATTGAGTTGTAAATGTTTAAAGTGCTTTGAGATGGGATATATATATATATCCTACTTAGATTTCAAAGAGAAGAAGACATCCCGTAGAGGAGAGTCCTCCTCCATATAGAAGCCTAATTTAGGATCATTTCAAAATATCCAAGGAGAAAAGATAACACCCCTTTTGAGGGAGAGTTTCTTTTCACTTGGATATCCGGACCCGAGGATCCAAGGAGTTCCTAGAAGATGAAGAAGTGAAAAATGAGATGAATCCTAAATCTCAAAGTCACTAGTCTTTTAGGTATAGAATTTGGGTTGTAGTCAGTGGTGCCCGACCACTTTACTTTTCCTGCAGACCCTGGGTTGTATAATTAAGTGGCACTTGCCACAGGGACTTTTAGTATGAGCATTTATTTAATTAATTAATTATTTAATTGATTATTTAATATTGATTATGATATTAGGATTGCATGCTTTTAGTAGTTTTTTGGCAATCTTGCATGTCGTATTTGATTTAGCCTGGAATCTAATAGGAGGCACATGAGGACACGAATAAAATTTTTCTACTTAAACAAAATTTAAAAGATTTAAGCTCACATAGAAACTCTAATGCTTTTAAGAAGTAAGACCGGGACAGCCGAGGATTTTTTATATACATTTTTGTTGCATCTTCTTCCCACTTGTTAGGCACCTCCCCGCCTGCAGGTTTTGGCAGACCACCTAGCCTATGAGGGTGCAGTTCTGTCCAAGGGGATCTATGCATCTCTAGGATAAAATTATTTTTAAGCTTGATTTTAAAACTTCTTTAACTTGATTTAAGCATTTAATCGAGTTAACTAAGATGCATCGCATTAGTAACAAATTAATATTAAGTCTTAATCTTTAATTGCATTTCTAGTTTAAGTATTTCATCCAACATATGTCAAGGGGCCAATTAGGAATCTACTCTAAATGTCGACCCCAACTCCTTAAATTTTTCTTAAATTACGTCCCTACCCACTGTTTCATAAAAGTCCTGACACATGGTTTTGAAGTGTTTAGGTGGTTTAGCTGGCTCCCCAATCCAGGCCGGAGTAAGTCCAGATTTGCATTGCATTAGCTAGGATCTGGGTCACTGATTTTTAGTACCCATTTTAGACTTAGGTTCTGAGGCAAATTTTTTTTAAATCTTAAGACCTCAATCTCTGGGAATCTAATTCCCACTTTTTAATAAAATTAATCACTTAAACATTAAATATCTTTTCATCAAATTCAAGCCCAACACTTAGAATAGGTTGGGGTGTTTTTGAAGTAATTCAGAATCTCAAAACACCCCCAACCCTTCTTCCTTTGACTTCAAAAATAACTGTTCAATCTTGAACGAATCCCATTTAAAAATTCAAGTCCCTTAACCTCCCTTGATATCAAACTTTAAAATCTTAAATGAAATTCGTATCGCTATTTTAATCGAGAGAATTTGTAGGAAAATTTTTGGTTTTCCTACGATGTAATTAACTATGAGGGCTTGTGCTCATAGGAGATTTAGAAACCCAGACCAGATTTTAAAATTAAGATTTTTCAAAACTTCAATTAATTATCTTTGGGAAAATCAAACTAGATGATCATTATCATCATTTCCAAATGATCAATAGTGATTAATAATTTCTTTCTTTGGAAAGATATATCAATTACTATCATAAGTTTGATTATGAGATTAATGATCCTCTTATCCATATTATAGTCAAATATTTGATTGAATACTCATTTTGACCCTTCGGGGTCATATGTAGTTCTTTCTCAAATTCAACTACGATAATCGGGATAAATTCAAAGTTTTAAAATTTAAACCCATTAGGGAACGATATGTTCACCTCTCGAGGTAATTTATCATTCATGATGAGCATTCAATTTAAAAATTTTAGAAATTAAGCATTTCCCAAAGAAAATTAAATATTTTTCAAAACTATAAATTATAAATATTTTTAAATCAAAACAAAGAATAAAATTGAAATTTTATTCAAACTTCAATATAGCTCTATCAAATCAAACCCTAAAATATCCTTTAATGCATCTTAAACACCATTAGTATATTAAACTCAAAACCAAACCTTGGTCAAGCCAGGTTGACCAAGTCAACCTATTTTGAAAAAATTATTAAGGGCTTAAATGGTCATTTCAAACCACATGACTTCATCATTGCATGGAACCACCTCCATTAGATCTAAAATATTATTTTGAATATATTGGACCAAAACCTAGGCATTGATCTAACATGGTTGACCAAGTCAACCATTATTAACCAAATGGGCCCTCAAAGGTCTAAATGGTCATTTTGACTTAAATGATCCTTCTAGTTCATGAGACCACATCCATTATTTTTCAATGATCAAAACAAATATATTTAGCCCAAACCCAACTCCTAGTTATGGTTGACCAAATCAACTAATAAACTTCTTTACATTCAATCAAACTTCAAATCCATTTTGAACCTCATTAAAACCCCTCAACCATCCTTTTTGGTGATTTGGACCTGATTAGTCCCCTGACCCAGTCAATAGTTGACTTAGTCAACTAGATCAATATCTGGTCAAATCTAGTCAACATAGGGCCAGTTTACCATATATTGTTAAATCCACTCCAATCAAGCTTTTCAAACCTTCAAGACCATTCAATTGTATACCTTGAGACTTCTCAAACCCATCATGAGTCAAATCATACTTGACTTGATTTGGTTAAACTACAAACTTGGTCAAATTAGGTTAATATATAGTCAAATGGTTCCATGCAATTAACTCATACTTTTTAGATCTTATCAAGCCTCAAATCAATTTTAATTCATATCTCAAACATATTTGAATCATTGGTGAGTCAAATCACAATGCGTTTAAACAAGTCAGCTCACTATTACTTGGTCAACCCCCCCCATTAATATATACTAATGCATTTGAACTTTAATTTTATAACATTAAACTCCCTCTAGGACATCTCATTAAACCTTCCTACATGCCACCTCAATAAATATTGACTCATTGATTGGTTAAACAGTCGATGAATAGTCAAATGGTTGTCTAAGTGGTTAAATTTCTCCAAATACTGAATCCCTCCCATCTAAAACCATTCCAATAGCTTAAACTCCTTCTAGAGTTTTCCTAAACCAGTTCTAATCCTTAGATTAGGTTTAAGCTAAGTTTAATCACTCCAAATGCTCATGTGAGGACAAAACACCCTATACACATCATTATCTTTACCATGTCTTATCCCCTTCCTTTCTAACCATTTGGGATAGATGGCAAGCATCAAGGGAGTTGGCCAAAGGGTATGAAATTACTGCTTTAATTAAGAGTTTTCCTAGAAGAACCCATCCTAGGATGTAATTAGCTATAGGGGCTTGCCCTTATATGGATTTAAGAACTATAGATTAAAATAAATCTTATTTGATTTCTATGAAATAAGAGAAAAAAGTCTGAGAATATAGATTTCTTTTCAAACTCATTTCTACTTTTAAATATACTTGTAGAATATCATTATCATCTTCCTAGATGACATGATATTTTTCTTGTTAAATTTGATATTAAAAATGATAAATTTTATAAAACCCATTCTTATTTTTGGATATTTTGTAGAATATTATATTCATCCTTCAAGATGATATAATATTCTTCTTGTGGCATCTAATTAAAAGAAAGATTAGATTTCTAAAACTCTATTTCTATTATTAAACACATTCTATAAAATTTCATATTCATCTTTTGAGATGATAAGTTATTCTTTGGATTATATTTATAGAAATATTATTTTCTAAAACCTTATTTTGACATTAAATCTTTTATATAATATTACGTTAGTCTCCTAAGATAGTACTCTATTCTTAATACAGTATTCAATTACAAAATATAAGAACATCAAATCTACCTGGTGATTTATTTTCCTCTGATAGGTAGGATTGAAGCTTGATTAAAGGTTAATTGAAGTTTTGGATTTAAGTTTAAATCAATGATTGAATTGAAGTCTAGATTGGAGTCTAGATTATGTTGAAATCCAGGATCCCGAGCACTTACTTTTGATGGTGACAACTAATACTTACTGAGTCCATATAGACTTCCTTTAGATTACAAATGCTTAATCCTTGTATATGAGTACTAACATTTCAGGTCAGATGCACGCTGCTCAAGAATACTGGAGACTCAAACCGGGTAGAATAGGATGTTGAAAAGTCTGTAATTTTTATTTCTTTATTTTTATTTTCTTGAGTCTGCCACAGAAGCATGCATGTGAGAGGAGCAACCATGCACACACTTAGGGGGAGAATTATTTTTTAAATGATTAAAAATTTTTTTAAGAAAATTGTACTGTACAATTTTGTATCGTACTGTACGATTAATTAAAAATACTCAGGCTAACGACTAATTTTTGAATGATTAAGTTTACAAACTAATCGTACTGTATGATCCATATCGTACTGTACGATAAGATATAATTGAGAAACCCTAGCCACCAGAATAAGTTTGGTAAGTTTTTGAATTTGATTTTCTATACTGATCATACTGTATGATTAATTAATACTTACCAAAATTATCTCCCTAATCAGGAAATAAACATTAGTTTCTAATTTAAATGTCGATCGTATTGTACGATCCTTTATCGTACTGTACGACTGACAGAGATGATTTCATTCGTCCCAGAGATCGTACCAGACGAAACCAAGGTTTTTTGTTCTGTTCGTCCTAGACGATATTCATATCGTATAGGATGATATCAAGAAATAAACTAATCATACTGTACGACTAGTGGAGTGCTGGATGATCATCAGAGATGATTTCCTTCGTCCCAGCGATCGTACTAGACGATCCCAAGAATTTTTGTTCTCTTTGTCCTGGACGATATTCGTATCGTGCAGGACGATATCCTTAAATACACTAATCGTACTGTACGACTCAAGGAGTGCTGGGCGACTGACAGAGATAAATTCTTTCATCCCGAGGATCATCCCACAGTTCATCCTGTACGAACAGTACGAATCAACAGTATCGTCCTGTACGATATACCTATCATACAGTACGATATGAATAAAATTCGATAACTGTTCGTCTGTACTCATACTGGACGGAGCTGTAATTGAACTGATCGTACTGTACGATTCTAGATCGTACTGTACGAACAGAAACTAAAAAGTTGAAACTTTTAGGGTTTTCTGAAGCCTGATATAAAAACAACTTAAAATTTTCTTAAGGGAGTTGTTGATCTATCCTTTTGCTGTGAGAAGCTTGGAGAAAAAGAAGGGGATTCGTTAGAGAGAAGTTTTTGGAGAGATCCAGGGCTTGAGAGAGGAAGGTGAAGGTGAGTTTGAGCGTGAGGGAGAAGTAGTATGAGGGGATCACACGGTGGCTCCAAGCTAGCTGCATGCTTTGCTCCTCTTGTGGCTTTGGGAAGCTTCAAGAAAGTTCTTGAGGGAAGAGTCACTTCAAGATCAATATCGCCAAGGTACTCTGCCATCTCTAAGAGGGAGAAAAAGGAGAAGGTCCGCTGCCGTCACCAGGAGGGTGACATAGTGTTTGGTATTCCGCCACACTGAGGGAGGTGAAAGTGAGTATTGTAAAGGCTTCTTCGCCTTACTGTGGGGGCCAAAGGAGAGTCAACTTTTACTAGTGTAAATCTCGGAGTAGAGGACTCCGGGGAGTGGACGTAGGTCAAGTGATTGAACCACTATAAAAATCTCTGGTGTGTTTTTTCCTATTTACTGTACTTTACTTTTCATGCTTTAATTTGTACGTTGAATTGCTTGGTGAAAAATCATTATTTAAACCTTGTGGTGTAAAATCTAAAATTAAATTATCAATATCATCGTTGTGAACGTTGTATTTGCTTCTGCACATTGTTTGTTAAGTTATATTTTAAAAATACAAAAAAATTAGAACTCTTATGTAGGGTTAAATTTTTAAAATACCAATTCACCCCCCCTCTTGGCGCATCTCGTACTTTCAAGAGGTATCAGAGCGGGGTTTCAAAATAGTGTTTTAGAAAACCTAGAAACGTAAGATCCATGGCTCAATTTCATAACTGTAACACTGCGGAGGGTTATTCTATAACTCGTCCACCTTTATTTGACAACATACCGTTTGATTTCTGGAAAATACGCATGTCTACATTTTTACAGTCTTTAGACTATCGCATGTGGATGTTAGTCCAAGAAGGTTATTCTGCACCATTTCGTATATTGAATGGAATTAAAATTAAACTATCAATTAATGAATGGAGCATTGAGGATAGAGAACTTGCACAACTAAATGCTAAATGTCTAAATTATTTCTTTTGCACGTTGAAATCAGAAGACTATATGCGAGTCTCAACTTGTACTACTGGTAAACAAATTTGGGACAAACTGTGTATCACGTACGAAGGAACTAGTGAGGTCTAACAATCTAGGTTGAACATACTGCTACATGATTACGAACTATTCCGCATGAAACCTAGTGAAACTATATCTGACATGTACACTCGATTCACCCAGATTGTAACATCTCTGCATGCTTTAGGAAGAGAGTTATCTAACTCGAAAAAAGTAAATAAAATACTGCGATGTTTGCCTAGCTCATATGATGCTAAAATCACTGCAATAACTGAGTCAAAAGACCTAAATATTTATTCTATTGATAATTTGCTTGGGTCACTCATTGCCTACGAGCAAGGGGTGAGTCAAAGACAAAGTGATGCAGGTGAAAAGAAGAAGGAGCGTGCGGTGGCTTTAAAAGCAAACAATTCTGAAAGTGACAGCTCAGCAACAGAGGAAGATGACGATATCACCTTGATGACTCGTCAGTTCAAAATTTTTTTGAAAAGAAAGCAGCGCTATCATCAAAGTAATTAGAACAAAGGTAAGAACTCAAAGCATACTAAGGTTGCATCTGAAACAATTTGCTTTGAGTGCAGGAAACCTGGTCATCTCCGAGCTGATTGCCCCAACATCAAGACTCATCAAACCAAGGAGAAGGGTGAGGAAAGATCAAAGTTCAAGAAGGGCAAATTTAAGACTCAGAAAGCATTTTGGGCCGACTCTGCCTCAGAATCATCGGAAGAAGAAGCAGAGGAGGAGGTAACGAATCTGTGTCTTATGACTAATGATAATCTTGATCAATCAGATCAAGATGAGGTATGTCAACTGTCTTACTATGAACTGCTTGTTATTTCTGAAAAAATCCATGACTCGTATAGAAAGTTGAAGAAAAAGCATGTTAGTCTTAATACTGAGTTTAGTACTTTACAAAAGGAGCATGCTAGTGTAGTAAAGAATTTTTCTGACTTAGATAAAGATCATATGTCTTTGCTTGATGCATACGATGCATTAAACAAGAAGCATATTGAGTTAACCACTGCACAACGATACCTTGAAATCATCACATGTTGAATTAGAGAATGCATTTAAGAAACTAGAAGAACTATCAGGGGAACTTAGTAGTAGTGAGCATGCATTGAGATTCGAATATGCTAGTCTTAACCAAGAGAACAAATTTTTAAATGAAAAACTTCATGCATTCGAGAATAATAAAAAACCTCCCACGGTTGATGAGTTTTTTCAGCCTACACCATGTGAATCATCTCATTCAAAACCAGCACGGCATGCATCATCCAAACCCAGAAATAGGCACTACCACCCTCGTAGATTAGTCAACCCATTTCCAGGTGTTAGATGTTATTCTTGTGGCATACTAGGTCACATAGCCCGTACGTGCTCAATTCTCTATAGAACACATATAGTGTGGAGACCTAAATCGCATTCATCACAGCATAACATGCATACATTTCATTCATATAAGCATAAGGTGGAACCCAAACTCACTTGGGTTCCCAAAGCTAATCCGTGATTAACATTATAGGGATGCTCTCACAAAAGACCTAGTGAGAGCATGTGGTACCTGGATAGTGGCTGCTCGAGACACATGACTGGAGACATGAAGTAGTTCGTGACACTAGAGGCCAGGTCAGGAGGCAAGGTAACTTTGGGGGACAACACCACCAGGAAAGTGGTGGGCTCAGGTATCATTAGAAATACTAAAAATTTAATTATTGAGAATGTACTTTTAGTGGATAGTTTAAAGCATAATCTTTTAAGTATAAGTCAACTATATGACAAGGGCTTTGACATAAAATTTTTGTCTAATAAATGCATGATTAGCTTGAATGATTCACTTGTGTTAGAAGGAAAACATATAAATAATGTTTACATGTTAGATTTGAACTGCATTGAAACCTCAAACTCTTTGTGTCTGAAAACAATAGCGGATGACTCTTGGCTATGGCATAGGAGACTATGCCATGCTAGTATGAAAACACTTAGGAACATCACTTAGAAAGACTTAGTTAGAGGCATACCAAAGTTAGACTTTACTAAGGACCATCTTTGTGATGCTTGCCAATTAGGAAAATAAGTTAAATCTTTATTTCATGCAATCAAGGATATCAGCACCACTAGGCCACTAGAAACTCTCCACATGGACCTGTTCGGACCTGTTAGTATAGCCAGCCTAGGAGGGAAGTTGTATGGGTTTGTAATAGTAGATGACTACTCTAGGTTTACTTGGGTGAAATTCCTAGCTCATAAGAGTGAGTCATTTGAAGAGTTTAGAATTTTCTCCACTTGGATTCAAAGGAAATTAGGATGTATAATTTCAACAATTCATAGTGATCATGGTGGGGAATTTGAGAATGATAAATTTGAATCTTTTTATAAAGAGGTTGGAATAGAACATAATTTCTCTACTCCTAGAACTCCTCAGCAAAATGGAATAGCAGAAAGAAAGAATAGAACTTTAGTTGAAGCTGCTAGGGCTATGTTAGCTGAATACACTCTCCCAAGATACTTTTGGGCAGAAGCAGTAAATACCGCATGCTATGTGCTAAATAGGGTAAATATTAGATCCTAACTTAATAAGACACCCTATGAGTTGCTTAAGGGTAGGACACCCAATCTTTCCCACTTACACATTTTCGGTTGCAAATGCTTCATCCTAATCAATGGCAAGTCACCCATAGGAAAGTTCGATCCTAAATCTGATGAAGGGGCTTTCCTAGGCTACTCATCTGTAGGTAAAGCCTATAGAATATTCAATAAGAGAACCCTTGTAGTAGAAGAGTCCACTCATGTGGTATTTTATGAATCCAATAAGGCCTCTGAACCTAATCATGAAGAAGAAGAAGTTGAGGTTATACGGGGAGTAGAAGCTATTACCATAGAGACTAGAGCGAAACCTCAGGAACATCTGCCTAGAGATTGGAAATTTTCTTCTATTCATCCTAGAGAGCTGATCTTAGGAGACCCATCGGAAGGGGTAAAAACTAGGCATGGACTTAGGAAAGAGGTTAGTCATTCTGCATTCATATCTATGATTGAGCCCACGAGTATAGATCAAGCCTTAGGAGATGAATTTTGGATCCTAGCAATGCAAGAAGAGTTGAACCAATTCGTTAGGAATGATGTATGGGAGTTAGTCAAAAGACCTAAAGAACAAAGTATGGTTGGAACTAAATGGGTCTTTAAAAACAAGATGAATGACTCTTGAATAGTAGTAAGAAATAAGGCTAGGTTAGTAGCAAAGGGGTTTAACCAAATTGAAGGAATATATTTTAAAGAAACTTTTGCTCCGGTAGCTAGACTAGAAGCCATCAGGGTACTGTTAGCTTTTTCTTGTTTTAGGGATTTTAAGCTGTATCAAATGGATGTCAAGAGTGCCTTCCTGAATGGAGTAATCAAGGAAGATGTTTATGTGGAGCAACCTCCAGGGTTTGAAAACTCACAATTTCCAAACCACGTGTTCAAACTGAAAAAGGCACTATACGGGTTAAAACAAGCACCTAGAGCCTGGTATGAAAGACTTAGTACTTTCTTACTAGATAGAGGCTTTGTTAAGGGTAGTGTGGACACCACCTTATTTTTGAAGAAGGTAGGAGTTGAAGTACTCATTGTTCAGATTTATGTAGATGACATCTTGTTCGGATCGACGGAGAAAAGCTTATGTAATGATTTTTCAAAAACAATGAGTGACGAGTTTGAAATGAGTATGATGGGAGAACTTAGTTACTTCCTTGGATTTAGTGTAAAACAAATGGAAGGTGAAACGTTTCTTAGCCAGTCTAAGTACATCAATGATATTTTGAAAAAATATGAAATGCCCAATACTAAGGCTATGAATACACCCATGAGCTCTAATATTCAATTGGATAAAGATCTCAGTGGGAAGTCTGTAGATCAAAAGAGGTATAGGGGAATAATTGGATCACTTCTCTATCTGACTGCCAGTAGACCAGACATAATGTTTAGTGTGTGTCTCTGTGCCCGCTTTCAAGCTGACCCGAAAGAATCTCACATGACTGCTGTCAAAAGGATTCTTAGATATCTACTAGGCACCCCGAACTTAGGAATTTGGTATCCTAGACACAGTACTTCCTTTGAAATCTTAGGATACTCAGATTCAGACTATGCAGGATGTAGGGTAGATAGAAAAAGTACTTCTGGCACTTGTCAATTCATTGGATAATCATTAGTTTCATGGTCTAGTAGGAAACAAAATTCAGTAGCCCTATCCACAGCCGAAGCAGAATATATAGCGGTAGGTAGCTGTGTTGCACAAGTTTTCTGGTTAAAACAACAGCTTGTAGATCTAGGACTACCTGTAGGAGCCATTTCGATCATGTGTGGCAACACTAGTGCTATTTGCATATCCAAAAATCCAATTCAACATTCACGAACTAAACATATAGACATTAGACATCATTTCATTAGAGATCATGTAGCCAAAGGAGATATTAAACTGCACCACGTTGCTACTGAAGATCAATTGGATGATATTTTCACAAAACCATTAGGTTATGACACATTTAGCACTTTAAGAACCAAATTAGGTGTCATAGACATTCAAGCCTAAAGTAAAATAATAAAATTAAAAAAAAACAAAAAAAAAACAAAAAAAAAAAATTGTGTTTGTTATGATTTGTTTTGTTCAATAAAAAAAAAAAAGAAAAGAAAAAAATGGATTCCTGATCCTCTTCCCATGTTGCTCACAAACCTTGATATTCTCTGACAATCGTACTGTACGATACACTATCGTACTGTACGATACACTATCGTACTGTACGATAAGGTTCAAATCACTCCAATCTCAGCCGTCCATTCTCATTCACGGTCCAGATCTTTCATGTCTTATACCTATCATACTGTACGATTTACCACTCGTACCATACGATACTAATTATTAGTCATCATACTATACGACATACCAATCGTACTGTACGATCCACGTGTCAAATGGATTAGGAAAAATTTAAAATCGGCCGGTACGAACATTATTGCCTATCATACTGTACGAACACCTGTTCATACTATATGAACATTTTTGTCAAAAGTTGTTCAGACGAATCCTTGGGACGAACGCCTCACACCCACGTTCGAACAGTACGATACTGATCGTACTGTATGATTTGACTCACTTTTCTAAACAGTCGTCCAGACGACATTATTACGCATATCGTACTGTATGATACTCAATCGTACTGCACGATAGTTCTCAAATTCTATAAAAAGGGAGAGATTCTTTGCCTATTCTCCTCACTCTCAATCAATCTAAATTTCCTCCTTTCTCCAATCCTTTCTTCCACCATGTCTGGGTCCAGTAAGCGCGGTCGAATGATCGTCGGGAGCTCTTCCTCCTTTCGGCATTTCGATGATCATTTTCTCTCCGCTGCTGACGAAAAAGCGTATATTAAAATCAAGGAGGCCATGTTCACTCCATCCCGCATGCTAAATCAAGCCGCCATAAATTTCGAGGTGATGAATCTTTTCGCATCAACTAGCCTTCAATTTCTTTTGACTCTTGCATTTCCTTTTCACTCCAAACTCCTGTTTGAGTTTTTTGCCAATATCCGAGTCGACCTCGAAAACACTACATTCATGTCTTATGTCTGTAAACAGAATGTCGTTATCACCGTCAACGACATTGCTGCGCACATCAGGCTGTCCACTGACGGCCCTCGTCCCCAATCCATGATCTCCCACGATTATGATTGGACATCAGTAAATATGACCCTTAGAGGTGTCCCCTCCAATCAACACCTACCCCTGGTCCAAACCCTAAATCAGAATGCCCACGTTATCCAGCATGTCCTACGCACATCCATTATACCTAAAGCTGGAGACCGCATCCATATTACTCCACTACTTTCTGTCGTCACATATCTAATCATGTCTGGCACAAAATTCAATGAAGCCCAAATGGTGTTTGACTATCTTCATACCTTGTATGCCTTCCGATATCCCGGTGCCCGTCGTAAACTGAACTTTGCTTTAGGGCATCTCATAGAATACATCATAGATGCCAAATACCAACTTCATTATCCGCTACCTCCTGATCACCTTCCTATCTTCTACTCGGATGCCTCCTTTCGTATCTTGTTCCATCGGGGGGCCGCTCCCGCCGATCCCGAGTTTGATGACGAAGAGGCTGCTGCTCCTGCTGACGCACCTCCACCACCACCAATCCAACCACCTGGCCTTGCTCCTCCCGACTATCCTCACGATGACATTATTCAACGCCTTGATCATCCGGAGACTAGGTTGGATGCCCACATTGCTCAGCAACATCATGAGCATGAAACAGATATGAGATGGTTTAGGGAGCGCTTCACTTTGATCGATCACCAGTTTGCATCCCTCCATCAGTACCACCAGCTATTTCCACAACCTCCGCCACCACCTTCGGATCAGGATCCAGATTTTTGAGGTATTGTAGTTGTTTCTGTTTTCTGTTTGTTATCATTATAGTTGTTTCCTTTTTCTTCCCTTTTTGGTGCTATCAAAAGGGGGAGATATTTCTGTGTGTTCTGTATTCTATTTTTGCTTACTATTAAATGTTATTGGTTATTTATGTTTTCAGTACATGTTTTTTTTCTATCTTGTTGTTCTTTTTATATTATAATAAATAAATAAATAAAAAAAACTATTTCTTCTCCTCCTATTTAAAAATTAATAAGCTACTCTTCTGAGGGGGAGCTAAAGAAGTCAGAACATCTGTCCATCAGAAAATATTATTTGACACCATAAAAAAGAGGGAGATTGTTGAAATCCAGGATCCCGAGCACTTACTTTTGATGGTGACAACTAATACTTACTGAGTCCATATAGACTTCCTTTAGATTACAAATGCTTAATCCTTGTATATGAGCACTAACATTTCAGGTCAGATGCAGACTGCTCAAGAATACTGGAGACTCAAACCGGGTAGAATAGGATGTTGAAAAGTCTGTAATTTTTATTTCTTTATTTTTATTTTCTTGAGTCTGCCACAGAAGCATGCCTGTGAAAGGAGCAACCATGCACATACACAGGGGGAGAATTATTTTTTAAATGATTAAATTTTTTTATAAGAAAATTATACTGTACGATTTTGTATCGTACTGTACGATTAATTAAAAATACTCAGGCTAATGGCTAATTTTTGAATGATTAAGTTTACAAACTAATCGTACTGTACGATCCATATCGTACTGTATGATAAGATATAATATAGAAACCCTAGCCGCCAGAATAAGTTTGGTAAGTTTTTGAATTTAATTTTCTGTACTGATCGTACTGTACGATACTTATCATATTGTACGATTAATTAATACTTACCAAAATTATCTCCCTAATCAGGAAATAAATGTTGGTTTCTAATTTAAATGTCGATCGTACTGTACGATCTTTTATCGTAATGTACGACTGATAAGGATGATTTCATTCATCCCAGAGATCGTACCAGATGAAACCAAGGCTTTTTGTAATGTTCATCCTGAACGATATTCATATCGTACAGGACGATATCAAGAAATAAACTAATCGTACTGTACGACTAGTGGAGTGCTGGACGATCGTCAGAGATGATTTCCTTCATCCCACCGATCGTACCAGATGATCCCATGAACTTTTATTCTATTCATCCTGGACGATATTCGTATTGTACAGGATGATATCCTGAAATACACTAATCGTACTGTACGACTCAAGGAGTGCTGGACGACTGATAGAGATGAATTCTTTTGTCCTGAGGATCGTCCCACAGTTCGTCCTGTACGAATAGTACGAATCAACAGTATCGTCCTATACGATATACCTATCGTACAGTATGATATGAATAAAATTTGATAACTGTTTGTCTAAACTCGTACTAGACGGAGCTGTAATTGAACTGATCGTACTGTACGATTCTAGATCATACTGTATGAACAGAAACGTAAAAGTTGAAACTTTTAGGGTTTTCTGAAGCCTGATATAAAAACAACTTAAAATTTTCTTGAGGGAGTTGTTGATCTATCCTTTTGCTGTGAGAGGCTTGGAGAAAAAGAAGGGGATTCGTTAGAGAGAAGTTTTTGGAGAGATCCAGGGCTTGAGAGAGGAAGGTGAAGGTGAGCTTGAGCGTGAGGGAGAAGTAGTGTGAGGGGATCACACGGTGGCTCCAAGCTAGCTGCATGCTTTGCTCCTCTTGTGGCTTTGGGAAGCTTCAAGAAAGTTCTCGAGGGAAGAGTCACTTCAAGATCAACATAGCCAAGGTACTCTGCCATCTCCAGGAGGGAGAAAAAGGAGAAGGTCCGCTGCCGTCACCAGGAGGGTGACATAGCGTTTGGTATTCCGCCGCACCGAGGGAGGTGAAAGTGAGTATTGTAAAGGCTTCTCCACCTTGCTGTGGGGGTAAAAGGAGAGTCAACTTTTACTAGTGCAAATCCCGGAGTAGAGGACTCCGGGGAGTGGACGTAGGTCAAGTGACCGAACCACTATAAAAATCTCTGGTGTGTTTTTTCCTGTTTACCGTACTTTACTTTTCATGCTTTTAATTTGTACGTTGAATTGCTTGGTGAAAAATAATTATTTAAACCTTGTGGTGTAAAATCTAAAATTGAATTATCAATATCATCGTTGTGAACATTGTATTTGCTTCCGCACATTGTTCGTTAAGTTATATTTTGAAAATACAAAAAATTAGAACTCTTGTGTAGGGTTAAATTTTTAAAATTCCCATTCACCCCCCCTCTTGGCACATTTCGTACTTTCAGATTAAAATCTTTATTGGGATTTATATTAATGTCTAGATTGATGATTGACTTGAAGTCTAGTTTAAAGTCCAGATCAAAGATAACTAGAGGTTAGATTAAAGTTTAAATTGAATTATAGATTGAAATCTAGATGATTGACACCTAGATGAGGCTGGATTGTAGTCTAAATTAAATTATAGATTGAAATCTAGATGATTGACACCTAGATGATTGTCAACCATCAGATCAATATGTAAAAGTTTGGATGAGTCCTAATGACCTCACACAAAAATAATGTCAACAAGCCTATTCTGTAAAGATGTTCAAAGATATATTAGTTTCTAAAAGATAGCGATATAAACTAGGCTTAAAAAAAATATAATAGGTTTGAGCATAAAATTTACCTTGCATTTAAAATCTGGTAATATGTCTTCCCACTTATAAAGATAAGCTAATTATTATGCTTTAAATATATAACTAAAAAAATTAAAATAAAAATTATAATATTATATAATTATTAATGATAAATTATTTATAATCAATTAAGAGAAAATAACTCATTTTAATAAATTAAGTCATCCTATTTAATATTAATACAACTGAAATAGCAAATTCAAATGGACCAGCTCTATCTTGCATTATTCCAATGGCTATTCCATATTGGTCAACTAATAATCCACTAGAAATTCCCTGAAATAAAAAATAAAAAATGCCTAATAATATTTATAAAATTATTTAGATATTACTTTTCTTTTATAATTAATAATAAATTATATAATATTTAATATATATGACATTTAAAGAAATAAAAGCTTACATTTAATGCAATAAAATTAAATACAAAGTCGATTGAAATATTTGTATAAACTTGTACATCTTTATACTTGAATATAAATTATAAATTAAATATTTTAAAAATATTATAATATAAAAATGACTAAAATTAAATTAATTTACATATCTTAAAACCACTGTCTATGTCTATAGTAGCAGTTAGAAATGGAGTTTTAAAAATCTAGTCATTCTTTTAATTAGATAAAACAAGAAGAATATTATATCATCTTGACGAATGAATATAATATTCTTCAAAATATCCAAAAATAAGAACGAGTTTTATAAAATTCATTATTTCTAATATCAAATATAACAAGAAAAATATCATGTCATATGGGAAGATGATAATCACATTCTATAAGTATATTTAAAAGTAAAAATGAGTTTAAAAAGAAATTTATATTCCTAGAGATTTTTTTCTTATGTTATAGAAATAAAATAAGATTTATTTTAACATGGAGAACCCAAATTCTTATAAGGGTAAGCCCCTATAGTTAATTACATCTTAGGATGTGTGCTCCTAGGAAAACTCTCAATTAAAGCAACAATTTCATACCCTTTAGCTAGCTCCCTTGATGCTTGCTATCTATCCAAAATGATTAGAAAGGCAAGGGATAGGATATGGTAAAGACAATGATGTGTAAAGGAGGTTTTATCCTCACTTGAGCATTTAGGGTGATTAGGTTTAGCTTAAACCTATTCTAAGGGTTAAAACTTGTTTAGGAAAACTCTAAAAGGATTTCAAGCTACTATGATGATATAAGATGTGTGGGATTAAGTATTTGGTGCAATTTGACCACTTAAAAGGCCATTTGGCTATTCATTGACTTTATGATGAGTCAATGAGTCAATAATTACTGAGGTGGCATATAGGAAGGTTTGATGGGATGTCTTAGAGGGAGTTTGATGCTAGGAAATTAAAGTTTGAATGCATGGGTACATATAAATGGGGGGGTTTGACCAAGTAATAGTGAGTTGACTTAGTCAACTCATTATGATTTAACTCACCAGTGATTGAAACATGTTTGAGATATGAATTGAAATTAATTTATGGCTTGATAAAATCCAGAAAGTATGAGTTGATTGCATGGAACAGTTTGACTATATATTTATTTAATTCGACCAATTTTGATTGTTTGACCAAATCAAGTCAAGTATGATTTTCCTCATGATGGGTTTGGAGAGATTCAAGGTATGTAATTGAATGGTCTTGAAGGTTTGAAAAGCTTGATTAGAGTGGATTTAATTATATATGGTGAACTGAACCTATATTGACTAGATTTAACTAGACATGGGTCTGGTTGACCAAGTCAACTATTAATTGGGTCAGGGGACCAATCATATCCAAATCACAAAAAAGGATGGTCAAGGGGCTTTGATGAGGTTAAGAATGGATTTGAAGTTTGATTGAATGTAAATAGGCTTAATGGTTGATCTGGTCAACCATGGTTGACTTGGTCAACCAAGTCAAATTAGGAGTTAGGTTTGGGCTCAACAAGTTTGATTTGATCATTAAAAACTAATGGATGTGGTCTTCTGGACTGAAGAATCATTTCAACGAAAATGGCAATTTAGAACTTTAAGGGGCCATTTGATTAATAAGGGTTGACTTAGTCAACTAGGTCTAACCAAGGCCTGATTTTGGGTCTAATAGGTTCAAAATGATATTTTGTATCTAATGGAGGTAGTTCCATATAATGATGAAGTCATTTGGATTAAAACGACCATTTAAGTACTTAACAATTTAGTCAAAATAGGTTGACTTGGTTAACCAAGCTTGACCAAGGTCTGGATTTGATTTTAATGCACTCCTAATAATGTTTAGGGTGCATTAGAGTATATTTTAGGGTTTGATTTGATTGGACCATGTTGAAGTTTGAATGAAACTTCAATTTTTTCCTTAAGGGGTATTTTGGTCATTTGGCTCCCTGGTCAATTGTGGGTCAACTTGGGTCTAACAAAATATAGCTTAATGCTTAACATATCATTATAAAGGCTATAAAGATTGTCAAATGTCTTTAGGAAGGTCCCAATGTTAAATTCTTTAAAGTGGTAGGTCCAAGGCATAGGTAGTAAATATTTAAATATTTTACAGCATTTGGATATCAATTTAGTTTCTGGGGTTAAAGATCTTAGATTGGGCTTAAATTTGGAGGGTTGACTATAAGGACATGCTAAATCAATTTGTGATTAATAGATCATGAATCAGGGGTAAGTTGATTAAATTTTAAAGTGATTGATAAATTGTTCAAAAAAGGGATTTAAGACAAGGGCCCTTAACCTTGGATTTTAGTTTAGAATCCTAGATTTGAGCTAGATTTTGAATTTGATTAATTGAATTTGAATTATACAACTCAATCACAATCACTTAAATGATTGTTATTGGTTGGATAAGATTGAAGCTTGATTGGAGAATAGATTGAAGGTTGATTGAAGTTTAAATTGAAGTTTAAATCAATGATTAAATTGAAGTCTAGGTTGGAGTCTAGATTAAGCTATGGATTGTGATTTGAATTAAAGTCTGGATTGAGGATTGACTTGAAGTCTAGATTGAAGTTAACTGGAGGCTAGATTGAAGTCTAGATTGAATTCTAGATAGAAATCTAGATGATTGATACTTAGATGATTATCAACTATCAGATACATAGATAGAAGTCAGGATAGGCCCTAGTAACCTCATATAAAAATGAGGCTAACAATCATATTATATAGAGAAGTTTAAAAGATAGATAGTAATATGAACTAGGCTCACAAAGAAATATAACATGTCAGAGTATTAAACTGCCTTGCATTTAAAATCTGGTAAAATATCATCTAGCTTATAAAAATAAGTTAATTATTTGGTAATAAATAAATAACTATAAAAAATTGAAATAAAAATTATAATATTATATAATTATAAAAGATAAATTATTTATAATCAATTAAAAAAATACACCATTTTAATAAATTGAATCATCCTATTTAATATTAGTCCAAGTGAAATAGAAAATCCAAATGGACAAGCTCCATATTGCATCTTTCCAAAGGCTATTCCATATTGGCCAACTCATAAGCCAACCAAAATTCCTTAAAATAATAAATAAAAATCTCCTAATAATATTTATAGAATTATTTAGATAGTAATTTTTATTTATAATTAATAATAAATCATATAAAATTTAATATATAATGTATTTAAATAAAAGAAAAACTTACATTTGGTGCAATACAATTAATTATGAAGCCAATTGTTATATTTACATTAACATGTAGATCTTTATAGTTGGATAAAAATTATAAATAAAATATTTTTAAAAATATTATAAAATAAAAATGGCTAAAATTAAATTAATTTAACTTAAATAAAATACCTACTTGGGTTATATTTCGATACCTTTCACTCGAGCTAAACAGAATCAGTAAATCCCCACTTCAATAGTATTTCTTAAGGTGTACTTGGCTATGAAAATATCAACCTCTTTTTCTAACTTCAATAATGCTATATCAAATAGCAGATTTTTAAATTATACTTTTGCCATTAGTATTGCGCTATCATAAAATGTAGCATAAATCTATATTATAAAAATTAAAATAATAAAGTTATAAATTAAAAAAATAATTACTGCTTAGATAAAAAAAGATATTTAGATAAGTATATATTACATGTAATATTTACGATAAAATTGAACTTTTGAAAAATAGTAAAATATATTTTTTTTACCTTTGATATTATACTCTATCTTAAAAAAATATAATGGTAATATGTCATTATAAGATTTTTCTTCCACAGCCAACCCGGGCTTTTACTTATCATTATTTTTGAATTTTTATGATCATCTATAAAATATAATAAAAATTATATTTCTTATATCATAATATAAATTAAAAAAATTTATAGATAAGTAATAAACTTAAACAATTCAGTTTCAAGATGTATAACTAATGGTGTTGCTGCTTACGAAATGATATCTTATGATAATTCTTTGCAAAAATTAATAATCTTCTAAACATATTTCTAAAATAAAAATAGATATATCAGTTAACAAACAAGCCCCAACTTATTTTTTAGAATTTTCTTTAAACTTTGAATGTAAAAAAAGATAAAAATAAATATAGATAGTGGTTTCAGCCGCTATTAAATTAGCCGGCAGTTTGCAAAATGCTGCTACAAATATTATAGTAACTTAAACTTTTTGATGATGAATTTAGTAGCAGTTAAAATCGCTATATATATATATATATATATATATATATATATATATATATATATATATATATATATAGTGATGGTTTTAAAACTGCTACTATACTACTGTAAAAATATTAACTTTTTTATAGTAATTCATTTTATGATGGCACAATACTGACGACAAAAGTACAATTTAAAAATCCACTACTTGATATAGTATTATTGATGTTTGAAAAAGATGTTGATACTCCCATAGCCAAGTATACCTTAAGAAATACCATTGAAGTATGGGATTTACTAATTTTACTTGGCTTGAGTGAAAGGTATAAAAATAAATCCCAAACATGCATTTTAAGGTATATAAATTAATTTAATTTTAGCCATTTTATTTTATTATATTTTTAAAAATATTTAATTTATAATTTTTATATAGCTATAAAAATCTATATGTTAATAAGAATATGACAATCGACTTCATAATTAATTGCATTACACCAAATATAAGTTTTTATTTTATTTAAATATCTTACATATTAAATATTATATAATTTATTATTAATTATAAATATAAAGTACTATCTAAATAATTTTATAATATTATTCACAATTTTTTATTTATTATTTCAGGGAATTTTTAGTAGCTTATTAGTTGATCAAGATAGAATAACCATTGGAATGATGTAATGTGGAGATGGTCCATTTTAATTTGCTATTTCACTTGTACATTTATTGAATAGGATGACTCAATTTGTTAAAATGAGAAATTTTTTTCATTTTTGATTACAAATAATTTTTTTTATAATTGCTTAATATTATGATTTTTATTTAAATTTTTATTGGTATCTTTTCAAAGCATAACAATTAGCTTATCTTTACAAGCAAGATGGCATATTACTAGATTTTAAATGAAAGGCAAGTTTAATGCTTGGACATGTTATATTTCTTCATGAGCCTAGTTCATATTATTATCTTTTTAGGAACTAATATATCTTTTGAACTTCTCTATAGAACATGGTCGTTAGTCTTTTTTTATGTGAGGTGATTAGGACTCATCCAGACTTCTACATGTTGATTTGATGATTAAAAATCATCTAGGTGTTAATCATCTAGATTTCAATCTAGAATTCAATTTAGACTTCAATCCAGCTTCTAGTCAACTTTAATCCAGACTTCAAACCTGACTTCAAGGTAACATCAATCCAGACTTCAATTCAAATCTCAATCCAGACCTTAATCCAGACTCCAATCTAGACTTCAATTCAATCATTCATTCAAACTTTAATCCAAAACTTTGATCAACCTTCAATCAAGCTTCAATCCTATATGTTGGAGAAAAATAAATCACTATGTAGACTTGATGTTCTCATATTTTATAACTGAATACTACACTGAGAATATAGTACTATCTCGGGAGACTAACATAATATTTTATAAAAGATTTAATATCAAAATAAGGTTTTAAAAAATAATATTTTTATAAATACAATCCAAAGAATAATATATCATTTCAAAAGATGAATATAAAATTCTATATAATGTGTTTAAAAATAGAAATAGAGTTTTAAAAATCTAGTCATTCTTTTAATTAGATGTAATAAGAAGAATATTATATCATCTTGATGGATGAATATAATATTCTTCAAAACATCCAAAAATAAGAACAGTTTTGTAAAATTCATCATTTCTAACATCAAATATAACAAGAAAAATATCATATCATATGGGAAGATGATAATGCCATTCTACAAGTATATTTAAAAGTTGAAATAAGTTTAAAAAGAAATATTCTAGAGATTGTTTTTTAATTTTATAGAAATAAAAGAAGATTTATTTTAATCTCAATTTTCCAAATTCCTATAAGGGCGAGCCCCTATAGTTAATTACATCCTAAGATGGGGGCTCCTAGGAAAGCTTTCAATTAAAGCAATAATTTCATACCCATTGGCCAGTTCCCTTGATGCTTTCCATTTGTCCCAAATGGTTAGAAAGATAGGGGATAGAACATGGTAAAGATAATGATGTGAAAAGGGGCTTTTGTCCTCACATGAGCATTTTTGGTGATTAGGCTTAGATCAAACCTAATCTAAGGGTTAGAACTACTTTAGGAAAACTATAGAAGGAGTTTATGCTGCTGGAATGGTTTGAGATGGAATGGATTAAGTATTTGGAGCATTTTGACCACTTAAAAGGCCATTTAACTATTAATTGACTTTTTGACCTATCAATGAGTTAATAATTGCTAAGGTGACATGTAGGAAGGTTTGATGAGATGTCTTAGAGGGAGTTTGATGCTAAAAAATTAAAATTTGAATGCATTGGTACATATGAATGGGGTGTTTGACCAAGTAATAGTGATTTGACTTAGTCAAACTCATTATGATTTGATTGACCAATGATTAAAACATATTGGAGATATGAATTGAAATTGATTTGAGGCTTGATAAAATTTGGAAAGTATGAGTTGATTGCATGGAACCATTCGACTATATATTGACCTAATTTGACCAACATTGATAGTTTGACCAAATCAAGTCAAGTATAATTTACCTCATGATGGGTTTGGAGAGACTCAAGGTATGCAATTGAATGATCTTGAAGGTTTGAAAAGCTTGATAGGATTGGATTTAACTATATTTTATAAACTGATCCTATATTGACTAGATCTAATCAGACATGAGTCTAGTTGACCAAGGCAACTATTGACTGGGTCTAGGGACCAATCAGGTCAAATTTTCCAAAAAGGATGCTCAAGGGATTTTGATGAGGTTTAGAATGGATTTGATATTTGATTGAATCTAAACAGGCTTAATGGTCAATCTGGCAACCATGGTTGACTTGGTCAACTAAGTCAAACTAGAAGTTGGGTTTGGGCTTAATAAGTTTGATTTGATCATTGAAAATTAATTGATGTGGTCTCATGTACTAGAAGTGTCATTTCAGTCAAAATGATCATTTAGATTTTTAAGGGGCCATTTATAGTGATTTATTTTATGGTGGCACAATACTGACGATAAAAATATAATTTAAAGATCCATTACTTGATATAATATTATTGGAGTTAGAAAAAGATGTTAATACTCTCATATACAAGTACACCATAAGAAATACCATTGAAGTAGGGGATTTACTGATTATGCTTGGCTTGAGTGAAGGGTACCAAAATATAGCCCAAGTAGGCATTTTAAGGTATGTCAATTAATTTAATTTTAGCCATTTTTATTTTATAATATTTTTAAAAATATTTATTATTATTTTTATCCAGCTATAAATATCTACAAATTAATGCAAATATAACAATAAACATCATAATTAATTGTATTGCACCAAATGTAACTTCTTGTTTTATTTAAATATCTTACATGTTAAATATTGTATAATTTATTATTAATTATAAATAAAAATATCATCTAAATAATTCTATAAATATTATTAAGAGTTTTTTATTTTTATTTTTTATTTAAGGGAATTGCTAGTGGCTTACTAGTTGACCAAGATCGTATAGCCATAAGAATGATGCAACGTAGAGCTGGTTCATTTAGATTTGCTATTTCACTTGTACTAATATTAAATAGGATGACTCAATTTATTAAAATGAAATATTTTCTCTTATTTGATTATAAATAATTTATCTTTAATAATTATATAATATTATAATTTTTTATAATTTTTTATAATTATCTAGCTTATCTTTACAAACAAGACGGCATATTATTAGATTTTAAATGTAAAGTAAGTTTAATGCTCGGACATGTTATATTTTTTTTAATGAGCCTAGTTCATATTACTATCTTTTAGGAATAAATATATCTTTTGAACTTCTCTACAGAATATGGTTATTGACCTTATTTTTATGTGAGGTCATTAGGGCTCATCCAGAGTTCTACATGTTGATCTGATGGTTACAAATCATCTAGGTGTTAATAATCTTGATTTCAATCTAGACTTCAATTAATCCTCTAGTCAACTTCAATCCATATTTCAAACCAAAATTCAAGTCAATCCTCAATCCAGACTTCAATTCAAATTCTAATCCATACCTTAGTCCAGATTAAATCATTAATTCAAACTTCAATCCAAAACTTCAATCAACCCTCAATCAAGCTTTAACCCTATCTATCAGAGATAAATAAATCACCATGCAGATTTGATGTTCTGATATTTTATAATTGAATGCTACATTGAGAATAGAGCACTATTTCGGGAGACTAACACAATATTCTATAATAGATTTAATGTCAAAATAAGGTTCTGGAAAATAATATTTTTATAAAGATAATATAAAGAATAACATATTATCTCAAAAGATGAATATAAAATAATATATAATGGGTTTAAAAATAGAAATAGAGTTTTAAAAATCTACTCATTCTTTTAATTAGATGCAACAAGAGGAATATTATATCATCTTAATGGATGAATAAAATATTATTTAAAACATCCAAAAATAAGAACTGGTTTTATGAAATTTATCATTTCTAATTTCAAATATAATAAGAAAAATATCATGTCATCTAGGAAGATGATAATGACATTCTACAAGTATATTTAAAAGTTCAAATGAGTTTGAAAAAAATCTGAATTTCCAGAGATTTTTTTCTTATTTTATAGAAATAAAATAAGATTTATTTTAATCTAGAATTCTCAAATCCCTATATGGGCAAGCCCTTATAGTTAATTACATCCTAGGATGGGACCTCTTAGGAAAAATCTCAATTCAAGTAGCAATTTCAAACCCTTTGGCCAGCTCCCTTGATGCTTGTCATCTGTCCCAAATGGTTAGAAAGGCAGGGGATAGAACATGGTAAATATAATGAGGTGTAAATGGGTTTTTATCCTTACATGAGCATTTGGGGTGATTAGGCTTAGCTTAAACCTAATAAAAGGGTTAGAATTGGTTTAGGAAAACTCGAGAAGGAGTTTAGGCTTCTAGAATGGTTTGAGATGGGAGGGATTGAGTATTTGGAGCAATTTGACCACAAAGAATACCATTTAACTTTTCCTTATTTATTTGACCAATCAATGAGTCAAAAATTACTGAGGAGGCATGTAGGAAGGTTTGATGAGATGTCTTAGAGGGAGTTTGATGCTAGGAAATTAAAGTTTAAATGCATTGGTACATATGAATGGGGGGGTTGACCAAGTTATAGTGAGTTGACTTGGTCAAGCTCATTATGATTTGACTCACCAATGATTGAAACATATCTGTGATATGATTGAAATTAATTTGAGGCCTGATAAAAGTTGGAAAGTATGAGTTAATTGCATGGAATGGTTTAACTATATATTAACCTAATTTGACCCACTTTGATAGTTTGACTACATCAAGTCAAGTATAATTTGCCTCAAGATGGATTTGGAGAGATTCAAGGTATGTAATTGAATGGTCTTGAAGGTTTGAAAAGCTTGATTGGAGTGGATTTAACTAAATATGGTGAACTGATCCTATATTGTGTAGATCTAACCTGACATGGGTCTGGTTGATGAAGTTAACTATTGATTGGGTCAGGGGACCAATCAGGTCCAAATCACCAAAAAGGATGGTCAAGGAGTTTTGATGAGGTTTACAATAGATTTGAAGTTTGATTGAATATTAATAGGCTTAATGGTCGATCCGGTCAACCATGGTTGACTTGGTCAACCAAGTTAAACTAGGAGTTGGGTTTAGTCTCAATAAGTTTGATTTGATCATTAAAAATTAATGGATCTGGTCTCATGGACTGGAAAGGTCATTTCAGTCAAAGTGACTATTTAGACCTTTAAGGGGCCATTTGGTTAATAAGGGTTGGCTTCATCAACCAGGTCAGTCTACGGGCAGGGTTTGGGTCCAATAGGTTCAAAATGATGTTTTGGATCTAATAAAGGTGGTTCCATATAATGATGAGGTCATTTGTATTGAAATGACCATTTAAGCCATTAATAATTTGGTCAAAATAGGTTGACTTGGTCAACCAGGCTTAACCAAGGTTTGAATATGAGTCTAATATAAGTTTAATGGTGTTTGGGATGCATTAGAGGATATTTTAAGGTTTGATTTGATTGGGCCATGTTGAAGTTTGAATGAAACTTTAATTTTATCCTTAAGGGGTATTTTGTTCATTTGGCCCCCTGGTCAATTGTGGGTCAACTTTGGTCCAACAAAATACAGTTTAATGCTTAACATATCATACCCAAGGTTATGGACATTATCAAAATTCTTAGGGAAAGTGCCAAGATCAAATTTTATGAAGTGGCAGGTCAAGTGGTGTAGGCCATAATAATTTGAATATTTTATTACCTTTGGAATTTAATTCAATTTTTGGGGTTCGAGATCTCAGATTACGCTCAAATTTAGAGGGTTGACCCTAAGGAATACCAAATTAATATGCGATTGATAGATCATGAATCAGAGGTCATTTAATTGGGTTTTGAAGTGATTAAAAAATCACTCAAAAGGGATTTTAAGACAAAGGCCCTTAACCTTGGATTTTGATTTGGAATCCTAGATTTGAGCTAAATTTTGAATTTAACTAATTGAATTTGAATTATTCAAATCAATCATAATCAATTAAATTATTGTTATTGGTTGGATAAGATTAAAGCTTGGTTAGAGACTAGATTAAAGGTTGATTGAAGTTTTAGATTTTTAAATTAATAATTGAATTAAAGTCTAGGTTAGAGTCTGGATTAAGGTTTGGATTATGATTTGAATTAATGTCTGTATTAAGGATTGACTTAAAGCTTAGATTAAAGTTGGCTAGAGGCTGGATTGAAGTCTAGATTAAATTTAAGATTTAAATCTAGATGATTGATACCAAGATGATTGTTAACCATCAGATCAATAAGTAGAAATCTGATGGGTCCTAGTAACCTCATATAAAATTGATGTTAATAATAATGATATATAGGGAAGTTTAGAAGATATATTAGTTTCTAAAATATAGTAATATGAACTAGGTCACGAATAAATATAATATGTCAAAGCATTAAACTTGCTTTACATTTAAAATCTGGTAATATGTAGTCTCACTTATAATGATAAGTTAATTATTCTGCTGTAAATAAATAACTGCAAAAAATCAAAATAATAACCATAATATTATATAATTATAAAAGATAAATTATTTATAATTAATTAAGAGAAAATACACTATTTTAAAAAATTGAGTCATCCTATTCAATATGAGTCCAAGTGAAATAACAAATCCAAATGGACAAGCTCCACCATGCATCATTCTAATGGCTATTCCATCTTGGTTAACTAATAAGCTAACAAAAATTTCCTAAAATAATAAATAAAAACTCCTAATAATATTTATAGAATTATATAGATAGTATTTTTTATTTATAATTAATAATAAATTTTATAATATTTAATATGTAAGATTTTAAATAAAAGAAAAACTTACATTTGGTATAATATAATTATTTATGAAACCGATTATCATATTTATATTAACATATAGATCTTTATAGCTAGATAAAAATTGTAAATAAAATATTTTTTAAAATAATATAAAATAAAAATGGATAAAATTCAATTAATTTAACATTGTTAAAATGCCTTCTTGGATTATATTTCGGTACCCTTCACTTGAGCCAAGTATAATCAGTAAATCCCCTACTTCAATTATATTTCTTAAGGTGTACTTGACTATGAGAGTATTAACATCTTTTTTTAACTTCAGTATTGCTATATGAAATAGTGGAACTTTAAATTATACTTTTGCTGTCAATATTATGCCATCATATAATATAGTATGAATCTATATTAAAAAAATTAAAATAGTAAAGTCATAAATTAAAAAGAAATACTACTTGGATAAAAACAAAGATTTTTAGATAAGTATATATTACATGCAATATTTACGAAAAAATTTAACTGTTGAAGAAAATAGTAAAATGTATTTTTTTTACATTTAATATTCTACTATATTTTATAAAAAATAAAATGGTAACATGTCGTTAAAAGATTTTTCTTCCACACCTAAGCCGAGCTTTGACTTATCATTATTTTTAAATTCTTATGATCATATGTAAAATATAATAAAAATTATATTTCCATATTTTAAATAAAAAAATAAATTTATAAATAAATAATAATTCAGTTTTAAGATGTATAACAAATGGCAGTACTACTTACTAAATGATATCGAATGCCAATTCTTTACAAATATTGATAATCTCTAAACATATTTTCTAACATAAAAATGATATATCAGTTAACGAACAAGTCCCATCATATTTTTTAGAATTTTTTTTAAACTTTGAAAGAAAAAAAAGATAAATATAGATATAGATAGTGATTTCAACCATTGCTAAATTAGCCGGTGGTTTGCGAACCACTGCTATAAAATATTATAATAGCTTTAACTTTTTTATGGTAAATTTAGCTACTGTTAAAATCATTATCTATAACTATATATAGCGGTGGTTTTAAAATCACTGTTATACTACTATGAAAATATTAACTTTTTTATAATGATTCATTTTATGATGGCACAATACTGATGACAAAAGTTTAATTTAAAGATCAAGTACTTAATATAGAATTACTGAAGTTAGAAAAAGATATTGATACTCCCATAGCCAAGTATAACTTAAGAAATACTATTTAAGTAGGAGATTTACTTATTATGCTTGGCTAGAGTGAACGGTACCGAAATATAGCCCAAGTAGGTATTTTAAGGTATGTAAATTAATTTAATTTTAGTCATCTTTATTTTATAATATTTTTAAAAATATTTATTTTATAATTTTTATCCAACTATAATAATGTACATATTAATGCAAATATGACAATTGACTTTATAATTAATTACATTATACCAAATATAAGTTTTTCTTTTATTTAAATGTCTTGCATATTAAATATTGCATGATTTATTATTAATTACAAATAAAATGCACTATCTAAATAATTCTATAAATATTATTAGGAGTTTTTTATTTTTTATTTAAGGGAATTTTTTAGTGGCCTATTAGTTGACCAAGATGGAATAAGCACTATAATGATGCAACGTAGAGCTGATTCATTTGGATTTGATATTTCATTTGTAATAATATTGAATAGGATGACTCAATTTATTAAAATAGAGTATTTTCTCTTAATTGATTAAAAATAATTTATCTTTAATAATTATGTAATATTATAATTTTTATTTCAATTTGTTATAGTTATGTATTTATAATATAACAACTAGCTTATCTTTATAAGTGAGATGACATATTATCAGATTTTAAATGCAAGACAAGTTTAATACTCCGACATGTTATATTTCTTCATGAGGCTAGTTGGTATTGCTATCTTTTAGGAACTAATATATCTTTTAAACTTCTCTAAAGAATATGGTTGTTGACCATATTGTTATGTGAGGTCATTCGAACTTATCCAGACTTCTACATGTTGATCGGATAGTTGATAATCATCTAAGTGCCAATCATCTAGATTTTAATCAAGAATTTAATCTAGACTACAATGCAGCCTCCAATCAATTTCAATCCAGACTTCAACTTAATCATCAATCCAGACTTCAATTCAAATGCCAATTTAGACCTTAATCTAGACTTCAATCTAAACTTTGATTCAAACTTCAATCCAAAACTTTAATCAACCTTCAATCAAGATTTAATCCTATCTATCAGAGAAAAATAAATTGTCATATAGATTTGATGTTATGATATTTTGTAATTGAATACTGCATTGAGAATAGAATACTGTCTGAGAAGACTGACATAATATCCTACGATAGATTCAATGTCAAAATAAGATTTAAAAATAATATTTTTATAAATATAATCCAAAGAATAACATATCATCTCAAAAGATGAATATGAAATTCTATATAATGTATTTAAAAATAGAAATTGAGTTTTAAAAATTTAGTCATTCTTCTAATTAGATGCAACAAGAAGAATATTATATCATCTAGATGGATGAATATAATATTCTTTAAAACATCAAGAAATAAGAATAGGTTTTATAAAATTCATCATTTCTAATATCAAATATAATAAGGAAATATCATGTCATCTAGAAATACGATAATAACATTCTATAAGTATATTTAAAAGTTGAAATGAGTTTGAAGAGAAATTTACATTGCTAGAGATTTTTTCCCTACTTTATAGAAATAAAATAAGATTTATTTTAATCTAGAGTTCTCAAATCAATATAAGGGTAAGCCCCTATAAATAATTATATCCAAGGATGGGTGCTCCTAGGAAAACGCTAAATTAAAGTAGTAATTTCATACCCTTTGGCCAGCTCCCTTAATGCTTATCATCTGTCCCAAACGGTTGGAAAGGCAGGGGATATGTTATGGTAAAGATAATGATATGTAAAGGGGGTTTTATCCTCACATGAGCATTTAGGATGATTAGGCTTATCTTAAACCTAATATAAGGGTTAGAACTAATTTAGGAAAACTATAGAAGGAGTATAGGCTATTGGAATGGTTTGAGATGGGAGAGATTAAGTATTTGGTCATTTGGCTCCCCTAGTCAATAGTGGGTTAACTTGGATCCAACAAAATGCAGTTTAATATTTAACATATCATAATAAAGGCTATGGAGATTATCAAATGTCTTTGGGAAGGTCTCAATTTCAAATTCTACTAAGTGGCTGGTCTGGTGGTATAAGTCATAAATATTTGAAGATTTTATACCCTTTGAAATTCAATTCAATTTCTGGGACTAGAGATGTCAGATTAGGCTTAAATTTGGAGGGTTGACCCTAGGGACATGCCAAATTAATATGCGATTAATAAATCATGAATCGGGGGTCATTTGATTGGATTTTGAAGTGATTAAAAAATCACTCAAAAAGGGTTTTAAGATAAGAGCCCTTAACCTTGGATTTTGGTGTTGAATGGATTTAAGCTAGATTCTAATTTTAATTGATTGAATTTGAATTATTCAAATCAATCATAATCACTTGAAGGATTATTATTGGTTGGATAAGATTGAAGATTGACTGGAGACTAAATTGAAGGTTAATTGAAGTTTTGGATTGAAGTTTGAATCAATGATTAAATTGAAGACTAGGTTGGAGTCTGGAATAAGGTCTAGATTGTAATTTGAATTAAAGTCTAGATTGAGGATTGACTGAAAGTCTAGATTTAAATTGATTGGAGGTTAGATTGAAGTTTAGATTGAATTCTGGATTGAAATCTAGATGATTGATACCAAGATGATTGTCACCAAGATGATTGTCAACCATCAGATCAATAGATAGAAATTTGGATGGGTCTTAGTAACCTAATACAAAAATGTGGTTAACAATCTTGATATGTAGATAAGTTTAAAAGATATATTAGTTCCTAAAAGATAGAAACATAAACTATGCTCATGAAGAAATATAACATGTCAGAGTATTAAAATTACCTTGCATTTAAAATCTGGTAATATGCCGTCTCACTTGAAAAGATAAGTTAATTGTTCTGCTGTAAATAAATAACTACAAAAAATTGAAATAAAAATTATAATATTATATAATTATAAAATAAAAATAATTTGTTATCAATTAAGAGAAAATGTACCATTTTCATAAATTGGGTCATCCTATTCAATATTAGTCTAACTAAAATAGCAAATCCAAATGTAGCAGCTCTGTGTTACATCATTCCAATGGCTATTCCATCTTGGTCAACTAATAAGCCAAAAAGAATTTCCCGAAATAAGAAATAAAAATCCCTTAATAATATTTATAGAATTATTTAGATAGTATTTTTTATTTATAATTAATAATAAATTTTATAATAATTAATATATAAGACATTTAAATAAATACAGAACTTATATTTGGTGTAATACAATTAATTATGAAGTCAATTGTCATATTTATATTGACATGTAGATCTTTATAGCTAGATGAAAGTTATAAAAAAATATTTTAAAATAAAAATGACAAAAATTAAATTAATATAATATCGTTAAAATGCCTGCATGGGCTATATTTTGATACCCTTCACTCGAGCCAAGCATAATCAATAAATTTTCTACTTCAATGATATTTTTTAAGGTGTACTTAGCTTAAGAGAGTATAAACCTCTTTTTCTAACTTCAATAATGTTATATTAAATAGTGGATCTTTAAATTATACTTTTTCTATCAGTATTATGCCATCATAAAATGTAGCATAAATCTACATTATAAAAATTAAAATAGTAAAGTCATAAATTAAAATAAATAATATTTGGATAAAAATAAAGATATTTAAATAAGTATATATTACATGTAATATTTATGATAAAATTAAAATTTTGAAAAAAATAGTAAAATTTGATTTTCTTACCTTTAATATTCTACTATATCTTAAAAAAAATATAATGGTAACATATCACTAAAAGATTTTTCTTCCACAGTCAACCCGAGCTTTGACTTATCATTATTTTTGAATTCTTATGACCATCTGTAAAATATAATAAAAATTACATTTCTAATATCATAATATAAATTAAAAAATAAATTTATAAATAATAATAAGCTTACATAATTTAGTTTCAAGATGTATAACTCATGGCAATGCTGGTTACTGAATGATATCTTATGATAATTCTTGCAAAAGTTGATCATCTTCTAAACATATTTTCTAAGATAAAAAATGATATATTAACTAATGAATAAGCCCCATCATACTTTTTAGAATTTTCTTTAAACTTTGAAAGTAAAAAAAAAAAGAGATAAAAATAGATATAGATAGTGGTTTCAACTGCCGCTAAATTAGCCGACTGTTTACGAACCATTGCTACAGAATATTGTGGTAACTTTAACTTTTTGATGGTGAATTTAGTAGTGATTCAAACCGCTGTCTATATCTATATATAGCGGTGGTTTTAAAATTGTTGTTATACTACTGCAAAAATATTAACTTTTTTTACAGTGATTTATTTTATAATAACACAATATTGACGACAAAAGTTTAATTTAAAGATCCGCTACTTGATATAGTATTATTGGAGCTAAAAAAAAGATGTTGATACTCTTATAGCTAGGTAAAACTTAAGAAATACAATTGATGTACGAGATTTACTGATTGAGCTTGGCTCAAGTGAAGGGTATCGAAATATAGCACAAGTAGGCATTTTAAGGTATGTAAATTAATTTAATTTTAGCCATTTTTATTTTATAATATTTTTAAAAATATTTAATTTATCATTTTTATCTAGCTATAAAGATTTACATAGTAATGCAAATATAATAATCGACATTATAACTAATTGCATTGCACTAAACATAATTTTTTATTTTATTTAATTATCTTGGATATTAAATATTACATAATTTATTATTAATTATAAATGAAATATCATCTAAGATATTCTATAAATATTATTAAGAGTTTTTTATTTTTCATTTTTTATTTAATGGAATTTCTAGTGGCTTACTAGTTGATCAAGATGGAATAGCCATTGGAATGATGCAATGTGGAGCTAGTCCATTTGGATTTGCTATTTCAGTTGTACTAATATTGAATAGGATGACTCAATTTATTAAAATGAGATATTTTCTCTTATTTGATTATAAATAATTTATCTTTTATAATTATATAATATTATAATTTTTCTTTAATTTTTTATAATTATCTATTTATAGTAGAATAATTAGCTTATCTTTATAAGTGAGACAATGTATTACTAGATTTTAAATACAAGATAAGTTTAATGCTCAGACATGTTATATTTTTTTTCATGAGCCTACTTCATATTACTATCTTTTAGGAACTAATATATCTTCTGAACTTCTCTACAGAACATGGTTGTTGATCTTATTTTTGTGTGAGGTTATTAGGGCTCATCCAGACTTCTACATGTTGATCTGATGGTTGAAAATTATCTTGGTGTCAATCTTCTAGATTTCAATCTAGACTTCAATTCATTCTCCAATCAACTTCGATCAAGACTTCAAATCAGACTTCAAGTCAATTCTCAATCCAGACTTCAATTCAAATCCTAATCTAGACCTTAATTCAGAGTCTAATCTAGACTTCAATTCAATCATTGATTCAAACTTTAATCCAAAACTTCAATCAACCTTCAATCCTATCTATTAGAGAAAAATGAATCGCCATACAGATTTAATGTTCTCATATTTTGTAATTGAATACTACATAGAGAATAGAGTACTATCTCAGGAGACTGACACAATATTCTATAATGGATTCAATATCAAAATAAGATTTTAGAAAATAATATTTTTGTAAAGATAATATAAGGAATAACATATTGTTTTGGCCTTTGTATTTGTTCTGCTGATTGAAGGAAGTGGAATATTGTTTCATCTAAGCCGAAGTTTGTTAGTGCTTTGTTCTTTGATGTTCAAGGTATGTTTGTTGAAGGATTGAAGGATGTGGAGGCTTCAGATACAGGAGCTTTAGATGTGAAGTTGTTGTTTAATCTCCTCATATTACCTGAAATGTATTTTGGTAAGAATGGGAAGATCAGAGAAGTCGTTCTTGAGGCTTCTTGGGATTGTATTATTGGCATTGGCAGGGACGGCTTTATTGTCTCCGATTGCTACCGTTCCAAGTTTGCTGCTGGGGATAAAGATTGTCGCTTAGGGATCAGGGCTGAATTTCATTGGCGTTGGGAGTTCAGTTCCTTGAAGATTTATTTCTTGTCTGGTTGTTTTGGAGATGGTCCAAGGATTGATGATAGCACCTTTGGCGAGTTTTCTGTTGTTGAGAGGGATTTTATGGTTTTTCTTTTTTTAGTTGACTGTTGTTTTTATGGTTTCTGTGTTGGTTTTTATTTGCATAATGGAATTTGAGTAATGGTATTTGGGATTCCTACTATTTTTTACTTTTTATCAATCTGGGAACTCTGGGATACTAACCAACCTTTTAGGTTGTTTAATATTTCGTATCCCCATCACCCCAGTTGGTTTAAAGTAAGAAATAGTGGATCTCAGTTTCATTATGATAGTTTCATTCTGTCAAATAATTTTTTCAATAATGTTTCTTTTCCTTTGTTTGGATTGGGAACTAGTAGTTTTATTTTCTTTCTAGCTTGTATTAGGTTTTTTACTTCTATTTTTTAATGCTAATTGCATTCCTTCAATAAAAAAAGAAAGAAATCTTTACTAATAAATTAAAATTCAACACCCCGTCATGGAGCAGAACTTAAACATTATAGGAAAATCCAATAATTCATAGAAAAATTCATTTTTTTAAAGCTATTATAATATGAGGTTTTCCAAAAGAAGGGATAAAACCAAGATTTCTTATACATTAGTTATTGGAAATTAAATAATTATGATAGATTTCTATAAGTTTTGGCAATAATTAAAAAAAGAGATAATATAAATCTGTGAATTTTTTTTTTACACGGACAACTGTCTTCTTCACATTTGTTGTTTATCTTATGTAAAAAATGGAAAAAAAATCAACTACTATTTTCAACTATGGAGAGAACGAAACATGGCAAGATCAAGATATTTCAAATTACCTGAGAAAGGATGAAGCACGGATTATACACCAATTGTGTTGAACTTTTCAAGTAAATAAGAAAGATTGAGGCGAGCTGAATCATATGTGTGCAGAAATTCTTATGGACTTCTTCATGGGATTTGGTGTTGTGCTAATGCAAGAGTCGAAGTGGAGAAGCAAGTCTTCATACGGGCAAGAACAAAGAGCACGGTAGGAGAGGGAAAGATCCAGACAGATTTCACAAAAAAGAAGAAGGTGCATGAATAGCTCTTGCATGCCTCCTATGCCGCACGCAAGGATAGGGAGGATTCTCCAAAAATAGGAAGGGGAAGAGGTAGAAAATCGTGTCTTGAACTGTCCTTACTCCCCCTTCTTAATCGCCTAAAATGTTGCCAAAACCGCCCCTCTTTGTTTTAAATTTAAAAGAACGGCGGTGAAATGATGGCTTTAATTGAATTCAAATAAAATTGCAGGTTAAATTTTAATTAATTAATTTTAAAAGATATAGAGAACCAATTTTAATGAGATTGATGTGTTAACTAGTTTAATTGCATGTGCACATGATTAAATGCATGTAAATAAAATTTGTAAAATAAAAATTAATATTTTAAAAATTTTAATGATATTTTCTTTGTTAAAAGATAATATTATTATTTTTATGTTCTATATCCTTATAAGTAAATCTAATTGTTAATTATATTAATAAAAAGTTATATATTTTTCTTAAAATTATTGTATTGAAAATATACGAAGATTATATAGTGTTGTTATAGAAACAATATTATAAGGGATCTATTTGTTTGAATTCACATTATCCTAGCAGAAATAAAGAGAAGAAACCACTATGAAGAAAAATTATCTGCACTTGATGAAAAACAAGAAAGAAAGTAATATAATATATAAAACATGCATTTAAAATCATAAAAATCAAATTGAAATTTTTTTTTGTTACGTTAAAATTTTTTTAATTAAGTTATTTAAAAAAATTGGAAAATTGAAGTATAATTTTATTTTTTAAGAAGAAAAAAATTAACATGTAATTAAATTATCAAAAATATTTTTATTCAATAAATAGTTTCATTTTTAAATATTAAAAATTTAAATAAAAATTTAACTTTTATTATGACAAGAAGGTTCATTTATTTTACTACACTTGGTGGAATAAACACTTATTATTGTTGTTGTAGCACTGAAACTAATCCAAATAAAACAAAATTTTAGCTTAAGTAGACCTAAAATTTGAGTAGAAACTTCATGCCAAATATATTATTAGAGAAAGTATTATGTACGGATAGCATCGACTAATATCTACTAACTACTAACCAAAAGTTTCTACACAATATAGCACACAATCATATTTTCATCATTAACTATCTGCAGATTAATCATCTCCGCCTAACAATTTCATCAAAAATTGGCATTTTGCATCTCTAATTGGAGGTTTGCATGAAGGTGGACAATACTCATGGTTTATAAAATTTTAAATTATGAAATAGAGATCAATTCTCTTTAAAAAGTATCAAACAAAACTGTGTTCAATAACTAATAATTATCATTTAGATATTAAATCTGAAGCAGAATTGTTAAAAGTTGGATGAAAAATTGCAGGAAACATGCAGTTCTTACAAATTGCCCAAGAATAAACGCATGGGAATTACACAAAAATATCATAATTACACAATAATCTATAAAGCTGAAGGGCATCAAATGAAATAACAATTCCATAACAACCAACTCTAAATATTTTGAACCCAATAAAGACCTTTATTTTCCATTGAGACAAGCCACAATCCCTCACATCTCAAGCCCACACTTCTCAACAGTGATAAGCATTTCCCATGCCAAGGGCATTTGAAAATATGATCAAATGGCTTGGTAATCCTACTTTCCTTCCATTGACTCTTGGTATGATTTAATTGACGAAAGGCCTTTTCCATGGTTCATCAAAATACCTTTGTAGAGTTGAAGAAAAAGATAAGCTCAAAGAAACTATTTTAGGTAGCAAATACATTAAACATCAAATAAAAGGTCATATATATCACAATTATCTAGAGCCGACTTTGAGGTAATCAAAATTTTGTTTCTAATAAACTTAGAGGGGAAAGGGGTAGCTCCAAGAAAATGAACTCAATAATATTAAGAATGACTTTATCTTGGTCGAAAAGAACCTATATCAAAGAATCATAAATATAATTCAAAATTTCTCATGACCATTATTTGAGGAACAAAATGACTTTCAATTTTATATGCATATAATTGATATAAGCATCTTGATAAAAAGAATCCAATGTGTCTTAGATAGCTCAATTATTATTTCATTAAAACATCAGAATGCATAAAAAACATTAAATAACCAACTCTAAAATAATTGCAATATCATGATTTCTACTAGAAATGATCAAAATAACCACCCTAGAAATCCTTATATATTCTTTCTAACCACATAATCCAATGGAGGAATGTCTCTGCTAGGGTTTTCTCATGCCCTAGCCATCGCCTGGGAATCCTCTGTCACCTGCACCAGGGAAGTCTTTCTCCCTTAGCTCTATGTTTTGGTTGTTTCCGTGTTCAGTTTTTATGGTGCCTCCCCGTCTCAAGGACCCTGATTTTTTAAATGGGTCAGCTTCTTCCCTCTCTTTTAAGGCTGCTTTATCTGGTGCTTCTCCTAACTGATCTTCTTTTCTTGATCTTAAAATTTCTTCTCATTATGGGTTACCAGCTTTGTGGATTTCAGTTGAGGAAATCCAGTCACTCGTAGCTCCTTTTGAATTCGAGCTTGTGGGAAAGTTTCTTGGTCGTAGGCCATCTATCGATGCTATTAGAAATTTTTTTTTCAACCTAAAATTTAATGGTGACTATTCTATTACCGTCCTCAATCCCCAAAATGTTTTGATTAAGCACTTTAATGACATTGATTACTATAGGGTTTTTGTTCATCATTCATACTTTGTGAGTAATTATTTTATGAAACTGGTCAAATGGATGCCTTTCTTGGACATTGATATTAAGTCTCTTATCATCCCCATATGGATCTCATTTTTGAATATCAGGCCTCACCTTTTCACTCCTCATATTCTACATGCCCTTGGTTCCCCTCTTCGGTAGACCTTTAAAGACTAATAATGTGACTTCTTCTGGCTCGAGGCCCTCTGTAGCTTGTGTCTTTGTGGAATTAGATGTAACTAAATAATTCCCTAATAAAATTTGGGTTCGCCCAGTGAATTTAGGTTACATACAGCATGTGATTATGGATGAATTCCTTGCTTACTATGTGCATTATAACTGATTGGGTAATTCAAAGGTTGAATGTTCTATTTTACATCCGCACCTTAAAAATTCAACTTATGCTATCCCTCCTCATTCTGTTTAGCCCTCAAATGATGTGTTGCATGGGTGTGTGGAATTCTCTATGGGCTTCCTTTGGCTGTGTATATTTCATCTGAACATGCTCCTTTGTCCTCTATTGGCATTATTATTTTGGATACTGGTGTCAATGATTTGGAGCTGGATTTAGGTAGTGACGGGTCTTGTGCTGATAAGGATTTGGCTCTAGAGTTGGATCCTGCTAATGTAGTTGTAGGGAATGATGCTGGTAAGGATGGGGTGCCTTCAGCTTTAGATTACCCTAACATGGATGGTGTGGTAGGTCATGATGTCTCTTTGAATGCCAACAATTATTTCATTAACCTTATGGCTAGTCATACTTATGCTGAGGATGTGGATGTGTTAGGTGATAAATCTATTTTTTTTGGTTCATGAGGGTGCTGAAGCTTCGGAGGAGCAGGGGATTTTTGATGATGTGAGTCCTGGGATGCAAAGTTCACTCATTAATTCTATGGTGCCTCTAGTTGATGTTCCAATTTTTGTTGTCTCAAATGCTGATATGTTAGCTCACCTTCATAGGGATGATGTTGTGAGGCAAGGTGATTGGCTCAAGAATAGCAATTCTTCAGTTAGTGGTGAGGAAATTAATGAGTTGGATTTCGTTGCTCGGGAAAACTTTCACTTAAGTCTCCTTCAAGTTGCGGATGTTGGTTTTCTCAAAAATAGTGCTAAGCGTAGAAAATGTAAACCTAAAAAGAAATGATAATTTCTTTAGTTTTATGGTTACTCTTGCTATGTTGGTTTTGCTGTGATGGATTTGGGTCAGGACAATGATGAAGTAGGTCTCCTGCAATCACCTCGAACAGCCATGGCTTGGTAGGCAACCTTGGTGGTTCTGTACTTGGAATTTTGGCTGTTTCCTTATTTTCCTCCTTGGCCCATGTCTGGCAACCAGGTGGCGGTCTAAGTCCAATTGACTTTGTGATTTTTCCTTCTTGATTTTGTTCAACTTGTTTGGACCTGCTGTTTACTGTATTTTTTGGCTATATTCTCGATCTATGTGGCCATTCATTGGTCTTGTGGTGTATTACTCCTTATATCTAATGGATTTTATTTTGGAAAAAAAAAATCACATAATCTAGTAAATCATTTGTCTTTCCATACATGATTTATAACAAAGAATACATTTGGAGAAGCAAAGAGAGGTTTATAACAAGACCATAGAACAAACACCTTTTGCTACATTAGTTTATAGATTTGTTTAAAGTCTGTTTATAATTATTTTCCATATATATTTTCCAGCAATGTTTCACATCGATAAAATTAATATATTTTTCCATATAGCATGTGGAAAAAAGAATATTGTAGTGAATAAGAAGATGCTGGTTCAACATCATAATGACTTGGTGTAAATTGAGATGTGTTATAATAATGAGTGAGCTCATTTGATTGAAGGAAGATTGTTTTATTTATAGTTTTTTTTTGTTGGGGGGTATGGGGGACGGGGGGGGGGGGGGGGGGGCTTGATGGGGAGAGGTCAAATAAAATAGAAATATCTTATGATTAGAAAGTATTATAAAAAAGTTCTCAAACTATATAAATGAATGTGAATAAAATACACATATGCTATAGAATTTCCTTTTTAAGTTGAGTGGTACTCCAAAATTTGAATAATGTCTAAGCAGCTCGCAAAATATACAAAAGCAATTCAGTACAGATAAATTCATTACCTATATGAAATTTGTTCAGAGCAAAGTTTTCAAACTCTATAAATGAATGTCAATAAAATACACATATGTTATAAACTTTCCTTTTTTAAATTGAATGGTACTCATAATGACTAAGCAGTTACAAAAATATACAAAAGCAATTCACCACAGATAAATTTATTACCTAATCTTTGAAGTCAAAAGAGTATAGATCCTTTGAAGTTAAAAGAGTATAGATCCAGAAGGTAGAGAAATAAGATTTCAATAATAAACTATGAAGAACTTAGGAGAAAATTTGAAATTGTCGGCAAGCTTGACATGGTGAAACAAAGAGCTTTAATAACACAAATAGAGTTGCAATCTATATCCTTTAAAAAGAATAATAATGTTAAAAATAGAAATATTCCAAATAATTACAAAATCACATAGTTCCTCATACCCTCATTTAGCTAACTCATTTTAAAACAAGATGCCAAGTAATACTTGATCACATTTTTTTTCTTTGTTCAAGCAATAATTGATTGCCTTGCATTGCAACACCAATATTTTTTATCCACTTCATTGATCTCTTCCTATAAAAAATTTCAAAATAATTAACTCAATTGACAAACTATGAAAATGCAGAAAGAGCTACAAGAACTTATAATGCCCAAATTGTGTGCACTTATGGTTTCCAAGAATCCATCAAAATCTCAACCTTCATCACCACTATTCTCTGTAGGATTTGAGTCGATCGCTCTTGAGAATGGTGCAATGTTAAGCTCTACCTCTTCTTCTTCCTGAAGAATTTCTTTCTGCTGATTGAGAAACTCTTTAAGGATCTTCAAGCTGAGATCGGAGGATGTCAACTGAGTCTAGGGTAACAAAAAGTTGATAATATTTATTTTGTAGAATGAGAAGAAGGAAATAGAGAAAGAAAAATACAAAATTATGAAAGATTGCCATATTTCCCTTCTGGTGCTGCTTAGGATGTCGAGTAGTCTTCTTCGATGAGATGGAGTGGTCATCCACATCAAGAGGCGCTTAGTGTTGTGGCTTCTGCTGTGGCGTAGATTGCTGCTTCTGCTTCTTCCCAACCATGGCTATTTGGATGCAAAATTTGAGTAGGATTTAGCCTAAATCCCACCAAATAAAAGAAAATATAACTTTTAGGGGCTTTTTGGCAATAGGATTTATGCAGAATTTGAGCAGTATTTAGTATAAATCTTGCCAAACAGGAATATTTTGGGAAAATTATTAGGTGCCAAGACGTACGTCGGGACTCGAATAAAATGTTGACACGTGGAGTGGACACATGGATATTACTTTTTACTTTATATATTTAATGTGTCCATAGAACTTTAAGCCAAGCGCACCAAAAGCACAGCCAAATACAGGTAAAACATAGGTAAAGCACAGTCAAAGCGCAATAAAAAGCAAAACAAAAGAGCAGTCAAAGCACAACTAAAGTGCAATTAAAGTGCAGGTAAAGCACAAGTAAAAAGTGTAACAAATTTTTGGTAAATTTATCTCTATGTTCAATCTCCGCACCTAATAATTTTTCATTATTTTGACTCGGCATAAATCTCACGGTGGAATAAATCCATAGTTACGATCTTTTTACAGAGAAGAAGGCAAACTAGCTTGATAGAAAAGCAAGAAACAAACCATCATGGTGAGTTCTCTTATGACATATGATCTGATAGGAATAATGAGTGAAGAAGGTCCATAATAGTGAAGGATGAAACAAAACATCTAGGTGAGCTCTCACGTGACCTCCAGAGGGATAAAAGCTTCGAGGGTTACCTTATGGAGAATTGAATAGGTTCTGAAGGATGGAGAGGGATAAAAGCTTCAATGATTACCTTATAGAGATTCTAACCATCACCAAAGGATTCGACAGTTTCCTTTATCAAGAGGTAAAAGTATTGTAGAGTAGAAGTTGAAGAGAGCAACCGGTGAAGATTATTGTGGGACGAAGTTAGGGAAAGTTAAAGAAAAATAGAGGAAGTAGACGGGACAAATAAAGGGTAACCGAGGGAATCCAGGAGTAATTGTTTTAAATGAAATATGCTTAAAAAGGAAAAGAAATATATAATTTTAATAATTTTAGAGAAGAATTGGGATTAATTAATTTAATTGGATGTATGAGATAAGAGCGAGGATTAATTGTTTGAAAGTAGTTTTACTGATTACCGAGAAAAACCAAGATTAATTGCTTTTAGTGGGCAGATGAGATAAGAGCCGTATTAGTTTCTCTCATTTAGCCACCATCAATGATTTTATTTCAATGGGAAATGGTATTTCCATCCTCCACAAATTTCACATACAATGATTGTGTTCATCAAATTATCCAACTTGAGATTTATTCTTCTAGTTCTATATGTTATTCATTAGGGAGTAACACTTTTTCATACAAAATGACATAAAACTAACTATATTTGATTGAGTATAAAGTACCTTGGAGCAAGTTTGTTTGGTTCAAGGGATGCTCCACTAAATATGCAACTTTTGTTTGGAAAATCATAGTTGGTTACTTGAAGACCAAGGTTGGCTTACGAGCTAGGAGTGTCAATGTTAGTCAAAGTTATATGTTTTGTAATATATTTTTTGAATCACACAATCATTTTTTCTTTGATATCCCTTATGTCTTCAACATCCTTGAAAGGTGCGATGCATATCTTATAGTACTTAACAACTTAGCTTTAACATTAATCACACACTTATATTGTGTAGATGATAATAAGTTTAAAATTACTAGAAGATATTTTTGATGCAAATCTGGCTTTATGGATTATAGTTATGATCATAACAAATAATTCTATGTTCTATTTCTATTTGTCTAACATTTCAGGTACAAAAAATCAAATGCAATTCAAGCCAACTCAAGATCGGATCCAAGTGTGTTTAAATGTAATTTTTTCCTTTCTTGAGTCAAATGTAATGTAATTGATCCCCTAGCCAAGTAACCTTGCACACACACACTAAGGGGGAGAGTTTTAGTGAATTAGAGTTTCTGTTTTCAATTTTTGTTCATATCATCTTGGACAATATTCATATCATCCTGGACGATCCAATGAAACTAGAAACCCAAATTAGGGGGGCCATATTAAGTCTGTTTGATTAAGCAGATCATCCTGGATGATAGACCCATCGTATGGGATGATATGCTCTGATTGGAAAATCCCAGCCGCCTAACTGAGTTAGGCAAGTTTTATTTTTAAAGATTTGGTCTGATCGTCCCGGATAATACGTGTATCATCCTGGACGATTCTTTACAATCATCCCTAAATTAGTCTGGTGATTAAGAAAACTAATTAATATTTGATTGATATGATCATATCATCCTGGATGATTGCAATATCGTACGGGACGATACATGAAAAATCCTAACAGTCCAGTGCCTTTCACCGTACATCTAGAGCTGTACTTAGGATGATTCTCAGCTTTTTGAACTAATCATACGGGACGATAAACATATCATCCCGGATGTTTAAGCCATTTTAAAATCATCCAGCATGTTTAACCTGTACGGCCAGAGCTATGCTTAGGATGATTTTGGGTGTTTTGAACTAATCTTACATGACCATAGATATATCATCCTTGATGATTAAGTCATTTTGAGACCATCCAGTAACAGTTGCCCTGGATTCCCCAAACTATCCTCTGGATGAAATTTCTGATTTACACTAATCATCCCGGATGATCACTAAATCGTACAGGACGATCTGAACAAACTTTGTCTTCTAATCGTCCAGAGAAACCAGATCATCTAGGCTGATATAAGAGATTTTGCACTGATCGTACAAGATGATCCTTCGATCGTCCTGGACGATCTTTGACGACCAGTTGAGATTTAGGATAATTTTTGAGCCCTCCTACTTAAGATCTTTTTCTTCCAACAAGAAAGATCTTTTGCCACTTTCCTTACCAGTGAAAACCTTAAGAGAGGGAGAGAGAGCTTGCAAGAGAGAGAGAGAGGATCTTATGAGGGAGAGTTTGTGAGGTATTCAAAAAGGTTACTCCAAGCAAGGATCTGAGTCATCTTCTTCGATCGTTGTCTCTTGTCTTGTTAATTGTTCTGTGGTAGGATCATCTGCAAGAAGATCCGGGTTCTCTTCCTGCTTCAGGAGAAAACGAAAGGAGTCTAGGTTCTCTGCCTACTTCAGGAGGAAGCAAAAGGAGTTTAGGTTCTCTTCCTCATCAGGTTGGTGGAAAGGAGTTTTTTTATAGGCTTCTCCGCCTTACTCTGGGAGCAGAAGGAGAGTCACTTAGTGTTAGTTCAATACCCAGAGGGGAGGCTCTGGGGAGTAGATGTAGGTCAAGTTGACCGAAACACTATAAAATCTAGTGTGCTCTTTCTGATTATTTTTCACACTTATTTTTTTGTTGATGATTGTCTGATTGTGATTATTATTCTATTATCATTGAATATCTGCACATCATCGTGTTATTGTAATTGGTTTTAAAAATATTCAAAAAAAATTTTCAAAATCATTTTTGCTTATGAATTTTTAAAACTACCTATTCACCCCCCTCTTTGTTAGCCTCGGGACTAGTTCATGAGGGCTTAACATCCCTAACAAACTTTCAAGTGGTCTCAGAGTGGGATTCATAAAATCTAGTTTTGAAAAACTTTTGAATCTGATCCATGGCTAACTTTTGGAATAGAAACACCGCTGAAGGTTATTCCATTACTCGTCCACCTTTGTATGATAACATACCTTTTGAATTTTGGAAAACTCGCATGTCCACCTTTTTACAATCTATTGATTATCGCATGTGGATGCTTGTTAAAGATGCTTTTGAAGCACCTCATAGACTTGTAAATGGCATTAACACTGAACTTCCTTTTACTGAATGGACATTTGTTGATCGTGACTTAGCCCAACTGAATGCCAAAGGTTTGAACTATTTTTTTATGGCTAAAAAATTGAGGATTACATGCGTGTTTCCACTTGTACAACAGGTAAAGAAATTTGGGATAGATTATGAATCACTTATGAAGGTACATCTAAAGTCAAACAGTCTAAGCTAAACATATTACTTCATAACTATGAACTTTTTCGCACGAATTCTAGTGAGTCTATATCAGAATTGTATACTAGGTTTACACAGATTGTAATATCCCTACATGCCTTAAGAAGAGAACTCACCAACTATGAAAAAGTTAATAAAATTTTGAGATTTTTGCCCTCTTCCTATGATGCAAAAATAATTGCGATCACTGAATCTAAAGATTTTAATGCTTATTCCATTGATAACTTACTTGGACCACTCATTACTTATGAGCAAGGAGTGAACCAAAGATAGCTTGATGCAGGTGAGAAAAAGAAAGAGAAAACTATGGCGCTGAAGGCCAACAATATTGATACTGGTACTTTTGGGTCTGATAGTGATGATGTTGCCTTAATCACTAGGCAATTTAAAAGTTTTCTAAGGAAGGAACACAACAACTTTCAGAAGTGGAACAAAGGTAAGAGAAGTAGAAATTATAAAAATTCTTCTGATATAGTTTATTTTAAATGCAAGAAGCCTGGTCACATAAAAGCTGATTGTCCTACACTTAAAGAACACAAGGAGAAGGGTGAGGAGAAACCCAAGCTCAGGAAGGACAAGAAGGGGATCTAAAAGGCTTTCTAGGCAGACTTAACATCAGACTCCTCTGAAACTGAAGCTGAAGCGGAGGTAGCCAACTTGTGTTTGATGGCGAATGATCATCTTGGTCAGTCTGACTAAGAAGAGGTACGTGAACTTACTTATAATCAGTTGTTTGATATTTCTGAGAAAATTCACTCATTATATAGGAAGCTTAAGAAAACTCATGGTAGCCTAAAATTGGAATTTCTAAATTTATAAAAAGAGCATAAAATTTTGATTAAAGATCATTCCACCTTGGATAGCAATCATATGGCATTACTTGATGAATTTGATGAACTGAACAAAAAGCATTCTGAATTATCCTCTAAGCATGATTCATTAAAAATATCGCATGTTGACATAGAAAGAGGTTTTAAAGAACTAGATTCCGTGGAAAGTGAATTAAGTAGTAGTGAGCATGCATTGAGATTTGAAGTTGAAAGTCTGAAAAAAGAATATGAATTCCTTACTGTAAAAATTAGTGCTTTTGAGAAAAATGAAACACCTCCTACTTTTACACAGTTTTATGCACCTCCACCATTTAAAGAATTTAATTCAAAACCATCAAAGTATATTTCATTCAAACCTAGGAAGAGACATTATCACCCACGTAGATTAGCTAACCCTTTTCCTGGCATTACATATTTTTCTTGTGGCATGCTAGGACATATCTCTCACACCTGCACTGTTTACTGTAGTATGCATTTGGTGTGGAGACCCAAATTGCATGTTTCATAGCACAACACACATGCATTATAATAGGTTTGATGATAAGAAGGAACCTAAACCTGTTTGTGTTCGTAAATCTTACGTTTGATGATTTTATAGGTGTGCTCTAATAAAAGCCCTCATTAGAGTATGTGGTACCTGGACAGTGGATATTCAAGGCATATGATGGGAGATCCAAATCAGTTCATTTTGCTGGAGACCAGAGCTGGAGGCAAGGTTACACTTGGAGATAACACCATAAGGAGGGTGGTTGGAGCAGGTATAATTAGTGATTGACAAAATTTTATTATTGATAATATTTTGCTTGTAAATGGACTGAAACACAATCTGCTTAGCATCAGCCAGCTTTGTGATAAATGCTTCAACATAAATTCTTGCCTACTTGTTGCATTATAAGCTTAAATGACAAAATTATTTTGCAAGGAAAAAGGGTCAATAATATTTACATGCTAAATTTAAACTGCTTTAAAGCTGATGTTGCTATTTGCTTAAAAACTACTATTGATAAGCCTTGGCTGTGGCATAGGAGGTTATGTTATGCCAGTATGAAAACTCTTAGAAGAGCCACCCAAAAAGACTTAGTTAGCGGTGTCCCCAAGCTTAAGTTCACTAAGGACCACCTGTGTGATGCCTGTCAACTAGGGAAGCAAGTCCAATCCTCTTTCCACTCCATTAAGGACATCACCTCCTCTAAACCTTTAGAAGTCCTTTACATGGATTTATTTGGACCCATTAACAATACCAGCTTAGGGGGAAAAGTCGACAGATTTGTGATTATTGATGACTACTCGAGGTTCACTTAAATTAGATTTCTGTCACATAAGTCTGAGTCATTTGATGAATTTAAATATTTCTCCACTTAGATTCAGAAGAAGTTTGGATGTGAGAGTGTGACCATCAATAATGATCATGGTAGGGAGTTTAAAAATGTGAGATTTGGGACTTTTTATGAGGGGCAAGGGATTAGCCACAACTTTTCAGCTCCTAGGACCCCTCAGCAGAAAGGGGTAGCTAAAAGGAAGAACAGGACCTTAGTGGAAGCCGCTAGAGCCATGCTTGCTGAGTATTCACTTCCTACATACTTTTGGGCTGAAGTGGTGAACATTGCCTGTTATGTGCTGAATAGGGTGAATGTTAGATCCAATCTGAATAAGACACCTTATGAGATCATTAAGGGTAGAACTCCAAATCTTTCGCTCCTCCATTTCTTTGGCTGTAAGGTTTTCATTCACAATAATGGGAAATCATCCTTAGGAAAATTTGACCCCAAATCTGATGAAGGAGTGTTCTTAGAATATTCAAGTGTGGGGAAATCTTTTAGGTTGTTTAATAAGAGGGCTTTAGTGGTAGAGGAGACAACTGATGTAGTGTTTGATGAATCTGATCCTAAGGAGTCTATAGCTAAAGTGGAAGATGAAGAGATTGTAGAAGTTGCCTAAGGAGTTGAATCTACAAACCTGGAGAAAATGATAGAAGCTGATGTTTCATTGCCTAGAGATTGGAGATATTCTTTGAGTCATCCTAAAGAACTGATCTTAGAAGACCCTTCTGATGGTGTTAGAACTAGGCACGAACTTAGGAAGGAAGTAAACCATTCTGCCTTTATCTCAATGATTGAACCCACCAACATCAATCAAGCCTTTTCCGATGAATTTTAGATCTTAGCTATGTAAGAGGAACTGAATCAGTTTGTAAGGAATGATGTTTGGGAGTTAATAGAAAGACGTAGGAATCAAAGTATAGTGCGAACCAAGTGGGTCTTTAAGAATAAGATGAATGATTCTGGTGTGGTGGTTAGGAATAAGGCAAGATTGGTAGCTATGGGGTGCAATTAAATTGAAGGGATTGATTTTGAGGAGACCTTTGCCCCTGTAGCTAGATTGGAAGCCATTAGGGTGCTATTAGCCTTTACCTATTATAAGGGATTTAAGCTGTTTCAAATGGATGTCAAGAGTGCCTTTTTAAATGGGGTAATAAAAGAGGATATCTTTGTAGAGCAACCCCCAGGTTTTGAGAATTCTCAATATCCAAATCATGTTTATAAATTAAAAAAGGCCTTATATGGATTGAAACAAGCACCTAGAGCTTGGTATGAGAGGCTTAGCACATTCCTACTGAAAAGAGAGTTTGCTAAGGGGAGCGTAGACAACACCCTTTTTCTTAGGAAAGTAGGAGATGATCTACTCATTATCCAGATCTACGTTGATGATATACTTTTTGGATCCTCTAATAAAAATTTATGTGATGATTTTTCTAAAATAATGAGTAAGGAGTTTGAGTTGAGTATGATGGGAGAATTGTCCTACTTTTTGGGGTTTAACATAAGATAAATAGATGATGGAACCTTTCAAAATCAATCAAAATACACTAAGGACATCTTAAATAAATATGAAATGGACAAAGCCAAGCCAATCAACACTCCTATGAGTTTATCTGTTCAATTAGATAAGGATTCAAATAAAAAATCCGTTGATCAGAAGAAGTTTAGAGGAATCATTGGATCACTTCTCTACCTGACTGCTAGTCGAACTGATATTATGTTTAGTGTTTGTCTTTGTGCTAGATTTCAAGCTGATCCTAAGGAATCCCACCTAAATGCAGTTAAGAGAATCCTTAGATATTTTTTAGGAACCTCAAACCTAGGGATCTGGTATCCTAGGCACAACACTTCTTTTGAGATTATTAGATATTCTGATTCTGATTTTGCAGGATGTAGGGTGGATAGAAAGAGCACCTCTGGAACTTGCTAGTTCATAGGATAGTCTTTAGTCTCCTGGTCCAGTAGAAAATAGAACTCAGTTACACTTTCCACTGCTGAAGCTGAGTATATTTCCTTAGGAAGTTGTGTGGCCCAAGTCCTTTGGTTGAAGCAACAAGTTTTGGATTTAGGATTACCTATTAGCATAATTTCAGTTCTATGTGATAACACCAGTACCATCTGCATTTCTAAAAATCCAATCCAACACTCTAGAATCAAACACATTGACATAAGGCATCACTTCAATAGGGACCATATTACGAAAGAGGACATTTAGCTACATCATGTAGCAACTGAAAATTAATTGGCTGACATCTTTACTAAACCACTAGCATTTGACTCATTCGGTATTTTGAGGACCAGATTGGGTGTGATTGACATAAATGTATGAATCTGATGACTGTTAATTTCTAAATTTTATATTTTTCATTTTATTTTTGTTACTTATTTATTTGAATTGATTCATAATTTCCGGTTGGTTTGTATTTTTGCTGATTTTAGTTTCCTTGATTTGCTTATTGAATTTGGTTGCCTTCTCTTTTGAGTTTTTCCTTTGATTTTGAATTTATTGTTTACTCAATTAAGAATCAAATCACTGCTCACTACTGCTGATAAATTGATTTTCTGACGGAGAGTTTTTCCTTATTTTTGTTTGGAAGCTTGTAAGTAGTGATTGACTTCTCTAAACCAGTTAAAGAGAAGAAACATTGATGATTATTTTCTCTTCCTCTAACTCCTTTAATGGTGTATTTTTTTTCTTTTGAATAGATATCTTCTTTCAAAATTAAAAGCTTGGTTTTTAAAACAGAGATCTATTCTATCTTCCTACAGTAATCTATCTCATATGAATAGTATTTTCAAAGCATTGAATCATCCTTATATTCTTCCTGATCAAGTGATTGCATTTATCATATGAGAATGATTTTATTTTATGGTTTATTTTTCCTGATTGTAGAGAGTGAGCTCTTCTTCTCTTATATCTGGAAGGTAATCACATTACTGAGAAACTTTAGAGATTGTGAAAGGAAGCAAGCTTGCAATAGAAATGTAAAGAGGCACAAAATTAACCGAAAACTGAAAAGATGCGTAACGTCACAAAAATTGAAAGGATACATAAAGTGTATTAAAAATGAAAAGATGTGCAAAGTGTGCCAAACAAATTAAAAAATAAAAGAGGCACAAAATGAGCCTACAAGAAAATAAGCTTCTTCTCTTTCAGATCTTTAAACATCTTAAAAAAATCTGTGCTCCACTTAATATTTTCAAGCACTTGAGATTGAAACTCATGATTTCTAATTCCTTCCTTTGTAAAACTATTTTTTAAGATATTTTTTTCCGGAACGAGATTTAAAGGTATCTCTTTTCAAATCTAATTTCTTCTCTTCTGACTTAGACTCTTGTTTGAAAGGAATTGGAACCTGTAAGGTGTACAAGATAGGAGTTACGAAAATCAATTTTCCAACTTTTTTGGATTTCAGCGTTGTCAATTTTCTTCTTATTGGCTTTTGAATTGAAAATCCAGGACAAATTTTGATTTACTAGAGCCGATTGATTCGAAAAAAAAATTGTGCTTCTATATTTTTATTTTTGTTGTTATTTTCTTTTGGGATTTGTTTTTATCATATTTTTTGTGTCTTGTTGAGATCCCTAATCTTTCCACTCCATCCTTCATCTTTTTTTCATTTTCTTCACATCATCCTGGATGATCCCCACATCATCCTGGACGATCCTCCATCATCCCGGATGATAGATACATCGTCCTGGATGATCCATTCAAATAATCTCCATCATAATCCAACGGCTAGTATGCACCAATTATTGGTAATCATCCTGGACGATCCACCTCATCATCCTGGATGATCCACGTGGCAGTTGTTAGATGATTTAAATTCGACATGTTTGATTCATTTATTGCCTATCATCCTGGACGATCCATCTAATCATCAGGGATGATACTTTTTGTGAAAAGTCGTCCAGACTCTCTCCTCGGGATGATCGTTAGTGTCTAATCGTCTCGTACGATATATGATCAACCTTGACGATCCTACCACCTTTTTGACCAATCATCCTGGTCGTCATAATTGTTCGCATCGTCCTAGATGATCCTGCGATCGTCTTGGATGATAGGTCCATTTTCTTTATAAACAGCCCTTCTTCACCAAAATTTTTCACTCCTTCTTCCCTCTCTTCACCTACATTTTGTTCCTCATGGCTGCTGACAAAAGATCAAGGCATCAGGGTGCCAGTTCCTCCCAGGGAAATGTCGATCCCTGCTTTACTGATGCAGCTAATCAGGCTGCTTTCTAGCGCTACCTTGACATTGAAATCACTCAATCTAAGATCATCAACCCCCGCACTCTTACTTACCTGGTACTGGATCTATTCGCTCATACCTCCCTTATCTTCATTCTCACCTTGGCCTTCCCCTTCAGCACTGAACTTCTTAGGGTCTTTTTTTCCAATCTTCGCATCACCTCTGATTACTCTATACTGTAATCCTTTATTAATCGCCGCCCTGTCGAACTGACCACACAAGACTTTAACGATATCTTACAACTCTCAATTACTACGATAAGCTCCATTCTATATCCTCTGACCCTGATTTTGACTAGAGTGTCACCAATCTCTTCGTTAGGAATACCAACACCCACTACCACGATAAGGCATGTTCTTACCACAACATGTCCTTTGCTCCACGATTATACAAAGGCTAGGGACAGCATCCACATTACACCTTTTCTTTCCCTGACTACCTACTATATCTTGGCTCGCCGTAATTTCAATGCTACTAATCTCCTCTTTCGATACATCGAGCACCTGACTAGCATTAGGGATCCGGGCCATAGACGACTCCCAAATCTAGCTCTATGACACATTATTGCATATGCTCTTGAGACTAAATATAATCTACAATATCCAATTTTTTCCAATGTCCCTCCTACCTACTACTCAAAAAACTCCTTTCATGTTCTCCATAGTACCCGACTTCGATCGGTGCCCACCACAGATGTTGAGGGGAAAGAGGAGGAAGATGTTCCTGTACCTGCTGCACTTGAGGCAGCAGCTCTTCTTCCTATTGCATCACCGTTAGATCACCTGGTGCAGCAGCTTAACCAGTGGGAGGCCCGTTTTGACTCCTATATGGTTGCCCAGGAGTAGCAGCATGCTGAGGATTTAAGATAATTTAATGACTATGCTGCCCAGTAGCAACAACAACACGACTAGGATATGACCTGGTTTGGAGCTCAGTTTGCCACCATTCATAGCTACTTTCAGCCACCAACTCCTCCACCTTCTGATAAGGATCCTCCTCTCTATTAGTTTTCTTTGTTGTGATGTTTCTTGGTTATATTATTTTTTATTTGTTCTCCTCCTTTTTTGTAATGTCAAAAGGGGGAGTTGGTTTTTGGTTTACTAGTAATTTCTTTTGCTATTTTTTTGTGTTGTAGTTGTTTCTTTTATTGTATTCAGTGTCACTGGTTGTCAATGTTTGGTAAAATTTGAAATGAAAAGTCTTCTCTCGTATGTGTGTTGATTACTCCTGTCTATTTAATTTGAAACTATTGAATAAATGTTTGCCATCTTCAAAAAGGGGGAGATTATTATAAATCTGGCTTTAAGGATTATAGTTTTGATGATAATAAACAATTATGTGTTCTATTTCTGTTTGGCTAACATTTCAGGAACGAAAGATCAAATGCAATTCAAGCTAACTCAAGATCGGGTCCAAGTGTGTTTAAATGTAATTTTTCACTTTCTTGAGTTAAATGTAATGTAATTGATCCCCTAGCTAAGTAATCTTGCATACACACACTCAGGGGGAGAGTTTTAGTGAATTAGAGTTTCTATTTTCAATTTTTGTTCATATCATCCTAAACGATCCAATGAAAATAGAATCCCAAATTAGGGGGACCATGTTAAGTCAGTTTGATTAAACAGATCGTCCTGGATGATAGACCCATTGTATGGGATGATATGCTCTGATTGGAAAATCCAAGCTGCCAGACTGAGTTAGGCAACTTTTATTTTTAGAGATTTGGTTTGATCATCCAGGATGATACGTGTATCATCCTGGATGATTATTTACAGTCATGCTTAAATTAGTTTGGTGATTAAGAAAAGTAATTAATATTTTGATTGATATGATCATATCATTCTGGATGATCATAATATCATACAGGATGATACATGAAAAATCCTTACTGTTTAGTGTCTTTCACCTGTACGTCCAGAGCTGTGTTCAGGATGATTCTCAGCTTTTTGAACTAATCGTACGGGATGATAAACATATCATCCTGGACGATTAAGCCATTTTAAAATCATCCAGCATGTTTAACCTGTATGCCTAGAGCTGTGCTTAGGACGATTTTGGGTGTTTTGAACTAATCGTACAAGCCGATAGAGATATCATCCTGGATAATCAAGTCATTTTGAGACCGTCCAGCATCAGTTACCCTGGACTCCCCGAACTATCCTCTAGATGAAATTCCTGATTTACACTAATCATCCCAAATGATCATAAAATCGTACGGGACTATCTGAATAAACTTTGTCTTCTAATCATCCAAAAAAATAAGATCATCCAGGCAGATATATGAGATTTTACATTGATCGTACAGGATGATCCTTCGATCGTCCTGGATGATCTTTGACGACCAATTGAGATTTAGGGAAATTTTTGAGCCCTCCTATTTATGATTTTTTTCTTCAAATAAGAAAGATCTTTTGCCACTTTCCTTACCAGAGAAAACCTTGGGAGAGAGAGAGGGAGAGCTTGGGAGAGAGAGAGAGGATCTTGTGAGGGGGAGTTTGTGAGGTGTTCACAAAGGATGTTCCAAGCAAGGATCTGAGTCATCTTCTCTGGTCATCGTCTCTTGTCTTGTTGGTGGTTCTGTGGTAGGATCATCCGCAAGACGATCCGGGTTCTCTGCCTGCTTTAGGTAGAAGCAAAAGGACTTCAGATTCTCTGCCTCACTAGGTTGGTGGAAAGGAGTTTTTGTACAGGCTTCTCCACCTTGCTGTGGGAGCAGAAGAAGAGTCACTTAGTGTTACTGCAATACCCGGAGGGGAGGCTCTGGGGAGTGGACGTAGGTCAAGTTGACCGAACCACTATAAAATATGGTGTGTTCTTTCTGATTATTTTATGTACTTATTTTTCTATGGATGATTATGTGATTGTGATTGATATTCTGTTATCGTTGAATATCTACACATCATCATGTTACTGTAATTAGTTTTAAAAATATTTAAAAAGATTTTTCAAGATTGTTGTTTGCTCATAAATTTTTAAAACTACCAATTCACCCCCCCCCCCCCCCCTCTTGGTTAACTTCGGGACTAGTTCATGAGGGCTTAACATCCATAATGAACTTTTAATTTTTTCTTCTTGCTATTTATATCAATGCTCACTACTTATGGTATAAAATATACTACAAGAATTTTTAATGCTAAAGAATGGAGGTTGGCATTTTAGTTTCAAAATCTTTTTTATAATTATGGTGAAATGCAAGATGTGGATGCTTCAAAGTGATATTCCTTGCAGTCTCTTATAGCTATACTATCATTGAATTTTTCATTATCTCAAATGTTGTTATTGGTAGTTTATGATTCTAGTTGATAGGTTTCTATTTTTTGAATTTGTGCTCTTTTATGTTTTACATATTGGTTTAAACCAATGGATTTGCTACTTGGGTTTATGCTAATTTTCATTCTATTAGAAATTCTCTTGATGATAGAATGATGTTATTCTTATATGAATCCAATTATGCTTACATCAATTTATAGGGTATGACTAACGTGGATAGATCATCTTGTCGATGCTCTTGCTGAAGCATAGAGCATTGACAAGGCTAAAGATCTTGTTAAGTTGATGGGGAAAAAGGGAACTGCTCCAAATGCTGTGACTTTTAACTATTTGATTGTCCCTTTATATAAGTTTTTCTGAATCCAAGAAGAACAGATGGTGTTTGGTGAAATGTTGCAAAGACATGTAACTTCTTCAATACAAACCTTTCATGCTTTCTATGATGTTCCTAAGACTGAAGAAGAGGTGTTTGAGTTGCTTATTCAAATGAGGCAAACAACTTGTAAACCAACATTAGATACATATATCATGCTAAAAAAGGAGATTATGTAGGTGCAGGCAGCATGATAGTGTTTTAAATTTATGGGGCCAAATCAGTGAGTATGGTCTGAGTCTTGATCATAGTGCTTATATAATTTTGATCCATGGTCTCTTTCTAAATGAGAAGGTAGAAGAGGCTTCCAAGTATTATGAAGAGATAAAAGAAAAGGGCTTTGAGCCTGAACCCTAGATTGAGGAATGATTGAAGCATGGCTTCCTCGTGAAGTAGCTGCAGAAAAAGTAGAATGTCTGGCTTAAGATAGTGGTAGGTACTAAAGGGAACCCTTTTGGGATGAATAGCAAAAATGTATAGAATATGTCTGTTAGTGGATATAAACTAAATAGGACCACTCATGATGATAGGTAGCACTCCATATCACTATAACCTATCCATGACATCAATGGTAAATGTCCCAGCCACCTGCAACAGCATCTGTCAGATTCTATCACAATCGTTCATTGAGATATGACTTCAATGGCCAGATTTTGAGTTGGTTGATCCTCTCTTTCACTTTCCATTAAGACTCTTAATGTAGATAAATTTGGGTGTGTTTTTGTTTTGAGTTGAGCAAGATAAAGTCATAATGCTGCTCTATTTCTCTATTTTGCTTAAATGCTCTGCTCACTGTTTAATGTTTACTGTGTAAGTTTTAAGTTTTATATAGAAATTTATCTTGGTATCAGTGTTCCATCTTCAATCTCCTTCATGTCACCAATAATTCAAATGATCCCACTTGTTATAGCTCTACCATTAAACTTCCTCAGTAGGGAAATTCTATGTCTGAAGAATTTCAGGCTCTTCAATTTCAAGGAACTTGTACACTTGTACCTTCTAATCCCTCACACAATGTTCTTGGAAATAAATCGCTCTTCTAAACCAAACTGAATGAAGATGGTAGCATTGCTCGGTATAAAGCTCATCTTATGGCCTAAGGCTACAAATAAGAATATGGCAAAGATTTTCTAGAAACTTTCAGTCTGGTTGCTAAGTTTCAAACTATCAGAATCTTCTTGACTATTTCTCTATATAACCAGTGGAATTTAACTCAACTTGATGTCTCAAATGCATTCCTTCTTGTGAAACTACTAGAGAAGGTGTATTTTGAACAACCAAAAGGATTCACTGACCCCACATATCTTGATTATATTTGCAAGCTACATAAGGCCATCTATGGCCTGAAACTGGCTCCCAGGCAGTGGTTCTCCACATTTACTAATTATTTAATCAAATGGGGCTTTTCTTTTAGTGGGGTTGATCCCTCTTTACTTCATTACGCCAGATATACTACATCAATCTACCTACTCGTCTATGTAGATGATATTTTACTCATAGGAAATGTTGTTGTTGCTATTTCTAATTTACTTTATGATCTTCAATTGCAATTCTCTGTCAAAAATCTTGGCAATCTTCATACATTTCTTGGCTTACAAGTGTAATGCTCTGATCTAAATATTTTCCTGTATCAAACTTCCTATGTAACTACATTACTTGATAAAGCCAAAATGACCAACTATCATCCACTATGAACACCTATTGCTCATAAACCTGACATATCACCTTACTTGCTCTTTGCAATATCTAACTATAACTAGACTAGATATATCCTTTGGGGTCAATCAAGGTTGTCATCATATGCATCATCCACTCAATAATCTTTTTCAGATGCCAAAAAGGATCCTGAGATATCTCAAGGGTACTCTTTCCTTTGGTCTACCTATTCAATATGGCAAAATGACTTTGACATCCTATGCTGATGCTGACTGGATAGGTGACCACTTAGATAAAAAATTTACAACTGGCTATTGTGACTTTCTCGGATCTATGCTTAAAAGCTGGAGTGTAAAGAAACAATCTACAATTTCCTACTCTTCTAAAGAATAAGAATATTGGGCACTTACAGCTGTGTCCCAGATATTATGTGGTTACGCTGATTACTTGAAGAATTCAACATTGTACTTACGACACCAACTGCTCTCTATTGTGATAATATTTCAGCCATTTCTCTTGCCAATAATCCAGTGTTTGTTGTAAGGATCAAATACATTGATATTGATTATCACTGCATTCATTAGTGTATCCAATCTCAAATCATACATGTTCATCATATATCTACAGAAGATCAAATGAAAGATATTTTTATAAAAGGGCTTTCTACCACTAGATTCAAGCATCCTGGAGAAAATTAACTCTTCACCCTCAAATAGTTAATTTGAGGGGGATTATTAGTGGATATAAACCAAACGGGACCACTCATGATGATAGGAAGCACTCCATATCACTGCAACCTATACACAACAGCAATGGAAAACATTCCAGCCACCTGTAGCAGCAACATTCAGATTCTATTACAACCATCGATGGAGATATGACTTCAATGGCTAGATTCTGAGTTGGTTGATCCTCTCTTTCACTTTCCATTTAGGCTCTTAATGCAAATAAAAATTTGGGTGTGCTGTGGTTTTGAGTTGAGCAAGATGAAGTAATAATGTTGCTCTATTTCTCTATTTTGCTTAAATGCTCTTCTCTCTGTTTAATGTTTACTATGCAGCTTTTATATATTATACAAGAATTTATCAATGTCATGCTTTTCTAGAAATTTTTTTGAGAAGACCTGAAATAAGGAGCATAACTAGAGAGCATCGATACTCTTTTGGTAGCTAAAATGGTATGCATTGATGTTTCTCCTATCATGCCTTAAATGCAATGTGATTTTATGTATCTCCTTCCATGTCTTCAATGCAATGTGAATACTAGTCCATTCTAGTACAAGGAAATCAAACAATGAGCTCTCATTTACCTAAAAAAAGATAGCTTGGAGTTTCATTTATTTCTTATATATTTTTAGACGAAGACTTGTTAAGTTAAACAAAAAGGGTTTTCTATTTGATATTTTCTCTGGCTAGCTAGAAGAAAATGAAATTTAGTTTGGTATGCATTTAGTCATAGGTTGTTATGCTATTTTCATTCTCTTACTTTTTAGATAAAGTTACATGCATATACATATCCTTTAGGTTTTTTATTGCCTTCTTTAATATAAACTGTAAGTCTTAGAGGTCTCAGTCTCTGTTAGGATGTTAAACGAGAAAGGAAAATAAAAATGATATATAAATGTATGAATTCATTGTTATAAGCATGCGAAGCCACAAATTTTCCTATTTTCCACCTTTAAATTAACTTGTGTTGTTTCATACCATTCATCTGGTGTTTGAAAATGTTCAAATTTGGATGGAGGCGGCCATTTCATAACTACAAAAGTTTAAGTATTCTATCTTCATCCATTTAACTTGGTGAGAATGTTTTATGTAAGGGGAAAACTAGAATATGAATGAAAAAAATGAGGTCTTAGTTTCTTTGAGAGCAAAAGTAATGCCCTAAGAATAGAATAAATAAATTTTGATCAATGCTTCAGAGCGGAAGCAAATCTTTATGAATGACTCACATAAGAACAATGAAGGTGAAATTTTTGTTTTGTTTTGTTTTGTTTTTTTTTCTTGACAAGCTTTTAATAGAAAGGAGATATATGTAACCTCAAAACAATGTATTCTTGGTAAGCGTGGAATTAATATTTTTTTCTTTTTTGGCATGGGCTTAAAATTTAGTATTATACTCATGGAGGATCTACCAGAGCCTAAAATGAGACACTATGTTGTATAATCACAATGCATCAAACATAAAGGCAGGGTGAATGCATTAGGAAAGAAAATAGAAAAAAAAAGACATTTTCAATTGTTACATGTTCTCATAGATAGTCTCAAAAAATATTTGAAAGGCCTTCATGCAAGAAACTTAACAGATTTTTGAGTGTATCTCATTACGCCTGATAGCATAACATGGAAATTTAAAATTGGCATTTATAAGTGAGCAAATTTGGATGAATGGTAGCATAACATAATTTTTGTTACACTTAACTGTCATTTTTGCTGTCAAACTTATGTTGTAAATTTGCTAGAACTGATTTGGGTGTTCCATTAAGTGTACCCTATTGTATTAAACTCAATTACATTCTTTTGATGTGTTTGTAGAAGTTTAAAACTAGGGACTTTGTCTAGTGGATGCCTGTCAATGAGTGACTTTGATTTAGGGGCTATTTGTTTGGAGAAAAAGTGGATGTAAAGTATAGTGAATACTTTGCATTTTCACTTTTTTTTGTTTGGTTTGTCCACTAAGTAAAGAAAAGTAAATTCCACATGTTTTCTTAACTCCCTTTGTTGTTCATTTTTGGTGTAAAGGAAACCCGCTCAAAATCGAGTGAAAATGGAATTTCCTGGGCGAGAGAGAGCAGCCCATGGAATTCCTCTTTTTTCTTCTTCCTCTATCACTGCTCACCACCTCATCACACTTTCACGCTTTAGTCCTCACCGCGGGTCGAGAAAGTAGCCCGCAGAACACCTCTTTTCCTTTCGCCTCCACTTCGAGAAATTCCTTTCGTGCGGAACAGCCCATGGAACAGCTTGCTCTAAAGCTGTAGAGGGAGAGTTACCACGTGGGGATCTACATAGAGAGGTAAGGAAGATCCAATCAGATGCAAGGGTGAGAAGCTATATTAGATTGATGCAGGAGGAAATCATCCCATTCTGAGGTATACTTTCCACTTCTGAGCATCGCAATATATGCCACTCTGTGTGGGAATGAAGAGCTGCCAAAATGGTCTGACCATCTCGTGTGGGAACCTGGAGCCGTAAGGTGTCTTTTCTATTTTTGGGAATAGGCACACTAGATGCTTGATTGAATGTCTCATCCAAACAGGTGTTTGGTTTACTTTTTTCTGCATACAACCAACCAAATAGAAAAAATAATTCCCTTGCATTCACTTTATAGACAATGAAACAGCTCATGCATATACTTTATATTGCATTCACTTTAAAGCCAACCAAATAGCAGTTGGTGAATAGTGAAAATAATGATTTTTGAAGTGTTGATAATTTTTACTATAGGTAGATTATATAAGGTGTTGTATTAAATGATGAGATATTGCAGTACATGGCTATATTGTAGTGCTTTTCTTAAGTAAATGATTGTATGGTACGGTGAAATGGTGACATTATTAGTTGTTACAACTCCTAGCATTACTCATGGATGTCCTATATGTAGTTTTAGTAAAATTTAATTATTATTCTAACTGCAGAGAGAGAGAGATTATTCATAAATCACCACTTAAACAAAAAGAACTTTTAGGAATCAATCTTGGAGTAGAGGTTTATAAATTTCATACAGGATTTCTTGGTTTGAGTTTTTTTAAAAAAATTCAAGAAAAATGAATACTACAAAGACTAATAATGATTTTAAGAAAGTTAAATGTAAGAGGGTAATAAGTAGAGTAAAATTGCTGATTTATATGATAGGTTGTCACCCAAATCTCCTCAATGCTACTCGAGTCTTTTCCCTGTTATCCACTCTTAGTTAAGTTACTACTTTGTTAATGTCTAAACCACACTTGATCCAAATCCATCTTTTTGATGTTATTGCATAGCTGATAATGAGAGGTATGAATATTGCAAAGTTATACAAATTCCTTGGAAAAGCATCCAAATTTTTAGTTATAAATAAGGGTACCTTAACTTAGTATTCTTTTCGTAGGCAATTATCCCTCTCTGGCTTCTCCTTCTTACTACTTGGGTTTATAAGCAGTCTCTTAATTTTTCCTTTATAGAACAATCAAATTTTTTACAGCTATTATCTTCTATCAAAACATGAAAACATGGGTTATTTTTCATTTTGAAAGATCACGATGTCAAGATGGTACTGGCCCGGCTATGGTCTAGGATAGAAATGAGGCAAAGTTCATTAGTGATTTGAGAGAAATGCCTTGAGGTGTGTTTCATAAGCATATATACATCTTCTCGATTAACTCCTAAGTTTATTGCATGTAATCTTATATAGGTTGTTATTAACTTGTATCAAGCTTTGTAATTTCTTAACACAATGCATCATTCCTTTGGATTGCTTTTAGGTTATATTAGGTTATATCTTGATCACCATTTTAATTTAAGCAGATGTTCCACCAAACTAAAACATGGTTGCTTAGTTTAAGTTAGAGGCAAATATCACTTTATCATGACTATTACATTTTTACTCCTATAAATTCAAGTAGATATAAAATTGAATACATGGAGTATCATTTTAGTAGTAATAGATATAGTGGCAGGTTTGTGACATTGGGATCAAGTAATTAAAAAGAGTGCACAATTTGGATATATTGGGTATATTGTTCTAAGTGATGGTAAAATAGATGGGGATATTATTAGTAGAATTCAAGTTGGATGTTTATAGTGGAGGAATGCGTTGGGCTTGTTGTGTGATAGAAAAGTACTCCTAAAACTTTAGGAAAAATTTTATAAGATAGTGGTGAGACTTACAATGATTTAGGGTGTAGAATGTTTGCCGTTAAAAGAGAAGCATAAAATTAAGTCAAGTATTGTGGAGATGAGGATGCTTAGGTTGATGAGTTTATTTACACTTAGAGATAGAATGCAAAAAAAAGTATGCACGTAATAAGGTTGGAGAAGCTCTACTGGCAGATAAGATTAGAGAGAGTTACTTTAGATGTTTTGGTCACATTAAGTGTCAAACTTCTGATGACCTGGTTAAGAGAGTAATGTATTAGATACGGCCAATGTTAAGAAAAGTAGAGGTAGACTTAAAAAGTCCTTGTTAGAAAATATTAGAAACGACATTTTTTATTTGACTTAAATAAAAAATTAACTCTTAATAGGACACAATAGAGAAAAATTATTCATGTAACCAACCCCATATAATGGGATAAAGGCTTGTTGTTGATATTGCATAAATTTAGGTATGTTTCTAATTGGTTAATCCATGCATTCCTTTTTTTTCGACAATCACATCATATGTGGGAGTCTTCACTTAGGATTTTGCTTCAAAAAGTATAGACTTCATATATCACGGTGGCATCCTCTCCCTCATTCCTATCTGTATATTGCATTATGCAGGTAAGATCACTAAGATTTGAAGTGGTGGGGTTGGATTGCATCTTTAGCCATTTCATTATCATTGTCATTTCTTTTGTTAATCTAGGCACTTGATTTACTATATTAAGAGAGGATTTATTTTTAGCCATTTGTTCTTTCTTGTGTTTCTTTTGGGTCATTCGATGTGAATTTAGGTCAAGAATATATTGTCCTGCTCCTTGATATATTATTTTTGTTTGTACCACACAATAAAATGAGTGCTCTGCTACTAATTTTGTCATGTCTAACCTCTTAATGTGATTGTATAAGCCCATAATGAAAGGTTATGGTGATCACAAGGGTTTAAACAATTTCTTTGATGAATATTTCCATTGATCTATGAATAAAATATAATGGTATATTAATTTAATATTCTTATTTTAGTCAACGCTCCCTCTTTGGTTTCCCCTTCTTCCTAGCCCATGATCATCAAGAATTTAGAAAACAAGAAATAACTTTGGTGTACCTCTATATAAGCTATCATTGAAGCTGTCTCAGATGGTGTCATTTCTTTAACCAATCCTTAACATTATCATTTCCACCTAATTGGCTGTACTAGGAGTGGAGTCATTTTGAGCCATTATTTGTTTATTTATATGTTTTTTTTTTTTTGTATTTCAATATGAGCTTATGGTAAGTTAATATTCTCCCATTCTTTGACCCTCTCTTTTTGTTTGTACATGCAACAAGAACAACTACTCTGATACTAATTTGATTTTAGTATTATTTTGTTGGCCAATAATGAGGAGAGATTATTATGTGTAGAGTTTGGACATAGCTTTTTGTCCGCTCCAATCACATAAAGACATGTGAATTTTCTCCCTCTTGTACACATCTTCTGTATATACAAGAGGGAGAAAACAAAATCCACATGAACGTGTTTATAGGATTAACATTCGAACGTCATCTTAACTCTACATCTAATAATTTTTAATCATGAGAGGTTATAACACTTAAAAAATGTTAAAAAATTATTTGGAAAAGAATCCCAATGATTTATGAATCATAATTAATGGTACCTTAATTTAGTATTTTTGTTATAATGTTCATTTAAAAGTTCTCTAGAGTTTTTAAGCCCTTATGATGTAGCCCAAGGCTAGCCAAGAGGGGGGGGGGGGGGGGGGGGGAGTGAATTGGTTGTTTTAAAAATTCTTAAGCAAAAATAAGATTTTGAAATCCTTTTTGAATGTTTTAAAACAAACACAATTGCTCTTTGATTTGGAGATGATTAATCAATTAAATCAGTAACTTTAACCACATGATCATCCACAAGAAATTAAAGAATGGAAATTAAAATGTGGAATAGTAAAAAGAAAGAACACACCAGATTTTATAGTGGTTTGGTCAACTTGACCTACGTCCACTTCATAGAGCCTCCCTTCTAGCTATTACACTAAAACTCAGTGACTCTCCTTTTGCTCCTATAACAAGGTGGAGAAGCCTTCACAAAAACTCCTTTTCACTAACCTCGGTGAGGCAGAGAACCCAAACTCCTTTTGCTTCCTCCTAAAGCAGGCAGAGAACTTTACCTCCTTTTCCTTCCTCCTGAAGTGGGCAGAGAACCTTAATCTTTTTGCTGATGATCCTTCCCACATAGCCACCAAGAAAAAAGGGAGGATGATTGGAGAAGGCGACTCGAATCCTTTCTTGGAGAAACCTTTGTAAACACCTCAAAAAGTCCCCCTCACAATATCATCTGCCTCTCTCCCAAGCTCTCCCTCTCCTCTCAAGACTCTCTCAGGTCAGGACAGCAGCCAAAGATCTCAAAATAGACAAGAGATCTTAAATAGAAGGGCTCAAAAAATGCCCTAAATTTTAACTTACCATCAAAGATCATCTAGGATGATCTGTCGACCATCATGTACGATCAGTACAAAAATAGATGTTTCAGTATGGATGATCTGGCTCTCCTAGTCGATCATAATATAGGATTTGTGTAGATCATCTGGGATGATGTGGTCATTATCTTGTATGATTAGTTCAAACGTAGATATTTGTGTAGTAGATAATTTGGGTTATCTAGGAGATAAGTCGAGATAATATACAAAAATATGACTTGATCATCCAGGATATTATATCTATCATGTTGTATGATTAGTTCAAAAATGAGCAATATCATTTGGTACGTAGTTCAGGTCATCCAAGAAAACTATGTTGGATGATGAGGATTTATAACTTATCGTCAAGGATGATAAGGCTATCATTCTGTACGATTAGTTAAAAATTTGGCAATATCATTCGGTACATAGTTAGGGTCATCTAGAAATACTATGTTGGATGATGAGGATTTATAACTGATCTTCCGAGACAATCTTGCAATCGGCTAGGATGATGTGATCGATTATTTAAAAGTTCGAATGGGATTTTAAGCCCTGATGAACTAGTCCCGAGGCTGATCAAGAGGGGGGGGGGTGAATTGGTTATTTAAAAATTTGAGAGCAACAGAAAAAATCTTTTCGATGATTTGTAGCGGAAATAAGTAAACACATAAATGAAAAGATCAATAATAGATTTCACCCAAGCAGATAATTACAAAAAACTAAAGTGCAAAAAATAATCAGAAAGAACACACCATATTTTATAGTGGTTCGGTCAACTTGACCTATGTCCACTCCCCGGAGCCTCTCCTCCGGGTATTGCACTACCACAAAAGTGACTCTCCACAGCAAGGCGAAGAAGCCTGTACAAAACTCCTTTCCACCAACCCAAAGAGGCAGAGAACCTGAACTCCTTTTGCTTCCTCTTGAAGCGGGCAGAGAACCCGGACTCCTTTCGCTTCCTCCTGAAGTAGGCAGAGAACCTGAACTCATTTTGCTTCCTCCTGAAGCGAGCAGAGAACCCAGATCTTCTTGCGAATGATCCTCCCACAGAGAACACCGATAGTACGAGAGACGACGAATGGAGAAGATGACTCTGATCCTTACTACGAGTAACCTTTGTGAATCCCTCACAAACTCCCCCTCATAAGATCCTCTCTCTCTCTCTAGGGTTTCTTTGTAAAGGAAAGTAGCAAAAGATTTTTCTTGTTAAAAGAGAAAGATCTTTTATAGGAGGGCTCAAAATTTTCCCTAAATCACAACTGGTCGGCCTATATCATCCGGGACGATCGATAGATCATCCTGCATGATCAGTTCAAAATCACCTGTTTCAGCCTGGACGATCTGGCTCTTCTGGACGATCAGTAGAAGAAATTATTCAGATCGTCCCGTATGATTCTGCGATCATCTGCAACGATTAGTGTAAATGCAAGAATTTCGTCCAGAAGACCGCTTTGGTCATCCAGAGGAACTTGTGCTGGACGACCTAAAAATGACTTGATCATCCAGGATGATATTGATATCGTCCTGTACGATTAGTTCAAAAAGTGCAAAATCATCCTGAGCACCGCTCTGGATGTATAGGTGAAACACACTGGACGATCTTAGGATCATCCCGGATGATATGATCGTATCAATTAAATATTAATTGCTTTCCTTAATCATGAGACTAATTCATGAATGATTATAATGGATCGTCCAGGATGATACACATATCGTTCGGGACGATCAGATCAAATGTCTAAAAATAAAACTTGCCTAACTTGATCTGGCGATTGAGAATTTTTTATTTAAGCCTATCATTCCATACCATAGATGGATCATCCAGGATGATCGGCTTAATCAGACAGACTAAACTTGGTCGCCCTAATTAGGGTTTCTATTTTCACTTGATCGTCCAGGACGAGCTGAATAAAAATTGAACATAAACTCTAATTCACTCAAGCTCTCCCCCTGAGTGTGTGTGCAAGGTTACTTAGCTAGGGGATCAGTTACATCATATTTGACTCAAGAAAAGGAAAACATTATATTTAGACACACTTGGACCCGATCTTGAGTTGGCTTGAGTTGCTTTTGATCTTTTATACCTGAAATGGGTTAGCCAAGCAAGACAAAATACAAGCATGTTTGTCATCATCAAAACTGTACTTTTTGAAACCAGATTTGCAATAATCTCCCCCTTTTTGATGATGGCAAATATTAGTGTAGTAGTTTAAAATAAAACAACCAGGAGTTAAACAACGCACATATGAAAAACACATATCTTTCCAAATTTCACTGAACAACTAGAACAATACAGGAAAATAACTACAAATGAAATAAACAACACAAGATAAGATCAATACATAAAACAAAAACTACTACAACTAATGAATTATTTGTGAAGTAGGAAGGAGGGACATTGGGAGGGACTGGACATTGCAGATCATATTTTGTCTCCAAAGCATATGCAATGATGTGTCCTAAAGCTAGATTTGGACGTCGTCTATGGCCCAGATCCTTAATGATATAAAGATGCTTGATATATCTGAAGAGAAGATCAGTAGCATTGAATTCCTAGTGGGCCATGATGTAATAGGTGGTTAGAGACAGTAAAGGGGTGATGTGAATGCGATCCCCAGCCTTTGGGATGATGGAGGAACGAAGGACTTGTTTAATGGTACGGGCATCCTTAAGGAGGGAAGTGCAAGCGTTGTCGTGATAGGGTGCATTTGTATTTCTAAGGAAGTGATTGTCGACACTTCAATCATAATCAGGATCAGAAGTAAGGGTGTGGAGTTTGTCGCCCGTGACAGAGAGATGAAGGATATTATAAAAGTCCTTGGCTATGAGTTCTACTGGTCACTGATTAACATAGGAGTGAAGGGTGGAGTAGTCAGTGACGATGCGAAGATTTGCGAAGAAGACTTGGAGAAGTTCTAGGCTAAATTGGAAGGCCAGGGTGAGGATGAATGTGAGTGAGGTATGCGCAAATAGATTGAGGACAGGATAGCTAAGGGTGCGGGTGTTTACGATTTTGGACTGTGTGATTTCCACTTCAGGATATCGTTTGAAGGCAGCCTGATCAGCTGCATTTAGAAAGTGGGGATCGACATTTCCCCTGGAGGAGCTCACACCCTTTTTCCTAGATTGTTTCCCACCAGCCATTAGAAAACACAAAAGAGGAAGTATGGAAGGAGATGTGTGAAGAAAGCTGAAGAAAATGGCTGTTTAAATAGAAATCGGCCGGATCATCCCGTACGATCGCAGGATCATCCAAGATGACAAGAGTAATTATGATGGCCAGGATGATTGGTTAAAAAGGCGATCGGATCATCCAAGATGATCAGAGATCGTTCAGGATGATTAGAGACAGGCGATCGTCCTGAGGAGTCAAGCTGGATGACCATTAATGAAAAGTATCATACAGGATGATTAAGTGGATCATCCAGGATGATATGTAATAAATCTATAGGACGGACCGAATTTGAATCGTCCAACTGCTAAGATGTGGATCATCCGGGATGATGAGGTGGATTGTCCAGGATGATAAACAATAATTGGTGCATTCTCAGCCATTTGATCAGGATAAGAAGTATGGATCATATCATCCAGGATGATGGAAGGATCGTCCAGAATGATCACCAATAATTAATGCATCTCAACAATATGAGCAAAGTGGGGATGATTTGAAGGTATCATCCAAGATGATGTATGGATTATCCAGGACGAAGAAGATCATCCAGGATGATGTGGGGATCATCCAGGATGATGTAAAGAAAAAAGGAAGAAGATGGAGGATGGAGATGAAAGATCAGGGATCCCAAAAATACATACAGTAAAATTAAAAATAAAAGCAGAGTAAATAAAACTCAAAATGAGAACACAAAAAACAATGATTTTTTTTTAAATCGATCTGCTCCAGTAATTCAGAATTTTCCCTTGATTTTAAATTCAAAAACCAATAAGAAGATGATCGAGAGCGCTGAAATCCAAAAAAAGTTAGAAAATCGACTTTCGTAACTCCCACCTCGGACACCTTATAGATGCAAATCCCTTTCAAAACAAAAATCTAATTCAAAAGAAAAGAAATTAGATTCGAAAAGAGAACCTTTCAAGCCTCGTTCAAGAAAAATATCTGATATAATAGTATTACAAAGTAAGAAATCAGAAATCATGATTTTTATCTCAAGCTTTTGAAAATATTAAGGGTGCATGGATTTTTTTAAGACATTTAAAGATCTGAAAAGGAAGAAAGCCTATTTCTTTGTGGGCTAATTTTGTGCCCCTTTTTCTTTCAATTTGTTTGGCGCTTTGCACATCTTTTAATTTTTTATACACTTTGTGTATTCTTTCAATTTTTGGAGACATTATGCATCTTTTCAGTTTGGGCTAATTTTGTGCCTCTTTTGATTTTGGCGCTATTTGTGCATCTTTTGTAGGCTTTCTCCCTCTCAAAATCGTTGAGAAATCTCAGCTGTAAAATTACCTTCCAGATATAAGAGATTACAAAGCTTACTCTCTACAATAACGAAGAGTAATTCATAAAATAAAAAACCATATATCATATGATAAGTGTAATCACTTGGTTCAAAAAATCATAATAATGACTCAAGACTTTGAAAACACTATTCATATGAGGTAGATTAATGTAGGAAGATAAAATAAATCTCTATTTCAAAAACCAACTTTTTAATTTTGAAGAAGATTTTTATCCAAAAGAAATAATACAACATTAAAGGAGTTAGAGGAAGAGAAATAATCATCAATGTTTCTTCCCTCTAATAGATCCAGTGGAACAATCACTACTTACCAGCTTCCAAATAAAAATAAGGCAAAACTCTCAGTCAGAAATCCAGTTTATTAGCAGTAGTTAGCAACGATTTGATTTTGAAAGAGATAAAATAGTAAATAAAAGAGATGAACCAGTAAGTAAAAATAAGTAGAAAATTACATCAAAAATAAATACTCAAATCAAACTGACACCTAGGCTAAAATAGAAATCAACAGAAAAACAAAAACAACAGAAAACAGATAATCAAATCAAACAGCTAACTAACAGAAATAGAATAAAAAATAGACAAATCAGAAATCAGTAGTCATTAGAATCAAGCATTTATGTTAATCACACCTAATCTGGTCCTCAAAATGCTGAATGTGACAAAGGCCAGTGGTTTAGTAAATATGTCAGCTAGCTGATTTTTAGTTGCTACATGATGTAGCTCAATGTACCCTTTTGTAACATGGTCCCTAATGAAGTGATGCCTTATATCAATGTGTTTGGTTCTAGAATGTAGGATTGGATTCTTAGAAATACAGATGGCACTAGTATTATCACATAGATTAGAAATTGTGCCCACAGGTAATCCTAAATCCAAGACTTATTGCTTCAACCAAAGAACTTGGGCCACACAACTTCCTAAGGCAATGTACTCAGCTTCAGCAGTGGAAAGTGCAACTGAGTTCTATTTTCTACTAGACCAAGAGGCTAAAGACTGTTCTATGAATTGACAAGTTCCAGAGATGCTCTTTCTATCCATCCTACATCCGGTAAAGTCAGAATCAGAATATTCAATAATCTCAAAAGAGGTGATGTGCCTAGGGTACCAGATTCCTAGGTTTGGTGTCCCTAAAAGCTATCTAAGAATTCTCTTAGCAGCAGTCAGGTGGGACACTTTAGGATTATCCTGAAACCTAGCATAAAGACAAACACTAAACATGATATCAGGTCGACTAGTAGTTTGGTAAAGCCGTGATCCAATTATTCCTCTATGCTTCTTCTGATCAACAGATTTTCCACTTGAATCCTTATCTAACTGAACAAAGGAGCACATGGGAGTGTTGATTGGCTTGGCTTTATCCATTTTATATTTCTTCAAAATATCCTTAGTGTATTTAGATTGATTAAGAAAGGTTCCATCATCCATTTGCCTTATGCTAAACCCCAAAAAGTAGGACAATTCTCCCATCATACTCATCTCAAACTCCTTACTCATTATTTTAGAAAACTCATCACATAGATATTTATCAGAAGATCCAAAAATTATATCATCAACATAGATCTGGATAATGAGCAAATCATCCACTACTCTTCTCAGAAAAAGGGTGGTGTCTACGCTCCCCTTAACAAACTCTTTTTCTAACAGGAATGTGCTAAGCTTCTTATACCAAGCTCTGGGTGCCTGTTTTATTCCATATAAGGTCTTTTTTAATTTGTAAACATGATTTGGATATTAAGAACTCTCAAAACCTAGGGGTTATTCTACAAAAATATCCTTTTTTTATTAACCCATTTAAAAAGGCACTCTTGATATCCATTTAAAACAGCTTAAATCCCTTATAATAGGAAAATGCTAGTAGCACCCTAATAGCTTCCAATCTTGCTACAGAGGCAAAGGTCTCCTGAAAATCAATCCCTACAATCTGATTATACCCCTTAGACACCAATCTTGCCTTATTCCTAACCACCACACAAGAATCATTCATCTTATTCTTAAAGACCCACATGGTTCCCACTATACTTTGATTCCTAGGTCTTTCTACTAGCTCCCAAATATTGTTCCTTACAAATTGATTCAATTTCTCTTGCATAACTAAGATCCAAAACTCTTCAGAAAGGGCTTGATTGATATTGGTGGGTTCAGTCATTTAGATAAAGGCAGGGTGGTTTACCTCATTCCTAAGTCCATGCCTAGTCCTAACACCTTCAGAGGGGTCTCCTAAGATCATTTCTTTAGGATGACTCAAAAAATATCTCTAATCTCTAGGCAATATGGTTTGAGGTTCTATCCTTTCCTCCAGATTTGCATTTTCAACCCCTTGGGTAATCTCCCCTACCTCTTCCTCAACTCTAGTCACCTTAGGATTAGATTCATCAAACACCACATGAGTTATCTCTTCCATCACCAAAGTCCTCTTATTAAACACCCTAAAGGATTTCCCCACACTAGAAGGGCCAAAGAAAACTCCTTCATCAGATTTGGGGTCAAACTTTCCTAAAGATGATTTCCCATTATTCAGAATGAAAACCTTTCAACCAACGACATGGAGGTTGGACAGGTTTGGAGTTCTACCCTTAATGATCTCATAAGGTGTCTTGTTCAGATTGGATCTAACATTCACCCTATTCAACACATAACAGGTAGTGTTCACCGCTTCAGCCCAAAAGTATTTTGGAAGTGAATACTCAGCAAGTATGGCTTTAGCGGCTTCCACTAAGGTCCTGTTCTTCCTTTTAGCTACCCCGTTCTGCCGAGGGGTCCTAGGAGCTAAAAAATTATGACTAATCCCTTGCTCCTCACAGAAACTTCCAAATGTCACATTTTCAAACTCTCCACCATGATCACTATGAATAGTCAAGATCTCAAAACCTAGCTCCATTACTACTCTCCACTTCACATGCCATGTTGTCTGATTCTTTAAAAGCTCTTTCTAAATAAACATGCAAGGTTTTCAATGAATCATGCTCAGTAATCAGATCAGAATATTTTTTGTTCAATTCATCAAGTTCATCAAATAAAGACATGTGATTGCTGTCAAGTGTGGAATGATCTTTAACTACAGAATCATGTTCTTTTTGTAAATTCAAAAATTCTAGTTTCAGGCTAGCATGATTTTTTTAAGCTTCCTATACGATGCATGAATTCTTTCAGACACTTCAAATAATTGATCGTAAGTAAGCTCACATACCTCTTCCTGGTCAGACTGACAAGGATGATCATCTGCCATCAAACACAAGTTGGCTTTCTCCTCTTCAGCTTCAGTCTCTGAAGAGTCGGATACAAAATCTGCCTAGAATGCCTTTTGAATCCTTTTATCATACTTCCTGAATTTTGGTTTCTCCTCACCCTTTTACTTGCTCAGGTGAGCTTTAAGTGTAGGACAATCAGCTTTAATGTGTCCAAGCTTCCTGCATTCAAAACAAACAGTATCAGATGAACCCTTAAAATTTTTATTGGACTTACCCTAGTTCCATTTCTGAATGTTCTTATGTTTCTTCCTTAGAAAGCTTTTGAATTGCCTAGTGATAAAGGCAACATCATCGCTATCAGACCCGGAAGAATCTGTGTCAGTTTCGTTGGCCTTCAGTACCACTGTTTTCTCCTTCTTCTCACATGCATCAAGCTGTCTTTGATTCACCCCTTGCTCGTAAGCAATGAGTGACCCAAGTAAGTTATCAATAGAATAATTGTTCAAGTCTTTCGATTCAGTAATTGCAATTATTTTAGCATCAAATGAAGAAGGAAAACATCTCAAAATCTTGTTCACTTTTTCATAATTTGTAAGTTCTCTTCCTAAAGCATATAAAGTAGTGACAATTTGAATGAACCTAGTATACATTTCAGAAATAGACTTAGTAGGTTTCATACAAAAAAGTTTATAGTCATGCAGTAATATGTTTAACCTAGACTATTTGACTTCAGTTGTACCTTCATAAGTGATGCACAATCTATCCCAAATTTCTTTGCTAGTTGTACAAGTAGAAACACGCATGTAATGCTCAAATTTTAAAGCACAGAAAAAATAGTTCAAATATTTGGTATTCAGTTGGGCTAAGTCACGATCATCAAAAGTCCAATCAGTGAAAGGTAGTTCAGTTTTAACATTGTTAATCACTCTAAACGATGGTTCATAGCCATCCTTAACAAGCATCCACATGCGATAATAAATTAATTGAAGAAAAGTGGACATGTGAGTTTTCTAAAAATTAAAAGGTGTGTTATCAAACAATGGTGGTCGTGTAATTGAATAACCTTCAGTAGTATTACGATTAACAAAGTTAGCTATGGATTAAATTTAAAAATTTTTCAAAACTACATTTTATGAATCCCACTCTGATACCACTTGAAAGTTCGATAGGGATGTTAAGCCCTGATGAACTAGTCCCGAGGCTAACCAAGAGGGGGGGGGGTGAATTGGTTATTTAAAAATTTGAGAGTGACAGCAAAAATCTTTTCGATGATTTACAGCGGAAATAAGTAAACACATAAACAAAAAGATCAACCACAGATTTCACCCAGGCAGATAATTATAGAAAACAAAAGTGTAGAAAATAATCAGAAAGAACACACCAGATTTTATAGTTGTTCGGTCAACTTGACCTACGTCTACTCCCCGGAGCCTCTCCTCCGGGTATTGCACTAACACAAAAGTGACACTCCTTCTGCTCCAACAGCAAGGCGGAGAAGCCTGTACAAAACACCTTTCCACCAACCTAGTGAGGCAGAGAACCTGAACTCCTTTTGCTTCCTCCTGAAGCGGGCAGAGAACCCAGACTCCTTTCGCTTCCTCCTAAAGCAGCCAGAGAACCTGAAATCTTTTCGCTTCCTCCTGAAGCGGGCAGAGAACCCGGATCTTCTTGCGAACTATCCTCCCACAGAGAACACTGATAGTATGAGAGACAACGAACGGAGAAGACGACTCTGATCGTTGCTCGGAGTAACCTTTTTGAATCCCTTACAAACTCCCCCTCACAAGATCCTCTCTCTCTCTCCCAAACTCTCTCTCTCTAGGGTTTCTCTGTAAAGGAAAGTGGCAAAAGATTTTTCTTGTTAAAAGAAAAAGATCTTTTATAGGAGGGCTCAAAATTTCCCCTAAATCTCAACTGGTTGGCCTATATCATCCAGGATGATTAATAGATCGTCCTGTACGATCAGCTCAAAATCACCTGTTTCAGCCTGGACGATCTGGCTCTTCTAGGCGATCAGTAGAAGAAATAGTTCTGATCGTCCCGTATAATTCTGCGATTGTCCGGGATGATAAGTGAAAATTCAACAATTTCGTCCAGAAGACCGCTATGGTCATCCAGAGGAACTTATACTGGACGACCTAAAAATGACTTGATCATCTAGGATGATATTGATATCGTCCTATACGATTAGTTCAAAAAGTGCCAAAATCATCCTAAGCACCGCTCTGGATGTACACCTGAAACACACTGGACAATCATGATCGTCATGGATGATCTTGTGATCGTCCCGGACGATATGATCGTATCAATTAAATATTAATTTCTTTCCTTACTCACCAGACTAATTTAGGCATGATTGTACTGGATCGTCCAGGATGATACATGTATCATCCGGGATGATCAGATCAAATCTCTAAAAATAAAACTTGCCTAACTTGATCTGGCGGCTGAGAATTTCTAATTTGAGCCTATAGTCCCGTATGATGGATGGATCGTCCAAGATGATTGGCTTAATTAGACAGACTAAACTTGGTCGCCGTAATTAGGGTTTCTATTTTCACTTTATCGTCCAAGATGATGTGAATATCGTCCAGGACGATCTGAACAAAAATTGAATAGAAACTCTAATTCACTCAAGCTCTCCCCCTGAGTGTTTGTGTGTGAGGTTACTTAGCTAGGGAATCAGTTACATTACATTTGACTCAAGAAAAGGAAAACATTATATTTAAACACACTTGGACCCGATCTTGAGTTGGCTTGAGTTGCTTTTGATCTTTTGTACCTGAAATGGGTTAGCCAAGCAAGACAGAATACAAGCATGTTTGTCATCATCAAAACTGTACTTTTTGAAACCAGATTTGCAATATTAATAAATCCTTAATTACTTTTTTAATCACCTAACTAATTTAGGCATGATTGTAATGAATCATTCAGAATGATATGTATATCATCTTATACAATTAGACCAAAATCCTAAAATAAAAACCTGACTAAATGAGTCTAACAGCTAAGGAATTTTAAATTGAGCATACCATCCCAGATGATAGGAGGATCATGTAAGACGATCTGCTTAATCAGATTGACTTAACACGGTTGTGTTAATTATGGTTTCTATTTTAATCTGATCATCCAAGATGATTTTTGATCGTCCAAGATAATATAATCAAAAACAAACAAACTCTTAATTTTATAAAATTTTTCCCCTAAGTATGTGTATGCAAGATTACTTAGCATCAAGATCCACCTTTTTACACTTGACTCAAGAAAGAGTAAAAAACAACAGATTTGACATTACACACTAACTCAGCCTAATCTACTCAAACTTGAGCTGGCTTGAATTGCAATTAACCTTATGGACCTAAAATGTTAGTATGCAGGGCAATCAAAACAGATGTGTAGTAGTAATAGTAGAATGAAAATAGAAATGCAAGAAATGTTTATGATCATCAAAATAATAATCCTTGAATACAGATTTGTAATAATCTCACCCTTTTTAATGATGGCAAATATTTGTTAGGCTGTTTTAAATCAAGCAGATTAAAAAGATTAAAGCATACGACAAAGGAAAATAATTAAACATAAGAAATTTAGATTTCACTAAAACAGGCATGAAATAGTACAACACTGACACTACTCCCCCTTTTGACATCATAAAAAGGAGGAAATTAAAAAATAAACATATAACATTATACATAGAATAAAATAGAGAAGAATGATAGCACAAAACATCATAGAAAAATAAAAAGAAAAATCAAACAAGCTAAAAGTATGAGGGACCCTGATTAGGTGGAGGAGGAGGTAGTGGCGACTAAAAAAGACTATGTATGGAAGCGAACTGCTCTACAAACTAGGCCATATCCTAGTCATGTTACTGCTGCTACTGGGTGACATATGCATTGAATCATTCAACATTCACCGTATACTGCTGCTCCTATGCAACCATGTAGGAGTCAAAGCAGGCCTCCCACTGGTCAAATCTGTCCACCAGTTGATCCAATTGTGACTACTAGCTGATAAGAACAGGTGTAGGAATAGCTTCCTCCTCGACCTCTACAGCCTTCGAGTGCTCCAGATGGGGATGAGTGCTGTGACGGACATGGAAGGAGCTATTTATGTTGAAGGCGGGTTAATAATTAGGTGTAACAGGATATTAAAAGTTATATTTAGTCTCATGCACATAAGCTATGATGTGTCCTAAGGCAAGGTTGGGTTTTCGCTTGTGTCCTGGATCCCTAATACTGGTAAGGCGCTCAATGTATCATAAAAGTATATATGTGGCATTGAATTCCCTATGGCCCATTATGTATTAGGTGGTGATTGAAAGTAGGGAGTGATGTGGACACAATCACTAGCCTTTAGGATTACAGAGGTTTGAAGGACATATTACATTGTCCTAGCATCTTTGACTAAGGTGCTTGGGGCACCGTCATGAAAGGTGGCATTGGTGTTTCTTAGGAGTTGATTGACATGAACCCAGTTGAAATCCAAATCTAAAAATAAGATATAAAGTTTGTCTCTAATGGTAGAGAGTTGAAGGAGTTCATGACAGTCTTGGTAGATTATTTCAACAGGGCATCTATGAACATAGGATTGAAGGGCAGTGTATGTGGCATTGATCCTTAAGCTAGTGAAGAACTGATAGAGGAGTTCAGAGTTGAAGGGGAAAGTAAGTGTGAGGATAAAGGTGAGAGAAGTATGGGAAAAGAGATCAAGTACTGGGTATGTAAGGGTCCGTGCATTGATGATTTTAGATGAAGTGATACCAACAGTCTTGTCGCAAAGATAGGCATCTTGATCTGTTGCCTTAGTGAAATGAGGGTCGATAGGTGCCCTCGGGGAACTTCCAGTCACCATCCTGGATCGTTTCCCACTAACCATTTAGAAAAAGTAAGAGTTTGAGTGAGGAAGAAGGAAGATTTGAAGGTTTTGTGGTGAAGAAAAAGTTTGAAAAAAGCTATTTATAAAGAGTTGAGCATATCATCCAGGATGATTGCAGGATCATCTGGCACGATCAGGTGATATTATGACGTCCGAGCCGATTGGTCAAAAAGGCGATCCTATCATCCAGGATGATTAGACATCATCCAGGATGATTAGACTTAGTTAATGTTCTCGAGGACTAATGTTGGATGACTGTTGACGAAATGGATCGTCCAGGGCGATTAGGTGGATTGTCGAGGACGATCTATAAAAATGGATTGTACGGGCCAAATTTAAAATGTGTAACTATTTTTGCCACGTGGATTGTATTGGACAAATATGTGTATCATCCAGGATAATAACAGATAATTGAGTAGAATTCGATCAGATCATCCAAGATGATGAGTATCATTTAGGATGATCTCAAATAATGGAGATATATCAGCCATCAGATGGATGAAGAAGAGTGATATGATGATCTCATCCAAGATGATAGGAATATCATCGAGGATGATGTGATCAAAAAATTAAAAATTTTGATGATAGAAGGAGGTGATCAAAAGCAGTCCCAAACCCTAAAAACCAAGTAAAAATCAAACATAAAACACCAAAAAGACAATAAAAAGAGCTCAAAAGAATAAAAAGAAATAGAGTTTTTTTTTAATTGATCAACTCCAGTAAATAAGATTTTTCCTTAATTTCAAATTCAAAAGCCGATGAGAAGAAATTTATGACCCTAAAATGCAAAAAAAGTTAGAAAAAAATAATCTTGTAAACCCAAGCTCATACACCTTATAGGTTAAAGCTCCTTTCAAACAAAAATTCAATTAAAAAAGGAAGAGATTGGATAAGAAAAGTGATCCTTTCAAACTTTGTTCTAGAAAAATATCTCATAAAATAGTATTCCAAAGTATAGAATCAAGAACCGTGATTTTCAATCTTAAGTGTTTGAAAATATTAAGCGGCACATAGAATCTTCTATGATTTTTAAAGGTTTGAAAGGGAAGGAAGCTTATTTTTGTGGGCTCATTTTGTGCTCCCCTTCTTTTTAGTTATCTGGCGCACTTTGTTCATCTTTTGAATTTGATACACTTTGTGTATCTTTGAATTGGCAAACATTGCGCATCTTTTTAGTGTTGGGCTTATTTTGTGCCTCTTTTCATTCCTTTTACATGATTACTTTCTTTCACAATCTCTAAATATTCTTAGTTGTGAGATTATCTTCCAGATATATGAGAGGGAGGAACTCACTCTCTAGTATATAGAAGATTAACCCACAAAATAGAATCATACTCATATGATAACTGCAATTACTTGATTAAGAAAAATATGCTCGTGATTCAATGATTTGAAAATATTATTCATATGACATAGATTCTCGTGGGAAGATAAAATAGATTTCTATTTCAAAGTCCAATTTCTTGAATTTTAAAAAAGATTTCAATTCAAAAATAACATACCATTAAAGGATTTAGAAGAAGAGAAAACAATCATGAATGTTTATTCCTTTAACTATTTTAGAAAAGTCAAACACTGCTAACAGACTTCTAAATAGAACAAGGCAAAAAAATTTTATTTTAAAAGCAAGCAGTGATTTGATTCTTTTTAAAAGACTAAAGAAAAACTTAAACATTAAATCAGAATCATAAAGGTAAAGACATGTAACAAGAAATAAACAAAACAGAAAGATAACAGGAAATTAAAATGACATAAAAGCAAAGACATGTAACAAGAAATAAGCAAAACAAAACAAACCAAAAATAAAAGAAAAATAAAAAAATAGATAATACAAAATTTAGTAATCATCAAATTCATGCATTTATTTCAATCACACCCAATCTGGTCCTTGAGATGCTGAATGTGTCAAAGGCCATTAATTTAGTAAAGATGTCAGCCAGTTGGTTTTCAATTGCTACAAGGTGTAACTCAATATCTCCTTTGGTAATAAGGTCTCTAAAAAATAAATGCCTTATGTCAATGTGTTTGGTTCTTGAATATTGGATAGGATTTTTAGAGATGCAGATGGCACTAGTGTTATCACATAGAATTGAAATTGTGCCAATAGGTAATCCTAAATCTAGAATTTATTGCTTCAACAAAGGGATTTAGGCCACATAACTTCCGAAGGCAATATACTAAGCTTCCGTATTAGAAAGTGCAATAGAGTTTTATTTTCTACTAGACCAGGAGATTAAGGATTGTCCTTTGAATTGGCAAGTTCCAGAAGTGCTCTTTCTATCCACCCTACACCCTATAAAATCAGAATTAGAATATCTAATAATTTTAAAGGAAGTGCTTCGCCTAGGATACCAGATTTTAAGTTTTGGGTCCCTAAGATATATCTAAGGATTCTCTTAACTGCAGTTAGGTGGGATTCCTTAGGATCAGCTTGAAATCTAGCACATAGACAAACACTTAATATTGTATTAGGTCAGCTAGCAGTCAAGTAAAGCAGTGATCTAAGTATTCCTCTGTACTTCTTTTGATCAATAGATTTTTCATTTGAATTCTTATTTAACTGGACACTAGAGCTCATGGGAGTATTTATTGGCTTGGCTTTATCCATTTCATATTTCTTCAAGATATCCTTAGTGTACTTTGATTGATTAAGAAAAGTTCCATCATTCATTTGCCTTATGCTAAACCCCAAAAAGAAGGACAATTCTCCCATCATACTCATCTCAACCTCTTTACTCATTATTTTAAAAAAATCATCACATAAATTTTTATTAGTAGATCCAAAAAGTATATCATCAATATAGATCTGGATAATGAGTAAATCATTTCCTACTTTCCTTAGAAAATGGGTGGTGTCAATGCTCCCCTTAACAAACTTCCTTTCTAGTAGGAATGTGTTAAGCCTCTCATACCAAGCTCTGGGTGCCTGTTTTAATCTATATAAGGCCTTTTTTAATTTATAAACATGATTTAAAATTTGGGAACTCTGAAAATCTGGGGGTTTCTCTATAAACATATCTTGTTTTATTATCCCATTTAAAAAGGCACTCTTAACATCCATTTGAAAAGATGAAATGCCATATAATAGACAAAGGCTAGTAGCATTCTAATGGCTTTCCATCTAGCTACAGGGGCAAAGGCCTCCTCAAAATTAATCCCTTCTATTTTGTTGTATCCTTTAGCCACTAATCTTTCCTTATTCCTAAACACCACACTAGAATCATTCATTTTATTCTTAAAGACCCATTTGGTTCCTACTACACGTTGATTCTTGTATCTTTTTACTAACTCCCAGATTTTATTCCTCACAAATTGGTTAAGCTCTTCTTACATAGCAAAGATCCAAATCTCATCAGAAAGGGCTTGATTGATATTGGTGGGTTCAGTCATTGAGATAAAGGCAGAGTGGTTTACTTCCTTTCTAAGTCCATGCCTAGTTCTAGCACCTTCAGAAGGGTCTCTTAAGATCAGTTATTTAGGATAACTCAAAGAATATCAGTATTCTCTAGGCAAAGTATTTTGTGGTTCTACCCTTTCCTCAAGATTTATAGTTTCTACACCTTAGGTAATCTCACCTACTCCATTAGTGTTTAGAGGCTCTAGCCTTTTCTCCAGATTTCTAGTTTTAACTCCTTGGGTAATCTCTCCTATTTTATCTTCTTCCTCAGCTCTAGACTTCTAGGATTAAATTGATCAAACACTACATGAGTAGTCTCCTCCACCATCAATATTCTCTTGTTAAACACTTTAAAGGATTTTCCCGCACTTGAATATCCTAAGAATACTCCTTTATCAGATTTTGGGTCAAATTTTCCCAAGTGATCTCCCATTATTAAGAATGAAGACCTTACAGCCAAAGACATAGAGGTGAGAAAGGTTTGGAGTTCTACCCTTAATGATCTCATAGGGTGTCTTATTCAGTTTGGATCTAACATTTATACTATTCAACACATAATTGGCTGTGTTCGTCGCTTCTATTCAAAAGTATTTTAGAAGTGAATATTCAGCAAGCATGGCTCTAACAGGTTCCACTAAGGTCCTGTTCTTTCTTTCAGCTAACCTGTTCTGCTAAGGGGTCCTAGAAGATAAAAAGTTATGACTAATCCCTTGCTCCTCACAGAAAGTTCCAAATCTCACATTTTCAAACTCTCCACCATAATTACTATGGATGGTCAAGATCTCACAACCTAGCTTCTTCTGAATCCAAGTGGAGAATAAAAGTTTGTTAGGGATGTTAAGCCCTTATGAACTGCCCCGAGGCTAATCAAGAGGGGGGTGAATTAGTAGTTTTAAAAATTCTTGAGCAAAACTGATTTTGAAAAACTTTTTGAATGTTTTAAAATAATTATAATTTCATGTTGATGTGGAGATGTTAAATCAAATAAAATAATAACTTTAATCACACGATCATCCATAAAAAGTAAAGTGCCTAAATTAAAAAGTAGAACAGTAAAAGAAAGAACACATTAGATTTTATAGTGGTTCAGTCAACTTGACCTACATCCACTCCCTGGAGCCTCCCCTCCAGGAATTACACAAAAACTCACTGACTCTCTTTTTGCTCCTATAGCAAGGTGGAGAAGCCTTTACAAAACTCCTTTTCACCAACCCTAGTGAGGCAGAGAACCCAAACTCCTTTTTCTTCCTCCTAAAGTAGGCAGAGAACCTTACATCCTTTTGCTTTCTCTTGAAGCAGTCAGAGAACCTTACCTCCTTTTTCTTCCTCCTAAAGCAAGCAGAGAACCTTGATTTCTTACTTACGATCCTTTCTATAAAGACACCAAGGGATAAGGGATGACGACTGGAGACGATGACTCGAATCCTTACTTGGAGTAACCTTTATGAACACCACACAAACTCCCCCATAAAAGATTCTTCCTCTCTCTCCCAAGCTCTCCCTCTCCCTCTCAAGACTCTCTCAGGTGAGGACAGCGGTAAAAGATCTCAACAGTACTAAACAAAAGATCATAAATTGAAGGGCTCAAAAATTTCCCTAAATTTTAACTTTCCATCAAAGATCATCCAGGATGATCCTGCGATCATCCTGTATGATTAGTGTAAATCATCCCATTTTGGCCTGGATGATCTGGTTTCTCTGGATAATTAAAAGGAATAGTTTGTTCTAATCATCCAGGATGATTTTGCAATAATCTGTGACGATTAGTTCTAAATTAGGAATATCATTCAGCACATAGTTCAGGACGTCTAGGAAAAAAGTTTGGATGATCTAAAGAAATTAACTTCATCGTCTAAGATGATATCTCTAGCATCCTATACGGCTAGTTCAAAAATGCCCAATATTATCCAACATATAGTTCAGGATGTCTAGGATAACTATACTGAAAGATTTCAAAATAACTGATTGTCTAGGATGATAAAGCTATCATCCTGTATGATTAGTTCAAAATGGCAATATCATCCGGCATATAGTTTGGGTCATATAGGTGGTGAGATATATTGGATGATGAGGATTTATACCTAATCATCAAGGATGGTATTTTGATCATCCAGGATAACGTGATCGATCAATTAATCCTTAATTATTTTTCTTAATCACCTGACTAATTTAGGCATGATTATAATGAATCATCCAGGATGATACGTGGATCATCCTGTATAATTAGACAAAAGACCTAAAATAAAAACCTGCCTAAATAAGTCTAGTGGCTAAGAAGTTTTAATTTGAGCATATCATCTCGGATGATAGGGGATCATCCAGGATGATCTGCTTAATCAGATCGACTTAATATGGCTGCCCTAATTAAGGTTTCTATTTCCAATGGATCATCATGGATGATATTACTATTGTCTAGGATGATATGATCAAAATAAAATAGAAACTCTAACTCACTAAAATTCTCCCCCTAAGTGTGTGTATGTGCAAGGTTACTTAGCTTGGGGATCCATTACATTACATTTGACTCAAGAAAAGGGAAAAAATTATATTTGAACATAGACACACCCAATCTTAAGCTGGTTTGAATTACACTTGATCATGTGTACCTGAAAGGTTAGGCAATCAAACAAAAATAGAAATATTTGTTATCATCAAAATTATAAATTTTGAATCTAGATTTGTAACAATCTTCCCCTTTTTTATGATGGCAAACATTTGTTAGATAATTTCCAATTCAACAAATAAAATACAGAGCAAGGAAAACTAAACAACGCAAATTTTACTAGCATAGGTAAATAGTATAATGACACCAAACACTAATAATCTAAAATAATACAATAACCTAAAATACTAACAATACAAACTACACCCCCTTTTGGCATCTCAAAAAGGAGAAAATTGAAAAACACATAGAAGAGCATATAGAAGAAAGACAGTACAAACACATCATAGAAAAACAACCAGAAAAATCGAAAATACTAGGAGTAGGAGGGACCCTAATCAGATAGAGGACGAATGATCAGGGGACCCAAAAAATCAGAAAAAAAATCAAAATCAAAGCAAAGATAGAAAAACCAAAAGAAGTAAAAATGAGTAAATAATAACAAAAACCAAAAAAAGATTTTTTTTTAATCGATCTGCTCTAGTAAATCAGAATTTTTCCTTAATTTTCAATTCAAAAGCTAATAAGAAGAAAATGACGGGCTAAAATCCAAAAAAGTTAGAAAATTGATTTCATAACTCTTACCTTGGACATCTTACAGATTCAAATTCCTTTGAAAATATTTGATTCAAAAAAGAAAAAGTTAGATAAGAAACATGATCCTTTCGTACTTCATTTAAGAAAAATATCTGATACAATAATATTGCAAATTATAGAATAAAAAAATCATGAATTTCAGTCTCATGTGTTTGAATATATTAAGTGGTATATAAATTCTTCTAAGTTTTTTAAAAAATTTGAAAGAGGAGGAAGCTTGTTTCTTTGTGTGCTCATTTTGTGTCTCTTTTTTAATTATTTGGCGCAATTTGTGCATCTTTTGATGTTGGTACACTTTATGTATCTTTTTAATTTTATTGGCGAGCATTGTGCATCTTTTCAATGTTGGTCTCATTTTGTGCCTCTTTTTTTAATTGATTGGCACACTTTACGCACTTTTACAAGCTTCCTGTCTTTTAAAACCTCATTTAGAAATCAAGTTTATAAAGTTTAGAAATCAAATTTATCAGCAGTAGTGAGCAGTGATCTGATTTTGAAGAAAATAAGTAGTAAATAAAAAAATAAGAGGATAACGCATAAAAAGAAATAATAAAATTTGGTAAACAATAATAATAAAAGAAAATAGCAAAGAATAAAAAACAAAAAGAAACAGATAATCAAATCAAACAAAAATGAAAGAAAAAATGAAAAATAAAAAATTCAAAAATCAATAATCATTATATTCATGCATTTATGTTAATCACACTCATTTTGGTTTTTAAGATACTGAATGTGCCAAAGGTTAATTGTTTAATAAGGATGTCAGCCATATGATTTTCAGTTGCTACATGGTTAACTCAATGTCTCCTTTGGTAACATGGTCCCTAATGAAGTGATGCCTTATGTCAATGTGTTTGGTATTTTGAGTGTTTGATAAGATTCTTAGAGTTATAGATGGCACTAGTGTTATTACATAGTACTAAAATTATGCGAACAGGTAATCCTAAATCTAGAATTTATTGCTTCAACTAAAGGACTTGGGCCACACAACTTCCTAAGGCAATGTACTCAACTTCAGTAGTGGAAACTGTAACAGAGTTTTACTTTTTACTGGACTAGGAGACTAAGGATTGTCCTATGAATTGGTAAGTTCCAGAAGTGCTCTTTCTATCCACCCTACACCCTACAAAATCAAAATCAAAATATCTAATAATTTCAAAAGAAGTGTTGTGCCTAGGATACAAGATTCTTAAGTTTTAGGTCCCCAAAAGATATCTAAGGATTCTCTTAACTGCAGTCAAGTGGGATTCTTTAAGATCAGCTTGAAATCAAGCACAGAGACAAACATTAAACATTATATCACATCGGCTAGCAATCAAGTAAAGTAGTGATCAAATTATTTCTCTGTACTTCTTTTGATCAACAGATTTTTTATTTAAATCCTTATCTAACTGGACACTAGAGCTCATATGAGTATTTATTGGCTTGGCTTTATCCATTTCATATTTCTTTAAGATGTTCTTAGTGTACTTTGATTGATTAAGAAAAGTTCCATCATCCATTTGCCTTATGCTAAACACTAAAAAGTAGGACAATTTTCTCATCATACTCATCTCAAACTCTTTACTCATTATTTTAGAAACCTCGTCACATAAATTTTGATCAGAAGATCCAAAAAGTATATCATCAATATACATCTGACAATGAGTAAATCATCTCCTACTTTCCTTAGAAAAAGGGTGGTATCTTCGCTCCCCTTAACAAACTTCCTTTCCAGTAGAAATGTGCTAAGCCTCTCATACCAAGCTCTATATGCCTGTTTCAATCCATACAAGGCCTTTTTTAAATTGTAAACATGATTTGGATATTGGAAACTCTCAAAACTTAGGGGTTTCTCTACAAACACATCTTCTTTTATTATCCCATTTAAAAAGGCACTCTTGACATCCATTTGAAAAAGCTTAAATCCCTTATAATAGACAAAGGCTAGTAACACTCTAATGTCTTTCAATCTTTCTACAGGGGCAAAGGTCTCCTCAAAATCAATCCCTTCAATTTGATTATACTCCTTATCCACCAATCTTGCCTTATTCCTAACCACCATACCAAAATCATTCATTTTATTCTTAAAGACCCATTTAGTTTCTACTACACTTTGATCCTTAGGTCTTTCTACTAACTCCCAAACATTATTCCTCACAAATTTGTTAAGTTCTTCTTATATAGCTAAGATCCAAAATTCATCAGAAAGGGCTTGATTGATGTTGGTGGGTTCAGTTATTGAGAGAAAGGAAGAATATTTTACTTCCTTCCTAAGTCCATGCCTAGTTCTAACACCTTCAAAAGGGTCTCCTAAGATCAGTTCTTTAGGATCACTCGAAGAATATCTCCATTTTCTAGGCAAAGTATTTTGAGGTTATACCCTTTCCTCCAGATTTACAGTTTCTACTCCTTAGGTAATCTCTCCTATTTCCTCTTCTTCCTTAGCTCTAAAATTCGTAGGATTAGATTCATCAAACACTACATGAGTATTCTCTTCCACCACCAATGCTCTCTTGTTAAACACTCTAAAGGATTTCCCCACACTTGAATATCATAAGAATACTCCTTTATCAAATTTTGGGTCAAATTTTTCTAAGGATGATTTCTTATTATTAATAATAAAGACCTTACAGCCAAAGATATGGAGGTGAGACAGGTTTGGTATTATATCTTTAATGATCTCATATGGTGTCTTATTCAGATTGGATCTAATATTCATCCTAATCGACATATAACAGGCTGTGTTCATCGCTTCTACCCAAAAGTATTTTGGAAGTGAGTACTCAGCAAGCATGGCTTTAGCGGCTTCCACTAAGGTTCTATTCTTTCTTTTAGTTACCTCATTTTGCTGAGGGGTCCTATGAGCTGAAAAGTTATGATTAATTCCTTGATTCTCATAGAAAGTTCTAAATCTCACATTTTCAAACACTCCACCTTGATCACTATGAATGGTCAAGATCTCACAACCTAGCTTCTTTTGAATCCAAGAGGAGAAGGTTTTAAATTCATTAAATGACTCAGTTTTATGTAACAGAAATCTAATCTAAGTGAACCTCGAGTAGTCATTGACAATCATAAATCTATAGACTTTTCCCTCTAAGCTGGCAGTGCTAATAGGTCCAAATAAATCCATGTGAAGGACTTCTAAAGGTCTAGAGGTGCTGATGTCTTTAATAGAGTGGAAAGAGGATTGGACTTATTTCCCTAGTTGACAGGCATCACACAGGTGGTCCTTCGTGAACTTAAGCTTGGGATACCTCTAACTAAGTCCTTTTGGGTTACTATTCTAAGGGTTTTCATGCTGGCATAACATAACCTCCTATGCCACAACCAAGACTCATTAGCAGTAGTTTTTATGTAGAATAAAGCAACACACTCAATGTAATTTAAATCAAGCATCTAGATAATGTTGATCATCTTTCCCTGCAAAATAGTGTTATTATTTAAGCTGATAATGCAAGTGTTTGCTAGGAACTTTATGTTGAACCCTTTGTTACAGAGTTGACTGATGCTGAGCAAGTTGTGTTTCATTCCATCTATAAGAAAAACATTTTCAATTAAGATGTTCTTGGAGTTTTCAATTATACCTGCACCCACCACTTTCCTGGTGGTGTTGTCTCCAAGAGTGACCTTGCCTCTAGCCCTAGCCTCCAGCGAAATAAATTGATTTGCATCTCTAGTAATATGCCTTGAATATCCACTGTCCAGGTACCACATGCCCTCATGAGGTCCTGTATGAGAGCACTCCTATAAAATAATCAAATGTTAGATTTAGGAACCCAAATAAGTTTGGGTTTTTTCTTATAAAAATAAGAATGCAATGCATATGTTTTATACTATAAATCATGCAACTTGGGCCTCCCCACCCAACGTGTACAATGATGAACAGTGCAAGTGTGGGAGATATGTACTAACATGCCACAAGAGAGACATCTAATGCCAAAAAAAGGGTTAACTAATCTACATGGATGATAGTGCCTCTTTTTAGGTTTGGATGATGCATGCTTAGATGATTTTGTCTAAAATTCTTCAAGTGATGGTGGTTACTTATTTTTCATAAGAGCAGTTAATTCAGTATCAAAGAATTTATTTGAACTATTAAGAATTGAATTTTCCACTCTTAATGCATGATCCATACTCTCAACATCGAATGCATGAGTTTCTAATTCCTTGAATGTAGCTTCTAATTCAACATGCGATGCTTCAATGAATCATGCTCAACAATTAATTTAGAATGCTTTTTATTTAACTCATCAAATTTATCAAGTAATGACATGCGATTACTGTGAAGTGTAGAATGATCCTTAAGCAAAACTTCATGTTCTTTATGTAGGTTCAAGAATTTCAATTTTAGGATAGCACGCATTTTCTTAGGTTTCCTGTATGATGAATGGATTTTCTTAGAAATATCAAGTAATTGATCATAGGTTAGTTAACATACCTCTTCTAGGTCAGACTGACCAAGATGTTCATCCGCCATCAAACACAAGTTTGTTGTCTCCTCTTCAGCTTTAGTCTCAGACGAGTTAGATGTTGAATCTTCCTAGAAAGCCTTTTTTGAATCCATTTATTATCCTTAGGACAATCAGCTTTTATATGTCCTGGCTTCCTGCATTCAAAGCAAACTATATCAGAAGAACCTTTAGAATTTTTGCTATTTTTACCTTTATTCCATTTCTAATAGTTCTTATATTTTCTCCTTAGAAAGCTCTTGAATTTCCTAGTAATTAAGGCAACATAATCGTGGACCCAGAAGAATCAGTATCCGTATCATTAGCCTTCAGCACCACAATTTCTCCTTCTTTTTCTCACCTGCATCAAGTTATCTTTGGTTCACTCCTTGCTCGTAAGAAATGAGTGATCTAAGTAAGTTTTTAATAGAATAAATGTTCAAATCCTTGGATATAGTGATTGTAGTTATCTTGGCATCATAGGAAGAAGGCTAACATCTCAAAATTATGTTGACTTTCTCATAGTTACTGAGTTCTCTTCCTAAGGCATACTGGGAGGTGACAATTTGTGTGAGCCTAGTATATATTTTAGATATTGACTCACTTGGTTTCATATAAAAGAGTTCGTAGTCATGAAGCAAGACATTCAACCTAGATTATTTAACTTCAGTTGTGCCCTTATAAGTGATACACAATTTATCCTAGATTTCTTTGCTAGTTGTACAAGTTTATACACACATGTAATCTTCAAATTTCAGTGCATAGAAAAAGTAATTTAAATATTTTATATTAGGTTGTGCTAAGTCCCTATCATCATGAGTCCATTCATTAAAAGAAAGTTTAATTTTAACACCTTTAATAAGTCTGAAAGGTGCATCATAACCATCTTTAACTAGCATCCACATACGATAATCGATCAATTATAAAAAGGTGGACATGTGAGTTTTTTATAAATTAAAAAGGTATGTTATCAAATAAGGGTAGTCGAGTGATGTAATATCCTTCTACTGTGTTTCAGTTACTAAAGTTAGCCATGGATCGAATTTTAAAAGTTTTCTAAAACCTAATTTTTGAATCCCACTCTAATACCACTTAAAGGTTTGTTAGAGATGTTATGCCCTTATGAACTAGCCCGAGGCTAACTAAGACGGGGGGGGGGGGGGGGGTGAATTGGTAGTTTTAAAAATTCTTGAGCAAAACCAAATTTGAAAACCTTTTCAAATGTTTTAAAATAATTACAATTTCTCATTGATCTGGAGATGTTTAATCAAACAAAATAATAACTTTAACCACATGATCATCCATAGAAAGTATATTACATAAATTAAAAAGAAAAATAGTAGAAGGAAGAACACACCAAATTTTATAATAGTTCGATCAACTTAACTTACATCTAGGTATTGCACTAAAACTCAGTGACTCCTTATGCTCCCATAGTAAGGCGGAGAAGCCTTTACAAAACTCCTTCTCACCAACCTCGATGAGGCAGAGAACCCAAACTCCTTTTGCTTCCTCCTGAACCAAGCAGAGAACCTTACCTCCCTTCGCTTCCTCCTAAAGCAGGCAGAGAACCTTGATCATCTTGCTTACGATCCTTCCCACAAAGAAACTAAGGGACAAGGGATGATGGCTTGAGATGATGTCTCAAATCATTGCTTGGAGTAATCTTTGTGAACACCTCACAAACTCCCCCTCATAAGATTCTCCCTCTCTCTCCCAAGCTCTCCCTCTCCCTCTCAAGACTCTCTTAACCGAGGACAACAGTAAAAGATCTCAACACTAGAAAATAAGAGATCTTAAATAGAAGGGCTAAAAAATTACCCTAAATTTCAACTTACCATCAAAGATCATCAAGGATGATCTTGCGATCGTCCTGTACGATCAGTGTAAATCATCTCCTTTTGGCCTGGATGATCTAGTTCCTCTAAATGATTAGAAGACATGGTTTATTCTGATTATCCAGGATGATTCTGCGATCGTCCTGGTTGATTAGTTCTAAATTAGGAATATCATCCAGCATATAGTTCAGGACATCCAGGAGAAAAGTTTGAATAATCTAAAGAAAATGACTTCATCATCCAGGATAATATCTCTATCATCCTATACGATTAGTTTAAAAATGCACAATATCATTTAGCACATAGTTTGGGTTGTTCAGGACAACTATATTAGATGATTTCAAAATAACTGATCATTCAGGATGATAAAGCAATCATCCTGTATGATTAGTTCAAAATGGCAATATTGTCTGGCACATAATTTGAGTCATCCATGTGAGATATATTGGATGATGATGATTTATACCTAAGTCCATGATGATATTTTGATCATCCAGAATGATGTGATCAATCAATTAATCTTTAATTACTTTCTTTAATCACCTGACTAATTTAGGCATGATTGTAATGAATCATCAAGGATGATACGTGCATCATTCTGTAATATTAGAGGAAGGTCCTAAAATAAAAACCTGCCTAAATAAGTCAGGCGGCTGAGAAGTTTTGATTTAAGCATATCATCCCGAATGATAGGGGATCATCCAAGACGATTTACTTAATCAGACTGACTTAACATGGCTACCCTAATTAGGGTTTCTATTTTCAATTGATCATCCAGGATAATATTCCTATTGTCTAGGATGATATGATCAAAATAGAATAGAAACTCTCACTCACAAAAATTCTCCCCTTGAGTGTGAATGTGCAAGGTTACTTAGCTTGGGGATCAATTATATTACATTTGACTCAAGAAAAGGAAAAAATTACATTTGAACACAGACACAACCGATCTTGAGCTAATTTGAATTGCACTTAATCTTATGAACTTGAAAGGTTAGACAATCAAACAGAAATAGAAATATTTGTTATCATCAAAATTATAAACCTTGAATCCAGACTTGTAACAGAGAAGGATTTAAATTCATCAAATAACTCATTTTTTAGTGACAAAAATCTAATCCAAGTGAACCTCGAGTAGTCATCGACAATCACAAATCTATAGACTTTTCCCCCTAAGCTGGTAGTGCTAATGAGTCTAAATATATCCATGTGAAAGGGGATTGGACTTGTTTTCCTATTTGACATGCATCTCACAGGTGGTCCTTAGTGAACTTAAGCTTGGGGACACATCTAATTGTGTCCTTTTTAGGTTACTCTTTTAAGGGTTTTCATATTGGCATGACATAACCTCATATGCCACATACAAGACTTATCAACAATAATTTTTAAGCAAAATGAACCAACACACTCAATGTTATTTGGATCAAGCATATAGACATTATTGATATTTTTTCCCTGCAAATAGTGTTATTATTTAAGCTGATAATATAAATGTTTGATAGAAATTTTATGCTGAACTCTTTGTCACAGAGTTGACTGATGCTGAGCAAGTTGTATTCCAGTCCATTTACACATAAGACATTTTCAATTAAAAGGTTTTTAGAGTTTCTAATTATATATGCACCCATGACTTTCTTGGTGGTGTTGTCTCCAAGAGTAATCTTGCCTCCAACCCTGGCCTTCAGCAAAATGAATTAATTTATATCTTCAATCATATGCCTTGAACATCCACTGTCTAGGTACCACATGCTATCATGAGGTCTTGTGTGAGAGCACACCTATAAAATCATCAAATATTAGATTTAGGAACCCAAACAAGTTTGGGTCCCTTCTTATGGAATGAAGAATGCAATACATGTGTGTTATGCTATGAATCATGCAATTTGGGTCTCTACACCAAATGTGTACTATGGTGAACAGTGCAAGTGTGGGAGATATATCCTAACATGCCACAAGAAAAGCATCTAAGCCAGGAAAATGGTTAACTAATTTACGTGGGTGATAGTTCCTCTTCCTAAGTTTAGATGATGCATGCTTTGATGATTATATATGAAATTCTTGAAGTGATGGTGGTTGTTTTTTTTTCATAAAAGCAATTAATTCAATGTCAAAAAGTTTATTTGAACTTTTAAGAATTGAATTTTTCACTCTTAATGCATGCTCCCTACTCTCTACATCAAATGTATGAGTTTCTAATTCCTTGAATGGAATTTCTAATTCAACATGTGATGTTTTAAATGAATTATGCTTATCAATTAAATTAGAATGCTTTTTGTTTAACTCATCAAATTCATCAAGTAATGCCATGTGATTGCTATCAAGTGTAGAATAATCTTTAAGCAAAACTTCATGCTCTTTTGGCAGGTTCAAGAATTCCACTTTTAGGCTAGCATGTGATTTCTTAAGTTTCCTATATGATAAATGTATTTTTTCAGAAACATCAAGTAATTGATCAAAGGTTAATTCATATACCTCTTCCTGGTTAAAATGACCAAGATGTTCATCCACCATCAAACACAAGTTTATAGTCTCCTCTTCAGCTTCAGTCTCAGAGGAGTTAGATGCATAATCCTCCCAAAAAGCCTTTTGAATCCATTTCTTATCCTTCCTAAACTTGGGTTTCTCCTCACCCTTCTCCATGCCTAGATGAGCCTTAAGAGTAAGATAATTAGCTTTTATATGTCCTGGCTTCCTGTATTCAAAATAAATCGTATCAGAAGAACCTTTATAATTTTTGCTATTCTTACTTTTGTTTCGTTTATGATGGTGCTTTTGTTTCTTCCTTAGAAAGCTTTTAAATTTCCTAGTAAATAAGGCAACATCATCACTTTCAGACCTAGAAGAATTAGTAACCATATCATTAGCCTTCGGCGCCATAGTTTTCTCCTTCTTTTTCTCACCTGCACAAGTTGCCTTTGGTTCACTCTTTGCTCATAAGCAATGAGTGATCCAACTAAGTTATCAATAGAATAAGTATTCAAATCCTTGGATTCAGTGATCACAATTATCTTAGCATCATAGGAAGAAGGTAAACATCTTAAAATTTTATTAACTTTCTCATAGTTAGTGAGTTCTCTTCCTAAGGCATACAAGGAGGTGAAATTTTGTGTAAACCTAGTATATATTTCAGATATTGACTCACTAGATTTCATGAAAAAGAGTTCGTAGTCGTGAAGTAAGAAATTTAACCCAAATTTCTTAACTTTAGTTGTACCTTTATAAGTGATACATAATTTATCCCAAATTTTTTTACCAGTATTACAAGTTGAAACATGCATGTAATCTTCAAATTGAAGTGCACAGAAAAAATAATTTAAATATTTTGCATTAAGTTACACTAAATCCCTATCATTATTAGTCCATTCAAGAAAAAAAGTTTAGTTTTAACACCATTATCAAGTCTATAAGGTGCATCATAACAATCTTTAATAAGCATCCACATGCGGTAATCGATTGATTGCAAAAAGGTGGACATATATATTTTCTAGAAATTAAAAGGTATGTTATCAAATAAGGGTGGTTAAGTAATGGAATACCCTTGTGCAGTATTATAATTACCAAAGTTAGCCATGGGTCGAAATTCAAAAGTTATCTAAAACTTAACTTTTGAATCCCGCTCTGATACCACTTGAAAGTTTGTTAGGGTTGTTAAGCCCTTATGACTAGCATGAGGCTAACCAAGAGGGGGGGGGGGGGGGGGGGTGAATTGATTATTTTAAAAATTCTAAAGTAAAGATAAGATTTTGAAATCCTTTTTGAATGTTTTTAAATAAATATAATTACACTTTGATGTGGAGACGATTAATCAATTAAATCAGTAACTTTAACCACACGATCATCCACAAGAAATTAAAGTATGGAAATTAAAATGTAAAAATAGTAAAAAGAAAGAATACACTAGATTTTATAGTTGTTCAGTCAACTTGACCTACGTCCACTCCTCGGGGCCTCCCCTCCAGGTTTTGCACTAAAACTCAGTGACTCTCATTTTGCTCCCATAGCAAAGTAGAGAAGCCTTTACAAAAACTCCTTTTTACTACCCCACTGAGGCAGAGAATCTAAACTCCTTTTTCTTCCTCCTGAAGCAGGCAGAGAACCTTACCTACTTTTTCTTCCTCTTGAAGCAGTCAGAGTACCTCAATCTTCTTGCTGAAAATCCTTTCCACGGAGCCACCAAGGAAGAAGGGACGACGACTGAAGCAGGCAACTCGAATCCTTACTTGGAGCAACCTTTATGAACACCTCACAAACTCCCCATCACAAGTCCTCTCCATCTCTCCTAAGCTCTCCCTCTCCTTCTCAAGACTCTCTCAGGTTAGGAAAGCAGCCAAAGATCTCAATATTAACAAACAAGAGATCTTAAATAGAAGGGCTCAAAAAATACCCTAAATTTTAACTTGCCATCAAAGATCATCATGTACGATCAGTATAAAAATAGAAGTTTCAGTTTGGATGATCTAGCTATCCTGGATGATAAAAAGATAGGATTTGTATAGATCAGCGGAGACGATGTGGTCATCATCCTGCATGATTCATTCAAACAAACATTTTTGTCCAGTAGATAGTTTGGGTCATCCAGAAGATAAGTCGGGATGATATATAGAAACATGACTTGATCGTCTAAGATGATATATCTTTCATCCTGTACGATTAGTTTAAAAATGAGTAATATTGTCCGGTATATAGTTCGGGTCATCCAGGAATACTATGTTGGATAATAAAGCTATCATCCTGTATGATTAGTTAAAAAATGAGCAATATCATCAGGCACATAGTTCGGGTCATCCAGGAATACTATGTTGGATGATGAGGATTTATAACTGATCGTTCTAGATGATCTTGCGATCGGCCAGGATGATGTGGTCAATTAATAAATCCTTAATTAGTTTTCTTAATCACCTGACTAATTTTGGCATGATTGTAATGAATCCTCCAGGATGATATATATATTGTCTTGTATGATTAGACCAAAATCCTAAAATAAAAACTTTCCTAAATGATTCTAGTGGCTGAGGAATTTTGATTTGAGCATATCATCTCGGATGATAAGAGGACCATCTAGGATGATCTGCTTAATCAGACTGACTTTACACGGCTGCCCTAATTAGGGTTTCTATTTTGATCTGATCATCTAGAATGATTTGGGATGTTCTAGGATGATATAATTAAAAATAGATAAACTGTTAATTTTATAAAATTTCTTCCCCTGAGTGTGTGTACAAGGTTACTTAGCATCAGAATCCACCTTTTTACAATTGACTTAAGAAAGAGTAAAAAGCAACATATTTAACATTACAAACTACTCAGTCCTAAGTTACTCAAACTTGAGTTGGCTTGAATTGCAATTAACCTTGTGGAACTGAAACATTAGTATGTAGGGAAATCAAAATAGATGTGCAGTAGTAGAACAAAAACATAAATGTAAGAAATGTTTATGATCATCAAAACTATAATCCTTGAATCCATATTTACAACATCTTTTGCTTTTTGGCTTATCCTTTCTTGTAGGACTACAAGCACTCTCTCTATTTTGACCCTGGATAGCTGCTAGTTATTGTATAGCTCCTATTTTATATAAAAGTAATAAAATAAATGCCCAAGGTAGTCTCTTATTTTATGAAAAGTAAATAAATAAATAAAAGCTAGAAGAACTGCAGCTTTTGACGTGTTGGAGTTTGATTGGAGGAGATGGATTTGAGAGAAATTTTAGCTTGATTTCATTACAAAAAAAGTTTATTTATACATAGTTATAGTAGAGGATAAAAGGACAAATCTTCTCATAAACAAACTCCACAACAGAGATAACCCTATTTACAAATAAATTATTAATAATTTTAAATTAATCTATTATGACACCAGAATTTAATCCTAATACATAATTTAACATTCAAATATAAACTTACTCAAATGAATTGAAAATTCAAAATTTATCCTAATATAGGTTTAAATCCAACAATCCAGATTCCTCACTTCTTGATCTTGATCATCTAACCTCCTTTAGATAGCTTATCTTTGCTAGTGTACTCTTAAGAATCATCACCTTCGACGCTCTCAGTTAAGAAATTATAAGGTCTAAAATCTTAGGCTACATTTAAGACTGCTTTCTTTCTGCTTTTTAAAGCTTTCTTTTAATTGTCCATGATTTGGAATTGGTAGGGAAATTATAATTTTGATTTTGTACGCATTAAGTGCCACGTGATCTTCTAAATATTATGAGGTAAAATAAAAATCATGATAAAATATAATGGTTTTGGGAGACCATATGGTTAATCACTTCGTCAAAAAATTATAATGCTATGCAATAATCATTTAAGGTTTTAGAAGTAGGGAAGTGAGGCATTTTGATATATTTATAAACAATTATAAAAATGGAGTCATATTTCGATACATTTATAAACACGTATAAAAATGGAGTTTTGTTTCATATTAATTTTAGGAAATCCTAAAATGAAGCCCATATTAATATCTTCTTAGGGGTAGCTAGGGATATACAAAGTTCTGTACAAAGCACTTTATCATGCAATAGCTTTTAGAAAGTTTATTAGATAGCACTTATCATTTACCAGGATCATGAAAGCGAGCAGCCAAATATTCAAATTTGTTGATAGGATTGTTTGGATGAGAGCATATAAACTTCAAGACAATTGTTCTTCCATGCATTGAGGTGTGAACCAAACTTGTACCTAAATCATGATCTTCATTCATATCTCCTTTTTATTGTAGTAATCACCCAAAGCTTCGTAGTGGACAATATAACTGTCAATACAACAAATGTTCTACATATATTTGATTTGTGATCTCACCAGCTGTATCTGTTCAAACAAATTTAATACTTTTGCGTGCAAAAAAATATAATTGTTAACTGTATAATCTTACAAATGTGCAATTGAGAATGAGTAGTTTTAACATAATCTCTTAGGTATACTTTTTGATTATTTTTCTTGGACATTTATAAAAAAACTTATTCTGCCAAATTGATAGCTAATGGTAATCAACTTAACATAATCTATAGTTGTGGTTTATTTATTTATTTTTATTAACATTTGAATCTAGAAGGAGGATTCACTATAGTTCAAATTGACAGCCTTTGTTGGGGTTGACTCATTGATCAAGTCAATGACTTTGATTCATGTTTATCCTGAGTCAAAAAAGTTACCAGACATTCATTTGATTTCTTAATCATTCAAGCTATTATATATTTTTGAGATGGCTACTTTTCATAAAGATTATTAAAAAGTTGTGGGAAAATATCTTTTTTGAAAATTGATGTACAAAGCAACTTTCTAGTACAAATTTCTTAAAAGTAATGAAAGAGTATAAGCCAAAGAAGGTTATGATTACAATTTAAAAATAAAAGTAGCATTAAATTTATCCTGGACAAATAATTAATAAATTTACAGCCTATATCTTAATTACATGTGTGACATTCAAATGATGTATCTAAAATAATTGATTTTTAGTAGGTTAAGTAGTCATGCACTAGCAAATTTATGTGTTATTTAATTTAAGAAATTATATATATTAAATCATAATTAGAATAATATAGTATGATAATCAAGTTTTAGTTATGGCTTGGTGAGGCTAATTATAAATTATGTTAGTTACGCTTTAGTCAATTAGCTAATATAAGAATGAGATTAAGTAGGTACTAATTGATTAGTGAATATTTACTAAACTAATTAGGATAAATTATGATGGTTATAGTATGTAGGTTAACTAAAATAATAAATTAATGTAAAATGTAATTAGCATAAATGTTAATAATTATTAATTATGAAGATGACATAAGTTCATGTATTAGTTTATTTATTTAGGCTAAGTAGGGAGTAATTTGGGTGAATTTAGAATTAATAATCTGAAAATAAGAACTATTTGAGTATTTTTTTTTCTCATATGATGCAACAACATACAAATGACAAAAAAAACTTTCTATGACACAAATATGAGAGATGTTCAATTTTAATATAATTGATAGGTAGTTGACACTACATTATAATATCACATTTAGAAAACAAAAATTTTCATTAGTAATCATATAAATATAAAATGAATTCATATTATGATAAATTTATTTCATTGCATTAAAAATAAAAAAATATATTTGAATTTAGTAAATATTTGATTCCCATTTCCCTTTGTTTTTGTAGAAATGAGGGATTGAGATTTATTTTCTTTATTCTTGAGATCTAATAATCATTCTTTGGAAATTTTAAGGGATATTATTTCTGAAGTCTTTTTCTCTTGCATCAATTGGCTATATGTTTTCTTTATTATTTTGAAAAATCTTGTTGGTAAGAGAGGAGTGATTGAGGTTTTCTGTTATCATCTAGAGATGGAATTGATATTCTATGATCAGAAATGAAATCATGTTTAGATATCTCCAAGAAAGAAATTTGAAATTCATGATTTATTTGGATCCTCTTGAGGAAGAGATAATAGCTGTTATCATTTATCTTTGAGAATTCTATGTGTTTCTTACAAGAATGAAAGGATATATTGGTAGTTGATGTTTTGCTTCTCATGATTTTTCTCCATCACTTTCTATTTGAGAAGAATAATATTCTCAATTTTTCAATGAATGCAAAGTTCTTTTCTAGGCCATGAAATTTTTGTTTTGTGGATTCTTGCTATGAATATGGGGAATCGATATTTCTTGTTTGATAGAAGATTGTTGCAACATACATGGGCTGTAATAGATTTTCTTGCTCTTCGATATTTTTTTTTTGACATTGGCAAATACTTCTTATGATTAGTAAGTTTTGTTGCTTCTTGATTTATGATCTCATAAAAAAGAAAAGAGAAAAACACTTCAATGATTGGAGGGATGATTGATCTCATATTTCTATCATTATTGTTAGCATGGTTTATTGATTTTGTCTTCATGGCAGATTTATTGATTATTTAGTCTTAGACTCCTCTTAATAGTTTGTGACTCAACAAATTTTGGAAAGCTTAATTTTATGTGAATATTAGAGTTAAAGATCAAGATAAAATTTATCTTCTCATGTTACTTTGATTTCTTACAATAAAAAATAGAAGTGTTGGTATATATTTGGAAGGTTTTGTAAACATCAACTTATTATTAGGAATCACATGGTGCTGAAATATTCTTATGAGGAGGTATAAAGTGCTGAAATACTCCCATGATGGCTTACACGGTGATGAAATTTTCTTGTAATGAATTATGTTGTGCTGAAATCTTCTTGTGAAAAGTTGCAAAATGCTGAAATATTCTTTTAATGTGTTGCAGAAGTGCTGAATTTTGTCTCTTATTCATGCCTACCCATACTCATGTTTTCTTTTTCCATAGAAGTGAGGTTATACATTGGGTTTTGTGCATTCATAGTGCAAGAAGAAGAGGATTTGAGGTTATACACTAGTTGCATGAATCATGATTATGTTGGAGGGGTTTTGAGCTTCTTGAAAAAGCAACAACTAAAAGTAATTTCCAATCTTTTTCCCTTCTGCATTTACATTCTTTTTCTTTCATTCTTGATTGAGGAGTTTATAGGTTTGATTGTGCTCCAACATTTTATAATTGGTAATAGATTTGAAGAATCCATATGCCTACCAATGCTTTTATAATGTGTATGAAAATATTGGTAAAGCCTCGTGCATGTTTCATGTGGTGGTATTATGTGACATCTAACTCAAAGAATTATGGCCATGTTGGTAAGCTTTCATTTCAATGATTGAATGCAAAGTTCTATGGTTTATTTTGGAACATAATGAAGTTTCCATAGTTTTCCTTTCTTTTCTCAAATATCATTTGGTATAAATGATGATTTGGAGTAAATGAATAAGTTGGAAGCTTGTCTTTTGCAAGTTGGGTTATATTTGAAGTGTGAGGGTATGGGAGAAGAGTACTCAAAATTTTACTTTGAGTTATCTGGGGAGGTGTATGAATGTTGGAGAACATTCATGTTCTTTGTTTTTTCATTTGTGAGCATTCATAGGTTTAACAAAGGTGTTTTGGTTATGTTGGAAAGTGATACATGCGTAGCTATGTTCCACTTTCATATATAATGAGTCTTATGTCGTGTTTTGGGGGAGGGAAGGTATTGAAATTTTGCCATGTATTCATGTGGGGGAGTGAGTAGTTGTTTGGGTGATTGTTGGAAAATAAAGTTTTAAAGAAAAGTATAGCTCTCTTTCTTTCTCTCTACCTCTCTCTCTCTCTCTCCTCTCTCTCTTCTTCTTCCCCCTTCTTGTGCCTTAGGGTGAATTTCAAGAAACTACAAAAATCATTTTCAAAATCAAGAACCTAAAGAAAATCAATGAAACTAGTGTAGAAGTCCAAAGAAAGGTATGTTTTAAGCCAATTGCATTTTTAATTATTTTGATTTTAATTATAAATATGCTTTGACCATTATTTCTTCTCTTTCTTTGCTATGTTTTGCGAGGAACAATGGTGAGCACTTGTAAAAGGAGATATGATGGGCACCAGAACAAGGAATTTGGAAAATAAGTAGGAGCTTCAATCGCCCCCATTTCTTCCAAATGGGGATGCTACGGCCAAAACCATCGTTGACTTGCTCCGATGAGGTGAGCATTCTTAAACTTTGAAAGCTCAAGCACTAAATTCCTTTAGTATGTATTTTTTTTCCTTTACATCATCTCTGTTGTAAGTAAAAATATAGATAATTATGACATCCAAGGTTAAATAACATAGACATAGGTTCATTGTTCATAGGTCTGTACACATCCCATTTTTCAGCCTAGGATTAGGTGCCTATTCCCTTAGCCTACCAGGTCCCCTTAAATGAGGTAACCCATGGTTGCTAATAAGGATCCTCTGGTCGGCACTTGACTAAGTATGCTAAGGACACCAACAAACCCGGGATGATGGAAAACCATGGGATCTTGACTGAGGATGTTATACCCACTTGGTAGGTTAGTCTCCACCCTCACCTTCTGGGTATTCTCCTGATCTAGAGATCGGGGATATAAGTCTCAACTTTTTAATAAAATATTAACTTCAATAAAATAAATCTCATCCAAAAATATTAAAGCCCAATTATAGGATAGGCTAAAGCACTTTTGAGCCCTACTCTTTCTCTTTTGACTCTAGAAAGAACTGTTCAATCTTGACCCAATCCCACTTGAAAATTTTAAAATTTTAAAATCATTGTTTAAACTTTTAAATCCTAAAAATATTTGCCACTATTTTAATCGAGAGTATTCTTGAGGGATTCACTTCTCCCGGGATATAATTTACCATAGGGGCTTGCCCTTATGGGGAACTTGTAACTCCAGATTAAAATAAACCTTATCATATTTTCATAAGATAAGGGAAAAATCTTTAGGAAAATAGATAATTTTCCAAAACTCAATTTTATATTTAAATACCTTCATAGAATATCATTTTTTTACCTTTTTTAAGGTGATATGATATGATCATTGTTGTATTTAATAACAAAATAAAAAAACATTCAAACCTCACTTTTGTCTTTCGAATACTATTTTAGAATAACATTTCTATCTTTTGAGGTAGTATGTTATTCTTCTATCTGTATTTGATTATAAAAAGTAAAAGTGTAGTTTGAAAATATAATTTTCTTTAAATATATTGAATTCCTGAGATTTTTAGTTTTAAAGTTGAACACATCATTATGAATAATATATCACCTCAAAAGGTGAACATATCATTCCCCAATGGGTTCACATTATAAAACTTTGGATTTACCCCGATTATCATAGTCAAACTTAAGAGGAGACAATATATGACCACAGAGAATCAAAATGAGGTTTGGTCAAATGTTTGACTACATTACTCTGAGTAAAGGGATCATTAATTTCATCATCAAAGTTATGATTGTAATTGATATATCTATCCAAGGAAAGAAAATATTAATTACTACTGATTATTTGAAAATGATGATAATGATCATTAGGTTTGATTTTCCCAAAGACAATTAATTAAAGTTTTGAAAACTTTAATTTTTGAAAATTTGATCTAGGTTTCTAAATCTCCTATGAGTCAAGCCCTCATAGTTAATTACATTATAGGAAATCAGAGTATTCTACGAATACTCTTGATTAAATTAGCGGTTGAAATTTTATTTAAGATTTCAAGGCTTGATGTTTAAGGAGGTAAGGGTTAGAATTTTCAAATGGGATTGGATCAAGGTTGAACGCTTATTTCTGGAATCAAAGGAAGAAGGGTAGGAGATACTTGAGATTCTGAAATAATTCAGAAATGCCCAAATCTATTTTAAGTGTTGGGCTTGAATATGATTGAAAGAGATTTAAATTTGAGTCATCAATTTTATTAGAAGGTGGGAATTAGATTCCCAAAGGTTGAGGTCTTATAGCCTTAGCCTGCCTTAGAACCAAAGTATAAAATATATACTAAAACTCAGTGACACGATCCAAGCTAATGCAATACAAAATTTAGACTTATCCCGGTCTGGATTGGGGAGCCAGCTAACCACCTAGGCACTTTAAAATAATATGTTCAATCATTTATGAAAGAATGGGAAAAGATGTTAATTAGATTAAGTTTAAGGAATTAGGGTAGATATCTAGAGCAGATCCTAATTAGCCCCTTGACATATGTATGGTATTATAAAACTTAAAGTTAATGCAATTAAGTTTTAAACTTAATTTAATTTGTAACTAATGCAATGCATGTTAGTTAACTTAAACAAATGCTTAGATAAAATATGAAGCAATTTAAAAAAGGCTTAAAAATAGGTTTTTCCCTAAAATACACAGATTCCTCTTGACAGATTTGTACCCTCATAAGCCAGGTGGTATGCCAGAACCCACAAGTGGAGAGGTGCCTAACAAAAGCAAAGAAAAATGCATTAAATATGTTATGAGAACAACCGGCAGACTCGGCTTACTTCTTAAAATGTTAGATTTCTATGTGAACTTAAAAATTTTAATTTTGTTTAAGTAAAAGAATTTTGACGTTCTCTCATGAGCCTCCGATCGAGTTCAAGACTAAAATAAAGATCGACATGCAAGAGCTCCAAAAAACTACTAAAAGCATGCAATTATATATCGCAATCAGCATCAAGCAATCAATTGGATAATCAATTAAACAAATAAAATGTCCATAGGTAAGTACCTCTTAATATTATAATCTAGGGTCTATATAAAGTAAAGTGGTTGGGTACTATTAACAATAACCTGGATTCTACTCCTAAGACTCAAGTGAATTTAAGAATGGAATTCTTCTTGATCTTCACTTCTTTTTCCATCTATGAACTTCTGGGATCGTTTGGGTCCTGATATTCAAATGAAAAGAAACTCACCCTCGAATGGGGTATTTCTTTTCCCTTTGGATATTTAAAATTATCCTAACTTAGTCTTCCAAATAGAGGAGAACTCTCCCCTAAGGGATGTTATCTCCTCTTCAAAATCTAAGTTGAATACTTATATACCCCCTCTCAAGTATCACTTTGATTTATAACTCAATAAATTTGAATTATATTTAATAAAGATTGAAAATCTAGACTCGAACTACCTGCAGGGTTATCCTAAGTAATTCTATTTAAATTATCCCAAGCAGTCAATATAATAGAATTTAAAATGCTCAAACCAACCACACATGGCTATACTCTTTTGATTTTGAAATGGGGACTTAGCATTCTAGAGCACCTATAAAAATTTGATTAATTTAAATTTAACTTTTCTCCCTTTAATTTTAATGCCTGTATAAGCATAGCCACTTGTATAAGATTGTATTATCATTAAAATTGCCCCTATCCTAAGGGTAAATCTAATACCCATTAATCACATTATAGAGTGCAAAATATAAATAAACAATTATAGCAATATTAACAACCGGCTTGCTATGAAGGATTAAAAAACCTGGTACATAATAGAAAAGTAAACACCAACCTAGCTTAGATCTAAAAGTGGTGCCCAAGCAAACCATCTAAGTGTGTGTAGTAAGATGTATGATTAAGATATGTCTTATATAGGGTAATTAGTTTAATTTTTTTAAGGTTTAGGTTTGTTAAAGTTTGGAGGGGAAATTTGGTTATATTTCAAATATTAATATGTTAATGTTTATTTTAAAATGTATTTTATTGTTAATTAATTAAATGAATTTAAGCAGTTAAAAATTAAAGGACCAACATATTTTAATAATTGAATTAATTATTAATTTTAAAATTTTGAATTAATTTAAGTTTTCCATCAACCATTTTGTGGCATTGTGCCACCAAGCTCGAAGAATAAAGCCTCCTTAGGACACGTAGCCCCGCAACCCGGAGTAGTCCATCCTAAAAACTTGGTTGATATAATTAGATTAATAATTATAAGTTTGATTAGATAATTAATAATCAACTAATTTTAAGTTTTAACACTCCATTGAATCTATTCGTGGTGTTGTGCCACCAGGCTCGAGGAACAAATCCTCCTTAGGACATATAGCCCTGTAGCCCAGAGTAGTTCATCCTAAAAACTTCATCTTTGGAGTAGTTGTTGTGTATTAAGTGGTTTGTTGAGTAATTTTAACATTGAATTAACATTTTCTAAAATTTAAAATTTAATATTAAAATTTGAAATTTTCTAGATTATTTTTAATGTTTTAATTAAGGGGTCAAAATTAAAGATTTATATTCAAAGAGATTTCTAAAGTTTTGATATTTTTGTTAAATATTAGACCTTTCAATGAGTAAGTAGACTTTGAGTTTGTTGGAATTGGATTTTTTTATAATAAGTTATGAATTTTTGTAGTTTCAATTGAAATTTGAACTAAAGTTAACCAAAAAGTCAACATTTTGATTTTAAGTGATTTTTAATGATATGATTTTAAGTGATTTTTAATGATATGATATGATATTTTTGAAATTTGAGATAATAATTAACATGGACTACTATGCCTTTGAATTTTCTCAATTGGAGTTTTTTAAAATTTGTTATTATTTTTAAAAGTTTTTATATTTATTTGAATTTTTAATTATTTAATTAAGGGCCTTTTAGTGATTTTGCTCCAAATGAACTCCCAACTCCTTGAAGTCAACTCCAAAGGTTAGGAATGACCCAAGGAGAAATTCCCAAGCACATTTGAATTTTATGGAAATTTACGAATTTTTAATTAATTAAATTAAATAAATATTAATTTTTAGTTAAAATTAAATTATTCTCAAAATTGAAGTCAATTTAAAGTGATTTTAATTTTCTTTGATTAAGGATTGATTTCTAGTTGATTTCACATATTATTTGAAATTTTTGGATTTAATTTAAATTAATTATGATTTTTTAAAGTTTGGTTAATTAATAGATTTTTTAAATTACTTAATTATGGAGGTTTTGATTATTTATATCCAAACTTATTCTAAACTGTATGGAATCACTCCCAAAGGTCACAAACGACCCATAGGAGTATTTTTAGGAGTATAGAATTTATTTGGGATTTTTTATAATATTTTTTTATTTTATTTATTTAATTATTAATTTTACTAAAACTTAATTTAATATTGAACTAAAAATCCAGTGATGGGCTTTTAATTTTCTTAGATAGAGGATCAAATTATGGTTAATTTGAGATATTAATTGAAATTTTTGGACTTAATTTTGATTTATTATATTTTTTGAAGTTTTTGGGTCCTAAAAAAGGCTAAATTTTAACTTGCTTAGTTTTTTGACCTAATAACTTCCAAATTCCAGTGAATTTTGGACATAAGGTATAAAATATCACTAAGTTCAATGTTCTAAAATTTCATCCCTACTGGATGCGGGTATCCTTTCTTATAATTATTCTAAGTTAACTAGACATTTTCCTTAATTACTTTTCCTAGACGTCTCTTGTGTTCAAAAGGGTTTGAAGTCTTGGTCACCAAACCTTGGGACGTATGCAAGCATACCATAACAATTAAATAACCTAATTCTATCAATTTGGTGAGTTGTGAATTTTCAAAGTTTTCGATCCAAATTGGACCCATTACCTTGAAAATTCATATCATAGCATTCGTTTAAGCATCTAGACCAAAGAAAAATACAAGGAATGCCTAAAATGCTAAAAAATATTTCACCAAAATTTGAGCTCAATTTGACCACTGGAATGTGAGAAAATTGCTAAAAATGGATTTCAAAAAATTTTAAATAAATCACAATCTTATCATCTAAATACTTTAATTTTAATTTTAATAAATAATAGGGCTTGAGACCTTTCCAACAAGCCCAAGAACACCCAATTTGATGAAATATTGGATTTTCAATGAATTTTAGAAGTTCTGACTGCTTAAATTGAATTTTTTAATCAATTTAATTAAAAAATTTGGGCGGCGCATACCTTCTTGACTAGGGTGGCATATGGCTGCATCTATGCCATTCGATCACACAGAAGGAATGATCGGATGGCTCTGGTTCATCTAAAGCTATTTATTTCAAAATAAACTAAAACTTTAAACAGTTATAACTTTCAAAATACTCATCCAAATTAGATGAAATTTGAAACATAGGTTTATGCCAACATAATCTTGTAACACCTAAAGTTTGAAGGCTTCATGTGTTATATATTTCCTATAGTTTTTACTTAAAGTTTGAGAGAAAAGTTGCAATAACTTACAATCCAGTGGATGGATTTTGATGTTCTTGGGCTTGTTAGAAACATAATTAATTTCTATACAACTTTATTGAAGACCTTAAGAACTTTTAATAGCTGGATTTAAATTTTCTATCAAAATTCTCTTTCTCTCTCTTTCTTCTCAAATTAGGGTCTCAAGCTTTTTAAAAACCATTTATAGGGCTGGAGGGGCCTTATTTATAAATGGAGAAGCTAGGGGATGGTTGGATTAGGATAGATATTATTGGAATTAAAGATTTTGGATGGTAGGGGATAAAGCCATGTTTTATTTTTGAGTTAAATTGGAATTATCCTCCCACTCTAATGATTACATGCTCTTGATTTAGAGAGAGAGAGGAAGCTTAGAGTACTACCAAGTATCCCTATCAGCCTCCCAAATGCATCAGGATAAGGAGTTATTAGGAAAATTTGACTTACCAAGGTGGCAAAGCCACCTAAGCATTCCCTTTGACCATTTTTTGAATATTTTGATTAGTCAAACTAGTCAATATTCTTATATGGCATGGGAGAAGGTCTTATGAGCTGGTTTGATCAATTTAAATATGGCTTGAGATTAAGGACTAAGGATTTGGATGTATATGTGTGTATGGAAAGTGGTTTAACTAAATTTTGGCAAGTTTGACTTGGTGATTTAGTCAAGCTAGCTAGGATTTCATCCAAAATAAAATTTGGAAATGTTTGGTCCATGATTGGGATATATTTTAGAATGAAGTTGAGGGTTCAATTGATTTGATTTGGTCATAGATGTTGATTTGGCTCATTTTACCCTTAAAGGGTTATTTGGTCAACCTAGGTTGACTTGGTCAACCAAGTTGACCCAAGGCTAAGGTTTTGGTCCAATGCACTCCTACTGATATTTAGGATGCATTGGAGGAGATTTCTAGGTTTGGTTTGAAAAGATTATATTGGAATTTCAAGAAAATGCAAAAATTACACTTAAAGGGGTATTTTGGTCATTTTGACTGCTAGTCAGCTAAGGGTCAAAATGGGTCCACCAAAATATAGTTTAATATTCAACATATGACAATCAAGGGTTTTAATGCAATTAAAGGATTTGTAGAGGGCTCAAAGATTAAAATCCACAGGGTAGGAGGCATAGGCCATAAATATTTGAAGGTTTTACAACCTTTGGATTTTACTCCAATTTCTAGGGTTAGAGATCTCATATTGAGCTCAAATTTGATAGATCTATTATGGATTCAAGAAGTATAGTTTTGATGATGACAAACATGTTTGTGTTCTGTTTTGCTTGGCTAATCATTTCAGGTACAAAAGATCAATTACAATTCAAGCCAACTCAAGATCGGGTTCAAGTGTGCTTAAATATAATTTTTTCCCTTTCTTGAGTCAAATGTAATGTAATTGATCCCCTAGCAAAGTAACCTTGTACACACACACTCAGGGGAAATTTTTTAGTGAATTAGAGTTTCTATTTTCAATTTTTGATCATATTATCCTGGACGATCCAATGAAAATAGAAAGCCTAATTAGGATGACTTTGTTAAGTCAGTTTAATTAAGCTGATCGTCCTTGATAATAGCAATATCATACGAGACGATATGCTCATATTAGAAAAACTCAGCCGCCAGACTAAGTTAGGCAAGTTTTATTTTTAGAGATTTGGTCTGAACATCCCGGATGATACGTGTATCATCCTGGACAATTCATCACAATCATGCCTAAATTAGTCTGGTGATTAAGGAAAGTAATTAATATTTGATTAAAACGATCATATCATCCTGGATGATCATAATATCATACTGGACAATTATGACTGTCTAGTGCCTTTCACCTGTACATCCAGAGCGGTGCTCAGGATGATTTTGGGTGTTTTTGAACTAATCATACAAGAAGATAGTGATATCATCCTGGACAAGTAAGTCATTTTGAGATCATCTAGCATGTTTAACCTATACGCCTAGAGCGGTGCTCAGGAAGATTTTTGGTGTTTTTAAAATAATCGTAAAGGATGATAGAGATATCATCGCGGACGATCAAGTCATTTTGAGATCGTCTAGCACAAGTTCCCCTGGACATCCAGAGCTATCTCCTGGACAAAATTCTTGAATTACACTAATCATCTCGAATGATCGTAGAATCGTACGGGATGATCAGAAAAATTTTTTCTACTAATTATCCAAAAGAACCAGATCGTCCAAGCTGATACATGTGATTTTAAATTGATCGTACAGGATGATCTGGCGATCGTCCTGGATGATATTGGCTGATCAGTTGAGATTTAGGGTAAATTTTGAGCCCTCTATAAAAGATCTTTTTTTTTAACAAGAAAAATCTTTTGCCACTTTTCTTTCCAGAGAAACCTTGAGAGAGAGAGAGAGAGAGAGCTTGGGAGAGAGAGAGAGAGGATCTTGTAAGGGGGAGTTTTTGAGGGATTCACAAAGGTTGCTCCAAGAAAGGATCAGAGTCATCTTCTCCGTTCGTCGTCTCTCATCTTGTCGGTGTTTTCTGTGGAAGAATCATTCGTAAGAAGATCTAGGTTCTCTGCCCACTTTAGGAGGAAGCGAAAGGAGTTCATGTTCTCTGCCTGTTTCAGGAGGAAGTGAAAGGAGTCCAGGTGTTCTGCCTGCCTCAGGAGGAAGCGAAAGGAGTTTAGGTTCTCTGCCTCACCGGGTCGGTGGAAAGGAGTTTTGTACAAGCTTCTCCGCCTTGCTGTGGGAATAGAAGGAGAGTCACTTTTGTGTTAGTGCAAATCCTGAAGGGGAGGCTCCGGGGAGTGAATGTAGGTCAAGTTGACAGAACCACTATAAAATATGGTGTGCTCTTTCTGATTATTTTCTGCACTTTATTTTTCTATCATTATCTTCTTGGGTGAAATATGTGGTTGATCTTTTCATTTCTGTGTTTACTTGTTTCCACTGCAAATTATCGAAAAGATCTTTCCTGTTGCTCACAAATTTTTTAAAATAACCAATTCACCCCCCCCCCCCTCTTGGTTAGACTCGAGAATAGTTCATCAGGGCTTAATATCCCTATCAAACTTTCAAGTGGTATCAGAGTAGGATTCAAAAATTAAGTTTAAAAACTTTTGAATTTGATTCATAGCTAACTTTGGTAATCATAATACTGCTAAAGGTTATTCAATTACATGACCGCCATTGTTTGATAACATACCTTTTGATTTTTCAAAAACTCGCATGTCCACTTTTCTTCAATCTATAGATTATCACATGTGGATGCTTGTTAAGGATGGCTATGAAGCACCTTTAAGAATGATTAACAATGTTAAAACTGATTGCCTTTCACTGAATGGACTTTTGATGATCGTGACTTAGCCCAACTAAATGCTAAATATTTAAACTATTTTTTTGTGCCTTAAAATCTGAGAATTACGTGCATGTTTCTGCTTGTACAACTGGTAAAGAAATTTGGGATAGATTGTGCATCACTTATGAAGGTACAACTGAAGTTAAATAATCTAGGTTAAACATATTACTTCATGACTACTAACTTTTTCACATGAAATCTACTGAATCTATTTCTAAAATGTATACGAGGTTCACTCAAATTGTCACTTCTTTGTATGCTTTAGGAAGAGAACTTACAAACTATGAAAAAGTGAATAATATTTTGAGATGTTTGCCTTCTACGTTGGATGCTAAGATAACTACAATTACTGAATCGAAAGATTTGAAAAATTATTCTTTACTAGTAGTTTAAACATTGATAATTACTTGGGTCACTCATTTCTTACAAAGACAGCTTGATGCAGGTGAGAAGAAAAAGGAGAAAATTATGGCGCTGAAGGCCAACAATACTGACACTAATTCTTCTGGGTCTGATAGCGATGATGTTGCCTTAATCACCAGGAATTTCAAAAGCTTTCTAAAGAAGAAACATAAGAACTTTCAGAAGTGAAACAAGAGTAAGTGCAGTAAAAATTTTAAAGGTTCATCTGATACTATTTATTTTGAATGCAGGAAGCCTGGACACATTAAGGCTGATTGTCCTACACTTAAAGCTCACCCAAGCAAAGAGAAGGGTGAGGAGAAACCCAAGTTCTGGAAGGATAATAAGCGCATTCAAAAGGCGTTCTGGGTAGATTTTGTATCTGACTCTTCTAAGACTGAAGCTGAAGAGGAGGAAACCAACTTGTGTCTGATGGCTGATGATCATCCTGATTAGTCTGATCAAGAAGAGGAATGTGAGCTTACTTATGATCAATTGCTAGAAGTTTCTGAGAAAATTCATTCATCCTATAGGAAACTTAAGAAATTGTATGCTATCTAAAAATTTGATTTCTTAACCTTACAACAAGAGCATAATTTTATAGCTAAAGATTATTCTACACTTGATAGCAATCACATGTCTTTTCTTAATGAATTTGATGAATTGAATAAAAAGCATTCTGATCTGATTATTGAGCATGATTCATTGAAAGCCTCACATGTTAATTTAGAAAGAGCTTTTAAAGAATTAGACAAAATGGCATGTGACGTGGAGAGTAGTAAGGGAGCATTGAACTTTCAAATTGCAAGTCTTAAGAAGGAGAATAAATTTCTAAAAGTAAAAATTAGTGCTTTCGAGAAAAATAAAAGACCTTCTACTTTTACACAATTTTATGCACCTTCACCTTTTGAAGAATCTATTTTAAAATCATCAAAGCATGTTTCACACAAACCTAGGAAGAGGCACTATCACCCACGTAGATTAGTTAACTCTTTTCCTAGTGTTATATATTTTTCTTGTGGCATGTTAGGATACATCTACCACACCTGCATTGTTCACCGTAGTACACATTGGGTGTGAAGGCCCAAATTGCCTATTTTACAGCACATCACATATATATTGCATTCTTCTTTTCATAAGAAGGAACCCAAACCTGTTTGGGTTCCTAAATTTGACATTTGATTAATTTATAGGTGTGCTCTCACACAAGACCTTACGAGAGCATGTGGTACTTGAATAGTGCATGTTCAAGACACATGATTGGAGATGTAAATCAGTTCATTTCATTGGAAGCCAGGGCTGGAGGCAAGGTTACACTTGGAGACAACACCACCTAGAGGGCGGTAGGATCAGGTATAATTGGTGATTTAAAAATTTCATGATTGATAATGTTTTGCTTGTAGATGGATTGAAACACAACCTGCTGAGCATCAATCAACTCTGTGACAAAGGATACAACATCAAATTCTTGCCCGCATGTTGTATTTTAAGCTTAAATGACAAAATTATTTTGTAGGGATAAAGGATCAATAATGTCTACATGCTGGATGTAAGTTGCTTTAAAATTGATGTTTCAATTTGCTTAAAAACTGCTACTGATAAGTCTTAGTTATGGCACAGGAGATTATGTCATGCCAGTATGAAAACCCTTAGGAGAGTCACCCAAAAGGACTTAGTTAGAGGTGTCCTCAAGCTTATGTTCACTAAGGACCACCTGTGTGATGCCTATCAATTAGGGAAGCAAGTCCAGTCCTCCTTTCACTCTGTTAAGGACATTAGCACCTCTAGACCTTTAGAAGTCCTTCACATGGATCTCTTTGGACCCATTAGCACTGCCAGCTTAGGGGGGAAAGTTTATGATTTTGTGATTGTTGATGATTACTCGAGGTTCACTTGGATTAAATTTCTGTCATATAAATCTGAGACATTTAAGGAATTTAAGTCTTTCTCCACTTGGATTCAGAGAAAGTTGGGTTGTGAGATCTTGACTATTCATAGTAATCATGATGGAGAGTTTGAAAATGTGAAGTTTTAAACTTTCTATGAGGAGCAAGGGATTAGTCATAATTTTTTAACTCCTAGGACCCCTCAGCAGAATGGGATAGTTGAAAGGAAGAACAGGACTTTAGTGGAAGCCGCTAGAGCCATACTTGCTGAGTATTCACTTCCAAAATACTTTTGGGTCGAAGCGATGAACACTGTCTATTATGTGTTGAATAGGGTGAATGCTAGATCCAATCTAAACAAGACACCTTATGAGATCATTAAGGGTAGAACTCCAAACCTATCCCACCTCTATGTCTTTGGCTGTAAGGTTTTCATTCTGAATAATGGGAAATCATCCTTAGAAAAATTTGACCCCAAATCTGATGAAGGAGTGTTCTTAGGCTATTCTAGTGTGGGGAAATCCTTTAGGGTGTTTAATAAGAGGACTTTGGTGCTGGAAGAGATAACTCATATGGTGTTTGATTAATCTAATCCTAAGGAGACTAGAGTTGAGGAAGAAGAAGAGGTAGGAGAGATTACCCAAGAGGTTGAAAATGCAAATATGGAGGAAAGCGTAGAACCTTAAAACATCTTGCCTAGAGATTAGAGATATTCTTCGAGTCATCCTAAAGAACTAATCTTAGGAGACCCTTCTAAAGGTGTTAGGAGTAGGCATGGACTTAAGAAGGAAGTAAACCACTCTACCTTTATCTCAATGACTGAACCCAACAACATCAATCAAGCCCTTTCTGCTGAATTTTGGATCTTAGCTATGCAGGAGGAACTGAATCAATTTGTAAGGAACGATGTTTGGGAGTTAGTAGAAAGACCTAGGAATTAAAGTATAGTGGGAACCAAGTGGGTCTTTAAGAATAAGATGAATGATTCTGGGGTGGTGGTTAGGAATAAGGTAAGATTGGTGGCTAAGGGATACAATCAGAATGAGAGGATTGATTTTGAGGAGATCTTTGCCTCTGTAGCTAGATTGGAAGCCATTAGAGTGCTACTAGCCTTTACCTGATATAAAGGATTTAAGTTATTTCAAATGGATGTCAAGAGTGCATTTTTAAATGGGGTAATAAAAGAGGATGTCTATGTAGAGCAACCCCCAAGTTTTGAGAGTTCCAATATCCAAATCATATTTAAAAATTAAAAAAAGCCTTGTATGGATTGAAACAGGCACTCAGAGCTTGGTATGAGAGTCTTAGCACATTCCTATTAGAAAGAGAGTTTGTTAAGGGGAGCGTAGATAACACCCTTTTTCTAAGGAGAATAGGGGATGATTTACTCATTGTCTAGATCTATGTTGATGATATACTTTTTGGATCTTTTGATAAAAGTTTATGTGATGATTTTTCTAAAACAATGAGTAAGGAGTTTGAGATGAGTATTATGGGAGAATTGTCCTACTTTTTGGGGTTTAGCATAAGGCAAATGGATGATGGAACCTTTTTCAGTCAATCTAAATACACTAAGGACATTTTGAATAAATATAAAATGGATAAAGCCAAGCCAATCAACACTCCCATGAGCTCCTCTGTTCAGTTTGATAAGGATTCAAATGGAAAATCTATTGATCAGAAGAATTATAGAGGAATAATTGGATCACTTTTTAACCTGGCTGCTAGCCGACCTGATATTATATTTAGTGTTTGTCTTTATGCTAGGTTTCAAGATGACCCTAAAGAGTCCCACCTGACTGCTGTTAAGAGAATTCTTAGATATCTTTTAGGGACCCCAAACCTAGGAAACTGGTACCCTAGGCACAACACCTCTTTTAAGATTATTGAGTATTCTGATTCTGACTTTATAGGGTGTAGGGTGGATAGAAAAAGCACTTGTGGAACTTGTCAATTTATAGGACAGTCCTTAGTCTCCTGGTCCAGTAGAAAATAGAACTCAGTTGCACTTTCCACTGCTGAAGCTGAGTATATTTCCTTAGGAAGTTGTGTGGCCCAAGTCCTTTGGTTGGAGAAATAAGTTTTGGATTTAGGATTACCTGTGGGCATAATTTCTATTTTGTGTGATAACACTAGTGCTATCTACATTTCTAAGAATCCAATCCAACATTCTAGAACCAAATACATTGATATAAGGCATCACTTTATTAGGGACTATGTTACAAAAGGAGACATTGAGCTACATCATGTAGCAACTGAAAATCAGCTGGCTGACATATTTACTAAACTACTGGCCTTTGACTTATTAAGCATTTTGAGGACCAGATTAGGTGTGATTGACATAAATGCTTGATTCTGATGACTGATGATTTCTGAGTTTTTCTTTTTTTTATTTTCATTTTATTTTATTTCTGTTAGTCTTTTGATTTGATTATCTGTTTCCTATTTTTTTTTATTCAGTGCTGATTTTCTTCTTACCTTTTGCTATTTTTTTGATTTGAGCAGTTATTTTGATGAGATCTCCAACTTATTTTTTATTCACTATTTTATTCTTTTAAAAAATCAGATCACTACCCACTACTGCTGATAAACTGAATTTTTGACTGAGAGTTTTGCCTTATTTTTATTTAGAAGTTGGTAAGCAGTGATTGACTACACTGAATCTGTTATAGGGAAGAAACGCTGATGATTATTTGTCTTCCTCTAACTCCCTTTAATGGAGTATTATTTCTTTTGGATAAAAATCTTTTTCAAAATTAAAAGGTTGGCTTTTGAAATAGAGATCTATTTTATCCTCCTACAGTAATCTATCTCATATGAATAGTGTTTTCAAAGCTTTGAATCGGTGTTATATTTTTCTTAATCAAGTGACTACACTTATTATATGATGTATGATTTTTATTTTGTGAATTACTCTTCCTTATTATGGAGAGTAAATTTTGTCGTCTCCTATGTCTGGAAGGTAATTTCACACCTGAGACTCTTTAATAATTATGAAAGGAAGCAAGCTTACAAAAGATGCGTAAAGAGCGCCAAAATAAAAAGAGGGACAAAATGAGCCCAAAGATGAGAAGATGCGAAATGTTGCCAAATTGGAAAGATACACAAAGTGTATCAAAAATTAAAAGATGCACAAAGTGCCAAATAAATTGAAAAAGAGGCACAAAATGAGCCCATAAAGAAATAAGCTTTCTTCCCTTTCAGATCTTTAAATGTCTTGGAGAAATTTATGCGCCACTTAATATTTTCAAAAGCTTAAGATGAAAAATCATGATTTCTGATTCCTTACTTTATAATACTATTATATCAGATATTTTTTTCTAGAACGAGGCTTAAAAGGATCACTTTTTGAATCTAATTTCTTTTCTTCTGAATTAAACTTTTGTCTGAAAGGAATTTGAACTTGTAATGTGTCTAAGGTAGGAGTTACGAAAGTTGATTCTCCAACTTTTTTTGGATTTCAGCGGTGTCGATTTTCTTCTTAGTGGCTTTTGAATTAAAAATCAAGGGAAAATTCTAATTTACTGGAGCTGATCGATTACAAAAAATCATTATTTTTTAGTTTTGCCTTCTTGTTTCTATTTTTATTTAATTTGATTTTATTTTTTTGTTTTCTATTTGTATTATTGTGTCTATTCTTCCTCCTTTTGGTGATGTCAAAAGGGGGAGTTGGTGTTTTGAGTGACTAGTAGTTTCTTTTAATACTTTTGTGTTGTAATTATTTCCCTTATTATATTTTGTAGTTTAGTGAAATTTAAAAAGAAATGTTTTCTTTCATACATGCATTTGTTACTCTTGTCTGTTTTATTTAAAACTACTGCATCAATGTTTACCATCTTAAAAAAGGGGGAGATTGTTGTAAATCTGGATTCAAGAAGTATAGTTTTGATGATGACAAACATGTTTGTATATTGTTTTGCTTGGCTAATCATTTCAGGTACAAAAGATTAAACGCAATTCAAGCCAACTCAAGATCGAGTCCAAGCGTGCTTAAATGTAATTTTTTCCCTTTCCTGAGTCAAATGTAATGTAATTGATCGCCTAGCTAAGTAACCTTGCACACACACACTCAGGAGGAGAGTTTTATTGAATTAGAGTTTCTATTTTTAATTTTTAATCATATCATCCAAGATGATATTCATATCATCCTGGATGATCCAATGAAAATAGAAAGCCTAATTAGGACGACCATGTTAAGTTAGTTTAATTAAGCTGATCATCCTGGAAGATTGCAATATCGTATTGGATAATATGCTCAGATTAGAAAAACTCAGCCACCAGACTAAGTTAGGCAAGTTTTATTTTTAGAGATTTGGTCTGATCGTCTTGGATAATACGTGTATCATCCTGGATGATTCGTCACAATCATTCCTAAATTAGTCTGGTGATTAAGGAAAGTAATTAATATTTGATTGATATGATCATATCATCATGGATGATCACAATATCATACAGGATGATCATGACCGTCAAGTGCCTTTCACCTATACGTCCAGAGTGTTGCTTAGGACGATTTTGGGTGTTTTTGAATTAATCATACAGAATGATAGAGATATCATCCTGGACGATTAAGTCATTTTGAGATCATCCACTGTGTTTAACATATATGCCCAGAGTAGTGCTCAGGATAATTTTGGGTGTTTTTGAACTAACCATACAGGATGATAGAGATATCATCCCAGACGATCAAGTCATTTTGAGATCGTCAAGCACAAGTTCCCCTGCACATCTAGAGCTGTCTCCTGGATGAAATTCCTGAATTACACTAATCATCCCGGATGATCACAGAATCGTATGGGATGATCAGAACAATTTTTTTTCTACTAATCATCCAGAAGAACTAGATCGTCCAAGATGATACATGTGATTTTAAACTGATCGAACAGAATGATATAGCGATCGTCCTGGATGATATTGGTTAACTAATTGATATTTAGGGCAAATTTTGAGCCCTCCTATAAAAGATCTTTTTCTTCCAAAAAGAAAAATCTTTTGCTACTTTCTTTTCCAGAGAAACCTTGAGAGTGAGAGAGAGAGCTTGGGAGAGAGAGAGGAACTTATGAGGGGGAGTTTGTGAGGGATTCACAAAGGGTGCTCCAAGCAAGGATCAGAGTCATCTTTTCCGTTCATCATCTCTCATCTTATAAGTATTTTCTATGGGAGGATTATTCGCAAGAAGATCCGGGTTCTCTGCCCGCTTCAGGAGGAAGCGAAAAGAGTTCTGGTTGTCTTCCTACTTCAAGAGGAAGCGAAAGGAGTCTAGGTTCTCTGCCTTTTTCAGGAGGAAGTGAAAGGAGTTCAGGTTCTCAGCCTCACCGGGTTGGTGGAAAGGAGTTTTGTACAGGCTTCTCCGCGTTGCTGTGGGAGCAAAAGGAGAGTCACTTTTGTATTAGTGCAATACCCGGAGGGGAGGCTCCGGGGAGTGGACGTAGGTCAAGTTAACCGAACCACTATAAAATCTGGTGTGCTCTTTCTGATTATTTTCTATACTATATTTTTCTATTAGTGTCTGCTTGGGTGAAATTTATGGTTGATCTTTTCATTTTTGTGTTTACTTATTTTCGCTGTAAATTATCGAAAAGATCTTTCCTATTGCTCACAAATTTTTTAAAATAACCATTTCCGCCCCCCCCCCCCCCCCCCTCCCTCTTGGTTAGCCTCGAGACTAGTTCATCAGGGCTTAAGATCTCTATCGAACTTTCAAGATTATGAATCAGGGGTCATTTGATTGGGATTTAAAGTGTTTAAAAAATCCCTGTAAAAGGCTTTTAGGACATGGCCTTTAAATTTTGGATTTTGATTTAAATTTCTGGATTTGATATGGATTTATCTAAGATCTGGGTAGATCGTAGGGTCTGGATTTGTCTTAGTAACCACATACAAAAAAAAGGTCTGTAAATAGACCCCTAGTATGTGTAATAGAATGAAGTTTTATCGCACATATTGGCATTGACCGAATTGAAAAGTGAAAACTAGAATTTTGATTCTCTGGAAAAGTAGAAAGCTACTCCTAAAGAATCGAGTTTGAATTGAAACTACGGTAGTGTTACAAGGGGCATACTCACCCACTAGTAGATCTGATCCTAAGGATATAACCTATCCTTAAGGAAAAGAAGATCAAATTTTCGAGTTTAAAGTTTGAAACTACGATGGTGCCGTAGAGGGTGTACTCTATCATTAGCGGGTGATCATGTGGGGAGGAAAATTGCTCCACTTAAAGGATTAAATCAAGATTTTAAAACTGGGATGGTACCACAGAGGGTGTACTCCATCACTAGTGGGTGATCATATGGGGAGGAAACTTACTCCATATAGAGGATTGAATCAAAATTTTAAAATTAGGATGGTACCATAAAGGGTGTACTCCATCACTAGTGAGTGATCATATGGGAAGGAAACTTGCTCTATACAGAAGATTAAATCAAGATTTTAAAACTAGGATGGTACCATAGAGGGTGTATTCCATCACTAGTGGATGATCATGTGGGGAGGAAACTTGCTCTACACAGAGGATTGAATCAAAATTTTAAAATTAGGATGGTATCACAGAGGGTGTACTCCATCACTAGTAGGTTTAAATCTTAAGAAAAGGAAGCACAGGGAATCACACCAATCCTTAAGAAAAGGAGAATAGGATTCTAAAATTTAAATGAAATTAAGTCAAATTGATTTAAAATTTAAACATTTTATTGATTGAAAGATCAAGCTATATCAAGCATAGTATTTCTTAAGGAATCCCCCATTTAAAGGTAATATTGAGTGATTTCCTTCACAATCTACTAGCAGATATGAGCCTCCTTTGTAGACTATTTCTATAATGAAGGATCCTTCCTAGGTTTGTTCAAACTTTCCACTGATATTTTGGTAAGCTAAGATAGGCCTCTGAAGAACCAAGACCAAGTCTCCTACTTGGAAGGTTCTAGGTTGCACTAACTTATCATGAGCTTGAACCATTCGGGCTTTATACAACTCTATGTTTTATTGAGTCTGGAGATGATATTCTTCAAGGCATTAAAGATCTTCCAACTTGAGTTGAGCATTTTGTTCTATTGTTATTTGGTTCTGGATTATAATTCTGAGTGAAGTGATTTGAACTTCCAGAGAGAGTACGACCTCAGACCCATACACTAGTGCAAATAGTGTAGATTGGATTGGGGTCTATAAGTGGCCTGGTAGGCCCACAAGGCTTCCACCAACCTCTCATCCCAAAGATTTTTATTATTATCAAGGGTCTTTTGATGATTTGCACTAAAGTTTTATTGAAGGCCTCAGCCAAACCATTAGCTCGGGGATAATAGATTGCTAAGTATCTCCAATCAATGTTACAGTGCTTTACAAAATTATTGAGTTTCATAGACTTGAAAGCAAACCTATTATCGAATATGATTCTATGAGGCAAGACGAATCGATATATGATATGGTCTCAGAAGAATTTCATAACATGGTGTGATGTTATATTTCATAGAAGAACTACTTCCACCCATTTTGAAAATTAATCAGTTAATGTTAAATAAAGTGATGATCATTTGAAGAAGGAAGGTTAATAGGGCCAATAACATCCGTACCCTAACTTTTGATGGACCATGAAGCTATCATGGGATGTAATACATTAGGGGATTGATGTAAAATTACACCATATATCTGGCATTGATAATAACATTGTATAATTTTCATAATCATCAATCATCGTAGGCCAGCAATAACTAAGTCTTTTAATTTTTAACTTCATCTTAGGACCAGATTGATGAGCATCGCACAGTCCATCATGGACTTCATTAACGATCTTTAGGGCTTCTCATGTGTCTAAAAAATGGAGCCACATCTAATCGAACGATTGACAGTATAACATATTGTTGACTAATGCATATGATAAGGCATATTTCTTGATTTGATTGGTAAGTGATTTGTCATTGGGAAGTTTGCCTTCTTTAAGGTATCAATCAGTGGTTCTCTCCAATCACTTTCTTCATCAATTGTTAAAGAAGCCGAAAGGACCTGGAGAGATTATTTATTGTACTCCAAATCTATAGGAGCCAGAGTCTTTCGACCTTCAACTTATATAGGAATAGAGTCATCTTCTAGACATGCAAATTCCTTTATAAGCTTTACTAAGGCATCCGTTGAAGAATTACTTTCATGGGGAATCCTATATATAATTAAAATAGGAATTTGTTTGAGTAAGTGTATAGTGTATTGGTAATATTTTAGGAGTTTAGGATTCAAAATCTTATAGTTCCCTGTAATCTGGTTGATCACCAGTTGAGAATCACCAAAGATTTTAATCTCTTTAATCTCCAACAAAATTACAATTTATAAACCAGTTATCAGAGCTTCGTACTCAGCCTCATTATTTATGCATGGCTCTAATAAGTGGTAAGAAAAGTGTATCATTCCCTTATCTAGTGTTATGAAAATTAAACCAATTCTGGCTTTTTCAAGAATAATAGATTGATGTGTATTACCTCATTGGGAGGAAGCTGCACCATCAAAATATATTTCCCATACTTGACTATTGGATTTCTCAAAACTCATATTTTGTTTATTAGATAAATCATCATTTAGAGGAGATTCCGCCGACAACGGTTGTGCTACAAGGAAGGCCACAACGGCCTATCCTTTCACAATACACAGGGGATTAAAAGTGATTTTGAATTGAAGTAATATCATAGACCAACGAGCTATAATTCCTTGCAATATAGGTCTTGTCATAAGGTATTGTAAAGGATTGATATGAGAAATCAAATTGACTTGATGAGAAAGTATATAATGTCTTAATTTTTGTGCTACAAAAACTAAGGCAAGATAATGTTTCTCGATTGTGGGGTATCAGATTTTTGTTGGAATAAGTCTATGACTTAGGTAGTAGAGAACATTCTCCTTTCCCTCGTTATTAGCTTAAGCTATAAGGGCCCCAAGAGATTCATCAAGGGCCACAGTGTAATGTATTAAGGGTTTCTCCATAATAGGGGCTACTCAGACTGGTAGATTTGTCAGGTATTGTTTGATATTTTGAAAAGCAGATTGACATTTCTTATCCTAAAAGAATTTGGCATCCTTCTTAGTAAGGACAGAGAATGATTGACATCTTTTGAATAAATTTTGAAATCTTACTTATGCTAATTTTCATTGGAGAGATCTCAATTGATTAAGGCTCTTGGGAGGTGGCATATTTAAGATGGCTTCAATTTTAACTGGATCAATTTCAACTCCATGGTGCCTCACTACAAAACCTAAGAATTTTCTTGAAGTAACGCTAAAAGTGCTTTTCAGAGGATTCATCTTAAGGTCGTAGCAATGTAAACACTCAAAAGACAGTTCTTAAATCATAAAGATGAGCCTCTTTGACCTTTCTTTAGAAATCTAAATTATCGATATAGCATTTGATTTGATTATAGATTAAGTCAGCAAAGACTTGAGTCATAGCCCATTCGTAGGTTGCATCAGCATTTTTATGGCCAAATGGCATCACTTTATAATAAAAGATCCCCAAAGGACTTCTGAATGTAGTGTTTCTCTCATCTTCTGGGGCCATCTTAATTTGGTTATATCCAGATGAGCCATCAATAAAGGAGAAAACAATATGTGAAGAGGTGATGTTCACCATAAGTTTTGGTATTGGTAAAGGAAATTCATCATTGGGACATGCTTTATTAAGGTCTTTATAGTCAACACAGACTCAAATTTGACCATTTTTCTTTTAAACTATTACGACACTAGCTACCTAAGAGGGATATTATTCTTCTCAGATAAAACCAACCTCGATCAATTTCTTGACTTCAGAAATAACTTGTTATCCAATTTCAGATGCATATGCCGAGGAGAATATTTTACAGGAATGACATCGTGCTTAATTCCAAGTTTATGGACTACCACGTTAATAGGCAAACCTGACAATTTATCATATATCCAGGCGAATCAATCCTTAAACTCAAAGAGAAGTTGAATTAGATCCTCAGACTCATTCTTACTTAACAAAGAACTTATGAAGGTGGGGTGAGGGTCATTTTCTATTCCAAGATTAACTTCCTTAAGTTCATCAACAATCAATTTAATTTCCACCTCAAATTCAGGGGGTGCATCCCAAACTTGAAGATCATCAAAATTATTTAAAGTCTTTAAACAAAGTCTGTTGAGTAAATTAGCAACTTTAGTAGGGACATTTATAGATTCATGATAAATAGTTATCATTAAACAAAATTCATCATCGTCAAATGAACTAATGCTACCAAAGCCAATACCACTTACCCAATTTGTATTAATTTTTGAGTTCCAAATATTTTTATGGTATCTAGCTTGACCTTTTGTAAATTGACTTGGAGTGAAACCTTTAGAGTTAAGAGTTTTGACACCAGTAGAAAAGTAGCCAAAAGATAATTCCATTAATTCATTAAAGTCTGCCTCATCAAGGGTTACTTCATCTTCATTCCTTGAAGAGCTAGATCCAGGGAAAAACTTTTGGACTTTTCTTATTTCTCCATCAAGATTAGGTGCGTCTTTAATCACTAACCCTGAGATGTTGTCGGTAGACAGCGGGGTTAAGGTTATGGATTCAACTGCCTTATTAAGCTTTTCATAAAGAATTAGTTTAGGCTTGTCATTTTGATCTTTTAAATTATTGCCTCCGTGGTCACTATCCGGATCTAAAGTGAGATTAAATTTTAGAGGAGGATTTATTTTTTGATAATCAAAAGTAATTCTAGCACCATTTTTTCTTGATTCTTCATCAGAACATGATTCTTGTTTGATACATGTTGAGATATTTCTTTTTTCAACTAAAGTACAGTCTCAACCACATGCTCTTTGAGCCATTCTTCCACCTCACTGAGGTAGACTATTTAGAGGCCTAAAAACAATGCCCTCAATGTCATCTTCACTACTTGATTCTTATCTTTTTGAGTTTTAACTTTTTTTGCTTTTTGAATTTCTTTTGATTCTAAAATCTCTGATTTTTTCTCGTTAATGTTGATCTCTACCTTAGAATAGATGGTGGACCCTTTTAGTGCATAATATACAGCACCTTTGTAGATCTCGATCTCATGAATAGAAAATGTTGTAGATCATCATTTATTTTGTACTCAATGCCATCTTGTTGGTACTTGATGCACTAGTGTAGGGTAGATGGAACCATCCTATACTCATGGATCTAGGGCCTACCTAAGAGCATATTGAAAGAAGTGTCTAAATCAATTTTATGAAATTTTACCTCTATTTTTAATTCTCTTATCTCTAGAAGAAGGGTAATTGAACCTAAAGCCTTCTCCCCCTTTTCATTAGACCCACAAAGCACTAACTTATCAGTTAAGAGCTTGCTAGTACCAACTTTAAGATATGTGAGAGTATTTTTGTTCATCACGTTGACCTATGCACCTGGAGTAATGAGAACCCTAGATAACTTAAACTTGCCAACATTTACAGTAATGTAAAGTAGCCGATTATGATCGACTGTTCCTAGGAGTAAATCCTTGTCAGAAAAGTTTGCTCCTGGGATTTCCTTAAAATATAAAGCTTCCTTTTCAGAAGTTGAAGCTAATTGAGCTAAGCATATCTTTGGGTCAATAAGTGCTTTAATTAAGGATTCCCTCATCTCTTTAGAGAGGATAAGAGCATTATAGATGCTCAACTTAGCTGGTAACTTCCTAGGATGAGCTAAGATATTATAATCAAATTTTGGAACATCAAGACTATGATCTGGTAGATTTGAAAGAGGATTGGACTATTGAGTAGGGATTTGAATTGGATCATAACAAACAACTTGCTTTCCTTTTTCCTAAGAAAGAAGCCTAGGGGGTAAGACCTTACCACCTCATAATTGTACTTATATGATGTCCTCTAAAGGAAAAAGTGTAATAGGGTCTACACTCTCCTTAAGTAATTGATTACCATTTTCTAAATGTGAATTAGAATCTAAAAAGTCTATCATGATGGGACTCCCTTGAAATTTAATTTTAAGGGTGTCACCATCTGATAAGAATTCAGATTCAGTTCCCCCTTGAGACATCAAATCTAGGAAACTGGGCTTTTGAATGTCTTGGTTGATCTCAACTAAGCTATGATTATTATCAATAGAAGTATCATTTTGAATTATATTTTCAGTATTAATCATCAAAATATTTGGAGAAGGATTATTCTTTTTTATTAATTTTTAACCCTTTGCCTTTGATGGGGCAAAGTTAAAGTCAGATAACGTCAAAGGGAATAATGGTTTTGGGCCACCATCTGCCATTTATACACATCTCTCATCATAAGAGTTCCTCTCTACAAAAGTGTCATTCTTTATATTCTTTTTATTTATAGTAGTTCCTAAAACTACTAGAGAGGAAACTATCCCAACGTTCTCCTGCAAAGCCTCTGGGTCAACCTCCCAAATCAAGCCCTAAGCTCTCAGCTGTAACTATTGAGAAAGATGAAAATATTTATTAATCAACTTTTTAAATTCTTGGGATAATGCTATATCCCAACCATCATCAATTAAAAAAGAAAAGTTTGAATTTTTACCTGAGATGGACTTAACAGATCCCTGATCTGGATTGACCAGGTACTCCTTTAGGATTATGATATTTCCTCGACGAAGCTTCCTTTCAAGCTAGTTTTTAAAGATAAAATAGTATTCAATTGCATGGCCCAATATGTGGTGATAAGGGCAAAAATTAGAATCAAATTTTTATTTGCCTCTTATGGCTTCTTCGCCTCTTACAATCAAAAATTTGATTTCTTCAAAAGACTCTTAAAGATTTTCCTTACCGATTTCTTTTTAAATGGATAAGCCAATCTATCTTCTAAAGAAATTAGGTAAGGCTCCCAAGTAGATTGCTGATTACATGAAATGGTGGAGGTTTTAGGATTTGTGGGGGTGGAGGAGGACCACTGGACTGAGGAATAGTAGGCTTCTTCCCTTTGTCCACTACAGACACCATAGCAGCTCTCTTTTCAAAAGATTTCACTAGCTTATTTGTCTTCTTCTCCTCTAAAGCCACTTTTAGGAATGGTATTTTGGAAGCCTTGTCTTGTAGATTAGTGGCTTTATTAATAAGTTTTTCAAAAGTTTTAATAGAGAATCCTTTTAATATAAAAGCAATTGGCCCGTTGATATTCTTTATAAGAATTTCCACTACATGTTGCTCTTGTAATTAAGGCTCACATTTCATCGAGAGGTTTTTCAAGATGTAGTCAACTAGAGACTCTCCTAATTTTTTTTTCTCAACTACAAGATCACCAACAATTACTCTTTGCTGAGCTCCTGAGAAACTCTTTAAGAATAAACACTCGATCTCTACAAATGTCTTCCCTGAACCATTTGGTAGATCTGAATATCAGTCAAATGCAATACCAGAAGGCCTACTGATAAATTGGTGAAATAGTTGAGCATCAGACCCTCCTGCATTGTAGCAGCTTGCACAAAAATGGGCCAAATACTATCTCGGGTTTCTTTGCCATTAAAAACCTTAAAAGAAGGTGGTATAAAGCCCTTTGGATAAGGAACTTTGTCATATTCTTTGGGGTAGGGCCTACCCTTCGGAATAGACACATTTCCTTGAGAGTGAGCTAAGGCCTCCGTTATCTTTTTCTCAACCATCTATTTGATATCTATCTGAGGTTGAGCTAGGGGAACTAGGAGAACTATAAGTTGAACATGCTGAATTATTAGTTCAATAGGGGGAATTGGTGCTTGCTCAGGAAATTTTAAACTAATTTTTGGCTGTCTATTCTGATCAACCACTGATTGAACTACAAGTTATGGCGGGTCAGACTGAGATTATTTAGTCTTAATTAAATGATCCTGCATTTCCTTAAGCTTTAGGGACATCTCAGCAATCTGTGTTTCTAGAGTTTAGATATGTTGGCCATCATCTCTTACCTTTATAGATTCATCTAACCCAAGAGTTGTTGAACTCTCTTCTTTACTAGGATGGGGCATTGAAAACTCAGCATCCTTGGATGATGCTTGAGTATTAACCATACAAATGTTTTCTGCTGACTCTTCTTCTAAAAGTAAATCATCTATTTCTGGATCGAAGGCTTCGATCGCCTTCTTTTGAGAATTTCACGGATATCCTAGGCTACCTCATTGACCGATCTGCCATCAATTGCTTCTGAGTCGATTGATAAATATCCTTTAAATTCAAGTACTTGGCAAAGTTTTTCTCCTTCCAACTTAGAGAGGATCTATTCAACTTTAATATCCTCTTCTGTAACTGCTTCTGATACTAGCTGGTCTAGCATTTCTTCATCAACATCTAAAATTATCCCCTCCCCTCTGACTATCCTAAGGTCTGTAGTCGCAAGGGTGGCAACCTTGATAGGTAGAGGGACGTCCACCATAATTTGTGATAAAGGAGTTTGGAGAGTTAAAGTTCCAATATCAACAAGGGTATAGTCCTCGCTTCCCTGAATAAGAAGACTAGGAACATCAACTAGTGGTAGATCAAAACTATCTCGAATTTGTATCCCTACAAATTTACTTAACTTCTTTGGTACTTACTATTTTTTAGGTGACATGTGCCTCTTGCCCTTCACATTTATCGATTTTAAATCTTTAATAACATCTTTAGATTTGGCTATCACAGGGGTCAACTTAGAAAATCTTAAAGGAGGAACCGACGGTCTACTATTGACAGGGCGACCCTGACCAGGTCCCATTAAAATTATTTCCTCTGTCTTTATAGATGGGAGGTGAGGCACCTAATGATATCCATCTAGTAAAATAAAAGTGGCAGGCTGTTTAATAAATTTTTTATTCATCCGCACTGGCTAAGGAGTTAAGTTCCTTACTTCAGCCTTTTCTTCCTTTAAAACTTCTTTCTTAAGTTTATGTGAGATCACCCCTTTCAGGTGTCCCATATATTATTCTTTTGTTTGGCCAACTTTGGCAGCACATGTATGGATGATGTTTCTTAACATTCTAGCTTTCAGAATTTACTTCTCCTTAAAAGTCCTCTTGACATTATAATCCATCTAGCATGATAGAGTGCTAGCTATGCTGGAAGCTCTATCCTACCCTATAGTAGCTGTGAGGGGGTAGAAATGAGTTTCTTTCAGGAGTGGAGAAGTGGTGGGGATTGGCAGCTCCTCAGTAACCTCAGGTTCAACTTTAGTTAAGGCCTTCTGCTCAACCATCTTCCTTGATTTAGTGATCTTCTTCCTTACCCTCCTTAAATAGTTCTTTCTAGCTTTCTTGCTACCTAAGAGTGCTCTAGTGCTAGAAGATCCCTTTTCAAACATAGAACTAACTTCAGTATCAGTAACAGGTTTCTGTTTCTTATCCTCCTGAGTAGAGGGTACAATAGGTATGGGGGTGACAACTGCCTCCATTTCAAGAATTGGCGGAACATTAGTCCCCGCCCCTACTTCTAGCTTGACTACAGGAGCATCCTTATCATTTTCAGCAGTGAGGTCAATAATTTTATTTTTTAATGACAGACAACTTCAGGGAGTTAAATCCCATCCCAAACTGGATTGTACTAGTGTGAATCAGTTCTTCAATATAGAGGTCTCGATCAACAGAGAAAATGAACTTTCTGGGCAACAAAATCTTTGTTGGCCTTACTCACGCAATAAAAAATTGGGTAGAATGATCAATGGAAGGAAGGGTAGTTAAAATAACTGATGCAATAAAATTTTTACCTTTATTAAAGATGGAGAGAAATATTTGTCCCCAGTGGAGTTGCTATTTTCTTTTTTGATTAAAAAATATAAGTGTAGTTTGAAAATTTAATTTTCTTTTGAACTATTAAAATCCTGAGATTTTTAGTTTTAAAGTTGAATGGATCATTATCAATGATATATCACCTTAAAACATGAACATATCATTCTATATTGAGTTCATATTATAAAACTTCTATCATTGATTGTCGTAGTCAAACTCAAGAAGAGATAATATATGACCATGGAGGATCAAAATGATGTTTGGTCAAAAGTTTGACTACGTTACTCTATGTAAAGAGATCATTAATTTTATCATCAAAGTTACAATTATAATTGATATATCCATCTGAGAAAAGATGATATCAATTACTACCGATCATTTGAAAATGATGATAATTATCATCAGGTTTGATTTTTTGAAAGATAATTAATTAAAGTTTTGAAAACTTTAATTTTTTAAAATTTGATCTGGGTTTCTTAATCCCCTACAAGATTAAGCCTTCATAGTTAATTGCATCATAGGAAATCATAGTTTCCTATGAATAATCTCAGTTAAAATAGCGGTAGAAATTTTATTTAAGATTTCAAGGCTTGATGTCAGAGGTGATAAGGGTTGCATGAAGGTTGAACACTTATTTTTGGAATCAAGGGAAGAAGGGCAGGAGGCACCTGAGATTCTAAAATAGTTTAGAAATGTTCCAATCTATCCTAAGTGTTGGGCTTGAATTTAATTGAAAGAGATTTAAGCTTGAGTCATCAATTTTATTAGAAGGTGGGAATTAGATACCCAGAGGTTGAGGTATTATAACTTGAGCTTGCCTTAGAACCTTAGTCTAAAATTGGTACTAAAAATTAGTGACCCAAACCTAGCTAATGCAACACAAAATCTGGACTTATCTTGGCCCGGATTGGGGAACCAGCTAATCACCTACGCAGTTTAAAACCATGTGTTCGATGTTTTATTAAAGAATGGGTAAAGATGTTAATTAGATTAAGTTTAAGGAGTTAGGGCCAACATCTAGAGCCGATCCTAATTAGCCCCTTGATATATGTAGGGTTTATGAAACTTAAAATAAATATAATTAAGTTTTAGACTAAATTTAATTTTTTACTAATGCAACGTGTGCTAGTTGACTTAAACAAATGCTTAGATCAAATATGAAGTAATTTTAAAAAAGCTTAAAAATAAGTTTTTTTCTAAAATGCACAGATTCCCCGTGATAAATCTGCACCCTCATAGGCTAAGTGGTCAGCCAGAACCTGCAAGAGAAAAGGTGTCTAAGAAAAGGAAAGAATAATACAGTAAATATGTTATGAGAACTCCCAGTGAGCCCGAGCTTACTTCTTAAAATATTAGATTTCTATGTGAACTTAAAAATTTTAATTTTGTTTAAGCAAAATAATCTTGACGTTCCCTCATGAGCCACTGATCAGGTGCCAGGCTAAAATAAAAATCTACATATAAGAGCTCTAAAAAACTACTAAAACCAAACAATCCTATAGCAAAATTAGCATCAAACAATTAATTGGATTATCAATAAAAGAAATAAAATGTCTATTGGCAAGTAACTTTTAATATTACAACCTAGGGTCTGCAGAAAGTAAAGTGGTTGGGTACCGTTAACAACAACCTGAATTCTACTCCTGAGACTCAAGTGAATTTGAGAATGGGATTCTTCTCGATCTCCACTTCTTTGTCCTTCTATGAACTTCTGGGATCCTTCGGGTCATGATATCCAAAGGAAAAGAAACTCCTCCTCGAAAGGGGTATTTCTTGTCCCTTTGGATATTTAAAATTATTCTAGCGTAGTCTTCCAAATAGAGGAGAACACTCCCCTAAGAGATGTCCTCCTCTTGGGAATCTATGTTGGATACTTATATATCCCTTCTCAAGTATCACTTTGATTTACAACTCAATAAATTTGAATTATATTTAATAAAAATTAAAAATTTAGACTCAAATAACATGCAGGGTTATCCTAAGCAATTATATTTAAATCATCCAAAGCAGTTTATATAATGAAATTTAAAATACTCAAACCAGCCACACTTGGCTATGCTCTATTCATTTTTAAAGGGGGACTTAGCATTCTAGAGCACCTATAGAAATTTGATTAATTTAAATTTAACTTAGCCCCCTATAATTTCAATGCCCTGTATTAGCATAGCCACCTGTATAAGATTGCATTAGCATTAAACTTGCCCTAATCCTAAGGGTAAATCTAACACCCATCAATCACATCACAGAGTGCAAAAATTAAATAAACAATCACATTAATATTAACAACCAGCATACAGTGAAGGCTCGAAAAACTTGGCACACAGTAGTAAAGTAAACACCAGCCTAGTCTAAATTTAGAAGTGGTGCCCTAGCAAACCATCTAAGTGTGTGTAGTAAGCTATGTAGTTCAGATATACCTTATATCGGGTAATTAGTTTAAGTTGTCTAGGGTTTAAGTTTGTTGAAGTTTGGAGGGAAAATTTTGGTTAGATTTCAAATATTAATATGTTACGGTTTATTTTAAAATACCTTTTTTGTTGATTAATTAAATGAATTTAAGTAGTTAGAAATTAAAGGACCAACATATTTTAATAGTTAGATTAGTTACTAATTTTAAAAGTTTAAATTAATTTAATTTTACTATCAACTAGTTCATGGTGTTGTACCACCAGGCTCATGGAACAAAGCCTCCTTAGTGCACGTAGCCCCGTAGCCTAGAGTAGTTCATCCCAAAAACTTGGTTGATATAATTAGATTAATGATTTTAAATTTGATTAGATAATTAATAATTAATTAATTTTAAGTTTTAACACTCCATTGAATCCATTCATGGTATTATACCACCAGGCTTGAGGAACAATATCGCCTTAAGACACGTAGCCTCGCAACTCGGAGTAGTCCATCCTAAAAACTTCATCTTTGGAGTGGTTATTGTGTATTAAGGGGTTTGTTAAGTAATTTTACATTGACCTAATATTTTCTAGAATTTAAAATTTTTTATCAAATTTTAGAATTTTTTGGATTATTTTTATTATATTAATTAAGGAGTCAAAATTAGACTTTTATATTCAAATAGATTTCTAAAGTTTTGATATTTTTATTAAATATTAGACTTTTCAATGAGTAATTAGAGTTCGAGTTTGTTGGAATTGAATTTTGTTTATAATTAGTTATGAAGTTATGAAGTTTCAGTTGAAATTTGAACTAAAATTAACCAAAAAGTTAACTTTTTGATTTTAAGTAGTTTTTGATGATATGATATTTTTTGATAAATATTAGACCTTACATGGAGTACTATGCCTTTAAGTTTGCTCAATTTGGAGTTTTCTATAATTAGTTATGATTTTTCAAAGTTTTTGTATTTATTTGAATTATTTAATTTATTTAATTAAGGACATTTTCGTGATTTTGCTCCAAATGAACTCCCAACTCCTTGAAATCAACTCGAAAGGTTAAGAATGACCTAAGGAGAAATTCCCAGGTGTACGGGAATTTTATGGACTTTTAAATTATTTTTAATTAATTAAATTAATTAAATATTAATTTTTACTTAAAATTAAATTATTCTCAAAATTGATGTCAAATTAAAGTTATTCTAATTTTTTTTATTAGGGATTGAATTCTAGTTGATTTGATGTATTATTTAAAATTTTTAGATTTAATTAAAATTATTTATGATTTTTCAAAGTTTGGTTAATTTATGAATTTTTTTAAACTACTTAACATTATTTTGATCCAAAGTTATCTAAACTATATGGAATCACTCTCAAAGGTCACAAATAACCTATTGGAGTGTTTTTAGGGGTTTAAAATTTATTTGGGATTTTTATATTTTTTATTATTTTATTTAATTAATTATTGATTTTCACTAAAACTTAAATTAAAGTTGAACTAAAAGTCAAGTATAGGGCTTCTTTTGTTAGATAGAGGATCAAATTATGGTCAATTTGAGATATTATTTGTAATTTTTGAATTAAGTTTGATTTATTCTATTTTTTTTGAAATTTCTAGGTCCTAAAAAGGGATGAATTTTAACTTGTTTAATTTTTTGACTTAATGAAGTCTAAATCTAGTGAAATTTGGACCTAGGATATAAAATGTCACTAAGTTCAATGTTCTAAAGTTTCATCCCTATTGGATATTTTTCTTAATTATTTTTTCTAAATGTCTGTGGTGTTCAAATGGGTTTAAAATCTGGGTCACCTAACCTTGGGATATAAGCAAGCATACCACAACAATCAGATAACTTTATTCTATCAATTTGGAGAGTTATGAATTTTTAAAGTTTTAGGTCTAAAATGGACCTATTACTTTAAAAATTTACATCACAACAATCCTTTGAGCATCTAGACCTAAGAAAAATGTAGGGAATACCAAAGATGCTAAAATATGTTTTATTAAAATTTGGGCTCAATTTGACCAATGGATTGTGGCAAAATTACTAAAAATAGATTTTAAATAATTTCAAATAACTCACAATCCAGTCATCCAAATACTTTAATTTTAATTTTAATAAATAGTAGGGTTCAAGACATTTATAACGAGCCTAAGAACACCCAATTTGGTGAAAAGTTAGATTTTTTATGAATTTTAGAAGTTTTAACTGCTAAAATTAATTTTTAAAATTAATTTAATTAAAAAATTTGGCCGACGTGCACCTTCTTGACTGGGGTGACATTGCTACATCTGCACTATCCGATCACACAGAAGGAAAGATCGGATGGCTCTGGTTCATCTAGAGCTGTTTAGTTTAAAATAAACTAAAACTTTAAACAGTTATAACTTTCAAAATACTCATGCAAATTGTATGAAATTTGAAACATAAGTTTATGGTAACATAATCTTCCAACTTTTAAAGTATGAAGGCTTCATGTGTTGTAGATTTTTTGCAATATTAAATTAAAGTTTGAGAGAAAAGTTAAGATAACTTACAATTCAGTTGGTGGATTTTGATGTTCTTGGGCTTGTTGGAAAGATAGTTGAATTCTCTATAACTTTACTGAAGACCTCAAGAACTTTTAACCACTAGATTTAAATCTGCTATTAAAATTCTTTTTTCTCACTCTTTCTCTCTCTTTTCTCAAATTAGGCTCTCAAGCTTTTTAGCAACCATTTGAAGGGTTGGAGGGGCCTTATTTATAAATAGAGAAGCTGGGGGATGGTTGGATTAGGATTGATATTGCTGGAATTTAATATTTTGGATGGTATAGGATAAAGCCAAGTTTTCTTTTTTAGTTTAATGGGAATTATCCTCCCACTCTAATGATTACATGCTCTTGAAGGAGTGAGATAGAGGAAGCTTAGGGTGCTGCAAAGCATCACTATCAGCCTCCCAAATACATAAGTTTATGGAGTTATTAGGAAAATTTGACTTGCCAAGGTGACAAAGGCATCTAAATATTCCCTTTGACCTTTTTTGAATATTTTGACTAGTCAAACTAGTCAATCTGCTTATATGGCATGGGAGAAGGTCTTATGAGCTGGTTTGATTAATTTAAATATGGCTTGAGATTAAGGACTGAAGATTTGGATGTATATTTGTGAATGGAAAGAGGTTTGATTAAATTTTGGCAAGTTTGACTTGGTGATTTAATCAAGCTAGCTAGAGTTTAACCCAGAATAAAATTTGGAAATTTTTGGACCATGATTGGATATCTTTTAGAATGACTTTGAGGGTTCAAATGATTTGATTTGATCATATATGTTAATTTGGCTCTTAACCCTTAAAGGGTTATTTGGTCAACCTTGGTTGACTTCGTCAACCAAGTTGACCTAGGGCCAGGGTTTTGGTCCAATGCACTCCTAATGATATTTAGGATGTATTGGAGGAGATTCCTAGGTTTAGTTTGTAAAGATTATATTGGAATTTCAAGAAAACTCCAAAATTTCCCTTAAGGGGTATTTTGGTCATTTTGACCCTTGGTCAACTAAGTGTCAAAATGGGTCCACAAAAATACAGTTTAATATTCAACATATGATAATCAAGGGTTTGAATGTGATTAAAGGGTTTGTAGAGGGCTCCAAGGTCAAAGTCCACTACATAGCAGGTTTAACAACCTAGGCCGTAAATATTTGAAGGTTTTACAGCATTTGAATTTTACTCCAATTTCTAGGGTTACAGATCTCAAATTGAGCTCAAATTTGGAGGGTAAATCCTAGATACATGCCTAATTAATATATAATTGATAGATATTAAATTGAGGGTCATTTGACTAGGATTTGAAGTGTTTGAAAAATTTGTGAAAAGGCTTTCAGGACATGGCCTTTGAACTTTGGATTTTGATTTAAATTTTTGGATTTGATATGGACTGATCTAAGATCTGGGTAGATCCTAGGGTCTAGATTGTCTTTAGTGACCTCATATAAAAATGAGGTCAACAAATGGACCCCCAATATGTGTAATAGAACTTCATTCTATTACACATATTGGCGTTCACTGAATTGAGAAGTTTAAACTAGAATTTTGATTCTCATGGAAAGTAAAAAGTTATTCCTAAAGAATTAAGTTTGAATTGATACTAGGTTAGTGTTATGAGAGGCATACTCAACCACTAGTTGATCTAATCCTAAGGAAGGATAGAACCTATCCTTAAGGAAAAGAAGATTGAATTTTTGAGTTTAAAGTTTGAAACTAGGATGATGCCATAGAGAGTGTACTCCATCATTTGTGGGTGATCCTGTGGGAAGAAAACTTGATCCATACAGAGGATTAAATTAAGATTTTAAAACTAGGATGGTACCATAGAGGGTGTACTCCATCACTAGTGTATGATCACATGGGGAGGAAACTTGCTCCACATAGAGGATTGGATTAAAATTTCAAACTAGGATGGTACCACAAAGGGTGTACTCTATCACTAGTGGGTAATCATGTGGGAAGGAAACTTGTTCCGCATAGAGGATTAAATTAAGATTTTAAAACTAGGATGGTACCATAAAGGGTGTACTCCATCACTAGTGGATGATCATATGGGGAGAAAACTTGCTCCACATAGAAGATCAAATCAAGATTTTAAAACTAGGATGGTACCACAGAGGGTGTACTCCATCACTAGTAGGTTTAAATCTTAAGGAAAGGAAGCATAGAGACTCACACCTATCATTAAGAAAAGGAGAATAGGATTCTAAAATTTAAATGAAATTGAGTCAACTTGATTCAAAAATTAAAAATTTTATTGATTAAAAGATAAAGCTACATTAAGCATAGTATTTCTTAAGGAATCGCTGGTTTATAGGTAATATCAGGTGATTTCCTTTACAATCTACTAGCTGATACGAGCATTCTTTGTAGACTATTTTTATAATGAACGGTCCTTCCCAGGTTGGGTCAATATGCCCGATAACGTCTGTACGCCTGCTTTTGAAGGGCCACAAAGCTATCGTGGGATGAAATATATTAGGAGGCTGGTGTAAAATTATACCATGTATCTGGCATTGATGATAATATTTTGTAATTTTTATATAATCGTTGATCATTATATGACAGTAACAACCAAGCCATTTAATTTTTAACTTCATCTTAGGACCTGATTGATGGGCACCATATAGTCTAGCATAAACTTCATTAATGATCTTTAGGGCTGCTCATTTTTCTAAATAATGGAGCTACATCTGATTGAATGATCGACCGTACAATATATTATTAACTAATGTATATGATCTGGCACATTTATTAGTTTGATTGGCAAGTGATTTATCATGGGGAAGTTTTCCATCTTTAAGGTAATCAATCAATTTTTGTTGCCAATTACTTTATTCATCAATTGCTGAAGAAGCTGAAAGGACCTGGGGAGATTATTTATTGAAGTACTCCAAATCTATAGGAGATAGAGTCTTTCAACCTTGAACTTCTATAGGAATAGATTCATCTTCTAGACAGACAAATTCTTTTGCAAGCTTTACTAGGGCATATGCTGAAGAATTACTTCCATGGGGAATCCTATACATAGTTACAACAGGAATTTATTTGAGTAAGTGCGTGGTCTATTGGTAATGTTTCAGGAGTTTAGGATTCAAAATCTTATAGGTTCCTACAATCTGGTTGATCACCAATTGAGAATCATCAAAGATTTTAATATCTTTAATCTCCATCAAAATTACAATTTCTAAACTAGTTATCAGAGCTTCATACTCTACCTTGTTGTTTGTACAAGGCTCTGATAAGTGGTAAGAAAACTGTATCATTCGCTTATTTGGTGTTATGAAAATCAAGCCAATTCTAGAAGGGCCCAAGAGATTCATCAAGGGCTACAGTGTAAAGGATTAAGAGTTTCCCCGAAATAGGTGCTGCTAAGACTAGCAAATTTATTAGGTATTATTTGATATTTTCAAAAGTAGATTGACATTTCTCATCCCAAATAAATTTGGCATCCTTCTTAGTAAAGACAGAGAATGGTTAACATCTTTCGGATAGATTTAAAATGAACCTTTTTATAGATGCCAATTTTCCTTGGAGAGATCTCAGTTGAGTAAGGCTCTTGAGAGGAGGCATATTTAAGATGGCTTTGATTTTAGCTGGATCAATTTCAATTCCAAGGTGCCTCACTACAAAACTTAAGAATTTTCTTGAAGTAATGTCAAAAGTGTATTTCAAAGGATTCATCATATGGTCGTTGCGACACAATCGCTTGAAGATAGTTCTTAAATCATAAAGATGAGCCTCTTTGACCTTACTTTTGACAAATAAATCATTGATATAGAATTCAGCATCATTACAGATTAACTCATAAAAGATTCAAGTTATAGCCCCATTGGTATGTTGCATCAGCATTTTTAAGGCCAAATGGCATCACTTTATAACAAAAGATCCCTATAGGACTTCTGAATGCGGTGTTTCTCTCATCTTCTAGGGCCATCTTGATTTGGTTATATCTAGATGAGCCATCCATAAAGGAGAAAATAATATGTGAAGAGGCGATGTCCACCATAAGTTTTGGTATTGCTAAAGGAAATTTATCCTTAGGACATGCCTTATTCAAGTCTCTATAGTCAACATAGACTTAGATTTGACCATTTTTCTTTCGAACTAGTACAATACTGGCTATCCAAGAGGGATATTTTTCTTCTCAGATAAATCCATCCTCGATTATTTTTTTGACTTCAGAAATGACTTGGTATTCAATTTCCGGACGCATATATCTAGGAGCCTGTTTGGCAAGAATGGCATCGTGCTTAATTCCAAGTTTATGGACTACTACGTTAGCAGGCAAACCTTGCATTTCTTTATATGTCTAGGTAAAGTAATCCTTAAACTCAGTGAGAAGTTGAATTAGATCCTCAGACTCATTCTTGCTTAATAAAAAACTTATGAAGGTGAGGCGTAGGCTATTTTCTGTTCCAAGATTGATTTCCTTAAGTACATCAACTATCGATTCAATTTCCACCTCAAATTCATAGGGTGCATCCCAAACTTTAAGATCATCAGAATCATCTAAAGTCTCCAAATAAAGTCTTTTGAGTAAATCAATAACTTAAGAAGTCTTAAGCCAAACCCGAGAGTGGGGCTTTTATGGTGGAGAATGAGTAAGTTTATCATTCCTACATATGAGTTCCTTAAGTATAGAAGGCTAAGTCTTAATGATGCATGTCCTAGAGGGTGTCAAGAAGTTGAAAGCTACGCTCATATTATGGTTCATGGCAAATTCATGAAGGAGATCATTCTCAGGTTGAGAGAATGGGGACTCTACATTCTCATTTTTCAATCATTAGAAAATTATTTGAAAGAGGTTAGAAGACATTCGATTCGTTTCCCTAACATTGTGAGAATCTACTTTACAGTAGTTTTTCTTTCATGGAAAAATAGGAATGATCTTGTACATGGGAAGACTGCTCCCCTTAGTTCATTGGTGGCTGCCAATGTTCTATTTTTGGCAAAAATTAAATTGTATAGAAATCTAGATAGCTGGGGTGTTAATCCCCTAAAGGAGTTTACTCAAGTATGGCACCCTCCATAGCTAGGATAGATCAAAATTAATATGGATGCTTCATTGTTGGATTCTAATCAAGCTGGTATTGGACGTGTTTTTGGTGATCATACAGGAAGGCTGTTATTGGCGTTTGGGAAGAAGAAACTTCATTGGGATGTGTCACAACTTGAGTTGGAGGCTATTTTGACTATAAAGGATTTCATACAACCTTGGATGTTGGATAGTAAAGGAGTTATTATTGAAGGAGACAACATAAATATTATCAATTTTATTCAAGATTCTTTGAAGAAGTTGAAGTGTCATTTCAACAATAGGAATACAAAGGACTTTTTCTTTCTAAATGTTTTCAATAAAGTCTTTTTAAATCATGTTCATTGAGATTGTAATAAGGTAGCTGATGTTTACACTACTTTGTCTTTGCATGAGAGTTTTTATTTTGATAGTTTTTCTTTTGCTAATATTCCTTCTAATTTGTCTAGTTTGTTAAAGAAGGAATGTGAGGCTTTTATTTCCTTGTAATTAGTTCTTTCTTGAATGCAATTTTCAATTTCTCAAAAACAAAAAGAGAGTAAATCAACAACTTTAGTAGGGATATTTTAAGATTCAGGATGAATAGTTCTCATTAAACAAATTCATCGTCGTCAAATGAACAAACATTATCGAAGCCAATACTACTTGTCCAATTTTTATAAATTTTTTAGTTTCAAATATTTTTGTGGTATCTAGCTTGACCCTTAGTCCATTGACTCGAACTGAAATCTTTAGAGATAAGAGTTTTAACACCAGCAGGAAAGTAGCTAAAAGGTAATTCCATTAATTCATTAAATCCTGCCTCATCAAGGATTACATTATCTTCATTCCTTGAAGAGGAGGAGCTAGGGAAGAACTTCTGGACTTTCCTTATTTCTCCATCTAGAATAGGGTCATACTTAATCACTAACCCTAAGATGCTGTCAGTAGATAGTGGGGTTAAGGTTAAGGATTTAACTACCCTATTGAGCTTTTCATAAAGAGTTAATTTAGGCTCACCAATTTGATCATTAAAATTATCGCCCTCGTAGTCACTATTTGGATCTAAGGTGAGATCAAATTTTGGATGAGAATTTATTTTTTGATAATCAAAAGCAATTCTAGCACCCTTTTTTCTTGATTTTGCATCAAAACTTTATTCTAGTTTGATGTGCATTAGGAGATTCCTTTTTTCAACTAAAGTACGATCTCGACCACGTGCTCTTTGGGCCATTCTTCCACCTCATTGAGGTATAGATTATTCAAAGGCCTAAAATCCATGCCCTCGATGTCATCTTCACTACTTGATTCTTATCTTTTTTGAATTTCAACTTTTTCTATTTTTTGAATTTCTTTTGATTTTGAAATCTCCACTTTTTTCTCTTTAATGTTGATCTCTACCTTAGAACAGATGGTGGACCCTTTCGGTGCGTAATATATAGCATCTTCATAGATCCCAATCTCATGAATAGAAAATGGTTACAGATCACCCTTAATTTTATACTCAATTCCATCTCATTGGTACTTAATGCATTGGTGTAGGGTAGATGGAACCATCCTGTACTCATGAATTTAGGGCCTACCTAAGAGCTCCTTGAAAGATGTGTCTGAATCAATTATATGAAATTTTACTTCTATTTTCAATTCTCCTATCTCTAAAAGAAGGAAATTGAACCTAAAGCCTTCTCACCCTTTTTGTTAAATCCACGAAGAACTAACTTATTGGTTGAGAACTTGTTAGTATCAACTCTAAGATATATAAGAGTCTTTATGTTTATCACATTGACCGATGCAACTGAATCAACAAGAACCCTAGATAACGTAAACTTTCCCACATTTAAAGTGATGTAAAGTGGGTAATTATAATCATTAATTTTTTGGAGTAAATCCTCGTCAGAAAAAGTTACTAATGGGATTTCCTTAAAAAATAAAGCATCTTCTTCAGAAGTTGAAGCTAATTGAGCTAAGTAGATCTCTGGGGTGAGAAGTGCTTTAAATAAGGATTCCCTCATTTCCTTAGAAAGGATAAGGGCATCATAGATGCTCAACATAGCATGAACCTTCTTGAGATGAGCTAAGACGTTATAATCAATTTTTGGAACATCAAGACTATGATCTAGTAGCTTTGAAAGAGGATTTAACTGTTGAGTAGGAATTTGAATTGGATCATAGGAAATAACTTGCTTTGCTATTTCCTGAGAAAGAAGCCTAGGGGTTAAGATCTTACCACCTCATAATTATACTTGTATGATGTCCTCTGAAGGATAAAGTGTAATAGGGTCTACACTCTCCTTAGGCAATTGATTGGCATTTTCTGAATGGGAATCAGAATCTGAAAAGTCTATCATAATGAGAATCCCTTAAAAGTTAATTTTAGGGGTGTCAACATCTGATAAGACTTCAGATTTAGTTCCCCCTTAAAACATCAAATTTGGGAAACTGATTTTTTGAATATTTTGGTTGATCTCAGTTAAGCTTTGATTATTATCAACTGAAGTATTATTTCAAATTACATTCTCAGTATTAATCATCAAAAAATTTGTAGAAGGGTCATTCTTTTTATTGATTATTAAACCTTTATCTTTGATGTGGCAAAGTAAAAGTCAGATAACATCAAAGGGAATAGTGGTCTTAAGCCACCATCCACCATTCGTACACATCTCTCATCACAAGATTTCCTCTCTACAAAGTGTCATCCTTTTTACTCTTTTTATTTACAGTAGTTCCTATAACTACTAAAGAGAAAACTATCCCAACATCCTCCTATAAAGCCTTTGGGTCAACCTCCAAGATCAGACCTTTGGCTCTCAGCGGCAACTATTAAGAATGATGAAAAGATTTGTTAATCAACTTTTTAAATGCCCAGTATAATGTTATATCCCAACCATCTTTAATTGAAAAAGAAAAGTTTGAATTTTTACCTGAGATGGACTTAACTGATCCCTGATCTGGATCGACTAGGTACTCCATTGGGATTATAATATTTCCTCGATGAAGGTTCCTTTCAAGCTAATCTTTAAAGACAAAATAGTCTTCAATTGCATGGCGTAACATGTGGTGATAAGGGAAAAAATTAGGATCAACTTTTTTATTTGCCTCTTCTGGCTTCTTGGCCTCTGGCAATCAAAAATTTGGTTTCTTCAAAAGATTCTTGAAAATTTTCCATATTGATTCCTTTTTAAATAGATAAGGGTGATCTAATCTCTCTTCCAAAGAAATTAGGTAAGGCTCCCTAATAGATTGGGGGGTTACCTTAAATGGTGGAGGTTTTTGGAATTGTAGGGGTGGAGGACCACTAGACTGAAGAATAGCAGGCTTCTTCCCTTTGTCCACAACAGACACCATAGTAGCTCTCTTTTCAAAAGATTTCACTAGCTTATTTATCTTTTTCTACTTTGTTCCCTCTTTTAGGAATGGTATTTTGGAAACCTCTTCTTATAGATTATTAGCTTTTTTGAGAAGTTTTTCAAAAGTTTTAATAGTGAATCCCCTCAACAGAAAAGCAATAGGCCCGTGGATATTCATTATAAGAATTTCCACTGCATGTTGCTTATGTAATTAAGGCTCACATTTCATCTAGAGATTTCTCCATCTCAAAATGTAGTCAACCAGAAACTCTCCTAGTTTTTATTTCTTAACTACGAGATCACCAATAGTTACTCTTTACTAAACTCCTGAGAATCTCTTTAAGAATAGACACTCGAGCTCTATGAATATCTTTAGTAAACCATTTGGTAGATCTCCATACCACTCAAAAGTAATGCCAGAAAGACTACTGATAAATTGATGAAACAGTACAGCATCAGACCCTCCTACATTGCAGTAGCTTGCACAAAAATGGGCCAAATGCAATCTCAAGTTTTCTATGCCACTAAAAACCTTAAAAGAAGGTGGCACAAATCTCTTCCGATAAGGAACTTGGTCATATTCTTTGGGGTAGTGCCTACCCTTCAAAATAGACACAGTTCCTTGAGAGTGAGCTATGGCCTCCCTTACTTGCGTCTCAACTATCTGTTTGATATCTATCTAAGGTTGAGCTGGGGGAACTAGGAGAACTGTAGGTTGAACATGCCAAATTATTGGTTGAACAGTGGGAATTGGTACTAGCTCAGGAATTTTTAAACTAATTTTTAGCTATCTATTCTGATCAACCACTGATTAAACAACAAGTTATGGCGGGTCAGACTGAGATTGTTGAGTCTTCATTAACTAATCCTGCATTTCCTTAAGCTATAGGGACATCTCAGTAATCCGTGTTTCTAGAGTTTTGATATGTTGGCCATTATCTCTGACCTTTATAGATTCATCTGACCCAAGAGTTATTGAGCTCTCTTCCTTACTAGGATGGGGCTATAAAGACTCAGCATCCTTGGATGATGCTCGAGTATCAACCATACAAAATTTTCCTACTGACTCCTCTTTTAAAAATAAATCATCTATTTCTGGATCAAAGGCTTCAATCACCTTCTTTCTAAAAATTTCATGGACATCCAAGGTTACCTCATCGACTGATCTACCATCAAGTGCTTCTGAGTTGATCGATAAATATCCTTTAAATTAAAGTACTTGGTTAGCTTCTTCTCCTTCCAACTTAGAGAGGATATATTCAACTTTAATATCCTCTCATGTAAGTTTTTCTGATACTAGCTGGTCTATCTTCTCTTCATCAACATCTGAAACTATCCCCTCCCCTCTAACTATCCCAAGGTCAGTAATCTTAATGGTGGCATCCTTGATAGGTAAAGGGACATCCACCATAATTAGTTATAAAGAAGTTTGGAGAGTTAAAGTTCCAATATCAACAAGGGTAGAGTCCTCGCTTCCTTAAATAGGGAGCTTGGGAACATCAACTAGTGGAAGATCAAAACTATCTTGAATCTGTATCCCTACAGATTTACTTAAATTCTTTGGTACGTAGTATTTTTTCAGGTGACATGGGCCTCTTACCCTTCACATTTATTGATTTTAAGTCTTTAATAACCTCTTTATATTTTGCTATCATAGAGGCAAACTTAGAAAATCTTGAAAGTGGAACCGACGGCCTACTGCTGTGAGGGCAACCCTGACCAGGTCCCATTAAAACTATTTCCTCCATCTTTATAGATGAGAGACGAGGCACCAGATGATATCCATCTACTAAAATAGAAGTCACAGGCTATTTAACAAATTTTTTTTTCCTCCGCATAGGCTGAGGAGTTAAGTTCCTTGCTTCAGTCCTTTCTTCCTTTAAAACTTCTTTCTCAAGTTTATGTGAGATCACCCCTTTCACGTGTCTCATGTATTATTCTTTAGTTTGGACAACTTGGGTAGCACAAGTATGGATGATATTTCTTAACATAGCTTTCAAAATTTGCTTCTCCTTAAAAATCCTCTTGACACTATAATCCATAGGGCATGGCAGAGTGCTAGCGATCCTGGCAGCTCTCTCCTCCCCTATAGCAGTTGTGAAGGGGTAGAAATGAGTTCCTTTTAGGAGTGGAGAAGAGGCAGGGATTGGAAGCCCCTCAGCAACCTCAGGTTTAACTTTAGTTATGGCCTCCTGCTCGGCCATCTTCCTTGATTTAGTGATCTTCTTCCTCACCCTCCTCAAATAGTTCTTTCTAGCATGCTTGCTACCAAAGAGTGCTCCAGTATTAGAAGATCCCTTTTTAAATATAGAACTGGCTTCAGTATCAGTAATAGGGTTCTGTTCCTTGTCCTTCTGAGTAGAGGGTACAGTAGGTATGGAGATGATAACTAACTCTATTTAAAGAATTGGGAGAATATTAGTCCCCGCCCCTACTTCTAGCTTGACTATAGGAGCATCCTTATCATTTTAAGTAGCGAGGTCAATAATTATGTTTCCATTGACAGACAACTTTGGGGAGTTAAATCCCATCCCAATCTGGATTGTACTAGTGTGAATCAGTTCTTCACTATAGAGGTCTCAGTCAATAGAGAAAGTAACTTTCTAGACATTTCAAAGGGTTAATTTATCTATAATTTGAAAAGAGAATATTTAAATTAGAATCTTGAATTTGAAATTTGAAAATAAGTTAACTTTAATTTGAAGGAAATTTGAATTTTTGTTGTATATGTTTTACTACAAAAGCATGTTGCAGAAAACATATGGCAATGACAATTCAGATTTGATTTGAATATTTTTGAAAAGAAGTTTAAATTTTGAAAGTCAAAATATTTTACTTTGAAGATTTAGAACTGGATCTCCCCTGAATTTTGAAACTCAATATGTTGAATGAGGACTCAACATGAAGGTTTATAAATTTAAGGGAAATCAAGGTGTTTCAGCTCAACACTTTTGCCTTATAGATTGACTCAGGGGTAAAAATATCAGAACCTTGATTTGAGAAAATTAAAATTTAAAGTTTAGGAAGGATTGAATTTGCATTGCCTATGTTAAACTATAAAAGGGTTTTGTAGGAAACATATGACAATAACAATTGAAGTTGAATAATCTTGAAAAGGAGATTTGAAAATCCGGCAGCATCTCCCCTTATTTTTGGAACTCAAAATATTGAATTTGCATTCAACATAAAGGTTTACAAAGTTTAACAAAGAGATTCTAAGAAGTCAACTTAACTCTTTCATCCTGATAAATAGTTTGGGAATGAAATGTCATATATTGGCTTTGCATATAATTAAAACTTTAATTTTAGGATTAAAGAGTTTTCTATAAGTTGTGAAACATAGCATGCTTGAGATTTGCTTGAGCTTGCAAGTTTGCAACAATTACAAGAAGGCTTTACAAAAAAAAATTTGGCTTAACTCTTTTACTCTACCAATGAACATGGAGGTAAAATGTCAAATCCTGACTTTTTGACAGGAGATTTCCTAGGCTCACCTCTCTTTTGACATGTCTTAATTGATGTTGTCCTTACTCACCCAAGAAAAAAATAGATAGATTGACCAACGGAAGGAAGGGTAGTTAACACTATCAATGCAATAACATTTCTACCTTTATTAAAGATAGAGAGAAAGATTTGTCCCCAGTGGACTCGCCATTTTCTTGTTTGATTATTAAATAAAAGTGTAGTTTGAAAATTAAATTTTCTTTGGAAATATTGAATTGAGATTTTTAGTTTTGAAGTTTAACGCATCATTTTGAATAATATATCACCTCAAAAGATGAATATATCATTCCCTAATGGGTTCACATTATAAAACTTTGGATATACCCTGATTGTCGTAGTCAAACTCAAGAGGAGACAACATATGACCATGGAGGATCAAAATGATGTTTGGTTAAATGTTTTACTACATTACTCTGAGTAAAGGGATCATTAACTTCCTCTTTAAAGTTATTATTGTAATTGATATATCTATCTGAGTAAAGAAAATATCAATTAGTACCAATCATTTGAAAATGAAGATAATGATCATCAAGTTTGATTTTCCCAAAGATAATTAATTGAAGTTTTGAAAACTTTGATTATTGAAAATTTGATTGGGGTTTCTAAATCTCCTATGATTGCAGACCCTCATAGTTAATTACATCATAGGAAATTAGAGATTCCTATGAATACTCTCGAGTAAAATAGTGATAAAAATTTCATTTAAGATTTTAAGGCATGATGTCAAAGGAGGTAAGGGTTGGAACTTTTAAATGGGATTGGATCAAAGTTGAATACTTATTTCTAGAATTAAAGGAAGAAAGATAGGAGGCACCTAAGATTCTAAAATAGTTCAAAAGTGCCCTATCCTAAGTGTTGGGCTTGAAATTGATTAAAAGAGATTTAAGTTTGAGTCATCAATTTTATTAGAAGGAGGGAATTGGATTCCTAGAGGTTGAGGTCTTATAGCCTAAACCTACCTCAAAACCTAAGTCTAAAATGGGTACTGAAAATCAGTGATAAGAACCTAGCAAATGCAATGCAAAATCTAGACTTATCCCGGCCTAGATTAGGGAGCCAGCTAACCACCTAGGTGCTTTAAAACCATGTGTTCGATCTTTTGTGAAAGAATGGGTAAAGATGTTAATTAGATTGAGTTTAAGGAGTTAGGGCTGACATTTAAAGAAGATCCTAATTAGTTCTTTACATATATAGGGTATTATGAAACTTAAAGTAAATGCAATTAAGTTTTAGATTCAATTTAATTTGTAACTAATTCAATGCATGTTAGTTGACTTAAATAAATGCTTAGATCAAATATGAAGCAATTTTAAAAATGCTTAAAAATAGGTTTTTCTCTAAAATGCACAGATTCCCCTTGACAAATTTGCACCCTCATAGGCCAGGTGGTTAGCCAGAACCTGTAGGTAGGGAGGTGCCTAACAAAAAGAAAGAATAATGCAGCAAATATGTTATGAGAACTCCCGTCAGACCCAGGCTTACTTCTAAAAACATTAGACTTTTATGTGAACTTAAAAATTTTAATTTTGTTTAAGTAAAAGAATTTTGATATTCTCTCACAAGCCTTCGATCGGGTTCCAGACTAAAACAAAGATCAAAATGCAAGAGCTCTAAAAAATTACTAAAAGCATGCAATCCTATATTGCAATCTGCATCAAACAATTAATTAGATAATCAATTAAATAAAAAAAATATCTATAGGCAAGTACCTTTTAATATTATAACCCAGGGTCTATAGAAAGTAAAGTGGCCAGGACACGTAGCCCCACAGCCTAGAGTAGTCCATCCTAAAAACTTCATCTTTGAAGTGGTTATTATGTATTAAGTGGTTTGTTGAGTAATTTTAACATTGACTTATCATTTTCTGGAATTTAAATTTTATTATTAAATTTTTGAATTTTTTGGATTATTTTTAATATATTAATTATGGGAAAAAAATTAGACTTTATATTCAAAGAGATTTCTGAGGTTTTGATATTTTTGGTAAATACTGGACCTTTCAAAGAGTAATTAGACTTTGAGCATGTTGGAATTGGATTTTTCTACAATTAGCTATAAATTTTTGAAGTTTCAGTTGAAATTTGAATTGAAGTTGACCAAAAAGTTGACTTTTTTGATTCTAAGTGATTTTTAATAATTTTATAATTTTGATAAATATTAGACCTTATATGGAGTACTATGCCTTTGTGTTAGCTCAATTTTGAGTTTTCTATAATTAGTTATGATGTTTTAAATTTTTTGTGTTTATTTGAATTATTTAATTTATTTAATTAAGGGTCTTTTAGTGATTTTACTCTAAATGAACTCTAAACTCCTTGAACTCTAAACCCTTTGTCAGCTCAAAAAGTTAGGAATGACCTAAGGAGAAAATCCCAAGTGTATGGGAATTAAATAGAATTTTTAATTATTTTTAATTAATTAATTTAATTAAATATTCATTTTTACTTAAAATTAAATTATTCTCAAAGTTAAAGTCATCTTAAAGTGATTTTAATTTTCCTTGATTAAGGATTAAATTTTGGTTGATTTGATATATTATTTAAATTTTTTGAATTTAATTTAAATTAATTAATATTTTTTAAAGTTTAGTTAATTAATAGATTTTTTTAAATTACTTAATTATGAAGGTTTTGATTTTTTTGATCCAAACTTATTCTAAACTACACGAAATCACTCTTAAAGGTCATATATGATCCATAGGAGTATTTTCAGGAGTTTAGAATTTATTTGAGGATTTTTATATATTTTTATTATTTTATTTAATTAAAGTTGAACTAAAAGTCCAGTGATGGGCATTTTAATTTTCTAAGATAGAGGATCAAATTATGGTCAATTTGAAATATTATTTATAATTTTTGGATTTGATTTTGATTTATTACATTTTTTAAGAGTTTTTGGGCCTTAAAAAGAGCAAAATTTTAACTTGCTTAATTTTTTGACCTAATGACATCCAAATCCAGTGAAATTTGGTCCTAAGGTAAAAATGTCACTAAGTTCAATGTTCTAAAGTTTCATCCCTATTGGATGTGTGTATAATTTCTTATAATTTTTCTAAGTTAACTAGATATTTTCCATAATTATTTTCCCTAGATGTCTCTAGTGTTCAAATGAGTTTGAAATCATAGTCACATAACCCTGGGACATATGCAAGAATACCACAAGAATCATATAACCTAATTCTATCTATTTGGAGAGTTATAACCTGGGACGTATGCAAGAATACCACAAGAATCATATAACCTAATTCTATCTATTTGTAGAGTTGTAATTTTCAAAGTTTTAAGTTCAAAATGGACCCATTACCTTGAAAATTCACATCATAGCAATCCTTTGAGCATCTAGACCTAAAAAAAAATATAGGGAATGCCTAAGATGCTCAAAATATTTCATCAAAATTTGGGTTCAATTTGACCACTGGATTGTGAAAAATTGCTAAAAATGGATTTTAAATAATCTTAAATAAGTCACAATCCAATCATCCAAACACTTTGATTTTAATTCTAATAAATAGTAGGGCTCAAGACCTTTCCAATGAGCCCAAAAACACCCAATTTAGTGAAAAATTAGTTTTTTTATGAATTTTAGAAGTTCTGTCTGCTTAAATTTATTTTTTAAATCAATTTAATTAAAAAATTTAGGCGGCGCACACCTTCTTGAGTTGGGTGACGTGGTTGCATCTACGCCATCTGATTACGCAGAAGGAATGATCGGATGACTCTGGTTCATCCAGAGCTATTTAGTTCAACATGAACTAAAATTTTAATTAGTCATAACTTTCAAAATACTCATCCAAATTGGATGAAATTTGAAACATAGGTTTATGGCAACATAATCTTCCAACACCGAAAGTTTGGATGCTTCATGTGTTGTAAAATTTCTGCAGTTTCAAATTGAAGTTTGAGAGAAAAGTTACGATAACTTACAATCTATTGGGTACATTTTTGATGTTCTTGGGCTTGTTATAAAGATAATTAAATTATCTACAACTTTGCTGACGACCTCAAAAACTTTTAACTGTTGGATTTAAATCTGCTATCAAAATTCTCTTTTCTCACTCTTTCTCTCTCTCTTTTCTCAAATTATGCTCTCAAGCTTTTTAACAACCATTTGAAGGGCGGAGTGGCCTTATTTATAAATGGAGAAGTTGGGGGATGGTTGGATTAGGATAGATATTGCTCGAATTAAAGATTTTGGTTGGTCGGGGATAAAACCAAGTTTTCTTTTGAGTTAAATGGGAATTATCCTCCCACTATAATGATTACATTCTATTGATTGGGAGAGAGAGGAAGCTTAGGGTGCTGCCAGGTATCCCTATCAGCCTCCCAAATGCTTGAGGATATGGAGTTATTAGGAAAATTTGACTTGCCAATGTAGCAAAGCCACCTAAGCATTTTCTTTGACCATTTTTTAAAATTTTGACTAGTCAAACTAGTCAATATGCTTATATGGCATGGGAGAGGGTCTTATGAGTTGGTTTGATTAATTTAAAAAAGGTTTGAGATTAAGAACTCAAGATTTGGATGTATTTGTGTGTATGGAAAGAGGTTTGACTAAATTTTGGCAAGTTTGACTTGGTAATTTAGTTAAGCAAGCTATGGTTTAATCCAAAATAAAATTTGAAAATGTTTGTACCATTATTGAGATATCTTTTATAATGAATTTGAGAGTTCAAATTATTTGATTTCATCATAGATGTTGATTTGGCTCATTTAACCCTTAAAGGGTTATTTGGTCAACCTAGGTTGACTTGGACAACCAGGTTGACCTAGACCAGGGTTTGGATCCAATGCACTGCTAATGATATTTAGGATGCATTGGAGGAGATTCCCAGGCTTGGTTTGGAAAGATTATATTGTAATTTCAAGAAAACTCCAAAACCTGCCCTTAAGGGGTATTTTGGTCATTTTGACCCCTGTTTAACTAAGGGTTAAAATGTGTCCAAAAAATATAGTTTAATATTCAACATATAATAATCAAGGGTCTGAATGTGATCAAGAGGTTTGTATAGGGCTCCAAGGTAAATCCACTGGGTAGTAGGTCCAGTGGCATAGGCCGTAAATATTTGAAGGTTTTACATCCTTTGGATTTAACTCTAATTTTTGAGGTTAGAGATCTCAAATTGAGCTTAAATTTATGTGGTAGATCCTAGAGACATGCATAATCAATATGTAATTGATAGATCATGAATCAGGAGTCATTTGACTGGAATTTAAAGTGTTTGAAAAATTCCTGAAAAAGGCTTTCAAGACAAGGCTTTTGAACTTTGGATTTTGATTTAAATTTTTGGATTTGATATGGATTGATCTAAGATATAGGTAGATCCTAGGTTCTAAATTGGCCCTAGTGATCTCATACAAAAATGAGGTTAACAATTGGCAAATACTTCTTATGATTAGTAAGTTTTGTTGCTTCTCAATTTATGATCTCAAAAAAAAAAAAAAGAGCAAAACACTTCAATAGTAATCATATAAATATTAAATGAATTCATATTATGATAAATTTATTTTAATTGCATTAAAAAAAATTAAATTTATTAAATATTTTAAATTCAATTGAAAGAGCAGAACTAGCTATTCGATTGAAATTTGGCCATGAAAGATACTTAGCTTTACTAGCAAGCAAACTCAAGAGACTCAAACATGAGAACTCATGGTAAGTATGAAAGGAAGAAGAAGTGATGAGGATATCTGATAATGGAGAGTTTATTAAAGGAGAGGCCAGAGATCTACGATCATGATTATACCACTTTATTTTTGAGATATTATTTGTACTTCATTTATTATAGTTTTTTTTTTTATTTTACCCTCTCTTGAGGCAGTAGTTTCATGTGAACCCCATCAGCCGCAAGAAGGCTCAGGGCCACTTTTGTCTTTTGGATTTACTATTGTAATTGGCTATTTATAGCCCCCTCCTCTTTGGAGGATGATGATTATTATGATTAAAATTTCTACACTTTTGTTTTTGAGAGCTTTGAGAATTCTTGTGAGAGTTTAAGTCCCAAGGTGAGGGCAACATACTACCCATTAGCCACAGGAAGCATCCGGACTAGTGGTCCACCTCCTCCACCATTGTCTCATCCTTATTTCTCCTAGAAGCCAGCCCACAAACCATCTTCCCCTTCTAACTGTTAGTCCAAAACCCCCAACCCCTCCTAGCCGCTAGCCCTAAAAAACCCCTCCCCTCCTCCTCCTAACTGTCGGCCCCCAGACTGCCCCTCCCCCTAACCGCTAGCCAAACTCATCCCAAATAGCCTTTAAGCCATCGTCCCTAAAACCCTAACCCTACCCCCTACCCCGGCCACACCTCCTTTCCCTCTTGCCTCCAAATTTCACATTACGAAATTAATGCTTTTCATATTTGATACATCTTAAATATGGAAAGTCTTAAATTTAGATTTTAAATTCATTTGAATTTTAATTTCTTTCCCAAAATAAGATGAGTTATGTTAGGAAAGTCTCCCAATCAAGTTAATTTGAATTTATTTACCATAATTCCTCCTCCCTTAATTGGTATCCTATGTTTAGCAAGTCTCATAAATCCCAAATCCATTTCCAACACTCAAGCATGCCGCCTACCCTCTCTCTTTGCTCTTTCCACTTTGATCCCTCCAATTAACTCTCCTATATCAATTTCCTAAAATTAATTTTAGATTTGGAGATTTGGTATAAACCCTATTTCCTTAATTAGGAAGCTATGTTTGGCAACTCAAATAAAATCCCAACTACTCTCCCCACTAATTGCTAGCCGCCCCCTCCACTTCCCACTTTTATTTTACTATTATTTCTCTCCCAAATTAATCCCGCTCAACCTAAAATTGATGTCTAAAAATTTTAGCAAGATTGCCAAGTTGTTTTGCTATCCGGAAGATCACCCTTTATTGTCCCGATGCTCCAACAACCCCTAGTTTGCTATCCACTCATGAATGGCCGATCAGGAGCTTGATCACGTTTCCGTATTTGATGATCAAGGGTTAATCGACATTCACCGGTCTCTGTTCTTCGACATAGACCTTGAGAACGACCACTCCATTGCAGATTATATAGAACGAATCCTCTTCTCCCTTGCAACTGCTATTGATAAACAATAACCTTCCATTCAGTGACAACTCTCCTCCAAACCCTGATGAAAGTGAACTCATACAATCACAGTAAATACAATCTATAAAATTAAAATATAAAATTAAAAATATATGTTTTTTTATGAATAAGTCCTAAATATATAATAATAATAATAATAATAATAATAATAATAATAATAATAATAATAATAATAATAAATTATAAATCTACTCGAATCAACTTAAATCAAATTAATTTGAATTGGATTGAATCTTACTAATTCGAGTTGAAGTAAACCAAGCTAAATGAACTCAAGATGAGGTGAGTTGGATTGCATTTATCTAAAAAAATATAGGCTGATTTGTCCATTTTTTAATCCCAAAATATGAACTGCCCATATGCGGCTTTACCCATCTATAATTCCTCAAATCAAGCAAGATTTAAATCAAAGGGCTGTTATTTCCTATAAGGACAACAAATGTGTAGCTATCCATTTTTAACCATCCTCCTGTTCTCCTGGCATAACAGTTATTGATGATATTAAGGGTATGGATCATTATATCTAACCCATTGGATTTGATCCATTAGAGGTGTTAAATGGTCTTTGGCTCCCTCCCCTTCCATTCCACTACCTGAGAGAACAAGAATGGGAGAAGAGGATAGGGGCTGGAGAAAAAAGAAACATTCAAGAATGGCATCCCTTATTCTTCTATGATTTATTCTCGGTCTTAGTGAAAAAAGGTCAGCGTAGCTAAATCTCAATTCTACATTTTCTCAATCAAAACTAAGAAGACAGAGAGCTCTTCTCAGTGCATGAGCTCAAGCAAAACTGAGGGTTGAGTAGTGCTTTCCCCACTTACCTCTTTAAGAAAGAGGAGAAAACCAACCAGCTTGCAACTCACAAGGTTGAAGAAGTCAAGTATGTCAAGCTTTGCTCTTGGCTTCTAATATTGTTTCTTACAACTAAGAAGATATTGTAAATAATGTTTTTTAAGAAAGCCTATGAATCTTAAATCCTGCATATGTTTTATAACTTAGTCCATACATTCTCTTGTCGAATCCCACTGATGACAAAAAAGTGAAGTATTACTATCTCATTATCTCTAATCTCAATATATAATAATCACAATCTATGATATTTAAAAATACATGCTTGCATAAGAGTTAATACCTTATTTGATTTGACAATTACATCCAATTCATTGGCTCCTCTAGTTTAATTGGACTATTCTAGCTCAAGCCACGTTTGATTTAATCAAATTAGTTCAAGACCATTCAAATTCTCCAAGACTTATTTCAATCAAATTAAATTCAAGCACATTTGGATCTTATCAAATTGAATAAAGTTCAATTAAACTAAAACATAATAACTTGCTTCAATCTCTAATGACTAAATTGGCCCACATTAGGTTGATTCAATCGAGGCCAACCTATTCTAACTAGAATGGATTTTGCTAAAAAATTTTTAAACAAAAATTAAATTATGTTTAATTTGGTCTAATTGAGTTACATCCATTACTTTCAAAATGAGTGATGCCCATTTTAATATAGCTATATGATGACACTCCATATATCTATTAAAAAAAATTTTGATCAAATGGCTCAAGGAAAAGGCTAGCCGTATGTACCTCCCCGTTTCATGTTCTCATATGCATGGCATCTATTTCTTTTTCTCAAGGGAAATGGAGTGGTAGGCTGAGCCATTAGATTCCAGCTATTTCTATGGATAGATAATTTTTCACAATCCCCACTCCTGGCACTTGAAATAGGTTGATAAAGGAAAGATGAGGGGCTGTTCTGCTAAAATAAGAGAGAATTGAGTGTGAGGGCTGGGGGCTTCACTTTCTTTCTAACAAGAGTCAAGGGAGAGTGAGAGCTACATAAGGTCTGGAGCATGCAATTCATTGAGTCATTCGTTCCTGCCAGCTAAAATGAAAGATAGAGAAGGAAGAGTACTTTCATTGCTTGCTAAAAATTAGGATGAGCTCAACAACTTACACCTTAGGTAAAATCCATGGCTAGTGATCCCTACATGCATATAATTGGGGTCGAGAATGAGCGACTGTAAGTTCTCTTATATCAAAACCAAATGGTTACAGGCTTCCTTCCTCCTATACTCAATGGCTGCATTTCCTAATCTATTTACTTCTACTTCTATCCTTATTAAATTTTATCCAAATCAGTAAATCTGATGGTAACAACTTTCTAAACATCTAGATGAAAGTAAAGAGTACAGGGATGAAGCAACCATTTAATTCTACTTTTATAAGGTTGCTTATTTCTTGGTTATCACATGTAGAAGATGTTGTCAATATTTAAAATTGCAGTAGATGTTGTATGGTTGTAGTTTTAATTTTTCACGGATTCTTTAGATAGTGTGCAGCTTATATTAGTGCAAACGAATCTTGTGTGCTTCACTACATTGAAGTCAATTATGCTGGATAATATGTGCATTGGTTTTATTCATTGTTTGATGAGTTTTAGTTTTGCTTGAAACTTTCTTTGATCATGTTTAACATTGAAACCTACACATAAACCTTATAAGAGAGAAATGGTTAGTCGTGGAGGCTTTGTTACACTGGGTATGAGTTGGAAAGTAATCAATGGTTTTATTCTCATTAACTTCCTAACCCCTAGACTTATTACATTTTTCCGCCTTATTTAATTTTACTTCATATATATATATATATATATATATATATGCTTATTGAAAATTGCATAATTAAATATTAAGACATTTTTCATTTTTGAAACGAGCATAAGCCTCTAAATTAAATCATTAAATTAATAAAACTATAAAATAACAACTTTTAAACCAAGTGGGATAAAGGCTTGGCTTGGTGTTGTTGTTGTTGTTATTGTATTGGTGTTGAATATATATATTTAAATAAGAATTTGTAGGTCAATGTAAGATCATAACAATAAATATCATCCATCCCATATACAACAATCTTTTATCCCATTATGTGGGGTCTAATACATGAACCCGTTTTCTCAATTATGTCATACTAAGAGTCAAATTCTCATTGAATCTAATAAAAGACCTATAAACCCGTAATGGTATTTTGCGACAGCTCTAGGCATACAATAAGCTCTCTAACTTAATTTTAAAATTGGCTCAACATAAAGATTTCTACACCATAATCCAACCACCTAGCTAATTCAACTTCTATAAACCCCACCCAATAGGTTGGACGAGTCGACTTGAGCTTGTTTAATTAATTTTAATATATCTCAACTTAAATTTTAACTCATAATTATTTTGATTTAACTGAACCCAAGTAACTAGTTTGAATTTAACTTAAATCTCATCAAATTGATTTAAAATATTTGATCGAAACGAGTCAAGTTGACATTGTTGACTTAATTTTTGAAATGAAATTTATAATCTTCATCATCTCAATTTTAGAATTGAATTGAAGTGAGTCAAATCAAGCTAAATCAAGCTAAATAGGCCCAAATTAGTTAAATCAAATCTCTCCAAAATTACATTAAATTGAACTCAAATCACTTTAATTGAATCAATATCAATTTAATTTCAATTGAAGTTGACTCAAATTAAATTTTTCATAATTCAAAGTAGATTTAACTAAAAAGAAGTCCATTTGAGTTAAATTAAATTAAGCTGAAATTAAATAAGTCCAATCGAATTTAATCGGCTCTGATCATTCTAAATTCAAATTAGTTGAATCAAATTGAATAAATTTGAATCCTGCTCGAGCCTGTATATACTTTTTTCTACAACTAATTGCATCAAAATGAAGTAGAAAGAAATCATAACTTTAGTTATCTAATGCTGAAGTTCTCAAACGGTCTAAATTAACTCAAATTGAATCCATGTTCAATTCAAACTTTAGCCAATTTTGATTTTAAAACTTTCCTAGCCTTCCAAATTGAATAAATTTAAATCAAACAGTTGGAAATTAAATGACTAGGACTAGTTATAGCACCTATTTCCATGATCACCTGACATCTCTGAAAGATTTAGACTTTTGTTTCACTACAGGAAAACTCATTGTTACCAGTGGACCGAATCCATCGGTAACAATGAAAATCCGCTGGAAATATACGTTTTCCGGTGGATTTTTGATGGATTTTTGTCCGACGGTAATTCGCACGTCGGAAATAGATTACCGACGGATTCAGTCTGCAGGTAATATTTCAGGTGGATTTTCCGGCTTATTTCTGACGAAAAAATAATTAAAAAATGACGTTATTATGTTATTAGTTTCCGGCGTATGATCCGTCGGTATTTCCGGCGGAAATATCCATCGGTAATACAGGCGAATTATACGCCGCAACAAACCGACGTTACTATTACCGTCGGACTTGCCGGCGGATTATGCGCCAGAAATGTCCGGCGCATAATTCACCGGAAAGTCCGCTATATCGTATTACCGGCACCATTTCCGGTGGATAATCCGCCGGAAACCTGTAGCATTGACAAAAAAAAATCTCCTTCCCTCTAAAATTGGAATTCCATAACCTGCAAACAAAACATATACATAATGATATCCACAACACAATAGACAATACACTATATAAACAATGTAACAATGTTCAAAACACATACTCAACAGATTCAAATATCCACAATTATATTACAAAATATGTCCAAAACATAAATATAAATGTCCACATCCGTAAAATGAATAAAAAACATCTACTCTAAATCCGTTTCCTCCTCAGCTGTTGTACTCTTCCCACTGCTCATCTGCTCCCTCATCCTTTGCATTTCTTCAAACATTTGAGTTTGTTGGATTTGCATCTGCCGCTGTATCTCCATCTGCTACTGCATTTGCATCTGCCAATCAGCTTGGGCTTTCCGTACCTGTTCTAGCTCAGCTGTAAGGGCAGTTATCTACTAGGTATATAAAGACTCCTGGGTACAAGATAAAAAATTGCAGCCACTAGATGCCTGCCCTTCATATGCATAAGCCTGCGAGCCTAACCCATACACTCTGCCGTGCTGCATTCCTCCTACCGCTTGCGACCAAGTGCGGTAGTTAGAATATTCAGTTGATCCGCCAGAAGAACCTTCACCTGCTGCGGTCTGGCTCTCTCGAATCCTTGTATACTCCTTCTATGAAAGTGAATAAAGAATTAAGCAATTTTTAGATAACATTACAAAAATTGAACTTATATACTTACAAAGGCTTTCCTCGCACGCTCGTCAACCCATCGCTGGTCCTCCTGTCGCTTGTGGGTATGACTATGTAATTCAACAGGAGTGAGTATCACAGGCCAACATGAGTAAGGTGAAGCAGACTGGCTAAATGGAGTGAAACCATCTGCACATAAACCTAATCTTACATTTCTTGATTCTGAGGCGAAGGTGGGATTTGTACGATCAAAGTGTTTCCAGGCATTTGCTTCTGACGGATGTGTAATAAAACCTTCTTGTGAGATATGTTCTTTATGCCATCTCATATGTGCAGCAGATCTCAAGGATGCATATAACCGTTGCAGTCTAGGAATTATGGGTAAGTAAAATAACCTACTAACTAGCACTTCCTTCTGCTTTCTTTTCGTGATAGATTTTGATTTAAATCTTGGTGTGTTACAATAACGGCATGCAATTTCTGATTGATCATCTTTATAGAATAACATGCATCCATTGAGACAACAATCTATCTTTGTGTATGTCAAACCAAGCTTGGAAACTAGCTTCTTAGTCCGATATAAATCTGTAGGAATTATATTATCTGCTGGATTGGTTTCTTTGAGCAGCCCAATGAATTGATTAAAACATTCACGGGGGACATTATATTCTGCCTTGATGCTTAACATCTTAACAGTAATGGATAACTCTGAGTAAGTAGTGCAACCCTTCCATATCGGTTGTTGAGAAGCATGCAGTAGATCATAAAAATTTTGAGCTTCTTTATTAGGTGACTCAGGATTAGCTTCTGTATACTATTCAAATTGTGCTCCACTTGCATCATGAATTAAGTCCTCAATATTATGTATGATATTCTCTTCCTCACCTATAGTAGCATTTGTCGATGGGCCACATCGAGAATCGAAATGTGGTTCATACTCACCATGAGAACTCCAATACCAATATTCTGGCATGAAGCCTTGATGATATAGATAAACAGTAACATCATCTAGGCTTAGGTAGACCTGATTTTTATGTTTAGAACATGGGCAACGAATCATACCATCTTTGATGAAGCTGGGCAGTTGAAAAGCTATCTGAATAAAAATATTCACCCCTTTGATGAACTCATCGGTTAATGTCTTTCTTCCTTGCGCCAATCGATTATACATCCAACTTCTTTGAGTTCTGATATCCATAATATAACCTACATATAATATGGATATATTAAATTTATTGAAGAAATAGACAAAGACTCTTAGCCTGCTCAGAAGACAATCATTTTAATTAAGTGACCAAACCACGTACTCATCCACCTGAGCATCCTTATCTCTACAACACTTAACCTAATATTATGCTTCTCTTCTAATGGCCAATATTCTGAGCATGGTAGTTTCCACTCTCACTTACTTTCTATTGAGAGCATTGGAAACCACATTTGCTTTACCAGGTTGATAAATGATGTCCAAATCATAATCCTTAATCAGGTCTAACCACCTTCTTTGCCTCAAGTTCATCTCCTTATGGGTGAAGATATACTTTAAAATCTAATGTTTGATATATATCTAACATCAAGTACCATACAAATAATACCTCTAAATATGTAAAAAAAATGCAACAACCACAAATTCCAAATCATGAGTTAGATAATTCTTCTCATGTGGCTTCAACTATTTGTAAGCATATACAATCACTTTTCCATTTTGATGTAATACACATCCTAATCCTTTCAATTAGGCATCACTATATACATGGAATCCCTTCGTACTTGATAAAATAGTCAATATAGGAGCCAACACTAGACACTCCTTCAACCTATAGAAACTTTCTTTATATTCTAGGGCTCAATCAAATGTCATAGCTATTTTAATCAACCTTGTTAGTGGGATTGCAATCTTCAAAAAAATATCTGATAAATTTCTTGCAATATTCTACCATGGCCAAAAAACTATCATGACTGAAGAAAAGGGAGCGTTACCTCCACACCAAGGAACGTCGTCAAAGGAATTCCGAAGGAACCTCGTCGAAGGAGCGAAACCTAGCGGCAAAGGAACATCGTCGGAGTGTCGTCGGAGTGTCGCCGAAGAAGGAGAGTCCACCGGCCGCCAGCGTCGAAGGAACGGGATACGTCGTCGGAGCGGAATACGTCGTCGTCGGAGCATAATCGAACAAAAGCCGAACGAGACGTGAATGAGGAATCAGGCGTGGGATGGCTCGAAATAGGGCCTTTTCTGGCGGCATTTCCGGTGGATACTCCATCGGAAAGATTACCGACGGAACATCCGCCGGTTATAGTTCATCGAGTTTAAGTAAGCCGGCGGAAAATACGCCCGTAAACCCGCCGGTAATTTCCGGCGGATATTGCGTCGGAAAACAAAACTTTTCTGGCGCAATTGCGTCGTATTATCCACTGGTAAAGAAGTGACGGACAATCCACCAGAAATTCTGTCGTACAATTACCGGCGACAAATCCGCCGGTAATTGCGTCGCTAATTTCCGGCAGATACTATCCGCCAAAAATTCTGACGGTAATAGACAGTTTTCCTGTAGTGTTTGTTAAGGGCAATTCAAATAAATCTCAACCATTTACATATAACGAGTTAGGAGTAGGATGGTCCTTACGGTTGCTGTATGTACTGGTTCCAAAAAAAAAGCATGAGTGAGGTGGTTAGAGGTCTCTCTCAATTCTTCAAAGAAAAAAAATGGAGTAGGGTGTGGAGAGAGAGAGAGAAAGAAGAGATGCAAGTACTTGGTGAAATTGGAGAGGAGAAATGGAGGGAGTGGCTCTCTTCTTCTTCCCTCATCCAAGCAAAAAATCAAAGAAAAGGACTGATCTGTTCTCTTTCATTTGGCCACTTGAGTGAGATAGGAGGGACGGCGTGGGTTGCTATTAGTTCCTTCCAAATAAATTCATGAGAGGGAGATGATGAGAGTATGAGAGGCTTTGTTCCCTTTGAGTGGCGGGCCCTTCGAGTGGTGGGATCAACATGGGCATTCGTTGCATCCAGGCGAAAGCTCAGTAGTTGCAAGGCCACAACTAGTGTGGAAATCCAAGGGGCTACTTCCTCCTACCACTTTTGTGTTCTCCAAGGGATTGAAGGTAAGAAAGCTTCTCTGAGTGCATCTTGGAGGTGAGAGCTATAGTTACTGTAATTATTTCTCTCATTTGTACTTGCTGCTCCTTCTGAAATTGAGATTCATATTTTACCTTGAATCGCTATTATTTCTCCTCCTACCACTTTTGTGTTCTCCATGGGATTATATATATGATTAACCATGTAGGATAGTGGCTTTCACCTGCACACCTCGATGGGTAATAATATGTATAATCCAAGAGTCATGAGATTTCCCCCACTCGATACATCAACTCGAGCGAGGTTTATTTGATGTGGGCATCAGTTTCCCATGGGCCCATGCCCCCATGGTTAATTATATCTTAGGCCTCAGACTAATAAAACGCTCGATTAAGGGCACTATATTATCCTCTCAAATGGGTTTGGCACATTAGTAAAAATCTAAGCTCTCCTAATCAAGGGGATGAAAGGTTCAATTAGTCTAACCAACAAGAACAGATCATATAATCATTCAGAGGATTAGAAGAGACTAAACTTGTGAAAAAGAAAGAGACATTGCATTCCAATTATTCATGAGAGAAGGATGGAGGTGGCGTCATCCAGGTGATGCAGATAGGCAGGGTTTATAGTCCCAGAAGAAGGGGGAGCTTACCCACCGATGAGGCGTACTACGAGACACTAATAGTAGTAGCCTTGAACCCTAAATCTAAGATGGGTTTAGGGTTCTACACAATACTAAAACCCGTGTCCTAGCTAATACATCCTGGCCTTATATCCTTCCCAAAAAGGAAAGCCAGCTAAACCACCTAATCATATAAAATCCATGCTGCCCAGTCTTTATGAGAGATAGGTGGGTGGCTAGGTTTTTTGAATTTGAGGTTGACATCTTGAGAATTTCCTAAATGGCCTCGCAGTTATGAATGGTATTATGCCCCTAGAACTAATGTATTTAATTAGTTTCTAATGCAATGCATGATGCTTAAAGTATCCAAATCAGAAATGCATGAAATTTTAAAAAGGCTTATAAAATAATTTTTTAGAAAGACTAAGCTTCCCCAGGTTCAGAACCTCATCCTCATAGGTCGGATTATCTGAACTCTACCCGCAGGCGGGGAAGTGTCTAAACAAGGAAGAGAGAATGCATCGATATGCATGCAACCCCGGACGATTCCGGCTATTCCCTATGTCGTTATCTTCCTATGTTATTTAATTCTTAACATTTTAATTTTAATAATGAGTAGCAAAATTTTATCCCTAAAGAGCCTAGCGAGTCAGGCACATACACATGGAAGAAAGAAACCTATGAAAACTATGCCATTTCTACTGTGCAAATGGGTAAGTAAATCATCACATCAAAACCACAGAAAAGAGTGTCCAAAGTCCATGACAAGTGCCATATAATATAAAACCCAGAATGCAGAAAAATAATGGTGGCTAGGCTCCACCGACAATAACTTGGATTCTAACCCTATAGAACGATGCAAATTTTAAAATGAGGCATTTTTTAGTCTTTATCATCGTTATCTGGTTCTTCTGATTCTTTTGTAGATTGTCTTCCTTTAGTCTTATTATGGTACATCATTAGTAGGAAATCCAAATAAAAAGAAATTCCCTGTAAAAGGGCTTTCTTTTCTCTTTGGATCCCTAACATATCATTAAAATGCCCTATTTTAAAGATTTTCACAACTCTTTACATCGAATACATTACATCAAAATTAAAGAAGAAAAAGTCTAGTCTCTCCTGCAGGTTATCCTAAGCAATTAAAATCAAAACATCCGAAGCAGTTATATATATGAAATTAAATTACTCAAACCAGCCACACTTGGCCATGCTCTTATTTATTTGGAGGCTAAGCAACTAAAGCACCTGTAGCAGTTATTTATGATTTATTTATTTTTAACCCCCTTTTAGCACTATATGAACATGACCACCTACAAAAAACATCGGTAATATCAAAATAATTTCTAACATATGGGTAATCTATTGCCCATCACATCATAGAGATAATGTAGTAAATAAAACTATCATCACAAAAAAGCTAACACAAGTAAACTAAAATAACCAGGACACATGTCACATGTAAATCGCCACATCACAGAGACAGAAAGGAGAGAAAACACCAGCCTAACCTAGAGCTAGAAGTCGTGTCCTAACAAATAAATCTAAGTGTGTGTAGGTTGTGTGGTTCTTAGTATATCATATATAGGATTGTTTAGTTAAAGTTGTTGGTAATTTGATTTATTGAAGGTTAAAGGGAGGCTTTAGTTTAAGTGTAAATATTAATAATTTAGGATTGATTTTAATAATTTTTATTTTTAGGGTTTGATTGATTACTACTTTTGTTGCTCATCAAGGCTGTGAGGTTTATTTTACCCTCCTTGGGGCTAACTTAGTAGTCTCGTAGGCCTGGGTTATCAAGTAGTAACCAATTTTATTGATTTATTTTAGTTTGTTAGAAATTAAAAGAAAGGTGGATTAAATGATTCATTATTAATTTGAGAAGTTAATTTATTTAAGTTTGCTATCAATTGGTTCGTGGCGTTGTGCCACTAAGCTCGAGGAACCAGGCCTCCTTAGGACACTTAGCCCTGCAGCCCGGAGTTGTCCATCCTAAAAACCAAGTTGATATGATTGATATAAGGATTTTATTTTTTTAAACCATTAATAATCAATTATTTTTAAAGTTTTAGCACTCCATTGAATTCATTCGTGGCGTTGTGTCACCAGGCTCGAGGAACCAGGCCTCCTTAGGACACTTAGCCCCGCAGCCCGGAGTAGTCCATCCAATAAACATCATCTTTGGAGTGTTTATTGTGTATTAAGGGGTTTGTTGATTAATTTTTAGAAATTAGACTAAGGTTTGATAAAGTTTTAAGTGAGTTAATAAGTTTTGGGTTATGATCAAGTCTCTTAATAAGTTTCTTAAATTGCTTTGTTAGTTAGGTTATGATTAATTTGTATTCAAAGTTAGAGGTGTTTTATGTTAGGTGTTTATTTAATTATGAGATAATTTAATCAATTAAGGTTTGAGTTTTGAAAGTCTCTTTATTCAACATGTTTTAGTTTTAGATTTGTTCTCTAATTTTATAATTCTTGGATTTAAGTTGATCTTAGTGGATTTCATTTTGTTAGTATTTGATTAAGGGATGATTAATAGATTAGTTATTCTTAGTTCACATTTATGTTCAAGTTTTTTTTTAATGATTATATGTATTGATTATGACTTGATTAGGAATTAAATATCTCTTATGCAATTAACTTGGACTCTTACTAATTTGTTAGTGGTTTTGATTATAGATTGATTATTTTAATGATTAATTAGACTTAGATATCACTACACTAATCCTATGGTAGAATGCCACTATATTTTCTAAGTTTTATGGTTTCTATCCTAAAAGAAGCATGCATCCTAAGTCTATGTTATCTAATACTCATCCTTAGGTTTTTGTCCTTAAGTGTCACTAGTGTTGTAGGAGATGAAATGAAGTTTCTTTCTAACCCCTTGGACAGTCATACATGTGTAAAATGGGTTTGTGGATCTAAAATAAAAGAAAGTAATCCAAGTTATAAATGAAGTTTCTATAAGGCCCTAAGGGGTAGGGGGCATACACACACAAAGGCTTCCTAAGGAGCTTTCTAAGTTTTTGAGAGAACTTACAGCACCAGGGGCTATGACCCGGTGGTTCTGCCCATACCATCCCCACCGGAATGAATTGGGGCGACTGACGCTTGGATCCGATTGTCCCAGCTCCTTCGTCTAGTGCTTTAAATAATCCTTTCTCCTTTGCTCTCCAAAAAGTCCCTCGCAAAGTAAACAGAAAAAGAAGGAGAAGGTGGAATTAGAGTACAATAATAATTAATACAAAAATAATTAAAATAAAAACAATTAAAAAATTAATGTACCTTTTTTCGGGCTTGGATGCCTTCTTGGGCCATTTGTATTTTAGATCTTTCAATCTTATAATTACTTCACCATATTTTATCTCAAAGTATAAATAAATAGGAGCAATAGGGAAATAAGGGGAAAGGGTAGTTAGTATTTGCTTTCAAAAAAAATTATCTTCCAACCATCACCAAATAAGTTTCCAACACATACACTTCTTGTCTTCCAATATTCACAATATACTCCCAAGTAAACACTTACTTATCCATACAAGTGCAAAGGAACATACTATCACATTTCTTCCACAAAACATAGCATCAAGCAATACAAATCACCTTCCAAAAAGAAACTCATAATACCAAGTAACCAACAGAACATAGGAAGATGCTTTTAAATTTACGAATGAAGCTTTGAACATACATCAAATCATTTCCTACACTTCAACTATAGTTATGAGAATGAGGATTATATTCTTCTATGCCCAACAACGAAACAATTCTTCCAACATATGCTAGAAACTCAATACTTAAGCGAAAATGCAATTATTATAAATAAATTTTATGATAATTCACTTTCTCCAAAGATTAGAAACCATGCTCTAACAATACATGTAACAACACATCGAATACGAAATACAAACATATTCTCCAACAAGTCACCCGTCTTCATGCTATATGCCACCAAAATTCCAGGAGAGCTTTTAATAAGAACATGAAAACTCACTTTGGTGTCAAATATGCCATGCTTTGCCAAACATATATATATATATATATATATATATATATATATATATATATATATATAACCAACAATACATTCTAATGAAATACCTCAACTATCCAACACAATGTTAAATTGACTCTATGCCAAGTTCAAATTTGAAACAAAAGGTATATAAGAACTTCCAAACACTATTGCTAATATCATCTTTCATACAAAACTTAATCAAATAGAGAGGAGAGCATAGAGATATTTCATCATCCATGAACCTTTATATCTAAACATGCTTCCAACAATATGTGTTGCTTTGAATCTATAAGACACATGATTATTTTCAAAAGAATTTCCAAATTCCATGCTATATGCCATTGAAAGTTTGAAAGAAGCTCTAATATGAACTTATAAGCATGCTTTTGTGTCATAACATATAACATTTCAAGTCCTTTAACTAATGCGAATATAGAAGATCTGTGTTTAATTCATCTCCAAAGCAGCTCATAGCATAAAACAAGTAAAAATATGCATCTAACTCATCTCCAAATCAGTTTGGAGCATAAAACCAAAGAAAATCTACATCTAAATCATCTCCAAATCCGTTTGGAGTATAAAACCAAAGAAAATCTGCATTTAAATCATCTCCAAATCCTTTTGGAGCATAAAACCATAGAAAATCTTCATCTACATCATCTCCAAAAAATAATTTCGAGTATGAAACAGGTAAAAATCTGTGCTTGGTTTGTCTCCCAAAATACCTCGAAACCCCAAAATGAATCAAGATCAAGGCTGAGATTCACAGAGTAAATCACTTCCAAGAACTCATAGATTCTCAACGCAATTATCCAAAGGAATTTCATCAGATGCATAGATATGAACTCAAAGCATGAGATATACTCATACACACATTGAAACAAACTATTTTCTAATATTAAATGAAATTTAAACATGTGTATAATCTCTCCAACAAGACTCATTTCATGAAGATGAACTATAAATTGGATGATGCAAACATGTATATCAACTTCAACCAATTACTATTTATAGAACAAATACAACTCATCGGGATACAATCAAACTCTAATGCCCATGATTTCACATAAAGCTCTAATACAAACAAAGTCATTATATTACCTTTTGGAAGGCACTTCGTCAAATAGCTAGCACGTGACATGTAAATCGAGGCATTTGAGGTTGTATATGATTAAGAGAAGTTGAAATCCTCGTTTCTACATTTGGGGGAAAATGAAATATCATTTACTTTTATTCACAAAAATTAGTGAGTGAAGCATATCGAACCCTTTTTTTTTTTTTTGCTCCTAAGTTGCTATGCCAAAACCATGAGAAGTAAAGCTAAAACACCTATAGTATCAAACCTTCCATATCACATAAAGAATTTACCTTGATGCAAATGTTTGTCATTTAAAACATATGCCCTTTCATATAATTCCATGTATGAGACATCCCCAATACGATGGAAACAAAAGTAAGAGGTAACAAATATATAAGAGAGATATCAATGCATTGGAATCCCTCAATCAAAACAATCCATGCTCACAAAAAATTTTGATTTGAAAGCATGGAGCCCTTACATAACCATAAACTTTATGAAATGCTACCAATATAAAGCTTCAACTTGAATCAAAACATTACAATCCTCTTTCAATAGCATTTCAACAAACATCTTACATGCATGTTTTGATATAAGATCAAAATGGCCTCTCATACTTCTCTACCATTCACAACTAAAACTTAAGATTATATAGCATAAATCAAGTGTAAATTTGGCACATTAATTGCTTATTCTCAAGCATACAAAACTATTTATGGCCAACAACCAACCTCATCTCTCAAAAGCACTAGAGCATCATTTGATAACCAACTAAATATAACAAAACTAAACAACAAGAAATGGTAATGTATGCCGCATCAAATGAATTCTAACGGAAATGAAACCATTCCAACTATATATTGGTGAATGCACAAAGAAAGAAGGAAGGGGTAGAAAAGAAACAAAAGAATAAGAAGAAGGTGAAGAAGGAGAAGAAGAAGAAGTAGGAGATTAAGGAGGTGTAGGAGAATGGAGAAGTAAAATAAGAAATATAGAAGAAGCAGAGGTAGAAGAAGAAATAGAAGAAGAAGAAGAAGAAGAAGAAGAAGAAGAAGAGCTCACCTTGTAAACAGAGAAGGAAGGCTGGCCACTATGGCAGGAGGTCGACGGGCTGCTCGTTAGGGGAGGAGAGGTGGAGGGGGTCCGTCCTTGGCTCGGGTCCGGTGCGAAACATACAGAGATGGTGAGGAGAGAGGGGTGGCGAAAGTCCAGGAGTTCCGCCTGGGTCTTGTTCAATCTCAAGGAGATGGAGAGAGAGCATGAGAAAGAGGGATCCGAGGAAGTCTGTAGTATGCGACCCCTTTAGAGAGACAAGAGATCTAAGTTTTCTAATACTTCGTATCATCGCGTGACTGCACAAAAGCATGGGAGAAGAGCTGCTCGATGCGATCTTATCTGTCGTGATAAGATTTTTTTCTGCGATCCCTGCATAGCTTCCGAAGTCATAAGGTAAGGAGGCGGGAGAAGTCACGATAATCATTACAAAAGAGGGAGATCTTAGCCGTTGAATTCAAATGGCTAAATGATATCTGATTTGAGCTCAAATCGGACTCAATTAGGATTGACTCGGGTCAATTTGAGTCCAATTTAACTCCAGTTAAATTTATTTGACAAAATTTAATTGAAATTGGGCCTAAATCGACGCCAATTCAAGCCAGATTACTGCTCGATGAGACTCGTAGATGTCACTCAAAATTAATTGAATGTCATGAATTCTAATATGACTCAACTTGAGTCATCTCAAAATCAAATTGGGCTCGATGAGGCTATATCAAGTTAGTCAAATATGCTCAAGAAGGAAAACACAACAAAATTGAGGTCAATAACTCACTTCCTAAATACTTTTGGGCAGAACTGATGAATACAGCCTGTTATATTATAAATAGGGTAAATCTCAAATCTAAGCTGAATAAAACACCCTATCAAATTCTTAAGGGTAGGACAACCAACCTCTCTCACCTTCGTATCTTTGGATGTAAGGTGTTCATTTTACATAATGGGAAGTCTCAACTAGAAAGGTTTGACCCAAAATTTGACGAAGGAGTGTTCCTAGGCTTCTCAAGTGTTGGGAAATCCTATAGAGTCTTCAATAAAAGAACCTTGATTGTTGAGGAGACCATTAATGTTATGTTTAATGAATCTGATAATTTTGGAGGGTCTAGGATAAAAGAAGAGGAGGTTGTAGAAGTCACCAAAGGAGTATAATCTGCCAATCTAGAGGAAAGGGTAGAACCTAAAGTTTCACTACCTAAAGAATGGTAATATTTTTCGAGTCAACCTAAAGAACTGATCTTAGGAGACCCTTCTGAAGGTGTTAGAACTAGGTATGGACTTAGAAAAGAAGTAAATCACTCTACTTTCATTTCAATGATTGAACCCACCAATATCAATCATACCCTTTTTGATGAATTCTGGATCCTAGCCATACAAGAGGAACTAAACCAATTTGTTAGGAATGATAATTAGGAGTTAGTAGAAAGACCTAAGAACTAGAGTATAGTGGGAACCAAATGGGTGTTTAAGAACAAAATGGATGATTCTGGTGTTGTGGTTAGGAATAAGGTACGACTAGTGGCTAAGGGGTACAACCAAATAGAAGGGATTGATTTCAAGAAAACCTTTGCCCCTGTAGCTCGTTTGGAAGCCATTAGAGTGCTACTAGGTTTTGCTTGTTATAAGGGATTTCAGATTTTCCAAATGGATGTCAAGAGTGCCTTTTTAAATAGGATAAAAAAGGAAGATGTGTTTGTAGAGCAACCCCCTGGCTTTGAGAATTCTCAATTTCCAAATCATGTTTTCAAATTAAAAAGGCCTTGTATGGATTAAAACAGGCACCCAGAGTATGGTATGAGAGGCTTAGCAATTCCTACTAGAAAGGGAGTTTATTAAGGGGAGCGTAGATACCACCCTTTTTCTAAGGAGAGTAGGAGATGAATTACTCATTGTCTAGATCTATGTTGATGATATATTTTTTGGATCTTTTGATAAATATTTATGTGATGATTTTTCTAAAATAATGAGTAAAAAATTTGAGATGAGTATGATGGGAGAATTGTCATACGTTCTTAGATTTAGCATAAGGCAATAGATGATGGAACTTTTCTTAATCAATCAAAATATATTCAGGACATCCTAAAGAAATATGAAATGGATAAAGCCAATCTAATTAGCACTCCCATGAGCTCTAGTATCTAATTAGATAAGGATTCAAATAAAAAATTTATTAATCAGAAGAAGTATAGAGGAATAATTAGATCACTTCTTTACCTGACTGCTAGCAAACCTGATATTATATTTAGTGTTTTTCTTTGTGCTAGATTTCAGGCAGATCCAAAAGAGTCCCACCTGACTGTTGTTAAGAGAATTCTTTGATATCTCTTAGGGATCCAAAGCTTAGGAATATGGTATCCTAGGAATAGCACCTCCTTTAAAATTGTAGGATACTTTGATTCTGACTTTATAAGATATAAGGCAAATAGAAAGAGCACCTCTGGAACATGTCAATTCATAGGGCAATCCTTAGTCTCTTGGTCCAGTAAAAAATAGAATTTAGTTGCACTGTCCACTACTGAAGCTAAATACATTAACTTAGGAAGTTAGGTGGCCCAGGTCCTTTGGTTAAAGTAACAAATTTTGGATTTAGGACTTCATGGAGGCACAATTTCTATCCTATGTGATAACACTTTTGCCATCTGCATTTCAAAGAACCCAATCCAACACTCCAGGACCAAACAGATCAATATCAGGCACCACTTCATTAGGGACCATGTTATCAAAGGAGACGTAGGTCTATATTATGTAGTCACTGAAAACCAACTGATAGCTATCTTCACAAAACCATTGGCCTTTGAAACCTTTAGCATCTTAGGAATCAGATTAGGTGTGATAGATATTCATGCTTGAAATTGATACACTCTATTTATGTTTCAACACTTAGTTTTTATTTGATTTGCTTGTCTGCTTCTTTTTATGTGTTTTTTGATTTTTTGCTGATTTTTCTCATTTTTTTGTTGTTATTTGTTTGATTTGGTTATTTTTTTATGTGCTTTACTTTTGTTCTTGATTTTATATTTATTTTTCTTCAGAATCAGATCACTGCTCACTACTGCTGATGAACTTAATTTTTAAATGAGAGTTTTGACTTATTATTTATTTAGATGCTGCTAAGCAGTGATTGAATTCTTTAAAATAATTAAGAAAACAAACATTGATGTTTGTTTCTCTTCCTTTAACTCCTTTAATGGAGTATTTTTCTTTTTGAATAAAAATCTTTTTCAAAATTACAAAGTTGAACTTTAAAATAGAGATCTATTTTATCTTACTACAGTAATCTATCTCATATGAGTAGTGTTCTAAATTTTTGAATCACTTTCATGTTTTTTTAATCAGGTGATTGCATTTATTATATGAGAGTGATTCTATTTTATGGATTAATTTTCCTTATTTAAGAGATTGAGTTTTTCTTCTCTTATATCTGGAAGATAATCTCATAACTGAGAGTTTTTTAGAGGTTTTGAAAGAAAAGGAAGCTTGTAAAAGATGTGCAAAGTGTGCCAATCAACTGAAAAAGAGGCACAAAATGAGCCAAACACTAAAAAGATGCGTAATGTTTGCCAAAAAATTGAAAAGATACACAAAGTGTATCAAAAATTAAAACATGCACAAAGTGTACCAAATAATTGAAAAAGAGGCACAAAATTAGCCCACAAAGAAATAAGATTCCTCCTCTTTCAAATCTTTAAAAAATCTTAGAAGAATTCATATGCCACTTAATATATTCAAACACTTGAGATTGAAAATCATGATTTCTAATTCTTTACTTTGTAATAATATTTTATCAGATATTTTTCTAGAAAGAAGTTTAAAAGGATCTCTTTTCTTATTTAATTTCTTTTTTTTTAATTAAATTTTTGTTTGAAGGGAATTTGAACTTGTAAGGTGTCCGAGGTAGGGTTTAAAAAAATCAATTTTCTAACTTTTTTTTATTTTAGCTCATCAATTTCATCTTATTGGCATTTGAATTAAAAATTAAGAAAAAATTCTAATTTACTGGAGCAGATCGATTCAAAAAAAAATTTTGTTGTTATTCTCATTTTTGTTTGTTTATGTTTTGTGTTATTTTTTTGTTCTGGTATTTTGATTAGATTTTTTTTGTTTGGAATCCTCTAATTATTCCTCTCCATCATTCAATCTTTCCAATTTTTTTTCACATCGTCCTAGACGATCTAGATCATCCTGGATGATCTAATCAAATCACCACTCATCACATATCCAACAGCTGATCTGAACCAATTTTTGGTAATCATCCTGGATGATCCACCTCATCATCCTGGATGATCCACCTCATCATCCTAGATGATCCATTTTAAAAATGTGTTAAATGATTTGAATTTTTTTATTATGATACATTAATACAAATCATCCGAGATGATCCACCCAATCTTCCTGGATGTTACTTTTCATCAACAATCGTCCAAAATGACTCCTCGAGAAGATCACCTACGTCAAATTATCTTGGATGATATCTGATCATCCTGGATAATATGACTGCCTTTTTGACCAGTCATTCTAGATGATAATAATTGCTATGATCATCTTGGACGATCCCACGATCATCCTAGATGATATTCTCCAAACTATTTAAATAACCCTTGAGATCTAATTTTTTACCATAATCCCTACTTCTCTCTCACTCAAGGTCCTCACTGCTTCATATGGCTGGCAGTGGCAAACACTCGCATACACTTACAGGTAGCTCTTCTACGAGCGTTATCGATTCTCACGTCACTAAAGCTGCTGATGAAGCAACATATGTCCATTTCAAATCTGCTCGCATAAATCCCTCAAGAATCATCAATCAAGCCACCTTAAACTTTCAAGTACTACATCACCTCACCAACACCACACTAACTTTCATTATGACTCTAGCTTTCATGTTAAATTATGAACTCCTCTTTGAGTTTTTTACAAGTCTTTGTTTCAATGCTGACTTCACTTCCCTCCAGTCCTATGTTAATTGATCGCCTATTAAAAAAATGTATCAAGATTTATATGAATTTCTTTGATTATCCACTTCTGGGGACAAGCTCCATCTTCTAGCCTCTGATCCTAATTTCAACTGGACCCATGTCAACACCACTCTTAGGGAAACAAATGCACCTTTTCATGATTCAGCTATCAGTTTTGTAGTCAATGACGCATGCATAGTCTAACACATCCTTTGCAACTCAATAATTTTAAAAGTTTGAGACAGGATCCACATCACTCCCATCCATTCACTCACCTCCTACTATATCATGACCAACCACCAATTCAATACTGCTGATCTGATTATCTGATACATCAAGCACCTAACATCCATTAGGGATCCATGTCACAAAAGAAAGCCAAACCTAGCCCTTGGACACCTCATTGCATATACTCTTGAATCTAAATACAATATTCAACTCTCTGCTCCACCTGATCACCATCCGATCTTCTACTCAGATAGCTCCTTCCACACCCTTCATAGTACCCATTGTCCTTGTAAGCATGAGGAGTCTTGGGAAGAAGAGGAAGGTCCTATTCCTGTACCTGCCCCTTTCAACCACTAACCTCAGATTGATCAGCTGGTATAATGGTTTGACTAGTTGGAGGCTAGTTTGACTCCTATGTAGCTACTCAAGAGCAATAGCATACAGAGGATGTTGCTCATTTTGATGCCTATATAGCCTAATATTAGCAGCAGCATGACTAGGATATGGCATGGTTTGGGGAGCAGTTTGCTTCCCTTCATCGACTCTTTTCGCCACCACCACCTCCAAATGATAAGAGTTCATCTTTCTAGTTTTAGTGTGTTTGTTTCTGAGTTTGTACTTATTTCTATTCTATATTCTATTTATTGGTTGCTTTTCTATTTCCTCCTTTTTGTGATGTCAAAAGGAGGAGTAGTAGTGTTGTTAATATTTAGTGTTGGTAGTGTTGTATTATTTGCCTTGTTTAATAAATTACTTTAAGTGTTTTTTCCTTGGCTTGTATTTCATTTGTTTATATATATGCTTTATTTGAAATTGTTCAATAGATGTTTGTCATCATAAAAAAGAGGGAGATTGTTACAAATCTAGATTCAAGTATTATAATTTTAATGATCACAAACATTCTTGTCATTACAACACATCTATTTTATTATCCTGCTTACTAACTTTTCAGGTCCACAAGATCAATTGTAATTTAAGCCAGCTCAAGATTATACTAAGTTAGTCTGTAAATTTAAATTCTAATAGTTTTTTCTTTCTTGAGTCAAATATAATAAGGTGGATCCTGATGCTAAGTAACCTTGCACACACACACTTAGGGGGAGAAACTGGATAAGTTAAAGTATTTTCTATTTTTTGATCATATCGTATAAGATGATCCAAAATTATCCTGGATAATTAATTGAAAATAGGAACCCTAATTAGGGCATCTAGGTTAAGAAAAATTGATTAGGCAAATCATCCTGGACGATATATTTAAATTCAAAAATTAGTCGTCAATCACACTTTAGGCAATATTTTAGTTGTATATTTTGAACTAATCATACAGGATGATCCTGATCATCCTAAATAATTTATTACAATCTTGCTTAAAATAATCCCCTAATTAGGAGACTAACTATGGTTAAATTGATCAATCACATCGTACAGGATGATCTTCCAGATTGTCCTAGACGATCCTTTTTATTTCATGGGATGATATCCAATCGTTATGGACAAAAATCATGATTTTCTTCTGATCATCCAGGATATCATCCTGGATGTCCCGAACTTTATGCGGGATGATTTATCGATTACCACTCAAAATGAATTGATCATCCTGGATGATTATGAAATCATCTAGGACAAATACCCAAATTTTATTCTGATCGCCCAGGATATCATCGCGGATGTCTCAAATATTTGTCTGGATGATTTGTCATTTTCCACTCAAATTGAACTAATCATCCTAGCTGATCAAAAAAACATCTTGGATGATATATAAAAAGTATGTCTTCTAATTGTCCAGACCATGGCAATCATCCTGGAAAAATGGTTAATTTTTTATTGATCGTACAGGATGATATAGCTGGCAACTTCAATTTTAAGGCACTTTTTGAGGCCTTTTATTTAAGCTCTTTAACCATCTCTTTAATAGTCTTTTGCAAGTTTTTCCACTCTAAGAGAGCTTAGAGGAGGAGATTTTGGGAGAGAGAGAGAGCATCTTGTGAGGGGGAGTTTATGAGGGGATTCAAAAAGGTTGCTGCAAGCAAGGATTTAATCATCATCTTCCTTCTTCATCCTTGGATCAGTGGTGGCTCTAGGGAGATGATCATCAGCATCAGATCTAGGTTCGTTGCCTTCTTTAAGAGGAAGCCAAAGGAGTTTCGAGTTCTCTGCCTACTTGAGGAAGAAGCAAAAGGATTATGGGTTTCTCTTCCTGGTTCCGGAGGAAGCAAAAGGGGTCAAGGTTCTCTGCCTCACCGGTGTCAGTTGAAAGATTTTATAAGGGCTTCTTCGCCGTATTGTGGGAGCAAAAAGAGAGTCACTATAGTGTTCAGTACAATACCTGGAGGGGTGGATCCAGGAAGTGGACATAGGTCAAGTTGACCGAACCACTATAAATCTGGTGTACACTTTTCATTTATTTTTTTGGCATTTTAAGTTTTGCATATTTCTATGATTTGATCTATGGTTGAAAATTTGATTTTGGTTATCTTTTTCCGCTTACATTGATCATGTATTAAATATTCAAAAAGATAAAAATATTTTTCTATTTGTGGAAGAATTTTAAAAATAATAATTCACCCCCCTCCCCCCTCTTGGTTAGCCTTGGGACTAGTTCATAATGGCTTAACAATCCTAACAAACTTTCAAAGTAGACTAAGGGCACCAACAAACTCGGGATACTGAAACCATGAGGTCTTTATTGGGGGCACCATACCCATTTGGTAGGTTAGTTTTTACCTCCCGATTGCCTACCTATTTAGACACATAGTTCATTTGATCCACATAAATAATTTCTAAGAGCCACAACTATAGAATCATTAATAAGAAATAAACTAATAATATATATTTAAAGGAAAAACATAATCAAATTAAATTTTATTGATCAATAATTTCAACATATAATTTCTCCCTCACCTTTATATGATTGCTTGTTCAACTCCATGGGTTAAATGTATTGATCAATGCTTTAAAGAAGCTTATCAAGTGCTCGGGATCCTGGATTATAACAATCTCGCTCTTTTTGCTGGGGTCAAATAATATTATCTGATACCCACAATAGATGTTATTTCTTACTTAGCTCCCCCTCACTCGAATAATGGATTTTAAAATATAGAAGGACTTTCAAAATTCTTTTTATATTTTATATTTTATATATATTTTTTAAATTTAAAGATAATAGAATGAAAGTAACAGAACATAATAAGAATGATAAATAGCATTATATTTAAGAACATAACATCACAGAACTTCTCCCCCTTTTGACAGCAGCAAAAAAAGAAGAACATCATAAAATAGTACAAAAAAAAGAACTACAAAACAAACATAAACACAAGCAACTAACACAAATAAACAAAAGCACTCAGAAGTTAGGATCCTGATCCGGTGGGGGTGGTGGAGGTGGTTGAAAGTACTGATGGAGGGATGCAAACTGGTGCTCGATTGCGGTGAAGCGTTCCCCAAATCATTGTATGTCATCTGCATGCTGACGGTGTTATTGATCAATGTGGGAATCCAGTCTAGTTTCTAGGTGATCAAGTCATTGATTAATGTCATTATGAGGGTAGGCAGGATGGGCAGATCCAGGTGATTGTATTGGTGGTGGTGGAGGTGTGTCGGTAGGAGTAGCAGCCTCTTCTTCATAAAAATTGGGATCAGCGTGCGTGGCCCCCCGATGGAATAGAATATAAAAAGAGGCATCTGTGTAGAAGATAGGAAGATTATCTAAAAGGACAGGATAGTGGAGTTGATACTCGGCTTCCAGGATGTTTCTTATGACATGTTCTAAGGCAATATTTTGTTTTCTTTGGGTACTGGGATATCGGAGAGCAAACAAGGTATGAATATAGTCGAGGATCATTTGAGCCTCATTGAATTTGGTGGCTAACATGATTAAGTAAGTGACCATAGATAGAAGTGGGGAAATGTGTATGCAGTCTCCAGCTTTGGGTATGATGGATGTGCGAAGAACATGCTGGATAATGCGGGCATTTTGACTGAGACTTTAGACAAGTGGTTGGTTTTGATTAGAGGTTGCATTTCTATGTAGCATGTTAACTAAGGTCCAATCATAATCATTAGTGAGTAGATATTGGGGACAAGGTCCTTCAATGGATAGGCCAATGTGTTCAACTATGTCGTCTTTAGTGATGACGATGTTTTGTTTCCAGACATAGGAGGTAAAGGTTGTGCATGCTAAGTCGATCTTAAGGTTGGCTAGGAATTCTTAGAGGAGTTCAGAGTGAAATGGAAAAGCTAGTGTAAGGAGGAATTGGAGAGTTATGGAGGCAAAGAGATTCATAACCATGAAATTGAGCACAGCTTGATTAAGCATGCAGGAAGGAGTAATCTTTGCCACTTTGAATTTGTTATAGGCTTTTTCATAAGCTGTAGAGAGAAAGCGATCCACCGAGAGGACGAGGAGCTCTTGTCGATCAATCATCTTCACTTGCTTCCACCAGCCATAGAGTAGAAAAAGTTCAAGGGAGTAAAGATGGCAAAGAGGTGAGTGAAATGATCCATAGACTCCCTCCATTTTATAAAATTTTTGGTAATCATACAGTACGATATGGGATCGTATAGTAAGTTTAAAAAATTTAATCTATCTGGATGACTTGTCAGAAAAAGTTGTCAAATCATATAGTACGATAGGTGTTCGTACAATACGAACTAGAGCGAAAGGTAGTTTATCCCGAGGAGTCGTCTAAACGACTTTTGACTAAATGGATCGTACAGTACGAACAGGTGTTCATACAATACAAAAAGCATTAATTCTAGTACCGACTAAGTTTAAATTCATCCCAACCCAAAATGACACGTAGCTCGTACAGTACGAGTGGTGGTTCACATAGTATGATGATCAATAATACGTATCGTACCGTATAATGAGTGGTTCATACAGTACAATGAATACAATATCAGATATATCTAGACTGATGATGGAATTGAAGGCTAGGATTTGTGTATTAGTAAGGATTATACAGTGCGATAGTGAATCATACAGTACGATGTGCATAGGAATCTAAGGTTGGGCATCAGCAAGATGAGTGTGAGAGGATCAAGAAACTTCCCTTATTTTTTTTTATTTTTATTTTTTTTAAAATTTTTTTATAATTAAGCATAAATATCGATGACACCTAATTTTGTTCTCAATGTATTAAAGGTGTTATAAGAGAGTGGTTTTGTGAAAATGTCAGTCAGTTGATCTTCAGTAGCAATATGGTATAATTCAATATCTCCTTTGGCTACATGATCTCTTATGAAGTGATGTCTAATGTCTATATGCTTTGTTCATGAGTGCTAAATTGGATTCTTAGATATACAAATTGCACTAGTGTTATTGCACACTATTGGGATGATTCCTAAAGGTAGTCCAAGATCCAAAAGCTTTTATTTTAACCATAGAACTTGAGCAACACAGCTTCCTACCGCTATATATTCTGCTTCAACTGTTGAGAGGGCTACCGAATTTTATTTTCTGCTAGACCATAAGACTAAGGATTACCCAATGAATTGACAGGTACTAGAGGTGCTTTTTCTATCTTCCCTACATCCTACAAAATCTGAATCTGAGTACCCTAAGATTTCAAAAGTAGTGTTGTGTCTAGGATACTAAATTCCTAAGTTTGGAGTGCCTAGTAGATATCTAAGAATTTTTTTGATAGCAGTCATATGAGATTCTTTTGGGTCAGCTTGAAATCATCTACAGAGACATACACTAATTATTATATTCGGTCTACTAGCAGTTAAGTATAAAAGTGATCCAATTATTCCCCTATACTTCTTCTGGTCTACAGACTTTCTATTACGATCTTTATCTAATTGAATGTTAGAACTCATAGGAGTATTCATAGCCTTAGCATTATCCATTTTATACATTTTTAGTATATCCTTGATGTACTTAGATTGGCTAAGGAATGTTCCACCTTCCATTTATTTTACACTAAATCCAAGAAAATAATTAAGTTCTCCCATCATACTTATTTTGAACTCGTCACTCATTATTTTCACAAATTCATCACATAAGATTTTCTCTAAAGATCCAAACAATATGTCATCGACATAAATATGAATAATGAGTATCTCATCTCCTACCCTTTTTAAGAAGAGGGTATTGTCGACACTACCCTTAACAAAGCCTCTATCAAGTAAAAATGTACTAAGTCTTTCATACCAGGCTCTAGGTGCTTGCTTTAACCCATATAGTGCCTTTTTTAGTTTAAACACATGGTTTAAAAATTGTGAGTTTTCAAACCCCAGGGGTTGCTTAACATAAACATCTTCTTTGATTACCCCATTTAGGAAAGCACTCTTAACATCCATCTGATACAGTTTGAAACCCCTAAAGCAAGCAAAGGCTAAGAGCACCCTTATGGCTTCTAGTCTGGCTACTACAGCAAAGGTTTCTTCAAAATCGATTCCCTCAATTTGGTTATACCCCTTTGCTACTAATCTAGCCTTATTTCTCACTACTATTCTAAAGTCATTCATCTTATTTTTAAAGACCCACTTAGTTCCAACCACACATTATTCTTTAGGCCTCTTGACTAATTCCCACACATCATTCCTAACAAATTGGTTTAGCTCTTCTAGCATTGCTAGGATCTAGAATTCATCTCCTAAGGCTTGATCTATGTTCATGGGTTCAATCATGGAAATAAATATAAAATGACTGACTTCTTTCCTAAGTCCATGCCTAGTTTTCACACCTTCTGATGGGTCTCCTATGATCAATTCTCTAGGATGACTAGAAGAATATTTCCACTCTCTAGGCAATTGCTCCTGAGGTTCTGCTCTATTCTCTATGGCAATGGTTTCTACTCCCTGAATAATCTCAACTTCTTCTTCTTCATGATTAGGTTCAGAGATCTTATCGGATTCATCAATTACCATATGGGTAGACTCTTCTACTACAAGGATTCTCTTATTAAATATTTTATAGACTTTACCTACAAATGAGTACCCTAAGAAGACCCCTTCATCAGATTTAAGATCAAACTTTTCTAAGGGTGACTTACCATTGATTAGGATAAAGCATTTACAACCAAAAACATGTAAGTGAGAAAAGTTCAGTGTCCTACCCTTAAGCAATTCATAGGGCATCTTATTAAGTTTGGATCTATCATTCACCCTATTTAGTATATAACAAGCAGTATTCACTACTTCTATTCAAAATATTTAGGAAGAGTGTATTCAGTTAACATTGCCCTAGCAATTTCAACTAAGATTCTATTCTTTCTTTCAGCTACTCTATTTTGTTGGGGAGTCCTAGGGGTGGAGAAATTATGTTCTATTCCTTTCTCTTGATAAAATGGTTCAAACTTATCATTCTTAAATTCTCCACTGTGATCACTATGTATTGTTGAAATTACATATCCTAATTTTCTTTGAATCCAAGTGGAGAAAGTTCTAAATTCTTCAAATGACTCACTCTTGTGGGCTAGGAATCATACCCAAGTAAACCTGGAGTAGTCATCCACTATTACAAATTCATATGATTTCCCTCCTAGGCTAGCTGTACTAATAGGTCCAAATAGGTCCATGTGAAGAGTTTCTAGTGGCCTAGTGGTGTTGATATCCTTGATTGAATGAAATAATGATTTTACTTATTTTCCTAGTTGGTAGGCATCACATAGATGGTCCTTAGTTAAGTCTAACTTAGGTATGCTTCTAACTAGGTCTTTCTGAGTGATGTTCCTAAGTATTTTCATGCTAGCATGGCATAGTCTCCTATGCCATAGCCAAGAGTCATCAGCCATTATTTTCAGACATAAAGGGTTTGAGTTTTCAATGCAGTTCAAATCTAACATATAGACATTGTTTATACGTTTTCCTTCTAACACAAGTATGTCATTTAAGCTAATTATACATTTGTTAGAAAGAAATTTATGTCAAAACCCTTGTCACATAATTGACTGATACTTAAAAGATTATACTTTAAACCATCAACTAAAAGAACATTTTTAATTACCAAATTTTTAGAGTTTCCAATGATACCTGAGCCCACCACTTTCCTGGTGGTGTTGTCTCCCAAAGTCACCTTGCCTCCTGACCTGGCCTCCAATGTCACGAACTGCTTCATGTCTCCAGTCATGTGTCTCGAGCAGCCATTATCCATGTACCACATGCTCTCACTAGGTCTTTTGTGAGAGTATCCCTACAATATCAATCAAAGATTAGTTTTGGAAATCCAAGTGAGTTTGGATTCCACCTTATGCTTTTATGAATGTAATGAATGCATGTTATACTGTGATGAATTTTGCTTAGGTCTCCACACTAGATATGTGCTATAGTGAATTATGCAAGTACGGGCTATGTGACCTAACAAGCCACAAGAGTAACACCTAACACCGGGAAATGGGTTCACAAATCTATGTGGGTGATAGTGCCTCTTCTTGGGTCTGGATGATGCATTCTGTGATGATTTTGAATTAGAATTTTCAAGTAATAGAGGTTTATAAAATTCAGCAAATCTAGGAGGTATTTTATTATCATTCTCAAATGCATGAATTTTTATATTTAGAAATTCATTTTCTTTCTTAAAGCTGGTAATTTCAAATTTCAAAGCATGCTCACTACTATCTAGCTCAGGTGTAAGTTCCTCTAATTCCTTAAATGTAGTCTCTAGTTCAACATATGATGATTTCAAGGAATCGTGTACAATAGTTAATTCAACATGCTTCTTATTTAATACATCAAATTCGTCAAGCAGGGACATGTGATCTCTATCCAAGTCAAAAAAAAAATTTAACTACACTAGCATGCTCTTTTTATAAAGTACTAAAATCAGTGTTAAGACTACCATGTATTTTCTTCAACTTTCTATAAGAGTCATGAATCTTTTCAGAAATAATTAATAGTTCATCATAAGAAAGTTGACATACCTCATCTTGATCTGATTGATCAAGGTTATCGTTAGTCATAAGACATAAATTTGTTATCTCCTCCTCTACATTTTCTTTTGATGATTCTGAAGCAGAGTCGGCCCAAAAAGCTTTTTCTGTCTTAAATTTGCCCTTATTGAATTTTTACCATTCCTCGCCCTTCTCCTTGGTTTGATGAGTATTAACATTGGGGCATCAGCTTGGAGATGACCTAGTTTCTGCACTCAAAGTAAATTATGTCAGATGCAACTTTAGTATTCTTTAAGCTTTACCAATTACTTTGATGACGTCGTTGCTATCTTTTCAAAAAATTATTGAACTAACGCGTCATCAAGGCTATGTCATCATCTTCCTCCACTACAGAACTGTCACTTTCAGAATTGTTCACTTTTAGAGCCACCGTTCGCTCCTTCTTTTCACCTACATCACTTTGTCAATGACTCACTCCTTGCTCATAGGCAATGAGTGACCTAAGCAAATTATCAATTGAATAAATACTTAAATCATTGGACTCAGTTATCACAGTAATTTTTGCATCATACATGCTAGACAAACATCACAGTATTTTATTAACCTTTTAGAGTTAGACAACTCTCTCCCTAAAGCATGCAAGGATGTCATGATCTGGGTGAATTTAGTGTACATTTCAGATATAGTTTCACTAGGTTTCATGCAGAATAGTTCGTAATCATGTAGCAGTATGTTTAGCCTAGATTATTTAACCTCACTAGTTCCTTCAAATGTGATACACAGTCTATCCCAAATTTTCTTACCAATGCTACAAGTAGACACTCACATATAGTCTTCTGATTTTAATGCATAAAAGAAATAATTTAAGCATCTAGCATTTAATTGTGTGAATTCTCTATCTTCATTACTCCATTTATTAAAAGATAATTCAGTTTTAATGCCATTCAAGATACGAAACGGTGTAGTGTAACCTTCTTGAACCAACATCCACATGCGATAATCTATAGACTGTAAAAATATAGACATGCTAATTTTCCAGAAATCAAATAATATATTATCAAATAAAGGTGGACGGGTTATAAAATAACCCTCCGCAGTATTACAGCTACTAAGATGTGCCATTGATCTTATGTTTTTAGGTTTTCTAAACTACTATTTTGAAACCCTGGCTCTCATACAACTTGAAAGTATGAGATGCGCCAAGAGGGGGGGGGGGGGGGGAATTGGTATTTTTTAAAAAAATTATTCCTAAATAGGAGTTCTAATTTTTTTTTATTTTTTAAAATAACAACCTAACAAGTAGAATGTAGAAGCTAATGATTCATTCACAACTATGATATTGGTGACCCAATCACAAATCTTACAATATAAAATTAAAATCTGATTTTTTACCAAGCAATTTAAAATAGTAAATAAATTCCTGAAAGATAAAGTACAAAAAAATGAAAAAAGCACACCAAAAATTTTATAGTGGTTCGGTCACTTGACCTACATCCACTCCCTGGAGTCCTCCACTCCGAGAATTACACTACTAAAAGTTGACTCCTTTTGCTCTCACAGCAAGGCGAAGAAGCCTTTACAAGACTCACTTTCACCTCCCAGGTGTGGCGGAATACCAGACACTATGTCACCCTCCCGGTGATGGCAGCGAACCTTCTCCTTTTTCTCCCTCCTGGAGGCGGTAGAGTACCTTGAAGAGGTTGACCTTGAAGCCTCTCTTCTGAGAGAACCTTCCCAAGACTCACCAAGGCCACAGGAGGATCAATCATGCAGCTAGCTCAGAGTAACCGTGTGATCCCCTCACACTCCTCCCTCACACTCAAGCTCACCTTCTCCTTCCTCTCACAAACCTTGGATCTCTCCAAAAGCTCCCTCTCAAGAGTTCCTTCTTCTGTCAACCACGACCTCCTCTCTTCCTAATGAATATAAAAATGTTCTTTTGAATTAGGTTTCAAAAAACTCTAAAAATTCTAATTTAATGATTCTGTTCGTACAGTACAATCCAATATCTTACAGTACGATCAGTTCAAAAATAGTTTTGTCCAGTATGAATGCAGATGAATAGTTCATAAATTTTACGAACATCGTACAGTACGATCCATAGATCGCACTGGATGATCCTCTTATTTTTTAACTTTTCATACAGGATGATCTGTAGGAGGAATGCTATCATCTCTGTTCATCATCCCGCACTATACCATTCGTACAGTATGATCAGTTCATTTCAGTACATCATCCTGTATTAATAAATATTGTCTGGGATGATCAGTACAAAAAATTATGGTTTTGTCTGGTATGATATATATGACCAACAAAATCATCTCTGTTCATCATACAGTATGATTGGCATCGTACCGTATGATCAAATGTAATTAAGAAACCAAGATTTAATTGCCTGATTATACGGGATAATTTTGGCAAGATTTTAAATGATCATACAGCACGATTTATAACCTATGGTATGATTAGTTCAGAAATCATAATTAAAATCTTACCAAAGTTATTCTGGTAGCTAGGTTTTTGAATAGAAACAAATTGTACAGTATGATACATATCATACAGTACGATTAGTTCACAAAACTAATCTTTCAGAATTTAGCTGTTAGCATAAGTATTAATGACATATAATACAGTACGATTTAAAATCATATAGTATGACTTATTATTTTATTATTATTTTTTAATTTTTTAAAAAAATCTTCTTAAAAAAATTTACCCCTGAGTATGTGTGTGCATGTTCATTCCTTTTAAATACATACTTTTGTGGTAGACTCAACAAAAGAAAAAATTAAAGAAAAAAAAATACAAGTTCTTGTACATCCTATTCTACTCAATTTTGAGTCTCCAGCAGTCTTGAGTGATTTATATCTTACCTAAAATGTTAGTGCTCATAAACAAGAATAAACATTTATAATTTTTGAGGAAGAATATATTAATTCAGTAAGCATTATTTGTCATCATCAAAATCAAGTACTTGGGATCTTGGATTACAACATACTACTATGAAAATATTAACTTTTTTTATAGCGATTCATTTTATGATGTCATAATATTTATGGAAAAAGTTTAATTTAAAGATCCACTTCTTGATATAGCATTACTAAAGTTAAAAAAAGATGTTGATAGCGCTATAGCTAAGCACACCTTATAAAATACCAGTGAAGTTGAGGATTTATTGATTGTACTTGGCTCAAGTGAAGAGTATCGAAATATAGCCCAAATAGGCATTTTAAGATATGTAAATTAATTTAATTTTAGCCATTTTTATTTTATAATATTTTTAAAAATACTTAATTTATAATTTTTATCTAGCTATAAAGATTTACATATTAATCCAAATATGATAATCGACTTCACAATTAATTACATTGAATCAAATATAAGTTTTTATTTTATTCAAAAAATCTTATATATTAAATATTACATATTTTATTATTATATATAAACAAAAATTACTATCTAAATAATTCTATAAATATTATTTAGAATTTTTTATTTATTACTTTAGGGAATTTCTAGTGGCTTATTAGTTAACCAAAAGATGAATACGAAATTCTAAAGATTGTGTTTAAAAATAGAAATGAAGTTTTAAAAATCTGGTCATTCTTTCAATTAGATGCATCAAAAAGAATATTATGTCATCTTGATGGATGAATATAATATTCTTCAAAATATCCCAAAATAAGAATGGGTTTTATAAAATTTATCATTTCTAATATCAAATATAACAAGGAAAGTCTCATGTCATCTTGGAAGACGATAATAATATTCTATAAGTATATTTAAAAGTAGAAATGAGTTTGAAAAGAAATCTGCATTTCTAGAGATTTTTTTCTTATTTTATAAAACTAAAATAAGATTTATTTTAATCTAGAGTTCTTAAATTCTTATAAGCCCCTATAGTTAATAACATCCTATGATGAGTGCTCCTAGAAAAACTATCGATTAAAGCATCAATTTAATACCCTTTGGCCTGCTCCCTTGATGCTTGCCATTTGCCCTAAACTATTAGAAAGGCAGGGGATATGGCATGGTAAAGATGATGTGTAAAGGGGGTTTTGTCCACACATGAGCTTTTTAGGTGATTAGGCTTAGTGTAAACCTAATCTAAGGGTTCAAATTAGTTTAGGAAAACTCTAAAAGAAGTTTAGGTTACTGGAATGGTTTGAGATGGGAGGGATTAAGTATTTGGAGTAATTTGATCACTTAGAAGACCATTTGACTATTAATTGACTATTTGACCAATCAATGAGTTAATAATTGCTGAGGTGGCAAATATGAAGGTTTGATGAAATATTTTAGAGGGAGTTTTTTGTTAGGAAATTAAAGTTTAAATGCATGCATACATATGAATGGGGGGGCATTGACCAAGTAATAGTGAGTTGACTTGGTCAAACTCATTATGATTTGACTCACCAATGATTGAAACATGTTTGAGAAATAAATTGAAATTAATTTGAGGCTTGATAAAATCTAAAAAGTATGAGTAGATTGCATGGAACAGTTTGACTATGTGTTGATCTAATTTGACCAATTTTGATAGTTTGACCAAATCAAGTCAAGTATGATTTACCTCATGATGGGTTTGGAGAGATTCAAGATATGCAATTGAATGGTCTTAAAGGTTTGAAAAGCTTAATTAGAGTGGATTTAGTTATATATGGTGAACTAACCTTTTATTTATTAGATCTAACCAAATATGGGTCTAGTTGACCAAGTTAACTGTTGACTGAGTTAGGGGACGAATCAAGTCCAAATCAGCAAAAAAGATGGTCAAGGGGTTTTGACGAGGTTCAGAATGGATTTGAAGTTTGATTGAATGTAAACAGGTTTAATGATTGATCTGGTCAACTATGGTTGACTTGGTTAACAAAGTCAAACCATGAGTTAGGTTTGGGCTCAAGAAGTTTGATTTGATCATTTAAAACTAATGGATATGGTCTCATGGATTGGAAGGATCATTTCAGTCAAAATGCCTATTTAGACCTTTAAGGAGCCATTTGGTTGAAAACGGTTGACTTGGTCAACCAGGTCAAACTAAGGCCTAGGTTTGGGTCCAATAAGTTCAAAATTGTATTTTGGATTTAATAAAGGTGGTTCCATGCAATGATGTAGTCATTTGGATTGAAATGACCATTTAAGCCATTAATAATTTAGTCAAAATAGGTTAACTTGGTCAACCAAGCTTTAACAAAGTCTTGATTTAAGTCTAATGCACTCCTAATGGTGTTTTGGATGCATTAGAGGATATTTTAGGGTTTGATTTGATTGGGCCATGTTGAAGGTTGAATGAGACTTCAATTTTATCCTTAAGGGGTATTTTTGTTATTTGGCCCCCCTAGTCAACTGTGGGTCAACTTGGATCCAACAAAATATAGTTTAATGATTAACATATCATAATAAAGGCTATGGACATTGCAAAATATCTTGGGAAATGTCCTAATGTCAAATTCTGCAAAGTGGCAGGTCCAGTGGCATAAGCCATAAATATTTATAGATTTTATAGCCTTTGGAATTAAATTCAGTTTTTGGGGCTAGAGATCTCAGATTTGGCTCAAATTTAGTGGGTTGACCCTAGGGACATGGTAAATTAATATAAAATTGATAGATTATGAATCAGGGGTTATTTGATTGGGTTTTAAAGTGATTAAAAAATCACTCAAAAAGGGTTTTAAGTCAAGGGCCCTTCACCATATATTTTGGTTTAAAATCCTGGATTTGAGCTGGATTCTAAATTTGATTGATTTAATTTGAATTATCCAAATCAATCTCAATCACTTGAATGATTATTATTAGTTGGATAGGATTAAAACTATATTATAGACTAGATTGAAGGTTGATTAAAGTTTTGGATTAAATTTTGAATCAATAATTGAATTGAAGAATAGGTTGGAGTCTTGATTAAGTTCTGAATTGTGATTTGAGTTGAAGTCTGGATTGAGAATTCACTTAAAGTCTTGATTGAAGTTGATTGGAGGCTGAATTAAAGTCTAGATTGAATTCTCGATTGAAATTTAGATGATTGATACTTAGATAATTATCAACCATCATATCAATAGGTAGAAGTTAGGATGGGTCATAGTAACCTCATATAAAAATTAGATTAATAATTATGATATATAGAGAAGTTTAAAAGATACATTAGTTCCTAAAAGATTGCAAGAGAAACTAGGCTCACAAAAAAATATAACATGTCAAAACATTAAACTTGCCTTGCATTTAAAATCTGATAATATGTTGTCTCGCTTGTAAAGATAAGTTAATTATTCTATTATAAATAAATAACTATGAAAATTGAAATAAAAATCACAATATTACATAATTATAAAAATAAATTATTTGTTATCAATTAAGAAAAAATACCCCATTTTAAAAAAATTGTGTCATCCTATTTAATATTAATCTAAGTGAAATAGCAAATCCAAAAGGACAAGCTCCACATTGCATTATTCCAATAGTTATTTCATCTAGGTCAATTAATATGCCAATAAAAATTCTCTTAAATTATAAATAAAAATCTATTAATAATATTTATAAAATTATTTAGATATTACTTTTTATTTATAATTAATAATAAATTATGTAATATTTAATATGTAAGATATTTAAATAAAATAAAAACTTACATTTAGTGCAATACAATTAATTATGAAGCTGATTGTTATATTTACATTAACATGTAGATCTTTATAGCTGGATAAAAGCTATAAATAAAGTATTTTTAAAAATATTATAAAATAAAAATGACTAAAATTAAATTAATTAAACATCATTAAAATGCTTGCTTGGGCTATATTTCAGTACCCTTCGCTCAAACCAAGCATAATTTGTAAATCCCATGTTTCAACGGTATTTCTTAAGGAGCACTTAGCTATGGAAGTATCATCCTTTTCAAACTTCAGTAATGCTACATCAAATAGTGGATATTTAAATTCTACTTTTTGCCATCAATATTGTGCTGGTATAAAATATAGTATAAATCTACATTATACAAATTAAAATATTGAAGTCATAAATTAAAAGAAAAATTACTACTTGGAGAAAAATAAAGATATTTGGATAAGTATATATTATATGTAATATTTATGATAAAATTAAACATTTGACAAAATAGAAAATATAATTTTTTTTACCTTTGATATTCTACTATATCATAAAAAATGCAATGCTAACAGGTCATTATAAGATTTTTCTTACACAGCCAACCTGAGCTTTGACTTACCATTATTTTTGAATTCTTATGATCATCTGTAAAATGTAACAAAAATTATATTTTTAATATCATAATATCGATTAAAAAATAAATTTATAAATAAAAAATAAACTTACATAATTCAGTTTCAAGATGTATAACTGATGGCATTGTTGCTTACTAAATGATATCTTATGATAATTCCTTGCAAAAATTGATAATCTTCTAAACATACTTTTTAAGATAAAAAATGATATATCAGTTAACGAATAAGTACCATTATATTTTCTAGAATTTTCTTTAAACTTTGAAAGTAAAAAAAGATAAAAATAGATATAGGTAGTGATTTTAACCGCTATTAAAATAGCCGACAGTTTGCAAACCACTACTACAAAATATTGTGATAACTTTAACTTTTGATGGTAAATTTAGTAATCATTAAAATTGTTGTCTATATCTATCTATAGTGGTGGTCTTAAAATCACTGCTATACTACTGCAAAAATATTAATTTTTTTTATAGTAATTCATTTTATGATGGCACAATACTCATGATAAAAGTATAATTTAAAGATCCATTACTTGATATAACATTACTTAAGTTACAAAATATTATTAATACTCTCATAGCCAAGTATACATTAAGAAATACCGTTAAAGTAGGGGTTTACAGATTGTGCTTGGCTCGAGTGAAGGGTACCGAAATATAGCCCAAGCAGATATTTTAAGGCGTGTAAATTAATTTAATTTTAATCAATTTTATTTTATAATTTTTTTAAAAATATTTAATTTATCATTTTTATTCAACTATAAGGATGTATATATTAATACAAATATTTCAATCGATTTCATAATTAATTATATTACACCAAATATAAGTTTTTATTTTATTTAAATGTATTAAATATTAAATATTATATAATTTATTATTAATTATAAATGAAAATTACTATCTAAATAATTTTATAAATATTATTAGGAGTTTTTTATTTTTTATTTTAGGAATTTCTGATGGCTTATTAGTTGACCAATATGGAATAGCCATTGGAATGATGTAACGTGGAGTTGGTCTATTTAAATTTACTATTTTACTTATCCTAATATTGAATAGGATGACTCAATTTATTAAAATATGATATTTTCTCTTAATTGATTATAAATAATTTATTTTTAATAATTGTGTAAAATTATGATTTTTATTTTAATTTTTTATAGTTATCTATTTACAGCATAACAATTAGCTTATCTTTATAATCAAGATGACATATTACCAGATTTTAAATGCAAGGCAAGTTCAATGCTCAGACATATTATATTTTTTCATGAGCCTAATTCATATTGCTATCTTTTTGGAACTAATATATCTTTTAAACTTCTCTACAGAGCATGGTTATTAACATTATTTTTGTGTGAGGTTATTAAGGCTCATCTAGACTTTTATATATTGATCTGATGGTTGACAATTATCTACATGTCAATCATCTAGATTTTGATCTAAAATTCAATCTAGACTTCAATCTAACCTCCATCTAGTTGTCAATCATCTAGATTTCAATCCAAAATTCAATCTAGACTTCAATCCAGCCTCCAATCAACTTTGATCCAAACTTTAAACTAGACTTCAAGTCAATCCTCAATCCAAACCTTAATTCAAATAACAATCAAGATTTTAATCCAGACTCCAACCTAGACTTTAATTCAATAATTGATTCAAGCTTCATTACAAAACTTCAATCAACCTTCAATCAATCTTCAATCTTATCTATCGAAGAAAAATAAAATACCATCAAGATTTGATGCTCTCATATTTTGTAATTAAATACTACGTTGATAATAGAGTATTATCTCAGGAGATTGACACAACATTTTACAATAGATTCAATGTTAAAATAAGATTTTTGAAAATAAGTCTATAAATTCAATCCAAAGAATAACACATCATCCCAAAAGATGAATATAAAATTCTATATAATGTGTTTAAAAATAGAAATGGAGTTTTAAAATCTAGTTGTTCTTTTAATTAGATGTAGTAAGAAGAATATTATATCATCTTGATAGACGAATATAATATTCTACAAGCATACAATAATAAGAATGGATTTTATAAAATTTATCATTTCTAATATCAAATATAATAAGAAGAATATCATATCATCTTGGAAGACAAAAATGACATTCTACAAGTATATTTAAAAGCAGAAATAAGTTTAAAAAGAAATCTACATTCTAAGAGATTTTTTTCTTATTTTATAAAAATAAAATAAGATTTATTTTAATCTGGAGTTCTCAAATGCCTGTAGGGACAAACCTCTATAGTTAATTACATCCTATGATGGGTGTCCCTAGGAAAATTCTCAATTAAAGCAGTAATTTCATACCCTTTAGCCAACTCCCATGATGCTTGCCATCAGTCATAAATGGGTAGAAAGGCAGGGGATAGGACATGGTAAAAGTAAATATGTGTAAAGAGGGTTTTTTCCTCACATGAGCATTTGGGGTGATTAGGCTTAGCTTAAACCTAATCTAAGGATTTGAACTAGTTTAGGAAAACTCTAAGGGTTAGAACTAATTTAGGAAAATTCTAGAAGGAGTTCAGGCTACTGGAATGATTTAAGATGGGTGGGATTAAGTATTTTGAGCAATTTAACCACTTAGAAGACCATTTGACTATTCATTGACTATTTGACTAGTCAATTAGTCAGTAATTGTTAAGGTGGCATGTAGGAAGGTTTAATGAGATGTCTTAAAGGGAGTTTGATTCTAAGAAATTAAAGTCTTAATGCATTGATTCATATGAATGGAGGGGTGATTTGACCAAGTAATAGTGAGTTGATATGATCAAACTCATTATGATTTAACTCACCAATGATTGTAATATATTTGAGATATAAATTGAAATTAATTTGAGGCTTGATAAAATCTAAAAAGTATGAGCTGATTGCATGAAACCTTTTGACTATATATTGACCTAATTTGACCAAGTTTGATAGTTTGACCAAATCAAGTCAAGTATGACTTGAGTCATGATAGGTTTTAAGATATTCAAGGTATACAATTGAATGGACTTGAAGGTTTGAAAAGCTTGATTGGAGTGGATTTAACTAAATATGGTGAATTGATCCTATATTGACTAGATTTGACAAGACATGGGTCTAGTTGACCAAGTCAACTGTTGACTGCGTTTGGGGCCCAATCAGGTTCAAATCTCCAAAAAGGATTGTTAAGGGGTTTTAATGAGGTTCAAAATGAATTTGAATTTTGATTGAATGTAAACTAGCTTAATGATTGATCTAGTCAACCATAATTAGGAGTTGGGTTTGGGCTCAATATGTTTGATTTGATCATTGAAAACTAATGGTTGTGGTCTCATAAACTGGAAGGATTATTTCAATCAAAATGACTATTTAGACCTTTATGGGCCATTTAGTTAACAACGATTGACTTGGTCAACTAGGTTAGACCAATGCCTAGGTTTGGGTCTAATAGGTTGAAAATGATATTTTGGATCTAATGGAGGTGGTTCCATGCAATAATGAAGTCATTTGGATTGAAATGACCATTTAAGCCATTAATAATTTGGTCAAAGTAGGTTAACTCGGTCAACCAGGCCTGACCAAGGTCTAGATTTGAGTCTAATATACTCCTAATGGTGTTTTTTTTACCAAAAAAAAGATTTTCCATTAAAACAAAAAGTGGGGTACAAAAAAGTACAAAGAGGAAAAAAATCTACTAAGCCTCCCCAACACAAAAGAGTAGGTAGATAAAGAAAATCAAAGAAAAGAGCAAAGAAAAAAACCCCTCATCTGAAAATGAAAGATCCCTCATGGTATTGTAGAATCACAATACACCCAAGAAGACCTCAATAATGATCATTTGAGGGGGCCAAATCCCTTCCCAAGATTCCATCTGTTGCTTTTTTCCTCTTTTGAGGGTAGTGGTGATAGGCTCCAGCTATTGCAGTTCTTTCTGAAGGACTCTAGGTCTTTTCTTAGAGAGGTTCAGTCTATCATTGGAGATATCCTACTGCTGAGAATTTTGAGCAGTGAAGACAATAGGCTCTAGGTTGGAATCGGCTAACATGGAAAAGGGGCATCTCATTTCATGACTTTAGAAGGGTTGATGAGAAGATGACCTTTCTTCTTAGGCCTTTGCCTTCGAGTGATGACATTCCAAGTTCCCAATTAGTCTGAAGTTTGAGAAGATGGAGAATCAGACTACTAAGTATGCACAAGAATAACTAAATTTTATATATCCATAGTTGAAGATTAAAGAGTGATGTCAATAGGTTGCAGCTTAGTCCTACAAGGGCAAGACTCCACTTTATGACAAATAATTCCACAATGGAAATAAATATGAGAAAGGCCCTCGTACTTTACCTTTTGAAAAACAATTTCCATTTTGGCCTTTAATCCAAAAGACTGGGGAGAGTTTCTAAGTAAGATTAATGCAGACACACACTCTAGTAAAGAAACGTTGACCACAAGAAGATGATTATTAATCCATCCAAAGAGGTTCTCTAATCATAGCAGCCATACGGGCAATATTAGAAGGATCCCAATACATCATAGGAAGCCAAAGAAATTGAACCCAAATAGGCGAGACGAACCCCTTCATATCCTAAAGAGAAAGGAACTGACCACCGATCAAGGCCAATTATGCTTCCAGCTACTATCCAAGGACCCCCCTTAAGGATGATATCAAGAGCTTTAGGGCTTTGATTTATGTTCGTTCAAAAAAACTACTTGTTTCAAAACACCAAAAAGGTTGGTTAAGGGGTTTTGAAGAGGTTCAGAATGAATTTGAAGTTTGATTAAATGTAAACAGGCTGAATGGTTAATCTGGTTAACCATAACTAGGAGTTGGGTTTGGGATCAATATGTTTAAACTAATGGATGTGGTTTCATGAACTAGAAGGGTCATTACAGTCAAAATGACTATTTAAACCTTTAAGTGGCCATTTGGTTAATAATGGTTGACTTGGTCAAACAGGTCAGATCAAGTCCTAGGTTTGGGTCTAATAGTTTGAAAATGATATTTAGGATTTAATGGAGGTGGTTCCATTCAATGACGAAGTCATTTAGATTGAAATGACCATTTAAGCCCTTAATAATTTGGTCAAAATAGATTGACTTGGTCTAGGCAGGTGATTAGGATGCATTAATGGATATTTTATGGTTTGATTTGACTGGGCCATGTTGAAGTTTGAATAAAACTTTAGTTTTTTTCTTAAGGGGTATTTTAGTCATTTGGCCCCCTGGTCAATTGTGGGTCAACTTGGGTCTAACAAATTATAGTTAATGCATATCATATCATAACAAAGTTTATGGATATTGTCAAAAGTCTTGGGGAAGGTCCCAATATCAAATTCTATATAGTGGCAGGTCTAGTGGCATATGCCATAAATATTTTAAGATTTTATAACTTTTGGAATTCAATTCAGTTTTCGGGGCTAGAGATCTTAGATTGGGTTTAAATTTAGAGGGTTGACTCTAGGGACATGCCAAATCGATATGCAATTGATAGATCTTGAATTACGGATCATTTGATTAGGTTTTAAAGTCATTGAAAAATCACTCAAAAAGGGTTTTAATATAAGGGTCCTTAACATTGGATTTTGGTTTGGAATCCTTGATTTGAACTAGAATCTAAATTTGATTGGTTGAATTTGAATTATCCAAATCAATCATAATTAATTAAAAGATTATTATTGGTTGGATAGGATTGAGGCTTGATTGGAGACTAAATTGAAGGTTGATTGATGTTTTGGATTGAAGTTTGAATTAATAATTGAATTGAAGTTTAGGTTGGAATTTGGATTAAGGTTTGGATTGTGATTTGAATTGAAGTCTAGATTGAGGATTGACTTAAAGTTTGGATTGAAGTTTACTAGAGGTTGGATTGAAGTTTAGATTGAATTCTAAATTGATATCTAGATGATTGATACCTAGATAATTGTCAACCATTAGCAATAGGTAGAAGCCAGAATAGGTCCTAATAACCTTATACAAGAATGAGGTTAACAACCATGTTATGTAATGAAGTTTAAATGATATAGTAGTTTCTAAACATAACAATATGATTTAGGCTCACGAAAAAATATAACATGTTAGAGCATTAAACTTGTCTTACGTTTAAAATCTGATAATACGTCATCTCGCTTGTAAAGATAAGTTAATTATTATGCTGTAAATAAATAACAATAAAAAATTGAAATAAAAATCATAATATTACAAAATTATAAAAGATAAATTATATGGAATCAATTAAGATAAAATATACCCTTTTAATAAATTGAGTCATCCTATTCAATATTAGTACAAGTGAAATAGCAAATCCAAATGAGCTAGCTCCACATTGTATTATTCTAATGGCTATTCCATCTTAGTTAACTAATAAGCCAACAAAAATTTCTTGAAATAATAAATAAAAAACACCTAATTATATTTCTAGAATTATTTAGATAGTACTTTCTGTTTATAATTAATAATAAATTATATAATATTTAATATGTAAGATATTTAAATAAAAGAAAAACTTATATTTGCTGTAATATAATTAACTACAAAGCCAATTGTCATATTTACATTAACATATAAATCTTTATAGCTAGATGAAAATTATAAAGAAAATGTTTTAAAAAATATTAAAAAATAAAAAGGACTAAAATTAAATTAATTTAACTTCGTTAAAATGCCTGCTTGGGCTATATTTCGGTACCCTTCACTCAAGCTAAGCATAATAAGTAAATTCTCTTCTTCAATGCTATTTCTTAAGGTGTACTTGGCTATGGGAGTATCAATATCTTTTTCTAACTTTAATAATGCTATATCAAATAGTGGAACTTTAAATTGTGCTTTTGCCTTCAATATTGTGCCATCATAAAATGTAGCATAAATCTACATATTAAAAATAAAATAATAAAGTCATAAATTAAAAAAACTTACTACTTGGATAAAAATAAAGATATTTGGATAAGTATAAATTACATGTAATATTTATGATAAAATTGAACTTTTGAAAAAATAGTAAAATATGATTTCTTTTACCTTTAATAGTCTACTATATCTTAAAAAAATACAATGGTAATATGTCATTATAAGATTTTTCTTTCACAATCAGCCCAAGTTTTAACTCATCATTATTTTTGAATTCTTGTGATCATTTGTAAAATATAATAAAATTATATTTCTAATATTATAATATAAATTAAAAAATAAATTTATAAATAAATAATAAATTTACGTAATTCAGTTTCGAGATATATAACTGATGGCATTACTGCTTACTAAATGATATCTTATGACAATTCTTTGTAAAATTTGATAATCTTTTAAACATATGTTTAAGATAAAAAATGATATATCAGTTGATGATTAAACCCCATCATATTTTTTAGAATTTTCTTTAAACTTTGAAAGTAAAAAAAAAAAAAATAAGAATAAATATAGATAGTGGTTTTAACCACTCCAAAATTAGCAAGCAGTTTGCAAACTACTTCTACAAAATATTGTGGTAACTTTAACTTTAACGGTGAATTTAGCAATAGTTAAAACTGCTATCAATATCTACTTATAGAGGTGATTTTAAAATCACTGCTATACTAGTGCAAAAATATTAACTTTTTTATAGTGATTCATTTTATGATAACATAATACTCACGGTAAAAGTATAATTTAAAGATTCACTACTTGATATAGCATTATTGAAGTTATAAAAAGATGTTGATACTCTCTTAGCCAAGTACACCTTAAGAAATACTATTAAAGTAGGGGATTTACTGACTGTGCTAGGCTCAAGTAAAGAGTAATAAAATATTGCCCAGTAGACATTTTAAGGTATGTAAATTAATTTAATTTTAGTTATTTTAATTTATAATATTTTTAAAATATTTAATTTATAATTTTTATCCAGCTATAAAAATTTATACGTTAATACATATTTTTTAGTTAACTTTGTAATTAATTGTATTATACCAAATATAAGTTTTTATTTTACTTAAATATCTTATATATTAAATATTATATAATTTATTATTAATTATAAACAAAAAATACTATCTAAATAATTCTATAAATATTATTAGGAGTTTTTTATTTTTTATTAAAGGGAATTTCTAGTGGTTTATTAGTTGACCAATATTGAATAGGCATTAGAATGATGTAACATTGAGCTAGTCCATTTGGATTTGCTATTTCACCTATACTAATATTTAATAGGATGACTCAATTTATTAAAATGGGGTATTTTATCTTAATTGATTATAAATAATTTATCTTTAATAATTATTTTATATTATGATTTTTATTTCAGTTTTTTATAGTTATATATTTACAACATAACAACTAGCTTATCTTTATAAGCAAGATGACTTATTACCAAATTTTAAATGCAAGATAAGTTTAATGCTCAGATATGTTATATTTTTTCATGAGCCTAATTTATATTTCAATCTTTTAGGAACTAATATATCTTTTGAACTTTTTTACAGAACATGGTTGTTTAACTTATTTTTTTATAAGGTCATTAGGACTCATCAAGAGTTCTATATATTGATCTGATGGTTGATAATCATCTAGTTGTCAATCATCAAGATTTTAATCCAAAATTTAATCTAGATTAGAATCCAACCTCTAGTCAACTTTAATCTAGACTTCAAATTAGACTTCAAGTCAATCCTCAAACGAGACTTTAATTCAAATCCAAATCCAGACCTTAATCAAAACTCCAATTTAGACTTTAATTCAATCATTGATTCAAACTTCAATCCAAAACTTTAATCAACCTTCAATCAACTTCAATCCTATCTTCAGAGAAAAATAAATCTCCATATAGATTCGATGTTCTCATATTTTATAATTGAATACTCCATTAAGAATAGAGTACTATCTCGAAAGATTAACATAATATTTTATAATGGATTCAATGTTAAAATAAGATTTTAGAAAATATTATTTCTATAAACATAATTTAAAGAATAATATATCACCTCATAAGATGAATATGAAATTCTATAGAATGTGTTTAAAAATAAAAATGGAGTTTTCAAAATCTAGTCATTCTTTTAATTAGATGCAACATGAAGAATATTATATCATCTTGACGGGCGAATTTAATTTTCTGCAAACATCCAAAAATAAGAATTAGTTTTTTAAAATTCATCATTTCTAATATCAAATATAACAAGAAAAATAAAATGTCATTTGGGTAGACGATAATGACATTCTACAAGTATATTTAAAAGTAAAAAATAGTTTGAAAAGAAATCTACTTTCCTAAAGATTTTTTCCTTATTTTATTAAAATAAAATAAGATTTATTTTAATCTTTTGTTCTCAAATCCCTATAAGGGCAAGCCTTTATAGCTAATTATTATTACAAATCTGGATTTAGGTATTATAATTTAGATGATAACAAATATTATTGTTCTCTATTTTTGGTCAGTTAATATTTTAGGTACAAAAGATCAATTGCAATCCAAGCCAACTAAAGAATGGGTTCGTGTGTGTCTAAGTTGTAATTTTTCCCTTTCTTGAGTCAAATATAATATAAGTGATCCCCTAGCTAAGTAAGCTTGCACACACACACTCAGGGGGAGAATTTTTAGTGAGTTAGAGTCTCTATTTTCAAGTTTTATTCATATCGTCCTGGATGATATTCATATCATCCTGGATGATCCAGTGAAAATAGAAACCCTACTTAGTGAGAGGTCGAGTGTATGCTTTAATATCACTTGAAAGATCGAGATGCGCCAAGAGTTCTAATATTTATTGATTTTTCAGATTTCTTACAATAATAACTTAACTAGTCAAATACGGAAGCTGATGATTTGATATATAAAGATGGTGATTATTCTCTAATTATCACAATAAAATAATGTTCTCAGATTTTCACCAAGCAGTTATAATAGAAAATAAGATGCATGAAAAATAAAGTGCGGAAAATAAAATTAGAAAGAGCACACCAGATTTATAGTGGTTCGGTCAAACTATGACCTACGTCCACTCCCCGGAGCCTCCTCTCCGGGTATTGCACTATCACTATAGTGTCTCTCCTTTAGCCCCCTCAGCTAGGCGGAGAAGCCCTTACAAACTCTCTTCCACCAACCCGGTGCGGCAGAGGACCGTACTCCTTTTACAGGCAGAGAACCTTGACTTCTTTTCACTCTCCTGGTGAGGCAGAGGACCTGAACTCCTTTTCACCCTCCTGGTGAGGCAGAGGACCTTGAATCACTTTCACCTTCCCCGGTGTGGTGGAGTAGCCGGGTCTTTTGACACCAAAGAGGTCTTCTTCTTCCCAAAGCTTCCCTCAAGACAAACCTTGACTCTTAGAGGAACTCAGGTGCAAGTTCGCCGGAGCAACCGTGTGAAAACCCCCTCTCACACTCCCTTGAAGCCCACAAGGATCTTCTCCCTCTCTTACAAACTCCACCCTTTCTCTCCCTAGCCCAAAGCTCTCTCTTCAAGCTTTCTTTAGAAGAAAAACAACTCAATGAATGCCCAAAAAGACTCCTATAAAGTCTTATGAGAAAGCTTAAATAGAGGGCTTCAAAAAATCCTAAAAATCCAATTCAGCCGTCAAAGATCGTACAGTACGATCGCAGGATCGTCCAGTACAATGTGCAGAATTTGACCTGTTAGTACTGTACGATCTCAGAATCGTACAGTACGATTAGTTCAATCGAAGTGCAGTTCGTCCAGGACGAATCCTGGGACGACCAAAATCATCTCTGATCATCGTACAGTACGATCCAGTTCGTACAGTACGATCTAAATATCAAAATTATGCAGATTCGATTGAATAATCACAGGATTAAATTAGGCAATATTTTAAACATCGTACAGTACGATTAAGATCGTACAGTACGAATAGAACAATTTTCAAATTCAAAATTTTGCCTAATTTAATGATCGACGGGGTTTCTAATTATACCAGATCGTCCAGTACGATGTGGTGTTCGTACTGTACGATTAGTTATATTTCAAAATAATTTTTTCCAGAAAAATAAAATATTTTAATTAATTTCTGTAACACCAGATCGTACAGTACGATCCAGATCGTACAGTACGATGTACAGAAAAATTAAAATATTTAACATTAAATTTTCTCCCATTGTGTGTGTGTGTGTGCATGGTCACCAGGCTATCATGCACCTTTATAGGACTTGACTCAAGAAGTTCAAATAAATAAATGAAAATTACATTTTCTTTAAACATAACCTACTCTACCTAGTCTTGAGCCCTGAATCTTCAAAGACCGATGCCTGTTGTACCTGAAATGTTAGTCAACACAAAAATATGTATACACAACAAATACTAGGAGAAATAAAGAGCCAATCAATAATATTGTTATCATCAAAATCATAAACTCGGGAGTCCGAGTTGTAACAATCTCCCCCTTTTTTATGATGGTAAATATTATTGGTTGAATTTACAAATTTAAAAATATTTTCTCCTAATCTCCCCCTCACTAAGAGAATTATATTAAAAAAAAAAAGGGGTAAGCATTTTTTTTTAACAAATAATATTTAGAAACTAAATAACATAAAATAAAAAAAAACTAAATAACAAAAAATTTAAAAAAACTAAACCATAAATGCAACCAACCACAATACATTCTCCCCCTTTGACATTATCAAAAAGAAGAGATATAATGCAACATGTAAGTTAAACTACATGCAAAAAAAAGGTAATGACATATAAGAAACTAAAATATGAAATCATGCTTAAAACATACTAAACATCAAACACACAAAATAGATAAACAAACATACAAAACAAATAAACAAAACACACAAACAAACCTCAACATACTTATACCTGATCTTAATTACCAATCGAATTCTTGATGATTTAGCATAAGCTTGTTACCTCATCATCTTGCTCCTGTTCTGATGATTCAGAAGCTAAGTCTGCCCAAGAGATTTTTTGCTTCTTTTCATTTCCCCTTATTGGAATTGGCTTATCCTCACTCTTTTTCTTTACAAGATGTTTCTTAAGATTGGGGCATTCATTTTTGAAATGTCCAGGTTTCCTACACCTAAGATAAATAATGTCAGAAGCAGGCTTATCATACTTGTCATTTTTACCTCTGATTTGCTTTTGTTCTCTCTTGTGCTTGTGCTTCAGTAGACTTTTGAATTGGCTTGTTATTAATGCCATTTTCTCATTCTCATCACTTTCTAAGCCATCTTTATCTTCGTCGTTTGCTTTTAGCACTATAACCTTTTCATCACCTGCATCGAAAAGTCTTTGACTCACACTTTGCTCGTAGGCAATGAGTGAGCCGATTAGACTATCAATAGAATAAGAATTCAAGTCTTTTGATTCACATATAGCAGTCACTTTGGCCTCAAATTTATCAGGTAGACAATATAAAATTTTGTTGACCTTTTCTAGGTTTGAAAGTTCTCTACCTAAAGCAAGCAATGATGTCACAATATGAGTAAACCTAGTGTACATGTCTAAGATAGTCTCATAAGGTTTCATGCAAAAAAGTTCATAGTCATGCAATAATACATTTAATCTAGATTGTTTGACTTCACTACTACCTTCATATGTCATGCATAGTTTATCCCAAACTTCCTTGCCAGTGATACAGGTAGAAACAATTATATAATCATGAGAAGTTAAAGCACAGAAAAAGCAATTCAATGATTTAGCATTCAATTGAGCATAAATTTTTTCTTCTCTACTCCATTCAGCAAAAGGAATATCAGTTTTCACACCATTAACAATACGAGATGGTACAGAATATCCAGATTGAATCATATGCCACATCCTAAAATCAATGGATTGTAAAAATACAGACATGCGAATTTTCCAAAAATTAAAAGGAATATTTTCAAATAGTGGCGGACGAGTTATTGAATAACCTTCTGTAATATTTTTATTTCCAAAGTGAGCCATTGATCGTTTTCCTCTAGGTTTTCTAAAACACTATTTTGAGTACCTCTCTGATACCACTTGAGAGGTCGAGTGTATGCTTTAATATCACTTGAAAGATCGAGATGCGCCAAGAATTCTAATATTTATTGATTTTTTAGATTTCTTACAATAATAACTTAACTAGTCAAATGCGGAAGCTGATGATTTGATATATAAAGATGGTGATTATTCTCTAATTATCACAATAAAATAATGTTCTCAGATTTTCACCAAGCAGTTATAATAGAAAATAAGATGCATGAAAAATAAAGTGTGGAAAATAAAATCAGAAAGAGCACACCAGATTTATAGTGGTTCGGTCAAACTATGACCTACGTCCACTCCCCGGAGCCTCCTCTTCGGGTATTGCACTATCACTATAGTGTCTCTCTTTTAGCCCCCTCAGCTAGGCGGAGAAGCCCTTACAAACTCTCTTCCACCAACCCGGTGCGGCAGAGGACCGTACTCCTTTTACAGGCAGAGAACCTTGACTTCTTTTCACCCTCCTGGTGAGGTAGAGGACCTGAACTCCTTTTCACCCTCCTGGTGAGGCAGAGGACCTTGAATCACTTTCACCTTCCCCGGTGCGGTGGAGTAGCCGGGTCTTTTGACACCAAAGAGGTCTTCTTCTTCCCAAAGCTTCCCTCAAGACAAACCTTGACTCTTGGAGGAACTCAGGTGCAAGTTCGCCGGAGCAACCGTGTGAAAACCCCCTCTCACACTCCCTTGAAGCCCACAAGGATCTTCTCCCTCTCTTACAAACTCCACCCTTTCTCTCCCTAGCCCAAAGCTCTCTCTTCAAGCTTTCTTTAGAAGAAAAACAACTCAATGAATGCCCAAAAAGACTCCTACAAAGTCTTATGAGAAAGCTTAAATAGAGGGCTTCAAAAAACCATAAAAATCTAATTCAGCCGTCAAAGATCGTACAGTACGATCACAGGATCGTCCAGTACAATGTGCAGAATTTGACCTGTTAGTACTGTACGATCTCAGAATCGTACAGTACGATTAGTTCAATCGAAGTGCAGTTCGTCCAGGACGAATCCTGGGACGACCAAAATCGTCTCTGATCATCGTACAGTACGATCCAGTTCGTACAGTACGATCTAAATATCAAAATTATGCAGATTCGATTGAATAATCACAGGATTAAATTAGGCAATATTTTAAACATCGTACAGTTCGATTAAGATCGTACAGTACGAATAGAACAATTTTCAAATTCAAAATTTTGCCTAATTTAATGATCGACGGGGTTTCTAATTATACCAGATCGTCCAGTACGATGTGGTGTTCGTACTGTACGATTAGTTATATTTCAAAATAATTTTTTCCAGAAAAATAAAATATTTTAATTAATTTCTGTAACACCAGATCGTACAGTACAATCCAGATCGTACAGTACGATGTACAGAAAAATTAAAATATTTAACATTAAATTTTCTCCCATTGTGTGTGTGTGTGTGCATGGTCACCAGGCTATCATGCACCTTTATAGGACTTGACTCAAGAAGTTCAAATAAATAAATGAAAATTACATTTTCTTTAAACATAAGCTATTCTACCTAGTCTTGAGCCCTGAATCTTCAAAGACCGATGCCTGTTGTACCTGAAATGTTAGTCAACACAAAAATATGTATACACAACAAATACTAGGAGAAATAAAGAGCCAATTAATAATATTGTTATCATCAAAATCATAAACTCGGGAGTCCGAGTTGTAACACTTAGGACGATCATGTTAAGTCAGTTTGATTAAGCTGATCATCCTGGATGATACACATATTGTACAGGATGATAGGCTTAAATCAAAAAGTCTAAGCCATCAGATTAAGTTAGGCAAGTTTTATTTTTAGAGACTTGGACTAATTGTCCCAGATGATAGGTGTATCAACCTGGATGATTCATTACAATCATGCCTAAATTAGTCTGATGATTAAGGAAAGTAATTAAGATTTAATTAATTTGATCATATCGTTCGGGATGATCGTAAGATCATACGAGATAATATGTTAAAAATTCTGACTGTCCAGTGCCTACGACCTATACGTCCAAAGCTATGTGTAGGATGATATTATTATTTTTGAACTAATCATACCGAACGATAGATATATTATCTGGGATGATCAAGTCATTTTAAAGTCATCCAGCATATTCTGACCTGTACATCCAGAGCTGTGTGCAGGATGATTTTGTCATTTTTGAACTAATAGTACGGGACGATACCCATATCGTCCTAGACGATCAAGTCATTTTGAGATCGTCCAGCACAAGTTCCCCTCAACGACCAGAGCTATCTATTGGATGAAATTCCTGAATTACACTAATCATCCCGGATGATCGTAGAATCGTATGGAGCGATCTAAACAAACTTTGTCTACTAATTGTCCAGAAGAACCAGATCATCCAGGCTGATACTTGTGATTTTGAACTAATCATACATGACGATCGACTAATCATCCTGGATGATCTTGGCCAACCAATTGAGATTTATGATAAAATTTGAGCCCTCCTATAAAAGATCTTTTTCTTCCAACAAGAAAAATCTTTTGCCACTTTCCTTACTAGAGAAAAGCTTGAGAGAGAGAGAGAGAAAGCTTAAGAGAGAGAGAGGATCTTATCAGGGGGAGTTAGTGAGGGGTTCATAAAGGTTGCTCCTAGAAAGGATCTGAGTAGTCTTCTCCAGTCATCATCTCTTGTCCTTAGTGTCCTTGTGGAAGGATTGTCTGTAAGAAGATCAGGGTTCTCTGCCCGCTTCAGGAGGAAGCGAAAGGAGTTTGGATTCTCTGCTCACTTCAGGAGGAAGAGAAAGGAGTTCAGAATCTCTATCTCATCGGGATGGTGGAAAGGAGTTTTTGTACAGGCTTCTCTATCTTGTTGAGGGAGCAGAAGGAGAGTCACTTAGTGTTAGTGCAATACCCGGAGGAGAGGCTCCGGGGAGTGGACGTAGGTCAAGTTGACCGAAACACTATAAAATCTGGTATGTTCTTTCTAATTATTTTTTTGCATTTACCTTTCTGTTGATGATTGTGTAATCGTGATTATAATTCTGTTGTTGTTTAATATCTACACTTCATCACAATTTGTAATTGTTTTCAAGCATTAAGAATTTTTTTTTTAAATCTTCATTTTGCTCACAAGTTTTTAAAATAATCAGTTCACTCCCCCTCTTGGTTAGCCTCGGGACTAGTTCACAAGGGCTTTATATCCCTATTGAACTTTCAAGTGGTATCAAAGCGGGATTCAAAAATAAAGTTTGAAAACTTTTGAATTTAATCTATGGCTAACTTTGGTAATAAAAATACTGCTTAAGGTTATTCAATCACACGTCCACCTTTGTTTGATAACATACCTTTTGATTTTTGGAAAACTCACATGTCCACGTTTCTTCAATCTATAGATTATCGTATGTGGATGCTTGTTAAGGATAGTTATGAAGCACCGTTTAGAATTATTAGTAATGTTAAAACTGAACTATCTTTCACTGAATTGACTTTCGATGACCGAGACTTAGCCCAACTAAATGCCAAATGTCTAAACTATTTTTTCTGTGCCTTAAAATCTGAGGATTACATGTATGTCTCTTCTTGTACAACTGGTAAAGAAATTTGGGATATATTGTGCATCACTTATGAAGGTACATCCGAGGTTAAGCAATCTAGATTGAATATCCTACTTCACAACTATGAACTCTTTAGCATGAAACCTAGTGAATTGATTTCTAAAATGTATACTAGGTTCACTCAAATTGTCACTTTTTAAATGCTTTAGGAAGAGAACTTACAAACTATGAAAAAGTGAACAAAATTCTGAGATGTTTGCCTTCTTCTTTTGATGCCAAGATAACTGTAATTACTGAATCCAAAGATTTGAACACTTATTCTATTGATAACTTACTTGGGTCACTCATTGCTTACGAGCAAGGAGTGAACCAACGATAAATTGATGCAGGTGAGAAGAAGAAGGAGGAAATTATGGTGCTGAAGGACAACGATACAGACACTGACTCTTCTGGGTCTGATAGCGATGATCTTGCTTTAATCACTAGGCAATTCAAAAGCTTTCTAAGGAAGAAACATAAGAATTTTCAAAAGTGGAACAAAGGTAAGAGTGACAAAAATTTTAAAGGTTCATCTGATACAGTTTATTTTGAATGTAGGAAGCCTAGACACACATAAAGGCTGATTGTCCTACACTTAAGTCTCACCCAAGCAAGGAGAAGGGTGAGGAGAATCCTAAGTTTAGGAAGGATAAGAAGCGAATTCAAAAGGCATTCTAGGCATATTCTGTATTTGACACCTCTGAGACTGAAGCTAAAGAGGAGACTACTAACTTGTGTTTGATGGCAGATGATCATCCTAGTCAGTCTGACCAAGAAGAGGTATGTGAGCTAACCTATGATCAATTGCTTGATGTTTCTGAGAAAATTCATTCTTCATATAGGAAACTTAAGAAAACCCATGCCAGCCTAAAATTAGATTTCATAAATTTACAAAAAGAGCATGATATTTTGACTAAAGATCATTCCACACTTGATGGTAATTACATGTCATTACTTGATGAGTTTGATGAGTTGAATAAAAAGTATTTTGATTTGATTACTGAGCATGATTCGTTAAAAGCATCACATGTTGAATTAGAAATTGCATTTAGGGAATTAGAAACTCATGCATCTGATTTAGAGAGTAGTGAGCACTACTTAAAATTTGAAGTTATAAGTCTAAAGAAAGAAAATGAATTTCTAAGTGTAAAAATTTATGCCTTTGAGAAAAATGAAATACCTCCTACTTTCAAATAATTTTATGCATCTCCATCTTTTGAAGAATCTGTTTCAAAATCATCAAAGCATGTTTCATTCAAACTTAGGAAGAGGCACTATCACCCACATAGATTAGTTAACCCTTTTCTTGGTGTTAGATGTTTTTCTTGTGACATGTTAGGACATATCTCTCTCACCTGCACTATTCAGCTTAGTACACATTAGGTGTGGAGACCCAACTTACTTGTTTCACAGTATAGCACATATGCATTGCATTCTTTTTTTCATAAGAAGGAACCCAAACCTATTTGGGTTACTAGATTTGATGTTTGATGATTTTGTAGGAGTGCTCTCACAAAAGGCCTCGTGAGAGCATATGGTACCTGAACAGCAGATGTTCAAGGCATATGATGGGAGATCCAAATCAGTTCATTTCACTAGAGACCAGAGTTGGAGGCAAGGTTACACTTGGAGACAACACCACCAGGAGGGTGGTAGGAGCAGGTATAATTGGTGATTCACAAAATTTCATTATTGATAATGTTTTACTTATAGATGGACTGAAACATAACTTGCTCAGCATCAGTCAAATCTATGACAAAGGATACAACATAAAATTCCAGCCCACTTGCTGCATTATAAGCTTAAATGACAAAATTATTTTGCAGGGTAAAAGGATAAAAAATGTCTACATATTAGATGTAAGTTGCTTTAAAGCTGATATTTTAATTTGCTTAAAAACTGCTGTTGATGAGTCTTGGTTGTGGCACAGGAGATTATGTCATGCCAGTATGAAAACCCTTAAAAGAGTCACCCAAAAGGACTTAGCTAGAGGTGTCCCCAAGCTTAAGTTCACTAAGGACCACCTATGTGATGCCTGTTAACTAGGGAAGCAAGTCCAATCCTCTTTCCACTCCATTAAGGATGTCACTACCTCTAGACCTTTAGAAGTCCTTCACATGGATTTATTTGGACCCATTAGCACTGCCAGCTTAGGGGGAAATATCAATAGATTTGTGATTGTTGATGACTACTTGAGGTTCACTTGAATTAGATTTCTATCACATAAGTCTGAATCATTTGATAAATTTAAATCTTTCTCCACTTGGATTCAGAAGAAGTTAGGTTGTGAGATCTTGACCATCCATAGTCATCACGGTGGGGAATTTGAAAATGTGAGATTTGAGATGTTCTATGAGGAGCAAGGGATTAGCCATAACTTTTTAGCTCCTATGACCTCTCAGTAGAACGGGGCAGCTGAAAGGAAGAATAGGACCTCAGTGGAAGCCACTAGAGCCATGCTTGCTGAGTATTCACTTCCTAAATACTTTTGGGCTGAAGTTGTGAACACTGCATGTTATGTGTTGAATAGGGTGAATGTTAAATCAAATCTGAATAAGACACCTTATAAGATCATTAAGGGTAGAACTCTAAACCTTTCCCATCTCCATGTCTTTGGCTGTAAGGATTTCATTCACAATAATGGGAAATCATCCTTAGGAAAATTTGACCACAAATCTGATGAAGGAGTATTTTTAGGATATTCAAGTATGGGGAAATCCTTTAGGGTGTTTAATAAGAGGGCTTTGGTGGTAGAGGATATGACTCATGTAGTGTTTGATTAATCTGATCCTAAGGAGTCTAGATCTGAAGTAGAAGATGAAGAGGTTATAGAAGTCATCCAAGGAGTAGAATCTACAAATCTTGAGGAAAGGATAGAAGCTGATGTTTCACTACCTAAAGATTGGAGATATTCTTCAAGTCATCCTAAAGAACTGATCTTAGGAGACCCTTCTAAAGGTGTTAGAACTAAGCATGGACTTAAGAAGGAAATAAACCATTCTTCCTTATATCTCAATGATTGAACCCACCAACATCAATCAAGCCCTTTCCAATAAATTTTGGATCTTAGCTATGTAGGAGGAATTGAATCAATTTGTAAGGAACGATGTTTGGGAGTTAGTAGAAAGACCTAGGAATCAAAGTGTAGTGGGAACCAAGTGGGTCTTTAAGAATAAAATGAATGATTCTGGTATGGTGGTTAAGAATAAGGCAAGATTGGTGGCTAAGGGGTACAATCAAATTGAAGGGATTGATTTTGAGGAGACCTTTACCCCTGTAGCTAGATTTGAAGCCATTAGAGTGCTACTAGCTTTGCCTGTTATAAAGGATTTAAATTATTTCAAATGGATATCAAGAGTGCCTTTTTGAATGTGGTAATAAAGGAGGATGTTTTGTAGAACAATCCCTAGGTTTTGAGAGTTTCTAATATCTAAATCATGTTTAAAAATTAAAAAAGGCCTTATATGGATTGAAATAAGCACCCAGAGCTTGGTATGAGTGGCTTATCACATTCTTATTAAAAAGAGAGTTTGTTAAGGGGAGCGTAGACACTACCCTTTTTTTGAGGAGAGAAGGGGATGATTTACTCATTATCCTGATCTATGTTGATGATATACACTTTGGATCTTCTGATAAAAATTTATGTGATTATTTTTCTAAGATAATGAGTAAGGAGTTTGAGATGAGTATGATGGGAAAATTATCTTACTTTTTGGGGTTTAGCATAAGGCAAATGGATGATGGAACCTTTCTAAATCAATCAAAATACACTAAGGACATCTTGAAGAAATATGAAATGGATGAAGCTAAGCCAATCAACACTCCAATGAGTTCATCTTTTCAGTTAGAAAAGGATTCAAATAGAAAATCTGTTGATCAAAAGAAGTATATAGGGATTATAGGATCACTTCTTTACCTGACTGCTAGTCGACCTGATATTATGTTTAGTGTCTGTCTTTGTGCTAGGTTTCAAGCTGATCCTAAAGAGTCTTACCTGACTGCTACTAAGAGAATTCTTAGATATCTTTTAGGGACCCCAAACCTAAGAATCTGGTACCCTGGGCACATCACTTCTTTTGAGATTATTGGATATTCTGATTCTGACATTTGCAGGGTATAGGGTGGATAGAAAGAGCACTTCTGAAACTTGCCAGTTTATAGGACAGTCTTTAATCTCCTGGTCTAGTAGAAAAAAGAACTCAGTTGTACTTTCTACTGCTGAAGCTGAGTACATTGCCTTAGGGAGTTGTGTGGCCCAAATCCTTTGGTTGAAGCAACAAGTTTTGGATTTAGGATTACCTTTCAGCATAATTTCAGTTCTACGTGATAACACCAGTGCCATCTATATTTCTAATAATCCAATCTAACATTCGAGAACCAAACACATTGATATAAGGCATCACTTCATTAGGGACCATGTTACAGAAGGGGACATTGAGCAACATCATGTAGCAACTAAAAATTAACTGGCTGACACCTTTACTATGCCACAGGCCTTTGAATCATTCAACAATTTAAGGACCAGATTAGGAGTGATTGATATAAATTCATGATTCTAATGACTGATGATTTCGGAGTTTTTTCTATTTTTCTTTTGTTTCTGTTAGTCTTTTAATTTGATTATTTGTTTCCTATTTTATTTTTATTCACTGCTAATTGCCTTTTATTATTTATTGTTTTTTCTAATTTGAGTATTTATTTTGATGCAATTTCCTACTTATTCTTAATTTACTATTTTATTTCTTTCAAAATCAGATCACTGCTCACTACTGCTGATAAACTGGATTTCTAACTGAGAGTTTTGTCTTATTTTTGTTTGGAAGCTTGTAAGCAGTGATTGACTCCTTTAAATCTGTTAATGGGAAGAAACATTGATGATTGTTTCTTTTCCTCTAACTTTCTTTAATGGTGTATTATTTCTTTTGGATAAAAATCTTCTTCAAAATTAAAAAGTTGATTTTGAAATAGAGATCTATTTTATCTTCCTATAATAATCTACCTCATATAAATAGTATTTTCAAAGTTTGAATCAGTGTTTTATTTTTCTTAATCAAGTGACTGCACTTATCATATGAGGTATGGTTTTTGTTTTATGAACTAGTCTTCTTTATTGTGGAGAGTGAGTTTTGTCGTCTCTTATGTCTGGAAGGTAATTTCACAGTTGAGATTCTTTAACGATTATGAAAGGAAGCAAGCTTGCAAAAATTACGCAAAGAGTGCCAAAATGAAAAGAGGCACAAAATGAGCCTAAAGCTGAAAATATGTGCAATGTCGCCAAATTGGAAACATACATAAAGTGTATCAAAAATCAAAAGAAGCACAAAGTGCCAAACAAATTGAAAAAGAGGCACAAAATGAGCCCATAAAGAAATAAGCTTTCTTCCCTTTCAGATCTTTAAATATCTTAGAGAAATCCATGCGCCACTTAATATTTTCAAAAGCTGAGATAAAAAATCATGATTTCTATTTCCTTACTTTTTAATACTATTATATCAGATATTTTTCTGGAACGAGGCTTGAAAGAATCTCTTTTCGAATCTAATCTCTTTTCTTCTGAATTAGACTTTTGTTTGAAAGGAATTTGAACATGTAAGATGTCTGAGGTAGGATTTATGAAAATTGATTTTCAAACTTTTCTATATTTCAGCGTTGTCGATTTTCTTCTTATTAGCTTTTGAATTAAAAACCAAAGGAAAGTTTGATTTACTGGAGCTGATCGATTCAAAAAAAAATATTTTTTTTTGCTTTCTCGTTTCTATTTTTATTCAATCTGATTTTGTTTTCTTTTTATTTTGTATTATTTTGTCTGTTCCTCTCCTCCTCCTTTTTATGATGTCAAAAGAGGAGTTGGTTTTTGAGTTACTAGTAGTTTCTTTTACTATTTTTTGTTATTTGTGTGGTAGTTGTTTCCCTTATTGTATTTAGTGTCACTTTTTAGTGAACTTTGAAATGAAATTTTTTTTTGCATGTGCAATGATTACACATGTCTATTTTATTTGAAAGTACTAAATAAATGTTTGCCATCTTCAAAAAGGGGGATATTATTGCAAATCTGGATTTAGGGATTACAATTTTGATAATAACAAACATTTCTGTTCTCTATTTTTGTTCAACTAATATTTCAGGTACAAAAGATCAAATATAATCTAAGCCAACTCAAGAATGGGTCCGTGTGTGTCTAAGTTATAATTTTTCCCTTTCTTGAGTCAAATATAATGTAAGTGATCCCCTATCTAAGTAACCTTACAAACACACACTCAAGGGGAGAATTTTTAGTGAGTTAGAGTGTCTATTTTTAAGTTTTGTTTATATCATCCTAGATAATATTCGTATCATCCTAGACGATCTAGTGAAAATAAAAACCATAATTAGGATGATCATGTTAAGTCAATTTAATTAAGCCAATCATCCTAGACGATAAACATATTGTACAGGACGATAGGCTTAAATAAAAAATTCTCAGCAGCTAGATTAAGTTAGGCAAATTTTATTTTTAGAGACTTGGTTTGATCATCCTGGATGATATATGTATCATCTTGGATGATCCATTACAATCATGCTTAAATTAGTCTGATGATTAAGGAAAGTAATTAAGGTTTAATTAATTTGATCATATCGTTCGGGCCGATCGCAAGATCGTACGGGACGATATGTTAAAAATTTTTACCGTCCAGTGCCTACGACTTATACGTCTAGAGCTGTGTGCAGGATGATATTGTCAGTTTTGAACTAATCGTACCGAACGATGGACATATCATCTGGGATGATCAAGTCATTTTGAAATCATCTAACATGTTCTGACTTATACGACTAGTGCTGTGTGCAGGGCAATTTTATCATTTTTGAACTAATCGTACGGGACGATACACATATCATCCCGGATGATACCCATATCGTCCCGGATGATCAAGTCATTTTGAGATCGTCCAGTATAAGTTCCCCTGGACAACCAGAGCTGTCTTCTAGATGAAATTACTGAATTACACTAATCATCCCGGACGATCGCAGAATCATACGGGATGATCTCAATAAATTTTTTATATTAATCATCCAGAAGAACCAGATCGTCTAGGCTGATACATGTGATTCTGAACTAATCGTACAGAATGATCGATCGATCATCCTGGATGATCTTGGCCGACTAGTTGAGATTTAGGGCAAATTTTGAGCCCTCCTATAAAAGATCTTTTTCTTCCAACAAGAAAAATATTTTGCCACTTTCCTTACTAAAGAAAACCTTGAGAGAGAGAGAGAGCGAGAGCTTGGGAGAGAGAGAGAGAGGATCTTGTGAGGGGGAATTTGTGAGGGGTTCACAAAGGTTGCTCCTAGCAAGGATCTGAGTCATCTTCTCCAGTCATTATCTCTTATCCTTGGTGTCCTTGTGGAAGGATCATTTGCAAGAAGATCAGGGTTCTTTGCCCGCTTCAGGAGGAAGCGAAAGGAGTTCAGGTTCTCTCCCCACTTCAGGAGGAAGCGAAAGGAGTTCAGGTTCTCTGCCTCATCGGGTTGGTGGAAAAGAGTTTTTATACAGGCTTCTCTTCCTTGCTGAGGGAGCAGAAGGAGAGTCACTTAGTGTTAGTGTATTACCCAGAGGGGAGGCTCCGGGGAGTAGACATAGGTCAAGTTAACTGAATCACTATAAAATCTGGTGTGTTCTTTCTGATTATTTTATGCATTTACTTTTCTGCTGATGATTGTGTGATCGTGATTATTATTTTATTGTTGTTTAATATCTGCACTTCATCACAGTTTGTAATTGGTTTAAAGCTTTAAGAATTTTTTTTTAAATCTTCATTTTGCTCAAAAATTTTTAAAATAACCAATTCACCCCCCCTCTTGGTTAGCCTCGGGACTAGCTCACAAGGGCTTTACATCCCTATCAAACTTTCAATTATATCTTAGGATGAGTGCTCCTTGGAAAACACTCTATTAAAGTAGTAATTTCATACCCTTTGGCCAGCTTCCTTGATGCTTGCCATCTATCCTAAATGGTTAGAAAGGTAGGGGATCAGACATGGTAAAGACAATAATATATAAAGGGGGTTTTATCCTAACATGAGCATTTGGGGTGATTAGACTGAGCTTAAACCTAATTTAAGGGTTAGAACTAGTTTAGGAAAACTCTAGAAGGAGTTTAGGATATTGGAATGGATTGAGATGGGAGGGATTGTATTTAGAGCAATCTGACCACTTAGAAGACCATTTGACTATTCATCGACAGTTTAACTAGTCAATGAGTCTATAATTACTGACGTGGCATGTAAGAAGGTTTGACGAGATGTCTTAGAGGGAGTTTGATGCTAGGAAATTAAAGTTTGAATGCATTAGTACATATGAATAGGGGGTTTGACCATGTTATTTTGAGTTGATTTGGTCAAACTCACTATGATTATACTCACCATTGATTGAAATATGTTTGAGATATGAATTAAAATTAATTTGAGGCTGAATAAAAATTAAAAAGTATGAGTTGATTGCATGGAACTGTTTGACTATATATTAGCCTAATTTGACCAACTTTGATAGTTTGTCCAAATCAAGTCAAGTATGATTTGACTCATGATGGGTTTGGAGAGATTCATGATATGCAATTGAATGGTCTTGAAGGTTTGGAAAGCTTGATGGGAGTGTATTTAACTATATATGGCAAACAGATCCTATGTTGACTAAACCTAACCAGATATGGGTCTGGTTGACCAAGTCAAATATTGACTAGGTCAGGGGACCAATTAGGTCCAAATCACCAAAAAGGATGGTCAAGGGGTTTTGATGAGGTTTATAATTAATTTGAAGTTTAATTGAATGTAAACATGCTTAATGGTAGATCTGGCCAAGCATGGTTGACTTCATCAAGCAAGTAAAACTAGGAGTTGGGTTTAGGCTCAATATGTTTGATTCGATCATTAAAAACTAATGGATGTGGTCTCATGGACTGGAAGTGTCATTTCAATCAAAATGAAGATTTAGCCCATTGAGGGGCCATTTAGTTACCAAGTGTTGACTTGGTCAACCAGGATAGATTAAGCCCTGGGTTTAGGTCCAGTAGGTTAAAAATGATATTTTGGTTCTAAAGGAGGTGGTTTCATGTAATAATGAGGTCATTTGGATTCAAATGAACATTTAAGCCCTTAACAATTTGGTTAAAATAGGTTGACTTAATCAACTAGGCTTGACCAATGTCTGGTTTTGAGTCTAATACACTCATAATGGTGTTTGGTATGCAAAAGAGGATATTTTAGGGTTTGATTTTATTGGGCCTTATTGAAGTTTGAATGAAACTTCAATTTTATCCTTAAGGGATATTTTGGTCATTTGGCCTCCTTAGTCAACTGTGGGTCAACTTGTTTCCAACAAAATGTAGTTTAATACGTAACATATCATCAAAAAGGCTATGGACATTATTAAAAGACTTGGGGAAGGTTCCTAGGTAAAATTCTATAAAGTGGCAGGTCTAGTGGTATAGGCCATAAACATTTGAAGTTTTTACAACCTTTGGAATTCAATTCAGTTTTTCGGGCTAGAGATCTCAGATTAGGCTGAAATTTGGAGGGTTGACCCTAGGGAAATGCTAAATAAATATACAATTGATATATCATTAATCGAGGGTTATATGATTGGGTTTTGAATTGATTGAAAAATTACTCAAAAAATTTTTAAGATAAGGGCACTTAAAATTTGATTTTGGTTTGGAATCTAGGATTTTAGCTAGATTTTAAATTTAATTGGTTTAGTTTAAATTATTTATATCTAACACAATCAATTGAATGACTATTATTGGTTGGATAGGATTAAAGCTTAATTGAAAAATAGATTGAAGGTTGATTGAAGTTTTGGATTGAAATTTGGATCAATAATTGAATTGAAGTCTAGGTTGGTGTCTAGATTATGGTCTAGATTATGATTTGAATTAAACTCTAGATTGAGGATGTTATGATTTGTGCAAATATATTCATATAATTAAATTTTGATACAAGTTATTTTTGATGATTACAAAAATTATTGTTTATTTTTTTTTCTCCTAACAAATATTTGATGTTTTTTTTTGTGTGTACTAACATGTTTTTCAGGAGATTCACACTCCAGACTGCTGAAGACTTCTAGTTCATTTGCTAATGTTTCTTATAAAGAAGTCTGTATTTAGTTTTTCTTGAGTTTGAGAGAGTGTGATTGTAATATTGGATAACTGTGCACACACACATTGGGGGAGTAAAAACTTAATTTTTTAAAACTGATCGTACAGTATGATTTTGGATCGTATGAGACGATCTATATTATGTGTCCTCCACATGAACCTACATGCATGCAATTTTTTCCTAAGTCCTGTTCGTTTAGTACGAAGTGTACATCATACAGATGGTTTTATTGTACGAATGGCTCGATTTGTACCTCGTACTGATAGTTCATACTAGTTCATTCGGGATGAATAGTTTAATTTTTGAACTATTCATACTGTACAAATCAAAGGTTTTATTATATGAACGGCTCAGTTTGGGGTTCATAATGGTTCATACCGGATCGTCCAGGATGAATAGTTTAATTTTTTTTAACTATTCATACAGTACGAAATGACTTCGTACATAAGGTTTTGATGTATGAACGGCTCTGTTTAGGTTTCATACTGGCTTGGACTGGATCGTACAGGACAAACGATTCAAATTTTTGAACTGTTTATACAGTATGAAATGGAATTCATACAGAAGGTTTTGCGGTACAAACGAATCAGTTTAAGGTTCGTACAGGATCTTAACAGACAAAAATATTAGATTTTATACTATTTGTACAGTACGATCATCGATCATATGAGACGAACGACATGCGTAAAACTTGAAATTTTTAGTTTTTGGACAGTTTTTCTTGTCCTTAGTATTTAAGGGTCTTAAAAACTGACTTGTGGGATATTCTTCTATGAAAATTCTTCTTGAGAGTGAAAGGGAGAGTGATTGGGAGAGTGTTTGGGAGTGAGTGTAGTGAGATCTTTGAATAGGAAATTGTGAGTGGATTCACAAAGTTATCCAAGGGTGAGGATCACTTTGTTTGTACTTCAAGCTTTCTCTTACTCTCCATAGAGGCTCTTGCAAGAAAGTTGTTTGAGAGGTTTTTGGTTCTCTGCCGACACCAGGAGGGTGTGAAAGGATGGGTTGGTTCTCTGCCTTCACTAGGAGGGTGAAAAAGGACATTGGTTCTTTGCCTTCACCAGGAGGGTGAAAAAGGACATCAGTACTCTACTATACCAGGATTTGGTAGAAGAGAGTTTGTAAAGACTTCTCCACCTTGCTGTGGGGGCTAAAGGAGAATCACTTTGATATAGTGCAATACCTAAAGAAGGAGTCTCTAGGGAGTGGGTGTAGGTCATGTTTGACGAATCACTATAAAATTTGGTGTTCTTTATTACTGCTTTTATTTTTCTGCATTTTCTTACTGCACTGCATTTTTTATTTCTGTGGTTGGAAAGTTGTATTTCTGTGGTTAAAAAGTAGTATAAATTATCAATGTTCGTACTGTACGAACGCACATCGTACAATACAAGTTACTTAAGTTTTTGTTCCTAAAGTTTTTAAAAGTCCAAGAGAATTTTTTAAAAAAGAACCAGTTCACCCCCATCTTGGTTAGCCTAGGGACATTAATAATAGGTCTACAGCTGAAGCAGAGTATATTGCCTTAGGGAGTTGTGTTGCACAGGTGCTTTGGTTGAAACAAAAATTAGTTGATTTAGGATTTTTTATTGGTACAATTCCAATCTTTTGTGATAACACTAGTGCCATTTATATTTCAAAGAATCCCATTCAACACTCCAGAACAAAGCATATTGATATAAGGCATCATTTCATAAGAGATCATGTAGCAAAAGGGTAATTGAACTACATCATGTTGTTACTAAAGATCAGCTTGGAGATATTTTCACAAAACCCCTAGCTTTTAACACTTTTAGCATATTAAGGACAAGGCTAGGTGTAATTGATCTTAGTGCATGATTGAAAATTCTACAAAATTATTTTGTATATAATTATAAGTTTGTTAATTTCTAGTTCTTTGTATTTTGTAGTCTTTGTTTTGCGTTGGTTCTTATTTTAGTGTTGAAAAACCGTAGAGCAAAATGGGTAAATTTTGTCTATTCATACTGTATGATGACCTCATCATACTGTATAATTTCACCAGATTTGTTTGTATGAATGGGTTGGGTTCACGGTTAGTGCAAGTATTATTATTGATCATACGTACGAACACATCTTCATCTGTATGATCCATGTGTCGATCTGGATAAAGATGAACTTAATCGTCGCCTAAATGATCTTTAATATTCTGATCATCCTTGATGAACACGTCATCATCTCTACGATCAGGAAGTCAAAAAGCCTGTAATAAAGGACGCCTCGGGATGAGCAGTTTATGAAAAGCCGTTTCATTTTTAACCATTTTCGTTCATCCTGTACGAAATTTGGTTCGTCCCATACGAAATAAATTTCATACAGTACAAATTTATTTTTGTACTGTACGATTATCTATTTTTTTATATATAGGAGGGTCATTTTCATTAATTTTACCTTCAATTTCAAACCCTTCTAAGCATTAAAAAGAGATGTCAGGAAGTGGCAAGAGAGCACGTCAATCTATAGGGTCATCGTCTAGGAGGGACTGGGATGATAACTTTCTAAGTACACAAAATGAAGAGGCATACAATAGGTATGGTGCATCTAGAATCACTGTAAGAAAATCTTCATTTTGCAGTAATGCCTCTATTTGATTCTACCCAGTTCTCTTTCTTTCTCACACTGATCTTTGCCGACAACAAAGATCTTTTTCATGTTTTCTTGGCCAATATGACTTTCAATCAAGACCATACTAGAATTTTCTCTTTTATCCTAAAATAATGTGTTGAAATAACCAAGGAGGACCTTGGGGCCTATTTTCATTTGAACACTCTATGGATCCGGGCTCATACTCTTACTTGTAGATTGGATTATTATTGGTCCGATGTAAATCAAGTCATTTGGGGTAGTTACCAACCTACTCACTATCCTTGGGTTGACTCCTTAAATCAAAATGCTCGAATAATCTAATATATTCTTAGGACCTCCATAATTCCCAAGGCTAGAGATAGAGTGAACATGACCCCACTTCTTTTTACAGTCACTTACTTGATCAAGACTGTCCAACCATATGATGAAGCCTAATTAATTTTGGACTACCTATATTCCCTCACCGATATTGGCCATCCTAGTGTGAAGAGAAAGAAAAACATTGCTCTTGGTCATGTTATTTATTTTATCCTTGAAAAGAAGTACAATATGATCCACCTTGATGGACCATATGAGATGCCACTGTATTTCACTGATGCTTCTTTTCGAGCATTATTTGGAAAAGATGGAGATGGGGATAGTTCTAGGGATGAACCTGCTCCTGCACTTGCTCCTGCACCTGCACCTGGACCTGATTAATACTACTATCATGATATGGTCCAGCGCTTTGATCGCCTTGATCACCAATTTGATCAAATGCAAGCACATCTAAAATTGCAGGATGATAGGTACTACGAGGACCGGGGGTGGATAAGGGACCAGTTCGAGTCTATGAACACGAATATTGTAATGATTAATAGTTATTTTGCTATGTTCACTACTCCTCCACCTCCTCCAGATCAGGGTCCCTCGGATTACTAGCAAGGTTTGTGTTGGCTTGGCTTGGCTGTGGTTTTGATTATTTTTGTTGTCCTTTATTTGGCTTGCAAAGTTATGTTTTTCTTATTTTTATGTGATGGTATTGATGTATGATTGACAAGCTACAAAATTGTAGTTGATCTTCACACTTATTTATGTATGCTTGTCTTTGAAAAAGTAATGAAAATAAAAAATGGCTCCATGCATATTATATATTGTTTGAGGCATTGACTTGAAAATTTTATTTAAATTTATCTCTCAAATGTAGTTAATTAAATTTAATAAATGTTGACTGAAATTAAATTACAATAAAAATTCTGTGCATAATTTAATTTCTCAAAAGTTAGATTACTTTGTGATTTGGTGTAGATTGGAAGATCTTACATTATTTAATTTTTAGACATGTATTACTTAGCTAAAATTGTTGTATATTGAGTGACATAATCTTGCTTTTATCTTCTAGCTCAAGTGTTCCTTATTGTATTTGTATTTAAGAATTTGTGATGGAAAGTATTTTATTTCAATAGAAACAAAATAAGTTTCAAAATGAAAAGATGCACAAACTGTGCCACAAATTTAAAAAGATGCGCAATGTCACCATGTTATCATGAGGCATAAAATTAGCTCACAAATTGCTCAAATGCACAAAGTGTGCCATTTAATTTGCAAAAGATGTGCAATATCGCCATTCAATTCTATCCCTTCACATATTCTTACTTTACATATCAATATTTACACTATTGATTTAGAAAATTAGTAATTTTATTTCATCTGTTGTGCAATAGTTATGGTAACTTAATCTGTCTATTATATTACTGCCATAGATTAACTTTTTGTTGAAATCCAGGATCCCGAGCACTTAATTTTGATGGTGAAAACTAATACTTACTGAATCCATATAGACTTCCTTTAGATTACAAATGCTTAATCCTTATATATGAGCACTAACATTTCAGGTCAGATGCACACTGCTCAAGGTTACTGGAGACTCAAACCGGGTAGAATAGGATGTTGAAAAGTCTATAATTTTTATTTCTTTATTTTTAGTTTCTTAAGTCTGCCACAGAAGCATGCATATGAAAGGAGCAACCATGCACACACACAGGGGGAGAATTGCTTTAAATGGTTAAAATTTTTTTTTAAGAATATCGTACTGTACGATTTAATATCATACTGTACGATTAATTAATAATACTCAGGCTAATGGCTAATTTTCAGATGATTAAATTTATAATCTAATCGTACTGTACGATACCTATCATACTGTACGATAAGATACAATTGAGAAACCCTAGCCGCTAGAATAAGTTTGGTAAGTTCTTAATTTTGATTTCCTGAACTGATCGTACTGTACGATTAATTAATACATACCAAAATTATCTCCCTAATCAGGAAATAAACATTGGTTTCTAATTTAAAAGTCGATCGTACTGTACGATCATATATCGTACTGCACGACTAATAGAGACGATTTCATTCATCCCATCGATCGTACCAGGTGAAACCAAGATTTATTATTCTGTTCATCCTGGACAATATTCATATCGTACAGGACAATATCCAGAAATGAACTAATCGTACTGTACGACTAGTGGAGTGCTGGACGACCGACATGATGATTTCATTCATCCCAACGATCGTACCAGACAAAGCCAAGAATTTTTGTTCTATTCATCCTGGATGATATTCGTATCGTACAGGACGATATCCTGAAAAACACTAATTATACTGTACGACTAAAAGAGTGCTGGATGACTGGCAGAGATGAATTCTTTCGTCCCAAGGATCGTCCCACAGTTCGTACTGTACGAACAGTACGAATCAACAGTATCATCCTGTACAATATACATATCGTACAGTATGATATGTATAAAATTCGATAACTGTTCGTCTATTTTTGTATTGGACGGAGCTGTAATTGAACTGATCGTACTGTACGATTATAGATCGTACTGTACGAACAGAAACGCAAAAGTTGAAACTTTAAGGGTTTTCTGAAGCCTGATATAAAAACAACTTAAAATTTTCTTTAGGGAGTTGTTGATCTATCCTCTTGCTGTGAGAGGCTTTGAGGAAAGAAGGAGATTCGTTAGAGAGAAGTTTTTTGGAAGAGATCCAGGGTTTGAGAGAGGAAGGTGAAGGTGAGCTTGAGCGTGAGGGAGAAGTAGTGTGAGGGGATCACACGGTGGCTCCAGGCTAGCTTTATATTTTGCTCCTCTTGTGGCTTTGGGAAGCTTCGAGAAAGTTCTCGAGGGAAGAGTCACTTCAAGATCAACATCGCCAAGGTACTCTGCCATCTCCAGGAGGGAGAAAAAGGAGAACATCCGCTGCCGTCATCAGGAGGGTGACATAGCGTTTGGTATTCCGCCGCACCGAGGGAGGTGAAAGTGAGTATTGTAAAGGCTTCTCCGCCTTGCTGTGGGGGCAAAAGGAGAGTCAACTTTTACTAGTGCAAATCTCGGAGTAGAGGACTCCAGGGAGTGGACGTAGGTCAGGTGACCGAACCACTATAAAAATCTCTGGTGTGTTTTTTCCTGTTTACTGTACTTTACTTTTCATGCTCTTAATTAATACATTAAATTTCTTGGTGAAAGATCATGATTTAAATCATGTGTTGTGAAATTACAATTGACTTATCAATATCATCGTTGTGAACGTTATACTTGCTTCCGCACGTTATTCGTTGAGTTATCCTTTAAAAATACAAAAAAAATTAGAACTCTTGTGTAGGGTTGAATGTTTTAAAATACCAATTCACTCCCCTTCTTGGTGCATCTCGTACTTTCAAGTAGTATCAGAGCGGGGTTTCAAAATAGTGTTTTAAAAAACCTAGAAACGTAAGATCCATGGCTCAATTTGGTAACCGTAACACTAAGGAGGGTTATTCTATAACTCGTCCACCTTTATTTGACAACATATCATTTGATTTCTGGAAAATACGCATGTCTACATTTTTACAGTCTTTAGACTATCGCATGTGGATGTTGGTCCAAGAAGGTTATTCTGCACCATTTCGTATGTTGAATGGAATTAAAATTGAACTATCATTTAATGAATGGAGCATTGAGGATAGAGAACTTGCACAGTTAAATGCTAAATGTCTAAATTGTTTCTTTTACGCATTAAAATCAGAAGACTATATGCGAGTATCAACTTGTACTACTGGTAAGCAAATTTGGGATAAACTATGTATCACGTACGAAGGAACTAGTGAGGTCAAACAATCTAGGTTGAACATACTGCTACATGATTACGAACTATTCCGCATGAAACCTAGTGAAACTATATCTGACATGTACACTCGATTCACCCAGATTGTAACATCTCTGCATGCTTTAGGAAGAGAGTTGTCTAACTCGGAAAAAGTAAACAAAATACTGTGATGTTTGTCTAGCTCATATGATGCTAAAATCACTGCAATAACTGAGTCGAAAGACCTGAATGTTTATTCTATTGATAATTTGCTTGGGTCACTCATTGCCTACGAGCAAGGAGTGAGTCAACGATAAAGTGATGCATGTGAAAAGAAGAAGGAGCGAGCGGTGGCTTTAAAAGCAAACAATTCTAAAAGTGACAGCTCAGCAGCGGAGGATGATGACGACATCGCGTTGATGACTCGTCAGTTCAAAAATTTTCTGAAAAGAAAGCAGCGCCATCATCAAAGCAATTGGAACAAAGGTAAAAGCTCAAAGCACAATAAAGTTGCATCTGAGACAATTTGCTTTGAATGCAGGAAACCCGGTCATCTCTGAGCTGATTGCCCCAACATCAAGACTCATCAAACCAAGGAAAAGGGTGAGGAAAGATCAAAGTTCAAGAAGGGCAAATTAAGACACAAAAAGCGTTTTAGGCCGACTCTGCCTCAGAATCATCGGAAGAAGAAGCAGAGGAGGAGATAATGAATCTGTGTCTTATGACTAATAATAATCTTGATCAATCAGATCAAGATGAGGTATGTCAACTGTCTTACGATGAACTGCTTGTTATTTCTGAAAAAATCCATGACTCGTATAGAAAGTTGAAGAAAAAGCATGTTAGTCTTAATACTGAGTTTAGTACTTTACAAAAGGAGCATGCTAATATAGTAAAGAATTTTTTTGACTTGGATAAAGATCATATGTCTTTGCTTGATGAATACGATGCATTAAACAAGAAGCATACTGAGTTAACCACTGCACATGATATCTTGAAATCATCACATATTGAATTAGAGAATACATTTAAGGAACTAGAAAAACTAGCAGGGGAACTTAGTAGTAGTGAGCATACATTGAGATTCGAATATGCAAGTCTCAACCAAGAGAATAAATTTTTAAATGAAAAACTTCATGCATTCGAAAATAATAAAAAACCTCCCACGTTTGCTGAGTTTTTTCAGCCTCCACCATGTGAATCATCACATTCAAAACCAGCATGGCATGTATTGTCCAAACCCAGAAATAGGCACTACCACCCTCGTAGATTAGTGAACCCATTTCCATGTGTTAGATGTTATTCTTGTGGCATACTAGGTCACATAGCCCGTACGTGCACAATTCACTATAGGACACATCTAGTGTGGAGACCTAAATCGCATTCATCACAGCATAACATGCATACATTTCATTCATATAAGCATAGGGTGGAACCCAAACTCACCTGGGTTCCCAAAGCTAATCTATGATTGACATTGTAGGGATGCTCTCACAAAAGATCTAGTGAGAGCATGTGGTACCTGGACAGTGGCTGCTCGAGATACATGACTGGAGACATGAAGCAGTTCGTGACAGTGGAGGCCAGGTCAGGAGGCAAGGTAACTTTGGGAGACAACACCACCAGGAAAGTGGTGGGCTCAGGTATCATTGGAAACACTAAGAATTTGATTATTGAGAGTGTACTTTTAGTTGGCGGTTTAAAGCATAATCTCTTAAGTATAAGTCAACTATGTGACAAGGGCTTTGACATAAAATTTCTTTCTAATAAATGCATGATTAGCTTAAATGATACACTTGTGTTAGATGGAAAATGCATAAACAATGTTTACATGTTAGATTTAAACTGCATTGAAATCTCAAACTCGTTGTGTCTAAAAATAATAGCGGATGACTCTTGGTTATGGCATAGGAGACTATGCCATGCTAGTATGAAAACACTTAGGAACATCACTCAGAAAGATTTAGTCAGAGGCATACCAAAGTTAGACTTTACTAAGGATCATCTCTGTGATGCTTGCCAATTAGGAAAATAAGTTAAATCTTCATTTCATGCAATCAAAGATATCAACACCACTAGGCCACTAGAAACTCTCCACATGGACCTGTTCGGACCTATTAGTACAGCCAGCCTAGGAGGGAAGTTGTATGGGTTTGTAATAGTAGATGACTACTCTAGGTTTACTTGGGTGAAATTCTTAGCTCATAAGAGTGAGTCATTTGAAGAGTTTAGAATTTTCTCCACTTGGATTCAAAGGAAATTAGGATGTGTAATTTCAACAATTCATAGTGATCACGGTGGAGAATTTGAGAATGAAAAATTTGAATCATTTTGTAAAGATGTTGGAATAGAACATAATTTCTCTGCTCCTAGAACTCCTTAGCAAAATGGAATAACAGAAAGAAAGAATAGAACTTTAGTTGAAGCTGCTAGGGCTGTGTTAGTTGAATACACTCTCCCTAGATACTTTTTGGCAGAAGCAATAAATACCGCGTGCTATGTGTTAAATAGGGTAAATGTTAGATCCAAACTTAATAAGACACCCTATGAGTTGCTTAAGGGTAGGACACCCAATCTTTCCCACTTACACGTTTTCGGTTGTAAATGTTTCATCCTAATCAATGGCAAGTCACCCTTAGGAAAGTTCGATCCTAAATCTGATGAAGGAGTTTTCCTAGGGTACTCATCTGTAGGTAAAGCCTATAGAATATTCAATAAGAGAACCCTAGTAGTAGAAGAGTCCACCCATGTGGTATTTGATGAATCCAATAAGACCTCTGAATCTAATCATGAAGAAGAAGAAGTTGAGGTTATAAGGGGAGTAGAAACCATTACCATAGAGACTAGAGCGGAACCTTAGGAACATCAACCTAGAGATTGGAAATTTTCTTCTAGTCATCCTAGAGAGCTGATCTTAGGAGACCTATCAGAAGGGGTAAAAACTAGGCATGGACTCAAGAAAGAGGTTAGTCATTCTGCATTCATATCTATGATTGAACCCACGAGTATAGATCAAGCCTTAGGAGATGAATTTTGGATCCTAGCAATGCAAGAAGAGTTGAACCAATTCGTTAGGAATGATGTATGGGAATTAGTCAAAAGACCTAAAGAACAAAGTGTGGTTGGAACTAAATGGGTCTTTAAAAACAAGATGAATGACTCTGGAATAGTAGTGAAAAACAAGGCTAGGTTAGTAGCAAAGGGGTATAACCAAATTGAAGGAATAGATTTTGAAGAAACCTTTGCTCCAGTAGCTAGACTAGAAGCCATAAGGGTACTGTTAGCCTTTGCTTATTTTAGGGATTTTAAGCTGTATCAAATGGATGTCAAGAGTGCCTTCCTGAACGGGGTAATCAAGGAAGATGTTTATGTGGAGCAACCTCCGTGGTTTGAAAACTCACAATTTCCAAACCACGTGTTCAAACTGAAAAAGGCACTATACGGGTTAAAACAAGCACCTAGAGCCTAGTATTTAAGACTTAGTACGTTCCTACTAGATAGAGGCTTTGTTAAGGGTAGTGTGGACACCACCTTATTTTTGAAGAAGGTAGGAGTTGAAGTACTCATTGTTCAGATTTATGTAAATGACATCTTGTTCGGATCGACGGAGAAAAGCTTATGTAATGAATTTTCAAAAATAATGAGTGATGAGTTTAAAATGAGTATGATGGGAGAACTTATTTACTTCCTTGGATTTAGTGTAAAACAAACGAAAGGTGGAACGTTTCTTAGCCAGTCTAAGTACATAAATGATATTTTGAAAAAATATGAAATGGACAATGCTAAGGCTATGAATACACCCATGAGCTCTAACATTCAATTGGATAAAGATCCCAGTGGGAAGTCTGTAGATCAAAGGAGGTATAGGGAATAATTGGATCACTTCTCTATCTGACTGCCAGTAGACCAGACATAATGTTTAGTGTGTGTCTCTGTGCCCGCTTTCAAGCTGACCCGAAAGAATCTCACATGACTGATGTCAAAAGAATTCTTAGATGTCTACTAGGCACCCCGAACTTAGGAATTTGGTATCCTAGACACAGCACTACTTTTGAAATCTTAGGGTACTCATATTCAGACTTTATAGGATGTAGGGTATATAGAAAAAGCACTTCTGATACTTGTCAATTCATTAGACATTCGTTAGTTTCATGGTCCAGTAGAAAACAGAATTCGGTAGCCTTATCAACAGCCGAAGCAGAATATATAACGGTAGGTAGTTGTGTTGCATAAGTCTTGTTGTTAAAACAACAACTGGTAGATCTAGGACTACCTGTAGGAACCATTCCAATCATGTGTGACAACACTAGTGCTATTTGCATATCCAAAAATCCAATTCAACATTCACGAATAAAATATATAGACATTAGACATCATTTCATTAGAGATCACGTAGCCAAAGGAGATATTGAACTGCACCACATTGCTACTGAAGATCAATTTGCTAACATTTTCACAAAACTATTAGATTATAAAACATTTAGCACTTTAAGAACAAAATTAGGTGTCATAGACATTCAAGCCTAAAAAAAAAAAAAACAAACAAACAAAACAAAAAAAAAATTTGTGTTTAATATGATTAGTTTGTTAAAAAAAATAATATATATATATATATATAATATAAGAAAAAAAAATGGTTTTCTGATCCTCTTACCTTGCTGCTCACAAACCTTGAATTTCTCTGACAATCGTAATGTACGATCCAATATTGTCTTGTACGATAATGTTCAAATCACTCAAATCTCAGCCATCCACTCCCATTCACGGTCCAGATCTTTCATGTCTTATACCTATCGTACTGTACGATTCACCACTCGTACCGTACGATACACATTATTGGTCATCGTACTGTACGAAATACCTAACGTACTGTACGATCCATGTGTCAAGTGGATTAGGACGAATTTAAACTCGGCCGGTACGAACATTATTGCCTATCGTACTGTACGAACACCTGTTCGTACTGTACGATTATTTTGGTCAAAGGTCGTTCAGACGACTCCTCTGGACGAACGCCTCACACTCACGTTCGTACAGTACGATTCTGATCGTTCTATACAATTTGACTCGCTTTTTTGAACGGTCGTCCAGACGACATTATTGCACCTATCGTACTGTATGATCCTCAATCATACTGTACGATAGTTCACAAATTCTATAAAAGGGAGGGATTCTTTGAATACACTCACTCACTCTTAATCACTCCAAACTTCCTCCTTTCTCAAATCCCTTCTTGAACCATGTCTGGTGCCAGTAAGCGCGGCCGAATGGTCGTCGGGAGCTCTTCCTCCTCTCGGCGTTTTGACAATCGCTTTCTCTCCACTGCAGACGAGAAAGCATACATTAAAATTAAGGAAGCAAAAATCACTCCATCTCGCATGCTGAATCAAGCCACCCTGAATTTCGAGGTGATGAACCTTTTCGCATCCACCACCCTTCAATTCCTTTTGACTCTTGCCTTTCCTTTTCACTCCGAACTTCTTTTTGAGTTTCTTTCCAATATCAGAATCGACCTAGAAAACACCACTTTCACTTCCTATGTCTACAAACAGAATGTCGTTATCACCGTCAACGACATTGCTGCACATATCGGGCTGTCCACTAACGGCCCTCGTCCCCAATATATGATCTCCCATGACTATGATTGGACATTAGTAAATATGACCCTTAGGGGTGTCCCCTCCAATCAACACCTACCCCTGGTCCAAACCCTGAATCAGAATGCCCGCGTTATCCAGCATGTCCTTCGCACGTCCATTATACCCAAAGCTGGAGACCACATCCATATTACTCCACTGCTTTCTGTCGTCACATATCTAATCATGTCTGGAACAAAATTTAATGAAGCCCAAATTATTTTTGACTATATCCATACCCTGTCTGCCTACCGATATCCCGGTGCCCGCCACAAACTGAACCTTGCTTTAGGGCATGTCATAGGATACATCTTGGATCCCAAGTACCAACTTCATTATTCGCTACCTCCAGATAATCTTCCTATCTTCTACTCGGATGCCCCTTTTCGTATCTTGTTCCATCGGGGGGCCGCTCACGCTGATCCCGAGTTTGATGACGAAGAGGCTGCTGCTCCTGCTGATGCCCCTCCACCACCACCAATCCACCCACCTGGTCTTGCTCCTCCCGACTACCCTCACGACGACATCATTCAACGCCTTGATCGACTGGAGACTAGGTTGGATTCCCACATTTCTCAGCAACATCAGGAGCATGAAACTGATATGAAATGGTTTAGGGAGCGCTTCACATCCATCGATCACCAGTTTGCGTCCCTCCATCAGTACCTCCAACTGTTTCCCCAACCTCCACCACCACCTCCGGATCAGGATCCAGACTTTTGAGTTATTGTAGTTATTTATGTTTTTTTTGTTGTTTCTTGTCATTGTAGTTGTTTCCTTGTTCTTCCCTTTTTGGTGCTGTCAAAAGGGGGAGACGTTTCTATGTTCTGTGTTGTTCTGCTTTTGCTTACTATTAATGATATTGGTTGTTTATGTTTACTCTTATGTTTTCACTACGTGTTTTTCCTCTCTTGTTATGTTTTTTTCTCCTATATGTTATAATAAAAAAAAAATTTGTTTCTTCTCCTCCTATTTAAAAATTAATAAGTTATTCTTCTGAGGAGGAGCTAAGGAAGTCAGAACAACTGTGACCATCAGAAAATATTTTTTAACACCATCAAAAAGGGGGAGATTGTTGAAATCCAGGATCCTGAGCACTTAGTTTTGATGGTGACAACTAATACTTACTGAATCCATATAGACTTCCTTTAGATTACAAATACTTAATCCTTATATATGAACACTAACATTTCAGGTCAGATGCACACTGCTCAAGGTTACTGGAGACTCAAATCGGGTAGAATAGGATGTTAAAAAGTCTGTAATTTTTATTTCTTTATTTTTAGTTTCTTGAGTCTGCCACAGAAGCATGCATGCGAATGGAGCAACCATGCACACATAGAGGGGGAGAATTATTTTAAATGGTTAAAATTTTTTTTTAAGAATATCATACTATATAATTAATTAATAATACTCAGGCTAACGGCTAATTTTTAGATGATTAAATTTATAATCTAATCGTACTGTACGATGCCTATCATACTGTACGATAAGATACAATTGAGAAACTCTAGCCGCCAGAATAAGTTTGGTAAGTTCTTAATTTTGATTTCCTGAACTAATCGTACTGTATGATACTTATCATACTGTATAATTAATTAATACTTACCAAAATTATCTTCCTAATCAAGAAATAAATGTTGGTTTCTAATTTAAAAGTCGATCGTACTGTACGATCATATATCATACCGTACGACTGACAGAGACGATTTCATTCATCCCATCGATCGTACCAGATGAAACCAAGGTTTATTATTCTGTTTGTCCTGGATGATATTCATATTGTACATGATGATATCCAGAAATGAACTAATCATACTGTACGACTAGTGGAGTGCTGGACGACCGACAAAGATGATTTCATTCGTCCCATCGATCGTACCAGACGAAGCCAAGAATTTTTATTTTATTCATCCTGGATGATATTCGTATCATACAGGATGATATCCTAAAAAACACTAATCGTACTGTACGACTAAAGGAGTGCTGGACGACTAGCAGAGATGAATTCTTTCGTCCCAAGGATCGTCCCACAGTTCGTACTGTACGAACAGTACGAATCAATAGTATCGTCCTATACGATATACATATCGTACAGTACGATATGTATAAAATTTGATAACTGTTCGCCTGTACTCGTACTGGATGGAGCTGTAATTGAACTGATCATACTGTACGATTATAGATCGTACTGTACGAACAGAAACGTAAAAGTTGAAACTTTTAAGGTTTTTTGAAGCCTGATATAAAAATAACTTAAAATTTTCTTTAGGGAGTTGTTGATCTATCCTCTTGCTGTGAGAGGCTTTGAGGAAAGAAGGGGATTCGTTAGAGAGAAGTTTTTTGGAAGAGATCCAGGGCTTGAGAGAGGAAGGTGAAGGTGAGCTTGAGCATGAGGGAGAAGTAGTGTGAGGGGATCACACGGTGGCTCCAAGCTAGCTGCATGCTTTGCTCCTCTTGTAGCTTTGGGAAGCTTCAAGAAAGTTCTCGAGGGAAGAGTCACTTCAAGATCAACATCGCCAAGGTACTCTGCCATCTCCAGGAGGGAGAAAAAGGAGAAGGTCCGCTGCCGTCACCAGGAGGGTGACATAGCGTTTGGTATTCTGCCGCACTGAGGGAGGTGAAAGTGAGTATTGTAAAGGCTTCTCTTCCTTGCTGTGGGGGCAAAAGGAGAGTCAACTTTTACTAGTGCAAATCCTGGAGTAGAGGACTCCGGGGAGTGGAATAGGTCAAGTGACCGAACCACTATAAAAATCTCTGGTGTATTTTTTCCTGTTTACCGTACTTTACTTTTCATTCTCTTAATTAGTACATTAAATTTCTTGGTGAAAGATCATGATTTAAATCTTGTGTTGTGAAATTTACAATTGAATTATCAATATCATCGTTGTGAACGTTGTACTTGCTTCCGCACGTTATTCGTTGAGTTATCTTTTAAAAATACAAAAAAAATTAGAACTCTTGTGTAGGGTTGAATGTTTTAAAATACCAATTCACCCTCCCTCTTAGCGCATCTCATACTTTCACTTTTCTTATCCTTATTATAGTATGTGATCTAAATTATTTTGAGTTCTTACTTTTTGCATTGAATTTAAATATTATAGTTAATTTCTTGTAACATTATTTAAATTTTTAACTTTTTTGAGTTACTACCCTTTTTGTTGTTGTCAGAAGGGGGAGTTTTATATTGTTTCACTCACCATCTTATGTCTTGTAATGTTTTGTATTGTTTAACTTGTGGTGTTATTTATCTTGTTGCATTATTTTGGATTGGATTGTTTTGCATTTTTGCATGAATGTGTATGTATTTGTATGTGTTGTATGTGTTAAATGTGTATGGGTTGAATGTGTTTTGTCTAGTATTAGGGTCTTTTCTCTCCTATTTTCCCTCCTCATACCTCTTGTTAGATCCTCTTACCTCTTGTTTAAGAGATGTCATTTCTTTAGGGGGAGTCTTTGTTTAGGGGGAGCTTATATTTATTAGAAATTTAGGAGAAAAGTGGGTTTAATTATAACTCAAACAATAAATATTTAGCCATCATCAGAAAGGGGGAGATTATTATGATTTATGCAAATCTGTTCATACAATTAAATTTTGATACAAGTTGTTTTTGATGATTACAAAACTTATTATTTGTTTTATTTTTTCTCCTAATAATTATTCAAACAGATTTTTAGGAGAAAAGTGGGTTTAATTATAACTCAAACAATAAATATTTAGCCATCATCAGAAAGGGGGAGTTTTTTTGTGTGTACTAACATGCTTTTCAGGAGATTCACACTCCAGACTGCTGAAGACTTCTAGATCATTTGCTAATATTTCTTATAAAGAAGTCTGTATTTAATTTATCTTGAGTCTGAGAGAGTGTGATTGTAATATTGGATAACTGTGCACACACATTGAGGGAGTAAAAACTTAATTTTTTAAAAATAATCGTACAGTACGATTTTGGATCGTATCAGACGATATGTAATATGTGTCCACCACACGAACTTGCATGCATGAAATTTTTTCCTAAGTCCTGTTCGTACAGTACGAAGTGTACTTCGTATAGAAGGTTTTGCTATGCGAATGGTTCGGTTTGTACCTCGTACCGATTGTTTGTACCAGTTCATCCGAGATAAATAGTTTAATTTTTAAACTATTTATACCGTACGAATTACATTCGTATAGAAGGTTTTGATGTACGAATGGCTCATTTTGGGGTTCATGATGGTTTGTACCGGATCGTCCAGGATGAATAGTTCAATTTTTTTAAACTATTCATACAGTACGAAATGGCTTCATACAGAAGGTTTTGAAGTACGAACTGCTCTGTTTAGGGTTCATACTGGTTTGGACTGGATCGTACAGGATGAATGATTCAAATTTTTGAACTGTTCATACTGTACGAAATGGAATTCGTACAGAAGGTTTTGCGGTACGAACGACTCAATTTAAGGATCGTACTGAATCGTACCAGACAAAAATGTCAGATTTTGTATTGTTCGTACAGTACGATCGTTGATCGTACAGGACGAACGACATGCGTAAAACTTGAAATTTTGAGTTTTTGGATGGTTTTTCTTGTCCTTAGTATTTAAGGGTCTTAAAAATTGACTTGTGGGATATTCTTCTGCGAAAATTCTTCTTAAGAGTGAAAGGGAGAGTGATTGGGAGAGTCTTTAGGAGTGAGTGTAGTGAGATCTTTGAATAGGAAATTGTGAGTGGATTCACAAAGTAATCCAAGGGTGAGGATCTCATTATTCGTACTTCAAGCTTTCTCTTATTCTCCTTAGAGGCTCTTGCAAGAAAGTTGTTTGAGAAGTTTCTGGTTCTTTAACGACGCTAAGAGGGTGTGAAAGGACAGGTTGGTTCTCTTCCTTCACCAAGAAGGTGAAAAAGGATGTTGGTTCTCTGCCTTCACTAGGAGGGTGAAGAAGGATGTTGGTTATCTACCGTACCGGGATTTGGTGGAAGAGAGTTTGTAAAGGCTTCTCTGCCTTTCTATGGGGGCTAAAGGAGTCACTTTGATATAGTGCAATACCTAGAGAAGGAGTCTCTAGGAGTGGTTGTAGGTCGTGTTTGATCGAACCATTATAAAATCTGGTGTTCTTTATTACTGCTTTTTTTTCTACATTTTCTTACTACACTGCATTTTTTATTTCTGTGGTTGGAAAGTTCTATTTTTGTGGTTGAAAAGTAGTATAAATTATCTATGTTCGTACTATAGGAACGCACATCGTACAGTATGGGTTTCTTAAGTTTTTGTTGCTAATGTTTCTAAAAGTCCAAGAGAATTTTTTAAAAAAGAACGAATTCACCCTCCTCTTGGTTAGCCTAGGGATATTAGCAATAGGTTTAACAACCTATTCGCACTTTTAGAGGATTGGCTTGAAGTCTGGATTAAAGTTTACTGGAGGCTAGATTGAGTCTAAATTAAATTCTGGATTGAAATCTTGATGATTCATACCTAGATGATTGTCAACCATCAAATTAATAGGTAGAAGTTATAATGGGTCCTAGAAACCTCATAAAAATGAGGTTAACAACCAAGTTATATAAAAATGTTTAAAAGATATATTAGTTCCTAAAAGATAGCAATATGAACAAGGCTCACGAAGAAATATAACATGTCAGAGCATTAAACTTGTCTTACATTTAAAATCTGGTAATATACATCTCGCTTGTAAAGATAAGTTAATTATTCTGCCGTAAATATATAACTACAAAAAATTAAAATAAAAATTAAAATATTATAAAAATTATAAAAGATAAATTATATGTAATAAATTAAGAGAAAATACACCATTTTAATAAATTGAGTCATCCTATTCAATATTAGCAAATCTAAATGAACCAGCTCCATGTTGTAAACTTCCAATGGCTATTCCATCTTGGTCAACTAATAAGACACTAGAAATTCCCTTAAATAAAAAATAAAAAAATCCTAATAATATTTATAGATTATTTACATCGTACTTTTTGATTATAATAAATAATAAATTATATAATATTTAATATGTTAGACATTTAAATAAAAGAAAAACTTATATTTAGTGTAATATAATTACTTATAAAGCTGATTGCCATATTTATATTAACATGTAGATCTTTATAGCTGGATAAAAATTATAAAAAAAATATTTTAAAAAATATTATAAAATCAAAATGACTAAAATTAAATTAATTTAACATCATTAAAATACTTGCTTAGGCTATATTTTGATACCATTCACTTGAGCCAAGCAAAATTAGTAAATCCCCTACTTCAATGGTATTTCTTAATGTGTACTTGACTATAATAATATCAACATATTTTTCTAACTTCAATAATGCTATATCGAATTGTGGATCAGTAAATTATACTTTTGCCATCAATATTGTGCTGTCTTAATATGTAGTATAAATCTACATTATAAAAATAAAAATAATAAAGTCATAAATTAAAAAAAATACTACTTGGATAAAAATAAAGATATTTGAATAAGTATATATTACATGTAATATTTACGATAAAATTGAACTTTTGAAAAAAATAGTAAAATATGATTGTATTTTATCTTTAATATTCTACTATATCTTAAAAAACATAATAGTGACATGTTATTATATGATTTTTCTCTGACAGCTAACCTGAGTTTTGACTTATCATTATTTTTGAATTCTTATGATCATCTTTAAAACATAATAAAAATTATATTTCTAATATTATAATATAAATTAAAAAATAAATCTATAAATAAATAATAAACTTACATAATTCAATTTCAAGATGTATAAATGATAACATTGCTGCTTACTAAATAATATCTTATGACAATTCTTTATAAAATTTAATAATCTTCTAAACATATTTTCTAAGATAAAAATGATATATTAATGAATGAACAAGCCCATCATATTTTTTAGAATTTCTTTTAAGCATTGAAAGTAAAAAAAAAGATAAAAATAGATATAGACAGTGGTTTTAACCAATGCTAAATTTGCCGACGGTTTGCAAATCGCTGCCATAAAATATTATGGTAACTTTAACTTTTGATGATAAATTTAGTATTTTTTAAAATATTTAATTTATAATTTTATTCCAATTATAAAGTTCTACATATTAATGCAAATATGACAATCAACTTTGCAATTAATTATATTGCACCATATATAAGTTTTTATTTTATTTAAATGACTTGCATATTAAATATTGCATAATTTATTATTAATCATAAATAAAAAATATTATCTAAATAATTCTATAAATATTATTCAGATTTTTTTATTTATTATTTTGGGGAATTTCTAGTGGCTTACAAATTGACTATTATTAAATAGCCATTGGAATGTTGTAACGTGGAGTTTGTCCATTTGAATTTTTTATTTAACTTGTACTAATATTGAATTGGATGACTCAATTTTTTAAAATAGGGTATTTTCTCTTATTTGATTATAAATAATTTATCTTTTATAATTATGTAATATTATAATTTTTATTTTAATTTTTTATAATTATCTTTTTATAGCAGAACAAGTAGCTTATATTTACAAGTGAGATAACATATTACCAGATATTAAATGTAAGGTAAGTTTAATGCTTGAACATGTTATATTTTTTTATGAGCCTAGTTCATATTGCTATTTTTTAGGAACTAATATTTCTTTTGAACTTCTCTATAGAACATGATTATTGACCTTATTTTTGTTTGAGATTATTAGGACTCATCAAGACTTCTATATATTGATTTGATGGTTGATAATCATCTAGGTGCCAATCATCTAGATTTCAATCCATAATTTAATCTAGACTTCAATCTAGCCACCAATCAACTTCAATCTAGACTTTAAGCTATACTTCAAGTTAATCCTCAATCAAGACATAAATTCAAATGCCAATCAAGGCCTTAATCCAGACTTTAATTCAATCATTGATTCAAACTTCAATCCAAAACTTTAATCAACCTTGAATCAAGCTTTAATTCTATCTGTCAGAGAAAAATAAATCACCATACAAATTTGATGTTCTCATATTTTGTAATTGAATATTGCATTAAGAAAAAAATACAATCTTGTAAGACTGACACAATATTCTTTAATGGATTCAATATCAAAATATGGTTTTAAAAAATAATATTTCAATAAATATAATCTAAAGAATAACATATCATCTCAAAAGATGAATATAAAATTCTATAGAATTTGTTTAAAAATAGTGGTAAAGTTAAAAAAATCTAGTCATTCTTTTAATTAGATACAATAAGAAGAATATTATATCATCTTGATGAATGACTATAATATTCTTCAAAATATCTAAAAATAAGAATGAGTTTTGTAAATTTCATCATTTCTAATATCAAATATAACAAGGAAAATATTATGTCATCTGGGAAGATGATAATGATATTCTACAAGTATATTTAAAAATAAAAATAATTTTGAAAAGAAATCTGCATTCCCAGAGATTTTTTCCTTATTTTATAGAAATAAAAGAAGATTTATTTTAATCATGAGTTCTCAAATCCCTATAAGGGCAAGCCCCTATAGTTAATTACATCCTAGGATGGGTTCTTATAGAAAAACTCTTGATTGAAGCAACAATTTTATACACTTTGGCCAGCTCCCTTGATGCTTGCTATTTGTCCCAAATGGTTAGAAAGGTAAGGGATAGGACTTGGTAAACACAATGATGTGTAAAGGGGGTTTTGTTCTAACATGAGTATTTGGAGTGATTAGGCTTAGATTAAACCTAATCTAAGGGTTAGAACTAGTTTAGGAAAACTCTAGAAGGAGTTTAGGCTACTAGAATGGTTTGAGATGGGAGATATTAAGTATTTGGATCAATTTAACCATTCATTGATTGTTTGATTAGTCAATGAGTAAATAATTACTAAGGTGACATGTAGGAAGGTTTGATGAGATGTCTTAGAAGGAGTTTAATTTTAGGAAATTAAAGTTTGAATGTATTGGTACATATGAATGGGGGGGTTGACCAAGTAATAGTGAGTTGTTTAGTCAAACTCAATATGATTAAACTCACTAATGATTGAAATGTATTTGAGATAAAAATTAAAATTAATTTCAGTCTTAATAAAATTGGAAAAGTATGAGTTGGTTGAATGGAGTCGTTTGACTGTATATTGACTTAATTTAACCAATGTTGATAGTTTGATCAAAATTAAGTCAAGTATGATTTACCTCATAATGGGTATGGAGAGATTCAAGGTATGTAATTGAATGGTCTTGCAGGTTTGAAAAGCTTGATTGGAGTGGATTTAACTATATATGGTGAACTGACCCTATATTGACTAGATCTAACCAGACATGTCTAGTTGACCAAGTCAACTATTGACTGGGGGACCAATCTGGTTCAAATCACCAAAAAGGATGGTCAAGGGGTTTTGATGAGGTTCAGAATAGATTGAATGTTTGATTCAATATAAAAATATTTAATGGTTAATCTGGTCAACCAAGGTTGACTTGGTCAACCATGGTTGACTTAGTCAACCAAGTAGCACTAAGAGTTGGGTTTGGGCTTAATATGTTTGATTTGATTATTGAAAACTAATGGATGTGGTCTCATGGACTGAAAGGGTCATTTTAATGAAAATGACCATTTATATCGTTAAAAGGGTCATTTGGTTAACAAGAGTTTGACTTGGTGAACCAGATTATACCAAGGCCTAGGATTGGGTCCAATAAGTTTAAAATAATATTTTGGATCTAATAGAGGTGGTTCCATGCAATGATAAAGTCATTTAGATTTAAATGATCATTTAAGACCTTAATAATTTGATCAAAATACATTAACTTAGTCAACCAGACTTAACCAAGGTCTAATTTTGATTCTAATGCATTCCTAATAGTGTTTAGGATGCATTGGAGGATATTTTAGGGTTTGATTTGATTGAGACATATTAAAGTTTGAATGAAACTTCAATTATATTATTAAGGGGTATTTTGGTCATTTGGCCCCCTTGGTTAACTGTGGGTCAACTTGGATCTAACAAAATATAGTTTAATACTTAACATATCATAACAAAGGCTGTGGATATTGTCAAAAGTCTTGGGGAAGGTCCCCAAGTCAAATTCTACAAAGTGGCTGGTTTAGTGGCATAGGCCATAAATATTTAAAGATTTTATAGCCTTTGAAATTCAATTAAATTTCTAGGTTTAAAGATCTCAGATTTAGCTCAAATTTGGAGAGTTGACCCTAGGGGCATGCTAAATCAATATGTGATTGATAATTTATGAATTTTGGGTCATTTGATTGGGTTTTAAAGTGATTAAAAAATCACTCAAAAAGTGTTTTAAGATAAGTGCCCTTAACCTTGGATTTTGGTTTGGAATCTTGGATTTGAGCCAGAATTTGAATTTGATTGATTGAATTTGAATGATCCAAATTAATCATAATTAGCTGAATGATTGTTATTAGTTGGATAAGATTGAAGCTTGATTGGAGACTAGATTGAAGGTTAATTGAAGTTTTGGATTGAATTTGAATTTGATTGATTGAATTTGAATAATCCAAATTAATCATAATTAACTGAATGATTGTTATTAGTTGGATAAGATTGAAGCTTGATTGGAGACTAGATTGAAGGTTAATTGAAGTTTTGGATTGAATTTTTAATCAATGATTGAAGCTTATTTTAGGGATTTATTACACAATTATAAAAGATAAATTATTTATAATCAGTTAAGAAAAAATACCTATTTTAAAAAATTGAGTCTCTTATTCAATATTAGTCTAAGTGAAATAGAAAATCTAAATGGACAAGCTCCATATTGCATCATTCTAATGGCTATTTCATCTTGGTCAACTAATAAGCTAATAAAAACTCTTTGAAATAATAAATAAAAATCTCTTAATAATATTTATAGAATTATTTAGATAGTACTTTTTATTTATAATTAATATTAAATAATTTAATATTTAACATATAAGTCATCTAAATAAAATAAAAACTTACATTTGGTGTAATACAATTAATTATAAAGGATACTTCAATAGTATTTCTTATAGTGTACTTAGCTATGGAAGTATCATCTTTTTCTAACTTCAATAAATCTATATCAAATAGTGGATCTTTAAATTATACTTTTGCCGTCAGTATTATGTCATCATAAAATATAGCAAAAATGTATATTATAAAAATTAAAATAATAAAGTTATAAATAAAAAAAATTACTACTTGGATAAAAAAAAAATTGGAATAAGTATATATTACATGTAATATTTACGATAAAATTGAACTTTTGAAAAAATAGTAAAATATAATTTTTTAACTTTTAATATTCTAATGTATCTTAAAAAACACAATGGTAACATTATAAGATTTTCTTCCACATCCAACCCGAACTTTGACTTACTATTAATTTTGAATTCTTATGATCATCTATAAAATATAATAAAAATTATATTTTTAATGTCATAATATAAATTAAAAAATAAATTTATATATAAGTAATAAACTTACATAATTCAATTTCAAGATGTATAATGAATGGCATTACTGCTTACTACATGATATCTTATAACAATTTCTTCAAAAAATTGATAATCTTCTAAACATATTTTCTAAGATAAAAAATTATATATCACTTAATGAACAAGCCCCATCATATTTTTTAGAATTTTTTTTAAACTTTAAAAGCAAAAAAAAGATAAAAATAGATATATACATTAATTTTAATCGCAGTTAAATTAGCTGACAGTTTACAAATTATTGCTACAAAATATTATGGTAACTTTAACTTTTGACGGGGAATTTAGAAACTGTTAAAATCACTATTTATATCTATCTATAGTGGTGGTTTTAAAATCGCTGCTATACTACTACAAAAATATTAACTTTTTTATAGTGATTCATTTTATGATGGCATAATACTGATGACAAAAGTATCATTTAAAGATCCACTACTTGATATAATTTTATTGGAGTTAGAAAAAGATGTTGATACTCTCATAGCTTGGTACACCTTAAGAAATATCATTGAAGTAGGGATTTATTGATTATACTTAGCTCAAGTGAAGGGTACCGAAATATAGCCCAAGCATACATTTTAAGGTACGTAAATTAATTTAATTTTAGTCATTTTATATTATAATATTTTTAAAAATATTTAATTTATAATTTTTATCCAGCTATAAAGATGTACATGTTAATGCAAAATATTTTAATCAACTTTTTAATTAATTTTACTGCACCAAATATAAGTTTTTATTTTATTTAAATGTCTTACATATTAAATATTTCATAATTTATTATTAATTATAAATTAAAAGTAATATCTAAATAATTCCATAAATATTATTAGGTGTTTTTTATTTTTTATTCTAGAGAATTTTTAGTGGATTATTAGTTGACTGATATGGAATAGCCATTGGAATAATACAACGTGGAGCTGGTCCATTTAAATTTGTTATTTCACTTGTAATAATATTTAATAGGATGACTCAATTTATCAAAATGAGTTATTTTCTCATAATTGATTACAAATAATTTATCTTTAATAATAATGTAATATTATAATTTTTATTTTAATTTTTTATAGTTATATATTTACATCACAATAAATAGCTTATCTTTATAAGTGAGTTGACATATTACCAGATTTTAAATACAAGGTAAGTTTAATGCTCGAACAAATTATATTTCTTTGTGAGCCTAGTTCATATCGCTATCTTTTAGGAACTAATATTTCTTTTGAACATCTTTATAGAATAGGGTTGTTGACATTATTTTTGTGTGGGATCATTAGGATACATCTAGACTTTTACATGTTGATCTAATTGTTGACAATCATCTAGTTATTAATCAGCTAGATTTTAATCAAAAATTTAATCTATACTTCAATCCAGCCTCTATCTCGAAGTCAATCTTCTATATTTTAATCCATAATTTAATTTAGACTTCAATCTAGCCTCCAGTAAACTTTGATCTAAACTTAAAATAAGACTTCAAGTCAATCATCAATCTAGACTTCAATTTAAATCCCAATCAAGATTTTAATCCAGACACCAATCTAGATTTCAATTCAATCATTGATTAAAACTTAAATTCAAAACGTTAATTAACCTTCAATCAAGCCTCAATCCTATCTGTCAGAGAAAATAAATCACCATGCAATTTGATATTCTCATATTTTGTAATTGAATACTGCATTGAGAATAGAGTACTATCTCAAGAGACTAACATAATATTCTACAATAGATTCAATGTCAAAATAAGGTTTTAGAAAATAATATTTCTATAAATACAATCCAAAGAATAACATATCACCTTAAAAGATGAATATGAAATTTTATAGAATGTGTTTAAAAATAAAAATGGAGTTTTAAAAATCTAATCATTCTTTTAATTAAATGCAACAAGAAGAATATTATATTATCTTGATGGATGAATATAATATTCTGTAAAACATCCAAAAATAAGAATGGGTCTTATAAAATTCATCATTTCTAATATCAAATATAACATGAAAAATATCATATTATTTAGGAAGATGATAATGATATTCTAGAAGTATATTTAAAAGTAGAAATGAGTTTGAAAAGAAATTTATATTCTTATAGATTTTTCTCTTATTTCATAAAATAAAATAAGATGTATTAATCTAGAGTTCTTAAATCCCTATAAGAGCAAGCCTATATAACTAATTACATCCTAGGATTGGTGCTCCTAGAAAATCTCTTAATTAAAGCAGTAATTTAATACCCTTCGGCCAACTCCCTTGATGCTTGCCATCTATCCCAAATGGTTAGAAAGGTAGGGGATAAGACATGGTAAAGATAATGATGTATATAGGGTGTTTTGTCCTCGTATGAGCATTTTTGGGTGATTAGACTTAGCTTAAACCTAATCTAAGGGTTAAAACTAGTTTAAGAAAACTCTAGAAGGAGTTTAAGCTACTAGAATGGTTTTAGATGGGAGGGATTAAGTATTTGGAGAAATTTGACCACTTAGATGACCATTTGACTACTCATTGACTATTGGACCAATCAATGAGTCAGTAATTGCTGATGTGGCATGTAGGATGGTTTGATAAGATGTCTTAGAGGGAGTTTAATGTTAGGAAATTAAAGTTTGAATGTATTGGTACATATGAATGGGGAGGTTAATAAGTAATAGTGAGTTGACTTGGTCAAACTCATTATGATTTGACTCGCCAATGATTCAAATATTTTTGTGATATGAATTAAAATTGATTTGAGGCTTAATAAAATTTGAAAAGTATGAGTTGATTGCATGGAACCATTTGACTATATATTGACCTAATTTGACCAAGTTTGATAGTTTGACCAAATCAAGTCAAGTATGATTTAACTCATGATCGGTTTGAAGAGATTCCATGTATACAATTGAATGGTCTTGAAGGTCTGAAAAGCTTGATTAGAATGGATTTAACTGTATATGGTAAATTGACCATATGTTGATTAGATTTAACCAGACATGGGTCAACTGTTGACTGGGTTAGGGGACCAATCAGGTCAAAATCACCAAAAAGGATGGTTGTTAAGGGGTTTTAATGAGGTTTAGAATGGATTTGAAGTTTGATTGAATGTAAACAAGTTTAATGGTTGATCTGGTCAACCATAACTAGGACTTAGGTTTAGGCTAAATATATTGGATTTGATTATTGAAAACTAATCGATGTGGTCTCATGAATTGGAAGGATCATTTCAGTCAAAATGACCATTTAGACCTTTAAGGGGCCATTTGGTTGACAATGGTTGACTTGGTCAACTAGGACAGACCAATGCCTGGTTTTGGGTCTAATAGGTTCAAAATAATAGTTTGGATCTAAAAGAGGTGGTTCCACACAATGAAGAAGTCATATGGATGGAATTGACCATTTAAGCCCTTTATAATTTGGTTAAGATAGGTTGACTTGGTCAACCAGGCTTGACCAAGGTTTTATTTTGAGTATAATATACTAATGATGTTTAGGATGTATTAGAGGATATTTTAGGGTTTGATTTGATTGGGTCATGTTAAAATTTTAATGAAATTTTAATTTTATTCTTAAGGGGTATTTTGGTCATTTAGCCCCTTGGTCAATTGTGGGTCAACTTGGGTCCAATAAAATACAGTTTAATGCTTAACACAGAAAAGGCTATGGACATTATCAAAAGTCTTGGGGAAGGTCCCAAGGTCAAATTCTATAAAGTGGTAGGTTCATTTGCATAGGCCATTAATATTTGAAGATTTTGTAGCTTTTGGAATACAATTCAGTTTCTATGGCTAGAGATCTCAAATTAGGCTCAAATTGGAGTGTTGACCCTAGAGACATGCAAAATTAATATGTGATTGATAGATCATAAATCCAGGATCATTTGATCGGGTTATAAAGTGATTGAAAAATCACTCAGAAAGGGTTTTAAGATAATGGCCCTTAACCTTAGATTTTGATTTGGAATCCTGGATTTGAGCTAGATTCTGAATTGATTGGTTGAATTTGAATTATCTAAATTAATTATAATCAACTAAAAGATTATTATTGGTTGGATAGGATTGAGGATTGATTGCAGACTAGATTGAAGTTTTTGATTAAAGTTTGAATTAATAATTAAATTGAAGTTTAGGTTGGAGTCTAGATTAAGGTCTAGATTGTGATTTGAATTGAAGTATAGATTAACGATTGACTTGAAGTCAGGGTTAAAGTTGACAGGAGGTTGGATTGAGGTCTATATTGAATTTTGGATTGAAATCTAGATGATTGATATCTAAATAATTGTCTACCATCAGATCAATAACTAGAATAGAATGGGTCCTAATAACCTCATTAAAAATTGAGGCTAACAACCATGTTATGTAAAGAAGTTTAAAAGATATATTAGTTTATAATAGATAAAAATATGAGCAAGACTCACAAAAAAATATAATATGTCAGAGCATTAAACTTGCCTTGCATTTAAAATCTAGTAATATGCCATCTCGTTTGTAAAGATAAGTTAATTGTTCTACTATAAATAAATAACTACAAAAAATGAAATACAAATCATAATATTATAAAAATTATAAAAGATAAATTATTTATAATCAATTAAGTGAAAATATACTATTTTAAAAAATTTAGTCATCCTATTTAATGTTAGTACAAGTTAAATAACAAATTTAAATGGACCAGCTACATGTTGTATCATTCCAATGGCTATTCCATCTTGGTTAACTAATAAGCCAATAAAAATTTTCAGTATTAATAAATAAAAAACTCTTAATAATATTTATAAAATTATTTAGATAGTAATTTTTATTTATAATTAATATTAAATTATATAATCTTTAATATGTAAGATATTTAAATAAAAGAAAAACTTACATTTGGTGCAATATAATTAATTACAAAGCTGATTATCATATTTACATTAATATGTAATTCTTTATAGCTTGATGAAAATTATAAATTAAATACTTAAAAAATATTATAAAATAAAAAATGGGTAAAATTAAATTAATTCAACATCATTAAAATGCCTGCTTGAGCTATATTTCGGTACCCTTTACTTGAGCCGAGCATAATCAGTAAATCTACTACTTCAATGGTATTTCTTAAATTATACTTGACTATGGGAATATAACATCTTTTTCTAACTTCAATAATGCTATACCAAATAGTGGATCTTTAAATTATACTTTTACCATCAATATTATGCCATCACAAAATATAACATAAATCTATATTATAAAAATTAAAATAATAAAGTCATAAATTTAAAAGAATACTAATTGGGTAAAAATAAAGATATTTGGATAAATATATATTACATGTAATATTTATGATAAAATTGTAATATTTATGATAAAATTAAACTTTTGAAAAAATAGTAAAATATGATTTTTTTAATAATAATATTCTACTATATCTTAAAAAAACTCATGGTGAAATGTCATTATAAGATTTTTCTTCCATAGCAACCCGAGTTTTGACTTATTATTGTTTTTAAATTCTTATGATCATTTGTAAAATATAATAAAAATTATATTTCTAATACCATAATATAAAATTAAAAAATAAATTTATAAATAAATAATAAACTTATATAATTCAATTTCAAGATGTATAACTGATGGCATTGCTGCTTATTAAATGATATCTAATAAGAATTCCATGCAAAAATTGATAATCTTATAAATATATTTTCTAAGATAAAAAATGATATATCAATTAATGAACAAGCCCCATCATATTTTTTAGAATTTTCTTTAAACTTTAAAAAGTAAAAAAAAAAGATAAAAATAGATTTATATAGTCGTTTTAACCTTTAAACTTTGAAGTTATGGATTTACTTATTGTGCTTGGCTCGAGTAAATGATACCAAAATATAGCCCAAGATGGCATTTTAAGGTGTGTAAATTAATTTAATTTTAGCCATTTTTATTTTATGATATTTTAAAAATATTTAATTTTTAATTTTTATCCAACTTTAAAGATATACATGTTAATGCAAACATTTTAATCAACTTCATAATTAAAGGGAATTTCTAGTGGCTTATTAGTTAACCAAGATGGAATAGTCTTTGGAATCATGCAACATGGAGCTGGTCCATTTGGATTTACTATTTCAGTTGTACTAATATTAAATATGACAACTCAATTTATTAAAATGGGATATTTTTTCTTAATTGATTACAAATAATTTATCTTTTATAATTATATAATATTATAATTTTTATTTAAGTTTTTTATAATTATCTATTTACAACATAACAAGTAGCTTATCTTTATAAGAAAGATGACATATTACCAGGTTTTAAATGCAAGGCAAATTTAATGCTCGAACATGTTACATTTTTTTATGAGCATAGTTCAAATTACTATCCTTTAGTAACTAATATATCTTTTGAACTTCTTTACTGAACATGGTTATTGACCTTATTTTTGTATGAGATTATTAGGACTCATCCTGACTTCTACATGTTGATCTAATGGTTGACAATCATGTAGGTGTCAATCATGAAGATTTCAATCCAGAATTCAATCTAAACTTTAATCTAGCCTCCAATCAATTTTGATTTAGACTTCAAACTAGACTTCATATTAATTCTCAATCGAGACTTCAATTCAAATCCCAATCTAGACCTTAATCCAGACACCAATCTAGACTTCAATTCAATCATTGATTCAAACTTCAATCCAAAACTTTAATAAACCTTCAATCAAGCTTCAATCCTATCTATGAGAGAAAAATAAATCACCATACAGATTTGATGTTCTCATATTTTGTAATTTAATACTGCATTGAGAATAGAGTACTGTCTCAAGAGACTAACATAATATTCTATAATGGATTCAATGTCAAAATAAGGTTTTAGAAAATAATATTTTGTAAACACAATCTAAAGAATAAGATATCATCTTAAAAGATAAATATGAAATTTTATAGAATATGTTTAAAAATAGAAATAGTATTTTAAAAATCTAGTCATTCTTTTAATTAGATGTAACAAGAAGAATATTATTTCATCTTGACGGATGAATATAATATTCATCAAAATATTCAAAAATAATAATAAGTTTTATAAAATTCATTATTTTTTATATCAAAATAATAAGAAAAATATCATGTCATCTGGAAAGACGATAATGATATTCTACAAGTATATTTAAATGTAGAAATGAGTATGAAAAGAAAGGCAGGGGATAGAAGATGGTAAAGATAATGATGTATACAGGGGGTTTTATCCTCACATGAGCATTTGGGGTGATTAGGCTTAGCTTAAACCAAATATAAGGAATATAACTGGTTTAGGAAAACTCTAAAAGGAGTTTAGGCTGCTGGAATGGTTTGAGATGGGACGGATTAAGTGTTTGGAATAATTTGACCACTTAGAAGACCATTTAACAATTCATTATTAGTTTGACCAGTCAATAAGTCAGTAATTACTGAGGTGGCATATAGGAAACTTTGATGAGATGTCCTAGAGGGAGTTTGATGTTTGAAAATTAAAGTTTGAATGCTTGGGTAGAATTGAATGGGGGGTGGGGTTTGACCTAGTAATAGTGAGTTGACTTGATCAAACTCATTATGATTTGACTCACTAATGATTAAAATATATTAAGATATGAGTTGAAATTGATTTGAGGCTTGATAAAATCATAAAAGTATGAGTTGATTACATGGAATCGTTTGACTATATATTGACTTAATTTGACCAATTTTGATAGTTTGACCAAATCAAGTCAAGTATGATTTGACTCATAATGGGTTTGTAGAGATTCAAGGTATGAAATTTAATGATCTTGAACATTTGAAAAGCTTGATTTGAGTGGATTTAACTATATATGGTTAACTGACCTATATTGACTATATTTAATCAGACATGGGTCTGGTTGACCAAGTCAATTATTGACTGGGTCAGGGGACCAATCATGTCCAAATCTCCAAAAAGGTTGGCCAAGGGGTTTTGATAGGTTCGAATGGATTTAAAGTTTGATTAATTATAAACAGACTTAATAGTTAATCTAATCAATCAAGATTGACTTGGATAACCAAGTCAAACTAGGAGTTAGGTTTGAACTCAACAAGTTTGATTTGATCATTTAAAACTAATGGATGTGGTCTCATGGATTGGAAATGTCATTTTAATCAAAATGACCATCTAGACCTTTAAGGGGCCATTTAGCTAAGAAGGGTTGAGTTGGTCAACCAGGTCAAACCAAAGTCTGGGATTGGCTCCAATAGGTTCAAAATGATAATTTGGATAACGGAGGTGGTTCCATGCAATGATGAAGTCATTTGGAATGAAATGACCATTTAAGCCCTTAATAATTTGGTCAAAATAGGTCTAATTTTGAGTCTAATGCACTCCTAATGGTTTTTGAGATATATTAGAGGATATTTTAGGGTTTGATTTGATTGGGCCATATTGAAGTTTGAATGAAACTTCAATTTTATCCTTAAGGGATATTTTGGTCATTTTACCGTTGTCAACTTTGGGTAAACTTGAATCTAATAAAATGTAGTTTAATACTTAACATATCATAACAAAGGCTATGGAAATTGTCAAAAGTTTTTGAGAAGGTCCCAAGGTCAAATTCTATAAAGTAGCAGGTCAAGTGGCATAGGCCATAAATATTTAAAGATCTTATAGCCTTTGGAATTCAATTCAGTTTTTGAGACTAGAGATCTCAGATTGGGCTCAAATTTTAAGGGTTGACCCCAATGACCTGCCAAATCAATATACGGTTGAAAAATCATGAATCAAGGGTTATTTAATTGGGTTTTGAAGTGATTAAAGAATCAATCAAAATTGGTTTTAAGACAAGGGCCCTTAACGTTGGATTTTAGTTTCGAATCCTGGATTGGAGCTAGATTGAAGGTTTATTGGAGACTAGATTGAAGGTTTATTGAAGTTTAAATCAATAATTAAATTGAAGTATAGGTTAGAGTCTATATTAAGGCCTGGATTGTGATTTGAATTGAAGTCTGGACTGAGGATTGACTTGATGTCTGGAATAAAGTTGACTGGAGGCTGGATTAAAGTCTAGATTAAATTTTGGATTGAAATCTAGAAGATTGATACCTAGATGATTATCAACCATCAGATCAATAAGTAGAAGTTAGAATGGGTCCTAATACCCTAAAAAAAAAGAGCTTAACAATAATGTTATATAAAGAAGTTTAAAAGATATGTTAGTTCCTAAAATAAAATAATATAAATTAGGCCCACAAAAAATAATAACATGTCAGAGCATTAAACTTACCTTGTATTTAAAATTTGGTAATATATCATCTCGCTTATAAAGATAAGTTAATTATTCTGCTACAAATATATAACTATAAAAAATTAAAATATAAATCATAATATTACAAAAATTATAAAAGATAAATTATATATAATCAATTAAGAGAAAATATATCATTATAATAAATTGAGTCATCCTATTCAATATTAATACAAGTGAAATAGCAAATTCAAATGGACCAGCTCTACGTTGTATCATTTCAATGGCTATTCCATCTTGGTCAACTAATAAGCTAACATAAATTTCCTAAAATAATAAATAAAAAACTCCAAATAATATTTATAGAATTATTTAGATAGTATTTTTTAATTTATAATTAATAATAAATTATATAATATTTAATATGTAAGACATTTAAATAACAGAAAACTTATATTTGGTGCAATATAATTAATTACAAAGCCGATTGCCATATTTATATTAATATGTAGATCTTTATAGTTGAATATAAATTATAAATAAAATATTTTAAAAAATATTATAAAATTGAAAAGGCTAAAATTAAATTAATTTAACATCATTAAAATGTCTGCTTGGGCTATATTTCTGTACCCTTCTCTCGAGGAAAGTATAATCAATAAATATCTTGCTTTAATGGTATTTTTTAAAGCGTACTTTGCAATGGGAGTATCAACATCTTTTTCTAACTTCAAGAATACTATATCGAATAGTGGATCTTTAATTTATACTTTTGCCATCAATATTTTGCCATCATAAAATGTAGCTTATATCTACAATATAAAAATTAAAATAATAAGTCATAAATTTTAAAAAAATTATTACTTGGGTAAAATAAAGATATTTCAATAAGTTTATATTACATGTAATATTTATTATAAAATTGAACTTTTGAAAAAATAGTAAAACATAATTTTTTTTATATTTAATATTCTTTTATATCTTAAAAAAACTACAATTGTGACATATCATTATAAGATTTTTCTTCCATAACCAACCTAAATTTTAACTTTTTATTATTTTTAAATTATTATGATTATCTGTAAATATGATAAAAATTATATTTTTAACATAATAATATAAATTAAAAATTAAATTTATAAATAAGAAATGAACTTACATAATTCAATTTCTACATGTATAATTGATGGCATTGCTACTTACTAAATGATATCTTATGACAATGCCTTGCAAAAATTTATAATCTTCTAAACATATTTTCTAAGATAAAAAATGATATATCATTAACGAACAAGCCCCATCATATTTTTTAGAATTTTATTTAAACTTTAGAAAGTAAAAAAGAGATAAAAATAGATATAGATAGTGGTTTTAACCGCTGCTATAAAATATTGTGGTAACTTTAACTTTTTAACAATGAATTTAGCAGTGGTTAAAATTGCAATCTATATTTATATATAGCAATGGTTTTAAAACCGCTGCTACACTTCTGCAAAAACATTAACTTTTTTATACTGATTCATTTTATGATGGCATGATACTACGATAAAAGTACAATTTGAAGATCCACTACTTGATATAGCATTACTGAAGTTAGAAAAAGATGTTGATACTCTCATAGCCAAGTAGATCTTAAGAATTATAGTTGAAGTAGGGGATTTACTAATTGTGCTTGGCTTAGATGAGGGGTCCCAAAATATAGCCCAAATAGGCATTTTAAGGTATGTGAATTAATTTAATTTTAGCCATTTTTATTTTATAATATTTTTAAAAATATTATTTTTTTAATTTTTATCTAGTTATAAAAATCTAGATATTAAAGCAAATATGACAATTGACTTTATAATTAATTGCATTACACCAAATATAAGTTTTTTTATTTAAATATCTTATATATTAAATATTATATAATTTCTTATTAGTTATAAATAAAAAGTACTATCTAAATAATTCTATAAATATTATTTGAAATTATTTATTTATTATTTTAGAAAATTTCTAGTGGCTTATTAGTTGACCAAGATAGAATAGCCATTAGAATGATACAATATGGAGCTAGTTCATTTTAATTTGCTATTTCACTTATACTAATATTGAATAGGATGACTCAATTTATTAAAATGGGGTATTTTCTATTATTTTGATATAAATAATTTATCGTTTATAATTGTGAAATATTATGATTTTTATTTCATTTTTTTATAGTTATCTATTTAGATTAGAATAATTAGCTTATCTTAACAAGCGAGACAACATATTATCAGATTTTAAATGTATGGCAAGTTTAATGTTCAGACATATTATATTTCTTTATGAGCCTAGTTCATATTATTATCTTTTAGTAACAAATATATCTTGTGAACTTCTCTACAAAATATAGTTGTTGACCTTATTTTTGTGTGAGGTCATTAGGACTCATCTTGACTTCTACATGTTGATCTGATTATTCACAATCATCTAGATTTCAATCAAGAATTCAATCTAGACTTCAATCCAGCCTCTAATCAATATTGATCTAGACTTAAAACTAGAATTCAAGTTAATCCTCAATCGAGACATCAATTTAAATTCAAATCTAAACCTTAATACATACTCGAATCTAGACTTCAATTTAATCATTGATACTAATTTCAAACTAAAACTTCAATCAACCTTCAATCAAGCTTCAATCCTACTTGTCGAAGAAAAATAAATTGCCATGCATATTCAATTTTATTATTTTTTGTAATTGAATGCTACATTGATAATAGAGTACTGTCTCGGGAGACTGACATAATATTCTACAACGGATTCAATGTCAAAATAAGATTTTGGAAAATAATATTTTTATAAATATAATCCAAAGAATGAAATATCATCTCAAAAGATGAATATGAAATTCTATAGAATGTGTTTAAAAATAGAAATAGAGTTTTAAAAATTTGATCATTTTTTTAATTAAATGCAACGAGAAGAATATTATATCATCTTGATGGATGAATATATTATTCTTTAAAACATCCATAAATAAGAATAGGTTTTGTAAAATTTATCATTTTTAATATTAAATGTAATAAGAAAAATATCATATCATCTAGGAAAATGATAATAACATTCTACAAGTATATTTAAAAGTAGAAATGAGTTTGAAAAGAAATATACATTCTGAGAGATTTTTTTCTTATTTTATAGAACTAAAATAAGATTTATTTTAATCTGGAGATCTCAAATCCCAATAAAGGTATGCCCCTATAGTTAATTACATCCTAGAAAGGGTGCTCCTAGGAAAATTCTCAATTAAAGCAGTAATTTCATACCCTTTGGCCAGCTCCTTTGATGCTTGCCATCTGTCCCAAATGGTTATAAAGGAAGGGGATATAACATGGTAAAGATAATGATGTATAAATGGTGTTTTGATCTCACATGAGCATTTGGGGTTACTAGGCTTAGCTTATACCTAATCTAAGGGTTAGAACTGGTTTAGGAAAGCTCTGGAAGGAGTTTAGGCTTTTGGAATGATTTAAGATGGGAGGGATTAAGTATTTGGAACAACTTAACTACTTAGAAGACCATTTGACTATTCATTGACTGTTTAACCAATAAATAAGTCAATAATGGCTGAGGTGGCATGTAGGAAGGTTTGATGAGATGTCTTAAAAGGAGTTTGATTCTAGAAAATTAAAGTTTAAATACATTGATACATATGAATGGGGGGGTTTGACCAAGTAATAGTGAGTTGACTTGGTCAAACTCATTATGATTTTAATCACTAATGATTGAAACCTATTTGAGATATAAATTGAAATTGATTTGAGGCTTGATAAATTTTAGAAAGTATGAGTTAATTGTATGAAACCATTTGATAATATATTGACTTAATTTGTCCAACTTTGATAGTTTAACCAAATCAAGTCAAGTTTGATTTGCCTCATGATGGGTTTGGACTGATTCAATGTATGCAATTGGATGGCCTTGAAGGTTTGAAAATCTTGATTTGATTGGATTTAACTATATATAGTGAATTATCCCTATATTTCAGAACAAACATAGGTCTTGTTGACCTAGTCAACTATTGACTGGGTCAGGGGACCAATCAGGTCCAAATCTCCAAAAAGGATGCTCAAGGGGTTTTGATGAAGTTCAAAATGGATTTGAAGTTGATTGAATGTAAATAGGTTGAATAATTGATATGGTCAATCATGGTTGACTTTGTCAACCAAGTAAGACTAAGAGTTGGGTTTGGGCTCAATATGTTTGATTTGATCATTAAAAACTAATGGATGTGGTCTCCTGGATTAGAAGGGTCATTTCAGTCAAAATGACTATTTAGACCTTTAAGGGGCCATTTGGTTAACAAGGGTTGACTTGGTGAACCAAGTTAGACCAAGGCCTAGGTTTGGGTCTAATAGGTTCAAAATGATATTTTGGATCTAATGGAGGTGGTTCCATGCAATGATGAAGTCTTTTATATTGAAATGATCATTTAAGCCCTGAATAATTTGGTCAAAATAGGTTGACTTGGTTAACTAGGCTTTACCAAGGTCTGCTTTTGAGTCTAATGCACTCCTAATGGTATTTAGGATTCATTCAAAGATATTTTAGGGTTTGATTTGACTGGGCCATATTGAAGTTTGAATAAAACTTTAATGTTATCTTTAAGGGGTATTTTGATCATTTGGCCCCCCTAACCAACTGTAGGTCAACATGAATCCAACAAAATGCTGTTTAATGCTTAACATATCATAACAAAGGCTATGGTTTCTGTCAAAAGTCTTATGTAAGGTCCTAAGGTCAAATTCTAAAAACTAGCAGGTCTAGTGGCATAAGCTATAAATATTTGAGAATTTAATAGCTTTTGGAATTTCAATTCAGTTTTTGGGGCTAGAGATCTCAGATTGGGCTCAAATTTGGAGGGTTGACCCTAGGAATATGTCAAATCAATATGCGATTGATAGATCATGCATTGAGGGTCATTTTATTGGGTTTCATAGTGATTAAAAAGTCACTTAAAAAGGGTTTTAAGATAAGAACCCTTAACCTTGGATTTTGGTTTAGAATCCTAGATTTAAGCTAGATTCTAAATCTATTTGGTAAAAATTTAATTATCTAATTCAATCATAATCAATTATATTTTTATCATTTGTTGGATAGGATCAAAGCTTGATTGGATTCTAGATTGAAGGTTGATTGAAGTTTTGGATTGATGTTTGAATCAATAATTAAATTGAAGTTTAGGTTGGAGTCTGGATTATGATTTAAATTAAAGTCTAGATTGAGGATTAACTTGAAGTCTAGATTGAAGTTGATTGGCGGCTGGATTGAAGTTTAGATTGAATTCTGAATTAAAATCTTGATGAAATATACCTAAATGATTATCAACCATTAGATTAATAAGTAGAAGTTAGAATAGGTTGCTTGCCTTGCATTTAAAGTCTAGTTGGATCCTACTAACCTCATACAAAAATGAGATTAACAAACATGGTATGTAAAGAAGTTTAAGAGATATATTAGTTCCTAAAAGATAATAATATGAACTAAGCTCACAAAGAAATATAACATGTAAGAGCATTAAACTTGCCTTGTATTTAAAATTTGATAATATACCATCTCTTTTGTAAAGATCAGTTAATTATTCTACGATAAATAAATAACTATAAAAAATTGAAGTAATAATCATAATATAACATCATTATAATCGATAAATTATTTGTAATCAATTAAGAGAAAATACCCTACTTTAAAAAAAATTGAGTCATCATATTCAATATTAGGCTAAGTGAAATAATAAATCTAATTGGACAAGCTTCATATTGCATCATTCTAATGGCTATTCCATCTTGGTCGACTAATAAGCCAACAAAAATAAAAAACTCCTAATAATATTTATAAAGTTATTTAAATAGTACTTTTTATTTATAATTAATAATAAATTATGCAATATTTAATATGTAAGATATTAAAATAAATGAAAAACTTACATTTGTTGTAAAATAATTAATTATGAAGCTGATTGTCTTATTTATATTAACATGTTGATCTTTAACATCACTCCTAATAGTTAACCAAGATTGTAGCTTGATTGGAGACTAGATTGAAGGTTGATTGAAGTTTGAATCAATGATTGAATTGAAGTCTAGATTTGGAGTCTCGATTAAGATCTGGATTGTGATTTGAATTAAAGTCTGGATTGAGGGTTGACTTTAAGTCTAGATTGAAGTTGACTGGAGGTTGGATTGAAGTTTAGATTAAATTTTGGATTAAAATCTAGATGATTGATTCCTAGATAATTGTCAACTATCAGATAAATAGGTAGATGTCTAGATGGATCCTATTAACCTCATACAAAAATGAGATTAACAACCATGGTATGTAGAGAAGTTTAAAATATATTAGTTCTTAAAATATAATAATATGAACTAAGCTCACAAAAAAATATAACATGTCAGAGCATTAAACTTATCCTGCATTTAAAATCTAGTAATATGTCATCTCGCTTGTAAAGATTAGTTAATTATTCTATAATTATTAAATAACTATAAAATTAAAATAATAATTATAATATTACATAATTATAAAAGATAAATTATTTGTAATTAGTTAAAAGAAAATACCACATTTTAAAAAAATTGAGTCATCGTATTCAATATTAGTCTAAGTGAAATAGTAAATCCAAATGGACAAGCTCAACGTTGCATCATTCCAATGACTATTATATCTTGGTCAACTAATAAGCTAATAGAAAATCCCTGAAATAATAAATAAAAAATTCCTAATACTATTTATAGAATTATTTAGATAGTACTTTTCATTTATAATTAATAATAAATTATATAATATTTAATATGTAAGATATTTAAATAAAAAAAAAAACTTACATTTGGTACTAAATAATTAATTATGAAGGTGATTCTCACATTTGTATTAACATGTTGATTTTTATAGCTAGTTGAAAATTATAAATAAAATATTTTTAAAAATATTATAAAATTAAAATGGCTAAAATTAAATTTATTTAACATCATTAAAATACCTGCTAGGGCTATATTTCGATATCCTTCACTCAAGCTAAGTATAATATGTAAATCCCTTACTTCAATGATATTTCTTAGGGTGTACTTGGCTATGGGAGTATCAATATATTTGTCCTACTTCAGTAATGTTATATTAAATATTAGATCTTTAAATTATACTTTTGTTGTCATTACTGTGTCATCATAAAATGAAGCATAAATCTATATTATAAAAATTAAAATAGTAAAGTCATAAATTAAAAAAATTTATTATTTGGGTAAAAACAAAGATATTTGGATAATTATATATTACATATAATATTTATGATAAAATTAAACTTTTGAAAGAAATAACCTATAATATTCTACTATATCTTAAAAAAGCACAATGGTGACATGTCATTATAAGATTTTTCTTTCATAGCCAACCAAAGCTTTGACTTACCATTATTTTTAAATTCTTATAATCATCTATAAAATATAATAAAAATTATATTTCAAAAATCATAATATAACGTTATAAATAAATTCAATTTCAACATGTCTAATAGATGGCATTGCTGCTTGCTAAATGATAACTTACGACAATTCCTTGTAAAAATTGATAATCTTCTTAATATATTTTCTAAGATAAAAAATGATATATCAGTTAACGAACAAGCCCCGTTATATTTTTTAGAATTTCCTTTAAACTTTAAAAGTAAAAAAAAAATATAAATAGATATAGACATTGATTTTAACCGCTGCTACAAAATATTATAGTAACTTTCACTTTTTAATGATGAATTTAGCATTGGTTAAAATCATTGTCTATATCTATATATAGCGGTGGTTTTAAAACCACTGCTATACTACTGTGAAAATATTAACTTTTTTATAGTTATTCCTTTTATGATGGCACAATACTAATAGCAAAAGTATAATTTAAAGATTTAAAGATTCACTACTTGATAAAGAATTACTAAAGTTAAAAAAAGATATTGATACTCCTATAGCCAAGTATATTTAAGAAATATCATTGAAGTAAGAGATTTACTGATTGTACTTGACTCGAGTGAAGGGTGCCAAAATATAGCCTAAGCTAGCATTTTAAAATATGTAAATTTATTTAATTTTAGCCATTTTTATTTTATATTATTTTTAAAAATATTTGCTTATAAATTTTATCCAACTATAAAGATCTACATGTTAATTCAAATATGAAAATCGACTTCACAATTAATTGTATTGAACCAAATGTAAGTTTTTTATTTTATTTAAATATCTTGCATATTAAATATTGTATAATTTATTATTAATTATAAATAAAAATTACTATCTAAATAATTTTATAAATATTATTCAGAGTTTTTAATTTATTATTTTAAGAAATTTCTAGTGGCTTAATAGTTAAACAAGATGAAATAGCCATTGAAAGGATGCAACATGGAGCTGGACCATTTAGATTTACTATTTCACTTATACTAATAATGAATAGGATGACTTGATTTATTAAAATAGGGTATTTTCTCTTATTTAATCACAAATAATTTATCATTTATAATTATATAATATTATGATTTTTATTTTAATTTTTTATAGTTATCTATTTATAGTAGAATAATTAGCTTATCTTTATAAGAAAGATGATATATTACTAAATTTTAAATGCAAGGAAAGTTTAATGCTCGGATATATTATATTTCTTCATGAGTCTTGTTCATATTACTATCTTTTAAGAACTAATATATCTTTTGAACTTCTCTACAGAACATAGTTGTTGACCATATTTTTGTGTGTGGTCATTAGGACTCATCAAGACTTCTATTTATTGATCTGATTGTTGATAATCATCTAGGTGTCAATAATCTAGATTTCAATCAAGAATTTAATCTAGACATCAATCCATCCTCTAGTCAACTTCGATCCAGATTTCAAACCAGACTTCAAGTTAATTCTCATTCCAGACTTCAATTTATATCCCAATCCAGATCTTAATCTAGACTCAAATCTAGACTTTAATTCAATTATTGATTCAAACTTTAATTAACCTTCAATTAAGCTTCAATCCTATCTATCGGAGAAAAATAAATTGCCATGTAGATTTGATATTCTCATATTTTATAATTGAATATTATATTGAGAATAGAGTACTGTTTCAGGAGACTAACATAATATTCTACAATAGATTCAATGTCAAAATAAGATTTAAAAAAAAATATTTCTATAAATACAATCTAAAGAATAATATATCATCTCAATAGATAAATATGAAATTCTATTGAATGTATTTAAAATTAAAAATGGAGTTTTAAAAAATAGTCATTCTTTTAATCAGATGCTACAAGAAGAATATTATATCATCTTGATGGATGAATAAAATATTCTTCAAAACATCCAAAAATAAGAATGGGTTTTGTAAAATTCATCATTTCTAATATCAAATATAACAAGAAAAATATCATGTCATATGGGAAGATGATAATGACATTCTATAAGTATATTTAAAAGTAGAAATGAGTTTAAAAAGAAATTTGCATTCTGAGAGATTTTTTTCTTATTTTATAGAAATAAAATAAGATTTACTTTAATATGGAGAACTCAAAATCCTTTAAGGGTAAGCCCCTATAGTTAATTACATCCTAGGATAGGTGCTCCTAAGAAAACTCTCGATTAAAGCAGCAATTTCATATCCCTTGATGCTTGACTTCTATCCCAAATGATTAGAAAGATGGGGGATAGGACATGGTAAAGATAATGATGTGTAAAGGGGGTTATATCCTCACCTAAAAATTTAGAGTGATTAGGCTTAGCTTAAACCTAATTTAAGGGTTAAAACTAATTTAGGAAAACTCTTTTGGCAAAACTCTAGAAGGAGTTTAGGTTGCTATAATGGTTTGAGATGGGTTTAAGGGATTAAGTATTTCGAGCAATTTGACAACTTAGAAGACCATTTGACTATTCATTGACTGTTTGATGAGTCAATGAGTCAATAATTACTGAGGGGGTATGTAGGAAGGTTTGATGAGATGTCTTAGAGGGAGTTTGATGCTAGGAAATTAAAGTTTGAATGCATGGGTACATATAATGGGGGAGGGGTTTGACCAAGTAATAGTGAGTTGACTTGGTCAAAGTCATTATGATTTGACTCACTAGTTATTGAAATATGTTTGAGATATGAATTGAAATTTATTTGAGGCTTGATAAAATATGAAAAGTATGAGTAGATTGCATCGAACAGTTTGACTATATGTTGATGTAATTTGACCAATTTTGATAGTTTGACCAAACTAAGTTAAGTATGATTTTTCTCATGATGGGTTTAGAGAGATTCAAGGTATGTAATTGAATGGTCTTGAAGGTTTGAAAAGCTTGATTGGAGTGGATTTAATTATATACAATGAACTGAACCTATATTGATTAGCTCTAACAAGATATGGGTCTTATTGACCAAATCAACTGTTGACTAGGTCAGGGGCCAATCAGGTCCAAATCACAAAAAAGGATGGTCAAGGGGTTTTAATGAGGTTAAGAATGGATTTGAAGTTTGTTTGAATATAAACAGGCTTAATGGTTGATCTGGTCAACCATGATTGGCTTGGTCAACTAATTCAAATTAGGAGTTGGATTTGGGCTCAACAAGTTTGATTCGATCATTAAAAACTAATGGATATGGCCTCTTGGATAGAAGGGTCATTTCAGCGAAAATGATAATTTAGACCTTTAAGGGGCCATCTAGTTAACAAGGTTTAACTTGGTCAACCAGGTCAGACCATAGCCTGGGTTTGGGTCTAATAGGTTCAAAATGATATTTGGATTTAATGGAGGTGTTTCCATATAATGATAAAGTCATTTAGATTAAAATGACCATTTAAGCCCTTCATAATTTTATCAAAGTAGGTTAACTTGGTTAACTAAGCTTGACCAAGGTCTGGATTTGATTTTAATGCACTCTTAATGGTGTTTAGGATGCATTAAAGGATATTTTAGGGTTTGATCTGGTTGTGCCATATTGAAGTTTGAATGAAACTTGAATTTTATCCTCAAGGGGTAGTTTGGTCATTTGGCTCCCCTGGTCAACTGTGGGTCAACTTTGGTCCAACAAAATATAGATTAATGCTTAACATATTATATAAAGGCTATGGAGATTTTCAAATGACATTGGGAAGGTCTCAATGTCAAATTCTATAAAGTGGCATGTCTAGTGGCATAGACTGTAAATATTTGAAGATTTTACAGCATTTGGAATTCAATTCAATTTTTGGGACTAAAGATCTCATATTAGATTTAATTACCATAGGGACATGCAAAATCAATATGCGATTGATATATCATGAATTGGGAGCGATTTGATTGGATTTTAAAGTGATTGAAAAATCATTCAAAAATGGGTTTTAAGATAAGGGCCCTTAACCTTGGATTTTGGTTAAGAATTCTAGATTTGAACTAAATTTTGAATTTGATTAACTGAATTTGAATTATCTAAATTAATCATAATCACTTGAATGTTTATTATTGGTTGGATCAGATTGAAGCTTGATTGCAGACTAGATTGAAGGTTAATTGAAGTTTTAGATTGAAGTTTGAATCAATGATTGAATTAAAGTCTAGGTTAGAGTCCGGATTAAGGTATGGATTTTGATTTGAATTAAAGTCTAGATTGAGGATTGACTTGTCTAGATTTAAGTTTACTGGAAACTGGATTGAAGTCTAGATTGAATTCTATATAGAAATCAAGATGATTATCAACTATTAAATCAATATATAAAAGTCACGATAGGTCCTAGTAACCTCATACAAAAATGAGGTTAACAACCATATTATATAGAGAAGTTTAAAAGATATATTTATTCCTAAAAGATAGTAATATGAACTAGGCTCATGAAGAAGTATAACATGCCATAGCATTAAACTTGTCTTGCATTTAAAATTTGGTAAAATATCATCTAGCTTATAAAGATAAGTTAATTATTTGGTTATAAATAAATAACTACAAAAAATTGAAATAAAAATCATAATATTACATAATTATAAAAGATAAATTATTTATAATCAATTAAAAGAAAATACACCATTTTAATAAATTGAATCATCATATTCAATATTAGTACAAGTGAAATAGCAAATCTAAATGGACCAACTCCACATTACATTATTCCATTGTCTATTCCATCTTGGTCAACTAATAAGCCAACTAAAATTCTCTTAAATAATAAATAGAAATCTCCTAATAATATTTATAGAATTATTTTGATATTACTTTTTGTTTATAATTAATAATAAATTACATAATATTTTATATATAAGACATTTAAATAAAAGAAAAACTTATATTTGGTGCAATATAATTAACTATGATGCCGATTATCATATTTACATTAACATGAAGATCTTTATAGTTGGATAAAAATTATAAATAAATTACTTTTAAAAATATTATAAAATAAAAATGGCTAAAATTAAATTAATTTAACATTCATAAATTGCCTACCTGGGTTATATTTTGGTACCATTCATTCGAGCCAAGCATAATCAGTAAATCCCCTACTTCAAAGGTATTTCTTAAGGTGTACTTAGCTTTGAAACTATTAACATCTTTTTCTAATTTTAATAATACTATATCAAAAAGCAGATTTTTAAATTATACTTTTGCCATTAGTATTGTGCCATCATAAAATGTAGCATAAATTTATATTACAAAATTAAAATAATAAAGTCATAAATTAAAAAAAATTACTTGGAGAAAAAAAAAGATATTTGGATAAGTATATATTACATGTAATATTTATGATAAAATTGAACTTTTGAAAAATAGTAAAATATGATTTTTTTTACTTTAAATATTCTACTATATCTTAAAAAAATACAATGGTAATATGTCATTATAAATTTTTCTTTCACATCTAACCTGAGCGTTTACTTATCATTATTTTTGAATTCTTATGATCATCCATAAATAAAAGAAAAACTTATATTTGGTGCAATACAATTTACTATGAAGCCAATTATCATATTTACATTAACATTAAGATCTTTATAGTTTGATGAAAATTATAAATAAAATATTTTTAAAAATATTATAAAATAAAAATGGCCAAAATTAAATTAATTTAACATTTTTAAAATGCCTACTTGGGTTATATTTTGGTACCCTTCACTCGAGCCAATCATAATCAATAAATCTTCTACTTCAAAGGTATTTCTTAAGGTATACTTGGCTATGGAAGTATTAACATCTTTTTCTAACTTCAATAATGCTATATCAAATAGCATATTTTTAAATTATACTTTTGCCATTAGTATTGTGCCATCATAAAATGTAGCATAAATTTATGTTATAAAATTAAAATAATAAAGTCATAAACTAAAAAAAAACTACTTTGATAAAAATAAAGATATTTGGATAAGTATATATTACATGTAATATTTATGATAAAATTGAACTTTTGAAAAATAGTAAAATATGATTTTTTTTACTTTTAATATTCTACTATATCTTTAAAAAATATAATATTAATATGTCATTATAAGATTTTTCTTCCACAGCTAACCTGAGCTTTTACTTATCATTATTTTTGAATTCTTATGATCATCTATAAAATATAATAAATATTATATTTCCAATATCATAATATAAATTAAAAAATAAATTTATAAATAAATAATAAACATAAATAATTCAATTTCAAGATGTATAACTAATGGCATTACTGCTTACCAAATGATGTCTTATGATAATTATTTGCAAAAATTGGTAATCTTTTAAATATATTTCCTAAGATAAAATATGATATATTAGTTAATGAATAAGCCCCATCATATTTTTTAGAATTTTCTTTAAACTTAGAAAGTAAAAAAGGTAAAAATAGATATAGACGTTGGTTTCAGCCATTGCTAAATTAGCCGGCGGTTTGCAAAATGCTGCTACAAAATATTGTGGTAAGTTTAATTTTTTGATGATGAATTTAGCAGTGGTTAAAACCGCTATCTATATCTATATATAGTGATGATTTTAAAACTACTACTATACTACTACGAAAATATTAACTTTTTATAGTGATTCATTTTATGATGACACAGTACTGAAGATAAAAGTAAATTTAAAGATCCATAACTTGATATAGCATTACTAAAGTTTAAATAAGATGTTAACATAGCCAAGTACACCTGAAGAAATACTGTTGATGTATGGTATTTACTAATTGTGCTTCGCTCGAATAAAGGGTATCGAAATATAGCCCAAGCAAGCATTTTAAGGTATGTAAATTAATTTAAATTTAGCAATTTTTATTTTATAATATTTTTAAAAATATTTATTTTATAATTTTTATCTAGCTATAAAGATCTACATGTTAATACAAATATGACAATTGACTTCGTAATTAATTGCATTACATGAAATATAAGTTTTTATTTTATTTAAATATCTTGCTTATTAAATATTACATAATTTATTATTAATTATAAACAAAAATTACTATCTAAAAAATTTTATAATATTATTCATGATTTTTTATTTATTATTTCAGGAATTTCTAATGGCTTATTAATTGACCAAGATAGAATAGTCATTGAAATGATGCAACGTGGATTTGGTCCATTTTGATTTGTTATTTCACTTGTAGTATTACTGAATAGGATGAATCAATTTATTAAAATGGGGTTTTTATTACAAATAATATTTCTTTTATAATAGTGTAATATTATGATTTTTATTTAAATTTTTATAGTTATCTATTTACAGCATAATAATTAGCCTATTTTTACAAGCGAGATGGCATATTACCAGATTTTAAATGTAAGGCAAGTTTAATACTCAGACATGTTATATTTGTTCATAAGCCTAATTCATATTGTTATCTTTTAGAACTAATACATCTTTTGAACTTCTCTATAGAACATAATTATTGATCTTATTTTTATGTGAGGTCATTAGGACTCATCTAGACTTTTACATGTTGATTTGATGATTAAAAATCATCTAGGTGTTAATCATTTACATTTCAATCTAGAATTCAATCTACACTTCAATCTAGCCTCTAGTCAACTTCGATGTAGACTTTAAATAAGACTTCAAGTCAATATTAATCCACACTTAATTCAAATCCCAATCTAGACCTTAATCCAGACACCAATCTATACTTCAATTCAATTATTGATTCAAACTTCAACCCAAAACTTTGATTAACCTTCAATTAAGCTTTAATGTTATATGTCAGAGAAAAATAAATTGCCATATAGATTTGATGTTCTCATAATTTATAATTGAATACTATATTGAGAATAGAGTACTATCTCGGGATACTCAGACAATATTCTATAAAAGATTCAATGTCAAAATAAGGTTTTAGAAAATAATATTTCTGTAAATACAATCCAAAGAATAATATATTATCTCAAAAGATGAATATAAAATTCTATATAATGTGTTTAAAAATAGAGATGGAGTTTTAAAAATCTAGTCATTCTTTTAATTAGATACAACAAGAAGAATATTATATCATCTTAACGGATAAATATAATATTCTTTAAAACATCCAAAAATAAGAACGGGTTTTATAAAATTCATCATTTCTAATATCAAGTATAACGAGAAAAATATCATGTCATATGTGAAGATGATAATGACATTCTACAAGTATATTTAAAAGTAGAAATGAGTTTGAAAAAAATCTGCATTCGAAAGATTTTTTTTTTTAATTTTATAGAAATAAAAGAATATTTATTTTAATCTAAATTTTGTAAATCCCTATGAGGGCAAGACCCTATAGTTAATTAAATCCTAGGATGGGTGCTCCTAGGAAAACTTTCGATTAAAGCAACAATTTCATACCATTTGGCTTGTTCCCTTGATGCTTGCCATTTGTCCCAAATGATTAGAAAGGCAGTGGATATGACATGGCAAAGATAATGATGTGTAAATGGGCTTTTGTCCTCAAATGAGTATTTGGGATGATTAGGCTTATAGTAGACCTAATATAAGGGTTAGAACTAGTTTAATAAAACTCCAGAAGGAGTTAAGGCTGCTGGAATGGTTTGAAATGGAAGGGATTAAGTATTTGGAGCATTTTGACCATTTAGAAGACCATTTAACTATTCATTGACTGTTTGAACTGTCAATGAGTCAATAATTGCTGAGGTGGCATGTAGGAAGGTTTGACGAGATGTCTTAGAGGGAGTTTGATGCTAGGAAATTAAAGTTTGAATGTATTGGTACATATGAATGGGGTGTTTGGCTAAGTAATAGTGAGTTGACTTAATCAAACACATTATGATTTGACTCACCAATGATTGAAACATGTTGGATATATTAATTGAAATTTATTTGCGGCTTGATAAAATATAGAAAGTATGAGTTGATTACATGGAACCGTTTGACTATATATTGACCTAATTTGACTAACTTTGATAGTTTGACCAAATTAAGTCAAGTATAATTTGCATCATGATGGGTTTGGAGAGATTCAAGGTATGCAATTGAATGATCTTGAAGGTTTGAAAAGCTTGGTTGGAGTGGATTTAACTATATTTAGTGAACTGATCCTATATTGACTAGATCTAATTAAACATGAGTCTGGTTGACCTAGTCAACTGTTGATTTGGTTTGGGGACCAATCAAATCGAAATTGCCAAAAAGTATGGTCAAGGGGTTTTGATGAGGTCCATAATGGATTTGAAGTTTGATTGAGTCTAAACTGGCTTAAAGGTTAATCTGGTCAACCATGGTTGACTTGGTCAACGAAGTTAAATTAGAAGTGGGGTTTGGGCTCAATAAGTTTGATTTGATCATTAAAAACTAATGGATGTGGTCTCATGGACTAAAAGGGTCATTTCAGTAAAAATGACCATTTAAATTTTAAAGGGGCCATTTAGTTAACAAGGGTTGACTTGGTCAACTAGCTCAGACCAAGGCTTGGGTTTGGGTCCAATAGGTTCAAAATGATATTTTGGATCTAATGGAGGTGGTTCCATGCAATGATGAAGCCATGTGGATTGAAATGACCATTTAAGCCCTTAATAATTTGGTTAAAATAGGTTGAGGTTAACCAAGCTTGACCAAGGTCTAGATTTGAATCTAAAGCACTCCTAATGGTGCTTTTTTTTTTGGAAACCCTCAAAGGGGCCTATGTGTTGATTAAGAAAAAAGAGTACATAGTCCATAAAGTGACCTGAACCTCACTACTACTCAAAAGAGCTATAAAAATAAATAAATAGAAAACTTAAGAGCTCAAGTTCCCTACTATTAAAAAATATAGAAACACCTAAGTACATTCTACGGTGCTCAAGAGAGAGCACCCAAAAAAAGCAAAATAAAAATCACTAAAATGCTCCATGCTACCATTCCAAGTGCCACCCTTATAATCATCAGCACAAAATAAATCCTAAAAAAACAAGCTGATAGGCAAAATAGACATAGCAGAAATATATCCCAAGAATGATGTGATGATATTCCAAGCATTTAATCACAAAACCAATAGTTTAATATAGAAATAAAACACTAGGAACCAAACTAACCACATAAAACATCTTTACAGTAACCTCTTTAAACAAGAACAGATGCACAAAAAATAACTGACAAATGAAGACATAGCCAACACAGTCCAGTTGCTTAAATCTACCAAACCAATTCTCTATAATCAACCGACAAGTGTACAACCAAGATAAGGCATCATTGCTTCGAATGCTTAACACAAAAAGAATGACCACGCCATATAAAATGATAGTCAGAGACCACAGAATAACCCAAACTAGCCAAAATAATAAACCAAAATAGTAAAGAAAAGTGCAGCAATAACTGGCAGAAAGACACCCACCCAAATGCCAACCAAGGGTAATACTAGCCCCCTTTAAAAAAGAATTAAACAACCTCAAAGAAGGGAAACTACCCAGGAAGATGCAACCACAACCAGCAAAACTGCAGCACCCCAGCCAGCACCTCTCCAAGTTGTTACAAATTTGGATTCAAAAAGTATAGTTTTGATGATGACAAACATGTTTGTATTCTATTTTGCTTGGCTAACCCATTTCAGGTACAAAAGATCAAAATCAATTAAAGCCAACTCAAGATCAGGTCCAAGTGTGTCTAAATGTAATGTTTTCCCTTTCCTGAGTCAAATATAATGTAACTGATCTCCTAGCTAAGTAACCTTGCACACACACACTCAGGGGGAGAGTTTAGTGAATTAGAGTTTCTATTCAATTTTTGTTCTGATCGTCTCGGATGATATCCACATCGTCCAGGATGATCTAGTGAAAATAAAAACCCTAATTAGGGCGACCAAGTTAAGTCTGTCTGATTAAGCATATCATCTCGGATGATCCATTGATCGTACGAGATGATAGGCCCAAATAAGAAATTCTCAGCCGCTAGATCAAGTTAGGCAAGTTTTATTTTTAGAGATTTGATCTGATCGTCTCAGATGATACGTGTATCATCCTAGACGATCCATTATAATCATGCCCAAAATAGACTGGTGATTAAGAAAAGTAATTAAGGTCTGATTGATTCAATCATATTGTCCCGGACAATCGCATGATCGTACTGGACGATGTGTTAAAAATCCTGACCGTCCAGTGCCTTTCACCTGTACGTCCAGAGCTGTGTGCAGGACAATAATCCTAATTTTGAACTAATCATACGGGACGATATCCATATCGTCCCGGACGATCAAGTCATTTTGAAATTGTCCTGCATGTTTCACTTGTACGTCTAGAGCGGTGCTCATGATGATTTTGGCACTTTTTGAACTAATCGTATAGGACGATAGGCGTATCATCCTGGATGATCAAGTCATTTTGAGATCGTCCAGCACAAGTTCCTCTGGATGCCCATAGCAAACTTCTAGATGAAATTCTTGATTTACACTAATCATCCCAGATGATCGCAGAATCGTACGGGATGATTTGAACAACTTTTTTCTACTAATCATCCAGAAGAGCAAGATCGTCCAGGCTGAAATATGTGATTTTGAACTGATTATGCAGGATGATCTAGCGATCGACCTATATGATATTGGCCGACCAGTTGAGATTTCGGTCAAATTTTTGAGCCCTCCTATAAAAGATCTTTTTCTTCCAACAAGAAAAATCTTTTACCACTTTCCTTTCAAGAGAAACCTTAAGAGAGAGAGCTTGGGAGAGAGAGAGAGAGGATCTTGTGAGGGGGAGTTTGTGAGGGATTCATAAAGGTTGCTCCAAGTAAGGATCAGAGTAATCTTCTCTGTTTGTTGTCTCTTCTCGTGTCGGTGTTTTCTGTGGGAGGATCATTTGTAAGAAGATCCGGGTTCTCTGCCTACTTCAGGAGGAAGTGAAAGGAGTTCAGGTTCTCTGCCTGCTTTAGGAGGACGTGAAAGGAGTCCTGGTTCTCTTCCTGCTACAGGAGGAAGTGAAAGAAGTTCAGGTTCTCTGCCTCACCGGGTTGGTGGAAAAGAGTTTTGTACAGGCTTCTCCTCCTTGATGTGGGAACAGAAGGAGAGTCACTTTTGTGTTAGTGCAATACCCGGAGGGGAGACTCCGGGGAGTGGACGAAGGTCAAGTTAACCGAACCACTATAAAATCTGGTGTGTTCTTTCTGATTATTTTTTGCACTTTACTTTTCTGTTATTATCTGCTTGGGTTAAATCTGTGGTTGATCTTTTCGTTTCTGTGTTTACTTATTTTCGCTGCAAATTATCGAAAAGATTTTTCCTGTTGCTCATAAATTTTTTAAATAACCAATTCACCCCCCTCTTGGTTAGCCTCGGGACTAGTTCATCAGGGCATAACATCCCTATCAAACTTTCAAGTGGTATCAGAGCAGGATTCGTAAAATCTAATTTTGAAAAACTTTTGAATTTGATCAATGACTAACTTTGGTAATCATAATACTGTTGAAGGTTATTCAATTACATGACCTCCATTGTTTGATAACATATCTTTTAATTTTTGGAAAACTCGCATGTTCACTTTTCTTCAATCTATAGATTATCGCATGTGGATGCTTGTTAAGGATGGCTATGAACCACCTTTTAGAATGGTTAACAATGTTAAAATTGAACTACTTTTCACTGATTGGACTTTTGATGATCATGACCTAGCCCAACTGAATGCCAAATGTTTGAACTATTTTTTCTGTGCCTTAAAATTTGAGGATTACATGCGTGTTTCTACTTGTACAACTGAAGTCAAACAGTCTAGGTTAAATATATTGCTTCATGACAACAAACTTTTTTGTATGAAACTTACTGAATCTATTTCTGAAATGTATACAAGGTTCACTCAAATTATAACTTCTTTGCATGCTTTAGGAAGAGAACTTATAAACTATAAAAAAGTGAACAAGATTTTGAGATATTTTCCTTCTTCGTTTGATGCTAAGATAACTGCAATTACTGAATCAAAAAATTTGAACAATTATTCTATTGACACCTTACTTGGGTCACTCATTGCTTATGAGCAAGGGGTGAACCAAAGACAGCTTGATGCAGGTGAGAAGAAAAAGGAGAAAACTATGACGCTGAAGGCCAACGATACTGACACTGATTCTTCCGGGTCTGATAGCGATGATGTTGCCTTAATCACTATGAAATTCAAAAGCTTTCTAAGAAAGAAACATAAGAACTTTCAGAAGTGGAACAAGGGTAAGTCCAGTAAAAATTTTAAAGGCTCATCTAATACTGTTTGTTTTGAATGCAAGAAGCCTGGACACATTAATGCTGATTATCCTACACTTAAAGCTCACCTAAGAAAGGAAAAGGGTGAGGAGAAACCCAAATTCAGGAAGGACAAGAAGAAGATTTAAAAGGCATTCTGGGTAAATTCTATATTCGACTCCTCTGAGACTGAAGCTGAAGAAGAGGAAACCAACTTGTGTCTGATGGCTGATGATCATCCTGGTCAGTCTGACCAGAAAGAGGTATGAAAGCTTACTTATAATTAATTATTTAAAGTGTCTGAAAGAATTCACGAATCTTATATAAAACTTAAGAAATTGCATGATAGTCTGAAATTGGATTTCTTAACCTTGCAAAAAGAGCACTATTTTGTAGTTAAAGATCATTCCACACTTGATAACAATCACATGTCTTTACTTGAATTTGATGAGCTGAACAAAAAGCATTCTGATTTAATTATTGAACATGATTTACTGAAAACCTCGCATGTTGATTTAGAAAAAGCTTTTAAAGAATTAGACAATCTGGCATGTGAAGTGGAGAGTAGTAAGGGTGCATTAAAATTTGAAATTACAAGTTTGAAGAAAGAAAATAAATTTCTAAAAGTTAAAATTAGTGTTTTGAGAAAAATGAAACACCTCTTACTTTTGCACGTTTTTATGCACATCCACCTTTTGACGAATCTGTTTCAAAATCATCAAAGTATGTTTCATTCAAACCTAGGAAGAGGCACTATCACCCATGTAGATTAGTTAATCCTTTTCCTGGTGTAGATATTTTTCTTGTGGCATGTTAGAACACATCTCCCACACCTGCACTGTTCACTGTACTACACATTAGGTGTGGAGGCCCAAATTGCCTGTTTCACAGCACAGCACACATGTATTGCATTCTTCTTTTCATAAGAAGGAACCCAAACTTGTTTGGGTTCCTAGATCTGACGTTTGATGATTTTGTAGGTGTACTCTCACACAAGTTCTCATGAGAGCATGTGGTACCTGGACAGCGGATGTTCAAGAAATATGACTAGAGATGCAAATCAGTTCATTTCACTGGAGGCAAGGGTTAGAGGCAAGGTTACACTTGGAGACAACACCACTAAGAGGGTGATAGGTTCAGGTATAATTAGTGATTCAAAGAACTTTATGATTGATAATGTTCTGCTTGTAGATGGATTGAAACACAGCCTACTGAGCATCAGTCAACTCTGTGACAAAGGATATAACATCAAATTCCTGCCAACTTGCTGCATTTTAAGCTTAAATGAAAAAATTATTTTGTAGGGACAAAGGATCAACAATGTCTACATGTTTGATGTAAGTTGCTTTAAAGCTAATATTTCAATTTGCTTAAAAATTGCTGCTGATGAGTCTTGGTTGTGACACAAGTGATTATTTCATGCCAGTATAAAAACCCTTAGGAGAGTCCCCAAGCTTAAGTTCACTAAGGACCACCTGTTTGTTGCCTGTCAATTAGGGAAGCAAGTCCATTCCTCCTTTCACTTTGTTAAGGACATTAGCACCTCTAGACCTTTAGAAGTCCTTCACATGGATCTCTTTGGACCTATTAGCTCTGCCAGCTTAGGGGGAAAAGTCTATGGTTTTTTTATTGTTGATGATTACTCGAGGTTCACTTGGATTAAATTTCTGTCACATAAATTTGAGTCATTTAATAAATTTAAGTCCTTCTCCACTTGGATTTAGAGGAAGTTAGGTTGTGAGATCTTGACTATTCATAGTGATCATGGTGGAGAGTTTGAAAATATAAAGTTTGGAACTTTTTGTGAGGATTAAAAGATTAGTCATAATTTTTCAGCTCCTAGGACCCCTCAGTAGAACAGGGTAGCTAAAAGGAAGAACAAGACCTTAGTGGAAGTCGCTAGAGCCATACTTGCTGAGTATTCACTTCCAAAATACTTTTGGGCTGAAGCTGTGAACACTACTTGTTATGTGCTGAATAGGGTGAATGTTAGATCCAATCTGAACAAGATACCTTATGAGATCATTAGGGTAGAACTTCAAACCTATCTCAGCTCCATGTCTTTGGGTGTAAGGTTTTCATTCTGAACAACAGGAAATTATCCTTAGGATAATTTGACCCCAAATTTGATGAAGGAGTGTTCTTAGGCTATTCTAGTGTGGGGAAATCCTTTAGGGTGTTTAATAAGAGGACTTTGATGGTGGAAGAGATAACTAATGTGGTGTTTGATGAATCTGATCCTAAGGAGACTAGAGTTGAGGAAGAAGAAGAGGTAGGAGAGATTACCCAAGGGGTTAAAAATGTAAATCTGGAGGAAAGGGTAGAACCTCAAAACACTTTGCCTAGAGATTGGAGATATTCTTCGAGTCATCCTAAAAAACTGATCCTAGGAGACCCTTCTGAAGGTGTTAAGACTAGGCATAGACTCAGGAAGGAAGTAAACCATTCTGCCTTTATCTCAATGACTGAACCCACCAACATCAATCAAGCCCTCTCTGATGAATTTTGGATCTTAGCTATGTAGGAGGAATTGAATTAATTTGTAAGAAATAATGTTTAGGAGTTAGTAGAAAGACCTAGGAATCAAAGTATAGTATGAACCAAGTGGGTCTTTAGGAATAAGATGAATGATTCTGGTGTAGTGGTTAGGAATAAGGCAATATTATTGGCTAAGGGGTACAATCAATTTGAAGGGATTAATTTTGAGGAGACCTTTGCCCCTATAGCTAGATTGGAAGCCATTAGGGCGCTACTAGCCTTTGCCTATTATAAAGGTTTTAAGCTATTTCAAATGCATGTCAAGAGTACTTTTTTAAATGGGGTAATTAAAGAGGATATTTTTGTAGAACAACCACCAGGTTTTGAGAGTTCTCAATATCCAAATCTTATTTATAAATTAAAAAAGGCCTTATATGAATTGAAATAGGCACCCATATCTTGGTACAAGAGGCTTAGCACATTCCTATTAGAAAGAGAGTTTGTTAAGGGGAGCGTAGACACCACCCTTTTTCTGAGGAGAGTAAGGGATGATTTACTCATTGTCCAGATCTATGTTGATGATATAAACTTTAGATCTTCTGATAAATAATTATGTGATGAGTTTTCTAAAATAATGAGTAAGGAGTTTGAGATGAGTATGATGGGAGAATTGTTCTTCTTTTAGGGGTTTAGCATAATGAAAATAGATGATGGAACATTTCTCAATCAATCTAAATACACTAAGGATATTTTGAAGAAATATAAAATGGATAAAGCCAAGCCAATCATCACTCCCATGACCTCTATTCAGTTAGATAAGGATTTAAGTGAAAAATCTGTTGATCAGATGAAGTATAGAGGAATAATTAGATCACTGCTTTACCTGACTGCTAGCCGACCTGATATTATGTTTAGTGTTTATCTTTGTACTAGGTTTCAAGTTGATCCTAAAGAGTCCCACCTGACTGCTGTTAAGAGAATTCTTAGATATCTTTTAGGAACCCCAAACTTAGGAATCTGGTACCCTAGGCATAGCACCTCTTTTAAGATTATTGGATATTCTAATTCTGACTTTGTAGGGTGTAGGGTGGATAGAAAGAGCACTTCTGGAACTTATCAATTTATAGGACAGTCTTTAGTTTCCTGGTCTAGTAGAAAATAAAACTTAGTTGTACTTTCCACTGCTGAAGCTGAGTACATTGCCTTAGGAAGTTATGTGGCCCAAGTTCTTTGGTAGAAGCAACAAGTCTTGGATTTAGGATTACCTGTGGCCATAATTTTTATTCTGTGTGATAATACTAGTGTCATCTGTATTTCTAAGAATCCAATCCTATATTCTAGAACCCAACACATTGATATAAGGCATCACTTCATTAGGGACCATGTTATAAAAGGGGACATTGAGCTACATCATGTAGCAACTGAAAATCAGCTGGCTGACATATTTACTAAACCACTGGCCTTTGACTCATTCAGCATTTTGAGAACCAGATTAGGTGTGATTATCATAAATGCTTGATTCTGATGACTACTAATTTCTGATTTGTTTGTTTTTCATTCTATTTCTGTTAGTTAGTTGTTTGATTTGATTATCTATTTTCTGTTATTTTTATTTTTCTGCTGATTTCTATTTTAGCCTTATTGTTAGTTTGATTTGAGTATTTATTTTGATGTGATTTTCTACTTATTTTTATTTACTGTTTCATCTCTTTCAAAATCTGATCACTGCTCACTACTGCTGATAAACGGGATTTTTGACTGAGAGTTTTGCCTTATTTTAATTTGGAAGCTGGTAAGCAGTGATTGATTCCACTGGATCTATTAAAGGGAAGAAATATTGATGATTATTTCTCTTCCTCTAACTCCTTTAATGGTGTATTATTTCTTTTAGATAAAAATTTTCTTCAAAATTAAAAAGTTGGTGTTTTAAAATAGAGATCTATTTTATCTTCCTACAGTAATCTACCTTATATAAATAGTATTTTTAAAGTTTTGAGTCATTATTATAATTTTCTGAACCAGGTGATTGCACTTATCATATGATGTATGGTTTTTGCTTTATGAATTACTCTTCCTTGTTATAGAGAGTGAGCTTTATCGTCTCTTATGTCTGGAAGGTAATTTCACAGCTGAGATTCTTCAATGATTTTGAAAGAGAGAAAGCTTACAAAAGATGTGCAAAGAGCGTCAAAAAAAAAGAGGCGCAAAATTAGCCCAAACTGAAAAGATATGTAATGTCGCCAAAAATTAAAAAGATACATAAAGTGTATCAAAATTAAAAAGATGCACAAAGCGCTAAACAAATTGAAAAAGAGGCACAAAATGAGCCCACAAAGAAATAGGCTTTCTTCCCTTTCAGATCTTTAAATATCTTAGAAAAATTCATGCACCACATAATATTTTTAAATGCTTGAGATGAAAATCATGATTTCTAATTTATTACTTTGTAATATTATTATATCAGATATTTTTCTGGAATGAGGCTTGAAAGGATCTCTTTTTGAATCTAATTTCTTTCTTTTGAATTGGATTTTTGTTTTGAAAGAAATTTTCATCTATAAGGTGTACGAGGTGGGAGTTATAAAAGTCGATTTTCTAACTTTTTTGGATTTCAGTGCTGTCGATCGTCTTCTTATTGGTTTTTGGATTCAAAATTAAGGGAAAATTCTGATTTACTGGAGCAGATCGATTCAAAAAAAAAATATCATTATTTTTTGTGTGTTTTGGTATTTCTTGTTTCTAGTTTTATTTACTCTGCTTTTATTTTTCATTTTATTGTCTGTGTTTTTGGGATCCCTGATCTTTCCTCTCCATCCTTCACAGCTACTTTTAGCAACCATCTCCTCCTCCTTCTGATCTGGATCAGCCTCCATTTTAGTTTTGTGTTTTATGCTATTTTCTATTTGTATTGTTGTGTCTGTTCCTCCTCCTTTCTGTGATGTCAAAAGGGGGAGTTAGTTGAGTGACTAGTAGTTTTTATTTCATGTATTGCTCTTGTTTTGTAGTTATTTATTTTATTTGTAGTTGTTTCCCTGTATTGTTCTAGTTGTTCAGTGAAATTTGAAATGATACTTATTTTTCGTATGTGCGTTGGTTAACTCCTGATTATTTTATTTTAAACTACTGCATCAATGTTTGCCATCATCAAAATGGGGGAAATTATTGCAAATCTAGATTCAAAAAGTATAGTTTTGATGATGACAAATATGTTTGTATTCTATTTTTCTTGGCTAACCCATTTCAAGTACAAAAGATCAAAAACAACTCAAGCCAACTCAAGTTTGGGTCCAAGTGTGTCTAAATGTAATGTTTTCCCTTTCTTGAGTCAAATGTAATGTAATTGATCTCCCAGCTAAGTAACCTTACACACATACACTCAAGGGGAGAGTTTAGTGAATTAGAGTTTATGTTCAATTTTTGTTCTAATAGTCCCGGACAATATCCACGTCGTCCTGAACGCTCCAATGAAAATAGAAACCCTAATTAGGGTGACCAAATTAATTCTGTCTGATTAAGCATATCATCCTGGACGATCCATTGATCATACGGGACGATAGGCTTAAATCAAAAATTCTCAGTCGCCAGATCAAGTTAGGTAAGTTTTATTTTAGAGATTTGATCTGATCGTCCCGGACAATACGTGTACCGTCCTAGATGATCCATTACAATCATGCCTAAAATAGTCTGGTGGTTATGAAAAGTAATTAAGGTCTGATTGATTCGATCATATCGACCCGGACGATCACAGGATCATACGGGATGATGTGTTAAAAATCCTAACCGTGCAGTGCCTTTCACCTGTACGTCCAGAGCTATGTGCAGGATAATAATCCTGATTTTGAACTAATCGTATGGGACGATATCCATATCATCCCAGACAATCAAGTCATTTTTAAATCATCCTGCATGTTTCACCGATACGTCCAGAGCAGTGCACTGGAAGATTTTGGCACTTTTTGAACTAATCATACAGGACAGTAGGCGTATCGTCCTAGACGATCAAGTCATTTTGAGATCGTCCAGTACAAGTTCCTCTGGATGACCAGAGCGGTCTTCTTGATGAAATTCCTGATTTATACTAATCATCCCGGATGATCGCAGAATCGTACAGGACGATCTGAATAACTTTTTTCTACTAATCGTCCAAAAGAGCCAGATCATCTAGGCTGAAATAGGTGATTTTGAACTGATCGTACAGGATGATCACTGTCCTGGACAATATTGGCAGACCAGTTGAGATTTAGGGTAAATTTTGAGCCCTTCTATAAAAGATCTTTTTCTTCTAACAAGAAAAATCTTTTGCCACTTTCCTTTCTAAAGAAACCTTGAGAGAGAGAGCTTGGGGGAGAGAGATAGAGGATCTTGTGAGGGGGAGTTTGTGAGGGATTCACAAAGGTTGCTCCAAGAAAGGATCAGTCCTCTCCATTCATCATCTCTCATCGTGTCGGTATTTTTTGTGGGAGGATCATTCACAAGAAGATCTGGGTTCTCTGCCCGCTTCAGGAGGAAGCGAAAGGAGTTCAGGTTCTCTGCCTCACCGAGTTGGTGGAAAGGAGTTTTGTACAGGCTTCTCCGCCTTACTATGGGAGTAGAAGGAGAGTCACTTTTGTGTTAGTGCATACCCAGAGGGGAGGCTCCAGGGAGTGGACGTAGGCCAAGTTGACCGAACCACTATAAAATCTAGTGTGTTCTTTGTAATTATTTTCAGCACTTTACTTTTCTGTTATTATTTGCTTGGGTAAAATATGTGGTTGATCTTTTTATTTGTGTTTACTTATTTTCGCTACAAATTATCGAAAAGATTTTTCCTGTTGCTCACGAATTTTTTAAATAACCAATTCACCCCCCCCCCCCCTCTTGGTTAGCCTCGGGACTAGTTCAACAGGGCTTAACATCCCTATCGAACTTTCACAAGTGACCAAGGCTAACATAGATCCAGTAAAAACACTCCAGCAATGGCCCCACCAGGCACCTAGGGAGCAAGGCCAAAAGCTAGATATCACACCAGAAAAACCATGACTAGACTAGACAACATCAAAATGAAAGGGAGACACAACATCTTGAACCAGGTAGGGGAAATTAATACCAGTCCAAGGGCCAATAAGCCACCACCCAAAAAAATAGTAGAGGGCCTAACAAGCCCCCCCACAACCAAACACCAAGATCAGAGAAAAATAGGGCATTCAGGGAGAAACCACATGAACCTGAGAGCCATAACAACATGCCAACCAGAGAAAAAACTACAGAAAATACCATAACCATAAGAAATACAGCCTTAAAATAGATAAAAAAATATCTCCATGCGCCAAGGGACACCAATCCACAAACCTGCCAAATAAAAACCTTAAATTCTAACATAGAGTAAACCAATAACATCTAATCTTAAGAGGCCTATCAGCGCCATAGGAAGGTTGGAACCAACCAAATCAGAAAAATAATCCAAACCACACCCCTATATGGCAAGCCAAGTAGCATAAGCATTACCCTTGCAAATGTGATAAAAAGAATAATTCATAAAAATCAACAGATTCTTAATCTCCCTCACCAGATAAAACAGATCAGAATTACACACACTATCATCAATAAAATTTAAAAATTGAAAATTATAGTCAAAATTAACCTCAATACCAATATTAGTTAAGTTAATAGAAATACATAACCTTAAACCATAGAGAATAGCCGAGGTGACAGCATAGCTCACATCACTATTTTGTAACGGACCAGCCAAGGCCATAATAAGACTACCATTACTATCTCTAATAAACCCACCACAACCCGAGTAATCCATGCCAGCAACATCCACATTAAGTTTATAGATTTTCTTTTTTTTTTTTTTCGGGGTGGGGGGGTGACCCAATAAATAAATCTAGGTTCATTGGCAATATGAACACCCTTCCAATTAAGACCTAAAGCATAAACAATAAAAGGGTAATTTTTAAAATTCTTGATAGTAAGCAGCTTAATAGAGTAAAGAGCCAACACCTTATCTTTCACATTTTGGATAATCCTATGATGGTTCATACCAACGCCATTAAAAATAAAGTTGTTCCTCTCCAACCATAAGTACCATAAAATGAGAGAAGGAATAACATTTCTGATGTGCCCTTTAGTTTTAATAAACCAAGCATTAAGCATAGCATTAATAGATAGATGAGCTTTAAAAAAATTTAATTGAAATAAGTCATCAAAATAAGCCAAAGTTTTAACGGCCAAAGGACTAGAAATAAATACATGATGCATATTCTCGAAATGGTAACAACATTGGCACTTGGAAGGCAAAATAAAACCTCTTTTGATGAGATTGTCATCCATAAGAATGAATTTATGTAATATTCTCCAGACAAAAAAAGCCAAAGTGGAAGGAATACTTTTATGCCAAATCATACAAAAAATATTAGTAGCATCCTTCCTAGATCTAAAAGCATGCCAAGCATTTTTTAATCTAAAACCACCATATTTAGACAAATCACATAAAATAAAATCATTAGAGTCCGTATTGATAGGTAGGTTCAGAATTTGGTGAATAATAAAGTTAGGAATAACATTAGCAAGTTTCTCATAGTCCCAACAATTATCAGTAATGATAGAATTCACCTTAGTAGCTCAAATGGAAGAAGAGTTAGTTATAGAATCAATATACTATTTACCCAACCATCAATATTGCCAAAAGTAAATGTTACCTTCACTAAGCCTCTAAGAAATGAAAGGCTCAACAACCCATTTAACCTTGCAAAGTCTCTGCCATACTTTAGAATTACCTTGGTTAAAATAACAAGTGGTCTGGTGCTTACTCTTACAGCCCAAGCCACATTCAGCCAAAACACCACAATATTTTTTCCAAGCAGACCAGATAATTTTTGAATTGTTACTAGCTCCCACAAAGAAATCCAACATAGCAGAATAGAGATCATTACTAATAATATGCCACAATTTTTGAATAAATTGAGTGGTGAAACCATCTGGCCCAACCATAGAATCACCATTCATGCCATGAATAATCTCTTGAACTTCCTCTAAAGATGGAGGTTTAGAAAGAAATTCATTATCCTCTTGAGATATAAGGTTAGGAATAAAAGAAGGATTCTCAATATGACCAGGACTAAAATCTTTATTGAGATGATTTTGAAAATGCTGAACCACTAAATTAGCAATCTCTAAACTATCTTTAGTCACAGACCCATCCTCCCAATGAATTTTATTAATACAATTTTGGCCCGTTTCCTCTTAACCAAGGCATGAAAATATTTGGTATTATCATCCCCTTTAACAAGATATTTAGTAACAGTTTTTTGTTTCCAAAAAGCCTCCTCCTGTGCTTGTAATTTAAAACGACAATCTTCAGCATCCCTCAGTAAAATGAAGCTAGCATCAGAAGGATTAACTTGACAAGTAGATTCAAAAGTGTTCACTTGCTGCTTAGCTTTCAAAATATTAGTAAAAATATTTTTAAAAACATTATGATTCTACTAATTTAAAAGTTGCTTAAGTCTTTTCAGCTTAAACCAAAGTCTCTTCATGCTAAAGATAGAATTATCGTGATGTAACGGAGCTTGCAAATTATCCTGAACCACATCCAAAAAAGAATCACGAAGCAACCACATCTTTGAAATATGAATTGAGTAGAAGAATTAATTTGCCTAGTCATAAGGCTAATTAACAAGGGGGAATGGTCAGAGAGGGTCCTGCTAAGATGCTCAATAGTAATAGAGTTAAAAGAGTTAAGCCAAAAGTCATTGAACAACACCTGGTCCAACCGTTGCCATAAGTGACCCCGATTCCAAGTGAATTTGTTACCAGAGAAACTAATATCAATTAAATTATAGTCCATAATCATGTTATTAAAATCCTCCGTAGACCTGTAGGTAGAAATAGTGTTAAAGTCACCACCAACAAGCCAGGGTAAATTACAAATACTATGAAAGTTAATGAGTTGATCCCATAATAATTTCCTAGTATACCGAGAAGAAGCAGCATAAACAAAAGAAACATAACAATGAAAATTTAAAACTTCCATAATATAATGCATTACTTGAGTAAAATCACCAATAAGATCAATCCTAACAGGATCCTTCCATAAAACCCAAATCTTATTAGCCACATTCAAAATAGCATACTTAAATCCCAAAGAATGAGATGTATTAACCAACTTAGCAGAAGAAATAAAAGGTTCAAGCAAAATAAGAATAGAAACATTATAAACACGACATAAGTTCTTGACTCTTAACCTAGAGGAAGGACATCCAATGCCCCTAACATTCCAAATAAGGGAATTAAACATAAAAATAGAATTAATGAGAAGTATGCAAACAGGTGGTTCTAGGTGATTGTAAAATGATGTTCTTATTCTTCCTACCATTCATACTATGAAACTTAATATAACTAGTATCATTATAATTTTTAGCAAAACATTTATCCATAATATCCATATTCTCAGTATTAGTAAAAGCATCAGTATGATATTCAGAGTTTAAGAGAAGCTTACTATCATCGTTCAAAACTTCTTGCCTAACCTCCTGCAGTAATTCAGCCTCCTCAAGAACAATAGTTTTACTTCTTAAATTGCTACCACCATTACCTTCAACCAAATAAATTTGGCCTTCCTCCTGAACAAGAATAATATATTGATTAGGCACCATATTAGAGCAATTAATATTCAATATCATAAAATCTATATCAGGCAAATGTTTGTTAGTAACATAATGAGTAATAGATGAAGATGAAGCAATATTTTGATTAATAGTAATAGCCAACATTTGCTCATCCTCATTTTGAACAATATTATGAAAAGAGGAGATATAATGAAGATTTTCTCCCTAGACACAATTAGTATCATCAATACAGGTGGAATAAGGTTCATTATGAATTAAGGTACATTATATTCGGTCCTCTATAGCATCTTACACATTAGTAGCATTACCCTCACCTACATCATGAGTAAGATTCTTAACAATTTTCTACATATTAGAAACATTACTCTCAAACACCAGATTAGGACTCACAATATCCACGTCAACCAAAGGGGCTACAGTTCCATGTAGTGGGTTGGTCAAAACCATCTCCTTTGGAGATGGGGATGCAACCTAAAACACTCATTAATCCCATGACCATGCATCTTATAGTGAGAGCAAAAAATGGGGAGATTTTTTATTTACACTTTTTGGAAATACCCATTCAATTCTGAACCAATCCAAATCTCATTAGGATGTTTCTTAGAAATATCCAACTCAATTAAAATGTGTGCCACAGACGGCCTAGAGATAGATGTCGTAGCTTGCTCAGTCTACAATGGCTTATCAAGGATTGAAGCCAAACCAAATAAGATCTGAGAATTAAAAAAATGAAGATGCAAATTAGGGAAATAGATCCACACAAGAACTATAGAGGATTCCTCTCGCACATCAAAATTTGGTGTCCATTTGAGTAATCTCATTTGGCAGGCTTGTATATAGTAAGATCTCCTTGAAAAAAGGTGATTATAATCAAGATCATTACTAAGTTGAATTGTAATTTGATGCATGTCCAGCAAGCCAATGTGAAAAGAGCCAAAAAGCTTGTGGTTCATGAAAAACTTTTGAATAACATTTATATTAGGGCGACGGAGAACAAACTTGCTAATTAAGGTAAGAGCAAAAGGCACAGCAAGCTAAGACACCACAGAGTCATCAAACATCAAAGAGGGCAACCTTTAAAAAAAGTTCGCACAAATTGAACCTTAGCAGAAGACGATGAGGAACCCGCCAGAACTTCCTTGAAGGTTCGAGATTTCCTATCCAAAAATGAAGTTGGGATAGATGACATCGGGGATGTAATCTCCCACAACCAACAAAAGCAAAAAAAACCTCTAAACAAAACTCAAGACACACCAAACAAACAATAAAAGAAAAAAATCATGGCAAAAAAACCAAACAAGTGATGCCAGAAGCTAAGAGAAGAAGCACAACAGCAAAACCCTAAATCGCCTCCAAGTTGCCAGAGAGCCCAAGAGCTAGAAATGCTATGGGCTAGAAGGTTTCTTTCCAGGTTTTTTGTGATACACTCCTAATGGTGCTTAGGATGCATTAGAGGACATTTTTGGGTTTGATTTGAATGGGCTATATTGAAGTTTGAATGAAACTTTAATTTTATCCCTAAGGGGTATTTGTGTCATTTAACCCCCCTAGTCAATTGTGGGTCAATTTGGGTCCAAAAAAAATACAGTTTAATACTTAACATATCAAAACTAAGGCTATATACATTTTCAAATATCTTGGGGAAGATCCCAATGTCAAATTTTACAAAGTGGCAGGGATAGTGGCATAGGCCGTTAATATTTGAGAATTTTATAGCCTTTACAATTCAATTCAGTTTTTAGGGCTAGAGATCTCAGATTATTCTAAAATTTGGAGGGTTGACCCTAAGGATATGTTAAATCAATAAGCAATAAATAGATTATGAATCAGGGGTTATATGATTGGGTTTTGAAGTGATTAAAAAATCACTCAAAAAAGGTTTTAAGGTAAGGGCCCTTAACCTTGGATTTTGGTTTGGAATCTTAGATTTGAGCTAGATTATAAATTTAATTTATTGAATTTAAATTATCCAAATCAATCAAAATCACTTGAATGATTGTTATTAGTTGGATAGGATTGAATCTTGATTGGAGACTAGAATGAAGGTTAATTAAAATTTTAAATTGAAATTTGAGTCAATGATTGAATTGAAGTCTAAGCTGGAGTTTGGATTAAGGTATGGATTATGATTTGAATTGAAGTCTAGATTGAGGATTGACTTAAAGTCTAGATATAAGTTGATTGGAGGTTAGATTGATATCTAGAATAAATTCTGGATTGAAATCTAAAAGATTGATACCTAGATGATTGTCAACCATCAAATCAATAGGTAGAAATTTGGATGGGTCATAGTAACCTCATACAAAAATGAGGTTAACAACCATGATATGTAGAGAAGTTTAAAAGATATATTAATTCCTAAAAGATAGCAACATGAATATGCTCATAATGAAATATAACATGTAAAAGCATTAAATATGCTTTACATTTAAAATCTGGTAATATATCATCTCACGTGTAAAGATACATTAATTGTTTTACTATAAATAAATAACTATAAAAAATTGAAAAGAAAATTATAATATTATATAATTATAAAAGAGAAATTATTTATAATCAATTAAGAGAAAATATACTATTTTAATAAATTGAGTGATCCTATTCAATATTAGTCCATGTGAAATAACAAATCCACATGGACCAGCTCTACGTTGCATTACTCCAATGGCTATTCCATCTTAGTCAACTAATAAGCCAAAAAAAATTCCTAAAATAATAAATAAAAATCCCCTAATAATATTTATAGAATTATTTAGATAATATTTTTTATTTATAATTAATAATAAATTATGAAATAATTAATATGTAAGATATTTAAATAAATGAAAATCTTATATTTGGTGTAATTTAATTAATTATTAAGTCGATTGTAATATTTACATTAACATGTAGATCTTTATAGCTCGATAAAAGTTATAAAAAATATTTTAAAAAATATTATAGAATAAAAATAGCTGAAATTAAATTAATTTAACATCGTTAAAATGCCAGCATGGGCTATATTTCGATCCCTTCACTTGAGTCATGCATAATCAGTAAATATCCTAATTCAATGGTATTTCTTAAGGTATACTTGGCTATGGAGTATCAACATCTTTTTCTAACTTTAGCAATGCTATATTAAATAATGGATCTTTAATTGTACTTTTGCCATCAGTATTGCACCATCATAAAATGGAGGATAAATCTATATTATAAAAATTAAAATAGTAAAGTCATAAATTAAAAAAATTAATACTTGGATAAAAACAAAGATATTTAGATAAGTATATATTACATGTAATATTTATGATAAAATTAAACTTTTAAAAAAATAGTAAAATATGATTTTTTTTACCTTTAATATTCCACTATATCATAAGAAAAACATAATGGTAACATGTCACTAAAAGATTTTTCTTTCATAGCCAATCCGAGCTTTGACTTATCATTATTTTTTAATTCTTATGATCATCTATAAAATATAATAAAAAATATACTTTAAGTATCATAATATAAATTAAAAAATAAATTTATAAATAAATAAAAAGTTTATATAATTCAATTTCAAGATGTATAACTCATGGCATTGCTACTTACTAAATAATATCTTATGATAATTCTTACAAAAATTGATAATCTTCTAAACATATTTTCTAAAAAAATGATATATCTGGTAACAAATAAGCCCCATCATATTTTTTAGAATTTTCTTTAAACTTTGAAAGCAAAAAAAAGATAAAAATAGATATTGATAATGGTTTCAACTGCTGCTAAATTAGCCGGTAGTTTGCGAACCGCTACTACAAAAAATTAAAGATCCACTACTTGATATAGAATTATTGAAGTTAGAAAAAGATATTGATACTCCCATAGCCAAGTATAACTTAAGAAATAAAGTTAAAGTAGGAGATTTAGTAATTGTGCTTGGCTAGAGTGAAGGGTATCAAATATAGCCCAAGCACACATTTTAAGATATGTAAATTAATTTAATTTTAGTCATTTTTATTTTATAATATTTTTAAAAATATTTAATTTGTAATTTTTATCCAGCTATAATGATATACATGTTAATACAAATATGACAATCGACTTCAAAATTAATTATATTGCACCAAATATAAGTTTTTCTTTTATTTAAATGTCTTGCATATTAAATATTACATGATTTATTATTAATTATAAATGAAAAGTACTATCTAAATAATTCTATAAATATTATTAGGAGGTTTTTTATTTTTTAGTTAAGAGAATTTCTAGTGGCTTATTAGATGACGAAGATGAAATAGTCTTTGAAATGATGTAACGTGGAGTTGGTTCATTTGAATTTGCTATTTCACTTGTAATAATATTGAATATGATGACTTAATTTATTAAATTATGGTATTTTCTCTTAATTGTTTATAAATAATTTATCTTTTATAATTATGTAATATTATAATTTTTATTTTAATGTTTTATAGTTATGCATTTACCGTATAATAACTAGCTTATCTTTATAAGCAAGAAGACATATTATCAGATTTTAAATGTAAGATAAGTTTATGGCTCGGACATGTTATATTTCTTCCTGAGCCTAGTTCATATTGCCTTCTTTTAAGAACTAATATATCTTTTCAACTTCTCTAAAGAATGTGATTGTTGACCTTATTTTTACGTGAGGTCATTAGGACTTATTCAGACTTCTACATGTTGATTTGATGGTTGACAATTATCTAGGTGTCAATCATGTAGATTTTAGTCTAAAATTTAATTTAGACTTCAATGTAGCCTCCAATAAACTTCAATCCAGACTTCAATCAATTATCAATCCAAATTACAATTCAAATCCCAATTTTGACCTTAATCCAGACTCCAATCTAGACTTCAATTCAATCATTGATTCAAATTTCAATCTAAAACTTCAATCAACCTTCAATCAAGCTTCAATCCTATCTATCAGAGAAAAATAAATCACCATATAGATTTGATGTTATCATATTTTATAATTGAAACTGCATTGAGAATAGAGTACTGTCTCGGAAGACTGACACAATATTCTACGATAGATTCAATATCAAAATAAGATTTTAAAAAATAATATTTCTATAAATATAATACAAAGAATAGCATATCATCTCAAAGATGAATATAAAATTCTATAGAATGTATTTAAAAATAGAAATGGAGTTTTAAAAAATTAGTCATTCTTTTTATTAGATGTAACAAGAAGAATATTATATCATCTTAACGAACGAATATATTATTCTTCAAAATATCAAAAAATAAGAACAGGTTTTATAAAATTCATCATTTCTAATATCAAAAATAATAAGGAAATATCATGTCATCTCGGAAGACAATAATAACATTTTATAAGTATATTTAAAAATTGAAATGAGTTTGAAAAGAAATTTGCATTTTCAGAGATTGTTTCCTTATTTTATAGAAAAAATAAGATTTATTTTAATCTGGAGTTCTCAAATCCATATAAGGGTAAGCCCCTATAAATAAGTATATCCTAGGATGGTTGCTTCTAGGAAGACCCTCGATTAATGCAGCAATTTCATACCCTTTGGCTTGCTTCCTTGATGCTTATACGCTATCCTAAATGGTTAGAAAGGCAAAGGATAGGACATGGTAAAGATAATGATGTGTAAAGGGGGTTTTATTTTCATATGAGCATTTAGGGGGATCAGGCATATCTTAAACCTAATCGAAGGGTTAAAACTGGTTTAGGAAAACTCTAGAAGGAGTTTAGGCTACTGGTATGGTTTGAGATGGGAGGGATTAAGTATTTGGAGCAATTTGACCACTTAGAAGATCATTTGTCTATTCATTGACTATTGAACGAGTCAATGAGTCAAAAATTACTAAGGTGGCATATATGAAGGTTTGATGAGATGTCTTAGAGGGAGTTTGATGACAATAAAATAAAGTTTGAATACGTGGGTACATATAATTGGCGGGGGGGTTTAGCCAAGTAATATGGAGTTGACTTGGTCAAACTCATTATGATTTGACTCACTAATGATTGAAATATGTTTGAGATATAAATTAAAATTGATTTGAGGCTTGATAAAATCTAGAAAGTATGAGTTGATTGAATGGAATTGTTTGACTACATATTGATCTAATTTGACAAATTTTGATAGTTTGACCAAATCAAATCAAGCATGATTTGCCTCATGATGGGTTGGAGAGATTTAAGGTATGCAATTGAATGGTCTTGAAGGTTTGAAAAGCTTGATTAGAGTGGATTTAACTATATATGATGAACTGACCTTATGTTGACTAAATTTGACCAAACATGGGTCTGGTTGACCAAGTTAACTGTTGATGGGTCAAGGGACCAATCAGGTCCAAATCACCCAAAAGGATAGTCAAGGGGTTTTGATGAGGTTTAGAATGGATTTAAATTTTGATTAAATATAAATTGGCTTAAAGGTTGTGAAAGTTTGATAGGGATGTTAAGCCCTAATGAACTAGTACCGAGGCTAACCAAGAGGGGGGGTGAATTGGTTATTTTAAAAAAATTCGTGAGCAACAGCAAATATCTTTTGATAATTTACAGCGGAAATAAGTAAACACAGTAATGAGAAGATCAATCACAGATTTCACCCAAGCAGATAATAACAGAAAAATAAAGTGCAGAAAATAATAAAAAAGAGCACACTAGATTTTATAGTGGTTCGGTCAACTTAACCTACGTCCACTCCCCGGAGCCTCCCCTCCCGGTATTGCAAGAACACGAAAAGTGACTCTCCTTTTGCTCCCACGGCTAGGCGGTGAAGCCTGTATAAAACCTCCTTTTCACCAACCCGGTGGGGCAGAGAACCTGAACTCCTTTCGCTTCCTCCTGAAGCAGGTAGAGAACCCGGACTCTTTTTGCTTCCTCCTGAATTAGGAAGAGAACCTCGATCTTCTTACGGACGATCCTCCCACAGAAAACATTGATAAGATAAGAGACGACGAACAGAGAAGATGACTCTAATCCTTGCTTGGAGCAAACTTTGTGAATCCCTCACAAACTCCCCCTCACAAGATCCTCTCTCTCTCTCCCAATGTCTCTCTCTCTCTCTCACAAAGATTTCTCTAGAAAGGAAAGTGGCAAAAGATTTTTCTTGTTGGAAGAAAAAAATCTTTTATAGGAGGGCTCAAAATTTGCCCTAAATCTCAACTAGTTGGCCAAGATCGTCCAGGACGATCGGTCATTCATCCTGTACGATCAGTTCAAAATCATATGTATCAGTCTGGACGATCTAGTTCTTCTGGATGATTAGTAGAAAAAATTTGTTCTGATCGTCCCGTACGATTCCAGGATCGTCCGAGATGATTAGTGTAATTCAGGAATTTTGTATAGGAGATAGCTCTAGATGTCCAGAGGAACTTGTGATGGACGATCTAAAAATGACTTGATCGTCTGGGATGATATCCCTATTGTCTTAACGATTAGTTCAAAAACTCTGAAAATCATCGTGGGCACCGCTTTGGACGTACAGGTGAAAGGCACTAGACGGTCATGATTGTACTGTACGATATTGCGATCATCCAGGATAATATAATCGTATCAATCAAATATTAATTACTTTCCTTAATCACCAGACTAATTTAGGCATGATTGTGATGAATCGTCCAGGACGATACACGTATCATCCGGGATAATCAGACCAAATCTCTAAAATTAAAACTTGCCTAACTCAGTCTGGCGGTTGAGTTTTTCCAATCTGCGCATATCGTCCCGTACGATATATATATCATCCAGGATGATCAGCTTAATTAAACCGAGTTAACATGGTCATCCTAATTAGACTTTCTATTTTCATTTAATCATCTAGGATGATATGATCAAAAATTGAAAATAGAAACTCTAATTCACTAAAACTCTCCCCCTGAGTGTGTGTGTACAAGGTTACTTAGATAGGGGATCAATTACATTACATTTGACTCAAGAAAGGGAAAAAATTACATTTAAGCACACTTGGACCCGATCTTGAGTTGGCTTGAATTGCATTTGATCTTTTGTACCTGAAATAGTTTAGTAAAGCAAAACAAAACACAAACATATTTGTCATCATCAAAACTATACTTCTTGAATTCAGATTTGCAACAATCTCCCCCTTTTTTTATGATGGCAAAACTTGATGCAATAGTTTCAAATAAAATAGACTGGAGTAATCAATGCACATACGAAAGAAAACATTTCATTTCAAATTTCACTAAACCATAAAATACAATAAGGGAAGCAATCACAACATAAAAACATTTAAAAAAAACTACTAGTCACTCAAAAACACTAACTCCCCCTTTTGACATCAGAAAAAAGAAGAAAAATAGACACAATAATACAAACAAAAAATATCATAAAACAAAAAGAAAAACAGAATCAAGATTGAATAAAAATAGAAATGAGAAAGCAAAATGAAAAAATAATGATTTTTTTTTAATCGATTAGCTCTAGTGAATTAGAATTTTCCCTTGATTTTTAATTCAAAAGCCAATAAGAAGAAAATCGACACCGCTGAAATCCAGAAATGTTAGAAAATCATCTTTCGTAACTCCTGCCTCGGACATCTTACAGGTTCAAATTCCTTTCAAACAAAAGTCTAATTCAGAATAAAAGAAATTAGATTCAAAAAGAGATCCTTTCAAGCCTCGTTCCAGAAAAATATCTGATATAATAGTATTACAAAGTAAGGAATTAGAAATCATGATTTTTTGTCTCAAGCTTTTGAAAATATTAAGTGGCGCATGAATTTCTCCAAGACATCTAAAGATCTGAAAGAGAAGAAAGCTTATTTCTTCATGGACTCATTTTATACCTCTTTTTCAATTTGTTTGGTGCTTTGCGCATCTTTTGATTTTTGATACACTTTATGTATATTTCCAATTTGGCGACATTGCCCATCTTTTCAACTTTGGGCTCATTTTGTGCCTCTTTTCATTTTGGCGCTCTTTGTGCATCTTTTATAAGCTTGCTTTCTTTCATAAGCTTGCTTTCTTTCATAATTGTTAAAGAGTCTCAATTGTGAAATTACCTTCCAGACATAGAAGATGACAAAACTCACTCTCCACAATAAGGAAGAGTAATTCACAAAATAAAAACCATACATCATATGATAAGTGCATTCACTTGATTAAAAAATATAACACTGATTCAAAGCCTTGAAAATACTATTCATATGAGGTAGATTATTGTAGGAAGATGAAATAGATCTCTATTTCAAAATCAACCTTTTAATTTTAAAGAAGATTTTTATCCAAAAGAAATAATACACCATTAAAGGGAGTTAGAGGAAGAGAAACAATCATCAACATTTTTCCCTTTAACATATTCGGAGGAGTCAATCACTGCTTACAAGCTTCCAAGCAGAAACAAGGAAAAACTCTCAGTTAGAAATCCATTTTATCAGCACTAGTGAGCAGTGATCGAATTTTAAAAGGAATAAAATAGTAAATCAAGAGCAAGTAGGAAATTGAATCAAAATAAATACTCAAATTAGCAAAAACAACAAACAATAAAAGGAAATCAGCAGTGAGAAAGAAAAATAAAATAGGAAACATATAATCAAATCAACAGACTAATAGAACCAAAAGGAAACAATCAAACTCAGAAATCATCAGTCATCAGAATCATGCATTTATGTCAATCACACCCAATCTGGTCCTCAAAATGCTGAATGAGTCAAAGGCCAGTGGTTTAGTAAATATGTCAGCTAGCTGATTTTCAGTTGCTATATGATGTAGCTCAATGTCCCCTTTTTTAACATGATCCCTAATGAAGTGAGGCCTTATATCAATTTGTTTGGTTCTAGAATGTTGGATTGAATTCTTAGAAATATAGATGGCACTAGTATTATTACACATAATAGAAATTATGCCAACAGGTAATCCTAAATCCAAAACTTATTGCTTTAACTAAAAAACAGGGGCCATATAACTTCCTAAGGCAATGTACTTAGCTTTAGTAGTGGAAAGTGCAACTGAGTTCTGTTTTCTACTAGACTAGGAGACTAAAGACTGTCCTATGAATTGATAAGTTCCAGAAGTGCTTTTCTATCCCCCTTACACCCTACAAAGTTAGAATTAGAATATCCAACAATTTTAAAAGAAGTGTTGTGCCTACGGTACCAGATTCTTAGGTTTGGGTTCCCTAAAAGATATCTAAGAATTCTCTTAACAGCAGTCAGGTGGGACTCTTTAGGATTAGCTTAAAACCTAGCACAGAGACATACACTAAACATTATATCAGGTTGGCTAGCAGTTAGGTAAAGCAGTGATCCAATTATTCCCCTAAACTTCTTCTGATCAACAGATTTTCCATTTTAATCCTTATCTAACTAAATAAAGGAGCTCATGGGAGTATTGATTGGCATGGCTTTTTCTATTTCATATTTCTTCAAGATGTCCTTAGTGTATTTAGATTGATTAAGAATGATTCCATCATCCATTTACCTTATTCTAAACCCCAAAAAGTAGGATAATTCTCCTATCATACTCATCTCAAACTCCTTACTCATTATTTTAGAAAAATCATCACATAAATTTTTATCAGAAGATCCAAAAATTATAACATCAACATAGATCTGGATAATGAGTAAATCATCCCCTACTCTCCTTAAAAAAAGGGTGGTGTCTACGCTCCCCTTAACAAACTCTCTTTCTAACAGAAATGTGCTAAGCCTCTCAAACTAAGCTCTGGGTACATGTTTCAATCCATATAAGGCCTTTTTAATTTGTAAACATGATTTGGATTTCTACCATTATTGATCTCATAAGGTGTCTTATTCAGATTGGATCTAACATTCACCCTATTAAGCACATAATAGGCAGTGTTCACCGCTTCAGCCCAGAAGTATTTTGGAAGTGAATACTCAGCATGTATGGCTCTAGCAGCTTCCCCTAAGGTTTTGTTCTCCCTTTTAGCTATCCCATTCTGCTGAGGGGTCCTAGGAGCTGAAAACTTATGGCTAATCCCTTGCTCCTCACAGAATATTCCAATTCTCATATTTTCAAACTCTCCATCATGATCACTATGAATAGTCAAGATCTCATAACCTAACTTCCTCTGAATCCAAGTGGAGAAGGATTTCAATTCATCAAATGACTCAGATTTATGTGACAGAAATTTAATCCAAGTGAACCTTGAGTAATCATCAATAATCACAAATTCATAGACTTTCCCCCCTAAGCTGGCAGTGCTAATGGGTCCAAAGAGATCCATGTGAAGGACTTCTAAAGGTCTAGAGGTGCTGATGTCCTTAATGGCGTGAAAGGAGGACTGGACTTGCTTCCCTAACTAACAGGCATCACATAGGTGGTCCTTAGTGAACTTAAGCTTGGGGACACCTCTAACTAAGTCCTTTTGGGTGACTCTCCTAAGGGTTTTCATACTGGCATAACATAATATCTTACGTCACAACCAAGACTCATCATCAGCAATTTTTAAGCAAATTAAATCATCAGCTTTAAAGCAACTTACACCCAGCATGTAGACATTATTAATCCTTTGTCCCTGCAAAATAATTTTATCTTTTAAGCTTATAATACAACAAGTGGGCAGGAATTTGATGTTGTATCCTTTGTCACAAAGTTGACTGGTGCTCAGCAAGTAATATTTCAATCCATCTACAAGCAAAAACATTATCAATAATGAAATTCTTTGAATCACCAATTATACATGTTCCTACCACCCTCCTGGTGGTGTTGTCTCAAAGTGTAACCTTGCCTCCAGCTCTAGCCTCGAGCAAAATGAATTAATTTGCATCTCCAATCATATGTCTTAAACATCCGTTGTCTAGGTACCACATGCTCTCATGAGGTCTTATGTGAGAGCACACCTACAAAATCATCAAACATCAGATTTAGGAACCCAAATAGGTTTGGGTTCCTTTTTATGAAAAGAAGAATGCAATGCATGTGTGCAGTGCTATGAAACAAGAAATTTGGGCCTCCACACCCAATGTGTACTACGGTGAACAGTGCAGATATGAGAGATGTGTCCTAATATGCCATAAGAGAAACATCTAACACCAGGAAAGGGTTAACTAATCTACATGGGTGATAGTGCCTATTCCTAGGTTTGAATGAAACATGCTTTGATGATTTTGAAATAGATTTTTCAAAAGTTGGAGGTGCATAAAATTACGCAAAAGTAGGTGGAGTTTCATTTTTCTCAAAAGCACAAATTTTTACACTCAAAAATTCATTTTCTTTCTTTAGACTTACAATTTCAAATTTCAGATGGTGTTCAGTACTATCTAAATCAGATGCATGAGTTTCTAATTTCTTTAAATGCAGCCTTTAAATCAACATACGATATTTTTAACAAATCATGCTCAATAATTAAATCAGAATGCTTTTTGTTCAATTCATCAAATTCATCAAGTAAAGACATGTAATTGCTATCAAGTGTAGAATGATCTTTAACCACAACATCATGCTCTTTTTGCAAAGTTAAGAAATCTAATTTCAGGGTAGCATGCAATTTCTTAACTTTCCTATAAGATGAATGAATTTTCTCAAAAACTTCTAGTAATTGATCATAAGTAAGCTCACATACTTCTTCTTGATCAAACTGATCAGGATGATCATCAGCCATCAGACACAAATTTATAGTCTCCTCTTCAGCTTCAGTCTCAGAGGAGTAGGATGCAGAATCTGCCCAGAACACCTTTCAAATCTGCTTCTTGTCCTTCCTGAACTTGGGTTTCTCCTCACCCTTCTCCTTGCTTGGGTGAGCCTTAGGTGTAGGACAATCGGCCTTAATGTGTCCAGGCTTCCTGCATTCAAAGTAAATAATATCAGATGAACCTTTAGAATTTTTATTGGACTTACCCTTGTTGCACTTCTGAAAGTTCTTGTGTTTCTTCCTTAAAAAGCTTTTGAATTTTCTAGTGATTAAGGCAATAACATCGCTATCAGATCCGGAAGAATACGTGTCAGTATTGTTGGCCTTCAGTGCCATAATTTTCTCCTTCTTCCTCTCACCTGCATCAAGCTGTCTTTGGTTCGCCCCTTGCTTGTAAGAAATGAGTGACCCAAGTAAGTTATCAACAGAATAATTATTCAAATCTTTCGATTCAGTAATTGCAGTTATTTTGGCATCAAGAGAAGGAGGCAAACATCTCAAAATCTTGTTCACTTTTTTATAGTTTGTAAGTTCTCTTCCTAAAGCATGCAAAGAAGTGACAATTTGAGTAAACCATGTATACATTTCAAAAATTGATTCAGTAGGTTTCATACGAAAAAGTTTGTAGTCATGAAGCAATATGTTTAACCTACACTGTTTGACTTCAGATGTACCTTCATAAGTGATGCACAATCTATCCCAAATTTCTTTACCAGTTGTACAAGTAGAAACACGCATATAGTCCTCAGATTTTAAGGCACAGAAAAAATAGTTCAAACATTTTGCATTCAGTTGGGCTAATTCCTGATCATCAATAGTCCATTCAGTTTTAATATTGCTAATCATTCTAAACGGTGCTTCATAGCCATCCTTAATAAGCATCCATATGCGATAATCTATAGATTGAAGAAAAATGGACATGTGAGTTTACCAAAAATCAAAAGGTATGTTATCAAATAATGGCAGTCATGTAATTGAATAACCTTCAGTAGTATTATGATTACCAAAGTTAGCCATGGATCAAATTCAAAAGTTTTAAACTTAATTTTTGAATCCCGCTCTGATACCACTTAAAAGTTCGATAGGCATGTTAAGCCCTGATGAACTAGTCTCGAGGCTAACCAAGAGGGGGGGTGAATTAGTTATTTTAAAAAAAAATTGAGAGCAACAGGAAAGATCTTTTAATAATTTGCAGCAAAAATAGTTAAACATAGTAATGAAAACATCAATCACAGATTTCAAACAAGCAGATAATAACAGAAAAATAAAGTGTAAAAAATAATCAGAAAGAGCACACCAAATTTTATAGTGGTTCGGTCAACTTGACCTACGTCCACTCCCCGGAGCCTCCCCTCCGGTTATTACACTAACACAAAAGTGACTCTCTTTTTACTCCCATAGCAAGGCAGAGAAGCCTGTACAAAACCTCCTTTTCACCAACCCGGTGAGGTAGAGAACCTGAACTCCTTTCGCTTCCTCCTAAAGCAGGCAAAGAACCTGGACTCCTTTCGCTTCCTCCTGAAGTAGGCAGAGAACCTTGATCTTCTTACGGACGATCCTCCCATAGAAAACACTGACAATAAGAGACGACGAATAGAGAAGAAGACTCTGATCCTTGCTTGGAGCAACCTTTATGAATCCCTCATAAACTCCCCCTCACAAGATCCTCTCTCCCAAGCTCTCTCTCTCTCTCTCACACAAGGATTTCTCTGGAAAGGAAAGTGGCAAAAAAAAATTTTTGTTGGAAGAAAAAGATCTATTATAGGAGGGCTCAAAATTTGCCCTAAATCTCAACTAGTCGGCCAAGATCATCTAGGATGATCGATCGATCATCCTGTACGATCAGTTTAAAATCACATGTATCAGCCTAAACGATCTGCTTCTTCTAGACGATTAGTAGAAAAAAATTATTCTGATTGTCCCGTACGATTCTGCGATCATCCGGGGAGATTAGTGTAATTCAAGAATTTTGTCCAGGAGACAGCTCTGGACATCCAGGGGAACTTGAGCTGGATGATCTCAAAATGACTTCATCGTCCGAGATAATATCCCATCGTCATGTATGAATAGTTCAAAAACACCCAAAATCATCCTGAGCACCGCTCTGGGCATATAGGTTAAACATGCTGGACGATCTCAAAATGACTTAATCGTCCAAGATGATATCTCTATCGTCCAGTACGATTAGTTCAAAAACACCCAAAATCATCCTGAGCACCGCTCTGGACATACAGGTGAAAGGCACTAGACGGTCATGATCATCCTGTATGATATTGTGATCGTCTAGGATGATATGATCGTATCAATCAAATATTAATTACTTTCCTTAATCACCAGACTAATCTAGGCATGATTGTCACGAATCATCCAGGATGATACACGTATCGTCCGGGATGATCAGACCAAATCTCTAAAAATAGAACTTGCCTAACTCAGTCTGACTGCTAAGTTTTTCCAATCTGAGCATATCATCCCGTACGATATATATATCATCCATGATGATCAACTTAATTAAACTAACTTAACATGGTCATCCTAATTAGGCTTTCTATTTTCATTGGATCATCCAAGATGATATGAATATCATCCAGGATGATATGATCAAAAATTGAAAACAGAAACTCTAATTCACTAAAACTCTCCCCTTGAGTGTGTATGTGCAAGGTTACTTAGCTAGGGGATCAATTACATTATATTTGACTAAAGAAACGAAAAAAATTACATTTAAGCACACTTGGACTCGATCTTGAGTTGACTTGAATTACATTTAATCTTTTGTACCTGAAATGGTTTAGCCAAGCAAAATAGAACACAAACATGTTTATCATCATCAAAACTATACTTCTTGAATTTAATTTGCAACAGGTTGATCTGGTCAACCAAATTGAATTAGGAGTTCGGTTTGGGCTCAATAAGTTTGATTTGTTGAAAACTAATAGATGTGGTCTCTTGGATTGAAGGGTCATTTAAGCCAAAATGATAATTTAGACCTTTAAGGGGTCATTTGGTTAACAAGGGTTGACTTGGTTAACCAGGTTAGACTAAAGCCTAGGTTTGGGTCCAATAGGTATAAAATGATATTTTGGATCTAATGGAGGTGGTTCCATGCAATGATGAAGTCATTTTGATTGAAATGACCATTTAAGCCCTCAATAATTGGTCAAAATAGGTTGACTTAATCAACTAGGCTTAACTAAGGTCTGGATTTGAGTTTAATGCACTCTTAATGGTGTTTAGGATGCAATAGAGGATATTTTTGGGTTTGATTTGATTAGGCCATATTGAAGTTTGAATGAAACTTCAATTTTATTCTTATAGGGTATTTTGGTCATTTGGCTCTCCTAGTTAACTATGGGTCAACTTGGGTCCAATAAAATACAGTCTAACACTGAATATATCCTAACAAAGGCTTTGGAGATTGTCAAATGTCTTTGGAAAGGTTCCAATGTCAAATTCTATAAGCTGGTAGGTCTGTTGGCATAGGTTACAAATATTTGAAGATTTTATAGCCTTTGAAATTCAATTCAGTTTCTAGGGCTAGAGATCTCATATTGGGCTTAAATTTGAAGGATTGACCCTATGGACATGCCAAATCAATATAAAATTTATAGATTATGAATCAAGGGTCATTTGTTTAGATTTTCAAGTGATTAAAATATCATGCAAAAAGAGTTTTATGATAAAGGCCCTTAACCTTGGATTTTGGTTTGGAATCTTGGATTTGAGCAAGATTCTGAATTTGATTGATTAAATTTAAATTATCCAAATGAATCATAATCACTTGAATGATTTTTATTGGTTGGATAGGACTAAAGCTTGATTGGAGACTAGATTGATGGTTGATTAATATTTTGGATTGATGTTTGAATTAATGATTGAATTGAAGTCCAGGTTGGAGTCTGGATTAAGGTATGAATTATGATCTGAATAAAAATTTGGATTGAGGATTGACTTAAATTCTTTATTGAAGTTGACTGGAGGTTGGATTAAAGTCTAAATTATACTCTAGATTGAAATCTAGATAATTAATACCTAGATGATTATCAACTATCAGATCAATAGGTAGAAGTCAAGATGGGTCCTAGTAACCTCGTTCAAAAGTAAGATAAACAACCATATTGTATAGAGAAGTTTAAAAGATATATTTGTTCCTAAAAGATAGCAATATAAACTAGGCTCATGAAGAAATATGTCATGTTAGAGCATTAAACTTGTCTTGCATTTAAAATCTGGTAAAATGTTATCTCGCTTATAAAAATAAGTTAATTATTCTACTATAAATAAATAACTATAAAAAATTGAAATAAAAATCATAATCTTACATAATTATAAAGGATAAATTATTTGTAATCATTTAAGAGAAAATATACCATTTAAATAAACTGAGTCATCCTATTCAATATTAGTCCAAGTGAAATAGCAAACCCAGATGGACCAGCTCCACGTTGCATCATTCTAATAACTATTCCATCTTGGTCAACTAATAAGCCAACCGAAATTTCCTATAATAATAAATAAAAATCTTCTAATAATATTTATATAATTATTTAGATAGTACTTTTTTTATAATAATTAATAAATTATGCAATATTTAATATGTAAGATATTTAAATAAAAGAAAAACTTACATTTTGTATAATATAATTAATTAAGAAGCTGATTATTATAATTGTATTAACATGTAGATCTTTATAACTAGATGAAAATTATAAATAAAATATTTTTAGAAATATTATAAAATAAAAATGGCTAAATTTAAATTAATTTAACATCCTTAAAATGTCTACTGGGGCTATATTTTGATACCCTTCTCTTGAGCCAAGCTCAATCAGTAAATCCCTACTTCAATGGTATTTCTTAAGGTGTAGTTGGCAATGGAAGTATCAAAATTTTTTTCTAACTTCAATAATACTATATCAAATAGTGGATCTTTAAATTGTACTTTTGCCGTCAATATTGTGTCATCATAAAATATAACATAAATCTACATTATAAAAATTAAAATACTAAAGTTATAAATTAAAAAAAATTACTACTTGGATAAAAACAAAGATATTTGGATAAGTATATATTATATGTAATATTTATAATAAAATTAAACTTTTGAAAAAATAGTAAAATATGATTTTTCTTCATCTTTAATATTCTACTATATCTTTAAAAAAAATACAATGGTAATATGTCACTAGAAGATTTTTCTTCCACAACCAACCTCAGCTTTGACTTATCATTGTTTTTGAATTCTTATAATCATCTGTAAAATAAAATAAAAATTATATTTCTAATATCATAATATAAATTAAAAAAAGAAATTTATAAATAAATAATATGCATATATAATTCAGTTTCAAGATGTATAACTGATGGCATTGCTGCTTACTAAATGATATCTTGTGATAATTCCTTATAAAAATTGATAATCTTCTAAATATATTTTCTAAGATAAAAAATGATATATCAGTTAAAGAACAAGCACCATCATATTTTTTATAATTTCCTTTAAACTTTAAAAGTAAAAGAAAGATAAAAATAGATATTGACAATTGTTTCAACTGTTGCTAAATTAGCTGGCGGTTTCTAAACCACTGCTACAAAATATTATGGTATCTTTAGCTTTTTCATGGTGAATTTAGCAGCGGTTAAAACTATTGTCTATATCTATATATAGCAGTGGTTTTAAAACCGTTGCTATACTATTATGAAAATATTAACTTTTCAACTTTCCCTCATCCGAGCATTTCTTTTTATTCACAGCCGAATAGTTATTTAAGCTTTCCCGAACTAAATTATTAAAATAAAAGTTCACCAAAGTAGCGCCACAGTTGAATGGTTAGATTATGAAATTTTGGTTTCTTCAGCCTTTCCTCAGAATCGAATACAACTTCTCCCTCTCGCTAGTGCATGCTTCCACTCTTCTCCTTCTCATCAAACATGTACTTTATTTCTTTCCTGAACTTAGAGTTGAGAAAAAGGGAGGAGATTTAATTCAAATTTAGTTCTTCGTACTTGGGTAATCTTTCTTTCTATTGATGCTCTGAACTTTCCTATTGTAATTTAAAGAATACTATTGTATGAATGGACTATTGCTTGAGAGAGCCAAATTCATAGATTTTTATAGAAAATAATCAGAATAGTTGTACTTAAATTTTGTGCTTGCTGACAAAGGCAAATTCTAGTAACTAGAGTTTGATGATAGGTATTGCGCCATGGCAACCATAATAAAACATAGTAGACCTTTTTAACTAATTAAAATCTGCTTGGATATAAATATAATTATATTATAAAATTTTCTATTGGAGTTGATTGGTTTTGGTTTGATCATTATAAAATTAGTTTTTATAAAAAATAAACTAATGTCACCTTCGGCAACTGTACTTGTAAAACACAATTTTCTTTATTTTTAAATTTTTACAAGACTCATACTCTGAGCTGCTTAAGCCATATCCCAATTTGTTGAGGTCATTCTTGTCATTAGAAGTAGCTACCTGAGGCAATCTATCCATTTTCTCATACTCTTCTTTCTTGATATCAAATTATCACTCAATTAGGAACCCTTTCATTTGACATTAACTCACTTTTTTTGCTTTACGACTGACACACTTCAAACTATTGTTTGTGAAGATTAATACAAGTTTATATGCATATTGATTATGTATAAATCATTTATAAATATATAAATATTACATGTAATATTCATATTCATAAATATTTAAATATAAATTATATATCATGTCATAAATTAATTTTATATTAGGTCTATATCTATTCTATTTGAGAAATTTTTTAGTCACGTGCATCATGTGCACGTGTATTTTACTAGTTTAACTAAACATCACATATGGGATTATTGAAATTATACATGGCAGATATTGAAATTTAATCAGGGTTTATAAAATATAACTGCATAAACAACAACATTGTCTTATAACTAAGTTTAATAAGGGTTCAAAAAATTGTTATTGAATGCATTGATTATATGATGAGGACATGTAACAGTGGAGAGTTTACCAGTGAAGAGGCCCAAGATTTACGGCCATGATTACACCACTTTATTTCTGAGATATTATTTATGATTGATTTATTATTGTATCTATTTTTACTTTACTCTCACTTGAGGGAGTAGGCTCATGTGACCCCAGGGGGAACTTTTGCCTTTTGGATTTACTGTTGTATTTGCCTATTTATAGTCCGCTCCTCTTCTTTGGAGGGATAATGATTATTATGAAAAATTCAGCACTTATTTCTTTGTGAGTTTCGAGAGTTCATGAGATAACTTTGGTGAAGACCCTACGTGAGGGCAAAGTATTACCCATCAGCAGCAGGAAGCATCCGGGCTCGTAGTCCTTCTCTTCTTTAACTTCTCCTTGCCCTCTTCCCTAGCCGCCACCGCCCTCCCCCCCTGCCCATTTCTCCTAAGCTGCCTACCTCGCTCTCGTCCTCCTAGCTGCCTGCCTCGCTCTTGTCCTCCTAGCTGCCAGCCTAAATCTCCTTCCCCCTTCCTAATTGCCAGCCCCAAGCCCCCTTTCTTTCTCCTAGCCGCCGGCCAAGCCCCAACCCCCCCAGATGTCGACCCCGAAACCCTAACCATGCTCCTAACTGTAGGCCACATCAACCCCTCCTTTGTCTCCAAATTTCAAATTCCAAATTAACACTTTCCATTTATAACTCAATTTAAATTAGGACGGATTTTAAATCTTGATTCCACTCAATTTGAATTTAAATTTCCTTTCCTAAAATAGGGTAACTTAATTTAGGAATGTCCCTCCAATCATGCTTTATTTGAATTTTTAAATAGGAGTTTATTTAAATAACCATTTCCTATTTTAAGATTTCAAATATAGTAATCCCTAACACCTCTAATTAAGCCTTTATACCCATACTAGCTGCCGGCCCTACTTCCCTCCCTCTGCCATCTTTGAAACTTGCCATAACACCTCCTCCCTTAAATAAAAATCTGCATTTAGCGAGTTCCTAAATTCTCTAAATCAAATTCCCCCTCACTCAATGCGAACCACCCCTCCCTTCTTTTATTTCTTCTTTTGTTTTCCAAATATTCTCCCATAATTATTCACCCCCAAATTTGGAGATAACTTCCTCATTCCTAGGGTCATCTTTCACCTCAAATCCCTCCACCTTTCATGTTGCTATTTGTTGCCCTTAATTCTCCATAACTGGCCCCATCTCCCCTTAACCCTAATCACACTTACTCCAAGAGTACAACTTCACGTATTTGCTATCCAAGGTTTCCAAAACTTACAAAATTGCTATCCAGAAGGTGTTATGGCCGGTTTGAGCAAGTTAATATTCTGACCGGTCCACCTACATTAATTCTTTAGAATCTTTTTTATTTTCTTCAAGCTCTTATTGTTAGCCTCTAAAAAAATAGCAATGTCATCTACATACATTAAATAAGAGATCGTAGGAGCATTTGTAGAAACCTTCTTACTGCCCCTTCTGCCTCTCTGAGCAAACTCTTCAGTTAATAATTGGGAGCACAAGATAAAAAGGTAAGGAGATAATGGGCATCCTTGTCTGAACCCACTTTTAGCCTCAATCCATTCAAAATTCATTCCATTAATCAAAATAGATAATTTTGGGTTAGTAACACATTTCATTATAAGATTTAAAAATTTCTTAGGGAAACCGAACCAATCAAGCACTTGAGTAAGAGTGGACCAACACATGTTATCATATGCTTGTTCCATATCAACTTTGATAGCCACGAAGCCCTATTCAGATTTAGAAAATCTAAATTTACTAAATAATTCTCGGGCAAGCAAAATTTTATCAGACATTGATCGGCCTTTGACAAAAGCATACTGAACTTGAGAAATATTTTAGGAAATAAAAAACTCATCCTATTTAAAATCATCCCTGCCACAATTTTGTAAATGGATTTACACAAACTAATAGGATGATAATTAGAAGGCATCAAAGGACTTTTCACCTTTGAAATCAACACCACATTTATCTCTTTCCAAATAAGGCAAAGAATACCAGAATTGAACAAATAACAGATAGCCGTCCACACATCATTTTGGATAACTAACCAATAGGAATTGATAAAAGAGTAAGTAATACCATCATTACCTGGAGACTTGTTAGCTCCTAGCTATTTAATAACATCCTCCAGCTCCTCCCTAGAGACTTCTTTATCAAGTGTTCTTCTATCTTCATCATCGAGCTTCTTAGAAGAAGAAGGTCAACCTCCCAAGCTACAATTACGTAACCTCCAATTGTTTTTAAAGAATTTAAGAAAAATCTTTTCAATGTTTTGGTGGTCTTCAATAATCAGCCTTTATTGTCTTTAACAAGATTGATCCAGTTACCATTTCTTCTAGTCGTAGCATATGCATGAAAGAACTTAGAATTAGAATCACCATCCTTCATCCATTGGACTTTAGCTTGATTCTTCCACCATGTGCTGAGATGCCCAAGAGTTGAATTAAGTTTATTTACCTTGGAACTCATAGAACAGTTTATTATCTATCAAACCACCTTCCACTACTTCTTCTTGCAGCTCCAGAATTTCCTTTTTTAAACTCTCCTTCAAGTCAAGTAAGTTCTTGTGCTTAGCCCTACTCCAAAAGAATAAAGTTCTCAACATTCTACTAAATTTTTTATTTAAAATTTCTACACATTACCAGCAGTTGGTTTATTCCAAGAAAACCATATAACGAAATGCAAAGCAAGGTAAGTAGACCAGACATCTTCAAACATCAAATTTCTCCTCCTCCTAAGCCTAGAAGATAGGATTTTAATCATGATGGGGGCAATGGTCCAAAGCTATTGTAGCCAAGTACCTCACCACCACAACTTTTAGAAGGTTTAAAGCAGCACAATTAAGGATACAATGATCCAACCTTTCTAAGATTCGGGCTCTTTCAATTTTATTATTACACCATGTGTATTTAGGACCCATAAATCCTAAATCATGAAAATCACAATCTCTCATAAAAGAAAGCATGTCTTCAGGTCCTTTGGAAAGAACAAATTTTTTACCACCTCTCTTCTCATCTTGAGACAAAAGACAATTAAAGTCTCCTCCAATGATCGTAGGTATTTTTCTACCTGTAAGGGACTCCAGGTTTCTCCAAAGGATCTTTCATTCACAACAATCCCTACTACCATAAACTATGGCTAACAACCACATCCCTTTATTAGCAATGTTTAATTCACCCATCACTACTTGGCCATTTGCTTCAACAACTGAAAATGAAGCCAAGTCTGACCTCCAACAAACCATAATGCCACAAGATAAACCTGCTACAGGAAACAAGAAAAAATCCCATTTACCTCCAATAAATCTTTTGAATTCAAATGAATCCCTTGATGAAATCTTAGTTTCAACAAGGCCCACAAAAATTGCATCATTATCCTTTACAATTTCTTTCAAGTACCTAAAGGCTTCAACTTTCCTAGCCCCCCTACAATTCCAAAAAATTATGGAACTCATTTAATCTTTGAAATGGATTTAGACCCTCTGCCAATCTTCTTACCTGACTCATACTTTCTGGTTTTGGACTTCAAAGTTGCATTACCCAAGGACTTAAGTTCTTTTTGCAATTTGAACTTAGCCACACTTAGATTACTATCTTCCACAATAGCCTGTGTCTCTAATCTCCTTCACATCCTTCACCACCATCCTCTCTTTCAGTCCCTGTATAGTCCAGCATGTTTTCCACATTTTCGACCTCATCAATTGAACCAAGTACCATAAACATATTCTTCTCCTCTTGTATCTCATGATTTAGAGTCACCTCCTTATCATTAAGAGACTTTAACATCAAAAGATCATCAGAATTTTGAGTCCTTAGCTCGACAAGACTCAATATTTTATCCACTTCTCTAATAGAATGCCCATCAACCAATTATGTATTTTCCATCACCCCAGTAGACTGGTTAAAATTACTCACAGGATCTGAAGTTACCAATTTTTTGTTACCAAATCTTCTTTCCAAAAATGCTTCACCCTCTAATACCACCAAATTGTCTGCATTTCCCTCATTCATCTCCAAATTCATAATAACCTCTAGCTCCTCAGCACCTAGCCCGATAGATTTCTCTGTCTCCTTATTCATAGGTTTGCTTTGAATCTTCTTGCTGAACACCCTTTGCACCGGATTCACATTTGGAACACCTTTAGAAACCTTTATATTTCTCTTATAATTTACATGAATCCACGACCCATATGTTGTATTATTATCCATTCCTTGTCCTAAATCCTCATGGTTCCCTAGACTTTGCTTCTTAACTTCACCACCAAGATTATTGAATGTCGAAGAACCCTTCTTACAATCACTCTTTACATGCCCAATCAATCCACATTCAAAATAAAAAGAGGAAATCTTCTCGTATTCAATCTTTTGAAAAAATCTTCCCGCCATACTTTCCACCCAAACACCTAAAGGAAGAGGTTGATCCAACTTCACAAGAACACTAACCCTAGCAAATTCTCTTCTCCCGCATTGGAATATGTTGCCATCTAACATCATTGGTAATCCAACCATAGAAGCAATCCTTGCCACATTTACCTCATCCCAATATTACAAGGGCAATTAAGGCATTCTAACTCATATCGGAGAAGAAAGACCTTTAATAGATGAGGGAGAAAACTCTGGGGACCATCTTTCCATACCAATAATGTGACCGTTTACAAACCATGGGCCTTCTAAAAGGATTCCATCCAGAGCTTCAGCTATTTTGAAAAAACACAAAAACCAACCCTCCCTAGAATAGTGAAATGAAATTGACCAAATTGGGCCCATTGGCACCTTAATTCCCAAGCAATTATATGAGAAGGGATTTCTTTACCAAAAACTTTGGCAACCAAAGAGTTATGAAGCCTGTTAGCAATCAAAAGTTCATTAGACTCATCCAATTTCACTGCCTTACCATCATCCATCAAAACAGTGTCTCCCTCTTTGAAATTCAGTTTAATATAAGGCTTTTTAATCCATGGGTTATCAACACTTTTCTTGTTCCCACTGTTCACAGGCATATGATCAAATATTGGCGCCATATCATGAACATTACCTGAAGAAGACTCCACTTTACGACCTTCAGGACCTTCCTCGACATTATTACAAAAATTTTTGTTAACAGTTATCAGGGAATTCACATTTATCGCATTGTCACCAAGGATTGCATATGAATTGCCAAATCTATTATCAAAAAGATTCATACCTGACGAAGAAGGCTCAATGTCATCAGATTTAAATGGAGAAAAACCATTTGAATTCACCATACGCAGTGTTCTGCATTTGGATACCTGAGAAATAGCTTTGCCCTTACCCTCAACATATGTTCTCTTCACTGGAACAAAACCAGTATTTTTATTAATAACTAAAGAACCTATTAATCTTCTCTTACCTGCCTCATCAGCATCCCGAATCAAACCAAATCGCCTCTATTCTGAAAGAACAACCCACCATCAGGGTGGCCATTCACCGAAGAGGAGACCGATGGCTGGCGGTGGTCCACCGCCATCCCCTACAAACTTGTACAAAAAAAAGATAAAAATCAGGAAACAGGAAATTTGAAAAATAATATTTTCTCTTTCTAAACAGGAGCTTCTCTCTCTAAATGATAATTCTAGTCATGATAATTTGTTATTTATCTTGTGTGAAAGAATGGAAAAAAATCAACTACTATTTTCAACCATGGAGAGAACAAAGCAAGGTAAGATCAAGATATTTCAAATTACCTGAGAAGGGATGAAGCACGGATTATACACCAACTGTGTTGGACTTTCCAAGTAAATAGGCAAGATTGAGGCAGGCTGGATCATACGTGGGTAGAAATTCTTGTGGACTTCATCACAGGATTTGGTGTTGTGCTAGTGCAAGAGTCGAAGTGGAAAAGCAGGCCTTCATGCGGGCAAGAAATAGAGAGCACGGTAGGAGAGGGAAAGATTCAGATAGATTTTACAAGAGAGAAGAATGTGCACGAACAGCTCTCGCCCGCCTCCTAAGTCGCACGCAAGAACAAGGAGGATTTGCCAAAAATAGGAAGGGGAAGAGGTAGAAAATCGTGTCTTGAACTGCCCTAACTCCCCCTTCTTAGGCCTCGTTTGTTTCTCCTTATTTACGTCGTTTTCGTTTTACATCGGTGCGAACGATTACTGCCTCGTGTTTGTTAACACTCCTTTTGTAGAATGCCTTCTCCTATATCTCCGTAAAACTGCCGATCTCAAAAGGAAAAAAATGCCGCTTACCCACGTTCGATACCTGAGTTTTCAGACGAAGAAACCAATTTTACCCCTCACGTTCGCACGTTCCCCTCACGTCCCTCTTGAGCGACCTTTTCTTCCTCCTCTACCAGCTTGTTTCTCCCTTCGCGATTTCCCAATTCCCTCCCCCATTTTGGCTCTAATACGGACCGAACAGGTTTGTCGACCTAGCTTCCACCTTCAACCCTTCTCCATTGGATCATTTCCGGTCTTCCACTGCTTGGACTCTCGGCAGCGAACAAGTATGTCTACCTACCTTCGATCATCACATCCATTCTTTCATCGGTAAATTATGCCTTAAATTAAGAGATTTTATGAGTTTAATTTTGATGCCAAAATCTGCATTAGTTTCCCGTAAAAATCATATCATATGTAATACTACTTTGGTCAGCTTTTATTTACTTATTTAAAAACATGTCACAGATAGCATTTGCCCTACTTTCTTAATTACTGCGCATAAAAATTTCATAAACCTTCTCACAACCTTCATATCAACGGATTTCTTAACCGTTCTCCGGTAATCTTCCAATTTACCATGTCAACAGTACACATTTGTAAACAAATTTTTTTATGAGGTAATTCAGCAAACCAAAAAAGTAGATGTGCTATTGGAAAAAATAACATGATAAGAACTCGAAATTTATAAAATATGTTCCACCACTACGAAGCAGAACTTCCTTTTAAATATTTAAAAAATGTTTGTAATATTTTCTAATTTTTATTATATATTTAGTATGTATTTTTAATCGCTATGCTGTTGGAATCTGTAGATGGGGAAACAAAGAGAATGTGGTCCACCTGCGACATGGGATATCGATAGCACATTACTCTACTGTGACTTATGTATAGAAGAAATTGAATTGGGTAATAGACCTACCACCCATTTCAATAAGGAAGGTTGGACAAACCTTATGACAAAATTTAATTCTCGGACTGGAAGATCATATGATCGTACACAACTAAAGAATAAGTGGGATCAATTGAAGAAGGATTGGAAGTTGTGGAAAGAGCTGTTGCGTGGCGAGACTGGATTAGGGTGGAATCCAATAAAACGAACCATAGATGCTTCTAATGAATGGTGGAATGATAAAATACAGGTATTACTTATTAAAAATTATAAAATACATTCATATTACATTATAATATGTGTAGGTTGAATACATAAATGTTTTCACTTATGTAGGTCGTTCTTGCAGCAAGGAAGTTTAGGTTCAACGGAATACCACCAGAGCTCGAACAAAAACTTGAAATTATGTTCAGTCGCATTGTCGCAACTGGCAATAATGTATGGATTCCAAACTCTGGCATTTTACCCTCCGAACTAAATGATGACCATCATAACTCATCTGAGGAAAATGACCTCCAAGATGATGACCCACATACAGAAATAGGTAACGGAGAAGAAGCTATATTTACAACGGCTTCCCAAAGATCTCAAAGTTCAACCACATTCCTAAAAAGGAAGAGAGTTAAATCAGTTAGGTTGGCGGGGAAGCAACTTTTTCTCAATCATATTGAAAGTTTAGTTAATGCTGCGCAATCAGTAAGCTCTACTATAGCAACCTCAACGTCGCAACGTAGAACAGTTACAATACTTGATGCAGTCGCAGAGATATCATGCATACCAGAAATATATGATGATTTGGAATTCTATGATTTTGCAATTGAGTTCTTACAAGATAGAAATAGTAGAGAGAGTTTTATGGGAATCCCAAGTGAGCGAAAAGTTTGGTGGCTTAGAAGACGCTTCAACAAAAGTTTAAACTAGACTTCTATAGAAATGTCTTTTATTTGGTTATGTATTAGATTTTGTTCTTCTGTTCATAATTAACAAACATTACGACATGTATTTATTTTGTTTATGTTGTTGAACTTATGAAAAAACAACAACAGCTATGCAGTGTTGGAAAATTTTATACATTACTCTTATAGGCATGCATAAATTCTGTAACTTACCATTTTTTTCTCTGTTTTTTTCATCTGAATCAAAATTTCCAAAAAAAATAAAATTCTATCTATACAATGAACAGTCTTCATGCAAAGTATAATGGCTAAGTAAATTTTGATGAATTTCAACAAGAAAACACATAAGTTGATAGCAAATACATAATATTTCTATTAACTCTATATGAAACAGCGATGCTGTCTGCACAAACTGAGAACCAAATTTCTTGTTCTGTACAATGCATTCATTTGATTTTGAAAAGATAACCTTCATTAAAATTCATTTAACTGATTGTTAATAAGATAACATTTTTTAATCTATTACTTTTGATAATTATTTCCGAATGTAATGGCTTCCTTCTTCCTGTTCAACTATCCTGCAACAAATTTTGTTCACTAGCTACAGCATAATTTAATGACCATCTTAAGTTAGTGAAAATATAGAATTTAATGACCATCCAAATAGACTCATCCAAGTTGCAAGCAATTAATAAGCTTTATTAAAAGTTGGTGATGTAAATTTAATGATGATTCCTATAAGAATAGGAATTGTTCTCTGATCTCTTCATTACCTAATTAGATTTAATTAACTGCTGCAATTTGTTTCAATCCAGCTCATGAACTCTCATTCAGTTGTATGTGATTAACTGTTCTGGCATAAATCCATTACTCTGTTTGGCGCATACCAGTATGTAAATTGTATGTGCTCGGCTGCTTGCTTTTCTTCGATTTCTCAGGTATTAAATTGTAGCAACTTCCATAGTTGCAGGGAAATGCTATAACATGATTTCTAAAGTTGAAAATTCACTGTTTTACTAATATTAAGGTTGAATACTTATTGTTATTATAGGATTTCAAGTGTTGTTTTGGAATTTGCAATATTAGTTCCGACCTTAGGGACTTCTGATAAGTTATTTAGGTCATTTCGGGTTATAAATAGAATTTGTGAGGCATATAAAATTTATTAAATGTTTTAACAAAATTTAATTTTTTTTTTCAATTATTGTGCTTACTATTGCATGTACATTCTTTCAGCATTCTATGTCTTGAAAACACTCTTTACTGTATGGTTTTCCTTGTATGTGGGAGTTGGACCTTTCAATCACTGATTACTTATTACAATTTTTTTTTTTCACTACCAACTTGCATCTTAACTTAGAAGTTCTTGCCTGCTGGTTATTTTTATTAGTTTATTTCATAAAGATTTAATTGCATGTATTTTTTGTTTTTTGTGTTTTTTTTTTAAAACAGAGAAGCAATGTCTGAGGAGAATGAAAGTTGTTCAAATGATGAGGAAGAAGACGAAGTTTGGTCAGATAATGAGAACAAGATAATTTTTCAATTTAATAATGTTTTGCTAGGTTCGAGCTTTCTAATGTACGATTACTACTCACTATACATAAATAAGAAACCATGCATGACATCTGATCAAACTGGAGACAAATGGATAATTGAGTTAATGTTGGGCCATCCAGTTAGATTTCATAATATTTTTAGAATGTCTCAGATCATTTTCAACGACTTGGTATGTTTGCTTGAAGAAAAACACGGGATGTATGGATCACGTAGGACAAACATTAGAGAAGTACTTGCAATAACATTATTCATTTTAGGGCATAATGAATCTATTCGAGCAACATCCGAAAGATTCCAGCATTCTACAGAAACAATTAGTAGATACTTCTCTGTTGGACTTGAAGCATTAGCACGATTGTCATTGGAAATTATTTCACCAGAGGATAAGCAATTTCAGAATATTCCAGTACACATTCGTAGGGATATGAGGTATATGCCATATTTCAAAGATTGTATCGGGGCAATTGATGGAACTCATGTTGACGCAAGAATTCCTGCGGAAGATCAAATTCCTTTCATAGGACGACATCATAAAACAACACAGAATGTAATGGCTATCTGTGATTTCAACATGTGCTTTACATTTGTTTCAGCCGGATGGGAAGGTTCAGCTCATGATGCTCGTATTTTTCAACATGCTGTGACAGATCCTAGATTTAATTTACCTACACGACCAACAGGTAAGTTATGAATATGTTAATTATATATAATGTTTTATGTAATATATGATGTCGTATGCATTGAATTTTTACATTTGTGAACAGGTAAATATTATTTAGTTGATGCAGCTTATCCTCTACAACGAGGATATCTAAAGCCTTATCCAGATACGAGATATCATTTAGCAGATTTTATTTGGGGAAGCCAACCTGTAAGGGGTCACAAGGAAGTATTCAATAAAAGACATTCATCATTACGAAGTATAATTGAGCGTACATTCGGTATTTGGAAGAAGAAATGGGGAATACTACGTGATATGCCAAATTACTCATTTAAGAAACAATGTGTTATAGTTGTAGCTACAATGGCATTGCATAATTTTATACGAAGACATAACTCACGGGTCGATCCAGATTTTGATGAGTATGATATGGATGAGATTTATGGTTATTCTGAGTGTACTCTCGATACAGTTGCAGAAGAAGTTGTCGAAAATGTTTGTGTTGACAATGAGGTTTGTTTGGACAATGGTGAAGGTGCAAGTGAAATGAAAGAAGTTCGAGATAATATAGCATTACAGTTGTACAACTTTAGTAGGTAGTACAGTTATTTAATCAGTGGTATTTAATTTTTAATTTAATAGAGGAATAATGTTTTGTGTTTGTTTATGTTATTGCTTATGAAGTAATTAATGTATCTTATCTTTTTGTTATATATCTCAGGTGTGCAGATGAGATGTGATGCTGCAATGTGGAGGTTGAAGGACAATAACTTTGAAATGAATATGCAGATTACAATTGACTGTTAGAGTTGGTGTAGTTTATATTCGTGTCATTGAGATAAATGTACTTGAAGAAAGCAGTTGTTTTTTTTTTATATAGACTTCAGCCGACTATTTATTATCATATTCCTAAGTCCTAACGAATCCTTATAGCTATCGCATTTTAGAAGGCATGTTTATTCTAATTTTATTTTGCTACTCTTATTTTTTTAAATATGACTTTTATTAGAAACAGAAAAACCAAAAACCAAAACATTCTGATTCAAATGTAATTAGATCAGATTTTCTCATAATTAATTCTTTTTAAAATAAATATAACTTATGACTTTGTCATTTCTACTGATAGAAAACACCTGTTGCAAGCTGGTGGACTGACCTCATGAATATATACAATATTATTTTCACACATTCTTGACTTCTGCATCACTAACTAGAACTCATGCCAATCCTTCATTATGCATAAATAAATAAATCAATTCAGTGAGAATGTCCAAATAGTTGGAACATCTTTCAATTTACTCCTAAATAGTTGATAGGGCAAATTCTATTGGCATAACAAAGTACAAATACGTTGAGAGGAGCATTGTCTTGCTACCTTGTTAAGAGAAATAAAGCTAACACATGTTTTATTTTTCTCCACACTCACTTCCATATTTTGTTTTATAAAAAACTGTAGTGACAATGAGGAGATACAATAAAATTTTAATTGAATATATAACAAGACAAATAAAGAAGAATAACCAGATTGAATATCTGAAATTTTTCCTTCGGGGTTGCAGAAACATCTTCACCGACCTCATCTCCGTCATGGGCTTGCAAACGTCTCAGTAACTTCAAAGAAAAAGCTAACAGCATGAACGGTCTGAAAAAATTCAATTATAAAGTTAGTATATTTGAAGAATTACAGAATAATGAAGAGAGAACCAACTCTATAAGATGTCACATGTATGAAGTGAGCTGTGTCAAAAAGGAAGCTCAAAACAAGAGGCAAAAAGTATCTAAGCTACGGGAAGTCGAAATAAGATATCCAGCACAGAAGAGATCAATAGAAACATAGAAAGAGAAAGCCCAACTCAAAAACTTCCACTGAAAGATCAGCAATATAACAAAATATAGGAATGAAGTGATGAAGGAGCCAAAAGTTCAAACCGTAGACTCAGTTGGAAAGAGCCAACATCCATAAGAATGCCTTATCGAGAAGGATCAGCAATAGCATGTAGAAGGCGGAGAAACCTTGATTTTCGCAGGACCGTTGAGAGAGAAATGGTTGACACAGAGAATTGATCGCCATGTTAGATACGATGATGGTAGAAATGCAAGTCGTTTTTTTTTTTTTTTTTGAGAAAATACAAGTCGTTTAGTATGTACTTAGTGTTAAGTAGAGGGTAAATTTGTCTTTTATGATGAGAACGGCGGAGCGTAAGCATGAAAAAAGAAATGTAACCAAACAGTATCTTTTTTCTTAAATAATTTTTTTGGGAACTCTGTTTCGTCAAAAACTGTTTCAAATACAAACTTACGCAAAAGGATTGCAGCAACCAAACGAGCCCTCGCCTGAAACGACGCCAAAATTGCCCCTCTTTATTTTAAATTTAATAGAACGGCAGCGAAATCATGGCTTCAATTGAATTCAAATAAAATTGCAGGTTAAATTTTAATTAATTAATTTTAAAAGATACAGAGAACCAACTTTAATGAGATTGCTGTGTTAACTAGTTTAATTGTATATGCACGTGAAGTAAAAAAAAATTTAAAAATAAAAAATTAATATTATAATAATTTTAATTATATTTTCTTTGTTAAAAGCAACGTTTTAAAAACCGGACCGGACCGGCCGGTTCAACCGGTTGAACCGGTACCCGGCCGGCCAGCCGGTTCGTTTTTACACCAAAACCGGGATAGCAAAGAACCGGCTTTGAACCGGTCGGACCGCCGGTCGGACCGTGAAATCGGCGAAACGGAAACCGGGCGCGAACCGCCCAGTTAACCTTATCAGCAAATCGCAGCCGATTGATTTGAATCAGGCGGTATTTGAGAAATAACTCAAATATATGTGAACATTAGTAAAAATGACAAAGTAAAACCTAGTTGATATTCATATTCTCCTACTCCCGTAACTCCCGAAGCCGTGCGTCTCGTCCGCTCCTCCTCCTTCGTAGCTGCAGCTCTTTCTTCCTGGGTGCTCCCATCATTTGCGAACTGGCTGGCCAAAGCAAGGACAAAAAGAAAGTAGACAGTTAAGTGTTTTTTCCCTTTTGTTCGCTTTTTTTAGTGAGAAGAAGTTGAAGGCTTGAAGCTGCTCTTGCAAATACAAAAAAAAAATTAAATCAGTTTCTTTGCAAGTCACGTATCGGCGTATCCTTGTTCGGTTTCATTTTTTTTTATTTATGAGACTTTTTGTTCCGTCTGCTTTAACAAAACCTCTTTCTTTAGGCATACCATTAGTTGTATTTTACTTTATCAAAACTATCATTCTGTCTGCTTTAACAAAACTATCATTCCATTAATCAATAAGTGTTCTCCATTAGTTGTATTTTCACTATTTTGTTGGATTGTTGTTAGCATTGATATATTGCTGTTCATATTTGTTCATTGAGTTGGAGAGGATTCCCTGTTTATCATAATTCATGACAGAATTATATTTTTAGCTATTTTGTGCTTAAAAGAAAAGCGCACATCATTGAGTAGGAACCATTTTTTTTATTATTATTAATTTATGCAAAAATGATGCTGTTTTGCAAGTTTTAAATTATATGAGAGGCTTGATTAATACAGAGGAGTCGATAGTTCTTTAAAACATCTTTATTATGATAAGTTAGAATAAAAAAGAGAGGATTAATATTAGGTTGGCAACTAATTTTAAAACCCTGTTATCAATCCTCAAAATTATATAATGTAGTTGTGATAAACATTGAAGTGGAGAGAAGCAGACAAAGGTGAGCATAAACATTATCCATATGTGCACACCACAATTTAGGCTTCGTTTGGGACAGCTTTTTTGTTGCTTTCTAAAATAACTTTCTAATACAAAAATTTTTTCAATTAAAAATTTTTGTACTAAAAAGCCGTTTTAGAAAGCAATAAGAAAGTTTCCCCAAACGAAACCTTAATTTGATTGTGGTGAAAGGCAAGCGAAGCTATGCTAGGACACACTGTTTAAGTGATGTGTCACAAAGCAAGGTTGACTTGGTTTGAATATAAGTTTGGATTTATCATATAGAATTTGAGAGCTTTGAATGAGAAGAAGACATTATGCTTATTTTTCTTGAGACTGATTAGATGATTATTTAAAAAAGAAAATTTGGGAAGTAGATGAATGACTATTGTGTGTGCCTAATGAAGAAATGATGGTTATTAGAGGCAATATAAATGGACAGATTTTGCCTTTGTTGATTTTCAGAATTGGTTTTTTAGTCTTGGTATTCTTCCTTTGTTGATTTTCAGTATATTTTGACTAGCATCCTGCGTTTTGACATTTATGAGGCTAATAACTGTTTCACTTGCGTGCTATATAACTAAGTGTAGATGACCGTAATGGGCTTCACTCTCTTGACATTTCTTTATATTGCTGTCATTTGAATATCCTTACGTGTTCATGTCAAATATTATGTACTTATTTTATGCTAAATCTATCTAATCGATTCTTCAGCTTAATATTAATAATGGATCAACAAAATAATCAATCTGCACATTCAACTCAAAGTGTTCGTGAGAAAGTAGATATCGCTTGGAACCATTTTACTGAGTGTAAAACCACTGATGGTACAAATGTCTTCATTGTGGAACAATTTATAAGGGTGGAGGCATTCATAGGATGAAGCAACATCTAGCAGGGATTAAAGGGAATATTGCTTCTTGTAAGAATGTGCCACATGACATACGACATCAGATGCAACAAAATTTGAATGAGATATCAAAGAAAAAACAACAAGCACAACAAGACTTATCACAGATTGATGATCTATTTAATGAAGATCCAGTTGAGGAAGAGAGGGGCTCATGTTCAGTCACGAAATCACAAAGTTCTGATATACATGGTAAAGGAATTGATAAAGGAAAGAGAAAAATTGATGAAATTGATAACTTTTTTGCACCTAGAATAAAAGCAGGATCTCAACCTTCCTTAAAAAGTGTGATGGCATCTAAGGAGGCAGTGCACCGTGCAGATTTAGCAGTTGCTAGATGGTTTTATGACAGCTGCATTCCATTCAATGCTATCAATTCACCTTTTGCACAAAAGGCTATTGATGCAATTGCTGCAATAGGACCTGGTTATAAATTACCCTCTTACTACAGATTGAGAGTGAATCTGTTACGGGATGCTAAAGAGGAATGTAAATTGTTAATTGAATCTTTTAGAAGAACATGGAAAGAAACTGGTTGTACATTGATGGCTGATGGTTGGACAGATACAAGGAGTAGGACATTAATAAATTTTCTTATTTATTGTCCTCGAGGAGTTTCATTTCTAAAATCAGTAGATGCATCTGATGTCATTAAAGATGCCACTACATTATGCTCACTATTCACTGATATTGTTGAATGGGTTGGTCAGGAGAATATAGTTCATTTTGAAAATTCATCATTCGATCACACAAATTTAGTGGATGATTATTAGATTCACTATGAGTGTTTTGAGTTTTGAGATTTTTATATGTAAACTGATATAAACAATTGAATGCCAATTATTACTTTTTTGTCTCTATGGTATTAAGTTAAAACAAAACTTTTTTATCTTTATGAATTTTGAGTTTGTCTTATCAATTAGTATAAAGTGTCATAATTTGGCCATAAATTATGAAGAGGTATGTTATATGTTGTCTATTTTATATTTTTTTAATGTCTATTTTGTCATATATTTTACTTCATTTTTCTTTTGCTCATTTCAATTTTTAACAATTTCACATCATGATAGAAAAAGAGAATTGAAGATGGTTGCATTCATCAACATCCAACACACATTAGAGCTCAACAAAAGGTGCGTTATTTGCTTATGTTTTATAAAATTCATTGATGCCATATTTATATTATTTGATTAGTTTGATATGAAAAATGAAATGATAGTGAATGTATTAGAGGAAAAATTTTTATTTATTTTATAAATTTTAATAAGATTATTATTTATTATGTCATCCGGTTCGACCCCGGTTCGACCGGTCGAACCGGTCAAACCATGAACCTCTCCTTCTTCCGGTCCGTTGTCCGGTCCGGTTTTCAAAACCTTGGTTAAAAGATAATATTATTATTTTTATGTTCTATATCCTTATAAGTAAATCTAATTATTAATTATGTTAATAAAAAGTTATATATTTTTCTTAAAATTATCGAATAGAAAATATATGAAGATTATATAGTGTCGTAATAGAAAAACTATTAAAAGGAATCTATTTGTTTGAATACACATTATCCTATCAGAAATAAAGAGAAGAAACCACTATGAAGAAAAATTATTTGCACTTGATGACAAACAAGAAAGAAAGTAATATAATATACAAAACATGCATTTAAAAACATACAAATCAAATTGAAAAATTTTTTTGCTACTTTAAATTTTTTTTTAATTAAGCTATTTAAAAAATTGGAAAATTGAAGTATAATTTTATGTTTTAAGAAGAAAAAAATTATCATGTAATTAAATTATCAAAAATATTTTTATTCAATAAATAGTTTCATTTTTAAATATTAAAAATTTAAATAAAAATTTAACTTTTAATATGACAAGAAGATTCATTTAGTTTACTACACTTAGTGGAATAAGCACTTATTATTGTTGTTGTGGCACTGAAACTAATCCGAATAAAACATGAATTTAGCACAAGTAGACCTAAAATTTGAGTAGAAACTTCATGCCAAATTCGTTATTAGAGAAAGTATTATGTACGGATAGCATCAACTAATATCTACTAACTACCAACAAAAAGTTTTACACAATATAGCACACAATCATATTTTCATCATTAACTATCTATAGATTAATCATCTCCACCTAACAATTGCACCACAAAATGGCATTTTGCACCTCTAATTGGAGGTTTGCATGAAGGTGGACAATGCTCATGATTTATAAATTTTTAAATTATGAAATAGAGATTAATTCTCTTTCAAAATTATCAAATAAAATTGTGTTCAATAACTAATAATTATCATTCAGATATTGAATCTGAAGCAGAGATTGTAAAAAATTGGCTTAAAAATTGTAGGAAACGTGCAGTTCTTGCAAATTGCCCAAGAAGAAATGCATGGGTTTTACACAAAAATATTATAATTACACAATAATCTATGAAGCTAAAGGGCATCAAATGAAATAACAATTCCATAACAACCAACTCTACTTATCTAGAATTTTTCTTCTTAATTAGTAAATTATTTTTAAAATTTATGATCTTATTATTTCAATTATTATACTGTAAATTCATGTCACATTTTATAATAGAATAATAGTGATTGCAAAAATACAATTTGAAGATGAACAATTTGATATATTATTGTAGTTGGAGTAAAATGTTAATATTTGTAAGGTCAAGTAAACCTTAAAAATAATATTGAAGTAGAAGATATACTTTTTATACTTGATTTAGGTTAAAGGTACTCATGTGTAGCATAAATAGATATTTTAAAGTAAGTTAAATTAATTTAATTTTAATAATTATTATTTTATATTATCTTTTAAAACATATTACTTATAATTTTTATTTAGTTATAATGGTAAAATGTTTATGCAAATAAAACTAGGGGAGAAGATACAAATTATTTACTAATTGATTGTATTGTACAAAATATAAGTTTTTATTTTATTTAAATGACATATATATTAAATGTTATACAGTTTATGATAAATTATAAATGAATAGTATCTTTTAAATATTTTTATAAATATTATTTATGAGTTTTTTATTTAATATTTCAAGGAATATTTGGTTGCTTATTAATTTATAATAATGGAGTGAACATCAAAATATAGCCCAAGCAAACATTTTAAGGTATGCAAATTAATTTTATTTTAGTCATTTTTATTTTATAATATTTTTAAAAATATTTGATTTATAATTTTATCCAACTATAAAGATCTACATATTAATGTAAATATTTCAGTCGACTTCATAAGTAATTATATTACATCAAATGTAATTTTTTATTTTATTTAAATGTCATACATATTAAATATTACATAATTTATTATTAATTATAAATGAAAAGTACTATCTAAAAAATTTTATAAATATTATTAGGAGTTTTCTATTTTTTATTTCAAAGAATTTTCAGTAGCTTATTAGTTGACCAAGATGGACTAGCCATTACAATGATGCAACGTGGAGCTTGACCATTTGGATTTACTATTTTAGTTGCACTAATTTTGAATAGGATGTTTTAATTTATTAAAATTGGGTATTTTCTCTTAATTGATTAAAAATAATTTATCTTTAATAATAATATAATATTATGATTTTTATATTAATTTTTTATAGTTATCTATTTACAACATAACAACTAGCTTATCTTTATAAGTGAGATGACATATTACTAGATTTTAAATATAAGGTATGTTTAATGCTCTAACATTTTATATTTCTTCATGAGCCTAGTTCATATTGCTACCTTTTAAGAATTAATATATCTTTTGAACTTCTCTATAAAATATGGTTGTTGAACTTATTTTTATGTGAGGTCATTAAGACTCATCTAGACTTTTACATATTGATCTGATGGTTGATAATCATCTAAGTGTCAATCATCTAGATTTCAATCAAGAATTCAATCTAGACTTCAATACAGCCTCCAGTTAACTTTAATCAAGACTGCAAACAAGACTTCAAGTCAATCCTTAATCCGAACTTCAATTTAAATCCCAATCTAGACCTTAAGCCAGACATTAATCTAGACTTCAATTCAATCATTAATTCATACTTCAATTTAAACTTTAATCAACCTTCAATTAAGCTTCAATCCTATATATCAAAAAAAAAAAAAATCGCCATATAGATTTGATATTCTCATATTTTGTAATTCAATACTGCATTGAGAATAGAGCACTATCTTGGGAGACTGATACAATATTTTATAATGATTCAATGTCAGAATAAGATTTTAGAAAATAATATTTCTGTAAATACAATCTAAAGAATAACATATCTTAAAAGATGAATATAAAATTTTATACAATATGTTTAAAAATAGAAATAAAGTTTTAAAAATCTAGCCATTTTTTTAATTAGATGCAACAAGAAGAGTATTATATCATCTTGACGGATGAATATAATACTTTTCAAAGAATCCAAAAATAAGAATGGGTTTAATAAAATTCATCATTTCTAATATCAAATAATAAGGAAAATATCATGTCTTTTAGGAAGATGATAATGACATTCTACAAGTATATTTAAAAGAAGAAATGAGTTTGAAAAGAAATCTTCATTCTCAGAGGTTTTTCTCTTATTTTATTGAAATAAAATAAAATTTATTTTAATCTGGAGTTCTCAAATCCTTATAAGGGCAAGCTTAGTTAATTACATCCTAGGATGGGTGCTCCTAGGAAAACTCTCACTTAAAGCATTAATTTCATACCCTTTGATTATCTCCCTTAATGCTTGCCATCTATCTCAAATGGTTAAAAAGGTAGGGGGTAGGACATGATAAAGACATTAATGTGTAAAGGGAGTTTTATCATCACCTGAGCATTTGGGGTGATTAGGCTTAGCATAAACTTAATCTTATGGTTAGAACTAATTTAGGAAAACTCTAGAAGGAGTTTAGGCTGCTAGAATGGTTTGAGATGGAAGCGATTAAGTATTTGGAGCATTTTGACCACTTAAACCATTTGACTATTCATTGACTGTTTAACCTGTCAATGAGTCAATAATTACTGAGGTGGCATGTAGGAAGGTTTGATGAGATATCTTAGAGGGAGTTTGATGTTAAGAAATTAAAGTTTGAATGCATGAGTATATATGAATGGGGGGGTTTAACCAAGTTATAATGAGTTGAGTTGGTCAAACTCATTATGATTTGACTCATTAATGATTGAAATATGTTTGAGATATGAATTGAAATTGATTTAAGGCTTGATAAAATCTTAAAAGTATGAGTTGATTATATGGAACTGTTTGACTATATAATGACCTAATTTGACCAAGTTTGATAGTTTAACCGAATCAAGTCAAGTACGATTTGACTCATGATGGGTTTGGAGAGATTCAAGGTATGCAAATGAATGTCCTTTAAGGTTTGAAAAGCTTGATTGGAGTGGATTTAAATATATATGGTAAACTGACCCTATATTGACTAGATCTAACCAGACAATGGTCTGGTTGATCAAGTCCACTATTGACTGGGTCAGAGGACCAATTAGGTCCAAATCACCAAAAAGGATGGTTAAGGGTTTTAATGAGGTTCAGAATGGATTTGAAGTTTAATTGAATGTAAACATACCTAATGGTCGATCTGGTCAACCAAGTAAACCTAGGAGTTGGGTTAGGGCTCAACAAGTTTGATTAGATTATTGAAAACTAATGGATGTGGTCTCGTGGATTGGAAGGGTCATTTCAATCAAAATGACCATTTAGACCTTCAAGGGGCCATTTGATTAATAAGGGTTAACTAGGTCAACCATGTTAGACCAAGGCCTAGGTTTGGGTCCCATATCTTCAAAATGATAATTTGGTTCTAATGGAGGTGGTTCCATGTAATGATGAAGTCATTTGGATTTAAATGACCATTTAAGTCCTTAATAATTTGGTCAAAATAGGTTGAATTGGTTAACCAGCCTTTACCAAGGTCTAGATTTAAGCCTAATGCACTCCTAATGGTGTTTAGGATGCATTAGAGGATATTTTAAGGTTTGATTTGATAAGAACATATTGAAGTTTGAATGAAATTTCAATTTTATCCTTAAGGGATATTTTGGTCATTTAGCCCCTTTGATCAACTGTGGGTCAACTTAGGTCTAAAAAAATGCAGTTTAAAGCTTAATATATCATAACAAAGGCAATGGACATTGTCAAAAGTCTTGGGGAAGGTCTAAGGTCAAATTCTATAAAGTGGCAGGTTCAATAGCATAGGCCATAAATATTTAAAAATTTTATAGCCATTGGAATTCAATTCAGTTTCTAGGGCTAGAGATCTCAAATTGGGCTTAAATTTGAAGGGCTGACCCTATGGACATGCTAGATCAATATGCGATAGATAGATCGTGAATCGGGGGTCATTTGATTGGATTTTAAAGTAATTGAAAAATCACTCAAATAGGGTTTTAAAATAAGGGTCCTTAACCTTGGATTTTTGTTTAGAATCATGGATTTAAGCTAGATTCTGAATTTGATTAATTGAATTTAAATTATTCAAAGCAATCATAATTAATTGAATACTTATTATTAATTAGATAGGATTAAAGCTTGATTAGAGACTAGATTAAAGGTTAATTAAAGTTTTGGATTGAAGTTTGAATTAATGATTGAATTAAAGTCTAGGTTGGAGTTTGGATTAAGGTCTAAATTGTGATTTAAATTGAAGTTTAGATTGAGGATTGACATAAAGTCTGGATTGAAGTTTATTGGAGGCTGGATTAAAGTCTAGATTGAATTCTGGATTGAAATCTAGATGATTGATCCCTAGATGATTGTCAACCATCAGATCAATAGGTAAAAGTTTGGATAGGTCCTAGTAACCTTATACAAAAATGAAGTCAATAACCATAGAATGTAGAGAACTTTGAAAGATAGACTAGTTCCTAAATATATCAATATAAATTAGGCTCGTGAAGAAATATAACATGTTAGAACCTTAAACTTTCCTTGCATTTAAATCTTACTATCTTACTTATAAAGATATGTTAATTATTCTGTTGTAAATAAATAATTAGAAAAAATTGAAATAATAATCATAATATTATATAATTATAAAAGATAAATTATTTGCAATCAATTAACAGAAAATATACCATTTTAAAAAATTGAGTCATCCTATTCAATATTAGTCCAAGTGAAATAGCAAATCTAAATGGTCAAGCTCCATGTTACATCATTCCAACTGCTAATCCATCTTGGTCAACTAATAAGCAAACCAAAATTCCCTAAAATAATAAATAAAAAACTCATAATAATATTTATATAATTATTAAGATAGTATTTTTTATTTATAATTAATAATAAATTATGCAATATTTAATATGTAAGATATTTAAATAAAAAAATTATATTTAATGTAATAAAATTAATTATGAAGCCGATTGTCATTTTTATATTAACATATTGATCTTTATAGCTAGATGAAAATTATAAATAAAATATTTTAAAAAATATTATAAAGTAAAAATGGCTAAAATTAAATTAATTTAACATTATTAAAATACTTACTTGGGTTATATTTTGGTACCCTTCACTTGAGCCAAGCATAATCAGTAAATCCCCTACTTTAGTGATATTTCTTAAGGTATACTTGGCTATGTGAGTATCAATATCTTTTTCTAACTTCAGTAATGCTATATTAAATAGTGGATATTTAAGTTATACTTTTGCCAATAGTATTGTGCCATCATAAAATGTACCATAAATCTACATTATAAAAATTAAACTAGTAAAGTCATAAATAAATAAATAAATAAATTACACTTGGATAAAAATAAAGATATTTGGATAAGTATTTACTATATGTAATATTTACGATAAAATTAAACTTTTGAAAAAAAATAACAAAATATGATTTTTTTACCTTTAATATTCTACTATATCTTTAAAAAAACACAGTGGTAACATGTCATTATAAGATTTTGTTTTCTATAGCCAACCCGAGCTTTGACTATCGTAATATATAAAAATTATATTTCTAATTTTATAATATAAATTAAAAAATAAATTTATAAATAAATAATAAACTTACATAATTCTGTTTCAAGATGTATAATTGATGTCATTACTGCTTACTAAATGTTATCTTATGACAATTTCTTATAAAAATTGATAATATTCTAAACATATTTTTTAAGATAAACACTGATATATCAATTAATTAACAAGCCCAAAAAAAAATTTTAGAATTTTCTTTAAACTTTGAAAGTAAAAAAAGATAAAAATAGATAGAGACAGTAGTTTCAACAGCTACTAAATTAGCCAGCAGTTTGCGAACCACTGCTATAAAATATTATGGTAACTTTAACTTTTTGATGGTGGATTTAATAGTGGTTAAAATCACGATCTATATTTTTATATAGTTTTGGTTTTAAAATCACTGCTATGCTACTACAAAAACATTAACTTTTTTTATAGTTATTCATTTTATGATGGAATAATACTGATGACTAAAGTATAATTTAAAGATTCACTACTTGATATAGCATTACTAAAGCTAGTAAAAGATGTTAATATTCTCATAACCAAATATATCTTATGAAATATCATTGAAGTAGGTGATTTATTGATAGTGCTTGGCTCGAGTGAAGTGTATCGAAATATAGTCCAAGCAGACATTTTAAGCTATGTAAATTAATTTAATTTTAGCCATTTTTATTTTATAATATTTTTAAAAATATTTAATTTCTAATTTTTATTGAGCTATAAAGATCTACATGTTAATGCAAATATGATAATCTAATTCACAATTAATTACATTATACCAAATGTAAGTTTTTATTTTTTTAAAATATCTTATATATAAAATATTGCATAATTTATTAATAATTATAAATGAAAAGTACTATCTAAATAATTTTATAAATATTATTCAAAGTTTTTTTTTTATTATTTCAGTAAATTTTTAGAGGCTTATTAGTTAACCACGATAGAATAGTCATTAGAATGATGTAATATGGAGCTGGTATATTTAGATTTGCTATTTTACTTGTAGTAATATTGAATAGGATGACTCAACTTATTAAAATGAGGTATTTTCTCTTATTTGATTTCAAATAATTTATCTTTTATAATTGTGTAATATTATAATTTTTATTTAATTTTTTATAGTTATCTATTTATAATAGAACAATAAGCTTATCTTTATAAGTGAGATAGTATATTATTAGATTTTAAATATAAGGCAAGTTTAATGCTCTAACATGTTATATTTCTTCATGAGCCTAGTTCATATTATTATCATTTAGGAACTAATATATCTTTTGAACTTCTCTATAAAATATGGTTATTGATCTTATTTTTGTGTGAGGTCATTAGGACTCATCAAGGCTTATATATATTGATATGATGGTTGATAATCATTTAGGTGTTAATAATCTAAATTTAAATCTAGAATTTAATTTAGATTTCAATCCAACCTCCAATCAACTTTGATCCAGACTTTAAACCAGACATAAAGTCAATCCTCAATATGGACTTCAATTCAAATCCTAATTCAGACCATAATCCAGACACCAATCTAGACTTCAATCAATCATTGATTCAAACTTCAATCCAAAACTTCAATCACGCTTCAATCCTATTTATCAGAGAAAAATAAATCACCATGTAGATTCAATGTTCTTATAATTTGTAATTAAATACTTTATTGAGAATAGAGTACTATCTCAGTAGACTAACATAATATTCTATAATGCATTCAATGTCAAAATAAGGTTTTAGAAAATATTATTTCTATAAATATAATTAGAAGAATAACATATCATCTCAAAAGATGAATAATAATATATTTGGAGATTTAAAAATCTAGTCATTCTTTTAATTAGATGCAACAAGAAGAATATTATATTATCTTGATGGATGAATATAATATTCTTTAAAATATCAAAAAATAAGAATGAGTTTTATAAAATTCATCATTTATAATATCAAATATAATAAGAAAAATATCAAATAATCTAGAAAGATGATAATGACATTCTACAAGTATATTTAAAAGTAGAAATGAGTTTAGAAAGAAATATGCATTCCTAGAGATTTTTTTCTTATTTTATAGAAATAAAATAAGATTTATTTTAATCTGGAGTTCTGAAATCCCTATAAGGGCAAGCCCTTATAGTTAATTACATCTTAGGATGGGTGCTCCAAAGAAAACTCTCGATTAAAGCAATAATTTCATACCCTTTGGCCAGCTCCCTTAATGCTTGCCATCTATTCCAAATGGTTAAAAAGGCAAGAGATAGGACATGATAAAAATAATAATGTGTAATGGGGGTTTTGTCCTCACATGAGCATTTGGGGTGATTAGACTTATCTTAAACCTAATCTAAGGGATAGAACTAGTTTAGCAAAACTCTAGAAGGAGTTTAGGCAGTTGGAATGATTTATGATGGGAGGGATTAAGTATTTGGAACAATTTGATCACTTAGAATACCATTTGACTATTCATCGATTATTTGACTAGTTTATGAGTTAATAATTAATGAGCTGGCATGTAGGAAGGTTTGATGAGATATCTTAGAGGGAGTTTGATGCTAGGAAATAAAAGTTTGAATACATAGGTACATATGAATGGGGGGGTTGACCAAGCAATAGTGAGCTGACTTCGTCAAACTCATTATGATTTGACTCAATAATGATTGTAACATGTTTGAGATATGAATTAAATTGATTTGATGCTTGATAAAATCTAAAAAGTGTGAGTTGATTGCACGGAATTGTTTGACTATATATTGACCTAATTTGACCAATTTTAATAGTATGACCAAATCAAGTCAAGTATAATTTGCCTCATGATGGGTTTAGAGAGATTCAAGGTATGCAATTGAACGGTCTTAAAGGTTTGAAAAGCTTGATTATAGTGGATTTAACTATACATGGTGAACTGACCCTATACTGACTTGATCTAACCAAACATGGGTCTTCTTGACCAAGTCAACTATTGACTGGGTTAGGGGACCAATCTGGTCAAAATAACCAAAAAGGATGGTCAAAGAGTTTTGATGAGGTTCAAAATGGATTTAAAGTTTGATTGAATGTAAATAGGCTTAATGGTTAGTCTGGTCAACCATGTTTGACTTGGTCAATTAAGTTAAACTAGAAGTTAGGTTTGGGCTCAACAAGTTTAATTTGATCATTAAAAACTAATGGATGTGGTTTGATGGATTGGAAGGGTTATTTCAGTCAAAATGACCATTTAGATCTTTAAGGGGTCATTTGGTTAACAAGGGTTGACTTGGTCAACCAGGTCAGAATAAGGCGGGGGTTTAGGTCTAATAGGTTCAAAATGATATTTTGGATCTAATGGAGGTGGTTCCATATAATGATAAAGTCATTTGGATTGAAATGACCATTTAAGCCCTTAATAATTTGGTCAAAATAGGTTAACTTGGTCAACCAGGCTTGATCAAGGTCTTGATTTGAGTCTAATGCACTCTTAATGGTGCTTAGGATGCATTAGAGGATATTTTAGAATTTGATTTGAGTGGGCCATGTTGAAGTTTGAATGAAATTTTAATTTTATCCTTCAGGGGTTTTTTAGTTATTTGGCCCCCTGGTCAACTATGGGTCAACTTGGGTCAAACAAAATATAATTTAATACTTAATATATCATTACAAAGGCTATGGATGTTGTCAAATGTCTTGGGGAAGGTCCCAATGTCAAATTCTACGAAGTGGTAGGTCTAGTGGCATAAGCTGTTAATATTTTAAGATTTTATAGGCTTTGGAATTCAATTCTGTTTCTGGGGCTGCAGATCTCTGATTGGGCACAAATATTTATGGTTAACCCTAGGGACATGCCAAATTAATATGCAATTAATAGATCATGAATCAGGGGTCTTTTGAATAGTTTTGAAGTAGTTTAAAATCTTAGATTTGAGCTAGAATCTATATTTGATTGATTGAATTTAAATTATCCAAATCAATCATAATCACTTGAATAATTATTATTGGTTTTGATAGGATTGAAGCATAATTGGAGACTAGATTAAAGGTTGATTGAAGTTTTAGATTAAAGTTTAAATTAATGATTAAATTGAAGTCTAGGTTAGAGTTTTGATTAAGGTTTAGATTCTAATTTGAATTGAAGTATATATTGAGAATTGACTTGAAGTCTGGATTGAAGTTGACTAGAGGCTGGATTAAAGTCTAGACTAAATTCTGGATTAAAATCTAGATAATTGTCAACCATCATATCAATAGATAGAAGTCTGGATGGGTCCTAGTAACCTCATACAAAAATGAGGTTAACAATTATGGTATGTAGAGAAGTTTAAAAGATATATTAGTACCTTAAAGATAGCAATATGAATTAGGCTCATAAAGAAATTTAATATGTCAAAGCATTAAAATTATCTTGCATTTAAAATTTGATAATTTAATATCTCGCTTGTAAAGATAAGTTAATTATTCTACTGTAAATAAATAACTATAAAAAATTAAAATAAAAATCATAATATTACATAATTATAAAAGATAAATTATTTGTAATCAATTAGAAAAAAATATACTATTTTAATAAATTGAGTCATCCTATTCAATATTAGTCCAAGTGAAATAGCAAATCGAAATGAACTAGCTCCACGTTGCATCATTCTAATGGCTATTCCATCTTGGTCAACTAATAAGCCAACAAAAATTCCTGAAATAATAAATAAAAATCTCCTAATAATATTTATATAAATATTTAAATAGTACTTTTTATTACAATTAATAATAAATTATGTAATATTTAAAATACAAGACATTTAAATAAAAAAACATTAACATTTGATGCAATACAATTAATTATGAAGCTAATTATCATATTTATATTAACATGTAGATCTTTATAGCTGGATGAAAACTATAAATACAATATCTTTAAAAATATTATAAAATAAAAATGGCCAAAATTAAATAAATTTAACATCATTAAAATGCTTGTTTGGGCTATATTTTGGTACCCTTCACTCGAGTCAGGCATAATCAGAAAATTGCATACTTCAATAGTATTTATTAAGATGTACTGTGCTATGGGAGTATCAATATCTTTTTCTAACTTCAGTAATGCCATATCACATAGTAAATCTTTAAATTTTACTTTTTTCGTCAGTATTATATTATGATATCATAAAATGTAGCATAAATAAACATTATAAAAATTAAAATAGTAAAGTCATAAATAAAAAAAATTACTTGGGTAAAAATAAAGATATTTGGATAAGTATATTTTACATGTAATACTTATGATGAAATTAAACTTTTAAAAAAATAGTAAAATATGATTTTTTTTATCTTTAATATTCTACTATATCTCAAAAAAATATAATAGTGATTTGTCATTATAAGATTTTTTTTCTGTAGCTAATATGAACTTTAACCTATCATTATTTTTATTTTCTTATATTTATCTGTGAAATATAATAAAAATTATATTTCTAATATCATAATATAAATTAAAAACTAAATTTATAAATAAATAATAAACTTATATAATTCAATTTTAAGATGTATAATTAATGTTATTGCTACTTACTAATTAATATCTTATGATAATTTCCTACAAAAATTTATAATCTTCTAAATATATTTTCTAAGATAAAAAATGACATATCAGTTAACGAATAAGTCCCATCATATTTTTTAGAATTTCCTTTAAACATTGAAATAAAAAAAAAGATAAAATAAATTTAAATAATTATTTCAACTGCTACTACATTAGCCGGTGGTTTACAAATCGCTATTACAAAATATTGTGGTAACTTTAACTTTTTGATGGTGAATTTAGCATTGGTTAAAACTATTATCTATAACTATATATAATGATGGTTTTAAAATTACTGTTATACTACTGTGAAAACATTAACTTTTTTATAGTGATTCATTTTATGATGGCACAATACTGATGACAAAAGTATAATTTAAAGATTCACTATTTGATATAACATTACTGATGTTAGAAAAAGATATTGATACTCCCATAGCTAAGTACACCATAAGAAATTCCATTAAAGTAGGTGATTTATTGATTCTACTTAGCTCGAGTGAAGGGTACCAAAATATAGCCCAAGTAGGCAATTTAAGATATATAAATTAATTTAATTTTAGCCATTTTTATTTTATAATATTTTTAAAAAATTTTAATTTATAATTTTTATCCAGCTATAAAGATCTACATGTTAATGCAAATACGACAACCAACAATGTAATTAATTGTATTGCATCAAATGTAAGTTTTTATTTTATTTAAATGTCTTATGTATCAAATATTATAAAATTTATTATTAATTATATAAAGAATACTATTAAATAATTCGATAAATATTATTTGGAGTTTTTTATTTATTATATCAAGAAATTTATAGTGGCGTAATAATTGACTAAGATAAAATAACCATTAGAATGATGCAACATGGAGCTGGTCTATTTGGATTTGCTATTTCAATTGGACTAATATTTAATAGGATGACTGAATTTATTAAAATGGGGTATTTTCCCTTAATTAATTACAAATAATTTATTATTATAATTATGTAATATTATAATTTATTTAAAGTTATCTATTTATAATAAAATAATTAGCTTATTTTTATAAGTGAGATGGCATATTGCCATATTTTAAATGCAAGACAAATTTAATGCTCGGACATATTATATTTTCATGAGCCTAGTTCATATTGCTATCTTTTAGGAACTAAAATATCTTTTGAAGTTCTCTATAGAATATGGTTGTTGACCTTATTTTTATGTGAGGTCATTAGGACTCATCTAGACTTTTACATGTTAATCTGATAGTTGAAAATCATCTAAGTGTCAATCATCAAAATTTCAGTCCAGAATTTAATTTAGACTTCAATCCAGCCTCCAGTAAACTTTGATGCTTGCTTCAAACTAGACTTCAAGTCAATCCTTAATCCAGACTTTAATTCAAATCCTAATCCAGACCTTAATCTAAACTCCATTCTAGACTTCAATTCAATCATAGATTTAAACTTCAATTCAAAACTTTAATAAACCTTCAATAAAGCTTCAATCCTATTTACCGAAGAAAAATAATTGCCATGTAGATTTAATGTTCTCATATTTTATAATTTAATACTATATTAAGAATATAGTACTATCTTAGGAGACTGACATAATAATTTATAATGGATTTAATGTTAAAATAAGATTTTAGAAAATAATATTTTTATAAATACAATCCAAAGAATAATATATCATCTCAAAAGACAAATATATAATTCCATAGAATGTGTTTAAAAATAGAAATGGAATTTCGTAAAATTCATCATTTATAATATCAAATATAACAAAAAATATCATGTCATCTGGGAAGATGATAATGACATTCTACAAGTATATGTAAAAGTAGAAAGGAGTTTGAAATTAAATATGCATTCCCATATATTTTCTCTTAGTTTATAGAAATAAAAGGAGATTTATTTTATTCTGGAGTTCTTAAATCCCTATAAGGGTAAGCCCCTATAGTTAATTACATCCTAGGATGGGTGCTCCTTGAAAAACTCTCGATTAAAGTAGCAGTTTCATACCCTTTGGCCAGCTCCCTTGATGCTTGCCATCTATCCCAAATAGTTAGAAAGGCAAGGGATAGGACATGGTAAAGATAATGATGTATAAATGGTGTTTTGTCCTTACATTAGCATTTGGGATGATTAAGCTTATCTTAAACCTAATCTAAGGGTTAAAACTAGTTTAAGAAAACTCTAGAAGGAGTTTAAGCTGCTATAATGGTTTGAGATGGGAGGGATTAAGTATTTGGAGCGATTTGACCACTTAGAAGAACATTTATCTATTCATCGATGGTTTGACCAGTTAATGAGTTAATAATTACTGAGGTGGCATGTAGGAAGGTTTTATGAGATGTCTTAGAGAGAGTTTGATGTTAGCAAATTAAAGTTTAAATACATGGGTGCATATGAATGGGGGGGTTTGATCAAGTAATAGTGAGTTGACTTGGTCAAACTTATTATGATTTGACTTACCAATGATTGAAACATGTTTGAGATATGTATTAAAATTAATTTGATGCTTGATAAAATCTAAAAAGTATGAGTTGATTGCATGGAACTGTTTGACTATACATTGACCTAATTTGACTAATTTTAATAGTTTGATCAAATCAAGTCAAGTATAAATTACCTCATGATGGGTTTACAGAGATTCAGGGTATGCAATTGAATAGTCTTAAAGGTTTAAACAGCTTGATTGGAGTGGATTTAACTATATATGGCGAACTGACACTATATTGACTTAATCTAACCAAACATGGGTTTGGTTGACCAGGTTAACTATTGACTAGGTTAAGGGACCACTCAGGTCTATATCACCAAAAATGATGGTCAAGGGGTTTTGATGGGATTCATAATGGATATGAAGTTTGATTGAATATAAATAGTCTTAGTAGTTGATTTGGTCAACCATGGTTGACTTGGTCTACCAAGTCAAACTAGGAGTTAGGTTTGGGCTCAACAAGTTTGATTTGATCATTGAAAACTAATGGATATGGTCTGATGGTTGGAAGGGTCATTTCAGTCAAAATGACCATTTAGGCATTTAAGGGGCCATTCGATTAACAAGGGTTGACTTGGTCAACCAGGTCAAACTAAGGAATGGGTTTGGGTCAATAGGTTCAAAATGATATTTTCGATCTAGTGGAGGTGGTTCCATGCAGTGATGAAGTCATTTGGATTGAAATGACCATTTAAGCCCTTAATAATTTGGTCAAAATAGGTTGACTTGGTCAACCAAGCTTAACCAAGGTCTAGATTATTCTAATGCACTCTTAATGGTGCTTAGGATGCATTAGAGCATATTTTAGGGTTTTATTTGATTGGGCCATGTTGAAGTTTGAATGAAACTTCAATTTTATCCTTAAGGGGTATTTTAATCATTTGGTGCCCCTAGTCAGCTGTGGCTCAACTTGGGTGTAACAAAATACAGTTTCATGTTTAACATATCATAACTAAGGTTATAGATATTGTCAATATCTTGGGGAAGGTCCCAATGTCAAATTCTAAAAAGTGGCAGGTCCAGTGGCATATGCCATAAATATTTAAAGATTTTGTAGCCTTTCAAATTTAATTCAATTTCTGGAGCTAAAGATCTCAAATTGAGCTCAAATTTGGAGAATTAACCCTAAGAAAATGCCAAATAAATATGTGATTGATATATCATGAATCATGGGTCATTTGTTTGGGTTTTGAAGTGGTTTGAAATCTTAAATTTGAGCTAGATTCTGAATTAGTTTGATTGAATTTAAATTATCCAAATCAATCATAATTACTTGAATGATTGTTATTGGTTGGATAGGATTGAAGTATGATTGGAGACCAAATTAAAGGCTGATTGATGTTTTGAATTAACTTTTGGATCAATGATTGAATTGAAGTCTATGTTAGAGTCTGGATTAAGGTTTGAACTGTGATTTGAATTAAAGTCTAGATTGAGGATTGACTTGAAGTCTGGATTAAAGTTAATTGGAGGATGGATTGAATTCTAGATTGAAATCTAGATAATAGATACCTAGGTGATTGTTAACCTTCAAAATAATAGGTAGAAGTCTGAATGGGTCTTAGTAACCTTATATAAAAATGAGGTTAACAATCATGGTATATAGAGAAGTTTCAAAGACATATTAGTTCCTAAAAGATAGCAATATCAACTAGGCTTACGATAAAATATAACATGTCAGAGCATTAAACTTGCCTTGCATTTAAAATCTGGTAATATATTGTCTCGCTTGTAAAGATAAGTTAATGGTTGTGGTAAATAAATAACTACAAAAAATTGAAATAAAATTTATAATATTACACAATTATAAAAGATAAATTATTTGTAATCTATTAAGAGAAAATACACAATTTTAATAAATTGAGTCATCCTTTTCAATATTAGTCCAAGTGAAATAGCAAATCTAAATGGACCAGCTCCACGTTGCATCATTCCAATGGCTATTCCATCTTGGTCAACTAATAAGCCAATATAAATTCCATGAAATAATAAATAAAAATCTCCTAATAATATTTGTAAAATTATTTAAATAGTACTTTTTATTTATAATTAAGAATAAATTATGAAATATTTAATATATAAGACATTTAAATAAAAAAACTTATATTTGGTGCAATATAATTAATTATGAAGCTAATTGTCATATTTACATTAACATAAAAATTTTTATAGCTGGATGAAAATTATAAATAAAATATTTTTAAAAATATTATAAAATAAAAATGACTAAAATTAAATTAATTTAACATCATTAAAATGCATACTTGAGCTATATTTTGGCACCTTTCACTTGAGCCATGCATAATTAGTAAATCCTCTACTTCAACGGTATTTCTTAAGGTGTACTTGGCTATGAGAATATCAATATCTTTTTCTTACTTCTGTAATACCATATTAAATAGTGGATCTTTAAATTATATTTTTACCATTACTATTATAATGTGCCATCATAAAATGTAGCATAAATCAATATTATAAAAATTAAAATAGTAAAGTCCTAAATAAAAAAAAATACTACTTGGGTAAAAATAAAGATATTTGGATAAGTATATATTACATGTAATATTTACGATAAAATTGAACTTTTGAAAAAATAGTAAAATATGATTTTTTTTTAACTTTAATATTCTACTATATCTTAAAAAAATACAATGATGATATGTCACGATAAGATTTTTCTTATAAAGTCAACCCAAGCTTTGACTTATCATTATTTTTGAATTCTTATGATCATGTGTAAAATATAATAAAAATTATATTTCTAGTATCATAATTTAAATTAAAAAATAAATTTATAAATAAATAATAAACTTATATAATTCAATTTTAAGATGTATAATTTATGGTATTGCTACTTACTAAATAATATCTTATAATAATTTCTTGCAAAAATTGATAATCATTTAAACATATTTCTTAAGATAAAAAATGATATATCAGTTACGAACAAGCCCCATCATATTTTTTAGAATTTTCTTTAAACTTTAAAAGTAAAAATAGATAAAAATAGATATAGACAGTGGTTTCAATCGCTGCTAAATTAGCTGGCGATTTACAAACCACTGCTACAAATTATTGTGATAACTTTAACTTTTTGACGATGAATTTAGTAAAAGTTAAAATAGCTATCTATATCTATATATAGTAGAGGTTTTAAAACTGCTACTATACTACTGTGAAAATATTAACTTTCTTATAGTGACTCATTTTATGAGGCACAATAATGATGGAAAAAGTATAATTTAAAGATCCACTACTTGATATAGCATTACTATAGCGAGAAAAATATGTTGATACTCCCATAGCCAAGTACACCTTAAAAAAATATTGTCGAAGTAGGGGATTTACTGATTACGCTTTGCTCGAGTGAAGGGTACCGAAATATAGCCTAAGTAGGAATTTTATGGTACTTAAATTAATTTAATTTTAGTATTTTTATTTTATAATATTTTTAAAAATATTTAATTTATAATTTTTATCCAGCTATAAAGATTTACATGTTTATGCGAGTATGACAATCTAGTTCATAATTAATTGCATTACATCAAATATTTATTTTATTTAAATATCTTTTAGATATTAAATATTTCATAATTTATTATTATTTACAAATGAAAAGTACTATCTAAATAATTCTATAAATATTATTAGAAATTTTTTATATATTATTTCAGAGAATTTCTAGTGGCTTATTAGTTGACGAAGATTGAATAGCCATTGAAATGATGGAACGTGGAGCTGATCCATTTGGATTTGCTATTTTACTTAGACTAGTATTTAATAGGGTGACTGAATTTATAAAAATGGTGTATTTTCTCTTAATTGATTTCAAATAATTTATCTTTATAATTTTGTAATATTATGATTTTTATTTCAATTTTTTATAGTTATCTATTTATAATAGAATAATTATCTTATCTTTATAAGCGAGATGACATATTACTAGATTTTAAATACTCGAACATGTTATATTTCTTTTTGAATCCAGTTCATATTACTATCTTTAAAGAACTAATATAACTTTTAAACTTCTTTGCAGAACATGGTTGTTGACCTTATTTTTATATAAGGTCATTAACACTCATCTAAACTTCTATATGTTGATCTGGTGGTTGATAATCATTTAGATTTAAATCTAGAATTTAATCTAAACTTTAATCTAGCCTCCAATTAACTTCAATCAAGACATTAAACTAGACTTCAAGTCAATCCTCAATCCAGACTTCAATTCAAATCTCAATCTAGACCTTAATCCAGACTCCAATCTAAACATCAATTCAATCATTGATATAAACTTCAATCCAAAACTCCAACCAACCTTTAATCAAGTTATAATCCTATCTATCAGAGAAAAATAACTCCCTATGTAGATTCAATGTACTCATATTTTGTAATTGTATATTGTATTGAGAATAAAGTATTATCTCTAAAGACTGACATAATATTCTATAATAGATTCAATATCAAAATAAAGTTTTAGAAAATAATAATTCTATAAAAAAATTTAAAGAATAACATACCATCTTAAAAGATGAATAAAAAATCTGTAGAATGTGTTTAAAAATAGAAATGGAGTTTTAAAAAATTAGTCATTCTTTTAATTAGATGCAGCAAAAAAATAATATATCATGATGATGAATGAATATAATATTCTTTAAAATATCCAAAAATAAGAATGGACTTTGTAAATTCATAATTTCTAATATCAAATATAACAAGAAAAATATCATATCATCTAGGAAGATAATAATGACATTATACAAGTATATTTAAAAGTAGAAATGAGTTTGAAAAGAAATCTATTTTCTTAGAGATTTTTTTCTTATTTTATAGAAATAAATTAAAATTTATTTTAATTTGGAGTTCTCAAATCTCTATAAGGGTAAGCAACTATAGTTAATTACATCATAGGATGGATACTCCTAGGAAAACTTTTGATTAAAGCAACAATTTCATACCCTTTGGCCAGATCCCCTGATGCTTGCAATTTGTCCCAAATAGTTAGAAAGGCAGGGGATAAGACATGGTAAAGACAATGATGTGTAAAGGGGGAATTGTCCTCACATGAGCATTTCGGGTGATTAGGCTTAGCTTAAACCTAATCTAAGGGTTAGAATAAGTTTAGGAAAACTCTAGAAGGAGTTTAGGCTGCTGGAATGGTTTGAGATGCAAGGGATTAAGTATTTGGAGCAATTTGACCACTTAGAAAACCATTTGACTATTTATTGACTATTTGACCCGTCAATGAATCAATAATTACTAAGGTGGCATGTAAGCAGGTTTGGTGAGATGTCGTAGAGGGATTTTGGTGCTAGAAAATTAAACTTTGAATGCAAGGATACATATGAATGGGGGGTTTGACCAAGTAATATTAATTTGACTTGGTCAACCTCATTATGATTTGACTCGCCAATGATTGAAATATGTTTGAGATTTAAATTGAAATTGATTTGAGGCTTGATAAAATCTGGAAAGTATGAGTTGATTGCATGGAACCGTTTAACTATATATTGACCTAATTTGACCAACTTTGATAGTTTGACCAAATCAAGTCAAGTATGATTTGACTCATGATGGGTTTGGAGAGATTCAAGGTATGCAGTTGAATGATCTAGAAGGTTTAAAAAGATTAATTGGAGTGGATTTAACTATATATGGTGAGCTGACCCTATGTTGACTAGATTTAACTAGATATTGGTCTGGTTGACCAAGTCAATTATTGACTGGGTTAGGGGACCAATCAGGTCAAATCAGCCAAAAGGATAGTCAAGGGGTTTTGATGAGGTTCAGAATGGATTTAAAGTTTAATTGATTATAGATAGGCATAATGGTTGTTCTAGTCAACCATGTCAAACTAGTACTTGAGTTTGAGCTCAATATGTTTGATTTGATCATTAAAAACTAATGGATGTGCTCTCATGGATTGGAAGGTCATTTTAGTCAAAATGACTATTTAGACCTTTAAGGGGTCATTTGGTTAGCAAGTGTTGACTTGATCAACCAGGTCAGACCAAGGCCTAGGGTTGGGTCGAAAAGGTTCAAAATGATATTTTGGATCTAATTGAGGTGGTACCATACAATGATGAAGTTATTTGGATTGAAATGATAATTTAAGTCCTTAATAATTTTGTCGAAATAGATTGACTTAGTCAACCAGGCTTGACCAAGGTTTGGATTTTAGTCTATTGCACTCCTAATAATGTTTAAGATGCATTAGAGGATATTTTAGGGTTTGATTTTACTGGGCCATATTGAAGTTTGAATGAAACTTCAATTTTATTCTTAAGGGGTATTTTAGTCATTTTCCCCCTGGTCAACTGTGGGTCCTACAAAATACAGTTTAATACTTAACATATCATAACAGAGGCTATAGATATTATCAAAAGTCTCGGGGAAGGTCATAAGGTCAAATTCTATCAAGTGGCATGTCAAGATCCATAGGTCGTAAATATTTAAGGATTTTACAGCCTTTGGAATTCAGTTCAATTTTTGGACTAGAGAGCTCAAATTGAGCTCAAATTTAGAGGGTTGACCCTAGGGACATTCCAAATTAATATACAATTGATAGATCATGAATCGGGATCATTTGATTGGGTTTTGAAGTGATTAAAAAATAACTTTAAAAGGGTTTTAAGATAAGGGCCCTTAACCTTAGATTTTGGTTTAGAATCCTAGATTTGAACTAGAATCTAAATTTGATTGATTGAATTTGAATTATCCAAATCAATTACAATCAATTAAATGTTTATTATTGGTTGGATAGGATTGAAGCTTTATTGGAGACTAGATTGAAGGTTGATTAATGTTTTGGTTTGAAGTTTGAGTCAAAAAAAAAAAAATTTTGGGGGGGGGGGGGGGGGGGGACCCACGGAGGGGCCAACGCGTTTATTCAGGGAAAAATATACAAAGTCCTTAAAGGGACCACAAGCTCACTAATGCTTCAAAGAGCTACAAAAAGAAAGTAAAAAAAATCCTAAAAGCTTGAGTTCCCTACAAAGTAAAAATACAATCAAACCTAGGTACATTCTACGTTGCACAAGAAAGAGCACCCAAAAAGAGGGAAGAAACCAAAAACCAATAATTTGCTCCAGCATCCCATCCAATAAGGCAACACAATGAACACCTGCACTAAGAAAAAACTGCAAAAAAGGAAGATGCCCAAAATAGGAAAAACACAAATAAAAAACAAACAACCCAAATAGAACACAAGCCAAGCCCCAAAACCACCTTATAAAAGCATACAACATTAGGTTGATAGAGCTCAGGATAAATTGAAACCAATAAATATCACTTGGGTAATCCAAATGCCACTCAATCCTACCACCAGACACATACAACCACACCCTATCTACTAGCCCCGAACAACAACAAAATAGATTCATAGTGAGAGAGAACAGAGCCTTCCACCCACTAAAGAAGAAACCTGGATAGAGAAACAGACCAGTAGAAAAGAAAAAACAAAGGGCACATAAGCCACCAGCAAAACCAATAGAAGGGCGCAAAGTCAACACCAACAACCAACCCGTAATAGGGCCCCAAGCCGATAATAATAACCATGTATAAAATACAGAGAAAATAGATAAGGCCCTAAAAAATACACTAGACAACCAAAAATAACCCAGCAACCCCACAATAAGAGAAACCTAACATAGATCCAAACCAGAGAAATTAAATATAGCCTTAGTCCCCAACATTACTCCCAAAGATACCCACAGCCAGAAGATACAGCCTAAACCAGGTATCATAGCAGCACCTAAGGGTAGGAGAATAATAAATAGAAAAAACATCAATAAGAAAATTAGTGCAATCACAGCTCGAGCCCATAGCCACAAAAATCACAATAAAAAAGAACAAAATCATAAAAAAAAAACTAACAGGAAATCCAAAACACAAAAGTAAAATAGGGCAAGAAGAAGGCACATGCACTAACATAAAAAGGAAAACAACAGTAAAAGCCAATAACCCAGCCAGTAGGAATCCGAGGGCAGCAAGGCTAAATACCAGGAACCCCACCGAAAAAACCAACACCATACAACACAACAAAAAAGGAGCACAACCATAATGAATAAATCAGAAGAACTAGAATTACATAAGGAGCCAAAAGACCTAAACCCAGTAAAGTAGAGGAAAGCCATAAAGGCCCCCCCAACACCAGCCACCAAAATATAAGAGAAATAGAGCAACCTGAAAAGGAACAGGCCAACCTGAGAGACAAAATAACACACCAAACCAAAAAAATAACTGCAGAAAGCATCAAAACTCCATGCAATAGAACCAAATAGTAGACAAGGAAAAAGCCCCCAAAGGCACAGGACACAAAGGATCCATTGATTGAATTGAAGTATAAATTAAGGTCTAGATTGTGATTTATATTGAAGTCTGGATTGAGAATTGACTTGAAGTCTGGATTGAAGTTGACTAGAGGTTGGATTGAGGTCTAGATTAAATTCTGGATTGAAATTTAGATGATTGATAATTAGATGATTGCCAATCATTAGATTAATAGGTAGAAGTATGGATGGGTCCTAGTAGCCTCATACAAAAATGAGGTTAATAACCATGATATATAGAAAAGTTTAAAAGATAGTATTATGAACTAGGCTCATGAAGAAATATAATATGTTAGAGCATTAAAATTTTCTTGCATTTAAAATTCGGTAATAAGCCGTCTCATTTGTAAAGATAAATTAATTATTCTACTGTAAATAAATAACTAAAAAAGATTGAAATAATAATCATAATGTTACATGTAATATTTATGATAAAATTGAACTTTTGAAAAAAAATAGTAAAATATGATTTTTTTTACCTTTAATATTCTACGATATCTTAAAAAAGATAATAGTGACATGTCATTATAAGATTTTTCTTCAACAGCCAACCTGAGCTTTGACTTATCATTATTTTTGAATTCATATGATCATCTATAAAATATAATAAAAATTATATTGTTAATATCAGAATATAAATTAAAAAATAAATAATAAACTTACATAATTATGTTTCAAGATGTATAACTTATGGAATTGTTGCTTACAAAATGATATCTTATAATAATTTCTTACAAAAATTGATAATTTTCTAAACATATTTTCTAAGATAAAAAATGATATACTAGTTAATGAACAAGCCCAATCATTTTTTTTAGAATTTCCTTTAAACTTTGAAAGTAAAAAAAGGTAAAAATAGATATATAAAGTCGTTTCAACTGCTTCTAAATTAGCCAGCGATTTGCAAACTACAACTATAAAATATTATGATAACTTTAACTTTTTGATGGTGAATTTAGCAGTGGTTAAAATCGATGCCTATATGTATATATAACGGTTATTTTAAAACTGTTGCTATACTACTACAAAAACATTAACGTTTTATAGTGGTTTATTTTATGATGGCATAATATTGATGGCAAAAGTATAATTTAAAGATCAACTACTTGATATAGTATCACTGAAGTTAGAAAATGATGTTGATACTCCCTTAGCAAAGTACACCTTAAGAAATATTATTAAAGTAGGGTATTTACTGATTGCGCTTAGCGCAAGTGAAGGGTATCAAAATATAGGCCAAACAAGCATTTTAAGGTTTGTAAATTAAATTAATTTTAGCCATTTTATTTTATAGTATTTTTAAAAATATTTAATTTATAATTTTTATCCAGCTATAAGGATCTACATGTTAATGTAAATATGGCGATCAACTTCATAATTAATTACATTACATCAAATATTAGTTTTTATTTTATTTAAATATCTTGCATATTAATTATTATAAAATTTATTATTAATTATAAATAAGAATTACTTTCTAAATAATTCTATAAATATTATTCAAAGATTGTTATTTATTATTTCAACACATTTCTAGTGGCTTATTAGTTGACCAAGATGGAATAGCCATTAGAATGACGCAACGTGGAGTTGGTTTATTTGGATTTGCTATTTCACTTGGATTAATATTGAATAAGATGACTCAATTTATTAAAATTGAGTATTTTCTCTTAATTGATTATAAATAATTTACCTTTAATAAATGTGTAATATTATATTTTTATCTCAATTTTTTATAATTATCTATTTAGAACAAAATAACTAGCTCATCTTTACTAGCGAGATGACATATTATCATATTTTAAATGCAAGATAAGTTTAATGCTTGGACATGTTATATATCTTCATGAGTGTAGTTCATATTGCTATCTTTTAGGAAGTATATATCTTTTAAGCTTCTCAATATAACATGGTTGTTGACCATATTTTTATGTGAGGTCATTACGACTCATCTAGACTTTTACATGTTATTTTGATGGTTGACAATCATGTAGATGTCAATCATCTAGATTTTGATCCAGAATTCAATCTAGACTTTAATTCAGCCTCCAGTCAACTTTGATGCGACTTCAAACCAGACTTCAAGTCAATCCTCAAGCCAAACTTCAATTCAAATCTCAATCTGGACCTTAATCTAGATTCGAGTCTAGACTTTATTTTAATCATTAATTCAAATTTCAATCCAAAACTTTAATCAACCATCAATCAAACTTCAATCCTATCTATCGGTGAAAAATAAATTGCCATGCAGATTTGATGTTCTCATATTTTGTAATTGAGTACTATATGGAGAATAGATTATTATCTCAGGAAACTCACACAATATTCTATAATTGATTCAATTTTAAAATAAGGTTTTAGAAAATAATAATTTTATAAATACAATCTAAGGAATAACATATCATCTCAAAAGATGAATATAAAATTTTATAGAATGTGTTTAAAAATAAAAGTGGAGTTTTAATAATCTAGTATTCTTTTAATTAGATGCAACAAGAAAATATTATATCATCTTGATGGATGAATATAATATTCTTCAAAACATCCAAAAATAAGAACAGGTTTTAAAAAATTCATCATTTCTAATATCAAATATAAGAAGGAAAATATTATGTCATCTAAGAAGACAATAATAACATTCTACAAGTATATTCAAAAGTAAAAATCAATTTGAAAAGAAATCTATATTCCTAGAGGCTTTTCCCTTATTTTATAGAAATAAAATAAGATTTATTTTAATCCAGAGTTCTCAAATCCCTATAAGGGTAAGCCCCTATAGTTAATTACATCCTAGGATGGGTGCTCCTAGAAAAACTCTCAACTAAAGCAGTAATTTCATTCCCTTTGGCCAGCTCCCTTGATGCTTGCCATCTATCCTAAATGGTTAGAAAGGTAAAGGATAGGACATGGTAAAGAGAATGAAGTGAAAGGGGGTTTTGTCCTCATATGAGCATTTGGGGTGATTATGCTTAGCATAAACCTAATCTATGGGTTAGAACTGGTTTAGGAAAACTCTAGAAGGAGTTTAGGCTGTTGGAATGGTTTGAGATGGGAGTGATTAAGTATTTGGAAAAATTTGACCACTTAGAAGACCATTTGACTATTTATTAATTATTTGATCAGTCAATGAGTAGATAATTACTGAGGTGGCATATAGAAAGGTTTGATGAGATGTCTTAGCGGGAGTTTGATGCTAGGAAATTAAAGTTTGAATGCATGGGTACATATGAATGGGGGGTTTGACTAAGTAATAGTGAGTTAACTTGGTCAAACTCATTATGATTTGACTCACTAAAGATTAAAACATGTTTGAGATATGAATTGAAGTTGATTTGAGGCTTGATAAAATCTAGAATATATAAGTTGATTGTATGGAACTATTTGACTATATATTGACCTAATTTGACCAAGTTTGATAGTTTAACCAAATCAAGTCAATTATGATTTGACTTATGATGAGTTTGGAGAGATTCAAGGTATGCAATTGAATGGTCTTAAAGGTTTGAAAAGATTGACTGGAGTAGATTAAACTATATATGGTGAACTGACCCTATATTAACTAGATTTGACCAGACATGGGTCTGGTTGACCAAGTCAACTGTTCACTGGGTTAGTGGAGAAATTAGGTCCAAATCACTAAAAAGGATAGTCAAGAGGTTTTGATGGGGTTCAAAATGGATTTGAAGTTTGATTGAATATAAATCAGCTTAATGGTTAATCTGGTCAACAAAGTTAAACTAAAAGTTGGGTTTGGGCTCAATAAGTTTAATTTGAACATTAAAAAGTAATGGATGTGGTCTCATGGACTAGAAGGGTCATTTCAGTCAAAATAACCATTTAGACCTTTAAGAGGCCATTTGATTAACAAGGGTTAACTTCATCAACCAGGTCAGACCAAGGCTTAGGTTTGGGTCCAATAGGTTCAAAATCATATTTTAGGTCTAATTCAGTTAGTTTAATGTAATGATGAAGTCATTTGATTTGAAATGACCATTTAAGCCCTTAACAATTTGGTCAAAATAGGTTGACTTGGTCAACCAGGCTTGACCAAGGATAAGATTTGAGTCTAATATACTTTTAATGGTGTTTAGGATACATTAGAGGATATTTTAGGGTTTGATTTGACTTGGCCATGTTGAAGTTTGAATGAAACTTCAATTTTATCCTTAAGGGGTATTTTAGTCATTTGGCCCCCTGGTCAACTATGAGTCAATTTGGGTTGAATAGAATATAGTTTAATGCTTAAGATATTATAACAAAGGCTATGGATATTGTTAAAAATCTTGGGGAAGGTACTAAGGTCAAATTCTACAAAGTGGCAGGTCTAGTGCATAGGCCATAAATATTTAAAAATTTTATAACCTTTAGAATTCAATTTAGTTTATAGAGCTAGAGGTCTTAGATTGGGCTCAAATTTAGAGGGTTAACCCTAGGGACATTTTAAATCAATGTGCAATTTATAGATCATGAATCGAGGTCATTGGATTGGGTTTTGAAGTGATTGAAAAATCACTTAATAAGGATTTTAAGATAATGATCCTTAACCTTAGATTTTGGTTTGGAATCCTGGATTTGAGCTAGATTTTAAATTTGACTGATTGAATTTGAATTATCTAAATCAATCATAATCAATTGAATGATTGTTATTGGTTGGATAGGATTGAAGCTTGATTGGTGACTAGATTGAAGCTTGATTGAAGTTTTCGATTGAAGTTTAAATCAATGATTGAATTGAAGTTTAGATTAGAGTCTAGATTAAAGTATGGATTGTGATTTGAATTAAACTCTAGATTTATGATTTACTTGAAGTCTAGATTAAAGTTGACTAGAGGTTGGATTGAAGTTTAGATTGGATTCTGGATTGAAATATAGATAATTAATACTTAAATGATTATCAACCATCAAATTGATAGGTATAAGTCTGGATGGGTCCTAGTAACCTCATACAAAAATGAGGTTAACAAACATGGTATGTAGAGAAGTTTAAAAGATATATTCATTCCTAAAAGATAGTAATATGAACTAGGCTTATGAAGAAATATATCATGTTAGAGCAATAAATTTGTCTTGTATTTAAAATTTGATAATATGTTATCTCACTTCTAAACATAAGTTAATGATTCTGCTATAATAAATAACTACAAAAAATTTAAATAATAATCATAATATTACATAATTATAAAAGATAAATTATTTATAATTAATTAAGAGAAAATATGCCATTTTAAAAAATTGGGTCATCCTATTCAATATTAGTCAAGTGAAATAACAAATTCAAATGGACAAGCTCCAAGTTGCATCATTCCGATGCCCATTCCATCTTGGTCAAGTAATAAGCAAACAGAAATTCCTTGAAATAATAAATAAAAAACTCCTAATAATATTTATAGAATTATTTAGATAGTACTTTTTATCTATAATTAATAAAAAATTATGTAATATATTTAAATAAAAGAAAAACTTACATTTTGATGTAGTACAATTAAGTATAAACCCGATTGTCATATTTGTATTAACATGTAAATCTTTATATTTAGATAAAAATTATAAATAAAATAATTTTTAAAATATTATAAAATAAAAATGGATAAAATTAAATTAATTTAACATTGTTAAAATGCATGCTTGGGTTATATATCGATACCCTTCACTCAAGTCAAGCATAATCAGTAAATCCCTAATTTCAACAGTATTTCTTTAGGTGTACTTGGCTATGAGAGTATCAACATCTTTTTCTAACTTCAATAATGCTATATCAAATAGTAGATCTTTAAATTATACTTTTGCCTTCAATATTGTGCCATCATTAAATGTAGCATAAATCTACATTATAAAAATTAAAATAGTAAAGTCATAAATAAAAAAAATTACTACTTGGGTAAAAACAAAGATATTTGGATAAGTATATATTACATGTAATATTTATGATATAATTGAACGTTTAAAAAAATAATAAAATATGATTTTTTTTTACCTTTAATATTCTACTATATCTTAAAAAAATAAAATGGTGACATGTCATTATAAGATTTTTCTTCCACAGTTAACGTGAGCTTTGACTTATCATTATTTTGAATTCTTATGATCATCTCTAAAATATAATAAAAATTATATTTCTAATATCATAATATAAATTAAAAAGTAATTTATAAATAAATAATAAACTTCCATAATTCAGTTTTAAGATGGCATTACTACTTACTAAATGATGTCTTATGGAAATTCCTTATAAAATTGATAATCTTCTAAACATATTTTCTAAGATAAAAAAATAATATATTAGTTAACGAACAAGCCCCATCATATTTTTTAGAATTTCCTTTAAACTTTGAAAGTAAAAAAAAGATAAAAGTAGATATAGATAGTGGTTACAACCGCTGCTAAATTAACTGGCGGTTTGTAAACCGCTGTTACAAAATATTATGGTAACCTTAAATTTTTGATGGTGAATTAAGCAGAGCTTAAAACTGTTATATATATCTATATATAGCAGTGGTTTTAAAAATGTTTCTATACTACTGCAAAAATATTAACTTTTTTATAGTGATTCATTTTATGATGGCATAATACTAATGGTAAAAGTATAATTTAAGGATCCACTATTTGATATAGCATTACTGAAGTTAGAAAAAGATATTGATACTCCCACAGCCAAGTACACCTTAAGATATACTGTTGAAGTAGGGGATTTATTGATTGTGCTTGTCTCGAGTGAAACTCTTTTTTACAATATGTTTTACATTGAAAATGATAACTTCTTGTTGTTCACTATACATTCATACACTCTAGTAACCCTATTTCTTGGTCATTTTTAAAATTTTTTCAATAAACGATTAACACACTTTTTTCAATTATCCTCTTCTTATCCAAAAATTACAATTGAGCTCAAATCTTATTGGTATGTTCTGAATAATAATTTAAATCATATTAATTATATAGTATGTAATCTTTTTAAACATTGATTTTTATCATCTTTCTTTTCACATATGCTTGTATATAAATTTTCATATTCAATCCTTAAGATAAAAAATATTTTACTTTTTCTAACATTATTTATATTTTATCTTAATTAATTATATTTAAGTTTGCTCTTCTCAATCAATTTTTGTTGTCAACATTGTCATTAGGTCTATCATTTGTATTGATAGTACTTGTTTTCTTATTCATTTTTGTAGGCAAACTTATAATTTTGACTCACATTAATAACATAATAATTTATACAATTATGCATATTTTTTTATTATTTCAATTTTATCTTTATGAATTTTCACTTTTTTTATACAACCATTACTCACTTTTTTGGGCATATTTATTTCTTCACTAAAATATTAGATTTTTATATCATTCACAACTATAATGATTTCTTGACAGTTTTATAGGTTTGTTGTTTGCTTGTAGTAATTTAAAATGTATGTGACATTTATATGTTTTAAATCCAAATGCAATTTTATTTTGTTATGTATATATTTTTTTCATGTAATATCTTCTTTAATAGTTGTTTTTCTTTAGATTAAACTTTATAGTCTATTTTCCTTTTAATGTCTTTCAAGTATAATGACTTTCAATTTAACGCACCAAAGAATGAAATTATGATTTTTTTGCTTTACCAGATCAATTTTGTTTCATGTAATATATATTTTTTGTTTGTTCATATTTAAATCTTTCCTACAACTATTATTGGTTATTGCTTGCTCACTAACATTTTTTTTAAATAAATCTATAATATTGAGAGAAATGTTCTTTTTTCCTTAGGGTTAGTCACCTATTCTTTTTCATATTTTTTAATGATAAGTAGAAGAGTTCTTAGTATAATAAAGCTAGTCTAAGGAAATTTAATTCTGGTGTTGAACAAATAATCATACAAAGGTGAGGGAGATATTATAACAAACTTAAAAAAAAATATTTACTTAGAAAAATTTTTATTGACTTTGTATGTCTTTAAACTACTTCACCTACAACATTATATTGAGTTTGGAGTTTGATGTTGACAAGAAAAAGCATATTCCCTAACCACCAATGGAAGAAACACTAAGTGGAGAAGATAATTAAAAAAATCTCCATTCATTTCAACCACTTGTGTGAAATAACATATTTGGTGGAAGATAAATTTAACCTCATTTTAGAAACCTTGAGGCATGAAAATTCGACATGTTTTGCAAGGTGTCTAATAATCATCTTATTTTAATTCAAATGCATTTCCAAATTTTCTATTCAACTATATTATTACTTTGCTAATTTTAGGACAATACACTTGCTGGTTAATGTGAGGTTTGGAGATCTACTTGTAAGTGCTCTCATCAGTCACAATTGAATGCAAAGCTAAAAAAGAATTCCATGAATAAAAAAATTATTTTGAATTCTTCCATTTTAAATCTTTTTATAGTTAGAGCTTGAAATGCCTTTGAGTCCTATTTCCTAAGGTTACTACATAGATACAACAATTTGTCCTTTGCCATGTCATTTAACTCTAATGGAAGATGGATCTTAAGGCATGCTAAGTTGAGCAACCTGTCATCAATATTGAATCCCCAACCCATTATTTTGAGTTTTCTCTTATGATGGGATTTTCATATCAAATTCTATCCAAGATTATTCTTGTTGGCACAATCGCCATATTTGAAAAAACATCTTGAAATATTGCTAAAATTCATCACTTTCTTGATTATCTTAACTCTCTTTTGAGTCAAATACCTAAGACACTTTAAGATTTTTTACTAGAGTTAACCCATTATATGATAAACATTCTCTCTATTATGTTGTTTAACCTTTTCAAAATTAATTGATAAACTTTGAATTGATATTAAGTCAAGTGACTTCATAATATCTTTGAAAGTTTCATTCTCTTGGTGGTGAATTAAAAAACAATCACATCTATGCATGTCCAATATATTATTACTACATTTGAAAAATAAATTTTTTGAATTATAATCTATGTCAAGCTAAAATTATAGTGAAATAAAAATCTTCTCAATATTCTTGTTGGTATACATCTTATAAGCAAATTTGCAAGTTTATGAACATATTTTATAAATTTATTAATCAAGTTATTTATTATTGCCATAGAATAATATCTAATTTGCAGAACTGTCCATTTAGCATAAGAGGGTTAATTGTCTTCTCTTAGGTTTGAAAAATGATTTAATAGCTAAGAATTAAATTTCAAAGGTTTAAGAAAAAAACCTCATATTAAAAATATGGTAAAAAAAGAAGAGATGGAAAATAACAACCCATGAATTTAATATGCATTCACTCTATCTTGCAGGTTAAAAATATATATACGCAAATATATAATAAAAGAAAAAAAAAGAATAGAAAGAAGAAAGAAAGAAATAAGGAAGTGGATACCCTTTCTAATCCTTGAATGTCAGAGGATTCCTTAATCCTTTAATATTTTTAAAAATTTGATTATCAGAATTTTGACTTTACATTCTTCATCATAGATTGATGTCTTATGAATATATGAATACATATTATGCAAGAGATTTGGAAAAATTCAATTTCTATCTTTAATTAAACCCTCAATGAATTAGATTTTAATTAAAATAAAAAAGTGAAGAGAAGGAAAACACAAATTAGCTTGTAGGGAGCTTTGATATGGGTTAATAAGATCTAAATCTTGAGACCTCTTTAGCTAGTAACTTGAGTAGGACGTTTCATATCATTAAATCAATTTCAAATAAAACCATACATATGATAAATCCAATTGAATTTTTAGTGGTACTGGTTACACATCTTTGGGCTTTACATAAGTAACCTAACTGAGGTGCCAAAGCTTGATTCCAAATGATCCTAGGGTGATTATGATCCCGTGGACTCAATGCCAAAGCTTGAGTTGAAGGTTTTGACCTAAGAAACCTATCATGGGAATCTTAGGGGCATTTTTTAAATTTGGGTCACCCCTAGTCAACTAAACTTGAACATGGGTTAAGCATGATCTCAAATGACCTTAATATGAATTTGAGTCACTTGGATATAAAGTCAAGGCTTAAGGTTTGAGTTTTGCTTGATTGGGTCTTAGTGGTATTTTGGTAATTTTGTTCCTATGATCAAATGGATTTGACCATAGGTGAAACATGATTCTACATGTCTCTAAAATGGTTTAAATTAATTTTGAACCAAAGACAAAGATCTTGGGTTAAGTTTGAATGCTAAAGTTAAATTAAAGGTTTTTTTTTGATATTTTGGTTAACCATGGTCAAAGGGTTTGGCCATAGTCAAAGACAAATAATCTTAAAATGGATTAAAATCTTTTGACTCAAGGGAAAGGCCACATGATTATGTTTAAGTGTTATAATGGGTTAAGATTCTTTTAGGGTTTAGATAAAACATGAGTTGACCATGGTTAAAGAGGTTTAACCTTGGGTCAACCTAGGATCAAAATATTCCAGACTCAAGTCCCAAATTAAATTACTATAGTTGGATGTTTAGGTTATATTTTTTGTTAAATATTGACCTTAATCAAACCCGCTTTAATAAATAGCCAAAGAGGTTGACCAAGAATCCTTATCCTATAAGGTAAGTCCAACAGTGGGTCCAAAATTTTTAGGATGAGTCATACAATCAATGGTTACCTTTGGTAGGACCTGAAATTTAGGGCATATAAGTAATTTTTAGGTATTTTTAGGTTATACCTAGGGTTGGCTTGGTGAGTCCACTACTTATTTAGGGTTATTAAAGAGTTTATTGTGGTCGCTAATATATTTCTAAGCTAATAAAAGGTTGATTTGGCTATTATCAGTCCAATTAGGGTCTCATTTGGGTTTTAGGTTTTAGATTGACTCCAACTTTTTACAAGTATGGTTGTGCAAGGTTGAAATACTCCAAATGGGTTTAAAGGCCCTAGGAGAGTCTTCTAAAGGTTTTAGAATCTTCATAAGGCCAAATTAAGGCCAAATTAAGGTTTTGGAATCTTCTAAAGGTTTTGGAATCCTAAGGTTTTTGGCTTTTTAAGGCTGGCCAAAGCTAAGACTTAGGAATCTACTTAATAGGGTCCTATGGGGAAGGACTGTACACTAATGTAGGAAACTAGAATATTAAGGATAAGCTTAAAGAGGATAGAGTCAACCTCATTAAAAATTAATGTCTCAAGTGAGCTCTTAGAAGTATATCTCTCAAGTTCTCTCTTAAGAAAGTCACACCTCTTTTAAAAAATATGTTATTTCCTTCCATAGTTTCCCTTGGCAAGTCAATTTATTATCAAAAATCACTCAATATCATGGTTCCCTCTTAGGTGTACTTAAAGCATTCAACTCGATGTCAATTAATATAGTTTTAATTGAATTTAATGTATTTATTACTGACCCAGTGCACTTAAGCTTGTAATTATACTATTGGTGATCACAAATATACTTTAATATGTACTAATAATTCTACATAATCTTAGTGCATGCGTGAGCTCAATTACTTAAAGTGACGCATAAAAATTGCAAATCTAGTATCGAGTATACTAAAGTGCATATACGTCTCAAGTGAAATTAGTGGCCAGATTAACTTAAGTGCAACCATAATGCCATTACAAAATCAAACTTCAAGCAATTATAATCTTTCTTTTACTGAGACACAAGATTGTTGTATTTATAGTGTTAAGAAAGTCATGATGACTAGCAAAATATTATGGAGATAACTTTCCACAAGATCACGAATTGATAGTGGCATAAAACATTATGTGGATTAATGAGATAGAAGACATTGAGGGTAGGAGCGATATAGAGGCTCCATCAAATGATGTACAAGGATTCTGGCTCTTTATGAGGCATCATAAAGTATCATGATGGATAAATGATTACAGGATGCAATTAATGAAAGATAAGGGAATCATATCGGTGAAGTAACCATGATTTCATATTTCATTTTATTTGGAAAGAACTCACATTATATATTTTATTATGAATGGTATTATTAGTGAATGAAGTTGGTGTTAAGTGAGGAAGCAACTCTGTAATCTCGTGTAAATAGTGCGGTGAAGGAATATATAAAGTAGAGAAAAAATATTATTTTCATTCTATAATTCTCTTTTTTATTTCTCTTCCTAGAGCTTGTATCCCCAAACAGATATATTTATCCTTCCTATAGCTGCCAGTCGTTTTAATGAATAACTCTAAGATTATGGTTGTTGTTCATTCAATGCAAATGCAAATTAAGGCATCATTTGGGATGACTTTTTTATAGCTTCGTAAAATAGAGTTTTAGTAAAAAAAATTTTAATTTTTGTACTAAAATACTATTTTAAGAAGTAATAAAAAAGTCATCCCAAATGAAGCCTAAGTATCAATTTGTGAGGATTCAGAAATCTATGCACCACTTTGAGGATTAATACTTAGGAATTAACAATTGATTTTGGTTTCACAACAACCTTCCGGTCTCCACAAGTCCTGGGTTATTGAATAAAGACTACTTCTTTCCCTACACAAGTTGCACCATCCTTTAAACCAACATCTAATACCCCTCTACAATAATACACCTCACTCTCCTCAAAGGAGTTAACCATTGATAAATTGTTTCCTATTAAACTTCAAATCCAATGTGATGAAAGTTTGTGCTTTAATAAATGACCAAACTTCAAATCCAATAATGATATATGCCTAATAGGAGATAAATTTAATATATATATATAATAATAATGTTCATTGGCCAAACTATGACATGTACTACTAGTTGATAGTGTTAGCACATACAGTTTTATTTTGCTATTGGTTTCTAACAAACTGTGGGAGAAAGATATTTGATCCTTCAAAACAAAATCTTCCCATGTTTCCCTATCTTTAGAAGGCCATCAATCCACCAATGATTTGTTTGTCTTGGCCATTCACATTTCGGACATTGTCTTACTAGTGTAATGCTTGTAATCATTAGGACCCATCTTTCTTGATTACAAGAATCTTACAATATATTTTTGTTGTAATTATTATTTCATTTTACTACTGGATGAATCAAAACTTTGCCCACAACCATCAACTTCAAACCTTATTACATCATTTAGTTTTATTGTATGCTTTTTTTTAATAATTACATGCATCTAAATTTCTATCACGTTGCCATAACCCAAATAAGATTTTGCTTCAATTGTATAGACACTGCATCTCCCAAAATAATCATACATACATCTAGTTTTATAGAAGTTTGCCTTTTTTTTATACCCCAACCCACTCATCTCTATTAAGTGGGATTGACCATTATATTTCATTGGAAATTTGTGTAAAATCGACAAATATTTGGCCTCATTTGCATCCCCATTTTCAAAAAGATATTATAGAAAAATGGTGAAGAATATGTCTAACAATCAAATAATTTGTGAGAGCCACAACTTTTTCTCTAGCTTAGTGGTCCTTGTCAACAAGAAAAATGGGAAGTTATCACCTTTTGTGTCAACTACCAAACATTAAAAAGAACTCAGTATGCATGGTGGATAGATAGAGAACCTCTGGAATATGTCAATTCATAGGATAATTTTTAGTCTCCTGGTCCAATGGAAAATAGAACTCAGTTGCACTATCCACTGCTAAAGCTGAATACATTACATTTGGAAGTTGTGTGGGCCAGGACCTTTGGTTAAAGCAATAAATTCTAGATTTATTTTTTTTATGTGTTTCCTTTTGTTCTTGATTTCCTATTTATTTTTCTTTAGAAATAGATCACTGCTCACTACTGCTAATGAACATGATTTTTAAATAAGTTTTGCCTTATTTTTTATTTAGAAGCTTGTAAGCAGTGATTGACTTCTCTAAAATATTTAATGGAAGAAACATTGATGGTTGTTTCTCTTCCTCTAACTCCTTTAATGATACATTTTTCTTTTTGAATAAAAGTTTTTTTTCAAAATTAAAAAGTTAGACTTTGAAATAGAGATCTATTTTATCTTCCTATAATAATCTATCTCATATGAGTAGTGTTCCAAAATATTGAATCACTTTCATGTTTTCTTAATCACGTGATTGCATTCATCATATGAGAATGATTCTATTTTATGAATTATTTTTTCTTATCTAAGTGAGTGAGTTTTTCTTCTCTTATATCTAGAAGATAATCTCACTAGAGTCCTTTCGAGGTTTTCAAAGAAAGGAAGCTCGCAAAGGTTCAGAAAATATGCTAATCAGTTGAAAAAGAGGCACAAAATGAGCCAACCACTGAAAAGAAGTACAATGTTCACCAAAAAAGTGAAAAGATACACAAAGTGTATCAAAAATTAAAAGATGTGCAAAGTGTGCCATATAATTAAAAAGGAGGCACAAAATTAGCCCATAAAGAATTAAGCTTCCTCCTCTTTCAAATCTTTAAAAAATCTTAGAAGAATTCATATGCCACTTAGTATTTTCACACACTTAAGATTGAAAATTATGATTTTTGATTCTTTACTTTGTAATGCTATTTTATCAGATATTTTTTTGGAATGAAGTTTGAAAGGATCTCTTTTCTTATCTAATTTCTTTTTTCTGAATTAAATTTTTGTTTAAAAGGAATTTGAACTTGTAAGGTGTCCAAGGTAGGGTTTAAGGAAATTAATTTTCCAACTTTTTTTTATTCAGCATCATCAATTTCTTCTTATTAGCTATTGAATTGAAAATTAAGGAAAATTTTTAATTTACTTGAGCTGATCGATTCAAAAAAAACTGTCTTTATTTTCATTTTCGTTCATTTAATTTCTTTGTTTTATTTTCCCTGGTATTTTGATTCATGTTTTTTTATATTTTTTGAATCATTTGATCATTCATCTCCATTATTCAATCATTCCAATCTTTCTTCACATCATCCTGGATGATCTACATAGTCCTAGATAATTTGATCAAATCATCACTCATCACACATCCAACAGCTGATCTAAACCATTTATTGGTAATCGTCCTGGACGATCCACCTCATCATCCAGGATAATCCATGTTGAAAATGTACTGGATGATTTAAATTTGATTGCTATGTTTTATTAATATAAATCATCCTGGATGATCCACCTCATCATCCTAGGTGATACTTTTTATCAACGATCATCCAGAATGACTCCTCAGGATGATTACCTGTGTTTAATCATCCTAGATGATATGATTACCTTTTTGACCAATAGTTCTGGATGACAATAATTGCTCTGATCATCCTAGACAATCCCACGATCATCCTGGATGATATTATCCAAACTATTTAAACAGCCCTTGGACATGATTTCTCACCACAATCTCTACTCCTCTCTCACTCAAAGTCCTCACTCCTTCATATGGCTGGTAGCGGCAAACGCTCACGTGCACTTGCAGGTAGCTCATTTAGGAGCGTTGTTGATCCTCGCTTCATTGAAGCTGCTGATGAAGTGGCATATACCCGTTTCAAATATGCTAACATAAATCCCTCAAGAATCATCAATCAAGCCACCCTAAACATTTAGGTACTATATCACTTTGTCAACACTACACTGACTTCCATTCTCACTCTGACTGTCTCATTTAATTTTGAACTCCTCTTTGAGTTTTTCATAAGTCTTCATTTCAATGCTGACTTTACCTCCCTCTAGTCCTACATTAATTGACATCCAATCGAAATAACATATCAAGATTTTTATGAATTTCTTTGACTATCCACTAATGGGGACAGGCTCCATATTATAGCCTCTGATCCTAATTTCAACTAGACCCATGTCAACACGACTCTTAGGGAAACCAATGGACCATTTCATGACTCAACTATCAATTCCCTAGTCAATGATGCATGCACAATCCATCACATCCTTCACAACTCAGTAATTCCAAAAGCTGGAGATATGATCCTCATCACTCCCATCCTTTCACTCACCACCTACTATATCATGACCAACTGCCAATTCAATGCCGCTAATTTGATTATCTGATACATCTCGCACCTAACATCCATTAGGGATCCAGGCCATAAGAGAAAGACAAACCTAGCCCTTGGATACCTCATTGTATATACTATTGAATCTATATAAAATCTTTAATTCCCTGCTCCACCTTATCACCATCTAATCTTCTACTCAAATAGCTCCTTCCACACTCTTCAAAGTACTCATCATCCTCGTGAGCATGAGGAGCATGGGGAAGAAGAGGAAAGTCCTATTCCTGTACCTTCCCCTTTCAACCTGTAACCTCAAAATGATCAGTTGGTATAAAGGTTCGACCAGTGGGAGGCCAGGTTTGACTCCTATGTAGCTGCTCAGGAGCAGCAGCACACATAGGATATTGCTCATTTTGATGCCTATATAGCCCAATAGTAGCAGTAGCATGACCAGGATATGGCCCAGTTTGGGGAGCAGTTTGTTTCCCTTCACTGACTCATTTCACTACGACCACCTCCAAATGATTAGAGTTCAACTTTCTAGTTTTTATGTGTTTGTTTCTGAGTTTACACTTATTTCTTTTCTATATTCTGTTTATTGGTTGCTTTTCTATTTCCTCCTTTTTATGATGTCAAAAGGGGGAGTAGTAGTGTTGTTAATGTTAAGTGTTGGTAGTATTGTACTGTTTGCCTGGTTTAGTAAATTACTTTTAGTGCTTTTTCCTTACCTTGTTTTTCATTTGTTTATATATATACTTTATTTGAAATTGTTTAACAGATGTTTCTCATCATCAAAAAGGGGAAGAATATTACAAATCTAGATTCAAGCATTATAATTTTAATGATAACAAATATTCCTGTCATTACAGCACATCTGTTTTGTTGCCCTGCCTACTAACTTTTCAGGTCCACAAGATTAATTATAATTCAAGCTAGCTCAAGATTAGACTGAGTCAGTCTATAATTTTAAATTCCAATAGTTTTTTTTTTCTTGAGTCAAATGTATTATGGTGGATCCTGATGCTAAGTAACCTTGCACACATACACTCAGGGGGAGAAATTGGGCAAGTCAAAGTGTTTTTTATTTTTTTATCATATCGTACAGGATGATCCAAAATCATCCTGAATGATCAGTTAAAAATAGAAACCCTAATTATGACATCTAGGTTATGAAAAACTGATTAGGTAGATCATCCTAGATGATCTTCCCATCATCCTGGATGATACATTTAAATTCAAAAATTAGCAACCAATCACATTTTAGGCAATATTTTATTTGTATATTTTGAACTAATCATACAAGATGATCCTTATCATCCTGGATGATTTATTACAATCTTACCAAAAAAAATTCCCTAATTAGGGGACTAATTATAATTTAATTGATTAATCACATCATATAAGATGATCTTCGAGATCGTCCCGGACGATCCTTTATATTTCATGGGATGATATCCAATCATCCCCGATGAAAATCATAATTTTCTTCTAATCGTCCAGGATATCATCCTAGATGTCACAAACTTTGGGCGGGATAATTTATCGATTGCCACTCAAAATAAATTGATCGTCTCGGATGATTGTGAAATCCTTATTTTCTTTTAATCATCCAGGATAAAAACCCTTATTTTCTTTTAATCATCTAGGATATCATCCTGGATGTCTTAAACATTTGTCTGGACAATTTAACATTTTCCACTCAAATTGAATTAATCATCCCGGATGATCAAAAAATCATCCTGGATGATACATAGAAAGTATGTCTTCTGATCGTCTAGACCATGGCAATTGTCTTGGCAAAATTGCTAATTTTGTACTAATCATATTGGATGATCGACAGATCATCCTGGATAATATAGCTAGTAAGTTAAATTTTATAGCACATTTAGAAGCCTTCTATTTAAGCTCTTTAACCATCTCTTCAGCAATCTTTTACTAGTTTTTTGACTCAAAGAGAGCTTAGAGGAGAAGGAGAGTTTAGGAGAGAGAGAGAGGATCTTATGAGGGGGAGTTTGTGAGGGGATTCACAAAGGTTGCTTTGAGTTAGGATTTGATCGTCATCTTCCTTCTTCGTCCTTGGCTCTATGGTGGCTCTAGGGAGATGATCATCAACATCAGATCAAGGTTCTCTGCCTACTTCAGGAGAAAGAAAAAAGAGTTTAGGGTTCTCTGCCTGCTTCAGGAGGAAGTAAAAGGAGCTGGGGTTCCCTGCCTGCTTAAGGAAGAAGCAAAGGAGTCAAGGTTCTCTGCCTCACCAGCGTCGGTGGAAAGATTTTGTAAGGGCTTCTCCGCCTTACTATAGGAGTAAAAGGAGAGCCACTATAGTGTTTAGTGCAATACCTGGAGGGGAGGCTCTAAGGAGTGGACGTAGATCAAGTTGACCGAACCACAATAAATCTGGTGTGCTCTTCTCATTTTTTTTTCTGTATTTTAATTTTTGCATATATCTTTTATCTGATGTCTTATTGAAAATCGAATTTTGGTTATCTATTTTTGCTTATATTATTCATGTTTTAAATATTCAAAAAGGCAAAAATATTTTTTTGTTTATGCAAGAATTTTTAAAATACCAATTCCCCCCCCCCCCCCCCTTTTTTAGCCATGGGACTAGTTCATAAGGGCTTAACAACCCTAGCAAACTTTTATGGTGGACATTGTGCATCTTTTAAACTTCTGGCATGCTTTGTGCATCTTTTCCAATTTGGACTAATTTTGTGCCTCTTTTCATTTTTGTTCTTTTCAATATCTACAATTTTTTAAACGAAACCCAATAATTAACAAGAAAATCAATATATTGAATAAAAAATTCAAAAATACATCATTTCTTTTCCAACAATTTTTACTAAAATATAAGTATCTATAAGAATATGAAGATGATCTTTTAATCTACATCTAATCATAATTTGATTTAAAGTTGAGAATTAAAATTTTGCTAGGAAATTAAGTTGAAGTATAAAGTATTTTAAACTATCTCTTAGATAAACATTACAAATTTGAATGAAAGATACTTAAAGACAATACAAGCGAATTAACACCATAACAAATATCATTTCATTCATCATTTTCTTTTTCTTTTAAAAAAGAAAAACAAACTCAAGAAACAAACTAACATAATATCACAAGCGTTCATAATCCCATTACATGAAAACTAGAAAAACAAAACATACATCGATTGCATCAAAAATAAAAACTAAAAGGCTGGAGGATCTTGATCTGGAGGTGGCTGAGGAGGAGTAAACATGGTAAAATAGCTATTGATTATAGCTACTTGGGTGTTGATTGTGTTGAACTGTCCTTAGACCCAGCTGATATCTTCATGATTTCTAGCATCCTACTGGTCTAAGAAAGTCCCAATATGATCAAATCATTGATCAAAGTGAGACTCAAGATGATCAAATCACTCGACCATTTCTTGATAGAAATGCTGCTCAGGTCTAGGAGTAGGTGTAGCTGCAGGAGCAGGTGTAGGTGCTTCTTCTTCTTCAATATCATCTCCCTCTTCCCCTTGATCTTGCTAAAAACGTGAACGAAATGAGGCATCAAAAAAATAGATTGGCAAATTATTTGGAGTGTCAAGATGAACCAAATTATACTTCTTTTCCATGATATAGGTCTAGGTGTCCTAAAGCCACATTCTTCTTCCTCTCAATTGTAGGAAGCCTAATATCTATAAGATTGTTGATGTTGTACAATATCAACTAGGCTTCATCAATCAGAGTGTTTGTCATTATGAGATATGTAACAATAGAAAGCAAAGGAGTACGGTTGATACGATTAACAGTTTAGGGATAATCAATGTTCTCAACACATGCTGGATGATCCTAGCATTTTGAATTAAGGTGTGCACAAGAGGTTAATGATAGACCGATGATGTACCTCTAAGGGTTTGATTTATAATGGACCAGTCAAAATCCTCTCTAGATGTCATAGTGTGTGCCCTTACATCTTCTGTTCTAAGGTGTAAGTATGTTCCTAAATCCTCCTTTATTATTTCTACCCTTTGTTTAAGTACAAAAGAAGACATTTTGGTATGGTTATCTTTTACCCTCAGATTTTCTAGAAAAAAGGTAAAAGATGTCAGAGTGAAAGGCATGGATAAGGGTGAGAATAAATGAAAACTGAGTGGAATTGAAATGAGGCATTAGTGAGAAATTGATGTCTTCTTGAATCAGAAGATGAGGAGGAGTGATCTTTGCCTCGATGAAGCAGTCATAAGCTTCTTCATTCTATTTTGAGAGAATGTTTTCCTCCACTTGACTCGATCGAGAAAAAAAGCCTCTTGAGTGTCTAGCCCGTTTGTCGCTCGTGCTTGCCATTTAGTGGATTTGGAGACAATAAGGTTTGAAAGCGAAATTCATGGTGGCATATTCAAAGAATGGCTCTTAATTTAGAGAAATCGGGCTTGACTGTACAGTACGATATGGTTTTGTACGTATGATCTTGATATAGTAAAGTACAAAAAAATTTTCATACATACGAAAGGAAATGCCAAAAATAATTATTTTGATGAAACAACTTTTTGTAAACACAATTTACGAGGAGTCATATGGTATGACTTTTTTACTAGACTGATCGTACAGGTGAACACCTATTCATTCAGGATGAACATGTAATAATGTTTCATACCTAATTGTTGAGATCATCCATACGTTAACTGAATCGTATAGATGATCTGAAGTTTGTACAGACGATCTTTGAAAATAACCATCTTCATCATTTTCATATAGAAAAAAAATTATATGGATCGTACAAATGATGACGTCATCATACAGTATGATATGGTCTGAAAAACATATTTTTCATCTCACCCACTCAGAAGAAAAACCATGTAAACTCAATTGAATTCATACAGTACGAATGGAAAAGGCACTTAATATATGATAAACAAAATAGTTTTCTAAAAACAAATCAATAAAGATCCGTGTGACACAAAAATGAAAATAAAAGATAATACTAATGAGAAAATAAAAACAAAATCAAGAAAATGCCCAACATTTATGAAATACAAATAAAGAATAAATCATAAACATCAACATACACAAAATAAATTACACATGTAATTTGAAGAATTTCAATTATTTAAGCATAAATATCAATGACACCCAATGTGGTTCTTAAGGTGCTAAAAGTTTTAAAAGCTAGTGGTTTTTTGAAAATGTCTGCAAGTTGATTTTTAGTTGCTACATGATGTAGCTCAATTTCTCCTTTGGAGACATGATCCCTAATGAAGTAATGTCTAATGTCTATATGTTTAGTCTTGGAGTGTTGGATAGGATTCTTCGAAATGTAAATGGAACTTGTATTATCACAAAAAATTGGAATAGTGCCAATTGAAAAACCTAAGTCCACTGGTTGTTTTTTTAACCATAGAACTTGTGCCACACAACTCACTATGGCTATTTATTCTTCTTTAGTAGTAGAAAGAGTTACTGAATTTTACTTTCTGCTAGACCAAGAAACTAAGAAGTTCGCTATGAACTGATAAGTCCTTGAAGTACTCTTTCTATCAACCTTACACCTTCTTCAGTAGTAGAAAGAGCTATTGAATTTTGCTTTCTACTAGACCAAGAAACTAACGAGTTCCCTATGAACTAATAAGTCCTTGAAGTACTCTTTCTATCAACCTTACACCCTACAAAATTTGAATTAGAATAACCAATGATTTTAAAAGAGGAGCTATGCCTAGGATACAAATTCCTAAATTTTGAGTTCATAAAAGAAATCTCATAATTCTTTTTACAGCAGTCAAGTGAGATTACTTTGGATCAGCTTGAAATATAGCACACTATTATGTTGACTCGGGCTCATGAGTTTTTATTTTGATGATAACAAACATTATGACTCATATCTCCTAATATTTGTAATTTATATTTATTTATGTGTATACTAATATTTCAGGAATAGCATGCACCTTCCAACAAAGATTCAAGGCTCAAGAATGGGTAGAATAGGCTATGATGTGATGATATTTGTAATTTTCATTGATATACTTTTTGATTTCTTGAGTCAAGTCCTATAAGGGTGTATGCTTGCTTGTTACCTTATACACACACACTCAGGGGGAGTGAGATCTAGTCTAAACCAGAAGTTTAACTTTTGAACAAATCGTACTAGACGATTTAGATCATCCAGGATGATCTGTTCATTGAACTAATCATCCAGGATGATATTTATATCATCCTAAATGATCCAATATGATCTCAAAACTCTACCGCCATGATAATTTAGGCAAGGATTTAAGATTCAATTATTGGTCTAATCATCCAGGATGATCTATATCCTACTGGATTATCTATGATAATGTTGCCTAAATAAATCCTTTGATTTTTCAATCAAATATGCATAATTTGATATTCTGATCGTCCTGGATGATCTGTATATCGTACTGGATGATTTGCGCAAAATTTATATTGATCGTCCTGGACTATCCTGGGATCGTCTAAGACTATTAGGTTAAATTCTGAGCATCATCCTGGACGATCCTGCGATCATCCTGGACGATCTTTACTGCCAGAACTAATTTGGAAGGGTTTTTGGAGCTCTTTATTTAAGCTTTCTCAAGGCACTTTATAGGTGTCTTTGGCAACCATTGAGGCTTCATTTCTTTTGGAGAAAACTTGAAGAGAGAGCTTGAAAGGGAGAGAGGAAAAGGTGGAGTTTGAGAGGGAGAAGAGCCTTAAAAGGGGGATTTTTGTGGGAGTGTGAGGGGGTTCACATGGTTGATTTGACAAGCTTGCACCTAAGTACCATCAAATTCAAGGGTCATCTTGAGGAAAGTTTTGGGAAGGAGAAGATCTCTTTGGTGTCAAAGGACCCGTCTACTCCGCCGCACCGGGGATGGTGGAAGTGATTTTGTATGGACTTCTCTGCCTAGCTGTGGGGGCTAAAGGAGAGTTACTAAAGGTGTAGCGCAATACTCAGAGGGTGCCTCCGGGGAGTGGATGTAGGTCAAAATGACCGAACCACTATAAAATCTGGTGTGTTCTTTCTTATTATTTTTTGCACTTTATATTTCTATTGATGATCGTATGATTTAAGTTATTATTTTGTTACATTGAAACATCTTCACATCATCATGAAATTATAATTGTTGTAAAATATTCGAAAAGATTTTTAAAATCAATTTGTGCTTAAGAATTTTTAAAACTACCAATTCACCCCTCCCCCCTCTTGGTTAGCCTCAGGCTAGTTTATAAGGGCTTAACATACCTATTGAAGTTTCAAATGGTATCAGAATGGGATTCATAAAATCAAGTTTTGGAAAACTTTCAAATTTTGATCCTTTGCTAATATTGGAAATCATAATGTTACGGAAGGATATTCAATCACCCGACCTCCTTTATTTAAAAATATTACTTTTGTTTTTTGGAAAATCCATATGTCTACTTTCTTGAAATTAATAGATTATCGACTGTGGTCTATGATTCAAACTGGTTATTCTATACCATTACGTATTGTAGATGGAATCAAAACTGATATTCCTTTTTCTGAATGGAGTAGAATAGAATAAATTAATGCTCAATTGAATGCTAAATCTTTGAATTATTTTTTCTGTGCTTTGAATTCTGATGATTATATATTAGTATCTGCATGCTCTACTGGCAAGGAAATTTGGGATAAATTATGCACCACGTATGAAGGTACTTGTGAAATCAAGTAATCTAGGTTAAATATTTTAATGCATGATTATGAATTTTTTTGCATGAAACCTTATGAGATGATCTTGGACATGTATACTAGATTTACTCAAATTGTGGCATCATTACATGATTTAGGTAAAGAATTTTCAAATGTTGAAAAGGTCAATAAAATTCTATATTATCTACTTGATAAGTTTGATGCCAAAGTTGTTGCTATTTGTGAATCAAAAAATTTAAATGCATATTCTATTAATAATCTGATTGGCTTACTCATTGCCTACGAGCAAGGTTTGGGTCAAAAGCTTTTGAATATAGGTGAAACTATAGTAGTGAAAGCTGAGGACATAAAAGAAAGTAACTCAAAAGATGATGAAAGTAAGGAGTTAGCATCAACAATAAATAAATTGAGAAGTCTACTAAAGCAAAAGGATCAACATCAACAAAAGTGAAAAAAAAGGTAAAAAAAGGTAAAAATATTAAGATTTCTTCTTATGTTATTTTTTTTGGATGTAGGAAACATGGACATATGAAAAATCAGTGCACAAACTGAAAAACCTTCCTGAAAAGGAAAGGATAAATCCAAGCAAATTGTAATAAGGGTAAATAATGCAAAGCAAAAAATCTCCTGGGCAGACCTAGCTTCTAAATCATCAGATTAGGAGCACGATGATGTGAATTAATATTTTTCTTATGTGTTTGTGTTTATGTTTTTTACTTTTTTTGTTATTTTTTATTCGTGGTGTTTTTGTTTATGTTCTATTTTTCTTATTATTTTTTATTTTTCTTTTAAAATTTTTAAATTAGTTTCTCTGTTGTTTGTGTAGGTTCTCTGTTCAGCATACACATATCACTTTTTGTTTCATTTTTACTTTAGAAAATCAAATTAGTTTTTTTTTAAATCATGTTTTCTAAAAATGAAAAATTTACTTTCTATTTTTTTAAAAATTCTATGTAAGTTGTGATTGATTTTTCTAAAATCAGGAAAAGGAATGAAACTCATGATTTTGTCTCTCTATCACATTTCTTTATATATGGCTATTTCACTTTTAACTCAAAATATGTTTCATATTATAAATTGGTTTTTGAAATTGAATCATTTTCATCTCCATATATTTTGTCTATCTCATAGGGATCTTTTTCAAGTTAATGAACCTACTTCAAAGATTATCTTAATCAGGTTGTTCGTCTTTATCATAAGAATATAGCTTGCTGATTTTAAAGATTTAGAATGGAGGCAAATTACAAAAAAAAAAAGAGACACAAAATGAGCCCAAAGCTGAAAAGATGTACAATGTCGCCAAATTGGAAAGATACACAAAGTATATCAAAAATCAAAAGTTGCGCAAAGAGCACCAAAATGAAAGAGGCACAAAATGAGCCCACAAAAAGTTAGCTTCCCTTCTTGTAAATCTCTAAAGTTTAGAAAACCCATATGTCTTTTTGATAAATTTGTTACTTAAGTTTGAAAATCATGATTTATGATTTATTACTTTGCATTAATCTTCTATTAGATATATTTCATGAAAGGAGTTTTAAAAAAAAAATTATTTCATTATCTAATTTGTTCCTTGATTTAGATATTGGCTTAAAAAGTTTTTTAGCCTTTTTAAAACATGGGCTTAGATTAACAATTTCTGAATTTCTAAACTTTCTGGGTTATGAGTAGTAAACACATACCTTACTAAGTTTTGAATAAAATCATGAGGTAACTTTATCATTACAAGAAAATTCTTGATATTTCAAAATGATTTTTCAAACTTTTTTCACCAGATCAGGGACCTTTTTTTGATCTTTTAGTCTATTTTTTCTATTTTATGTTTTTATGACCCTCTTCTTTTTTGATAATATCAAAGGGGGAGAACGTACTGTTGTATTTATATTGTATTTTTTTTTTTTAATTTATGTTTCTCCCTTTTTTTAAAAGTCTTTTCTTATGAGGGAGAGATTAGAAGAAAATACCTTTTTTTATTTGTAAATTCAACCAGTAATGTTTGTCATCATCAAAAAGGGGGAGATTATTATAACTCGGGCTCAAGTTTTTATTTTGATGATAACAAATATTATGACTCACATCTCCTAGTATTTATAATGTATATTTATTTGTGTGTATACTAATATTTCAGGAACAGCATGCACCTTTCAACAAAGATTCAAGGCTCAAGGATGGGTAGAATAGGCAATGATGTGATGATATTTATAATTTTTATTGATGTACTTTTTGATTTCTTGATTCGAGTCTTGTAAGGGTATATGCTTGCTTGTTATCATATACACACACACTCAGGACGAGTGAGATCTAGTCAAAACCAGAAGTTTAACTTTTGAACAAATTATACTAGATGATTTAGATCGTCCAGGATGATCTATTTATTGAACTAATCAACTTGGATGATATTTATATCATCCTGGATGATCCAATATGATCTCAGAACCCTAGCCACCATGATAATTTAGGCAAGGATTTAAGATTCAGTTTTTGGTCTAATCGTTCAGGATGATCTATATCGTACTGGACGATCTATGAAAATGTTGTCTAAAAAAATTCTTCGATTTTTCAATCAAATATGCATAATTTAATATTTTGATCGTCCTGGATGATCTTTATATCATACTGTATGATTTGTACAATATATGTACTGATCATCTTAGACTATCCTGGAATTGTCCAGGACTATCAGGTCAAATTCTGCACATCGTCCTGGATGATCCTGTGATCATCTTGGACGATCTTTGGTGGCAGAATTGAGTTTTTGGGTTTTTTGAAGCCATCTTTTGGAGCACATCATCCTGGACGATCCTACGATCGTCCTGGATGATCTTTACCGCCATAACTGATTTGGAATGATTTTTGGAGCTCTTTATTTAAGCTTTCTTAAGGCACTTGATAGGTGTCTTTGCCAGCCATTGAGGCTTCATTTCTTCTAAGAAAACTTGAAGAGAGAGCTTGAAAGGGAGAGAGAGGAAAGGGTGGAGTTTGAGAGGGAGAAAAGCCTTAAAAGGGGGATTTATGAGGGAGTGTGAGGGGGTTCACACGGTTGCTCCGGTAAGCTTGCACCTAAGTACCATCAGATTCAAGGGCCATCTCGAGGGAAGTTTTGGAAAGAAGAAGATCTCTTTGGTGTCAAAGGACCCGACTACTCCGCCACACCGGGGAAGGTGGAAGTGATTTTATAAGGGCTTCTCCACCTAGCTATGGGGGCTAAAGGAGAGTTACTAAAGGTGTAGCACAATACTCGGAGGGTGCCTCCGAGGAGTGGACGTAGGTCAAGTTGATCGAACCACTATAAATTCTGGTGTGTTCTTTTTGATTAATTTCTTCACTTTATATTTTTATTGATGATCATGTGATTTAGGTTATTATTTTGTTACATTGAAACATCTTCACATCATTATGAAATTATAATTGTTGTAAAATATTCGAAAAGGTTTTTAAAATCAGTTTGTGCTTAAGAATTTTTAAAATTACCAATTCACCCCCCCTAGCCTTGGGCTAGCTCATAAGGGCTTAACATCCATATCGAACTTTCAAGATAAATAATAAGTATGATATCAGGTCTACCAGCAGTTAAATAAAGTAATGATCCAATCATCCCTCTAAATTTCTTTTAATCAAAAGATTTGCCATTATTTTCTTTATCTCACTATACTGAGGAACTCATCAGTGTACTTATTGGTTTAGCATATCCATTTCATATTTCTTAAGGATGTCTTCAATATATTTTAACTGACTCAAAAAATGTGCCATCCTCTTTCTACTATATGCTAAAACCAAGAAAGTAACTTAAGTCTCCCATTAAGCTCATTTCAAATTAACTACTCTTTTTTTTTGAAAAATTATCACAAAGATTTTTATTAGTGGATCCAAATAAGATACCATCAACATTTATTTGAACAATGAGTATATTATCTCCTACTCTTTTTAAGAGAAGGGTGGTGTTCACACTTCCTTTAACAAATGATCTTCCTAGTAGGAATATGCTTAGCCTTTAATACTATGCCTTAGATGCCTATTTTAGTCCATATAATGCCTTTTTTAATTTAAACACATATTTAGGGAATTATGAATTTTCAAAACTTAGAGGTTGCTCAACATAAATATCCTCTTGTATCACCCCATTAAGAAAGAAACTATTAACATCCATTTGAAATAATTTAAAACCTCTGAATATGCAAAAGTTAGTAGTACCCTTATTACTTCATGTCTAGCAACAAGGGTAAAAGTTTCCTCAAAATCAATTCCTCTTATTTGATTGTACCCCTTGGCCACCAATCTTATCTTGTTTCTAACCACTACACCTAAATCATTTACCTTACTTTTGAAAATCCACTTAGTTCCAACAACACTTTGAACTTCAGGTCTCTTTACCAATTCCCAAATATCATTTCTAACAAATTGATTCAACTCTTCATATATAGCTAAAATTCAAAATTTATCAAAAGTGCTTGATTTATATTAATGGGTTCAATCATTAAAATTAAAGGTGAGTGGTTCACTTCTTTGCTAAGGCCATGCCTAGTCCTAACACCTTCGCTTGGTTCTCCTAAAATCAGTTCTTTAGGATGACTTTTAGAATATTTACATTCTCTAGGCAATATCGTTGAGATTGGTACAAAACTATTTCTTCAAGTGAGTTTTTGATGATTACAAAATCTTATTGTTTGTTTATTATTTCTCCTAATAAATGCTAAAAAAATTTACTTTTGTGTGTCCTAACATTTCATTTCAAGAAAATTACATTTTAGACAGTGGAAGACTTCAAATTTATTGAATTAGACGTTATTAGTCTTAGAGTCTGTATTTTTTCTTTTCTTGAGTTTGAGTGATGTGATTGTAATTGGGTAATCATGCACACATAAATTAGGGGAGTGAGACAAAATATATATTTTTTAAACTAATCATACTGTACGATGTCAAATCATACGAGATGATTTGTGTTATTTCTCCTCTGATATGAACCTGCCAGGTTTAAAATTTTTCCAAGTATAATTCTTATAGTATGAATAGGCTTTATATATCATTTTCAGAGTATAAAATGGGAGCTTACATGGTTTGTATTGGATCATACGGGATGAACTATTTAATTTTTTGAACTGATCGTACAGTACGAATAGGCTTCGTATATCATTTTCTAGAGTACGAAATGGGAGCTTGCATGGTTCGTACTGGATCGTATGAGACAAACTGTTTAATTTTTTGTACTATTTGTATGGTATGAATAAGTTTTGTATATCATTTTATAGAGTATAAAAAATGGGTTTCATTGGTTCGTACAGGATCGTACGGGATGAACAGTTCATTTTTGAACTGTTTGTACATTATAATTTTAGTTTGTATATTATTTTTCAGAGTACAAAAATTAGGGTTCATTGGTTTGTACGGAATTATACGGGACAAACCATTTAATATTTTGAATAGTTTGTATGTATGAATGTCGATCATACAGTACGACCGAACTATGTCAAACTTAAGATTTTCAGTTTTTGGATAGTTTTTCTTGTCCTTTGAATAAAAGGTTCCTAAAAATTGATTGTCCTACTAATCTTCTACAAATTTCTTCTTGAGAGTGGATGGAAGAGTGATTAGGGAGAATGTTTGGGAGTGAGTATGGTGAGATCTTTGAAGAGGAAATTATGAGGGGATTCAGAAGGTTGCCTAAAGGTGAGGATCTCATTGATTATACTTCAAGTCTATTCCCTATCTCTTTGAAGACTCTTGAGAGAAGATCTTTGAAGAAGAGTCTGGTTCTCTACCATTACTAGGAGGGTAAAAAAGGATGCTTGGTTCTCTGCCTTCACCAGGAGGGTGAAAAAGGATGATAATTCTCTGCCTTTACCAGGAGGGTGAAAAAGGATGATGGTTCTCTACTGCACCGGGGTTTGGTGGAAGAGACTTTGTAAGGGCTTGTCTGCCTTGCTCTGGGGGCAAATGGAGAGTCACTTTGATTTAGTGTAATACCTAGAGAAGGAGTCTCTAGGGAGCGGATGTAGGTCATGTTTGACCGAACCACTATAAAATCTGTTGTTCTCTATTCTTGCATTGATTTACCACATTTTTAATTTCTATATTGCACTTTATTTTTTTATGGTTGAAAAAGTAAAATTTTTATAACTATTCATATAGTTCAAACTTAATCATACTGTATAATATATGTAAGGTTTTTTTATTAAAAAAAATTTTCAAAATATCTAAGAGATTTTTAAAGAATCAATTCACCCGCCGCTTGGTTAGCTTTGGGACATTATTAATAGGTCTAACAACCTATTCACAATTTTAAGTAGTATCAGAGCCTTTTTCAAAAATTACTATTTAAATTAATTTTGAAATTTGATCATGGCTAATTTTAAAAACTGAAACACACCTGAGGGTTATTCGATCACTAGACCTCCACTGTTTGATAATATCCCATTTGATTTTTAGAAAACTTGCATGTCTACTTTTCTGTAATCACTTAACTATTGCATGTGGATTTTAGTATAGGAAGGTTACACTAAACCTACTAGACTTATAGATGGAATTAGAATTCAAACACCGTTTGTTGATTGGACTATAGAAGAATATGAATTAGCTTAATTAAATGCTAAGTGTTTGAATAGTTTCTTTTGTACAATGAAATCAAAAGACTACATGTATATTTCTACATATAAATCTAGAAAAGAGATTTGGGATAGGCTTTGCATTACATATGAAGGAACCAATAAAGTGAAATAATCTAGATTGAACATTCTACTGCATAACTATGAACTTTTTCACATGAAACTAAATGAGTCAATCTCTAACATGTATACTCATTTTATATGGATAGTAACTTCATTACATGCTTTAGGTAGGGAACTATCCAATTCTGAAAAAGTAAATAAGATATTACATTATTTGCCTACTACTTATGAAGTAAAGATTATTACTATAACGGAGTCAAAAGACTGAAATATTTACTTTATTTACAATCTGCTTGGATCACTGATTACTTACGAGAAGATTGATTGATGCAGGTGATAGACGGAAAGAAAAGAACATTACACTGATAGTGGATGACTCAGAGAATAATCAGTCCCAACCTAAGGATGAAGAGGATATTGCCTTAATGACAAGGCAGTTCAAAAGTTTCCTGAGGAGGAAGCAGAGGAGATGCTTGCAATGGAACAAAGGTAAGTTCCATAAAAATGCTAAGGCTTCTAATGATATTATTTGCTATGAGTGTAGGAAGCTAGGACACATAAAGACTGATTGCCCTAATCTTAAAGCCAATCCTAGCAAGGAGAGAGTCGAGGAGAAACTAAAGGATAGAAGGGGCAAGAAGAGACTATAGCGAGTATTTTGGGTGGACTCAACTTCAGATTCCTTAGAAATAACACCTAAAAAGGAAGTCACAAATTTATGCTTGATGGCTGACAATCTTGATCATTCAGATCAAGAGGAGGTATGTAACTTAAGTTATAATAAATTGTTAAAGTTTCTAAACGTATTCATTCTGCATATATAAAACTAAAGAAACTGCATGCAAAACTGAATTTGGATTACTTAGAATTGCAAAAAGAATATGAAATCCTTAGGAAAGACCATGCATTAATTGATAGCAATCACATGACTATGTTGGATGAATATAATGATTTGGACAAACAGTATGAACTTTTAAAATCATCACACACTGAACTTGAAAATGATTTCAAAACTTTTATGGATGAATTGGATAGTAGAGAGCATAACTTGAAGATTGAAAATATTATTCTCGAAAGTGCTAACTCATATCTTGAAGTTAGGTTGAAAGCACTTAAGGAAAATAGGACTCTACCCAAACTTGAAGATTTTTATAAATTTTAACACAAGTCCACTAGTTCAAAATCTTGGAGAAGATCTTACAGTGCACATAAATTGGTAAATCCTTTTCCTGGAGTAAAATATTTTTCTTATGGTATAATTGGGCATATTTCTCACACTTATACTATTTATCATAGAACACATTTAGTGTGGTGACCTAAGGTGCATAAAATATATCATATCACACATGCATCTGGTTTAAAATTTCCAATGGGTGTTTGGGTTCCCAAGTCTAATGTTTGATGATTTTGTAGGAACGCTCTCACACAAGATCTCATGAGAGTATTTGGTACCTGAACAGCGGCTGTTCAAAGCATATGAATGGAGATACAAATCAATTCATATCACTAAAAGCTAAGAATGGAAGCAAGGTTACACTTGGAAATAATAACACCAAGAGAGTGGTAGGTACAGGTATGACTGAAAATGTTAAGAATTTTATGATTGAAAATGTTTTGTTAGTAGAAGGCTTAAAATATAATCTATTGAGTATAAGTGAACTGTGTAATAAAGGTTATCATATAAAATTCTTACCTACTAGCTATGTTATTTATCAAAATAGTATTATTATGTTGAATAGTGATAGAGTAAATAATGTATACATGCTAGATTTGAATTCTATAAAATATTCTACTACTTTTTGTTTGAAAACTGTATCTGATGATTCATGGTTATGGCATAGAAGACTTTATCACGCTAGCATGAGAAATCTTAAGAAAATCACCCAAAAAGAGTTAGTTAGAGGAATACCCAAATTAGTCTTTACAAAAGATCACTTATATGATGCATATCAACTAGGAAAATAAGTCAAATCCTCCTTCAATTCAATCAAGAAAGTTAGAACTAGCAAACCCTTATAAATTCTTCATATAGATCTCTTTGGACCCATTAGTACCTTAAGTTTAGGAGGAAAAAAGTTTGGGCCTATAATTATGGATGACTACTCAAGATTCACATGGATTTGATTTTTAAATCATAAGAGTGAATCATTTGAGGAGTTTAGATACTTTGCCACTTGGATTCAGAGAAAACTAGGGTTCAAAATTGTTACAATCCAAAGTGATCATGGGGGAGAGTTTGAGAATGAATTATTTGATGAGTTTTACAAAACCCATAGAATAGATCATAATTTCTCAGCTTCTAGGACACTTCAGTAGAATGGAGTAGTTGAGAGAAAGAACAAGAGATTGATTGAAGCTGCTAGAGCCATGTTGGCAGAATATTTACTTCCAAGATATTTTTAGGCTGAAGTAGTTAGCACCGCATGCTATGTATTTAATAGGGTGTACATTAAATAAAATTTAAACAAGACACCCTATGAACTTCTTAAAGGTATAATCCCCAACCTCTCACACCTACATATTTTTGGATGTAAAGTGTTTATATATAATAATGGAAAAACTCTCTTAGGAAAATTTGATCCTAAATCTGATGAAAGAATTTTTCTGAGATATTCAAGTGTTGGAAAATCCTATAGAGTTTTTAATAGAAAGACATTAGTAGTTGAGGAGACAAATTATATTATTTTTAATGAATTAAATAATTCTAGAGGGTCTAGGTTGGATAAAGATGAAGTTGAGAAAATATCCCAAGGACTTGAAAATTAAAAAAGTTGAAGAGAGGGATAAAAATGAGAAAGAAAATCAATTGCCTAAGGAATGGAAATTTGCTAAGAGTTATCCTAAAGAGCTAAGTTTTGGTGACCCAAGTGAAGGAGCTAAGACTAGGTATGGTTTGAGAAAAGAAATAAATCACTCTATTTTTATTTCAATGATTGAACCCACTACTATAAATCAAGCACTTTCAGATGAATTTTGGATTCTAGCTATGCATAAGGAGTTGAATCAATTTGCTAGAAATGATGTTTGTAAATTGATAGAAAGACCAAAAGATCAAAGTGTTGTTAGAACCAAGTGGGTATTTAAAAACAAGATGAATGATTCTAGAGTGATTGTTAGAAACAAAGCAAGTTTAGTGGCAAAGGGGTATAATCAGATTGAAGGAATCGATTTTGAGGAGACCTTTACCCCTGTAGTCAGACTTGAGGCAGTTAGAGTGCTTTTAGCATATGCCTATTTTAAAGGTTTTAAGTTATATCAAATGGATGTAAAGAGTGTCTTTCTAAATGGGATGATTAAAGAGGATGTTTATACTGAGCAACCTTCAGGTTTTGAAAATGCACAGTTTCTCAATCATGTTTAAATTGAAAAAGGCCTTATATGAATTAAAACAGACACCTAGAGTGTGGTATAAAAGGCTAAGCACATTCCTACTTGAACAATCATTTGTAAAAGGGAGTGTGGACACCACTCTCTTTATAAAAAGAGTAAGAGATGACATACTCATTGTTCAAATTTATGTCGATGATATCTTATTTGGATCTACCGATAGAAATCTTTGTGATGAATTTTCAAAAATAATGCGTAAGGAATTTAAGATGAGCTTAATTGGAGATTTGAGTTACTTTTTAGGATTTAACATTAAGCAGGATGAGGATGAAACCTTTTTAAGTCAATCAAAATACGTTAAGGATATCCTTAAAAATTATGAAATGGATAAGGCTAAACCAGTGAATACACCCATGAGTTCCTTAGTATAGTTAGATAAGGATCACTAAAAATTAGTTGATCAAAAGAAGTTTGGAGAGATGATTGAATCTTTGCTTTACTTGACAGCTAGTAGATCAGATATCATGTTTAGTGTTTGTTTATGTGCTAGATCTTAAGCTGATCCAAAAGAATCACATCTGACTATAATTAAGAGAATTATGAGATATCTTTTGGGGACTCAAAACCTAGGAATTTGGTATCCCAAGAATAGCACTATATTTGAAATTGTTGGATACTCTGATTCAAATTTTGTCGATTGCAGGGTCAATCAAAAAAGCTATTTTGAAACTTATCAATTCATAAGAAACTCCTTAGTTTCTTGGTCTAGTAAAAAATAGAACTCAGTAGCCCTTTTAACTGTAGAAGCTAAATATATTGCCTTAAGAAGCTGTGTTGCACAAGTGCTTTGGTTAAAATAATAATTAATTGACTTAGAATTTTCTTTTGGCACAATACCAATCTTTTATGATAACACTAGTGTCATATGCATTTCAAAGAATTTTATTCAACATTCTAGAACCAAGCATATCGATATAAGGCATCATTTTATGAGAGATCATGTAGTAAAAGGGGAAATTGAATTACATCATGTTGCTACTAAGGATCAACTTGTATATATTTTCACAAAACTGATAGCTTTTGACACATTTAGCATTTTAAGGACAAGGCTAGGTGTGATTGATCTTAATGCATAATAAAAAATTTTATAAATCAATTTTATGTGTGATTATATGTTTGTTTATTTTAAGTGTATGTGTAGTATATGTTATTTATTTAGCTTGTTTGAATGTAGTCACTTAATCCTTTTATGTGTGTGATTAGCTATTGAAAGGTTTTTGAGATTACCATGCACTATGTTTTTATGTTCTATTCATACTGTATGATATTATTTCGTACAATACAAATTCTGTAGCGTATGCATGAAAATTTATAGAGTTGAGGAGATGAAACAATATTTTTTAATCGTTCGTACTGTATGATGATGTCATCATATTGTACGATATGTTAGGTTCATCTGTATACATATGGATGGGTTTATAGTTAAGGGCAGTTATTATCATTGATCGTACATACGAACCTGTTATTCATCTGTATGATCCATATTAACAATTTTGGATAAGGACGAAACCAACCATCATCAAAATGATCTTTAATTTTCTGATCATCCTAGGCAAACACGTGATCGTTTGTATGATTGGGTAGTCAAAAAGCCTATACAAAAGGATGCATTGGGAAGGGCAGTTTATGAAAAGCCGTTTCTTTTTTGGCCATTTTTGTTCGTACGTACGAAATGTATTTCATCCCATATGAAAGATCTTTCATCCCGTATGAAACTTTTTTTGTACTGTACAATAGATCATCTTTCTTTAAATAGAAGGGTTGTTTTCATTCTTTTCATTTTTATTTCAAGCAAACTCTTAGAAGCCATAAATTAGAGATGTCTTATAGCGGGAAGAGATCATGACATGCTAGAGGATCATCCTCTAGACAGGATTGGGATGACAACTTTTTGTCTCAACAAAATGAGGACGTATACCTCAGGTTTAGTGTATCCAAGATCACGCCCTCACATCTCTTAATGCAAGAGAACATCTACTTTATTGTAATGCCACTTTTTTACTCTACCCAATTTTCATTCATCATAACCCTCATTCATGCCTACAATAAAGACGCTTTTCATGTTTTCCTCATAAATATGAAGATGAACCAAGATCACACAAGGATCACATCCTATGTTTTGAAACAAAGAGTACAGATAACTAAGGAGGACTTGGGGACTTTCCTTCACCTTAGAACCCTAGGGATTAGAGCGCACACCCTAACCTCCAGAGCCGATTATGATTGGTCAAAAGTTAATCAGGTTCTTAGGGGAGTAAACCAACTAAGTCATTTACCTAGAATCTACACCCTCAACCAAAATGCAAGGATCATCCAGCATGTCCTTAGAACCTCCATTATCCCAAAAGCTGGAGACCGAATCAATATGACACCCCTCCTTTCAACTGTCACCTACTTAATTATGACTGGTCAAACTAAAGATGAAGCTCAATCTATCATAGACTACTTGTATTCTCTTACTAACATTGGGCATCCTAGCATCAAGAGGAACAAAAATATTACACTTGGCCATTTAATTTCATATATCCTAGAGAAGAAGTACAACTTAGTCCACCCTGACGGACCTACTGATTTGCCTATGTACTTTACCGATGCCTCTTTTCGGGCACTTTTTGGGAGAGAGGGTTCTGGAGATGATTCTGAGGAAGGAGCTCCTGCTCCTGCCCCTGCACCTGGACTCAATCAGGATTTTTATCAAAACATAATCCAGCACTTTGATCATCTTGATCAAAGATTTGATGATATTGAGGCACATTTAAGTAGTAGGATGACAAGTATAATGAAGATAGAGGGTGGAGCTGAGATCAGTTTGAATCAGTGAACACTAACATTGCCATGATCAATAAATATTTTGTAATGTTCACTGCTCCACCACCACCTCCAGATGAGGGTCCTTCAAATTTTTAGTTTTGATTCTGGTGTTCTACAGTTGCTCTATATGGGTGTTGTGTTTGATGTTACTATGTTGTTCTTTATTTTATTAGGTTGTATGGTATTTGGTTGTATGTGGGAGAGTTAATGTGTGAATGGTAGTCCTTTGTGTTGGAAGAGGTATGGGAAATATGCTTGTAAGAAAATTGCATGTTAAATGGGATGAACAACTAATGTTTGACTGCATATTACATTGTGACTGATCTAGTAAGATTTGTTCATTAATTGTAGTTGATTGCAATATAAATTATTAAATGAGTTTGCTCTTAAAAACTAATTTCCTTGCAAAAAAAAGTCTCAAAATTCTTGAGTTACATTGTCACTTGATATAGAATAGAAGATCTATTTTATGTTTTCAATAGTCAAATATTGTGTAGCTAAAATTATTGCAATATTTGATGTTATATCTTTATTTTTTTTCTATTTCAAAGTGATAATCTTTGTTCATTGTTGCAATTTGTGCTAAGAGTGAGTGATTTTGGAAAGACAGATTCAAAAGAGGCACAAATTAGCCCAAAATGAAAAAGTACAAAGTGTGTCATTCCTATGAAAAGATGCACAATATTCGTCAAATTGAAAAGGGTAAAAAATTTATTGAAGTGACAAGATGCAGAAAGTGTACCACAAATAATTAAAAAGATGTATATTATCGCCAATTGATCTTTCCTTTATCAGTTTCTCTGTATCACAAATCTATATAATAAACATTGATCTTCATTCTTGGATTAGAAAAATTAGTAATTTTATTTTCTCTTTTCTACAATAGTTATTGTTACATAATCTGACTATTTCAAGCACTAAAACAGATCAACTTTTTCTTATCCTAGTTATTCTGTAATTTAAATTTTGAGTTTGATCTTTTGCATGTGATCTTAATTTTATTATTAGCAATTTATTTAACATTATCTTAATGATCAACTACCTTGATCATTCCTTTTTGTTGTTGTCAAAAGGGGGAGTTATTTATTAATTGTTTGAGTTTAATTATTTAAGTTTGTTTGATACATTTGTACATTGGTTGAATGTGTATATGATCTGACCTGTATGATTGTATATGTATGTGTATGTGTGCAATCTTTATAGTAGGATCAATTCTTTATAGGCAACCCCTTCCCTTGTAGGAAATCCTACCCATTATTGAAAATTATTCATTCTTTAGGGGGAGCTTACTTTTAGTGGGAGCTTAGGAGAAAATTTGCGTTTATTTGTTTACTCAAAAATAATTGTTTTTTCATTATCAAAAAGGGGGAGATTGTTAAGATTGGTGTAAATCTATTTCTTCAAGTGAGTTTTTGATGTGAGTTTTTGATGATTACAAAATCTTAATGTTTATTTATTATTTCTCATTACAAATACAGGAAAATTTTATTTTTGTGTGTACTAACATTTCATTTCAGGAAAATCACATTCCAGACAGTGGAAGACTTCAAATTTATTGAATTAGATGTTATTAGTCTTGGAGTATACATTTTATATTTTCTTGAGTCTGAGTGATGTGATTGTAATTGGGTAGTCATGCACACACACACACTAGGAGAGTGAGATAAAACATATTTTTTTAAAACTAATCATATTATACGATGTTTAATTGTACGGGATGATTTGTGCTATTTCTCCTCTAATATGAACTTGCCAGGTTTAAAATTTTTTCAAGTATAATTCGTACAGTATGAATAGGCTTCGTATATCATTTTCCAAAGTATAAAATGGGAGCTTGCATGGTTCATACTGGATCATATGGGATGAACTGTATAATTTTTTGAACTAATCGTACATTATGAATAGGCTTCGTATATCATTTTCCATAGTATGAAATGACAGTTTGCATGGTACATACTGGATCATACGAGAAGAAATGTTTAATTTTTTGAACTGTTTGTATGCTTATAGAGTACATAAACTAGGTTTCATTGGTCCGTACTAGATCGTAAGGGATGAACGGTTCATTTGGGAATTGTTCGTACAGTACGATTTTAGTTTATATATCATTTTCTAGAGTACAAAAATTAGGGTTCATTGGTTCATACAGTATCGTACAAGATGAACCGTTTAATAATTTGAACTATTCATACATATGAATGTCGATCGTACAGTACAATTGAATTGCATCAAACTTGAGATTTTTAGTTTTTGGATGGTTTTCTTATCCTTTGTATAAAAGGTTCCTAAAAACTAACTATCCTACTAATCTACTATGAATTTCTTCTTGAGAGTGGAAGAGAGAGTGATTAGGGAGAGTGTTTGGGAGTGTGTGTGGTGAGATCTTTGAAGAGGAAATTGTGAGGGGATTCACAAGATTGCCCAAAGGTGAGGATCTCATTGGTTGTACATCAAGTCTCTTCCCTATCTTTTTGAAAACTCTTGAGAGAAGATCTTTGAAGAAGAGTCTGATTCCCTTCCTTCACCAAGAGGGTGAAAAAGGATGCTTGATTCTCTGCCTTCACCTGGTGGGTGGAAAAAGATGACGGTTCTCTGCCTTCACCAGGAGGGTGAAAAAGGACGACGGTTCTCTGCCACATCAAGGTTTGGTGGAAGAGAGTTTGTAAGGGCTTCTCCGCCTTGCCGTGGGGGCAAAAGGAGAGTCACTTAGATTTAGTGTAATACCTAGAGAAGGAGTCTCTAGGGAGTGGATGTAGGTTGTGTTTGACCGAACCACTATAAAAGCTGGTGTTCTCTATTCTTGCATTTATTTACCACATTTTTAATTTCTGTATTGCACTTTTTTTTGTGGTTAAAAAAGTAAAATTTTTATAACTGTTCATACAGTACGAACTTAATCGTATTGTATGATATATGTAAAGTTTTTTTTATTAAAAATGAGTTTTTAAAATATCCAAGAGATTTTTAAAGAACCAATTCACCCCCTCTTGGTTAGCCTTGGGACATAATTAATAGGTCTAACAACCTATTCACAATTTCAAATACATTTTTAGTTTTAACCATTTCCTCAAGATTTATATTTTTAATTTTATGGGTTACTTATTCAACATCTTCTTCTTCCAACTTAGACCCTCCATAAATATCATATTTGTCAAAAACTGCATGAGTGGGCTCCTAAACTACTAAAGTCCTTCTGTTAAAAACTCCATAGGATTTGCCAACATTAGAGTATCCTAAAAAAATTCCTTCATCTAATTTAGGATGAAATTTTTCTAAAAGAGTTTTACAATTGTTATTAATAAACACCTTACATCCAAAGACATGTAGATGTGAGAGGTTAGGTGTTCTTCCTTTAAGAAATTCATAGGGTGTCTTGTTCAACCAAGATCTAATGTTCACTCTATTCAGAACATAATAAGTTGTACTAACGACTCCAGCTAAAAAAATTTAAAGGAAGTTAATATTCAATCAACATGGCTCTAACAGCTTCTTTTAATATTCTATTCTTTCTTTCAATAATCCCATTCTATTAAGGGGTCCTAAGAGCTAAAAAGTTGAGATCTATTCATTACTCTTTACAAAAACTTTAAAATTTTTATTTTCAAATTCTCCTCCATGATCACTTTGAATTATAAGAATTTCACAACCTAGCTTCCTTTGAATCCAAGTAAAAAAATTTTAAACTCATCAAAAAATTCACTCTTATATGATAAGAATCTAATCCAAGTGAATCTTGAATAATCATCAACAATTATATACCCATAAACTTTTCCTCCTAGACTTACAATGCTAATTGGTCCAAAAAGATCCATATAAAGGACTTCTAATGGTTTTCTAGTTTTAAGATACTTAATTGAATGAAAGGAGGATTTGACTAGTTTTCCTAATTAATATGCATCACACAGGTGATCCTTAGTAAAGTCTAATTTGGTTATTCCTTTAACCAATCCTTTCTAGGTAATCTTTCTATGTTTTTTTATGCTTGCATGACAAAGTCTTCTATACCATAACCAAGATTCATCAGAGATAGTTTTGAGACAAAAAGCATTAGAAGATTTAACATAATGTAAATCAAGCAATAAACATTATTTACCCTACTTCCATGCAACGCATCAACTCCATTTTAGCTTATAATGCAGTTTATGGGTAAAAATTTAATGTTAAAAACCCTATCATAAAGCTAACTAATACTTAGCAAGTTGTTTTTTAAGCCTTCAACTAATAAAACATTTTTAATAAAGAAATTATTCTTGTTGCCAATTATACCTATACCTACCACTCTCTTAGTGGTATTATCTCCTAGTGTTACCTTGCATCTATTCTTGGCTTCCAGCGATATGAATTGAGTTGTATCTCTAGTCATATGTTTCGAACATCTGCTATCCATGTACCAAATACTCTCATGAGGGCTTGTATGAGAGCATTTCTACAAAATAATTAAAAATTAGACTTGGAAATCCAAATAAATTTGGGTTCACCTCTTTACAATAATAATCCTGACGCATGCTTGATATGCTGTGATTTATACATCTTAAGTCTCCACACTAAATGTGTTATACTATGAATAGTGCAAGTATGAGAAATATGTCCTAACATTCCATATGAAAAATATCTCACACCTGGAAAAGGATTTATTAATCTATATGAGTTATAATGTCTCTTCCTAGGTTTTGAACTTGTGTGCTTTTGTTTAGACTTATAAAATTTTTCAAGTGTGGGAGCCGATCTATTTTTCATAATAGCCTTAATTTTTATTTCTAGATATGAGTTTGTATTTTTCAAAATTAAAAATTCAATCTTTAAATCAATTTCCCTATGTTCAGCTTTACACATAAAAACTTTAAAATCATTTTCAAGCTCACTCAAAGATGTTTTTAAAAGTTCATGCTTCTTATTCAACTCATCAAACTCATCTAGCAGGATCATGTGATTGCTATTTGTGTCCCTATGATTATTGTTAAGGTTTTCATGCTCTTTTTTTAAATTTAAATAATTTATATTGAGACTAGCATGCGATTTTTTGAGTTTCCTATATACACTATGGATTCTCTCAGAAACTTCAAATCGTTCTTCATAAGATAGGTCACATACCTCATCTTGATTTGAATGATCAAGATTGTCTGCCATCAAGCACAAATTTATAACCTCCTTTTCTTCTTCTATTTTTGAAGTGTTTGAAGCTAAGTCAACCTAGAAAGCTCTTTGCATTTTTCTTTCCCTTCCTAACATTAGTTTTCTCCTCAACTTTCTCCTTGCTAGGATTAGCTTTGAGAGATTCAGCTAATAAGTCTTTATATGTCCCGACTTTCTGCATTCATAGCAAATGAATTTATTAGAAACTTTTAGATTTCTATGAACTTAACTTTGTTCCAATGCTGACATCTATGTTACTTTCTTCTAAGGAAACTTTTGAATTGTTTAGTCATGAGTGCAATATCTTCTTCATCCTTAGGCATTGATTGATCACCTTCTGAATCATCTGCCTTTAAAGCTATATTCTTCTCTTTTGGCTTTTCTCCTGTATTAATCTGTTTTTTATTCACTCTTTGCTCATAAGCAATCAGTGATCTAAGAAGATTATCAATAGAATATACATTCGGGTCTTTTGATTCAGTTTTGGAAGTTATCTTTGCATCATAAGCAGTAGGTAAATAATGTAGGATTTTATTAACTTTTTCAAAATTAGTTAGTTCTCTACCTAAAGCGTGAAACGAGATAACAATCTGAGTAAAATATGTATACATATCAGAAATAGACTCATTTGGTTTCATGCAAAATAGTTTGTAGTCGTGTAATAAAATATTCAATCTAGATTATTTCACCTCATTTGTCCCTTCATAGGTTATGCAAAGTCTATCCCATATTTCTTTTCTAGTTTTGCAAGTTGAAACATGCACATAATCCTCAGATTTTAAGGCACAGAAGAAGCTATTTAAGCATTTGGCATTTAACTGTGCTAAGTCTCTTTCCTCTAAAGTCCAATCAATAAATGGTGTTTAAACCCTAATGCCATCATCTATTCTAGTAGGTATAGAATAGCCTTCTTGTACTAACATCCATATGCGATAGTCAAGTGATTGCAAAAAAGTAGACATGCAAGTTTTCCAGAAATTAAATAGAATGTTATTGAATAAAGCTGGTGTAGATATCGAATATCCTTCATCAGTATTTCAATTTCTAAAATTAGCCATAATTGATTTTCAAAAAGTAGTCTAAACTTTAATTTTTGAAATATGCTTTGATACCACTTGAATGTTCGTATAGGTTATTAGACCTAATAGAACTGTCCCAAGGCTAACCAAGAGGGGGGTGAATTGATAATTTTAAAAATTTTATAGATTTTCAGAAGCCTTATTAAACTTTATGAAACCTGAATTACTACTACACAAATATGCAGTTGATTTTTTTAAAAATTAATTTTAACAAATAATTTTTCAGCCATAAGATTTAAATCAGTAAAATAAAACTCTCTTCCACCAACCCGGTGTGGCAGAGAACCATCACCTTTTATGCCCTCCAAGTGATGGAAGTATACCAACTCATCCTTTTTCGCCCTCCTAGTTAAGGTAAAGAACCCAATGTCCTTTTTCACCCTCCTAGTGAAGGCAGAGAACCCAACATCATTTTTCACCCTCCTAGTGAAGGTAGAGATCCCTCATCCTTTTTCACCCTCCTCGTGAAGGAAGAGTTACCCGATCTACTTTGGAAATCTTCTCTATAGAGTCTTCAAAGAAGTAGGGTAGAAGTTTGAATAAATAATAAGAGATCTTTACCTTTGGGCAACCTTCTGAATCCCTTATAATTTCCTCTTATAAGATCTCTCACTCTTCACTCTCAAACACTCTCCCAAACACACTCTCTTTTTCCACTCTAAAGAGAAATTTATAGCAGATCTACTCTTACACAGTTTCTAGGACTTATTTTATAAAAACCTTAAGAAAAAAATTGTCCAAAACTAAATTTCAAAGTCAAATAAAGCCATATCATACAGTACGATCATGGATCGTCTGTGCGAACAATTCAAAAAAACCTAGGATGAACTAGTATAAACTTTATTTCATACACTATCAGTTGTATATATAATTTTAGATCATATGTATGAATAGCTCAAGTTCATCTAGACATGTGATTACTATCTAAAGTAGAATGTTTAACTATCAAACTATCATGCCCTTTTTGTGAAGTAGAAAAACCAGTATTTAAGCTAGCATATATCTTTTTCAGCTTCCTATATGAATCATGGATTTTTTAGATATAATAAAAAGTTCATTACAAGATAGCTGACATACCTCATCTTGATATACCTAATCATAACTATCATTAGCTTTGAGACGTAGATTAGTTACCTCCTTTTCTACTTCCTGATCCAATGATTATGAGGCATAGTCAGTCCAAAAAGGCTTTTGTGCTTATTGTTCCCCTTTTTGAACTTTTCCTTCTTTTCACCCTTCTCCTTAACTAGGTGAGTTTTCAAATTTAGGCATTCAATTCACAGATGGCCTAGTTTCTTGCATTCAAAGCAAATTGTGTAAATTGACGCTTTGAATTTTTTATTATTTTTACCTTTGCTCCATTCTTGCTGATGCTTCTACTTTCTTTTCAAGAAGTTTATAAACTATCTGGTCATCAATGAAATATCATCATCCTTCTCAACTATAGAGCTATCATTATTCGAGTCTTTAGCATTTAAAGCCATAATCTTTTCCTTTTTCTGCCACCTGCATCAAGTAATCTCTAACTCACACCTTAGTCGTAGGCAATGAGTGAGCCAAGCAAGTTATCAATAGAATACACATTTAAATATTTTGATTCATAAATTGTAGTGACCTTAACATCATAAGCACTAGGTAGGTAACTTAGTATTTTGCAAACCTTTTTGGAGTGAGAAAGTTATCTACGTAATGTGTGCAAAAATGTCACTATGTGAGTGAATCTAGTGTACATTTTAGATATTGTCTCGCTAGGTTTCATATGAAATAGTTCATAGTCATGTAGTAAAATGTTTAACCTAGATTGTTTAACTTTGCTAGTTCCCTCATATATAATGTATAGTCTATCCCATATTTCCTTTCATGAGATACATATAGATAGTCTCATATAATCCTTAGATTTCAATGCACAAAAAAAATTTAAACATTTTGTATTTATTTGAGCAAGCTCTCTTTCCTCATTGCTCCATTCAGTAAACAGGACATTAGTTTTTACTCCATTAACTATACATGATGGAAGTGAATAATCAGTTTAAATTATATGCCAAAATCTAAAATCAATAGATTGCAGAAATATAGACATGCCAATTTTCCAAAATCAAATGGAATATTTTAAAACAGAGGTGGACGGGTTATAAAATAACCCTCTAAAGTATTTTGATTACCAAAATACGACATAAGAACTTTACTTTGGGATTTTAAAATCATAAAATCTAAGACCTACTCTAATACCACTTGAAAGTTCGGGGAGGTAGTAATACCTAGTTGAACTAACCCTAAGCACACTAAGAGGGGAGTGAATTGGTAATTAAAAAATATATTAAAATAAAATCTCTTTTTTTATTTTAACCAATATCACAGTTTATGAAAATAATCTAATTAAGTAATTAGTACAAGCGGAAGAAAATTTAAAAATGTGATATTTTTTTTTATTTTATAACATAAATAAATCTAATCAAGCAAGATTAGCAATTCAATTATAGTTTTCAATGGAAATTAAACTCATGTAGGAAATTTAAAATGTAGAAAGTAAAAGAGCAAAAAAAAATAGAAAGAGCACACCATAAATTTTATAGTGATTCAGTCAATCTTGACCAATGTCCACTCCCTAGAGTCCTCCTCTTTAGGTATTTCACTAACACTACAGTGACTCTCCTTTACCCCCCATAACAAGGCGGAGAAGCCCTTACAAATCACTTTCACCAAACCCAGTGTGACAAAGAATTGAAAGCTATGTGAGCCTCCTGGTTATAGTAGCAGACCGTTGAAATCTCTCTCACCCTCTTAGTGATGACAGAGAACCTTCAATTCTTTTTCACCTTCTTGGTGAAGGCTGAATACCCAAAACCATTGACCTTAAAGCTTCTCTCCTAAGAGCAACTCCAAGAACTCACCAAGACCATGAGAGGAAATAAGGTGAAAGCTTACTTGGAGAAACCTTGTGAATAACCCTCACACTCCTCCCTCACACACAACCTCACCTTCTCCCTCTCAAAGCCCAAGAGCTCTGTCAAGAGTTCTCCCTCAGAGTTCCTTTAATAGCTAAAAATCTTACTTAAGACTTGAATGAGTTGCTCATGTACAAGGCTTCAAAAAATCTTAAATTTTCAATTAAGTCATCACTATTCATAGAATATGATCTTTGTTCATATAATACAATTAGTTCAAAATAGGGGTCTATCCAGTATTATGGAATAGTTATTTAGATGGACTGTTCAATTTTTGTGTACTTATCATATAGTATTATCGAATGTTTGCATGGTACAATAGTTTAATTTCCTTCTTTTCGTATAGGATGATCACCGAGATAATTGGAAATCATCTCTATCAATCATCTAGTATAATTTACATTATACTATATAATTAGTTGAAATGTCATGGTTCATCTAGTATGATCATCATCGTATTATATGATTAGTTTAAATAATTAAGACTTTCCTCCAATACAATATCTAGGATAATCGTATTTTATCTCTATCACTCATATAGTACGATTTATATCATACAGTATGATTGGCCATATTTATTAAACATTGATTTGTTTGACTAATCATGGGGATTAATTTAAGTAAGATTTTAAATATCCTATAATACGATTAGAATTATATGATACAATTTGTTCAAAATTTAATTTTTAAAATACTTAAATTATCTGGCAACTAGGTTTTACTGATTGAAACAAATCATATGGTATGATCGATATCGTACAATATGATTAGTGCATAAGAATTAATTACAAAATTAGCCATTAACCCTCTTCTTTCGTATAATCGATCATACAGTATGATCATAATCGTACAGAACGATTAGATTAAAAAAAGCTTAGCTCACTTTTCTCACTTTCCTGTGTGTGTGCATGGTGGCCAATTTAGCATACACTGGATATGGCCAGACTCAAAAAATATAAAAAAAAGATATTAAAAATATAGACTCTTTTGAATAACATCATATTCAACCCAAACTTGAGCATGAAACATCCTTTTAGTGATGTATGATGTACCTGTGTTAGTACGCACAATAAAATAATATGCAATCCATGTGCTAGGAGAATTAAAATTTCAATCAATAATGTTTGTTATCATCAAAATCACAAGCTAGGGTTCCTAATTTGCAACATCCAAAACACATATTTTTAAACCATATTCCAACACAACCTAACTTAAACCCAACTAATGTATTGAATACACTCTAAAACATTCTTATAATAATCCATGTTAAGCCCTTACCACCTAAGTAGTTAAGGAGGCAAGATTCTCCAAAATAACCTCTCTCTTATGATTAGTTCAAGCTTAACTTCCTTAACAACCAACCATGTACTTTTAAACTCTTTAGAATCTTCCCTTAGGTCCCATTGGCAAGTCCCCAATCGAAATGGTTGCTAGCCATGGCTTAGGTCACAAGATCTCAACTCTTCATTCAAATTTTCTCTCTCCTAGGATTAGTTTAAGTATAACTCCCTTGCCACATGGACCAATGAGCTAAAACTTTTGAAAGTTATCTTGGAACCTAGAAAGTTATCTTAAGAGCTTTCAAATAAGTCCAATATCAATGAAATCCACTAATTATTTAGAAAGTTATCTTGATTTGAAGTCTTATGATCAAACCTATAATTCTCCTAAATCTCATTACATGGAACCTAGAAACTCTGTGGATTGTAATATTTGGATGCATTGATCATCTATTTGAAATTTCATCACATTTGGATAATTGGATCGAACATTATGAGAATATAAATACTTAGTAGATTTTAAACTAAAATGGCTTTATCAATCCGAGTCCTCTGATTTGTCGATCAAACGACCTGATCAAACTACATGTACTTGATGGCCCTAGGGCTCAACCATGCACCGCACGATTCTCAATTTGGGCAACATGGCCGTATATGAGCCATTGATCAGCCATGGTTCAATCCAACGGTTGGATTTGAATGTTGATGTGTATTAGTTGCCAATCACTGGCTAACGCATGTCCCAAGGGAGATGCCACATTGTGCTAATGAATAGTAATGATTGTGCCAGCTATTAAATTATTTTAAACTTTTTTAAAATGCTTATAAACATTAAAAATCCATTGAGTGTTTTTTGCTTGTTGTAAAGCTCTTGGCCTCTACTTAAAAAAAATAATTTGAACAATTTTTTTCACTAGTGTTAGAGCATAAAAAGGATGAATGATTTCCAATTTTCTTGATTTTCTAAAGATTCAACGGTCAAATTGACCTCTAATATGGATGGCATATAGTAGTGTATATCTTTGACCTACCTTAATTTTCTTGGGTCTTGATTTCACCAGAATATCTATTATTTGAATTTTCAAGTTCATGGGTCCATTTTGGACCAATAACTTTGAAAATTCATAACTCTTTGTGTGCATAGAATTAGATATTCATTTTTCTGAGGTATGTTGTCATCCACATGCGATAATCTATAGATTAAAGAAAAGTGGACATACGAGTTTTTCAAAAATCAAAAGGTATGTTGTCAAACAAAGGTGGACGTGTGATTGAATAACCTTCAGCAGTATGTCTGTTACTAAAGTTAACCATGGATCAAATTCAAAAGTTTTCAAACTTTATTTTTGAATCCCACTCTGATACCACTTGAAAGTTCGACAGGGATGTTAAGCCCTCGTGAACTAGTCCTGAGGCTAACCAAGAAGGGGGGTGAATTGGTTAATTTCAAAATTCATGGACAAACAATGATTTAGAAAAAAATCTTTTTGAATGTTTTATAATAATTGCAATTTTGCGATGATTTACAAATGTTCAACGATGATCAAAGAATAATAATCACAGTTACACAATCATTAACAGAAAAGTAAGTACAAAAATAAATAGAAAGAACACACCAGATTTTATAGTGGTTTGGTCAACTTGACCTTCATCCACTCCCTAGAGCCTCCCCTCCAGGTATTGCACCAACACTAAGTGACTCTCCTTTTGCTTCCATAGCAAGGCGGAGAAGCCTGTACAAAACCTCCTTTCCACCAACCTGGTGAGGCAGAGAACCTGAACTCTTTTCGCTTCCTCATGAAGCAAGCAGAGAACCTAGACTCATTTCGCTTCCTCCTGAAGCAGACAGAGAACCTCGATCTTCTTGTGGACGATCCTCCCACAGAAAAATACTGATGAGATAAGAGACGACGACCGGAGAAGACGACTCAAATCCTTGCTTGGAGTAACCTTTGTGAATCCCTCACAAACTCCCCCTCACAAGCTCCTCTCTCTCTGTCTCTCTCCCAAGCTCTCTCTCTCTCTCTCTCTCTCTCTCTCTCTCTCTCAAGGTTTTTTTTGGAAAGGAAAGTTGCAAAAGATATTTCTTGGTGAAAGAAAAAGGTCATAAAAAAGAGGGCTAAAAAATAGCCCTAAATCTCGACTGGTCTTCAAATATCGTCCAGGAAGATCGGTCGATCGTCTTGTACGATTAGTTCAAAATTACATGTTTTAGTCTGGACGATCAGGCTTCATTGGATGATTAAAACAAATATTTATTCAGATCATCCTGGATAATTCTGTGATCTTCTGGGATGATTAATGTAAATCAAGAATTTCATCTAGAAGACCGCTCTGGTCGTCCAGGGGTACTTATTCTATTCGATCTCAAAATGACTGAATCTTCTGGGATGATATACACATCATCCTATATGATTAGTTCAAAATTGACAAAATCATCCTGGACATATATTAGATCGGCCTGCACAAAATGTTATATATGATTTAATATGACTTGATCGTTTGGGACGATATCCCTATTGTCCCGTACGATTAGTTGAAATTTAGGCATATCGTCCAGAAGATCGTACGGGTCGTCCAGGTGAAATGGTCTGGACGGTCAGGATTTTACACGTATCATCCTGTACGGTATTGCAATCATCCAGGACGATATGATCATATCAATTAAAAATTAATTTCTTTCCTTAATCACAGACTAATTTAGGCATTATTATAATGGATTATCTAGGACGATACATGTATCGTCTAGGACGATCAGACCATATCTCTAAAAATAAAAACTTGCCTAACTTGATCTGGTGGCTGGGAATTTTTCATTTGAGCCTGTCATCCTGTAAGATATATGTATCATCAAGGATGATATGCTTAATTAAATCGACTTAACCTGGGCACCCTAATTAGGGTTTTTTTTTCATTGGATCATCCAAGATGATATGAATATCGTCTAGGATGATATGAATAAAACTTGAAAATAGAGATTCTAACTCACTGAAAAACTCTCCCCCTGAGTGTGTGTGTGTAAGATTACTAAGCTAGGGGATCATTTATATTATATTTGACTCAAGAAAGGTAAAAATTATAACTTAGACACACACGGACCCGATCTTGAGATGGCTTGAGTTGCATTTGATCTTTTATACCTGAAATATTAGTTAACCAAGAAGAGCATAAAAATGTTTGTTATCATCAAAATTGTTATCTTTAAATCCAAATTTGCAATACTTACAAATTGGTTTAACTCTTCTTACAAGGCTAGGATCCAAAAATCATCAAATAGTGCTAGATTTAAGTTGGTGGGTATAGTTGTTAAAATGAAAGTAGAGTGGTTTACTTCTTTTTTAAGTCCATAACTAATTCTAACACCTTCAGATGGGTCTCCTAAGATTAGTTCTTTAGGATGATTTGAAGAATATCTCCATTCTCTATATAGTAAAACTTTAGGTTCTACCCTTTCCTCATGATTTATATATTCTACTCCTTGGGTGACTTCTATAACCTCTTCTTTCTCTTCCCTAGACCCTCCAGAATTATCAGATTCATCAAATATAACATGAGTGGTTTCCTTAACTACCAGTATTCTTTTATTGAAGACTCTATAGGATTTTCCAACACTTGAGTAACCTAGGAACACTCCTTCATCAGATTTTGGGTTAAACTTTCCTAGTTGAGACTTCCCATTATTCAGAATGAACACTTTACATCTAAAGACACGAAGGTGAGAGAGGTTGGGTGTCCTACCATTATAAATTTCATAAGGTATCTTTTTCAACTTAGATCTAAGATTTACCCTATTCAAAACATAATAGGTTGTATTTATTGCTTCTACCTAGAAGTATTTAGGAAGTGAGTATTGAACTAACATAACTCTAGTGGCTTCTACCAAGGTCCTGTTCTTTCTTTCAGTTATCCCATTCTGTTGAGGGTCTAGGAGCTAAAATGTTGAGATCTATCTCTTGCTCCTTACAGAAAGACTCAACTTTTTCATTCACAAATTCTTCATTATTGTCATTATGAATGGTTAAGATTTCACAACCTAGTTTCCTCTGAATCCAAGTGGAAAAGATCTAAACTCCTCGAATGATTTACTTTTATGAGAGAGAAATCTAACCCAAGTAAACCTAGAATAATCATCAACTATCACATACCCAAAGACTTTCCCTCCTAGGCTTAAAGTGCTAACAGGTCCAAAGATATCCATATGAAGGACTTCTAACAGTTTGCTAATGTTAATGTCTTTGATTGAGTGGAAGAAGGATTTGACTTGCTTTCCTTACTGACAGGCATCACACGGGTGGTCTGAAAGAATTAGATGTACCAAGAGGGGGGGTGAATTGGTATTTTAAAAAATTAATCCTAAACAGGAGTTCTAATTTTTTTGATTTTTTAAAATAACAACCTAACAAGTAGAATGCGGAAGCTAATGATTCATTCACAACTACGATATTGGTGACACAATTGCAAATCTCACAATACAAAATTAAAATCTAATTTTTCACCAAGCAATTTAAAATAGTAAATAAATGCATGAAAAATAAAGTATGATACAAATGGAAAAAGCACACCAAAAATTTTATAGTGGTTCGGTCACTTGACCTACATCCACTCCCCGGAGTCCTCCACTCTGAGAATGGCACTACTAAAAGTTGACTCTCCTTTTGCTCCCACAGCAAGGTGGAGAAGCCTTCACAAGACTCACTTTTACCTCCCCGGTGTGGTGGAATACCAGACGCTATGTCACCCTCCCAGTGCTGGCAGTGAACCTTCTCCTTTTTCTCCCTCCTAGAGACGGTAGAGTACCTTGAGGACGTTGACCTTGAAGCCTCTCTTCCTAGAGAACCTTCCCAATACTCACCAATGCCACAGGAGGAGCAAGCATGCAGCTAGCTCGGAGAAACCGTGTGATCCCCTCACACTCCTTCTCCCTCACACTCAAGCTCACCTTCTCCTTCCTCTCACAAACCTTGGATCTCTCCAAAAGCTCCCTCTCAAGAGTTCCTTCTTCTATCAACCACGGCCTCCTCTCTTCCCAATTGAATATCAAAAAGTTCTTTTGAATTAGGCTTCAAAAAACCCTAAAAATTCTAATTTTATAATTCTGTTCGTACAATATAATCCAATGTCGTACAGTATGATCAGTTCAAAAATAGTTCCATCCAGTATGAATGTAGATGAATAGTTCACAAATTTTTGAATATCGTATAGTATGATCCATAGATCGTACTAGACGATCCTCTTATTTTTTAACTCTTCGTACGGGGATGATCAGTGGAACGAATGATATCATCTCTGTTCATCGTCCCGCACTATACCATTCGTACAGTACGATCAGTTCTTTTTTAGAACATCATTTTGTACGATCTAAATAACACCCGTGATGATCAGTACATAAAATTATGGTTTCATCTGGTATGATATATGGGATGATAAAAATCATCTCCATTCATCGTACAGTATGATTGACATCATACAATACGATCAAATGTAATTAAGAAACTAAGATTTAATTATCTGATTATGGGGGATAATTTTGACAAGATTTCAAATAATTGTACAGTATGATTTATATCATATTATACGATTAGTTTAGAAATCATAATTAAAATCTTACCAAAGTTATTCTGGCAGCTAAGGTTTTTGAATATAAACAAATTATATAGTACGATACATATCATACAGTATGATTAGTTCACAAAACTAATCTTTCAGAATTTAGCCGTTAGCTTGAGTATTAATAACATATCATACATTACGATTTAAAATCGTACAGTACAATAATTTTTAACTGTGTGTGTGCTTGGTCACTCTTACATACATACTTTTGTGGCAGACTCAAGAAAAGAAAAATAAATGAAAATAAAAATATAAGATCTTGTACATCCTATTCTACCCAGTCTTGAGTCTCCAGCAGTCTTGAGCGATTTATATCTAACCTGAAATGTTAGTGCTCACAAATAAGAATAAACATTTATAATTTTTCAGGAAGAACATATTAATTTAGTAAGTATTATTTGTCATCATCAAAATCAAGTGCTCGGGATCCTTGATTGTAACAATCTTACCCTTTTTGATGATGTCAAATAATATTATCTAATACCTATAATAGATATTAATTCTTCCTTTGCTCCCCCTCACTTGAATGATAGTTTTTAAAATATAGGAGGACTTTTAAAATTCTTTTTATATTTTTATATTTTTTATTTTTAAATGTAAAGATAACAAAATGAAAATAATAGAATATAATAAGAACGATAAATAGCATTAAATTTAAGAACATAACATCATTGAACTTCTCCCCCTTTTGACAGCAGCAAAAAGCGAGAACATCATAGAACAGTACAAAGGAAAGAACTACAAAACAAATACAAACACAAGCAGCTAACACACACACACACACACTAAAGTACTCAAAAGTTGGGATCCTGATCCTGTGGTGGTGGTGGTGGAGGTGGCTGAAAGTACTAATGGAGGGATGCGAACTGGTGATCGATTGCAGTGAAGCGTTCCCCAAATCATTGCATGTCATCTTCATGCTGACAGTGTTGTTGATCAATGTGGGAATCCAACCTAGTTTCCAGGCAATCAAGTCATTGAAGAATGTCATCGTAAGGGTAGGTAGGGTAGGCAGATCCAGGTGGTTGTATTGGTGGTGGTGGAGGTGCATCGGCAGGAGCAACAACCTCTTCTTCTTTAAAATCAGGATCAGCATGCGTAGCCCCCCGATGGAATAGAATACAAAAAGAGGCGTATGTGTAGAAGATATGAAGATTATCTGGAGGGATAGGATAGTGGAGTTGATACTTGGCATCCATGATGTATCCTATGACATGTCCTAAGGCAAGATTTTATTTTCTTCAGGCATTGGGATATCAGAGAGCAGACAAGGTATGAATATAGTCAAAGATCATTTGAGCCTCATTGAATTTGGTGCCTGACATAATTAAGTAAGTGACCACAGACATAAGTGGGAAATGTGTATGATGTCTCTAGTTTTGGGTATTATGGATGTGCGAAGAACATGCTAGATAATACGGGCATTTTGATTAAGACTTTGGACAAGTGGTAGGTGTTAATTTGAGGGTATATTTCTAAGTAGCATGTTAACTGAGGTCTAATCATAATCATTAGTGAGTATAGATTGGGGACAAGGTCCTTCAGTGGATAGGCCAATGTGTTCAGCTATGTCGTCTTTAGTGATAACGACATTTTATTTACAGATATAGGAGGTAAGGTTTATGCATGTTAAGTCGATCTTAAGGTTGGCTAGGAATTTATAGAGGTGTTCAGAGTGAACTGGAAAGGCTAGTGTAAGGTGGAATTGGAGAGTCATAGAGGTAAAGAGATTCATAACCTCGAAATTGAGAGTAGCTTGATTAAGCATGTAGGAAGGAGTAATCTTGGCCTCTTTGAATTTGTTATAGGCCATTTCATTAGCTCCAGAGAGAAAGCGGTCATAGAACCACCGAGAGGAGGAGGAGCTCCCCTCAATCAGTCATCCTTGCTTTCTTCCACCAGCCATAGAGCAGAATATGTTCAAGGGAGTAAAGATGGAAAAGAGGTGAGTGAAATGATCCATAGACTCCCTCTATTTTATAGAATTTTTAGTAATCGTATAGTATGATATGGTATCGTACAGTACGATCAAAGAATTTAATTCATCTAGACGACTTGTCAGAAAAAGTGGTCAAATCGTACAGTACAATAGGTGTTTGTATAGTATGATCTAGAGAGAAAGGTCGTTCGTCCTAAGGAGTCATTTGAATGACTTTTGACTAAATGGATCATACAGTACGAACAGGTGTTTGTATAGTACAAAAAGTATTAATTTTCATACCATATGAGTTTGAATTTGTCCCAATCCATAATGACACATGGCACATACAGTACGAGTGGTGGTTAGTATAATACGATGATTAATAATGCATATCATACCATATGATGGGTCATTTGTAAAGTACGACATACATAATATCAGACATATCTGGACCGTTGATGGAATTGAAGGCTGGGATCTGTGTATTAGTAAGGATTATACAGTACAATAGTGAATCATACGGTATGATGTACACAGGAATCCAAGGTTGGGCATCAGCAAGATGAGTGTGAGAGAATCAGGAAACTACCTTTTTTTTGTTATAAAACAACACACAGACAGAAAACACACAAACACACTTTTTTTAATCAAGCATGAATATCGATGACACCTAATTTTGTTTTCAATGTACTAAAGGTTTCATAAGCGAGTGGTTTTGTAAAAATGTCAGCCAGTTGATCTTCAGTAGCAATATGGTGTAATTCAATATCTCCTTTGGCTACATGATCTCTTATGAAGTGATGTCTAATGTCTATATGCTTTATTCTTAAGTGTTGAATTAGATTTTTAGATATACAAATTGCACTAGTGTTATCACACATTATTGGGATGATTCCTATAAGTAGTCCAATATCTAAAAGCTGTTATTTTAACCATAGAACTTGAGTAACACAACTTCCTAAGATTTCAAAAGTAGTGTTGTGTCTAGGATACCAAATTCCTAAGTTTGGAGTGCCTAGTAGATATCTAAGAATTCTTTTGATAGCAGTCATGTGAGATTCTTTTGGGTCAGCTTGAAATCGTACACAGAGATATACACTAAATATTATATCCGGTCTACTGGCAGTTAAGTATAGAAGTGATCCAATTATTCCCCTATACTTCTTCTGGTCTACAGACTTTCCATTAGGATCTTTATCTAATTGAATGTTAGAACTCATAGAAGTATTCATGGCCTTAGCATTATCCATTTCATACCTTTTTAAAATATTTTTGATGTACTTAGATTGGCTAAGGAATGTTCCACCTTCCATCTATTTTACACTAAATCCAAGAAAATAATTAAGTTCTCTCATCATACTCATTTTGAACTCTTCACTCATTATTTTTAAAAATTCTTCACATAAGGTTTTCTCTGAAGATCCAAATAAGATGTCATCTATATAAATTTGAACAATAAGTATCTCATCTCCTACCTTTTTTATAAAGAGGGTGGTGCCACACTACCCTTAACAAAGCCTCTATCTAGTAGAAATGTACTAAGTCTTTCATACCAGGCTCTAGGTGCTTGCTTTAACCCATATAGTGCCTTTTTTAATTTAAATACATGGTTTGGAAATTGTGAGTTTTCAAACCACTAGGGTTGCTCAACATAAACATCTTTTTTGATTACCCCATTTAGGAAAGCACTCTTAACATCCATCTGATACTGTTTGAAACCCATAAAGCAAGCAAAGGCTAAGAGCACCCTTATGGCTTCTAGTCTGGCTACTGGAGCAAATGTTTCTTCAAAATCAATTCCCTTAATTTTGTTATACCCCTTTTCTACTAACCTAGCCTTATTTCTCACTACTATTCCAGAGTCATTCATCTTATTTTTAAAGACCCACTTAGTTCCAACCACACTTTATTCTTTAGGTCTCTTGACAAATTCCAACACATTATTCCTAATAAATTAGTTTAGGTCTTCTTGCATTGCTAGGATCCAGAAATTATCTCTTAAGGCCTGATCTATGTTCATGGGTTCAATCATAGAATTAAATGCAGAGTGACTGACTTCTTTCCTAAGTCCATACCTAATTTTCACACCTTCTAATGGGTCTCCTAGGATCAATCTCTAGGATGACTAGAAGAATATTTCAAATCTCTATGTAATTGCTCCTGAGGTTCTGCTCTATTCTCTATGGCAATGGTTTCTACTCCCTAAATAATCTCAACTTCTTCTTCATGATTAGGTTTAGAGATCTTATTTGATTCATCAAATACCACATTGGTAGACTCTTCTACTATAAGAGTCCTCTTATTAAAGATTCTATAGTCTTTACCTACAGATGAGTAGCCTAAGAAGACACCTTCATTAGATAAAATGATTCAAACTTATCATTCTCAAATTCTCCACCGAGATCACTATGATTGTTGAAATTACACATCCTAATTTTCTTTGAATCCAAGTGGAGAAAGTTTTAAATTCTTCAAATAACTCATGTTGCAAATCTGGATTCAAAAAGTATAATTTTGATGATGACAAACATGTTTGTATTTTGTTTTGCTTGGCTAACCTATTTTAGGTACAAAAGATCAAGAGCAACTCAAGCAAACTCAAGATCGGGTCTAAGTGTGTCTAAATATAATGTTTTTCCTTTCTTGAGTTAAATGTAATGTAACTGATCTCCTAGCTAAGTAACCTTGCACACACACACTCAGGGGGAGAGTTGAGTGAATTAGAATTTCTGTTCAATTTTTATTCTGATCGTCCCGGATGATATCCACATCATCCTGGATGATCTAGTGAAAATAGAAACCCTAATTAGGGCGACCAAGTTAAGTCTGTCTGATTAAGCAGATCATCCTGGACGATCTATTGATCGTACGGGATGATAGGCTTAAATCAAAATTTCTCATCCGCTAGATCAAGTTAGGCAAGTTTTATTTTTAGAGATTTGATCTGATCGTCCCAAATGATACGTGTATCATCCTGGATGATCCATCACAATCATGCCTAAATTAGTCTAGTGATTAAGGAAAGTAATTAAGGTCTGATTGATTCGATCATATCATCCCGGATGATTGCAGGATCGTACGGGATGATGTGTTAAAAATTCTGACCGTCTAATGCCTTTCACTTGTACGTCCAGAGCTATGAGCAGGACGAAAATCCTAATTTTGAACTAATCATGAGGGATGATACCCATATCATCCCGGACAATCAAGTCATTTTGAAATCGTCCTGCATGTTTCACCTGTACATCCAGAGCGGTGCTCAGGACAATTTTGGCACTTTTTGTACTAATCGTACAAGACAATATACATATCGTCCTGGACGATCAAGTTATTTTGAGATCGTCCAGCACAAGTTCTTTTGGATGACCAGAGCGGTCTTCTGGATGAAATTCCTGATTTACACTAATCGTCCTGGACATTTACAGAATCGTATGGGACGATCTGAATAACTTTTTTAAACTAATCATCCAGAAGAACCAGATCGTACAGGCTGATACAGGTGATTTTGAACTGATCGCACAAGACGATCTAGCGGTGATATTTACTGACCAGTTTAGATTTTGGGCAAATTTTGAGCCCTCCTATAAAAGATCTTTTTCTTCCAACAAGAAAAATCTTTTGCCACTTTTCTTTCCATAAAAACTTTGAGAGAGAGAGAGAGAGAGCTTGGGAGAGAGAGAGGATCTTGTGAGGCAGAGTTTGTGAGGGATTCACAAAGGTTGCTCCAAGAGCAAGGATCAGAGTCTTCTTCTCTGTTCGTCATCTCTCATCTTGTCGGTGTTTTCTGTGGAAGGATCATTCGTAAGAAGATCCGAGTTCTCTGCCCGCTTCAAGAGGAAGAGAAAGGAGTATAAGTTCTCTGCCTGCTTTAGGAGGAAGTGAAAGGAGTCTGGATTCTTTGCCTGCTTCAGGAGGAAGTTAAAGGAGTTCAAATTTTCTACCTCACCGGGTTGGTGGAAAGGAGTTTTGTATAGGCTTCTCCACCTTGCTGTTGGAGCAGAAGGAGAGTCACTTTTGTGTTAGTGCAATACCCGGAGGGTAGGCTCCAGGGAGTGGATGCAGGTCAAGTTGATCGAATCACTATAAAATCTAGTGTGTTCTTTCTGATTATTTTTTGCACTTTACCTCTCTGTTATTATTTGCTTGGGTGAAATCTGTGGCTGATCTTTTCAGTTCTACGTTTACTTATTTTCGCTGTAAATTATTGAAAAGATTTTTCCTGTTGCTCATGAATTTTTTAAATAACCAATTCACCCCCCCCCCCATCTTGGTTAGCCTCGGGACTAGTTCATCAGGGCTTAACATCCCTATCAAACTTTTAAGTGGTATCAGAGCGGGATTCAAAAATTAAGTTTAGAAACTTTTGAATTTGATCCATGGTTAACTTTGGTAATCATAATACTATTGAAGATTATTCAATTACATGACCACCATTATTCGAAAATATACCTTTTAATTTTTGGAAAACTCGCATGTCCACTTTTCTTCAATCTATAGATTATGGCATGTGAATGCTTGTTAAGGATGGCTATGAACCACCTTTTAGAATGATTAACAATGTTAAAACTGAACTGCCTTTCACTGATTGGACTTTTGATGATCGTGACTTAGCCCAATTGAATGCCAAATGTTTAAACTATTTTTTCTGTGCCTTAAAATTTGAGAATTTTATGCGTGTTTCTACTTATACAACTAGTAAAGAAATTTGGGATAGATTGTGTATTACCTATGAAGGTACAACTGAAGTCAAACAGTTTAGGTTAAACATATTGCTTCATAACTATGAAATTTTTTCCATGAAACCTATTGAATCTTTTTTTGAAATGTATACGAGGTTCATACAAATTGTCACTTCTTTGCATGCTTTAGGAAGAGAACTTACAAACTATGAAAAAGTGAACAAGATTTTGAGATGTTTGCCTTCTTCATTTGATGCTAAGATAATTGCAATTACTGAATCGAAAGATTTGAATAGTTATTCTATTGACAACTTACTTGGGTCACTCATTGCTTACGAGCAAGGGGTGAACCAAAGACAGCTTGATACAGGTGAGAAGAAGGAGAAAACTATAGCGCTAAAGGACAACGATACTGATACTGATTCTTTCGGGTCTGATAGCGATGATGTTGCCTTAATCACTAAGCAATTCAAAATCTTTCTAAGGAAGAAACATAAGAACTTTCAAAAGTGGAACAAGGGTAAGTCCAGTAAAAATTTTAAAGCCTCATCTGATATTATTTATTTTGAATGCAAGAAGCCTGGACACATTAAGGTTGATTGTCGTACACTTAAAGCTCACCCAAGAAAGGAAAAGGGTGATGCGAAACCCAAATTTAGGAAGGACAAGAAGAGGATTCAAAAGGTGTTCTGGGTAGATTCTGCATCCGACTCCTCTGAGACTGAAGCTGAAAAGGAGGAAACCAACTTTTGTCTGATGGCTGATGATCATCCTGATCAGTCAAACAAGGAAGTGGTATGTGAGCATACTTACGATCAATTATTTGAAGTGTCTGAAAGAATTCATGCATCTTATAGGAAACTTAAGAAATTGCATGCTAGTTTGAAATTAGATTTCTTAATCTTACAAAAAAAGCATGATTCTGTAGTTAAAGATCATTCCACACTTGATAGCAATCACATGTCTTTACTTAATGAATTTTATGAACTGAACAAAAAGCATTCTGATTTAATTATTGAGCATGATTTATTAAAAATCTTGCATGTTGATTTAGAAAGAGCTTTTAAAGAATTAGACAATCTGGCATGTGACGTGGAGAGTAGTAGGGGAGCATTAAAATTTTAAATTGTAAGTTTAAAGAAAGAAAATAAATTTCTAAAAGTTAAAATCAGTGCTTTTGAGAAAAATAAAACACCTCCTACTTTTGCACAGTTTTATGCACCTCCACCTTTTGAAGAATCTATTTCAAAATCATCAAAGCATGTTCCATTCTAACCTAGGAAGAGGTACTATCACCCATGTAGATTAGTTAACCCTTTTCCTGGTATTAGATATTTTTCTTGTGGCATGTTAGGACACATCTCCCACACCTGCACTGTTCACCATAGTACACATTGGGTGTGGAGGCCCAAACTACCTGTTTCACAACATAGCACACATACATTACATTCTTCTTTTCATAAGAAGGAACCCAATCCTATTTGGGTTCCTAAATCTGATATTTGATGATTTTGTAGGTGCGCTCTCACATAAGACCTCGTGAGAGCATGTGGTACCTAGACAGCAGATGTTCAAGACATATGACTGGAGATGTAAATCAGTTCATTTCGCTAGAGGCTAGGGCTGGTGGCAAGGTTACACTTGGAGACAACACCACAAGGAGGGTGGTAGGTTCAGGTATAATTAGTGATTCAAAGAATTTTATGATTAATAATATTTTGCTTGTAGATGGATTGAAACACAACCTGCTGAGCATCAGTCAACTCTGTGACAAAGGATACAACATCAAATTCCTTCCCACGTACTGCATTTTAAGCTAAATGACAAAATTGTTTTGTAGGGACAAAGAATCAATAATTTCTACATGCTGGATGTAAGTTACTTTAAAGCTTATGTTTCAATTTGCTTAAAAACTACTGCTGATGAGTCTTGGTTGTGGCACAGGAGATTATGTTATGCCAGTATGAAAACCCTTAGGAGAGTCACCCAAAAGGACTTAGTTAGAGGCGTCCCCAAGTTTAAGTTCACTAAGGACCACCTGTGTGATGCCTGTCAATTAGGGAAGCAAGTCCAGTCCTCCTTTCACTCTATTAAGGACATTAGCACCTCTAGACCTTTAGAAGTCCATCACATGGATCTCCTTGGACCCATTAGCACTACCAGCTTAGGGGGGAAAGTCTATGGTTTTGTGATTGTTGATGATTACTCGAGGTTCACTTGGATTAAATTTCTGTCACATAAATTTGAGTCATTTGATGAATTTAAATCCTTCTCCACTGGGATTCAGAGAAAGTTAGGTTGTGAGATCTTGACTATTCATAATGATCATGGTGGAGAGTTTGAAAATATGAAGTTTGGAACTTTCTGTGAGGAGTAAGGGATTAGTCATAATTTTTTAGCTCCTAGGACTCCTCAGCAAAATGGGGTAGCTGAAAGGAAGAACAGGACCATAGTGGAAGCCACTAGAGCCATGCTTGCTGAGTATACACTTCCAAAATACTTTTGGGCTGAAGTGGTGAACACTGTCTGTTATGTGCTGAATAGGGTGAATGTTAGATCCAATCTGAACAAGACACCTTATGAGATCATTAAGGGTAGAACTCCAAACATGTCCCACCTCCATGTCTTTGGCTGTAAGGTTTTCATTCTGAATAATGGGAAATCATCCATAGGAAAGTTTGACCCCAAATCTGATGAAGGAGTGTTCTTAGGCTATTCTAGCATGGAGAAATCCTTTAGGGTGTTTAATAAGAGGACTTTGGTGGTGGAAGAAATAACTCATGTGGTGTTTGATGAATCTGATCCTAAGGTGACTAGAGTTGAGGAAGAAGAAGAGGTAGGGGAGATTACTCAAGGGGTTGAAAATTTAAATCTGGAGGAAAGGGTTGAACCTCAAAACACTTTGCCTAGAGATTGGAGATATTCTTCAAGTCATCCTAAAGAACTGATCTTAGGAGACCCTTCTAAAGGTGTTAGGACTAGGCATGGACTTAGGAAGGAAGTAAAGCACTCTGCCTTTATTTCAATGACTGAACCCACCAACATCAATCAAGCCCTTTTTGATGAATTTTGGATCTTAGCTATGCAAGAGGAACTGAATCAATTTGTATGGAATGATGTTTGGGAGTTAGTAGAAAGACCAAGAAATCAAAGTATAGTGGGAACGATATGAGTCTTTAAGAATAAGATCAATGATTCTGGTATGGTGGTTAGGAATAAGGCAAGATTGATGGATAAGAGGTATAATCAGATTGAAAGAATTGATTTTGAGGAAACCTTTACCCCTGTAGCTAGATTGGAAGCCATTAGGGTGCTACTAGCCTTTGCCTGCTATAAGAGATTTAAGCTATTTCAAATGGATGTCAAGAGTGCTTTTTTAAATGGGGTAATAAAAGAGGATATTTTTGTAGAACAACCCTCAGGTTTTGAGAGTTCCCAATATCCAAATCATGTTTATAAATTAAAAAAGGCCTTATATGGATTGAAACAGGCACCCAGAGCTTGGTATGAGAGGCTTAGCATATTTCTGTTAGAAAGAGGGTTTGTTAAGGGGAGCGTAGACACCACCCTTTTTCTGAGGAGAGTAAGGGATGATTTACTCATTATCCAGATCTATGTTGATGATATAATTTTTGGATCATCTGATAAATAATTGTGTGATGAGTTTTCTAAAACAATGAGTAAGGAGTTTGAGATGAGTATGATGGGAGAATTATCCTACTTTTTGGGGTTTAGGATAAGGCAAATGGATAATGAAACCTTTCTCAATCAATCTAAATACACTAAGGATATTTTGAAAAAATATGAAATGGACAAAGCTAAGCTAATCAACACTCCAATGAGCTCCTTTGTTCAGTTAGATAAGGATTCAAGTGGAAAATCTGTTGATCAGAAGAAGTATAGAGGAATAAGTGGATCACTACTTTACCTGACTGCTAGCCAACCTAATATTATATTTAGTATTTATCTTTGTGCTAGGTTTTAAGATGATCCTAAAGAGTCCCACCTGACTACTGTTAAGAGAATTCTTAGATATCTTTTAGGGACCCCAAACCTAGGAATCTAGTACCCTAAGCACAGCACTTCTTTTGAGACTATTGGATATTCTTATTCTGACTTTGCAGGGTGTAGGGTGGATAGAAAGAACACTTCTTAAACTTGCCAATTTATAGGACAGTCTTTAGTCTCCTGGTCTAGTAGAAAATAGAACTTAGTTGCACTTTCTACTGCTGAAGCTAAGTACATTGCCTTAAGAAGTTGTGTGGCCCAAGTCCTTTGGTTGAAGCAACAAGTTTTGGATTTAGGATTGTCTGTTGGCATAATTTCTATTCTGTGTGATAGTATAGTGCCATCAGCATTTCTAATAATCCAATCAAATATTCTAGAACCAAACACATTGATATAAGGCATCACTTCATTAGAGACCATGTTACAAATAGGGATATTGAGCTACATCATGTATCAACTGAAAATCAGCTGGCTGACATATTTACTAAACCGCTGGCCTTTGACTCATTCAGCATTTTGAGGATCAGATTGGGTGTGATTGACAAAAATGCATGATTCTGGTGACTACTAGTTTCTAATTTATCTGTTTTTAATCTATTTCTGTTAGTTAGTTATTTTGATTTGATTATCTGTTTCCTGTTGGTTTTTATTTTTCTACTGATTTTCATTTTAGTCTTGTTGTTAGTTTGATTTGAGTATTTAATTTGATGTGATTTCCTTCTTGTTTTTTGATTTACTATTTTATTCCTTTCAAAATCAGATCACTGCTCACTACTGTTGATAAACTGAATTTCTGACTGAGAGTTTTGCCTTATTTTTATTTGGAAGCTGGTAAGCAGTGATTGACTCCTCTGAATATGTTAAAGGGAAGAAACATTGATGTTTTTCTTCCTCTAACTCCCTTTAATGGTCTATTATTTCTTTTGGATAAAAATCTTCTTCAAAATTAAAAAGCTGGTTTTTAAAATAGAGATCTATTTTATCTTCCTACAGTAATCTACCTCATATGAATAGTATTTTCAAAGTTTTGAGTCATTATTATGATTTCTAAACCAAGTGTTTGCACTTATCATATGATGTATGGTTTTTGTTTTGTGAATTACTCTTCCTTACTGTAGAGAGTGAGTTTTGTCGTCTCTTATGTCTGGAAGGTAATTTCACATCTGAGATTCTTTAACAATTTTGAAAGGGAGAAAGCTTACAAAAGATGCACAAAGAGTGTCATAATGAAAAGAGGCACAAAATTAGCCCAAACTGAAAAGATGCAAAATGTCACCAAAAATTGAAAAGATACACAGAGTGTATCAAAAATCAAAAGATGCACAAAGCGCCAAACAAATTAAAAAAGAGGCACAAAATAAGCCCACAAAGAAATAATCTTTCTTTCCTTTCAGATCTTTAAATGTCTTAGAAAAATCCATGCACCACTTAATATTTTCAAAAGCTTGAGATAAAAAATTATGATTTCTGATTTCTTACTTTGTAATAATATTATATCAGATATTTTTCTGGAACGAGGCTTGAAAGGATCTCTTTTTGAATCTAATTTCTTTTTCTTATGAATTGGATTTTTGTTTTGAAAGGAATTTGCACCTATAAGGTGTCTGAGGTGGGAGTTACGAAAGTTGATTTTCCAACTTTTCTAGATTTCAGCACTGTCGATTATCTTCTTATTAGTTTTTGGATTCAAAATCAAGGGAAAATTTTGATTTACTGGAGCGGATCAATTCAAAAAGAAACTAAAAAAAAACTTCATTGTTTTTATTTTTGTGTTTATCATTTCTAGTTTTATTTCCTCTATTATTTATTTTTGTTTTGTTGTATATTTTCTCTGGATCCCTGATCTTTCCTCTCCATCCTTCATCTTTTTCATTTTTTTCTTTACATCGTCCTGGACAATTCTCACATCATCCTGGATGATCTTCTTCATTCTGGATGATCCATATATGGTCCTAGACGATCCATTCAAATCATTCCCACTCTGATCAAACGGCTGAGATGCATCAATTATTGGTGATCATCCTCGACGATCCTTACATCATCCTGGATGATATGATCCAGTTTTCCTTATCCTGATCAAACAGTTGAGAATGCACTAATTATTGGTCATCATCCTGGATAATACACCTCATCATCCCGGATGATCCACGTATTAGTAGTTGGATGATTCAAATTCAGCCCGTCCTATACATTTATTTCATATCATCTAGGACGATCCACCTCATCGTCTTGAATGATACTTTTCATCAACGGTCGTCTAGCTTGACTCCTCGGGACAATTGTCTGTCTCTAATCGTCTTGGATGATCTTTGAACATCCTAAATGATCCGATCGCCTTTCTGACCAATCGTCCTAGCTATCATAATTACTCATATCGTTCCGAACGATCCTGCGATTGTACGGGACGATCCAGCCGATTTCTACTTAAACAGCCATTTTTCTTCAGATTTCTTCACACCTCTTCCTTCCATACTTCCTCTCTTATGATTCTAATGGCTGGTGGAAAGAGATCTAGGCATCAAGGTGTGAGCTCCTCACAAGAAAATGTCGATCCCGCTTCACTGACGTAGCTGATCAGGCTGCCTTCCAATGCTACCGTGAGGTTGGAATCACTCACTCCAGGATAGTCAACCCCCGCACTCTTACCTACCCAGTCCTTGATCTGTTTGCCCATACCTCCCTGACCTTTATTCTCACCTTGGCCTTCCCTTTTAGTTCTGAGCTCCTTAGGGTCTTTTTCGCAAATCTTCACATCACTGCTGACTACTCCGCCCTTCACTCCTTCGTTAATTAGCATCCTGTAGAACTCACCGCCCAGGATTTTCACCATATCCTTAAAATCTCCATCACTGGTAATAAGATCCACACCCTCGTTACTGATCCAGATTATGATTGGAGTGACATCAACCGTTTCCTTCGAAACACCAATGTTAACTACCATGATAATGCCTATTCCTCCCTCCTTAAGGTTGCCCACACTATTCAACATGTCCTTTGCTGCTCAGTCATCCCCAAGGCTGGGGACCGCATCCATATGACACCCTTACTTCTTACGACCACCTACTATATCATGGCCCACCATGATTTCAATGCTACTAATCTTCTCTTTCGATACATCGAGCATCTTACGAGCACTAGGGATCCAGGCCATAGACGCCGCCTAAATCTAACTCTAGGACACATCATTGCATATGCTTTGGAGACCAAATATAATCTGTAATATCTAATCCCTACAGATGTACCTCCTTCCTTCTTCACAAATAACTCCTTCCATGTCCTCCACAGCACCCGACTTCATCCGAAGCTCGCAAAGGATGTTGAGGAGGAAGCGGAAGAAGATTTCCTATTCCTGCTGCACCTGATGCCCCTGCTCCCCTTCGCATTGTATCTCCTTTTGATCATCTAGTACAGCGGTTCGACCAGTGGGAGGCCCAATTTGATTCTTATGTGGCTGCCCAAGAGGAGCAGCATATTGTGGATCTACAGCGCTTCAATGACTATGCTACTCAGTAGCAACAGCAGAACGACCAGGATATGGCCTAGTTTGGAGCCCATTTCACTGCCATTCACAGCTACTTTCAGCCACCACCTCCTCCTCCTTCTGATTAGGATCTGCCTCCTTTTTAGCTTTATGTTTTATGATATTTTTTGCTTATATTATTGTGTCTGTTCCTCCTCCATTTTGTTATGTCAAAAGGGGGAGTTAGTATTTTGAGTGAGTAGTAGTTTCTTGTACTGTTCTAGTTGTTTCATGTATTGCTCTTATTTTGAAGTTGTTTATTTTGTTTGTAGTTATTTTCCTACACTGTTCTAGTTGTTTAGTGAAATTTGAAATGATATTTGTTTTTTGTATGTGCATTGGTTAACTCCTGCTTGTTTTATTTGAAACTACTGCATCAATATTTGCCATCATCAAAAATGGAGAGATTATTACAAATCTGGATTCAAAAAGTATAGTTTTGATGATGACAAAGATGTTTGTATTCTGTTTTGCTTGGCTAACCCATTTCAAGAACAAAAGATCAAAAGCAACTCAATCCAACTCAAGATCAGGTCCAAGTGTGTATAAATGTAATATTTTCCCTTTCTTGAGTTAAATATAATGTAATTGATCTCCTAGCTAAGTAACCTTGCACACACACACTCAGGGGGAGAGTTTAGTAAATTAGAGTTTCTGTTCAATTTTTATTCTGATCGTCCCAGACGATATTCACATCGTCCTGAACGATCCAGTGAAAATAGAAACCCTAATTAGGGTGACCAAGTTAAGTCTTTCTAATTAAGAAGATTGTCCTAGATGATCCATTGATCGTATGGGATGATACGCTCAAATCAAAAATTCTCAGTCGCCAGATCAAGTTAGGCAAGTTTTATTTTTAGAGATTTGATCTGATCATCCCGAATGATACGTGTAACATCTTGGATGATCCATCAAAATCATTCCTAAATTAGTCTGGTGATTCGATCATATCGTCCCGAATGATCGTAGGATCGTACGGAATGATGTGTTAAAAATCCTGACCGTCTGGTGCCTTTCACCTGTACATCTAAAGCTATGAGCAGGATGAAAAACTTGATTTTGAACTAATCATTTGGGATGATACCCATATCATCTCGGACGATCAAGTCATTTTGAAATCATCCTGCATGTTTCACCTGTACGTCCAGAGCGGTGCTTAAGATGATTTTGGCACTTTTTGCAATAATCGTATAGGATGATATACATATTATCCTGGACGATCAAGTCATTTTGAGATCGTCCTGCACAAGTTCCTCTGGATGACCAGAGCGGTCTTCTGGATGAAATTGCTGATTTACACTAATCGTCCCGGACGATCGTAGAATCATACGAGACGATCTGAATAACTTTTTCTACTAATCGTCTAGAAGAACCAGATCGTCTAGGTTGAAACAGGTGATTTTGAACTAATCGTATAAGATGATCTAGCAATCGTCCTAGATGATATTGGCCGATTATTTGAGATTTAGGGCAAATTTTGAGTCCTCCTATAAAAGATCTTTTTCTTCCAACAAGAAATATCTTTTGCCACTTTTCTTTCCAGAGAAACTTTGAGAGAGAGAGAGAGAGATAGGATCATATAAGGGGAAGTTTGTGATGGATTCCCAAAGGTTGCTCCAAGTAAGGATCAGAGTCATCATCTCTCATCTCTCATCTTGTTAGTGTTTTCTATAGAAGGATCATTCGCAAGAAGATTCGGGTTCTCTGCCCGCTTCAAGAGGAAGCGAAAGGAGTTCAAGTTCTCTGCCTGCTTTAGAAGAAAGTGAAAGGAGTTCAGGTTCTCTGCCTCACTGGGTTGGTGGAAAAGAGTTTTATACAGGCTTCTCCTCCTTGCTGTGGGAGCAGAAGGAGAGTCACTTTTGTGTTAGTGCAATACCCAGAGGGGAGGCTCCAGGGAGTGGACGTAGGTCATGTTGATCGAACCACTGTAAAATCTGGTGTGTTCTTTCTGATTATTTTCTATACTTTACCTTTCAGTTATTATCTGCTTGGGTAAAATCTATGGTTGATCTTTTCAGTTCTGTGTTTACTTGTTTCTGCTGCAAATTATCGAAAAGATTTTTCCTATTGCTCACGAATTTTTTAAATAACCAATTTACCTCCCCTCTTGGTTAGCCTCGGGACTAGTTCATCAAGGCTTAACATCCTTATCGAACTTTCAACTCACTCTTTTGGGCTAGAAATTTTACCCAAGTAAACCTGGAGTAGTCATCCACTGTCACAAATCCATACGATTTCCCTCCTAGGCTAGCTGTACTAATAGTTCCAAATAGGTCCATGTGAAGAGTTTCTAGTGGCCTAGTGGTGTTGATATCCTTGATTGAATGAAATGGTGATTTTACTTATTTTCCTAGTTGGCAGGCATCACAAAGATGGTCCTTAGTAAAGTCTAACTTAGGTATGCCTCTAACTAGGTCTTTCTGAGTGATGTTCCTAAGTGTTTTCATGATAGCATGGCATAGTCTCCTATGCCATAGCCAAGAGTCATCAGCTATTATTTTCAGACAAAAAGGGTTTGTGTTTTCAATGCAGTTCAAATCTAAAATATAGACATTATTTATATGTTTTCCTTCTAACACAAGTGTGCCATTTAAGTTAATCATGCATTTGTTAGAAAGAAACTTTATGTCAAAACCCTTCTCGCATGGTTGACTGATACTTAAAAGATTATTCTTTAAACCATCAACTAAAAGAACATTTTTAATTACCAAATTTTTAGAATTTCCAATGATACCTGAGCCCACCACTTTTTGGTGGTGTTGTCTCCCAAAGTCACCTTGCTTCCTGATCTGGCCTCCAGTGTCATAAACTACTTTATGTCTCTAGTCATGTGTCTCGAGCAGCCACTGTCTAGGTACCTTATCCTGTCACTAGGTCTTTTATGAGAGCATCCCTATAATGTCAATCAAAGATTAGTTTTGGGAACCCAAGTGAGTTTGGGTTCCACCTTATATTGGTATGAATGAGATGTATACATATTACTCTATGATGAATGCAGCTTAGGTCTCCATACTAGATGTGTCCTATAGTGAATTGTGCAAGTGCGAGCTATGTCACCTAGCATGCCATAAGAGTAACACCTAATACTAAAAAATAGGTTCACTAATTTATGTGGGTGATAGTGCCTCTTCCTGGGTCTAGATGATGCATGCTGTGATGATTTTGAATGAAAATTTTTAAGTAATGAAGGTTTATAAAATTTATAAATATAGGAGGTATTTTATTATTCTCAAATGTATGAATTTTTACATTTAGAAATTCATTTTCTTTCTTAAGACTGACAATTTTAAATTTCAAAGCATGCTCACTACTATCTAGCTCAGATGCAAGTTCCTCTAATTCCTTAAATACACTCTCTAGTTCAACATGTGATGATTTTAAAGAATCGTGTGCAGTAGTTAATTGAACATGCTTCTTATTTAATGCATCAAATTCGTCAAGCAGGGACATGTGATCTCTATCCAAGTCAGAAAATTCTTTAACTACACTAGCATGCTCTTTTTGTAAAGTACTAAAATCAGTGTTAAGACTAGCATGCATTTTCTTCAACTTTCTATACGAGTCATGAATTTTTTCAAAAATAATTAGCAATTCATCATAATAAAGTTGACATACCTCATCTTGATCTGATTGATCAAGGTTATCATTAGTCATAAGACATAAATTTGTTATCTCCTCCTCTGCTTCTTCTTCTGATGATTCTGAAGTAGAGTCGGCCCAAAAAGCTTTTTGTGTCTTAAATTTGCCCTTCTTAAATTTTGGCTTTTCCTTGCCCTTCTCCTTGGTTTGAGGAGTCTTAACATTGGGGAAATTAGCTCGGAGATGATCTGGTTTCCTGCACTCAAAGTAAATTGTGTCAGATGCAACTTTAGTATTCTTTGAGCTTTTACCTTTGTTCTAATTGCTTTGATGATGATGTTGCTTTCTTTTCAAGGCTATGTCATCATCTTCCTCCACTGCAAAACTGTCACTTTTAGAATTATTCGCTTTTAGAGCCACTGTTTGCTCCTTTTTCTTTTCACCTGTATAACTTTGCCGTTGACTCACTCCTTGATCGTAGGTAATGAGTGACCCAAGCAAATTATCAATTGAATAAACACTTAAATTTTTGGACTCAATTATTACAGTAATTTTTGCATCATACGTGCTAGGCAAACATTGCAGTATTTTATTAACTTTTTTAGAGTTAGATAACTCTCTCCCTAAAGCATGCAAGGATGTCACGATCTGGGTGAATCTAGTGTACATTTCAGGTATAGTTTCACTAGGTTTCATGCGGAATAGTTCGTAATCATGTAGCAGTATGTTTAGCCTAGATTATTTGATCACTGGTTCCTTTGTATGTGATACACAGTCTATCCCAAATTTTCTTACCAGTGCTACAAGTAGACACTCGCATATAGTTTTCTAATTTTAATGTGCAAAAGAAATAATTTAAGCATTTAGCATTTAATTATGCAAATTCTCTATCCTCATTGCACTATTCATTAAAAGATAAATCAGTTTTAATACCATTCAAGATATGAAATAGTGCAGTGTAACCTTCTTGAACCAACATCCATATGTGATAGTCTATAAACTGTAAAAATGTATACATGCAAATTTTCTAGAAATCAAACGGTATATTATCAAATAAAGGTGGACGAGTTATAGAATAACCCTCCGCAGTGTTACATTTATCAAAATTTGCGATGGATCTTATGTTTTTAGGTTTTCTAAAATACTATTTTGAAACACCGCTATGATGCCACTTGAAAGTACGAGATGCACCAAGAGGAGGGTGAATTGCTATTTTAAAAACTTAATCCTAAACAGGAGTTTTAATTTTTTGATTTTCTTAAATAACAACCTAACAAGTATAATGCGAAAGCTAATGATTCAATCACAACTATAATATTAGTGATATAATTATAAATCTCATAATACAAAATTAAAATCTAATTTTTCACTAAGCAATTTAAAACAGCAACTAAATGCGTGAAAAATAAAGTGCAATAAAAATGGAAAAAGCACACTAGAAATTTTATAGTGGTTCGATCACTTGACCTACGTCCACTCCCCGGAGTCCTCCACTCCGAGAATTACACTACTAAAAGTTGACTCTCCTTTTGCTCCCACAGTAAGGCGGAGAAGCCTTTACAACACTCACTTTCACCTCCCTGATGTGGCGGAATATCAGATGTTATATCACCCTCCCGGTGATGGCAGCGATCCTTCTCCTTTTTCTCCCTCCTGGAGATGGCAGAGTACTTTGAGGATGTTGACCTTGAAGCATCTCTTCCTAAAGAACCTTCCCGAGACTCACCAAGGCCACAGGAGGAGCAAGCATGCAGCTAGCTTGGAGCAACCGTCTAATCCCCTCACACTCCTCCCTCACGCTCAAGCTCACCTTCTCCTTCCTCTCACAAACCTTGGATCTTCTCAAAAGCTCCCTCTCAAGAGTTCCTTCTTCTATCAACTACTGCCTCCTCTCTTCCCAATTGAATATCAAAAAGTTCTTTTGAATTAGGCTTAAAAAACCCAAAAAATTCTAATTTGATCATTATGTTCGTATAGTATGATCCAATATCGTACAGTACGATTAGTTCAAAAATAGTTCCATCTAGTATGAATACAGATTAACAGTTCATAAATTTTATGAATATCGTACAGTACGATCCATAGATTGTACTTGACGATCCTCATATTTTTGTAACTGTTCATATGGGATGATCTGTGGGACAAATGATATCGTCTGTATTCATCGTCCTGCACTATACCATTTGTACAGTACAATCAGTTCATTTTCAAAACATCATCTTGTATGATCTAAATATCATTTGGGACAATCAGTACAAAAAATTATGGTTTCATCTGGTACAATATATGGGATGACAAAAATCATCTCTGTTCATCGTACAGTATGATTAATATCGTACAGTACGATCAAATATAATTAGGAAACCAAGATTTAATTACCTGATTACGGGGGATAATTTTGGCAAGATTTCAAATGATCATACAGTACGATTTATATCGTACTGTACGATTAGTTCAGAAATTATAATTAAAATCTTACCAAAGTTATTCTGGCGGCTAGGGTTTTTGAATAGAAATAAATCATACAGTATAATACATATCATACAGTATGATTAGTTCATAAAACTAATCTTTCAGAATTTAGTCATTAGCCTGAATATTAATGACATATCGTATAGTACGATTTAAAATCGTATAGTACGATAAGTTTTAAAAACTTTAAATTTGAATTAAAATTTTTAACTCTCCCTCTGTGTGTGTGCTTGGTCATGCCTTTTACATACATGCTTTTGTGGTAGACTCAAGAAAAGAAAAATAAAAGAAAATAGAAATACAAGATCTTGTACATCCTATTCTACCCAGTCTTGAGTCTTCAGCAGTTTTGAGTGATTTATATCTTACCTAAAATATTAATGCTCACAAACAAGAATAAATATTTATATTTTTTGAGGAAGAACATATTAATTCAGTAAGTATTATTTGTCATCATCAAAATCAAGTTCTCGGGATCCTGGATTACAACATGGTCCTTAGTGAACTCTACTTTGGGAACACCTCTTACTAAGTTTTTTTGGGTAATCTTCGTAAGGCATTTCATGCTTGCATGACACACTCTTATATGCCACAACCAAGACTCATTAGTAATTATTTTTAATCAAAACAATGCAACACATTCAATGTTATTTAAATTAAGCATATAGATGTTGTTGATCCTTTTTCCCTTTAAAATAATATTATCATTTAAGCTTATAATGTAGCTACTTGATAAAAATTTTATGTTGAAGCCTTTATAGCATAGCTGACTGATGCTGTGGAGGTTATGTTTCAATCTATCTACATGTAAAATATTTTTAATGATAAAATTTTTTGAATTACCAATTATACCTGAGCCCACCACTCTCCTGATGGTGTTATCTCCAACTCTCATCTTACCTTCTGCTCTGGCCTCCAGCAAAATGAATTGATTTACATCTCCAATCATATGTCTTGAACATCAATTATCAAGGTACCACATGCTCTCACGAGGCCTTTTTTGAGAGCGCACCTATAAAATTATCAGATATTAGATTTGGGAACCCAAATAGATTTGGGTCCCATGTTATGAAAAGAAGAATGAAAAGCATGCATACTATGCTATAAATTTTATAATTTTTGCCTCGACACTAATTATGTTCTATGGTGAATGGTGTAAGTGTGAGAGAAATGTCCTATCATGCCACAAGAAAAATATCTAACACCAAGAAAAGGGTTAACTAATTTACATGGGTGATGGTGCCTCTTTCTAGATTTGAATGATGAATGCTTTGATAATTATTTATAAAATTCTTCAAGTAAAGGTAGTTTTTTATTTTCCTTGAAGGCAATTAATTCAGCTACTAAAAATTTATTGTCACTTTCAAGAATTAAATTTTTTATTTTTAACACATACTCCATACTATCTAAATCAGATGCAAGAGTTTATAATTCCTTGAATGTAATTTCTAATTCAACATGCAATATTTTTAATGAATCATACTCAGTGGTTAAATCAGAAATACTTTTTATTTAATTCATTAAATTCATCTAATAAAGCCATGTGATTACTATCTAGAGTGGAGTAATCTTTCCTTAAGTATTGATGCTCTTTTTGTAGAATTAAGAAATTAGATTTGAGACTTATATGTAACTTTTTCAGCTTCCTATATAAAGAATGAATTCTTTTAAAAACTTTAAATAATTGTTCGTAGGTATGCTCACATACCTCCTCTTGATCAGAATGATCAAGATGATCATCTGCCATTAAGCATAGGTTCGTTATCTCCTCTTCTACTTTAGTTTTAGAAGAGTCTGATGCTGAGTCCACCCAGAAAGCCTTTTGGGTCCTTTGCTTGCCCTTCTTGACCTTAGGTTTTTCCTCACCCTTCTCCTTACTTAGGTGAGCTTTTAGAGTTGGGCAATCAGACTTCAGATGCCCTAGCTTCATGTATTCAAAACAAATAACATCATAAGAAACTTAGAATTTTTATTATTTTTACCTGTATTCCATTTTTTATGATGCTTTTACTATGTCCTCAAGAAGCTTTTAAATTATTTAGTTATTAAAGCAATGTCATCATTTTTAAAACTAAAAACATCAGTATCAAAATCATTAGCTTTCAAGGCTATAATTTTCTCCATCTTCTTTTTACCTACATTAAGCTACCTTTAGTTCACTCCTTGCTCGTAAGCAATTAGTGATCTAAGTAAGTTATCAATTGAATAAATATTCAAATCTTCAGATTCAATAATGGCAGTAATTTTTGCATCATAGGAAGAAGGCAAATATCTCAAAATTTTATTCACTTTTTCATAATTTGTGAGTTCTCTTCCTAAGGGATGTAGGGATGTAACAATTTGTGTAAACCTAGTATACCTATTTAATTGCATTTGTTCCTTCATAATTAATGCAAAGTTTATCCCAAATTTTTTTACTTGTAGAATAAGGGGAAACACACATATAATCTTCTAGTTTTAATGTACAGAAAAAATAGTTTGAACACTTAACATTCAGTTGTACTAAATCTTTTTCATTAATTATCCATTCAATAAAAGAAATTTCAATTTTAACACCATTAATAAGATGAAAAGGTGCATAATATCTATCCTTAACTAACATCCACATGCGATAATCAATTGATTTTAAAAAGGTGGACATGCAAGTTTTTTAAAAATCAAAAGGAATATTATCAAATAAAGGTGCTCGAGTAATTGAATAGCCTTCCGCAATGATGCGATTACCAAAGTTAGCCATTGATCAAAATTTAAAAGTTTTCTAAAACTTAATTTATGAATCCCGCTCTGATACCACTTGAAAGTTTGTGATGATGGTTAAACCCTATAGAACTAGCCCGAGGCTAACCAAGAACGGGGGGTAAATTGGTGTTTTAAAAATTCTTAAATAAATAGAAAAATCTTTTTTTTTAAAATTTTAAAAACCAAACAACTTAAGCAGAAGCAGATACAAAAATCAGAGATTTTAACCACAAAATAAATCACAGATAGGTGTAGAAATAAAATGTGAGAAAATTAATAAGAAAGAGCATACAAAATTTTATAGTGGTTCGGTCAAATCTGAAATACGTCCACTCCTAGAACCTCCCATTATAGGTATTACACTAATTAGTTAATGTCTCTCCCTTTGCCTCCACATCAAGGCGGAGAAGCCCTTATAAAATCTTTCCACAAACCCAGTGAGGCAAAGAACCTTGAATCCTTTTTTATCCTCTAAATGAAGGCAGAGAACCCAAAATCCTTTTACTCCTACCTGGAGTTGGCAGAGAGCCATGGGAACCCTTTTACTCCCTCTAGGAGTAGGTCGAGAACTTGATAATCCTTCTACTCCCTCGTGGAGTAGGTAGAGAACCTAGATCTGATACTGATGGTCGTCTCCCTAGAGCCACCAAGAAACCAAGGATGAAGAAGGAAGAAGATGATCAAATCCTTGCTTAGAGTAACCTTTGTGAATCCCCTAACAAACTTTCCCTCACAAGATTATCTTTCTCTCTCCCAAACTCTCCGTCTCCTTCTCTAAGCTCTCTCAGGTTAGAACAACAGCAAAAGAATAACTTAAGGATAATATGAGAGCTTAAATATGGAGCCTCTAAAAGAATGGCTAATTTTCAATTTTGCATATTTGATCGTCTAGGATGATCCTCAGATCGTCTTGTATGATTAGTACAAAATAGTCATTTTAGCCCGGATGAACAGCACTGCCCTGGATGATTAATTCATCAGGAATAGAAATATCATCCTAACGATTTGATCATCATCCTGGATGATTAGTTAAAAATGATGGTATTCATCTGGCACGATAGGCGGTGATCCCTTATCAATCCCAATAACATATCTATCATCCAGGATGATTGTCACTGATGGTCCTATACGATCATATCGAATTAATAATTACCATAATTAACTCTTGATCATCAGATTAATTTAGGCATGATTGTTGTGGATCATCAAGGACGATGTGCATCATCCTTACGATTAGTATAAAATTTAATAATTAAAATATTACCTAAATTATGATTAGCAGCTATTTATCCCAATTTTAACTTATCATCCTGGATGATATATATCATCTAGTACAATCTGTTAATCTCTTTTAATTAACTGGGATGCCCTAATTAGAGTTTTTATTTTTAACTGATCATCCAGGACGATACAGATCATCCTGTATGATTATGTCAAAAATATAGAATTTTCTAACTCACCAAATTTCTCCCTTCAAGTGTGTATGTGCAAGGTTACTTAGCTTGAGATCCATCAAATATAATATTTGACTCAAAAAATATAAAAAATACATTGAAATTGAAATTATAGATAGACTCAACCCTAGTCTACCCGATCTTGAGCTAATTTGTATTGGAGGTGAACTTGTTGACCTGAAATGTTAGTGAATAGGGTAAACTAAAAACAAATATGCAGTAATAGCAATATAAAGGAAATAATATTTGTTATCATCAAAATTATAGTACATGTATCCAGATTTGCAACACTCTTTGCTGCCAACTTGATTAAGATGGATTTTTTTAAAGGTTACTATAATGTAGCTGTTGGTTTTGGCATTTCTTTCAAGTCCTCCTCTCTAGTTATTAATGAGAGGATCAGGTGGTCTAAACCCATGCAAGGCTATTTTAAGCTTAATAATTTTGGTTATTTTAATAATTCTACTGTTGGTTTTGGGTGTCTCATTTATGATTATGGTGTCCATGTGATTTTTGCTCTTACTGGTCCCAACTCAGCTACTACTGCTATTATGGTCGAGCTTAAGGCTCTTCATTATGGTATCTAATTTTGCATTTCTTTAGGCATTACTAATATGTAGATTGAAGTGGATAATATCCTTCTTATTCATTACATTGAGGGGAATATGATTTATAAACCAGATAATTTTTATTTGATTAGGGAGCTTAAGTAGTGGCTTTTCCTTAGTACATTCTCTATCACTTATATTCTTTGGGAAGGTAACTCTCCTGTTGATTATCTGGCTAAACTTGACTATGATTTAGTGCCCTTCATTGAATATGCTGGGAATATTTTACCCCAAATTCTTAAGGGTTTGGCCAATTTGGATCGCTCAGGTTTGCCTTATATTAGAACTAGTTAATTTTTATTTTTCCATGTATTTGGTTGTTTTGTTTGCTGTTTTGTTCATTTTTAAGCTATTTTATGCTTTAGTTTATTTGCATTTTAGGTCTAGTTGTGTAGCTACTGATACAGTTTTCTATTGTTCTGGGTTTATTCTAATGAGGTTCAAATTGTTGATTGGTCTGTTTATGTGGGGGTTATTCAGTTTCTTATACCCCATCCTGGCCAATTCTCTGTGGGGCTTACCATGTTCTCATTTGAGTTGTTTAGTTTTGTTGTTCTGGTAGTTTGACTATATGTTTATTTGGTTTCAAGTGTCTTGTGCTCTAAGTAGTTCTTTTATTTTCTGGTTATGTCAGTTGCTGATTCTTTTGATGTATTACTCTTGTATTTTGTATACTATTTTTTAGTTGTGGTGGTGGCTTTTGTTGTTCGCTATATTGATCATGGGGACTTTTTGTTGCTCCTTCTTTGAGGGCTAGCAGTGCCATATTGTTTGGATTCTCAAGGCACATCCTAATAATTGGTTTCTTGGGTTTTAGAGTGGGCATTAGTACATTTGCCTAGCTTTTATGTGGTTTGGGGGGAGGGGGTCTCTTTATGGATTTTCTATGAGGCTTTTTTGTTGTCTCATTGTTGTTGCGTTCATTGCTGTGGGGTTACTTTCATCAGCCTTCCTCTATCTTGGTTCATTGTGTTCATTTATAAATGGTTAAACTTCTCCTAGGAGTTTAGCTCCGCTTCATATATTTGGGCTGAGCTTTCCTTTGTGCTTTGTATTATGTACGGACATAATCAATTTAGCTATCTTATTAAATTGATTATGCTAATATAGGTACAAAACCCAAAGTATTCCCAGTATTTAGTTTCCTTCAGGTGGAATTATTTTCTTTAGTTATGTTATAAATTTTGCTTGCACTATCTGTTGGGCTATTGGTTACCCCTTCAACTCTCTAAGCTACTATGTACCATGTTTTTGTTTTATACTAGTGCAATTCTTTATTTTCTCACCTTGTTTTGTAAATAATTCATAACGTAGGTTTTTAGTCTCCAATTTTTTTTATAGGAAGAGTGTTCTGAATCAATCTTTGGATCTTCCTCTTTTTTGGCGTGTTGGCTCCTGGCCACCCTAAAATGCTTCTAGGTGATTTTGTACTTGTGCTTAGCAAGGACCTTAGGCTCTTAGGTTTTAATTTGACTTTTTTGTAGCTTTTCTAAGCAATAGTGAGTTAAAGGCCCCTTTTAAGGAATTTATAATTTTTATTATAAGCAACGCGTACGCCCCTCTGTGGATTTTAACTTATCCTAAAGGAGGATGAATTAGATGTTTAAAAAATTATTTTCAAAGAGTAATAATAATTAGGAATGGAAATAAAGTTAAAAGATTAACTTTATAAACTTTAATTTCAAAATAATAATTTTAAAGCACTTTGAGGAGAAGAGAGCTTAATAAGATAGTTACATAGTGAAAATTGAATTTAGTAACAATTTTGTTTTAAATTTTTTATAATTAATTTTTTTTAATGAAGAAAACTTATAATAACGAGCAAATCAATGTAAAAAATTAAAATATTAAAGTAAATAAAGTAAAAAATAAAAGAAAAAAAAAACTCAAAGCAAAATTTATAGTGGTTAAGTCCCCAAACCTATGTCCACTCCCTAATTTCCTTCTTTTGAATTTAACTAAAAAACACTTTATTTGCACTCAGCAAGGTGGAGAAACACTTCTCCATTCTAAAGTGGAGAATGACATAAACACAATTCTCCTCTCCCCAAAAAGCCTAAGATTCCCTTCTACTTCTAGAATAATGAAGATATCTAACACCATTTTCTCCCTACATGGCCGAGGTTCCTCCCTAGTCTTCGAGGTTAGACTCAACCAACCCTCTCAATAAGGATTCATAAGAGCTCCAAACCCATAGCTCATCACACACACTGTTGACCTTATTTTCACCTACGCCCTAGGTCAAGGGGGTGGACTTGGTCAAATTGACCAAGCCAGACCCCAAGACCACTTCCATTATGTTCAGTGGGTCAAACCAGGTCTTTTGAGCCCAGACCAAGGCCCTGGGTTAACCTGCTTGATCAGGTCAACCCAGGTTGACCCAACTAGCCCAAATGGACCTGTTTTGGATTCTAATCAATTTCAAATCCATCTTTGACTCAACCTCTCACCTATTATGGTCTATTTGACCATGTTGACTTGGTCAACCCTTGGTTTAGTCAACCCAAGTCTCACATGGTCAAATTTAACCTATTTAGGTCAAATTAATCCCATTTAATGCATTAAAAACTTTCCTAACCCTCCCTTAACTCAAATCACGACCAAGGGGGGTTAATTACCTCCTAATTAACACTAAAAAAGATCCCAACTATCCATTATAAGCTTAGGATTATAAATATAGATGTTAGGGCATCTTAAAAAGGACTTTTTTATTAATCTCTCTTCCCAAGCTCTCCAAGCCTAAGCCTTGGCTTATGTGAGCTCTCCTAACTCCCCTACACCTTTCCCAATCCAAACCCTTTGTCAAACACCTGCCGGTGATGAGATCTTCGATGAACCAAAACCACAAACCTTCCAAGTGAAATTCCCATCGATCTATCGCATTTTAAAACATGATTTCTTCTATAAATAGGAGTGTGGATAATCTACAAGTGTAACAAGCCCAAGATCTCCCGAATCCATCATTTGGATTTGGTAAAATTGCAAACCCTAGTCTAGAACACCTAGAGTTAATTAACTTTTCATATAGTGTAGTTCAAAATGCAATTCATATCCCACATGAATGTTCTTTATACATGCTCCCTATGTGCCAATCCCATCTGAAGAATAATGCAGCATCCTTAGTCAAGAGTTTTCTTAGGCACCAGCTTAAGATGTAATTAACCACAGGGGCTTACGCTCATGGGAAACAAAATCCCACATCAAATAAATCTCACTCAAGCTGATGTATCAGGTGGGGAAAACCCCATGACTCTGATTAGTTCATGCATATTATTACCCATCGAGGTGCATAGATGAGAGTCGCTATCCTCGATGATTAATCATATGTATAATCCAATCTGCCCTCCCATTGGCCCGCTTGTGAAGAGCGCAAAGGATTGTAATTATTTAATCCTATGGGATAGTGCGGTCATACTATTTGCAACTCTATTCCCCTGTCGAGCTTTATCCTTTCGTAGGCTCATAGGTTTCTGGTGACCATGATGGGATAGGTTTCTCTCTCCATCTTTGGATTATATATTATTCTTTCTTATATGTACTTTGGGATTGGCACTCCTTAGTTAGGTTTGTCCTACTCTTAGCTAGGGTTCTCCCTAGTCAAATTTCTTTCTTTCTAGCCTACTGAGCCATTCAGTCCCTTATCTATCATCTTTCTTCTCTTGTGATATCATCTCTTTACTAATCATGTTAAATCTCTTTTGTTTTTTTATTGGCAGATAGTGCCATGGTGTCCTTTATTCCTTTTGTTACTTTTTATTTTGATTATGATGCATGGGTGATACTCCTTGAGTCCTTGCTAACTAGTCCTCCTACTGGAGGAATCACTTTTGGTTCCTTCACTGACTCAGCCTTTGTCACTCTTGGCAGTGCGACCCCTTCTGAGGTTGTCGCATTTTCTCCTTCTCAGAGGAGAAACCACACAGCCATGCGCCCTTTTGGACTTCTTATTGCTCAGCGGATAGCCTGGGCACTTGCTCTTCCTACTTCTATTTGTGTACAACTAGTGCACCCTGTGGCTAGGCAGCCAGTGCTTAAGCCACTCCTTCTCCAGCCTACTCATCCATTGGTCAGGCGACCAGTTCCTACTATACCTGTTATTTAGATTGCTTCAGCCCCTCACCACCAGCAAGTAGTAGTTACTCCTTCTGTTGATCCAATGGAAGGTCGCTCGGGTTCGGGTTCCCCCTCCTTCTTCCTCCTCTATGAAGAGGGATGCCCAGACCGAGCCTCCTTCACCCTCTTCTTATCAGGTTTCTATTATTGCTCAACTCTCTCATTGAGAGATCACCGAGCTGACCCCGGCACTTCCCGTACCAATAGCTCATGTTCCCCTAGTCCTTTAAATAGTGGGTTCAGACTTAGCCTCGTCCTCCACCTCTAGCCTTGGGAGAAAGGCCCAGAGGAATAAAAATAGAAGACTTTAATTAGCTGCATCTGAGGTAGCCAAATAATAGATGGCAGAGCAGTGGCTTAGCAAGAGCCGGTATAATAGAGGGTGGTCCCCTTACAGTGGGAGCTACGCCCACTTCTAGTTATGTAGACTCCTGAGGTTATAGTTGCACCTGAGATAGAAGAAGTCCAAGGAGGATTTTTTCCCCATTGGAACATAGTGGTGATGAGGAAGATGTCGCTTGCATCGTGGCGGCCGCACCTATTACTACTACTCTCCCACACACTAGGGTCCCCAGGGATGATGCTGATTAAACCCTCACTCAGAGGATTCGAAGCATTATCAACATAGTATGGGATAGAGGTCCTGTCAGTAAGGAGAAGTTACTCCACCAGATTTCTCAGGTACATGGTCAGTTACAGAGATAGCCCTTAAGACAGAGATACCAGTGGTAGAGGGGATAACCACCACTGAAGCATACCAGTGCAGTTCTATTAGTTAGACCCTAGATAAGTGCTCTCACTATTGGACAACTCCCACGTCATCATGGACATAGACAGCAGTTGGAGCTTGCCCGACCTTAGCTCAATTCAATTATTGTAGCCAATCCTTCACAGCTACATGCCCCTACTGGATCCCATCGCATCAGATGGGTATGGAGATGATGATAGGCAGACTCATCTGTCGAGGTAGTGCAGTTAGTTGTGGCAATTACATAGTTAGAGGCAGTTACTCCTTCAGGATCAAAGGTAGTTCTGATGATCTATGACACTTTGGCAGACACTAATGAAGTTATTATTGTAAATCTAGATTCAAGGATTATGAGTTTGATGATAGCAAATATTTCTATTTCTATTTGAGTGCCTAACCTTTCAGGTTCACAAGATCAATTGCAATTCAAGCCAGCTCAAGATCGAGTCAGTCTGTTTGTGTTTCAGGTTCAATATAATTTTTCACCTTTCTTGAGTCAAGTGTAATGTCATGGATTCTCAAGCTAAGTAACCTTGCACAAATACACTCAGGGGGAGAGTTTCAGTGAGTTAGAGTTTCTGTTCAAATTTTATTCATATCATCCTGGATGATCCACTAAAAATAAAAATCCTAATTAAGGTAACCATGTCCCGTATGATATCCCGTATGAACCATATAAGCCCCATTTTGTACTCTGGAAAATGAAATACAAAACCTGATCGTACTATATGAACAGTTCAAAAATGAACAGTTCATCCCGTACGATGTCTTGTACGAACCATGTACGCCCTATTTCATACTCTGGAAAATAATATATAAAACCCAATCGTACTGTATAAACAGTTCAAAAATGAACGATTTGTCCCATATAATGTCTTGTATGAACCATGTAATCTAGTTTTTGTACTCTATAAAATTATGTACGAAACCCATTCATACTGTACGAATAGTTTAAAAAATTGAACAGTTCGTCCCGTATGATCCCGTATGAACCATGTAAGCTCCCATTTCATACTCTAGAAAATGATATATAAAAACATTTCGTACTGTATGAATTATACTTAGAAAAATTTTAAACCTAGCAGATTCGTATTTGAGGAGAAATAACACAAATCGTCTTATATAATTTAACATCATACAGTATAATTAGTTTTAAAAAATATATTTTGTCTCACTCCCGTAGTGTGTGTGTGCATGATTACCCAATTACAATCACATCACTCAGACTCAAAAAAAGAAAAAAAATACAGACTCCAAGACTAATAAACTCTAACTGAAGTAATTTAAAGTCTTCCACTGTCTAGATTGTGATTTTCTTGAAATGAACTGTTAGTACACACAAAACATAATTTTTTCAAATATGTTAAGAGAAATAATAAACAAACAATAAGCTTTTGTAATCATCAAAATTTAAAAAAAAAACCTTTTGTAATCGTCAAAAACTCACATTAAAAACTCACTTAAATAAACTGATTTGCACTATTTTTAACATGCTGGACGGTCGCAAAATCGTCCTGGACAATCAATTAGAAATCCTGACCGTATAGTGTATTTGACCTGGATGACCCAAACTATCTACTGGATGATATTCTCAATTTTGAACTAATCATACGGGATGATATCAATATTATCCTGGACGATCAGGTCATTTTGAGATCGTCCAGCATAAGTTGTCCTGGACGACCCGAACTGTGTGTCGGATGATTTTGAGCAATTTTTAACTAATCATACAAGATGATATATATATATCATCCTGGATGATCAAGTCATTCTCTTTTGATCGTCTAGGCTTCTCTCCTTGATCACCTGAACTGTCTGCTAGATGATGTTCCTAATTTAAGCTAATCATCCAGGATGATCGTAGCATCATCCCAGATAATCTGAAAAAACCATGCCTTTTACTCATCCAGAGGAACCAGATCATCCAGGCCAAAAGGGTTTGATTTACACTGATCGTATAGGACGATCGCAGGATTGTCCTAGATAATCTTTGACTCCAAGTAGAAATTTAGGGCAATTTTTAACCCTTTTATTTAAGGTCTTATTCTTTCTACTGTTGAGATCTTTTGCCACTGTCCTCACCTGAGAGATTCTTGAGAGGGAGAGGGAGAGCTTAGGGAGAGAGAGAGAGGATCTTAGGAGGGGGAGTTTGTGAGGTGTTCTCAAAGGTTACTCCAAATAAGGATTCAAGTCATCTTTTCATGTCATCATCCCTTATCCCTTAGTGTCTCTATGGGAAGGATTGTTAGAAAGAAGATCAAGGTTCTCTGCCTGCTTGAGGAGGAAGCAAAAGTAGATAAGATTCTCTGCCTGCCTCAGGAGAAAGTAAAAGGAGGTAAAGTTCTCTGCCTACTTCAGGAGGAAGCAAAAGGAGTTTAGGTTCTATGCCTCACCGGGTCAATGGAAAGGAGTTTTTGTAAAGGCTTCTCTGCCTTGCTGTGGGTGCAGAAGGAAAGTCGCTTTGGTTTAGTGCAATACCTAGAGGGGAGGCTCTAGAGAGTGGACATAGGTCAAGTTGACCGAACCACTATAAAATTTGGTGTGTTCTTTCTGATAATTTTTTGCACTTTACTTTCTTCTTGATGATCCTGTGATTGAAGTTATTGTTTTATTTTGTTAAACATCTCTACATCATCATGAAATTGAAATTATTTTAAAAATTTTGAAAAGGTTTTCCAAATCTATTTTGCTCAAGAATTTTAAAAACTACTAATTCAACCTCCCTCTTGGTTAGCCTTGAGTTAGTTCATAAGGGCTTAACATCCCTAACAAACTTTCAAGTGGTATCAGAGTGGGATTCATAAAATCAAGTTTTGAAGAACTTTTGAATTTGATATATCACTAACTTTCATAATAGAAACACCGCTGAAGGTTATTTCATTACTCGTCCACCCTTGTTTGATAACATATTATTTGATTTCTAGAAAACTCGCATGTCCACCTTTTTACAATCAATTAATTATTACATGTAGATGCTTGTTAAAGATGATTATGATGTATCATTTAGACTTATTAATGGTGTTAAAACTGAACTGCCTTTTACAAAATGGACTCATGATGATAGGGACTTAGCACAACTGAATGTAAAATGCTTAAACTATTTTTTTTGTGCACTGAAATTTGAAGATTACATGCATGTGTCAACTTATACCACTGGAAAAGAAATCTGGGATAAATTGTGTATCACTTATGAGGGCATAACTGAAGTTAAGTAGTCTATGTTGAATATCTTTCTACATGACTACGAACTCTTTCGCATGAAACCTAGTGAGTCAATATTTGAAATGTATACTATGTTCACACAAATCGTTACCTCCCTGTATGCCTTAGAAAGAGAACTCACCAACTATGAAAAAGTTAACAAAATCTTGGGATATTTACCCTCTTCCTATGATGCCAAGATAACTGTGATTATTGAATTCAAGGATTTGAACACTTATTTTATTGATAACTTACTTGGACCACTCATTGCTTACAAGTAAGGAGTGAACCAAAGACAACATGATGCAGGTGAGAAAAAGAAGGAGAAAATTGTGACGCTGAAGGCGAACGATACGGATACTGATACTTTCAGGTCTGAAAGTGATGATGTTGCCTTAATCACTAGGTAATTTAAAAGTTTTCTAAGGAAGAAATATAAGAACTTTCAGAAGTGGAACAAAAGTAAGAGTAGCAAAAATCCTAAAGGTTCTTCTGATGTGGTTTATTTTGAATGCAAGAAGCCATGATATATAAAAGTTAATTATCCTACACTTAAGGCTCACCCAAGCAAGGAGAAGGGTAAGGAGAAACCAAGTTCATAAAGGATAAGAAACGGATCCAAAAGGCATTCTGGGCAGATTCTACATTTGACTCCTTTGAGAGTGAAGCTGAAGAGGCGACTTAAAACTTGTGTTTGATGGTGGATGAACATCGTGGTCAGTCTGACCAAGAAGAGGTATGTGAACTAGCCTACGTTCAATTACTTGATGTTTCTGAAAAAATTCATTCATCATATAGGAAACTTAAGAAAATGCATGCTAGTCTAAAATTTGAATTTTGAACTTGCAAAATGAGCATGAAGTTTTGCTTAAGTATCATTCTACACTTGATAGAAATCACATGTCATTACTAGATGAATTTGATAAGTTAAATAAAAAGCATTCTGAATTGGTCATTAAGCATGATTCATTGAAAACATTACATGCTGATTTAGAAAAAGCTTTTAAAGAACTAGAAACTATGGCATTGGATTTAGATAATGAAGAGCATGCATTGAAGTTTGAAATTATAAGTCTTAAAAAGAAAAACGAATTTCTAAGTATAAAAATTAGTGCATTTGAGAATAATGAAATACCTCCTACATTTGCATAATATTATAAACCTCCATCACTTGAAAAATCTCATTCAAAATCATCAAAACATACATCATTCAAACCTAGGAAGAGGTCTTATCACCCGTAGATTAGTTAATCCTTTTCCTAGAGTTAGATGTTTCTCATGTGGTATGCTAGGACATATCTCCCACACCTGCACTGTTCACCATAGTACACATTGGGTGTGGAGGCCCAAATTGCATGATTCACAATATAACATGCATGAATTGCATTCTTCTTTCCATAAGAAGGAACCCAAACTTTATTGGGTTCCTAAATCTGATGTTTAATGATTTTATAGGGATGCTCTCACACAAGACCTTGTGAGAGCATATGGTACCTAGATAGCGGATGCTCAAGACATATGATTGGAGATACAAATCAATTTATTTTGCTGGAGGCCAGGGCTGGAGGTAAGGTCACTCTTAGAGATAATACCATCAGGAAAGTAGTGGGCACATGTATAATTAGAAACTCCAAGAACCTTTTAATTAAAAATATTTTACTTATAGATAGACTAAAATATAACCTACTCAACATCAGTTAACTCTATGACAAATGATTCAACATAAAGTGTCTGGCAAACACTTGTATCATAAGCTTAAATAATAACACTATTTTGTAGGGCAAGAGGATCAATAATATTTATATGCTTGATTTAAATAACATTGAGTGTGCTGTATCATTTTGCTTAAAAATTACTGCTGATGAGTCTAGGCTGTAGCACAGGAGATTATGTCATGCCAGCATGAAAACTCTTAGAAGAGTCACCCAAAAGGACTTAGTTAGAGGTGTCCCCAAGCTTAAGTTCACTAAGGATCACATGTGTGATGCCTTTCAATTAGGGAAGCAAGTCTAATTCTCTTTCCACTCTATTAAGGATATCAGCACCTCTAGACCTTTAGAAGTCCTTCACATGAATCTCTTTGGACCCATTAGCACTACTAACTTAGTGGAAAAAGTTTATTGATTTGTGATTGTCGATGATTACTCGAGGTTCACTTGGATTAGCTTTTTGTCACACAAACCTGAGTTATTTAATGAATTTAAATCTTTCTCCACTTGAATTCAGAAGAAGTTAGGTTGTGAGATCTTAACCATTCATAGTGGTCATGGTGGAGAGTTTGAAAATATGAGATTTGGAACATTCTATCAGGAGCAAGGGAATAGCCATAATTTTTTAGCTCCTAGGACCCCTCAGCAGAATGGGGTAGCTAAAAGGAAGAACAAAATCTTAGTGGAAGCCACTAGAGCCATACTTGTTGAGTATTCACTTCCAAAATACTTTTGGGCAGAAGCGATGAACACAGCCTGTTATGTGTTGAATAGGGTGAATGTTAGATCCAAACTAAATAAGGCCACCTATGAGATCATTAAGGGTAGAACTCCAAACCTGTTTCACCTCCATGTCTTTCGCTGTAAGGTTTTCATTCTTAATAATGGGAAATCATTCTTAGGAAAATTTAACAAAAAATCTGATGAAGGAGTGTTCTTAGGAGGTCCAAGTATTGGGAAATCTTTTAGAGTGTTCAATAAGAGGACTTTGGTGGTGGATGAGATAACTCATGTAGTGTTTGATGAATCTGATCCTAAGAAGTTTAGAGCTGAAGAAGAAGAGGAAATAGAAGAGATTACCTAAGGAGTTGAAAATCTAAATCTAGAGGAAAGGGTAGAACCTCAAAATACTTTACCTAGAGATTGGAGATATTCTTCGAGTCATCCTAAAGAACTGATCTTAGGAGATCCTTCTAAAGATGTTAGAACTAGGCATGGACTTAGGAAGGAAGTAAACCCTTATACCTTTATCTCAGTGACTAAACCCACCAACATCAATCAAGCCCTTTCTGATGAATTTTGGATCTTAATTATGCAAGACGAACTTAACCAATTTATGAGCAATGATGTTTGGGAGTTAGTAGAAAGACCTAAGAATCAAAGTATAATGGGAACCAAATGGGTCTTTAAGAAAAAAATGAATGATTTTGATGTGGTGGTTAGGAGTAAGGTAGGATTGGTGGCTAAGGAGTATAACCAAATAGAAGGGATTAATTTTGAGGAGACCTAGGGTAATAAAGGAAGATGTCTTTGTAGAATAACCCTCAGGTTTTGAGAGTTCTCAATATCCAAATCATGTATACAAATTAAAAAAGGTCTTACATGGATTGAAACAGGCACCCAAAGCTTGGTATAAAAGGCTTAACACTTTCCTACTAGAAAGAGAGTTTATTAAGGGGAGCCTAGACACCACCCTTTTTCTGAGGAAAGCAGGAGAAGATTTATTCATTGTTCAGATTTATGTTGATGATATACTTTTGGATCTTCTGACCAAAACTTATGTGATAATTTTTCTAAGATAATGAGTAAAGAGTTTGAGATGAGTATGATGGGAGAATTTTCTTACATTTTGGGGTTTAGCATAAGGCAAATGGATGATGGAACCTTTCTTAATTAATCAAAATACACTAAGGAAATCTTGAATAAATATGAAATGAATAAAACTAAGCCAATCAACACTCCCATGAGTTCCACTGTTCAGTTAGATAAGGATTTAAATGAAAAATCTATTGATCAGAAGAAGTACAGAGGAATAATTGGATCACTGCTTTACTTGACTGCTAGCTCACCTTATATCATGTTTAGTATTTATCTTTGTGCTAAATTTCAAGCTGATCCTAAAGAATCCCACCTAACTGTCGTTAAGAGAATCCTTAAATATCTCTTAGGGACCCAAAACTTAGGAATCCGGTATCCCAGGCATAGCACTTCTTTTGAGATTATTGGATATTCTGATTTTAATTTTATAGGATGTATGGTGGATAGAAAGAGCACTTCTAGAACTTACTAATTCATAGGATAGTCTTTAGTCTCCTGGTCCAGTAGAAAATAAAACTCTGTTGTACTTTCTACTGCTGAAGCTGAGTGCATTACCTTAGGAAGTTATATGGCCCAAGTCTTTCGTTTGAAGCAATAAATTCTGGATTTAGGATTACCTGTTGGCACAATTTCTATTTTATATGATAACACTACTACTATCTACATCTCTAAGAATCCTATCCAATATTTAAAAACCAAACACATTGACATATGGCATCACTTTATTAGGGACCATATTATAAAAGGGGATACTGAGTTCACCATATAGCAATTGAAAACTAACTGGCTGACATCTTTACTAAATCATTGGCCTTTGACACATTCAGCATTTTAAGGACCAAATTGGGTGTGATTGACATAGATGCATGAATATAATGATTGTTAATTTTTGAACTTTCTATTTTTTATTTTTCTTTTAGCATTTGGTTGATTTGAATGTCTGTTTCTTTTTAGATCCTTTATTTTCCTGCTGATTTTTGTTTGTTTGTTTTGCCTATCAGATTTAGTTAATTCTTTTTCATGAGCTTTCCTCTTGGATTTTGATTTACTATTTATCTTTTTTAGAATCAGATTACTGCTCACTACTGCTGATAAACTTGATTTCTGACTCAGAGTTTTGCTTTATTTTTATTTGGAAGCTTGTAAGAAGTTATTGACTCCTCTGAAACTGTTAAAGGGAAGAAATATTGATGATTATTTTTCTTTCTCTAACTCCTTTAATAGTGTATTGTTCCTTTTGTATAAAAATCTTTTTTTTAATTTAAAAGTTGGACTTTGAAATAGCGATCTATTTTATCTTCCTACAATAATCTATCTCATATGAGTAGTGTTCTAAATCATTGAAACACTTTCATGTTTTCTTAATCGAGTGATTGCATTTATCATATGAGAATGGTTCTATTTTATGGTTTACTTTTTCATATCTAAGAGAGTGAATTTTTCTTCTCTTATATCTGAAAGATAATCTCACAACTGATAGTCTTTTAGAGGTTTTAAAAGAAAGGAAGCTTACAAAAGATGCGCAAAGTGCGCCAATCAACTGAAAATAAAAGAGGCACAAATTGAGCCCAACTGAAAAGATGCACAATATTTGCCAATAAAATTGAAAAGATACACAACTTGTATCAAAATCAAAAGATGCACAAAGTGCCTCAAATATTTGAAAAAGAGACACAAAATGAGCCCACGAAGAAATAAGCTTCCTCTTCTTTCAAATCTTTAAAAAATCTTAAAAGATTTCAGGTATCCTTAATATATTCAAACACTTAATATTAAAAATTATGATTACTGGTTCTTTAATTTATAATACTATTTTATTAGATATTTTTCTAGAACAAAGTTTAAAACAATCACTTTTCTTTACTAATTTCTTTTCTTCTGAATTAAATTTTTATTTGAATGGAATTTGAACCTATAAGGTGTCTGAGGTAAGAGTTACGAAAATCAATTTTCCAACTTTTTTGGATTTCGGCCCGTCGTTTTCTTCTTATTGGATTTTGAATTAAAAATCAAGGAAAAATTCTTATTTATTGGAGCAGATCGATTCAAAAAAAAATCCTTTCTGGTTTTTGTTATTATTTCCTCATGTTTATTTTTATTTTATTTTGTTTTTTTGTCTGTGCTTTGATTGTGATTTTTTTGGGTCCCCTGATCATTCCTCTCTATCCTTCATATTTTTACTTTTTTGTTCACATCATCTTGGATAATCCCCACATTATCCTGGATGATTTGATCAAATCATCCCCATCATAATTAAACAGTTGATATGTACCAATTATTTGTGATCATCCTAGATGATACACCTCATCATCATGGATGATCCATGTGGTAGTAGTTGGACGATTTAAATTTAGTCCATCTGATTCATTTATTTAATATCATCCTAGATGATCCACCTAATTGTCCTGGATGATACTTTTCGTCAATGGTCGTCCAGCTTGACGCCTTGAGACGATCGCATGTGTTTAATAATCCTGGACAATATATGATCATCCTAGACGATCTAACCACCTTTTTTACAAATCATCCTTAATGAAATTATTGACACCTATCATCCTGGATGATCCTGCGATCATCTTGGATGATCCTGCGATCATCCTGGATGATCCTGCGATCATCCTGGATGATATGGCCGATTTCTATTTAAATAGTTGGTTTGAGCCATTGCTTCACCACACCTTCCATTCTAGTCTCATACAATCCTCTTCTCATGGCTGGTGGCAAACGATCTAGGCAACAGGGTGCAAGTTCCTCCCGGGGGAGTGTCAATCCCCACTTTCCTAATTTAGCCAATTATGCTGCCTTCTAGCGCTATCTTGATGTGGGGTTCACATAATCCAAAATTATGAATCCACGTATTCTCACATATCCAGTACTGGACCTTTTTGCTCACACCTCCCTCACCTTTATTCTGACTCTTGCTTTTCCATTTAACACTGAGCTTCTCTATATTTTATTTATGAATCTTTGTATATATTCTTCTTGCACTACCCTCCGCTCTTATGTTAATCATCACCCCATAGAATTAACCACCCAAGACTTTTATGATATTCTCCAACTATCCATTACTGGCGATAAGCTCCATCTTTTATCCTTTGACCCTGACTTTAACTGAAGTGTCGCCAACCACTTTCTTAGGAACACCAATGACCCATAACATAATAATGTCTGCTCTTCCTTAGTCAAGGATGCTAGGATAATCCAACATATTATTTGCTCCTCTATCATTCAAAGGCTGGGGATTGCATCCACATCACCCCCTTACTCTCCATGACTACCTACTACATCAACGCCCATCGTGATTTCAATGCTACTGATCTCCTATTTCACTACATCGAACACCTCACTAGCATTAGGGATCCGGGCTATAGGAGACACCCAAATCTAACCTTTGGACACCTCATTGCCTATGTTCTTGAAATAATACAATCTATAATATCAAGTTCCACCAAATGTCCCTCCTTCCTTCTACTCCAGCAACTCTTTCCATGTTCTTCACAGTACTAGACTTCATCTGGAAACCAGCATGGATGTTGAGTGAGAAGAAGAAGAAGCTGCTCCTGAACCTGCTGCACCTGCTCCTCTCTGTATAGACTCACTGTTAGATCACATGGTGTATAGGTTTGACCAATGGGAGGCACGCTTTGACTCCTACGAGGTTGCCCAGGAGCAGTAGCATGCTGAGGATGTGAATCGATTCAATACCTACGTAGCCCAGTAGCAGCAGTAGCACGACTAGGATATGGCCTAGTTTAGAGAATAATTTGCCACCCTCCACAGTCTATTTCAGCCACCATCACCTCCTCCTCCATCTGATCAGGATCCCCCCATTTTCTAGTTTGATGGCTTTTCCTATTTTGTGTGTTGATTTTGTACTATTTTTTTGTGTCTATATTATTTTTCCCTTTTTGAGATGTCAAAAGGGGGAGTAGTTTGTGTTCTGGGTCATTATACTATTTGAACTATCAATGTTCAGTGTTCTTGTTCGTTTTATCTGGCTAATAAAAATTGCATTCCCTAGTTTTCATGGTTATGTATTTATTTTTTGAATTTGAAATTATCGAATAAATATTTTCCATCATTAAAAAGGGGGAGATTATTACAAATTTATATTCAAGGATTATAATTTTGATGATAGCAAATATTTTTATTTTTGTTTGAGCACCTAATCTTTCAAGTTTACAAGATCAATTACAATTCAAGCCAGCTCAAGATTGAGTCAGTCTATCTATGTTTCAGGTTCAACATAATTTTTCACCTTTCTTGAGTCAAGTGTAATGTAATGCATCCCCAAGCTAAGTAATCTTGCACACACACTCAGTGAGAGAGGTTTAGTGAGTTAAAGTTTCTGTTCAAATTTTGTTCATATCATCCTGGACGATCCATTGAAAATAGAAACCCTAATTAGGGCAGCAATGTTGGGTCGGTGTAATTAAGCAGATCATCCTGGATAATACACTCATAGTATAGGATGATATGGTCAAATTAAAAATTCTCAGCCGCCAGACTAAGTTAGGTAAGTTTTTATTTTTAGTATTTTGGTCTGATCATCCTGAATGATACATGTATCATCTTAGATGATTCATTATAACATGCCTAAATTAGTCAGGTGATTAAGAAAAGTAATTAAGATTTAATTGATTCGATCATATTATCCTGGATGATCGCAAGATCATTATGGACGATCAATGAGAAATCCTAACTGTATAGTGTATTTAACCTGGATGACCCGAACTATTTACCAGATGATATTCTCAATTTTGAACTAATCATACGAGATGATATCAATATCATCCTGGACGATCAATTCATTTTGAGATCATCCAGCATAAGTTATCCTGGATGACCCGAACTATGTGCTGGATGATTTTGGGTAATTTTTAACTAATCGGAAAGGATGATATATATATATCATCTTGGATGATTAAGTCATTCTCTTTTGATCGTCCAGGCTTCTCGCTTGGATGACCCAAACTATCTACTAGATGATGTTCCTGATTTAAACTAATCATCTAGGATGATCTTAGCATCATCCCTGATGATCTAAATAAACCATGCCATCTAATCATCTAGAGGAACCAGATCATCCAGGCCAAAAGGGCCTAATTTATACTGATTGTACAGGACGATCGCAAGATCGTCCAGGATGATCTTTGATGGCAAGTTGAAATTTAGGGCAATTTTTGAGCCCTTCTATTTAAGGTCTCATTCTTTTTTACTTTTGAGATCTTTTATCGTTGTCCTCACCTGAGAGATTCTTGAGAGGGAAAGGGAGAGCTTGGGAGAGAGAGAGGATCTTGTGAGGGGGGTTTGAGAGGTGTTCACAAAGGTTACTCCAAGCAAGGATTTGAGTCATCTTCTTTAATCGTCATCCCTTATCCCTTGGTGTCTCTGTGGGAAGGATCGTCAGCAAGAAGATCAAAGTTCTCTACCTGCTTCAGGAGGAAGCAAAAAGAGATAAGATTCTCTGCCTGCTTTAAGAGGAAGCAAAAGGAGGTAAGGTTCTCTGCCTACTTCAGGAGGAAGCAAAAGGAGTATGGATTCTTTGCCTCACCGAGTCGATAGAAAGGAGTTTTTTTAAAGGCTTCTCCACCTTGCTATGGGTGCAGAAGGAGAGTCACTTTGGTTTGGTGCAATACCTAGAGGGGAGGCTCCGGTGAGTGGACGTTGGTCAAGTTGGCTGAACCACTATAAAATCTAGTGTGTTCTTTCTGATTATTTTCTGCACTTTACTTTCCTATTAATGATCGTGTGATTGAAGTTATTATTTTATTTTATTAAATATTTTTACATCATTATGAAATTGAAATTATTTTAAAACATCTAAGAAGATTTTCAAAATCTATTTTGCTCAAAAAATTTTAAAACTAGCAATTCAACCCCCCCCCCCCCCCCCCCCCCCTTCCTCTTGGTTAGCATCGAGCTAGTTCATAAGGGCTTAACATCCCTAACAAACTTTTAGTTGTCCCTCAAGAATGGTCACCTGTTTGGGTAGATGCGGTTCTAGTTCCTGGCCCCCATAGGAACTCTTCCCCTATGGGTCTGTATATAGAGGCTTTTTATCAGACCCTCTCTGAGGAGGACACACTCAAGGAGGAGTCAGATGGAGATGTACTAGTATATCGAGTGTTTATGGTTACTAGTTGAGGCCTCTCGGATGCACAAAGAGAGCCAGATGATGATGATGAGCAGGGAGAAGCTGAGGTAGGTTGATCTTCCCCATCAGTTGAGATAGATGCCATAATTCTACTGTTATAGACTCAATTGGAAGAGATGGCTAGGGCCATGGTAGTGATGACCACTCCGTAGATAGCACTAGCGGTTGTACACTAAATTAGGGGTGTAGGTACTCCTACTATATCCAAGGATGAGCCAGTAGTACCACATACACTAGCACCAGACCCTTTAGGAGTGGACAGGGTCCAGAGAGCAGTTCTAGTGGCACCTATACCAGTCACTTTAAGTACCTCAGTCTAGAGTCAGTTAGTGCAGTTGTCAGCTGGGTAGATTCAGGATTTTATTGCACAGAAGGTTGAGCAGGCCATTTCCTACAGGAAGTTTGGAGAGGTAGTTAGCAAGGGGCTTCCTACTCCTGTTTGTGTGCAGTCAGTGCACCCTATGGCTAGGCATCTAGTGCCTAGGCCACTCCTCATCCAACCTACTTGTCTAGTGGACAGGCGACCAGTACCTAGCCCCTCAATACTGGCAAGAAGTACTTACTCTTCTGTTGCTCCAGTGGAGGTCACTCATGCTCGGATTCCCCCTCCTTATTCCTCTTCTAGGAAGAGGGGTGCCCAGACCGAGCATCCATCACCCTCTTCTCATCAGGTTTTTATTTATGCTCAGCTCTCCCATCTAGAGACTGCGAGCAGACCCTAGCATGTTACTACTACTCTTTCATGCACTAAGGTCCCCAAGAATGATTTTGCTCAAACCCTCACTCAGAGAATTCGAAGCATTATCCGCTTAATATGGGGTAGAGGTCCTATTAGTAGGAAGAAGATACTCCACTAGATTTCTCAGGCACATGCTAAATTATAGAGATAGTCCTAGAGATAGAGATACCAGTGGTAGAGGGAACAACCACCATAGCGGCAGATTAGTATAGTTCTGTTAGTTAGTGAAATTGTGAATAGGTTTTTAGACCTAATGATTATGTCCTAAGCTAACCAAGAGGGGGATGAATTTGTACTTTTTAAAATCTCTTGGATATTTTTGAAAACTTTTTATTAAAACTTTATATATATTATACAGTGTGATCCAATTCATACAGAATGAACAGGTATGAATTTTTTTACTTTTTCAACCACAAAAAATTAAAGTGTAATGCAAAAATTAAAAATACAGTAAATAAAGACAAGAATAGAGAACACCAGATTTATAGTGGTTCGGTCAAACATGACCTACATCCACTCCCTAGAGACTCCTTCTCTAGGCATTGCACTAAAGCAAAGTGACTCTCCTTTTGCCCCCACAGCAAGGCGGAGAAGCCCTTACAAACTCTCTTCCACCAAATCCTAGTACGGCAGAGAACCGTCATCCTTTTTTACCCTCCTGCTGAAGGCAGAGAATCATCATCCTTTTCACCCTCCTAGTGAAAGCAGAGAATCCACCATCCTTTCTCACCCTCCTGGTGATGGCAGAGTACCAAGCATCCTTTTTCACCCTCCTGGTGAAGGTAGAGAACCAGACCTTCTTCAAAGATCTTCTCTCAAGAGTCTTCAAAGAGATAGGGAAGAGACTTAAAGTATAAATAATGAGATCCTCACCTTTGGGCAACCTTTTGAATCCCCTCACAATTTTCTCTTCAAAGATCTCACCACACTCACTCCAAAACACTCTCCCTAATCACTCTTTCTTCCACTCTCAAAAAGAAATTCATGGTATATTTGTTGGACAGTTGGTTTTTTGGAACCTTTTAAACAAAGGATAAGAAAAATCATTCAAAAACTAAAAATTTTAAGTTTTACAAAGTAGGATCATACCGTATGATCGATAATCATCCCGTACGAACAGTTCAAAAAATGAATGGTCGTCCTGTACGATATCCCATATAAACCATATAAGCCAAGTTTCATACTCTAAAAAATGAAATACGAAACTAGATCGTATTGTACGAATAGTTCAAAAATGAACGGTTCGTCCCATACGATATCTTATATGAACCATGTAAGTCCTATTTCATACTCTAAAAAAAGAAATACGAAACAAAATCGTACTGTATGAAATATTCAAAAAGTTGAATGGTTCATCCCGTATGATGCTATACGAACCTGTGAACCCCAATTTTCATACTCTAAAAATGATTAACAAAATCCATTCATACTATATGAATAGTTTAAAAAATTGAATGGTTCATCCCATACGAACCAGTACGAACTATTGAACGCCAGTTTTCATACTCTGGAATTGATATATGAAACCTGTTCGTACTGTATAAACAGTTCAAAAATTTGAACAGCTCATCCCGTACAATCCTGTACGAAGCTAGCATCCTTAGATTTCGTACTCTAGAAGAGATATACAAATACATTTCATACATTAGGATTCACACTTAGAAAAGTTTTCACACTTAACCAGGGAGTTTCCTTTTAAAGAAGAAACTGCATATATCGCCCCATATAATTATACATCATACAGTACGATAAGTTTTAAAAATTAAGTTTTTTTTCTTACTCCACAGTGTGTGTGTGCATGATTACCCAATTACAATCACATCTCTCAGATTCAAGAAAAGAAAAAATATAGACTCCAAGACTAATAACCTCTAAATTCAATTTATCATCTTCCACTATTTGAAATGTGATTTTTTCTGAAATGAAAGGTTAGTGCACACAAAACAAAATTTATAACATTTTTTAGGAGATAATAAATAAGCAATAAGATCAAATAATAAGATTTTGTAATCATCAAAAACTCATATAAAAAACTCACTTGAATAACCAGATTTGCACCATTCTCAACAATCTCTCCCTTTTTTATGATGGAAAAATAATTTACTATTTGAGTTAATAAGTGAATGCAAATTTTCTCCTAAGCTCCCCCTAAAACTCCTAAGCTCCCCCTAAAAGTATGCTCCCCCCAAAAATGATCAATTTTCAGCAAGGGGTAGGATTTCCTATAAGGGAAGGGGTACGATTTCCTACAAGGGAAGGGGTTTCCTATAAAAAAATAAAGATTGCAAACATACAAACATACACATACACATACAATCATACAAGTAACACCATTCACACATTCAACCAATATACAAATGTATCAAACAAACTCAAATAATTAACTCCCCCTTTTGATAACAACAAAAAGGGACTATCAAGGTAGTTCATGATTAAGATAATGTTAAATAAATTGCTAATAACAAAATTAAGATCACATGCAAAAGATAAAACTCAAGAATTAAATTACAAAATAACTCGAATAAGAAAAAGTTGATCTATTTAAGTGTTTGAAATAAACAGATTATGTAACAATAACTATTGTAGAAAAGATGGAATACAATTACTAATTTTTCTAATCCAAAAATGAAAATCAATTTTTATTATATAGATTTGTGGAACAGAGAAACTGATAAAGGAAAGATCAATTGGTGATATTGCACATCTTTTTAATTATTTGTGCACACTTAGTGCATATTGTCACTTTCAATAAATTTTGAACCCATTTTCAATTTGACAAACATTGTGCATCTTTTCAAAGGAATGGCACATTTTGTGCTTTTTCATTTTGGGCTAATTTTGTGCCTCTTATGACTCTACGTCTTTCCAAAATCACTCACTCTTAGCATAAATTGCAATAATGAATAAAGATTATCACTTTGGAAGAGAAGTAAAAAAATAAAGATATTACATCAATGTTGCAATAATTCTAGCTACACAATGCTTGACTATTGAAAACATAAAATAGATCTTCTATTCTATATCAAGTGACAATGTAACTTAAAAATTTTAGGAGACTATTTTTTGCAAGGAAATTAATTTTTAAGAGCAAACTCATTTAACAATATGAATTAGCAATCAACTATATTTAATGAACAAATATTATTAGATCAGTCATAATGTAATATGCAGTACAAACATGAATTGTTCATTCCTTTTAACATGCAATGTTGTTACACACCAAATCTTCAACACATTAAATCTTCACATACGTCTTCCAACATCCATACAAAAACATCCTAACAAAAATAAAGAAACAACACAACAACTCCAAACACAAACATCCATATAGAACAACAACAAAACAACATAATCACAACTAGAAATCTAAAGGGCCCTTATCTTAAGGATGTGGTGGAGCAGCGAACATATCAAAATAGCTATTGATTGTGGCAATATTAGTGTTCACTGATTTAAACTGATCACAGATATATCCTCTATCTTTATTATATATGTCATCATGCTGCTTTAAATGTGCCTCAATATTATCAAATCTTTGATCAAGATGATTAAAGCGCTGGACCATATTTTGATAAAAGTCTTAATCAACTCCAAGTGCAGGGGAAGGTGCAGGTGTAGGTGCTCCTTCTTCTTCAAAATCATCTCCAGAGCCCTCTCTCCTAAAACGTTCCTGAAAAGAGGCATCAGTAAAGTACACAGGCAACTCAGTAGGCCCGTCAAGGTGGACTAAGTTGTACTTCTTCTCTAGGATATATGAAATTAAATGGCCCAGTGCAATATTTTTCTTCCTCTTAATGCTAGGATGCCCAATATCAGTAAGAGAATATAAGTAGTCCATGATCAATTGAGCTTCATCTATAGGTTGACTAGTCATAATTAAGTAGGTGACAGTCGAAAGGAGGGGTGTCATATTGATTCGATCTCTAGCTTTTGGGATAATGGAGGTTCTAAGAATATACTGGATCATTGCATTTTGGTTCAGGGTGTAGACTCTAGGTAAATGACTTGGTTGGCTTACTCCCCTAAGAACCTGATTAACTTCTGACCAATCATAATCGACTCTAAAGGCCAGGGTGTGTGCTCTAATTCCTAGAGTTCTAAGGTAAAGGAATGTCCCCAAATCCTCCATAGTAATCTCTACTCTCTATTTCAGAACATAAGATGTGATCCTTGTGTGATCCTAATTTATTTTTATGTTTGCAAAAAAAACATGAAAAAATCTTTATTGTATGCATGAATGAGGGTTAGGATGAACGAAAATTGGGTAGAGTCAAAAAGTGGCATTACAGCAAAATGGATAATCTCTTGCATTAAGAGACACGAGGGTGTGATCTTGGAAGCACTAAATCTAATGTATGTATCCTCATTTTGTTGAGACAAAAAATTGTCATCTCAATTTTTTCTGGAGGATGATCCTCTAGCATGTCGTGATCTCTTCCCACTGCCAAACATCTCTAATTCGTGGCATCTAAGAGTTTGCTTTGAAGAAAGTGAAAATAATGAAACCCACCCTTCTATATAAAGAAAAATGATCTATTGTACAGTATGAAAATAGTTTCATACAGGACAAAAGAACTTTCATACCGGATGAAATAAATTTCGTATGTATAAACGAAAACAGACAAAAAAGAAATCGCTTTCATAAATTGCCCTTCCCGATGTGTCCTTTCATATAGGCTTTTTTACTACCTGATCATACAGACGATCACGTATTCATCCGAGACAATCAGAATATTAAAGATCATTTTGATGACAGTTGGCTTCATCGTTATCCAAAATTGACAGCATGGATCATACAGATGAACAACAGTTCATACGTACGATCAGTAATAATAACTGACAACACCCAGAAAACTATTCACATCTGTCCTGATGAAATTGCTCTAATCATCCAGTACGATGACACCATCATACAGTAGGAAAACTCAGAAAAAACATAATTTTGTCTCCTCAACTTCGAAAAATTTTCATACACATGCTACAGAATTCATATTGTACGAAATAACTTCATATAGTACGAATGAAACAAAAAAAATAGTACATGGAAAACTCAAAAACTTTTTAAAGCAAAATATTTTTTATTTTTCATTAAAGTATAAATAATAAAAAAACATTTTCCATTTTTCATTTTTTATTTTTCATCTTTTATTAAAGCGACTAAATATAATCAAAAATAAAACAAAAACATACAACTGATACTGCACAAACTTGACATAAATAAACATACAATCACACACAAAACAAGTTTGCAAAAATTTTAATTATGTATTAAGATCAATCACACCTAGCCTTGTCCTTAAAATGCTAAATATGTCAAAAGCTAGTGATTTTATGAAAATATCTGCAAGTTGATCCTTAGTAGCAACATGATGTAATTCAATTTCCTTTTTTTGCTATATGATCTCTTATAAAATGATATCTTATATCGATATGCTTGGTTCTACAATACTAAATAAGATTCTTTGAAATGCATATGGCACTAGTGTTATCACAAAAGATTGGATTTGTACCCAAAAAAATCCTAAGTCAATTAACTATTGTTTTAACCAAAGCACTTGTGTAACACAACTTCTTAAGCAAATATATTCAGCTTTTACAGTTGAAAGGGCTACTGAGTTTTATTTTCTACTAGGCCAAGAAACTAAAGAGTTTCCTATAAATTGATAAGTTCCAGAAGTGCTTTTCCTATCAACCCTACAACCAATAAAATCTGAATAAGAGTATCCAATAATTTTAAATGCAGTGTTATTCTTAGGATACCAAATTTCTAAGTTTTGAGTCCACAAAAGATATCTCATAATTCTCTTAACTATAGTCAAATGTGACTCTTTTAGATCTGCTTGAAATCTAGTACACAAATAAATATTAAATATGATATCTGGTCTGCTAGCTGTCAAGTAAAGCAAAGATCCAATCACCTCTCTAAACTTCTTTTGATCAATTGATTTTCCTTTAGGATCCTTATCTAACTGCACTGAGAAACTCATGGGTGTATTCACTTATTTAGCCTTATCCATTTCATACTTTTTAAGAAAGTACTTAACATATTTTGACTGGCTCAGAAAGATTCCATCCTCATCTTGCTTAACGCTAAACCCTAAAAAATAACTCAAATCTCCAATTAAGCTCATCTCAAATTCCTTACCAATTATTTTTGAAAATTCATCACAAAGATTTCTATCTGTAGATCCAAATAAGATATCATCCATATAAATTTGAACAATGAGTATTTCATCTCCTATTCTTTTTATAAAGAGAGTGGTGTCTACACTCCCTTTTACAAATGATCATTCAGGTAGGAAAGTGCTTAGCTTTTCATACCAAGCTCTAAGTGTCTGTTTAAGTCTATATAATGCCTTTTTCAATTTCAAAACCTGGAGGTTGCTCAAATTAAACATTCTCTTTTATCATTTCATTTAGAAAGGCACTCTTTATATCCATTTGATATAACTTAAAACCTTTAAACCTGGCATAGGCTAAAAGCACTCTAATTGCCTCAAGTTTGGCTACCGGGGCAAAAGTCTCCTCAAAATTAATTCCCTCAATCTGATTATATCCCTTAGCCACTAACCTTACTTTATTTCTAACAATCACTCCAGAATCATTCTTCTTATTTTTAAATATCCACTTTGTTCCAATAATACTTTAATCATTCGATCTTTCTACCAATTCCCAAACATCATTTCTAGCAAATTGATTCAACTCATCATGCATAGCTAGAATCCAAAACTCATCCGAAAGTGCTTGATTTATACTAGTGGGTGTAATCATTGAAATAGAAGCAGAGTGATTTACTTCTTTTCTCAAATCATGCCTAGTCCTAACTCCTTCACTTGGGTCACCTAAAATTAACTCTTTAGGATGACTCTTAGTAAATTTCCATTCCTTAGGCAATTGGTTTTCTTCATCATTTTCATCACTCTCTTCAAATTTTTCATTTTTAAGTTCTTGGGATATTTCCTTAACTTCATCTTCATCCAACCTAGACCCTCCATAATTATCCGATTCATCAAAAACAACATGAGTGATCTTCTCAACTACTAATATCCTTCTATTAAAAACACTATAGGATTTGTTAACACTTGAATATCCTAGAAAAATTCCATCATCAGATTTAGGATCAAATTTTCTTAAGAGAGTTTTTTCCATTGTTATGCATGAATACTTTACATCCAAAAACATATAGGTGTGAGAGGTTGGGAATTCTACTCTTAAGAAGTTCATAGAGTGTCTTGTTTAGTTTTGATTTAATGTTTACCCTATTCAACATATAGCATGCGTTACTAACTGCTTCAGCCCAAAAATATCTTGGAAGTGAATATTCTACCAACATGGTTCTAGTAGCTTCAATTAATGTCCTGTTCTTTCTATCAACTACTTCATTCTGTTGAGGTGTCCTAGAAGCTAAGAAGTTATGATCTATTCCATGGGATTTACAAAAATTATCAAACAATTCAATTTTAAATTCTCCCCCATGATCACTTTGGATAGTAACAATTTCAAATTCTAGTTTTCTCTGAATCCAAATGGCGAAATCTCTAAACTCCTTAAATGATTCATTCTTATGATTTAAAAATCTAATCCATGTTAATCTTAAGTAATCATCCATAATTACATACCCAAACCTTTTCCTCCTAAACTTAAGGTACTAATGGGTCCAAAGAGATCCATGGGAAGAATTTCTAAGGGCTTGCTAGTTCTAACTTCCTTAATTGAATTGAAGGAGGATTTGACTTATTTTCCTAGTTGGCATGCATCACATAAGTGATCTTTTGTAAAGTCTAATTTAGGTATTCCTCTAACTAACTCTTTTTGGGTGATTTTCTAAAGATTTCCCATGCTAGCGTGGCAAAGCCTTCTATGCCATAACCATGACTCATCAAATACATTTTTCAAACAAAAAGCAGTAGAAGATTTTACAGAATTCAAATTTAGTATGTATACATTATTTACTCTGTCACCATTCAACACAATAATTTTATTTTGACTAATAATACAGCTAGTAGGCAAGAATTTTATATGATAACCTTTATCACACAGTTGACTTATGCTCAATAGATTGTGCTTTAAGCCTTCTACTAACAGAACCTTTTCAATCACAAAATTCTTAGAATTTCTAATCATATATGTATCTACCACTCTCTTGATGGTATTATCTCCAATTGTAACCTTGTATCCATTCCTGGCTTCTAGCGATATAAATTGATTCACATCTCTAGTCATATATTTTGAGCAGCCGCTGTCCAGGTACCAAATGCTCTTACAAGATCTTATGTGAGAGTGTTCTTATAAAATCATCAAACGTTAGACTTAGGAACCCAAATAAGTTTGGGTTCATCTCTGGGCAATTTAAAACCAGATGCATGTGTGATATGCTGTGTTTTATGCACCTTAGGTCTCCACACTAAATATGTTCTACGATGAATAGTATAAGTGTGGGAAATATGCCCAATCATATCACGAAAATATATTTTACTCCAGGGAAAGGATTTACCAATCTATGTACACTGTAGGATCTTCTCCTAGATTTTGAACTAATGGACTTATGGTAAGCTTTGTGAAAATCTTCAAGTGTGGGTGGAATCCTATTTTCCTTAAGTGCTTTCAACTTAACTTCAAGATATGAATTAGCACTTTCTAGAATCGAATTTTCAATCTTCAAGTTATGCTCTCTACTATCTGATTAATCCATAAAAGTTTTAAAATTATTTTCAAGTTCAGTGTGTGATGATTTTAAAAGTTCATATTATTTATTCAAATCATCAAATTCATCCAACAAAGTCATATAGTTGCTATCAATTAATACATGGTATATCCTAAGGATTTCATATTCTTTTTGCAATTCTAAGTAATCCAAATTCAATTTTGCATGTAATTTCTTTAGTTTTGATATGCAGAATGAATGCGTTCAAAAATTTTAAATAATTCATCATAACTTAAGTCACATACCTCCTCTTGATCCGAATGATCAAGATTGTTAGCCATCAAGCATAAATTAATAACTTTCTCATTAGGTGTAGTTTTTTAGGAATCTGAAGCTGAGTTCGCCCAAAATAATCATTGTAGTCTCTTCTTACCTCTTATATCCTTTGGTTTCTCCTCGGTTTTCTCCTTACTAGGATTGGCTTTGAGATTAGGGCAATCTGTATTTATGTGTCCTGGCTTCCTGCACTTATAGTAAATAACATCATTAGAAGCCTTAACATTTTTATGGAACTTAACTTTGTTTCATTTCTGGCATCTCCTCTACTTCCTCTTAAGGAAACTTTTAAGCTGCCTTATCTTTAAAGCAATATCCTCTTCATCCTCAGGCTAGGACTGATCACTCTCTGAGTCATCCACTTTTCGTGCAATGTTCTATTCTTTCCTTATATCACCTACATCAATCTATCTTTAAGTCACTCCTTGCTCGTAAGCAATCAGTGATCCAAGTAGATTGTCAATAGAGTAAATATTTAAGTCTTTTAACTCCATTATAGTAGTAATCTTTGCATCATAAGTAGTAGGAAAACAACATAATATCTTATTTACTTTTTCAAAATTGATTAGTTCCTATCTAAAGCATGCAATGAAGTTACTATTTGTGTAAAATGAGTATATATGTCAAAGATTGACTCATTCAATTTCATGCAAAAAAGTTCATAGTCATGCAGTAGAATATTTAATTTAGATTATTTCACTTCATTGGTTTCTTCATATGTAATGCAAAGCCTATCCCAAATCTCTTTTCCAAATTTACAAGTAGAAACACGAATATAGTCTTCCGATTTCAAACACATAGCATTCAATTGAGCTAATTCATGTTCTTCTACAGCCCAATCAGCAAAAGGTGTTTGAATTCTAATTCCTTCTACAAGTCTAGTTGGTTCAGTGTAACCTTCCTGTACTATAATCCACATGTGATAGTCAAGTGATTGCAGAAAAGTAGACATACAAGTTTTCCAAAAATCAAATAGAATGTTATCAAACAGTGGAGGTCTAGTGATCGAATAACCCTTGGGTGTGTTTCAGTTTCTAAAATTAGCCATGATCAAATTTTAAAAAGTAATTAAATAGTAATTTTTGAAATAGGCTTTGATACCACTTGAAAGTGCAAATAGGTTGTTAGACCTATTGATTATGTCCCTATGCTAAGCAAGAGGGGGGTGAATTGGTACTCCTTAAAATCTCTTGCATATTTTTGAAAATCTTTTTATTAAAACTCTAAATATATATTATACAGTACGATCTAGTTCGTACAGTATGAACAGTTATGAATTTTATATTTTTTAAATCACAGAAAAATAAAGTGTAATGCAAAGATTAAAAATATAGTAAATAAAGACAAGAATAGAGAACACCAAATTTATAGTGGTTCGATCAAACATGACCTACATCCACTCTCTAGAGACTCCTTCTCTAGGTATTGCTCTAAACCAAAGTGACTCTCTTTTTGCCCCCACAGCAAGGTGGAGAAGCCCTTGCAAACTCTCTTCCACCAAACCCTAGTGCGATTGAGAACTGTCATCCTTTTTTACCCTCCTGGTGAAGGCAGAGAACTGTCATCCTTTTTCACCCTCCTGGTGAAGGCAGAGAACCCACCATCCTTTCTCACCCTCCTAGTGATGGCAGAGTACCAAGCATCCATTTTTACCCTCCTGGTGATGGCAGAGAACCAGACCTTCTACAAAGATCTTCTCTCAAGAGTCTTAAAAGAGATAGGAAAGAGACTTGAAGTACAAACAATGAGATCCTCACCATTGGACAACCTTGTAAATTCCCTCACAATTTTCTCTTCAAAGATCTCACCACACTCACTCCCAAATACTCTCCCGAATCACTCTCCCTTTTACTCTCAAGAAGAAATTCATAGAATATTTATTGGACACTCAATTTTTTGGAACCTTTTAAACAAAGGACAAGAAAAATCGTTTAAAAACTAAAAATTTTAAGTTTTACGAAGTAGGATCGTACCGTAGATCAACAATCATCCCATACGAATAGTTCAAAAAATGAAAGATTAATCCCATATGATATCCCAAATGAATCATGTAAGCCCTATTTCATACTTTGAAGAATGAAATATGAAACTAGATCATACCGTACATACAGTTCAAAAATTAACCGTTCATCCCATACGATATCCTGTATGAACCAGGTAAGTCCTATTTCGTACTCTGGAAAAAGAAATATGAAACCAAATTGTACTGCATGAACTGTACAAAAAGTTGAACGGTTTGTCCCGTACGATGCTGTACGAACCTGTGAACTCCAGTTTTTGTACTCTGGAAATGATATATGAAATCCATTCGTACTATATGAATAGTACAAAAAATTGAACGGTTCATCCCATACGAACCAGTATTAACTATTGAACACAAATTTTTATACTCTGAAAATGATATACGAAACCTATTCGTACTGTATGAATAGTTCAAAAAGTTGAACAGTTCATCCCATGCAATCCTATACAAAGCTGGCATCATTGGATTTCATGCTCTGGAAGAGATGTACGAATACATTTCATATTGTATGATTCACACTTAGAAAAATTTTCACACTTAACTTGGCAGGTTCATTTTAGAGGAGAAACTGCACATATCATCCCATACGATTATACATCATACAGTACGATAAGTTTTAAAAATTAAGTTTTTTTTATCTCACTCCCTAGTGTGTTTGTACATGATTACCCAATTACAATCACATCTCTTAGATTCAAGAAAAGAAAAAATATAGACTCTAAGACTAATAACCTCTAAATCAATTTGAAGTCTTTCACTATCTGAAATGTAATTTTTTCCTGAAATGAAAGGTTAGTGCACACGAAATAATATTTATAATATTTGTTAGGAGAAACAATAAGATCAAATAATAAGATTTTGTAATCATCAAAACCTCACATCAAAAACTAACTTGAATAACCAGGTTTGCACCATTCTCAACAGTTAGACCCCAAGTAGTTACTGTCATTATTAGACAATACCCACATCATTATGGACGTAGACAGTAGTTGGAGCCTGGATGACCTCAACTCAGTTCAGTTGTTGTAGCCCCTCTTTTACAGCTAGATGCCACTACTGGATCCCATCATAGCAAATGAAAGGTTAGTGCACACAAAATGAAATTTATAATATTTGTTAGGAGAAATAATAAACAAATAATAAGATCAAATAATAAGATTTTGTAATTATCAAAAATTCACATCAAAAACTCACTTGAATAACCAGATTTGCACCATTCTCAACAATTAGACCCCAAGTAGGTACCATTATTATTAGACAACGCCCACGTCATCATGGATGTAGACAGTAGTTGGAGCCTGCCCGACCTCAACTCAGTTAAGTTGTTGTAGCCCCTCCTTCACGGCCAAATGCCACTACTGGATCCCATCGTAGCAGATGGGTATCGAGATGATGATAGGTAGACTCACCTATCAAGGCAGTATAGTCAATTGTGGCAGTTAGATAGTTAGAGATAATTACTCCATCAGGATCAGAGGCAGTTTTGATGGTCAGTGACACTTTGGTAGATACTGATGATGTTGTCCCTTTAGATAGTTCACCAATCTCAATAGATGTAATTCCAGTTTCTAGCCCCCATATCATCTCTTCCCCTATGAGTCCGTATACAGAATCTTTTTGTCAAACCCTCTCCAAGGAGGACATACTCGAGGAGGAGTTAGATGGAGATGTACCGGTGGATCGAGTTTGTGTGGTTATTTGATGAGGCCTCTCAGATGTGTAGAGAGAGCTAGATGATGATGATGAATAGGGACAAGCTGAGGTAGGTGGATCTCCCTGATCAGTTGAGACAGATGCTGTTGTTCTACAGTTACAGGTTCAGATGGCAGAGATGGTTAGGGCCACGGCGGTGATGACCGCTCAGTTGATAGTAATGGGGCCGTACCCCAAGTTAAGGGCATAGGTACTCTGACTACGTCTAGGGATAAACCAGTAGTATCACCTATGGTAGTACTAGACCCTATAGGAGTGGATAGGGTCAAGAGAGCAGTTCTAGTGGCACCTACATGAGTCACTTTTAGTACTTGAGTCCAGAGTCTATCAGTACAGTTATCAACCAGGCAGATTCAGGATTTGATTGCACAAAAGGTCGAGCAGGCCATTTTCACTAGGAAGTATGGAGAAGTAGTTAGCAGGGGGCATCCTTACCTAGTAGAGTACAAGCAGGAGCCTTGCCCCCCTAGTTTTGTCCCTCCATATTTCAAAGTTTTTGATGGGTTTGGGAACTGAAGACAACATGTGGCTCAGTACCAGGCTATATGTTATAATATAAGATGGAACGATGCTTTGATGTTAAGAGTGTTCATCATCAGTTTAATTGGGGTGGCATTTATATGGTACGCCGACTTCCCCAATAATTCAGTACGCACCTTTGCAGAGCTCAAGCAACTATTTGTTCAGAGGTTTGTTAGTGCCGTGCATAGAGTTATAATGGGTGAGTTAGTTGTGGCCAGATAGCATCCCCACAAGACTCTACCAGATTATATAGTCAAATGAAGGAACCTCAATTTATAGTGTGAGCCTCAGTTATAGGAGTAGCATGAAGTAGAGATTTTGCTAAAAAATATAGATGGCCCTATAGCACCTTATTTGAAGGGCTTCAGCATTAGAACCTTCCAGAAATTATTGACGAAGGTTATCAGTTTACAGCACAGCATACCCGATTCAATCCCTCCTAAGGTTGAAAGTCAACCCTCATATAAACCTCATCAAAAGGGGAGGTACACAGTACTTATAAGAGCAAGAAGACCATGGTTAGTTCAGCACCACAGTAGCTGTCATACACACTTGGGCAGTCAGCAGTATAGTCTAGACCCTCCTGTAGGACCCTATAGAGTCAGCAGTACTTACAAGAGAAGCTTAGTAAGGAATACCCCTTTAAGAGGGAGAGTGTGAAGAAGATATTTAAGTTCCTTATTAACAAGAATGTTTTGACATTTCCAATGAACAATAGGATGAAAGAAGAGGGGCAGACGGATCATTCACTCTATTATCAATTCCACAGACATGTTGGGCATGTCATTAAAGACTGTTATGTGTTTAAGGATAGAGTTGAGAGACTCATGGCCAGTGAGAAGATTCACCTACGGGATAGTGACTTGGTGCAGCCCCAGGGCAAGACTACTCAGAGTGTTCAGATGATTTTAGGTTCCAACCATAATGACGGTCAGAGTGATCGTCAGAGCAATAGTAGTAGATCACCCCGTGGTTTTGAGGGAGAGTGTTAACTAACACTCTCTCGAAAGCTAATGAATATGATCAAGCAAGCAATTTAGAGTTCAGAGGTAGTTGAGAGGAGGCCTCCCCAGGCCAAGTTGGCAGTTGCCTGCCTAGTTACTTCACTAGTTCTTTTTCCTTCTTCTGTTATAGTGCCCACTGAGCATATTTCTTTTTCTACTTTATGTAATAAGAAAATAAATAAATGAGAAAAAGATTATTATAACTTCAGAGTGGAAGATGAGATTTCTTCCATCATTTATGCTAAAGGATTTCATTCTCCCTTCGATTGATATTGAAATAATAAAAAAAGATGATTCTAGCTACTTTTGGTCTTGTATTTTTTCTAGCTCTACTTCTTCTAACACTTATTCTTTTTATTTATTATATATTTCTTATAAATTTAATAATTCTTTATGTAATGATGAGTCTGAGTGTAATGAAGAGCTTGTGTTTATAATTCCATACGGTGGTTGTTACATAGATTCAGGAGATAAATCTGAGAACCCACTCCAATTACTCTCCTTAGAGCCAACATACGCCATCACCACTAAGCCAAATGAATCCCCTGTCGAGTCTAACTCAATACAGGAAGTTCATTTGTATTCAGGAAAAGTCCATCCACCTAAGATGGCTAAGAATATTAAAGAAAAAGATAAGAATATTATTATCCAGCATGATGATCCTATCCCTTCTTCTCAAGAGTAGTTGAAGGAGAAAGGAAAAGGCCCTCAGCTTGAGGTTGACTATAATATGTTGGCTAACTTAAGAAAAATTCATTCCCTTCTTAGTGTCTAAGATGCTCTGATGATGCCTTCTAACTTGAGAGAGACTCTGGTGAAAGTACTACTGGAGCCAAAATCCTATCAAGCTTTCTCTGCTTCAGAATCTATTAGGGATATATACTATTTGAGAGAGATATCATGTATCACCTTTTTAGATCGAGATCTTCTCTTAAGGACTTTTGAGCATAATCGTCCCTTATATATTATCGCTGAAGTCAATGGTTATGAGTTGAATAGGGTCCTCATTGACCAGGGAGCTTCAGTCAACATCCTAAGCTATAAAACTTTAAAGAGCCTCTCCCACGGTCATTTGAAGCTTACCTCTGATAAGATTATATTGAAAAGCTTTAATGACTAAGGCCAGCACACTCTAGGGTCTATCACTCTGCCTTTAAAGTCTGGAAGTTTTCTAACAGAGACAAAGTTTCATGTTATCGAAGCTGATACCTCATACAAGGCTCTCTTAAAAAGGCCTTAGCTTCATGAACATGGAATGGTGTCCTCTATCTTGCACAAGTATATGAAGTATATGAGGAATATCATGGAGTATTCCATTTCTGGGGATACTAAACCCTTTATCGTGCTTGAGGTCTTTATTTACAATGACGTCGAGTATTACATACCTCAAAAGACACATAGACCTCCCCCGGCCCAGCCACCAGTGATATCTGGTAGTATTGTATAAGGTCCTATGCAGTCACCTACACATGGTCCTATATAACGATCAGTATAGGGTCCATCACAAGTTGGTATTGAGGTAGGTATTTTCACTACAAATTCTGATAGATCTCCCTTCCAGTTTGTAGTTGGGCATGATATTCCCCCTAGTAGAGGTTGAGGAGGGAGAGGTAGAGGTAGAGGTAGAGAGTCTGCTTGCCCCACGAGAAACTTTGACACTTAAATTCCTCACCCCTCGCATCATTACACTTCTTTTTTGACAGTCAAGTTTGACTCTTTGAACAATGAGATGATTGATCTCCCTCATTATTCAGTCCCCTCACCAGCATTGAGTTCTACTAATTATATTTCACTTCCTACCTTTCGTAGGTACACGATACCTGAGGGTGGCTTAATTATTGATAGTAGCTCAGACGAGGAGGTAGACATCCAACATCAGACTACTAGCAAACAATCTCTTTCCCATCAAATATGTGGAGTAAGAGTCAAGGAGTTTTATCAAAGATCCTCTATTACTCCTTCCATTAGTATTGGTGGTTCCCTATAGACTAACAATCATTCGATACTTCCATTATATAAATCCTTTGTGCCAGCATGGTCTAGTGAGTGTGCCTCTTTATCCCATAATGTAGGTGCCCCACTGGGTCCTGAGAGTCGGGGTCCTGTAAAGAGCACTAGAGATAATGAGGTTATATATGTCCCTCGTTACTTTTCCCCTTTTGTGGAAGGATGTGTTGAGTGGGGTGTCATTCCTTTGACTTTGTCTGATGAACGAGCTCTACAGCAAGCCCGTATTTGGCGAACTGATATGCCTCGAACCTAGTAAGGCTTGGGTTATGTTGAGAAGGATCAGTTTACTCGTGCTAGTATTTATGATGTCTCTCATTCATATCCAATTATTTCTCTTGCCAATGAAGAAGACCCTAATGATGTTAAAGTTAAGGTCCTTGATGCTCCACATGAATTCAAAGATGGCACCATTTCTACCGTTGATGAATTATGTGAGGTTAACTTGGGCACTGAATCAAATCCTAGGCCTATTTTTAATAGTGCCTTATTGTTTGACTCAGAAGCTCAAGAATACATCAAACTATAATTAGAATTTAAAGACTACTATGCATGGAATTACACTGAGGTGCCCAGTTTAAACCCGAAAGTAGCATTCCACAAGTTGGTTATCAAGCCTAATGCTATCCCTGTAAAATAATCCTCTCATAGGATGAGGTTAAAGATTGAATAACAGGTGATCATTAAAACTAAGAAGCTTATAGAAGCTGGTTTTATTCCTGAAGAGAAGTATCCTACTTGGCTCGCTAATATTATTCTAATTCAAAAGAAGAGTGGACAAATTCATATCTGTATTGATTTCCATGATTTGAACAAGGTATACCTTAAAGATGATTTTTCTCTTTCTATCCCCGAGCTTATGGTGAATATCGCTTCATCCCATAGTATATTCCCCTTCATGGATGGTTCATCTGGCTACAATCAGATAAAGATGGACCCTGAGGAGGACAAGTTCACTGTATTCTGCATAGCTATAAGTATATTTTGTTATAAGGTGATGCCCTTCAATCTTAAAAATGTCAAGGTCACCTATCAACGTGCTATGACTATTATCTTTGACGAGATGATACACGAGCATGTTGAATGCTATGTGGATGATCTAGTTGTCAACAGCAAGGTCCACAGAGATCACCTTCGAGATCTATAAATTATTTTTGAATGCCTACGTAAGTATGATTTAAAGATAAACCCTTTGAAATAGGCATTCAGTGTTAGTGCAGGAAAGTTTCTGGGTTTTATAGTTCGCTACCGTGGCATTGAGATTGATCCTTCCACGATCAAAGCCATAGTAGACTTAAAACCTTTTAAGAGTCTTACCCAGCTGAGATCATTTTAAAGTAAACTTGCTTTCCTGCAAAGATTTAACTCTAATCTTTCTGGTAAATGTCATCCCTTTGCTGCCCTTGCAAAGAAGGATGCTTATTTTTATTGGGATGAATGTTGTCAGGAGGCCTTTAAGAGTAAAAGTACTACCTAATGAACCCCCCTATTCTAGCTGCACCCATCCCAAGGAAGGCAAGGAAAATGTCTTGTGCTATCTTAGCAGATGGTTGATATCTACAGAGCTAAAATACCTGGTAATGGAAAAGCAGTGTTTGGCTTTGATCTTCATGGTGCAGAAGCTTAGACATTATATACTTTCACACAAGGTTAACTTGATTTCTCAAGTTAACCCCTTGCAATATTTCATGACCTGTCCAATCATCTTAGGTCATTCAGCATGTTGATCTATGATCCTACTACAATTTGACATTACCTTTATCCCTCAGCGGGCCATCAAAGGACAGGCTCTAGTTGACTTTCTTGCTACTCACCTGATCTCTATGGATTCTCCACTCAATGATGATATACTTGATGAACTAATCATGAGTGTAGATGAATGGGAGTCCCCTACTTAGAAGTTCTACTTTGATGGTACATCATCCTTTAAATCTTTATATCCAAATAAAACTCTCATAGTTAGGGTATGTTTGGGCCTTATTTTTGTATCCCCTAAAGGTCACACCCTTAGATACTCCTATAGTCTTTTAGAACCTCATATTAATAATGAAGCTGAGTATAAAGCTCTGATTTTGGGACTAAATTTAGTTATTCATATGAAGATTATGCGAGTAAAGATCTTTAGAGACTCCCAACTAATTATTAATCAAGTAGCTGGAGTCTTCAAAGTACTTAAACCTGAGCTCTTATCCTATCATAATAAGGCAATAGAGCTCTTATGTCTAATTTTTGAAGTAACCTTGGCTAAAATCCCTTGATCTGTAAATGGTAAAGCAGATGCATTGCCCAAGCCAGTTAAAGAACTGGCAGACCCAAATGGAACCCCACTGTCTATTATTGTCCAGTATGGTTAAGCCATATGTCCTATAAACTTATCTTCTCTCGATCAGACCCTCATAGTATTTGCCATTGAGGAAGAGTAAGATTTGAGAGTTCCCTTTATTGATTATTTGAAGTTTGGCAAGCTTCCAGATGATCGCTCTCTTGCCACTCAGATTAGAAAGAGAGATTTATCATTCGCATATATAAATGACACCTTATATCGACACTCTTTTGACTAAATATGGTTATGTTGCCTCAATAATGAGGAGGCTAGTAAGGTCATGGGTGAGATATACGAGGAGATTTGTGGTGCTCATCAGTTCAGACCAAAGATGAAAGGTAGAATTAAACGCCTTAGTTACTATTGGCCAACCATGATCCATGATTATATGGAGCACACTAAAAAGTGCCATCAGTGCTAGATTCATGGTACAGTGATTCACCAACCTCCTAATCCACTGCATCCTAATATGTCATCTTAGTTATTTGAAGGTTAGGTCATAGATGTGGTGGGTCCTATCGACCCTCCTTCCTCTAAGGGTCATAGGTTTATTTTAGCTTCCACTGATTACTTTCGTAAGTGGGCAGAAGTTATCCCACTTAAAAAAGTCAAATCAGAAGATGTGATATATTTCTTTCATGATCATATCGTGAACTGCTTTGGTGTTTTGCACTATACAATTTTTGATAACGGCCTGTCATTCAGAAGCACCAAAATTACTAGATTTGCTTGCTGCCATAACATCAATTGGCAATACTCTTTGATCTACTATCCTAAAACTAATGGCTTAGCATAGGCATTTAATAAAACTCTCATACAACTAAGAAGGAAAATCCTTATAAAAAATAAGCGAGAGTGCTATGATAAGTTACCCTAAGTATTATGGGCAGATAGGACTACATACTGTACTACTTCTCAATCTACACTATATGCTTTGGCCTTTGGGGTTGAAGCAGTCCTCCCACTTGATGTTGAGCTCCCCTCGCTACGTCTAGCAGTTATCCATAATCTTTCCCATGAGGATAATGCCTGACTATGGTTAGAAGAGCTTGATGGCTTAGAAGAGCTTCGTTTGTAAGCTTATCAAAACTTCAAACTATACCAGGCTCGTATGGTCTAATCACATAATCACCTTATTCGACCCCATGCTTTCTTGGTTGGCGACTTAGTCCTCATATTGCGTAGGCCTATCATTTTGCACCATCATCGAAGTAAAATGTTTGAGCCTATTTGGGAAGGCCCATTCGCTTTAGATCAAGTCTATGAAGTTGGTTCTAACCTACTCGTTGATGCAAATGGTGTTCACCATATGCCTATCATTAATAGGTAGTACTTGAAAAAGTACTATGTTTAAATTTTGCATGTTGTAGGGGGGAGCTTCCCTACCGCCAATAAATATCTCTCTGTATGTGTACCCCTTAAAAGTATTCCCCTTACATTTCAACAGTCTGTGTGGCCACGATGATTTATCCTCTACCACACGACATTCATTATAAAGAGTATAAGGCCATCCTTAAAAGTGATACGCTGATATGCTATAGGGATGTTTGTGATAATGTTTATGTGCACCAATCACATTGGTGCTAGTGAAAAAAACCTTTAATTTGTCTTATCCTTTCTAGGGTTTTAGCCTCCCCAATTTTACATGTCACCCTGAAGTGTGGTCTAAGTTATCAAATCTAATGAGTATTCTTGGATTTCTCTTGTCCCTCTAGTGTAAACCATATGATTCATGTATATTCAAGCTCAATAGTTTGCTTAGTTCGATATAAACTTATGGGATTCATATACCTTTGAATTTATCATAGGTTTTAGCCCCCAGTTTCACTTATCATCCCAAGTGTGGTTTGGGATATCAAAACCACTAGTTTGAACCCCTTGTGAAAGATGACACTGGGTCCATACCTAACCTATGATAATTATGAGTGGTGATGTTGACCCACTGCCCCAATGTGAATCTCTTTCTCCTATTAGTTTTATTATGATAGTCGTACTCCCCAATTCATTCGTATGAGTAGAGTGTGGTCTGGGATATCAAAACCATTCGTTTAGATCCCTTAAGGGATGTGATACTGGGCCCATACTAATCTATGTTAGTTAGGGATGATAATATTGAATCACTATCCTAATATGGATTTCATACACTAATTTTATTGTAATTGTGCTCCCTAGTTCATTTGCATGAGTGCAATGTGGTATGGTTTGTCAAAGCCAATGTGCCACTTCTTTATAATATCTTGTATAATTTCTCTCTCCTCAGTTTTATTTATGTGGCAAATATGGCCTGGGTCATTAAAGCCAATCATATCTCCCTCTCTTTGGTTCCTAATCATTAGAGGATATTTTTCATACTAGAAGTAACTCATGGATATGATAAACGTTCTCTCTTCCATGTGTTATCTTTGATAGTATGGGACATACCCAATCTATAATTATGAATAGATAAAAAAATAATATAAAAAAATTATGATGATAAAAAAGAGGAAAGCTCTTGATTGAGCAAAACTGGTTGCCCTTATCACAGGTGGAATGCAACTTAACTCTCCAAGAGCTTAAGTCCCTCAAACTTCTCTTTTCCTCTCCTTCAAATTGTCTCGGTGATCGCTTCAGGGATGAGCCTACACTTGTTTTGTTATGATTCTTTATGGTTATAGTTATCATCATTAGTGATGTGGTACATCTTATCATTGATGTTAATATTACTTCTTTTGAATTTTTTTAAGGAAAGATCAGCCTCCTTTTCTACTCTCTTTTAGCAACCTACTTTCCCATCCATACCCTAGTCTTAGCAACTAGAGTAGTTCTATAGATGTAGTGGTGTTTCTTTCACCTCTCACGGGGTCCCACAGTTGGTGTGAGTGTTACCACTGTGATCCTTTTGATGATTAATGATCATATTCATAGTTATTATCCTCGGTGGCGAGTGTGTCCCCCTCATTATCTCGAGTTATTTCCCCAGCTTATGAAGTGGTACATTACATCTCAAATGTTAGTACCACTTCTTTGAGAGCTTTAATTTTCTAGCCGAATATCAGCTCCCCAGCTTCTTTTAACAACCTACTTTCCCATTCCTACCCTACTCTCGACTGCTAGAGCAGCTCTATGGATGTGGTGGTGTTGATTTCACCTTTCACAGGGTCCCACCAGTTGATATGGGTGCTGCCACTTTTATCTTTTGATGATTGTTGACCCTATTCGTAGTTATTATCCTAAGTGACGAGTGTATCACCTCGCTACTCCAAGTTATTTCTCCGATTGTGATGTAGTACATCATTTCTCATATGATAGCATCACTTCTTCGAGAGCTTAGATTTTCTAATAGAAGATCATCTCCCTAGTAAAATACTGTCCCATTCATGCCCTACTCCTAGCTACTGAAGTAGTTCTATAGATGTGTTAGCGTAGCTTTCACTTCTCACAAGGTCTCGCCAATTGGTATGGGTGTTACCACTCTGATCCTTTTGATGATTATTGATATTATTCAAAGTTAATATCCTTAGTGGTGAGTATGTCCCCTCGCTACCTCAAATTTTCTCCCCATTTGTGATGTAGTACAATATGTCTCAGGTGTTACGATCACTTTTCTGTGAGCTTTGATTTTCTAGCAGAAGATCAGCTCTCTACTTTCTTTTGCCACGTACATGCCCATTAGAACCCAACTCTTAGCTGCCAAAGGGGTCCCTTGTATGTGCTGATGTTATTTTATTTCTTACAGGGTCCCCATCAGTTTGGATGGGTGCACCACAGTGATTTCTTGATGATTGCTTCTCCTCGATATAATTTTATTCTTCATATTGAGCATGTCCCCTTGCTACTTCAGTTGTTTCCCACTTGGGATGAGATCGTCCCTCCCACACTCTATTGATGGTGTATCTCTTCCAATTATCCCTCGAGGCATCAGCCTGATGCTTTCTCTTTGTGTGATTTTAGTGTTACCAAGGAATTCTGTCGGCATTTGGATACTTGTGGCCATAATGATTTGTCCTCTACTATACGGTACACAAAATATTGGCCCAGAATTTCTTAGATAACTATTTTCTTAGAATTCTCCCACTTACCTTTATATTTTCCCTCACATCCCTACACAGATGCATGTCAGGTCGTGGTTGAGGTGACTTTTCTTGATTGTCTTGTTATTTTGATATGGTCAAGCAGACATCAAATTTCATAACTTCTTTATTTGTAATTTTGATATGGTCAGGCAAGTATAAAATCACTCACATTCACTATTTTGATATCATTAGGTGAATGTGCGATCCTTTTGCCTTTTATTCTGTCTTTGCGATATGGTCAGCCAGATAGTTGGTTTATTTCCTTACTTTGACTCCTTACTCACTATTTTGATATGGTCAGGTGAGTATTAAGCCATTCAAATTTTCTATTTTGATATGGTCAGGCAAATATCAAATCTTTCTTCGTTGGGTGCCAGACAAGTCCTTGGGAGGTATGCCCCATCACCCTTTGACTCCTTACTCACTATTTTGATATGGTTAAGTGAGTATTAAGCTGTTCACATTTGTTATTTTGATATGATCAAGTAAGTGTTAAACCTTTCTTGGTTGAGAGCCTGATAGAGTCCCTAGGAGGCATACCTCAACACCCCTTCACTCTTTATTTCACTGTTTCAATATGGTTAGGTGAACATCAAGTTCTCTACATTCACTATTTTGATATGGTCAGGTGAATGTCAGACTCCTTTCCTAATTGTCTTGCTATTTCGATATGGTTAGGTGGACATCAGATTTTGTGACTTCTTTATTTATTGTTTCAATATGATCAGGCAAGTATTGAGTCAACCACATTAACTATTTTGATATAGTTAGGTGAATGCAGGATCCTTCCACCTTCTATTCTACTATTTTGATATGGTCAGGTAGGTAGTTGGTTTACTTTATCCTTTTATTCTTTATTCTACTATTTTGATATGGTCATGTGAATGTCGAGTTGTCTACGCCCACTCTTTTGATATGGTCAGGTGGATATGAGACACCCTATACCTTCACTTTTCCCTTTATTATGTCATTACGAACTTTAAGGCAGATAGATGATCTACCCACTTCCCTTCCTTTGGTGATCCTCAATATGTTCCTTATTTCACTTCTCTTATCACACTCGGTTAATGCCAACACGCGCGGTTCACTAGTTATTCGCCACCCCTATTGGGGGTTCATTTGTTGACCTTAGTTTCACCTACACCCTAGGTCAAGGGGGTGGACTTCATCAAATTGACCAAACCAGACCCCAAGACCACTTCCATTGGGTTCAGTGGGTCAAACCAGGTCTACTCAGCCCAGACCCAGGCCCTGGGTCAACCTGGTTGACCAGGTCAACCCAGGTTGACCCAACAAGCCCAAATTTACCTATTTTGGATTCTAATCAATTTCAAATCCATCTTTGACTAAACCGCTCACCTACTTGGGTCTATTTCACCATGTTGACTGGGTTAACCCTTGGTTTGGTCAACCCAAGTCTAGCATTATCAAATTTGACCTATTTAGGTTAAATTAATTCCATTTAATGCATTGAAAACTTTCCTAACCCTCCCTTAACTTAAATCATGGCCAGGGGAGATAATTACCTCCTAATTAACCCTAAAAAGGATCCCAACCATCCATCATAAGCTTAGGATTATATAGATGTTAGGGCATCTTAGAAAGGACTTTTTGCTTGATCTCTCTTCCCATGCTCTCCAAGCCCGAGCCTTCGCTTGTGTGAGCTCTCCTAACTCCCCTCAACCTTTCACAAGCCAAACCCTCTATCAAACACCGGCCAGTGGTAAGATCTCCAACGAACCAAGATCGAAACCTTCCAAGCAAAGTTCCTGTTGATCCATCGCATTTTGAAACTTCATTTCTTCTATAAACAGGAGCGTAGATAATCTATAAGTGCAACAAGCCTAAGATCTCCTGAATCCATCATTTGGATTATATAAAATCACAAACCCTAGTCTAGAATACCTAGAGTTAATTAACTTTTCATATAGTATAATTTAGAATGCAATTATTATCCTATATGAATGCTCTTCATGTATGCTCCCTATGTATCAATCCCATCTAAGAGAATAATATAGGATTCTTAATCGAGAGTCATCTTAGGCCCCGACTTAAGATGTAATTAACTACAGGGACTTGCGCCCATGGGAAACTGAATCCAACATCAAATAAATCTCACTCAAGCTGATGTATCGGGTGGGGGAAATCCGTCACTCTGATTAGGTCCTCCATATTACCCATCGAGCTGCATAGGCGAGAGCTGCTATCTTCAATGGTTAATCATATATATAATCTAATCTTTGTTACAATTAGCAAAGGCCTGTGATCATTTTATCCTATAAGATAGTGCGGTCGTATCCTTTGTAACTCTATTCCCCTGCCGAGCGGTGTCCTTTTTGAGGCCCACACACACAAAGAAAAAACAATAAAACTAGAATATTTAATTGTAAAAGGAATAAACAATCAAGCTAATCCCCTCACACACTTCTTGGACACCCCCAATGACTTTTCTCTCTAACTCACCCTCTTCACCTCAGTGTTTCTCAAGCCCTCAAAGAAATAACCTCTTTTCTCCTTTGAATGGATGCACTGAAAAAACTTGTTGAAAGGTTGGACCCACCATTTTAAAATATAGGAGTGGCTATTTTAGTGAAAGCCCTAATTCTTAATTTTTAACACTAGATTATGCAATATGAAAGCATCATACAATATGATTTGTTTATTTTGAATAAAATACATAAAAATATTTGAGTTTTGTTGGATTATTGTTGACCTCATTTTTGTATGAGGTCACTAGGACCAATCCAAATCCTAGGATCAATCCAGATCTTAGACTAATCTAGCCTTAGTCCTATCCATCCATCTATAATCATCTAATTGATTATGAGTGATGTGACTAATTAAAATTAAGGCAATCAAATCTAAAACCCAGCTTAAACCTAGATTTCTAAAATCAAAATCCAAGGTTCAAAGGCCCTGTCCTAAAAGCCTTTTCCAGTGATTTTCAAACACTTGAAACCCTGATCAAATGACTCCCAATTCATGATATATCAGTTTCATATTGATTATTCATGTCTCTAGGATCTACCCTCAAAATTTGAGCTCAATATGAGGTTTCTAACACCAAAAACTAAATTGAAACATAAAGGCTGTAAAACCTTTAAATATTTATGACCTATGCCACTGAACCTATCACCTGGTGAATTTTGACCTTGGAGCCTTCTCCAAACCCTTTGATCATATTCAGACCCTTGATTAACATATGTTGAAATTAAACTACATTTTTATGGACCCATTTTGACCCCCAATTGACCAAGGGTCAAAATGACCAAAATGCCCCTTAAGGGCAATTTTGGAGTTTTCCTCTAAACTCCAACATAGCCTTTTCAAATTAAATCCTAAAACCTCTTCCAATACATCTTAATCATCATTAGGAAGACATTGGACTCAAATCCTAACCCTGATCAAGCCTGGTTGACCAGGTTAACTCAAATGACCAAAATATCCCTTAGGGGTCTAAACAGTCATTTTGAATCAAATGACCTTATCTTTGGATGGAACCACTTCCTTTCAACTCCAAATATTAAAACAGACATGTTGGACCCAATCCCAACTCTTGGGTCAGCCTAGTTGACCAAGCCAACCAGGGTTGACTCAAATGCCTTCACTTTAAGGGTTAAATAAGTTATTTTTAACCCAAATGACCTCCCCAAACTCTGGAATTACCTCTATTAAACTTGAAATATAATTTCAAACTTATTAAGCTCAAATCTTGGTCCTGGGTCAACCTGGTTGACCAAGTCAACCTAGGTTGACCTAATACTTCTTTAAGGGCTCAAATGGGTATTTCTAACCCATTTGGTCAAATTGATTTCTTTAATCCCTCAAACCCATTCCAAAGTACAGGTCAAATATACTCAAACCCTTCATGAGTCAAATTAGATATACTTTGACCAAGTCAACTCAAAAAAAAAATTGGTCAAAATCACTTAAGTTTTCCTTTAAGTCATGATGACATGATCAAATTCTCATTTCATAGCCTTAAGCCTCCTCAAGACCATTTCAACCAATTAGCATGGATATTTGACTGACACCTCACCAGTCAAATATATAGTTGACTGGTCAAAGTAGTCAACTAAGTCAAATTTTTATAATTACATGCTTAGGTGGCTTTACAACCTTAGTAAGCCAAATCTGCCTAATACATTCACACTTCCATGCATCTTGGTGGTTGGAAGGAATACTTGGGAATACCCTAAGCTTCCTCTCTCTCTCAGTCAAGAGCATATAATCATTAGAGTGGGAGGATAATTTTCATTTAACACAAAAATTTGGCTTTATCCCTTATCATCCAAAATCTTTAATTCCAGCCATATCTATCCAGTTCCAACCATCCCCCAACTTCTCCATCTATAAATAAGACCCCTCCAGCCATTAGAAAGGTTGTTACAAAGCTTGAGAGCCTAATTTGAGAATAGTGAGAGAGAGAGAGAGAAAAGATAATTTTAATAGCAGATTTAAATCCAGCCATTAAAAGTTCTTGAGGTCTTCAGCAAAGTTATAAAGAATTCAATTATCTTTCTAACAAGTCCAAGAATATTAAAATCCACCCACTAGATTATAAGTTATTTCATTTTAAGTTATATGATCAAACCTTGATTTCTCCCAAATCTCAATGTATGGAGCCTTGAAACTCCATCGATTAAAATATTAGGGTACCAAGATTCTTTGTTTCAAATTTTATGAAAATCCAACTGTTGGATTGAAATTTATGTGCATTTGAATATTTTAATTCATTTTAAACTAAGTTTCAGTCAACTAACCAGAGCCATCCGATCAGACGGCACTGATCGTGCCACATCATCCCTCAGAACCACACATCATTATTAAATAAAATTTGATTAAAAAATTCAATTAAATGCCTAAAACTTTAAAAAATTTATAAAAAATTTAATTTTTCACCAAATTTAGTGTTCTTGGGCTCATTGGAAAGAGTTTCAGCTCTACTATTTATTAAAATTAAAATCAAACTATTTTGACCACTATATCATGAGTTATCTGGGTTTGTTTAAAATCTAAATTTTATAATTTTCTCATAATCTAGAGGTCAAATTGAGCCCAAATTTTGGTGTAATAGTTTTGAGCAATTTAGGCATCCCCTGCAATTTTCCTAGGTTTAGATGCTCAAGGTTTGCTACAGGATGAATTTATAAAGTAATGGGTCCATTTTGAATCCATAATTTTGAAAATTTATAACTCTTCAAATTGGTAGAGTTAAGCTATCTAACTGTTGTGGAATGCTTGCATATGTCCCAGGGTTGGTGACAAAAGTTTCAAAATGTAGTTGAAGACTAGTAACACTTAGAAAAAATAACTGAGAAGGGCAAGCTAATTTAGAAAAATTTAGAAAGTTTTACACACATCCAATAGGGGTAAAACTTCAGAACATTAAACTTAGTGACATTTAACACCTTAGGTCAAAATATCATTGGATTTGGAGGTCATTAGGTCAGAAAATTAACCAAGTCAAAATTTAAACTTTTTAGGGACAAAAACTTCAAAAAATTGTAATAAATAAAAATTAAATCTAAAATCTACAAATAAATAATCATAATGACCATAAATTGATCCTCTATCTAGGAAAAATAAAATTTCCAACATTGGACTTTTAACCTAACTTTAATTTAAGTTTTAGTAAAAATTAATAATTAATTAAATAAAATAATTTAAAATTATAAAATAATCTCAAATAAATTATACACACCTGAAAGAACTCCCATGGGTCATCCCTGATCTTTAGAAGTGATTTCATATAGTTTAGGATGAGTTTAGATTAAAATAATCAGAACCTTCTTAATTAAATAATTAAAAAAATCAATTAATTAACCAAACTTTGAAAAATCATAAGTAATTCCAGAAAAATCCAAATCGGCCAAACTTAGTGTCATTGAACTCCATTTAAGGTCTAGTATTTTCTAAAAATAACAAACCCAAAGAAATAGGTCAAAGTCAAAAAGTCAACTTTTCGATCAACCGTAGTATAAAATTAGGTCAAAACTTCAAAATTTTATAACTTAATGTAGAAAATCTAAATTGAGCAAACTCAAAGACATTATACTTCAGGTAAGGTCTAATATTTATTAAGAATATTAAATCATCAAAAATCACTTAAAATTAAAAAGTTAACTTTTTGGTCAACTACAGTTCAAATTTTAACTAAAATTTAAAAATTTATAACTAATTATAGAAAAATCTAAATTCAGCAAACTTATAGTCTAATTGTTCATCCTAAGGTCTAATATTTAATAAAAATATTAACTTTTCAGAAATTAACTATAATTTAAAATTTAAAAATTGACCCCTTAATTTAATAATTAAAATAATTCATAAAATTCAAAATTTTAATAATCAATCAAAATTCCAAAAATTTTTAATATTATTAATAAAATTAATTAATCAACCCTTTAATACACAACAACCACTCTAAAGATAAAATTTTTAGGATGGACTACTCTAGGCTGCGGGGCTAAGTGTCCTAAAGAGGCCTAATTCCTCGAGCCTGGTGGCACAACGTCACAAATGGATTCAATGAAGTATAAAATCTTATAATAAATTGATTATTAATAATTTATCCAAATTAAAATTTTTAATTTAACTACATCAATCAAGTTTTTAGGATGGACTACTCTGGGCTACGGGGTTAAGTATCCTAAGGAGGCATGGTTCCTCGAGCCTGATGGCACAATGCCATAAACCGGCTGATGAAAATTTGAAATTAATCTAATCCTTAAAATTGGCAACTAATCTAATTAATCAAATTATCTTTATCTTTTAATTTCTAGTTAATTAAATCCATTTAATCAATTAACTTTAAAAAATATATTTTAAAACAAACCTTAACATATTAACATTTAAACTTTAACCAAATTTATCCTTTAACCTTCAACAAATCCAAGCATTAGATAATTTAAACTAATTACCCAATATATGACATATCTAAACCATACAGCCTACTACATACACTTTGATGATTTGCTAGGGCACCACTTCTAGACCTAGGCTAGGCCAATGTTTACTTTTCTCCTATGTATTGGGATTTTTGAGCTTTCACTATATGCGGCTTATTAATATTGCTATGATTATTGTTTAATTTCTGCACTCTATGATATACTTGATGGGCATTAAATTAACCCTTAGGATAGGGGCGATTTAAATGCTGATATAATCTTATATAAGTGGCTATACTCATACAAGGCATTAAAATTAAAAGGCGTAAAATTAAATTTAAATTAATCAAATTTATGCAGGTACTCCAGAATTTTAAGTCCTCCTTTAAAAAAAATTAAAAGAGTATAGCCAAGTGTGGCTGGTTTGAGTATTTTAAATTTTATTATATTAACTTCTTGGGAAGATTTAAATATAATTGCTTAGGATAACCCTACAGGTTGTTCGAGTCTAGATTTTTAATTTTTATTAAATATAATTCAAGTTTATTGAATTGTAAATCAAAGTGACATTTGAGAGGGGATATATAAGTATCCAATATAGATTCTAAAGAGGAGAGAGCATCTCTTAGGGGAGAGTTCTCTTCCATTTGGAAGACTAAGTTAGGATAATTTCAAATATCCAAAGAGAAAAGAAAATATTCCTTTCGAGAGGGAGTTTCTTCTCATTTAGATATCTGGACCCGAAGGATCCATGAAGTTCACAAAAGGATAAATAAGTGGGGATCGAGAAGAATCTCATTCTCAAATTCACTTGAGTCTTTGGAGTAAAATCTGGGTTGTTATCAGTGGTATCCAGCCACTTTACTTTCTACAGACCCTGGGTTGTAATATTAAGTGGCACTTATCACATGGATTTTTAATTTGAATATTAATTGATTTGATTAATAATTAATGTATTTATTTGTGATATAGGATTGCATAATTTTAGTAATTGTTTTGGTGATTTTGCATGTTGATCTTTGATTTTACCTGGAACCCGACTAGAGGCTCTTTAGGGATCAATAAAACTTTTTCTACTTTAATTAAATTAAAAATTTTAACACAACATAAAAACTCTAATGCTTTTAAGAAGTAAGCCCGGGATTATCAGGAGTTCACATTGCATTTTATTGCATTTTCTTTCCTTTGTTAGGCATCTCCCCGCCTGTAATTTTTGGCAGATCACCTAGCCTATGAGGGTGTAGATCTGTCAAGGAGAATCTATGCAATCTCAAAGAAAAAACCTATTTTTAAGCCTTTTAAAATTGCTTCATATTTGATTTAAGCATTCATTGAGTCAACTAGCATACACTATATTAAAAATAAATTAAAATGAGTCAAAAATTTAATTGCATTTACTTTAAGCTTCATACTACCCAAGATAAGTCAAAGGGCTAATTAAGGACTACTCTAGATGTCAGCCTTATTCTCAAAAACTTATCTTAAGTAACGTCCTTACCACTCTACATTAAATAATTAGACACATAGTTTTGAATCACTTATGTGGTTTAGCTACCTCCCTAATCAAGGTCGGGGATATTCCAGATCCTACATTACATTAGATAGGTTCATGTCATTAATTTTTAGTTTTCAAATTTAGATTTAGGTTCTGAGGTAGGCTCAGGCTATAAGACCACAACCATTGGGAATTTAATTCCAACCTTCTAATAAAATTGGCAATTCAAATTAAAATCTCTTTCAATCAAATTCAAGCCCAACGCTTATGATAGGCTGAGGTACTTCTAAACTATTTTAGAATATCAAAGTACCTCCTACCTTTCATCTAATGGTCCCAAAAATAAGTGTTCAATTTTGATCCAATCCCTGTTAAAATTCTAATCATCGCTTTCTTAGACATCAAACTTTAAAATCATAAAATAAAATTTCTACGGTTATTTTAATCGAGAGTATTCGTAGGAAATTCTAATTTCCTAAGATGTAATTAACTACGAGAAATTGCGCTCGTAGGAGATTTAGTAAAATAGATAAATTTCCAAAATTAATTTTTTAAAATCTCAATTAATTATCTTTGGGAAATTTTAAATAAAAATCAACAATTATTATTATCATTTTTAAATGATTAATAATTGATATCTTCTTTCCTTAAAAAGATATGTCAATTATTATCATAACTTTGATTATGAAGTTAATGATATTTCATCCAAATTATCATAATTAAATAGTTGATTGAACGATTATTTTGACCCTTTAGGGTCATATATAGTTCTTTCTCGAATTTGACTATGATAATCGAGAAGAAATTTCAATCCTATAAACTAAACCCATTAAGGAATGATATTTTTACCTCTTGGGGTAATATATTGTTCATAGTAACATATTTAATTTCAAAATTAAAATTTAAGAAATTAAATCACCCAAAGATAATATCTTTTCAAAAACTCAACACTTTTTAATTAAACAAAAAAAATAATGACGACTCTGCTTGGGAAGTTTCTCTCTCTCCATGTTTAATAGAAGTAGAAATTTTATTACATCGGTGGTTTTGATTATCTTTCCTTCCATTGGTCCCTCTACCCATTTCTTCCTTGGGTGAATGTGGCTAACAATAATTAAGATATATCAAAAGAGAGGTGAGCGAGAAAACCTCTATCAAAGTTGGGCTTAGATATTTTGCCTCCAAGTTAATTGGTAGAGCAAAAGAGTCGAGCCAAATTCTCTAAAATCCTCCTATAAATGTTATAAACTTACATGCTTAAACATATCTCAAGTATGTTAAGTTTCATAAATTATAGAATCTCTTTCAATTTCAAAATCAAAATTAAAATCTTTTAGGAAAACCCAGGCTTAGACATTCTGCCTCCAAGTTAATTGGTAGAGCAAAAGAGTCAAGCCAAATTTTCTAAGATCTTTCTATAAATGCTGTAAACTAACATGTTCAAATAAATCCAAATATGTTGAGTTTCATAATTTATAGAAGACTCTTCAATCTCAGTGTCAAAATCCAAAATTTTTTAGTCAATTATGGGCTTTGACATTTTACCCTCAACCCAACTAGCGGGGTAAAAGAGTCAAGCCAATCTCTTTGAGTTTTCTCAGTAAACTTGTACACCCTTATGTTGAGTGTAAATTCAATATATTGAGTTTCAAGGATTTGAGAAAACTCTATTAATATTTCAAACCCTTAAAATCCTTTTCAAAATCACTCATATTAGCTTTGATCGTTGTTGCTATATGTTTCCTATAGCATCCTCCTGTAGTTTAACATTTACAATGCAAATCCAATTTTCTTCAATGTCAATTTTAATATTTAGTCCTTCTAGTCAAATTCGGGCTTAGACATTTCGCCCCCAAGTCAACTGGTGGAGAGAAAAGGTCAAGCCATACCTTAGGACATTCATGTCAATTCTGTTGACCTACATATTCGAATGAGATTTAGTATATTGAGTTTCAGAATTTAAAGAAGATATGTAGAATCTAACTATGGGCTTTGACATTTCACCTCCAAATTACTTGGTGGAATGAAAGATTCAAACCCAATCCTCAAGATCTCATTTCAATTTTATGAACTCTTGTGTTAAGTGAAAACTCAATATGTTGAGTTCCAAAATGTGAGAAAAATCAACTCAATCCAAAATTCAAAATCAACTAATTCAAATCCACATTTTTGAATTTCATATCCCCTTCTTTTAACATACTGAAAATCTAGGCTCTAACATTTTACCCACAAATAACTTGGTGGGGTGAATGATTTAAGCCTAATTCATAGGATCTTCAGGTCAATTTTGTAAACATGCATATTCGAGTAAAAGATAAATATGTTGAGTTTCAAACTTTGAAGAAGATCCGTTCAACTTCAGCCTTAAATTTGAATTTAATTTTAACTATAAATCCAAATTAAATTTTAACCTTTAGCTCAAATTTGATTTCAACCTCTTAAATTCAAGTTCAATTCAAACTTCAAGTTCAAATTCAGGCTTTGACATTTCACCCCCAAGTTGACTGGTGGAGTGAAAGAGTCAAGCCAAACTCTTAAGATCTTCCTATTAATTTTGTAAACCCGTATATTTGAGTGAAACTCAATGTGTTTAGTTTCAGAATCTAAAGAAGATAAATTCAAACTCAACCTCAAACTGAAAATTCAATTTCAACCTCAAATCAATATTCAATTTTAAACTTAAGTTCAAGTTCAATTTCAAACTCACATTCAAGTCCAATTTCAAATTTCAAATCCAGATTGAGGCTTTGACATTTTGCTCCAAATTAATTAGTGAAATGAAAGAGTTAAGTATATTTCTTAAAAATTCCTTGTCACTTTTGTGAACCCTCATGTTGGGTAAAAACTCAATGCATTAAAGTTTTAAGACTTGAAAATAATCAATCATGTTCAAAATTTAAATTCCATTTCCAAATCAACGAATTCAAGTCACCTTCTGTTAATTTATAGAAAATAAAGCATACTCAAAGGGCTAAGAAACTTATCCTCTCTCTAGATAGGAACATGACCATAGAGGAAATCATCTGTGGTAGTTCAATTCAATTTGGAGTGGACTTTCAAAACTTAATGCTTTCAATTAATGGAGAAAGGATCATAGATTTGTCTAATGGAACATAAAAGGATTTTCCCTTCGTGGAAGTTACTTTAGCATTAGGATCTAACTCCCCCATCCTCAAAATGGAGGCTACCGTCATCCCTTTGCCCACTGTACCCTCTACTCAAGAGCATAAGAGCCAAGAATCATTAATAATGGAAGAGTTACCATCTCAGTCTGAGATCGGGTCAAGTTCTAGCACTTCTTTTGTTAGCAAGAACCAGAACAAAAACTACCTTCAAAGAGTTAGAAAGAAGGTCATTAAGGCTAGAATGATTGCTGAGTCAAAAGCCTTAAAGCAAGTCAAATTTGAGGCCAGTCGAGAATTCATTGCTCCTTACATGTACCCCCTCCTTAGTGGAAATCAATTTTACCCTCTTCCTGTTGCCCAAAGGAAGGAGGTTGTGAGTAGAGCAGCACGACCTTCACCGTACTTTTTTGACTATTATACAAAAAGGATCAATCAAGCTAGAACTGAGCAATCACGAGTAATAGGCCAAAGGCCCCTAGTTGAATGATATGGCCCATCCACTCTACTAGAAGATATTAGGTCATGTTACTATACGTGCCCCACTATATCATCTATAGAGGAAGAGGTGTAGAAACCACTCGGGGTGCCACTCTCCTAACTACTAGACCACTAGTAAAGAGAGAGGGGAATTAATCTAAGACTATCAGATAGTGATACCATCAAAATTTAACTATCGAAGGGGTCCTATCGTGATAAATCTTTTAATTAAAATGATGCAGCATCTTCTACAGATAGTGTAGACCCTATAATAGTCTCTCCCTCCAAAGAGATTGTAGGAATCTAATTTCATACTGATAGGGTCTTGCTACCTAAACTTATAACTTTTAAGGAAAATATATAATTTCTTAAGAGTACTGGGTCCAAATTTTCAAGATAGTTGATTTCTCTTTTTAATGAAAATTGACCTCTACCTTATAATTGACTCCACCAGATGTTTAACTGCCCCTTCCTCCTACCACTCGTGTGGGTTAATTCACTTTTAAATTAAAATCTATATAAAATGTAAGTTGAGTTTAGAAATGAAAATTTTCTCAATTTTCTTGTAATCTTCTATCTTAATAGGCATCCTTTGCATGCTTAGAGTCTATTCAACAATTTTTAAAGTTATGCTGATACTCTTATTAAAAGACTGGGTCATGCCTTGAGGATTATCCTTCCTTGTATAAGAGAATCAGCCTTCTTCTCTTATACTTGAGATATAATTCTAGCATTCAAAAAAAAGGAACAATCATTTTAAGGTTTTAAAGAAATTGAAGCCTCTTTTCAAAATCAATCAAAAGGTCAAAAGATGCATGGATGCACCAAAAGTCAAAAGATGTGCGAATGTGCCAAATCAAAAAAAAGACGTGCAAAGCATGCCACCAGAAATAAGAAAGAGGCTTCATTCTTCTTAAATCCTTAAATTTAAAAAAAAAATTCAATCACTTAATTACTTGATTTTAAAAATTCTTAAGTCCAGATTCTCCATCATGCATGAATTATCTATCAGATAGAAAAATGTCATGCAAGAGAATCAAAAAGATTAATTTTTTACATTCAACTTAAACCTTTTGAAATTGATCCCAATTCAAAAATATATAAGGGAGACCCTAGTTTAGTTTCTATGAAACTTGATTTGGGTCAACAAAATCAAAATCCTTAAACCTTTTCAGGTTAGTTAGAGTTACTCAACTTTTCACTTTACTTCTGAATTTGTTTATGTTTTTCATTGCGACGGGGTGTAAATGGTTAAGAAAATATTTTCTAGTGAAACAAATAAATCTTCTACTCTTGATAAAAATTCAAATTTCATTCTTGAGGAATGTGTGTGAATCCTTGCATATAGGCATCTTTTACTTCAAGGCCTTCTTAACAAATAACACTCTATGCTGCGTCCAAGATCGTTCCCACCTAGAGGTATGTTTTCAACAATAGGAATTGGCATTCAAAATGAAATTCCAACTTAGCAGAGTATTCGATTCTAATTGGAGGAGCATAAGGCCTTGCAGAGTGTTGTTTCTAAGGCTCAACAAAAACTCAAAGCTATATAAAGCTTAAATAGTTTGAGCTCACGATAAGATAGTGCGACTTAGAACTTTCCAAGTAGGAGACTTGGTCCTGGTTCTTCGGATGCCTATCTTAGCCTACCAAGAGATCTGTTGGGGAGTTTGAACCAACATAAGAATGATCCCTTATCATAAAGATGATCTTTGAGAATGGTTCAAACATTAATTGATCAACCCTGAAGGATGCCAATTCATATTTTTAAGTATTGGGATGGCTCTTCAAGAAGTACAATGTCAGATGAGTATCAAATTCAACATCAACATAACACTATTTAAATTCAAAAAAATTTTGAATTCAAAATTCTCCAAATTCATATTCAAAATCTTCCAAATTCATATCTCTATCTGAAATCAAAATTTCAATCAATCTCAAATCAAATCAAATTTAATCGAAATCTAAAATTCAAAATTCATATCTAATGCAAAACTAAAATTAAAATTCTCTAATTTTTAAAGAATAGGTGTGAGTCCTCGTGCTTCCTTTCCTTAGGATTAGATATGCTAGTGGTGGAGCAAGCCCCTTGTGGCACCATCCTAACATCCAAAATCAAATTTGGGTTAGATAGCTCTTTCCAAAATCCTTAGAAGTTTAGGTGGACTGTCTCCTTGGCTAGTCCCCCTAGTTAGATGTGAGTCCCCATACTTTCTAACTAGGTTATTCATTGAAAACCCAAAAGAAATTTGATCTTTTAGGAGTAGGTATGAGTCCCCGTGCTTTGTACCTCCTAGGATCTTTATTAACTAATTATCCCCATCCAAGTTAGTGACCCTCTTATTTTTAAGGATAGGTGTGAGTCCCCGTGCTTTCTTTCCTTAGGGTTAAAATCAAATCAAGTCAGATAATTTTTTTAAAAATCCTTAGAGCTTTAGGTTGACTGTCTCCTTGGATAGTCCCCTTGGTTAGATGTGAGTCCCCGTGCTTCCTATCTAGATTAGTCATTAAAACCCCAAAGAAATTTGATCTTTTAGGGGTAGGTGTGAGTTCCCGTGCTTCCTACTTCTTAGGATCTCGACTGATTAGAGGTGGATTTAAGCCTACTGGGCCCCATCATAGTTTAGTCACCCTCTAGTTTTTAAGGATTGGTGTGAGTCCCTATGCTTCCTTTCCTTAGGATTAGAATTAAATCAGGTTAGATAGTTTCTATCAAAATCCTTAAAAGTTTAGGTAGACGATCTCCTTGGCTAGTTCCCCTGGTTAGATGTGAGTCTTCATGCTTTCTAGCTAGGTTACTCATTAAAAATCCAAAAGAAATTTAATCTTTTAGGAGTAGGTATGAGTCCCTATGCTTCCTACCCCTTAGGATCTTGACTGACTAGTGATCGATTTAAGCCTATTGGGACCCATCATAGTTCAATCACCTTTTAGTCTTTTAAGGATAGATGTGAGTCATCCTGCTTTCTTTTCTTAAGATTAGACCGACTAGTGATGGAGCACGCCTGTTGTGGCACCATTCTAATTTTAAATTAATTTTGATCCTCTGTGTGGGGTAAGTTTTCTCCCCATATGATCATCCACTAGTGATAAAGTACGCTCTCTATGGCACCATCCTAATTTTAAAATCTTGATTTGATCCTCTATGTGGAGTAAATTTCTTTCCCACATGATCATTCACTAATGATTGAGTATGCCCTCTATGGCACCATCCTAGTTTAAAATCTAATTTCAATCCTCTGTATGTAGCAAGTTTCCTCCCCACATAATCATCCACTAGTGATGGAGCATGCCCATTATGGCACCATCCTAATTTAAAAATCTAATTTTAATCTTTTGTGTGGAGCATGTTTCCTCCCCACAAGATCATCCATTAGTGATGGAGCACGCCTGTTGTGGCACCATCCTAGTTTCAAAATTTTAGATGCAATCTTTTGTATAGAGCAAGTTTTCTCTTTATAAGATCATCCATTAATGATGGAGCATGCCATTTATAGTACCATCCTAGACTTCAAATTTCAAGTTCGATCCTCTATGTAAAGTAAGTTTGCTCTCCACATGATCATCGACTAGTGATGGAGCATGCCCTCTGTGGCACCACCCTAGTTTCAAAAATCCAGGTTTAATCTCTGTGTAGAGCAAGTTTTCTCTCCACAAGATCATCCACTAGTGATGGATAACACCCGTTATGGCACCATCCTAGTTTCAAATTTCAAACCTGATCCTTTATGGGAAGTAATGCTTCCTTCCCACAAGATCTTTTAGTTTTCTTTTCCTTAAGAACAGATGTGAGATATTATGCTTTCTTTCCTTCCTTAGGATTAGATCTACTAGTAGTAGAGTACGCCATCATGGCACTACCCTAGTATCAATTCAAACTTGGTCCTCTATAGTTAGGAATTCTTCCTTTCTATATGATCATTCAATCTTCTTTTCCTTAAGGTTATGTTCTTTCCTTTCTTAGGATTAGATATACTAGTGGTAGAGTACGCCCCTCGTGGCACTACCCTAGCATCAATTCAAACTTGGTCCTCTATAATTAGGAGTTCTTCCTTCCTATACGATCATTTAATCTTCTTCTCCTTAAGGTTAGGTTCTTTCTTTCCTTAGGATTAGATCTACTAGTGGTAGAGTACGCCCCTCATGGCACTACCCTAGTATCAATTCAAACTCGGTCCTCTATAGTTAGGAGTTCTTCCTTCCTTTATAATTATTCAATCTTCTTCTCCTTAAAATTAGGTTCTTTTCTTCCTTGGGATTAGATCTGCTAGTTATAGAGTACGCCCCTCATGGCACTACCCTGGTGTCATTTCAAATTCAATCCTTTGTAGTTAGGAGTACTTCCTTCTTATATGATCATTCAATCTTCTTTTCCTTAAGGTTAGGTCCGTTCCTTTCTTTGTATTAGATCTACTAGTGGTAGAGAATGCCCCTTTGTGGTACCATCCTAGTTTTAATTTTGAACTCTAAAATCAAACTTCTTTCCCTTAAGGTTAGGTTCTTCCTTCCCTTAGGATTAAATCTACTAGTGGTGGAGAATACCCATTGTGGCACCACCCTAATTTTAATTTCAATTTTAAATCCTCAAATTAAGCTTCTTTTTCTTAAGATTTAGGTTTTCTCTTCCCTTATGACCAGATCTATAAGTGGTAGAGTATGCCTTTCCTGGCACTATCCTAGTATTCATTCAAAACTCAATCCTCTAGGGCTAGGGTTTCCTTTACCTTAGAGTTAAATTTTAAACTCAATCATCTATAGTTAGGAATTCTTCCTTCCTATACGATCACCCAGTTTTTCTTTTCCTCTATGGTTAGGTTTCTCCTTTCCTTAGGATTAGACCCACTAGTGGTAGAATATGCCCTCTGCAGCACTACCCTAGTATCAATCCAAACCCTGATTATTTAGGGATAGACTTTTTCTTCCCTTAGGATTAGAACTCTAGGCTTAACCTTTCAATTCGGTCAAGACCAATATGTGCAGTAGAACTTCATTCTACTATATATATTAGGGGTCCATTTGTTGACCTCATTTTTTTTATGAGGTCACTAGGACCAATCCAAATCCTAGGATCAATCCAGATCTTAAACTAAGTTAACCTTAATCATATCCTTCCATCTACAATCATCTAATTAATTATGAGTGATGTGACTAATTCAAATAAAGGCAATCAAATCCAAAACTCAACTTAAACCCAAATTTCAAAAATTAAAATTGAAGGTTCAAAGGCCCTGTCCTAAAAGCCTTTTCTAGTGATTTTTCAAACACTTAAAACCCCAGTTAAATGATCCCTGATTCATAAACCATCAATTTTATATTAATTAGCCATGTCTCTAGGATCTACCATCCAAATTTGAGCTCAATCTAAGGTTTCTAACACCAAAAACTGAATTAATATCCAAAGGCTATAAAACCTTCAAATATTTATGATCGATGCCATTGGACCTGCCACCTAGTAGATTTTGACCTTAGAGCCTTCTCCAAACCCTTTGATCATGTTCAAACCCTTGATTATCATATGTTAAATATTAAACTGCATTTTGGTGGACCCATTTTGACCCCCTATTGACCAGGGGTCAAAATGACCAAAATGCCCCTTAAGGGCAATTTTAGAGTTTCCCTCTAAACTCCAATATAGCCTTTTCAAATTAAATCCTATAACCTCTTTCAATAAATCCTAATCATCATTAGGAATACATTGGACTCAAACCCAGACCCCAATCAAGCCTGGTTGACCAGGTCAACTCAAATGACCAAATACCTCTTAGGGGTTTGAACAATCATTTTGAATCAAATGACCTTATCTTTGCAGGGAACCACTTCCATTCAACTCTAAATATTAAAACAACCTATTGGACCCAATATAATCCCTTGGATCAACCTGGTTGACCAAGTCAATCAAGGTTGACCCAAATGCCCTTTAAGGGTCAAGTAAGTCATTTTTGACCCAAATGACCTCCCCAAATCCTAGAATCACCTTTAATAAACGTAAAATATCATTTTAAACGTATTAAGCCTAAATCCAAGTCTTGGGTCAACCTGGTTGACCAAGTCAACCTTAGTTGACCTAATACTTCTTTATGGGCCCAAATGGGTATTTTCAACCCATTTGGTCAAATTGACTTCTTTAACCCCTCAAACCCATTCCAAAGCATAAGTCAAATATACCCAAAGCCATCATGAGTCAAATTAAATAAACTTTAACCAAGTCAACTCATAAAAAAAATTTGGTCAAAATCACTTATGCTTTCCTTTAATTCATGATGACATGATTAAATTCTCATTGCACCGCCTGAAGCCTCCTCAAGACCATTCCAACCAATTAGCATGGATACTTTATTGCCACCTCACCAGTCAAATGCATTGTTGACTGGTCAAAGTAGCCAACTAAGTCAAATTTTTATAATTGCATGCTTAGGTGGCTTTGCCACCTTGGCAAGCAAAATCCACCTAATACATCCACACTTTCATGCATCTTGGTGGCTGGAAGAAATACTTGGCAATACCCTAAGCCTCCTATCTCTCTCTCTCTCTAAATCAAGAGCATATAATCATTAGAGTGGGAGGATAATTCTCATTTAACTCAAAAAAATTTAGCTTTATCACCTATCATCCAATATTTTTAATTCCAGCCATATCAATCATGTTCCAATAATCCCCCAGCTTCTCCATCTATAAATAAGACCCCTCCAGCCATTAGAATGGTTGTTGCAAATCTTGAGAGCCTAATTTGAGGAGAGAGAGAGAGAGAAATAGAGAGAAAAGAGAACTTCAAAATTAGATTTAAATCCAGCTGTTAAAAATTCTTGATATATTCAATAAAGTTGTAGAGAATTCAATTATCTTTCCAACAAGCCCAAGAACATCAAAATCCACCCACTAGATTGTAAGTTATCTTCATTTTAAGTTATATGATCAAACATTGATTTCTTCCAACTCTCAATGCAAGGAGCCTTAAAACTCCATGAGTTGAAAGATTATGGTATCAAGATCCTATGTTTCAAATTTCATGAAAATCCAACTGTTGGATTGAAACTTATGGGCAATTGAATATTTTAATTCTTTTTGAACTAAGTTTCATTCGGCTAACCAGACCCGCCTATCGCTCATCTAGCGCGATCGAACGGCGCTGATCGTGCCACATCATCCCTCAGAACCACGCGTGGTTATCAAATAAAAATTGAATCAAAAAATTCAATTAAATGCCCAAAACTTCTAAAATTCATAAAAAATTTAATTTTTCACTAAATTTAGTGTTCTTAGGCTCATTGGAAAGGGTTTGAGCTCTACTATTTATTAAAATTTAAATCAAGCTATTTTGACTCTTTGTATCATGAGTTATTTGGGTTTATTTAAAATCCATAATTTATAATTTTCTCATAATCCAGAGGTCAAATTGAGCCCAAATTTCGGTGAAATATTTTTTAGCATCTTAGGCATCCCCTGTATTTTTTCCTAGGTTCAGATGCTTGGGATAATTAAGGAGATGGTTTAGCTAATTTAGAAAAATTCTAGGAAATTGTATGCACACCCAATAGAGGTGAAACTTCAGAACATTAAACTTAGTTATATTTTATACCTTAGATCCAAATTTTACTAGATTTGGAGGTCATTAAGTCAGAAAATTAACCAAGCCAAAATTCAACCCTTTTTAGGGACCAGAAACTTTAAAAAATTATAATAAATAAAAATTAAATCCAAAAATTACAAATAAAATATCAAAATGACCATAAATTAATCCTTTATCTAGAGAAAATAAATTCCCATCATTGGAGTTTTAATCTAATCCTTAAAATCAGCAACTAATTTAATTATATAAATATATTAGTCTTTTAATTTCTAACAAATTAAATTCATCTAATCAATTAACTTTAAAAAATACATTTTAAAACAAACTTTAACACATTAACATTTAAACTTTAACTAAATTTACCATTTCACATTCAACAAATCCAAATATTAGATAATTTTAACTAATTACCCAATATAAGACATATCTAAACCACACAGCCTACTACACACTTAGATGATTTTCTAGGGCACCACTTCTAGACCTAGGCTAGGCCGGTGTTTACTTTTCTGCTGTGTGTCAGGATTTTTGAGCATTCACTGCATGTTGGTTGTTAATATTGCTATGATTATTTATTTAATTTCTACACTCTGTGATATGATTGATGGGCGTTAAATTAACCCTTAGAATAAGGGCAATTTAAATGTTGATACAATCTTATGCATGTGGCTATGCCCATATAGGGCATTGAAATTAAAGGGGGCAAAATTAAATTTAAATTAATTAAATTTCCACATGTGCTCCAAAATGCTAAGTCCCCCTTTAAAAAAATTTTAAAAAAGCATAACCAAGTGTGGCTAATTTAAGCATTTTAAATTTCATTATATTAACTGCTTTGAATGATTTAAATATAATTGCTTAGGATAACCCTACAGGTTGTTCGAGTCTAAATTTTTAATTTTCATTAAATATAATTCAAATTTATTGAGTTATAAATCAAAGTAACATTTGAGAGGGGATATATAAGTATCCAACTTAGATTCTAAAAAGGAGAGAACATCCCTTAGGGGACAGTTCTCCTCTATTTATAAGACTAAGTTCGGATAATTTCAAATATCCAAAAGGAAAAGAAAATACCTCTTTTGAGGGGGAGTTTTTTTATTTAGATATTCGGACTCGAACAATCCAAAAATTTCATAGAAGGACGAAGAAGTGGAGATTAAGAAGAATCTCATTCTCAAATTCACTTGATTCTTAGGAGTAGAATCTGGGCTATTATTAGTGGTACCCGGCCACTTTACTTTTTGTATACCCTAGGTTGTAATATTAAGTGGCACTTGCCACATGAACTTTTAATTTGAATATTAATTGATTTAATTAATAATTGATGTGTTGATTTGTGATATAGGATTGCATGCTTTTAGTAATTTTTTTGGCAATTCTGCATATCGATCTTTGATTTTGATTGGAACCCAATCGGAGGCTTGTGAGGGATCGATAAAATTTTTTCTACTTTAATTAAATTAAAATTTTTAAGACAACATAGAAATTTTAATGCTTTAAGAAGTAAGTCCAGGATCGCCTAGAGTTTGTATTTTATTTTATTGCATTTTCTTTTTTTTGTTAGGCACCTCCCCGTCTACGAGTTTATGAGGATATAAATCTGTCAAGGGGATCTATGCAATCTCTAGGGAAAAACTTATTTTTAAGCTTTTTTAAAATTGCTTCATATTTGATTTAAGCATCAAATAGCATACACTATATTAGAAATAAACTAAAATGAGTCAAAAATTTAATTGCATTTACTTTAAGCTTCATACTACCCAACATAAGTCAAAGAGCCAATTAAGGACTACTCTAGATGTTGACCTTATTCTTAAAAACTTATCTTAAGTAATATTCCTACCACTCTACATTAAATGACCAGACACATAGTTTTGAAGTGCTTAGGTGGTTTAGCTGGTTCACTAATCCAGGCCAGGGTAAGTCTAGATCCTACATTACATTAGATAGGTTTGGGTCATTAATTTTTAATACTTAAATTTAGATTTAAGTTATGAGGAAGGCTCAGGCTGTAAGACCTCAACCTTTGGAAATCTAATCCCAACCTTCTAATAAAATTGGCAATTCAAATTAAATCTCTTTCAATTAAATTCAAGCTCAACACTTAGGATAGGATGTGATACTTTTGAATTAATTCAGAATATCAAAGTACCTCTTACCTTTCATCCATTAGTCTCTAAAATAAGTGTTCGATCAAGTCTCTATTAAAATTTTAATCATCGCTTTCTTTGACATCAAACTTTGAAATCTTAAATAAAATTTCTACAACTATTTTAATCAAGAGTATTCATAAAAAATTTTAGTTTCCTACGATGTAATAAACTATGAGGGCTTGTGCTTATAGGAGATTTAGTAACCAAGATAAATTTCCAAAATCAATTTTTCAAAATCTCAATTAATTATCTTTGGAAAAATTTAAATCAAAATCAACGATCATTATTATCATTTTTAAATGATTAATAATTGATATCGTCTTTCCTTAAAAGATATATCAATTATTATTGTAACTTTGATTATGAAGTTAATGATATTTCATCCAAATTATCATAATTAAATATCTAATTAAACGATCATTTTGTCCCTTTAGGTCATATATAGTTCTTTCTTGAATTTGACTATGATAATCAGGATGAACTTTCAATCATGTAAATTAAACCCATTAAGGAATGATATTTTTGCCTCTCCGGGTAATATATTATTCATAATGACATATTTTAAGATTAAAATTTAAGAAATTAAATCACCCACAGATAATAAATCTTTTCAAAAACTCAACACTTTTTAATCAAATTGTTTGAATAGTTTAACTAATATAGAGTTTGTCATGTCTAAATGAGGATCAGATGAACTCATTCTCTATTCATTTGTATTGTATGTTATACACAGTACAATACTAATCTTAAAGATATTTAATTTAATTTGATTCTTAAATTTTTAGTGATCAAGTAGGAAAGATCTACAAATTTTTGTATAGTAAAATATAAATTGTATAGTATGACAAGTTCAAAATTAAAATTTTTCCTATCAATGGAAATTCAAAAAAAAAACTTCCAAATTATTTAAAATAGATGATCATCCAATATGAAATAGGTCATAAAGTATGATTAGTTATTATAAGTAATCCCTATTACTAAATTTCTTTATTACCTGATTTTTTTACTTATGTTATAAATTATCATGCATTATGATTTCTCAAAGCGGTCAAGTAATTTTATTTTTCAATTTTTAGTACTCTAGCTCCCCTTTATGACTGTATGATTGGTTGTTTGACCATATTGCTCTATTGAACCCCATGATCCTGATGTGCACTTGAGTTTTAATGGTTGTAAATATTATTGGTCACAATAACTACTAATCAAATAGTGTATACAGGAATTACCTTTTTCTAACAATTGCAGGAAGAACAGAACTGATAGATTCAAGCCAAAGGACATGCTAAGGGTAATGGATAAAAGCAAAGGAAATATGTCAGCCTTATGAAGACCAAAAAGCAGAATGTATTTGTATATTTGTAATTATAAATTTTATTTTATTGAGTCTTTTGTACATTTAAGCATGAGTTGGTTGAACAACCACACATACACACACATATAAGGGAGAATCTAAAATTAAAATTGTGCTAATTAAAGTATTTAATTTTTTTAGTTAGAATCATATTATACGATATGAGTGGCAATTTTAAAAATTATTAAAAAAACTAAATGGTATTAATGAAAAAAAGTTTAGAATTGAAAATTTTGTATAACTAATCATACAGTATGATGCATGTCATATTAGATGATCAGCAAATTAAATTTAGACCATTTAAATCCTAATTTTCTGAAAAAAAGTTTATTCAAATTTTGATTTATTCAAACTTGACTAACATGTTCTTATAGTATGAATATTAATACCCTATATAATGAATTACATTTTTTGGAACCTAAAATTAAGGGTAAGAATGAGAGTTGATGTCATACTATATAATCTAATTATATAATATGAATAAATACAGACCATGTCTTGCAAAAATCTTGTCGGATAAGCCAATCCAATGCTCTGAGTCACCATCTTTATGAAGATCATATTTTATGACACCCACTGCATACTCCAAACAAAAAAAGAGATTGTTTGGATGAGCTTCATTTGGACAGGATGATCTAATTCCATAAGTTGGCAAGGTTGTTCAAATGTTCTATATGATCTTAGATACTGTACAATATACCAATCAAATTAATTAAATCATGATTTTTAGGGTTTCAATAGGTGCTTAATATATATAGTCCATTATATTCTTTTGAGGATAGAGGGAACATCTCAGACAGTCTTGGGAGAGGCCAAGGAGGTTGTAAGAGTGCTTTCGAGATGTTTTACACTATTGTGTGAGGAAGAAAAGAAGAGGGAGAGTGAGGACAATTTGTGAGGGATCTCTCGAAAGGGTATTCAAGAGATCAAGATCCACAAGGTTATTCATTCTATTATGTGTTCTTTGTTCCTTGGTTGTAAAAGAATAAGGCCTTTAAGATGCAAGAGCTCGAGAGTTTTGGGAGAAGATTATCGTGCTAGCAAGAGGCTAGTGTTGAGGTATCTCTATCGTGTAGAGAGCAAAAAAGGGTGTCTTCTTGAGAAGATAAGGGTTTAAGGGTGTTCTCATGTCCTTGTGAAGGAGAAGGCTTCTTCGCTTTGCTAGGAGTAGAAAAAGCGGTTGGTGGAAAACCCAAGGAGTGGATTCTAAGTAGTGGACATAGGTCAATTTGACTAAACCACTATAAATATTTTGGTTTGATTTTTCTTTTCTTTTCTGCATTAATTAACTTCTTGCATATTTTATATTTATTTATTAAATCTTATTTTATTAAAAGTATTATTATCTCAAAGTAAAAAAAAAAATTAAACTTTTCTTATTAAAATTATTGTGCTCAAATTAAATTTATCTTTGAATATATTCTGTTTAGTTTGTTTGATCTCAAGTACAAAGTTATCAAAGTTCTAAAATCAAGTATTCAAAATTAATCATTCAATTTATTTCCACTACAAAGTATCATTATTAATTCTTTAAAAAGGATTTCATTTTTAAATAATCCCATCTATCGCCCCACCTAATTGTGCCTAGTCATTTCTAGTATCAAAGCTAGTTCTCTTTTAAATTAGTTTTACTACTTGAGTAGATTTTGGAATGGCACAAGTTGGGAATTAAAACATGTTAGAGGAGTATTCTATTACCAGTCTGTCACTTTTCACCTAGATTCCCTTTGACTTTTGAATTTTTTTTCTTATCAACATTCATTCAATCTATATATTTTTGCATGTGGCATTTTGTTTCAAACTGTATATACACCACTAAATAGAATTGTGAATGGCACTAAGATTGATATATCATTTACTAAATGGAGTTTAGAGGATATATAACTTGTACAATTAAATGTTAAATGATTAAATTGTATCTTTTATGCTCTTAAATTAGAATACTACATGCATGTATCCGCTTGTAAATCGGGAAAGAAATCTAGGATAGATTGTATATTATGTATAAGAGAACAAAGTAAGTTAAGTAGTCAAGATTAAATATTTTAATTCATGATTATGAATTTCTTAACATGAACCTGGTCAAACCATTACTAATATGTATACTCTCTTTATAAAGATTATTACCTCTTTGCATGCATTGGGAACGAAAATAAGAAACGCTGAGAAAGTAAGTAAAATTCTAAGATGTATACCCGAATCTTCTGATGCCAAGGTGATTATGATCACATAATCAAAATATTTGAATGCTTATTCTTTTAATAATTTGCTTGACTCCTTAATTGCATAGGAGAATACAATTTCCCAAAGAAATGGAGGTGCAAGAGAAAAGAGAAAGGAGAATACAATTTCCTTGATGGCCAATGATTCTGAAAATAGAAACTCTAAAGAATATGGAGAGGATGGCATAGCCTTCATGATAAGGTAATTCAAAATTTTTCTCAAAAAAAAAGAAGCAAAGAAGACACATCTATAAGTGGAAGAAAGGTAAAATACAGAATAATGTTTCTACTAACCTCTTTTGTTTTGAATGAAAAAAGCTAGATCATATACGATTAGATTGCCCCATTTTGAAAGCTGGATCATAAAAAAATAAGGAGATGACAAAATTGAAAATATGAAAAATGAAAGAAAGCCTCAAAGAGCCTTCAGGGCAAATTTAGATTCTAAGTCATCTAAGATAGAAGGAGAGTGATGGGTGTATGGATGTGTTGTGATATAACAACAATATTAATGCAAGTGCATATGCTTATCACATAATAAAGTGTATGAGAGAGTGTCAATCCCATGGGAAAATACTATGCCACAACTCACTCTACTAGTGTCTACTAAAGCTAATGAATTTATCCTACATAAAGAAATAAAGGGTAATTAATGATCCTACTAAGAAATTCAAATATTAGTGAGCATAACAAGATTTAAAGGCATTTTGGACTAATAAAAGTGAATGATCCTATATTCTACTAAGCATACTCATCCATACTAATTGTGAATTAGATCATTTATACCCTTAGAGCTCTGTCTTTTTTTTTTTTTTTTGAAGAAATACAATTAGCATTTTATTAAAAACAACTTATTACAACCTACTCAATGATTTATACCCAATCACATTCCTTTTTTAACAATAAAATAAAAGAAGGAGGAATATTATTACAACTAATATCATCCTAGAAAAAATCTGAAAAAAGAGCATAGTTAGCATTAAAAAAAAGGTTTATGGCCTGTATACAATAATTCCATCTCCATAGATCCTATAATACAAAACATCCTATGTCTAGGCATGCAAGGATTCCATCATAATTCTCTTAGTTATTCCAAAATTCCTCTATCGAGGTAATGTATCAAACTAGATTTTAAATTCATACATGGCCATTATTCAAATTAAATGAAGCATGAGAGCAATTGAGAGCAATAATTCACTACGACATATAAGAGTATACATTAGGTTATATAAAGGTATTTATATCATCAGTCCAAAGCTAAGTGTTTAGCTAGCATTTGAATTAAATTGGAACAAAACACTTTTCATTTCTTTCTCAAGAAAGGAGACAAACAAAAATGATGAAGAAAATATCATTGAAATTGAAGAACCCCAAACCAATCCTGTAGTGGGCTCTTCCTAGAGTGAATTCCTCCTTACACCTCTTTTCTAATCCTAAGTGATGTTTTGCTGATTAAAATGATGACCAGCTACTCCACTAAAAGTATCGCACAACACACTATCAAGACTCTAAAGAAAAGCACAAAAAACTATTTATATTTTACCAAAATAGACTCAGGTGCCATGGCACTCGATAGTTTGGTGTCGCAGTGATAAAATATAGATCAATGCCTCAGCATTGCTAAATATGCTCTACTACAGCATTAGGCTTACTCGACACAACAATTAGCTAACCCAACATGACACTTGGTTGATCCGGTATGGCGCTTCCTTTTATAACTGTTCCACTACAGCACTGTAAAAATATAGGCATTCTGGAGCTTGATCTGTTATCCAGTGTTGTGGCGCTCTAGAGGTTGGCACTTCTATATTGAGTTATTTAAAGTTTTTTCTCGAGGCTCTGTCATTATAAAGATCACTTGTAGCACAAAGGCACTAGGTAGCAATGCAATTCTAACATTTGCTCTACTATAGTGCTAAATTAAATGTAATTTTTCTTGAGGCTCTTTCACTGCAATGTCTAATTCTAACATTAAGCCATTAAAGATGCTGAAGGTTGGGGCGTTATGGTGCTGGTTCTTAAGTTTACAAGTTTCATATTTTCCTGAGACATTCCTACAAAACATCAACTAAAATATATATTTTTAATGGAATTTAAGATGCTAAAAATGAACATGCTTTTCACTTAATAAATTTCCCCCAACTTAAGCTTTTGCTTATTCTCATGAAGTGTGTTTCCAACATTGATAACTTCATTATTCCAAATAAAAATTTGCAATTTAAAAAAGATTAAAATAAAAGATAATACTCCACTATTTAGATGTAAATTATGATTATCAAAGTGTTGAAATTTTAATTTAAATTATCATAAACAAAGCATCCTAAGGAATCATCTTTATTAATATCCAAATCAAACTCATCTACTACAAGTGCAAGTGCAATTTTGACTACAGAGTTAGATTGAATGGTTTATCATTTAGAAATTGGTTGTACATTAGTTAATTTTGAAATTTATTTATAAACCTTCATATATAATAGCTTACTTACACTCTCCTTTTTAAATTAAGTATTATAATTTTTTAGAAATTTAGGATCCTTATATGCCAATTTTTTATATTATAGTACTATTTTTCCTTTTAACTTTTTTTTTTCTTTCTACTAATTTTTTTTGTATTTCATTTCTTTCTTTAGATAATCATGAGTACTAAAATAATAATTCTGAATATCTGATTAACTTTATTCCTTCATGTGATCTTAAATTGAAATTATGCAAGGATTGTAATAAGTTTACATTTCCATATTTGAGTTTATAATGAGTTTTATAAATTAATCTAAGTACTTCCTTTTTCTAAACATAGCTACTCAATCTTGAGTTTATAATGACTTTAATTGTATCATAACAAAGGAAGAGAAAATAGAAGGGAAAATGTGTGTATTGTCTTAAGGACCTCAAGAAATGATATATTTTATGGTAAATAATGACTTACATGATGTGGGGTTTATAGGTGCTAGGTTTACATGGTGCAACAACAAGGAGGGCTCGACAAGAATTCAGGAAAAAATAGATAGATGTTAGTTGAATTTTGAAGCTCTTCAAAATGTTCCATTTACAGTATTAAGGCACCTAATTAGAGTGGCTTCTGATCTCTATCCAATTTCATTTAATTTGTCTAAGGCTCCTCCTCCTCAAAGAAAGAGTATCCGGTTCGAAAATATTTGGGCTTAATACCCTGCTTCCTTGTCTACATAGCTTGGAAGAAACCAAATTTTGGTAATAAGACTAACATTCTTCAAAGAAAGTTGAAAAGATCTCTTAGAGCTTTGTTCTTTTGGAGTAAGAACAAGTTGAAGAATTGATGAAGCTAAAGGAAATTCTCAAAAATCAAATTTTGCAGTTGCAGGTTGAAGAAAGCTTGGGAGATGGAAACAACAAAAAATAAAGGCTTAATATTCACCTGACCATATCCAAATAGTGGATGAAAATTTAGAAAGATTTATTGTCCGCCTAAACATATCAAAACATCAAGATAATATATTTAAGAAATCCAACATTTGTTTGACCACATTGAAACAGTGAAAGAGAAAGATTTAATATTCACCTGACCATATCAAAATAGTAAATGAGAAATTTAAAAAGATTTATTGTCCACTTGGCCATATCAAAATAACGAGACAATAGATTTAAGAAGCTCAACATTCGCCTAATCATATCAAAACAACAAAAAATGAAGATTTAATGCTCACCTTATCATATTGAAATAGTGAGCAGAAGATTTAAGAAATCCAGTACTCTATTGACCATATCAAAACAGTGAAAGAGGAGAGTTTAAACTTGAATGACAAGTGAATACCAAACAAGGAGATTTATTATATATTAAAATAGGAGGTCGCTCCTAAATGAGAAAATTTAAGCTGCCAGATCAAGAAAATATTAGGAATCATATTACCCAATTGCCCAAAGTTCAAAAGGTATGTGTGTCATTGGGGAACTTATACCAATCATTAAGAACAACTTTAGGCAAGTACTGGAAAATTTAGAATATACTAGCTCGAGTATAGCAGACTCATCATCTGGACCCAGTTTCTTACAAAGATATTAATAAACTTTGGTAATTTATAAAATATCAGGAATTCCTTTATTATTTAGTCTTTATCATTTAAAAATACTACCAATCCTAGTATCACTTGAGATATCACCCATTTACAAGCAATATGGGACAATCTCCTTTATAATTACCAACTAATAAAAACCACCTTAGTAAATATTCTCCACCACAAATGAACCTTCCTATGTCAGTTCGAATTTACTGCCAATCTTTTGATGGGCTAGAATGGGTCTTCAAAAAACTAAGACCAACTCTTCTACTTGGAAGGTTCTTCAATGAACCATCTTGTCATGTGCATGAATCATTTTATCTTTATACAACTCAAGATTTTATTATACCTATAACTGCTTCTCATGTAAACCTTCAATCTCTTCTAACTGGATTTTAGCATTTTGTTTTGAAATTATACCATACTTTATTATAATTCTAAGTGTAGGCAGTTATACCCCTAAAGGAAGAATGACTTCTGCTCCAAAGATGAGAGAAAATGGTATAGAATGTGTTGAAGTTCTATATGTGATTCAATATGCCCACAATACTTCTTCTAACTTTTCATGCTAATGATATTTATTTTTATATAAGAATTTCTTTAAAATTTATACCAAAGTTTTGTTGATGGCCTTAGCTAATCCATTTGACCATGGGTAATATATCATTGAGTACCTCCAATTGATTTGGAGATATCATTCCTAATAGGAAGTTGTGGGATTTTGACAATCTTATTTTTAATATTGGAGTTCAATATCTTTCTTCTATTGGGCATTTTACACCTGGTTTAATCGAAGGTGTGATTTCCCAATTCATATTAAACTTGATCGGATCTTGGTGAATGATTATTGGTTGGAAGCTTTTACTTCTTCCTATTTTTTGTATGGATAAATCTAGATGCTCTGATCACTCCCATCTTCTTATTTATAACAATAAAATGACTAATTTAAGACATTGTTTCATTTTTAAAAAAATTTGCTATAAAAACCTGAGTTTTGGGATTTGCTTATTGATATTTTTGCTACAACACCTATTGGCAACCCGATTAATGATCTCTATTCTAGGTTTCATAAGCTTAAATGTAGCATTAAACATAGCCATGGGTTTCCTCTAAGTATGTTTCTTCCACTATTGATGCTCTCTAGAGAAGCAAAGTCTTCTTTTGCAAAAAATTCAATTCAATTCCCTTGATCAATAGTTGAATGATTCTTTAAAAGATGTGAACTCCCTTCTTAATCATAATATGTTTATATGGGCCCCTTGGCTTATTTAGAGATCTAAAGCTAGATGGCTTTCATGTAGATAACATGACTTGGGTTTTCTTTATTCTAGAATTGGTGGAAGGCAAAATAGAACTAACATCAAGGTTATCTCTACTTCAGAGGGTTTGATCTCTAATTCTAAAGCTATTTCTGAAGCTTTTATTCAGCATTTAAAAAAAAATTAATTCCACTAAACCACCTCTAGCTTCTCATAATTATATTCCTTTTTGGAAGAACAATTCCCAATGTTCTACTTCCATCTCTTATGGCTCCTATTTCTCTTGAGGTAATTAAGAAAGTTGTCTTCTCTGCTCCGTCCTCTTCTACTCCTAGCCCATATGGTTTTACTTTTAAATTTAAAAAAAAACTCTTGGGAAATTTTGGGCCCTTTTTCCTGCAAAGCTATTTTGTATTATTTCTCCACTTGTCACATGTCTAGAGTTGCAAAAGCTTCAACTATTTCTCTCATTACAAAAAGTATTCATGCTTCTCTTATCATTAATTATAGGCGACAATTTTTTTATGCAATAATTTTTTATAAAATTGTGTCTAAAATCTTGGCTAACCAAATGCAACATAATATGCCTTTTATCATTCATCCTAATCAAGATGGGATTATTAAAAAGATTATTTCTTCAAATAATATTTTGCTTGCTTTTGAATTATTGAGAGACTTTAATTATAAGGCCAAAGTAAAATATTTTTGTTAAAAGCTTGATATTCACACGACATTTGATAATGTCTCTAAAGATGTTCTTTTATCTAGGTTGGCTCACAAAAGCTTTCCTAACCTCTTCATTTTTTATATTAACGATTATGTTGAGGATATTGTTTTCTTAGTTGCTCTTAATGGTTTTTTAGATGGGTTTTTTAGCTCATCTTCAGGTCTTTGTCAAGGTTGTCCCCTATCCTCTTATTTATTTTGTATTGTGATGGATGCCTTATTTAATTTATTAGATGATAAGTCTTTTGATGTTCATTTTGAGGTTATGGATGCTGGTGAGAATTATGTTGCTCATTAACTCTATGTTGATGTTCTTGTTTTTGTAAAAGCCTCTATTTCTAATACTGAAAAGTTAAAGGATAGTTTGGAACATTTTTCCCTTTGTTATAGTCTTTATGTCAATAATAATATAAGTTTGGCTATCTTCCTCAAAGGCTCTCTTATGGCTGATAATATTTTTTAGATATTGAATATTTCTATTACTCAAAATAGTATGAAATATCAAGGGTTACCTATCTCTACTAAAAGGCTCATATCCTCTGATTTTCAACCTCTCCTCAATAAAATTATTGATCTTCTTGCTGGTTGGAAAGTTAAGATCCTTTCATTTGCTACAAGGCTCCAATTTCTCAAGTTCACTAATTGTAATTCTATCTCTTACTGGATTAGGGGTCTCATACCACCTAAATTTTGTTGCAAATTTATTAGGAAGGTTAGCTCTAATTTTCTGTTTCATGGTGATGTTAATTCAAGTAAAATTTATATTATTGTTTGGAAAGATGTGTGTCGACCTAAGTGTTTTGGGGGTTTGTGTATTCCTAATCCTAATTATTTATACTATGCCTTCAGATGTTCTCTTATTTGGTGGATTTTAAATGGTCATTGTCTGCTGTCTGGCTGGGTTAAGCATAAATATACTTCTCTTAGATTACCTCCACAGAAAGCTTCCCCTTTTTGGAAATGTATATGCTTTATTGCAACGAATATTAATAATAAGATCTCTTTTATTATAAATTATAATAGTTTTCTTTTCCTTTATTGGGATCCTTGGTGTGGGGGCAGAACGTTACATGAGATGATGTATTCTAATATTAGCTCTTCTCTACAACTGACCTCGGCAAGAAAACTGATAACAGCTTGTTGTTGGACTTTACCAAATACATTTTTTGCCTCTGTTTTTTTGGCAAACTCTAATATTTTCATTTATGATAATTCTGATTCTTGTATTTCTTAGGGTGGGGTGCTTTTCCCACCTTTTAAGAGTTTTATTACTTCTTTTTATGATGGTTTTGCTTAGGTGGAATGGTGCTCTTTTATTTGGCATAAGAGATTTGTTATGTGCATTTCTTGTTATATTTGGATGGCTCCATTAAAAGGGTTAAAGACAGTTGACATTCTTTTCAAATGGAATTTAAATGTTTGTCTTACTTGTGTTTTATGTGCCAATGCTGAGGAAACTCACAATCATCTCTTTTTTAGTATGAATTTTTCTTTTTTCTTTTTTGTTATTTGGTTCTTCAAGTCTTAGACTTTATTTCTGCTTCTAATTTGGAAAAGAATGCAAAGAATCTATTTTTCCTTACTGCACTTTATATTTCTTATGGAGAGAAAGGAATAATAAAAGATTTGCTAGTAATATAAAATGTGCAGCAACTATGGGACAACTTATTTAAAAAGTTATTCTTACTAAAATTGATTTATGGAGATCTTATCATATGATATTACATATATGATTCTTTGATGTTTTTATTTGTGGAGATGTTGGACTAGCATTGGTTATCTATAGGTGTCAATTTCATGGGTGTATTTGTGCTGGCATTTCTTTGCTTGTGTCTACTAGTGTGATCTATATTAAAGCTCGTGTGGTTTCTATTTTTTGACTATTAGGATTAAGGACTATGATGAATTGATTTCTTTGGAATCTGTCCCTTGGATGGTTGATCTAACAACTTGTTATCATTTTTAGATGGTCATTTCTAGCAGCCAAGGGTTTTTTTGTCCCTCTTTAAGTGATTTTGTCTCTTGGATGGTTGGCTAGGCAACCACTTCATGCTTTGGATGGTCTTTTCTAGCAATTCAAGGGATTTGTTCATTTTTATGAAGCATCAAATAGAGTATTGACCATTTTGAGTCCTTGTTGTTGGAGTTTTCTCAAGCTTTGGATAGTTTTTGATTTTATTTTAAGCATTTTTGCTTAGATTTTTTATATAGAAATTGTAAGTTTTTCATATTTTTCTTACTCTTCTTATGTAAATTTACCTATGTAATATTTTTATTGAATAATAGATTTTGGGCATGATTTCCCCTAACTTCTCTAAAAAAATAAAAAAATCTTGAAGAACTACTTGGCTTGAAATCTTATTATACTCTAACCTCTATTTGACTGTTTTGGTCAATGCCAATGATATATTTTTATGAATTCAATATACCTATTAAGTTCCTTCTATTGACTTTATTTTATAGTAAGATTAACACCCTAGCGCTAATATGGTTGGCCCAACTACATTCTTATGCCCTCAGCGCTATTGGATTCATACCTTCATCAGATCATCTTTAGTGGATAGTCATTTGAATTAATTTAACTATAACTTCAATTTCTCCATTCTCTTTCAAGTTTCAATGGATCAAACTCCCATTAAACTTCATTTCAATCATCAGATTTCATTTAATGTGCTCTATCTCTATTAGACACCATTAGATTGATACAATTCTTCTTTAGCTTAGTGGTCTACCCCATTGTAATGTGGCTAATCCTAGTCTACTCTTATTAGTGATCTAAACTTAAATTGATTTGATAAGCCTAGCTTTAACTCACTTGGGCCTAAAGTCTATCTATGCCCAAAAAGATAGTCATGACCAAATCATTGGCCTTGTAAGACTTTATTAACCTATTGAACCATATTTGGATATAGTAAGGCCCATTGAATCCATTCCATTAGGCTTAGATGGCCCTAGTTCCTTATCTTACTAGGTCAAAACCTACTCCGATATAATCCCTTGAGGTTTAATTGAACCAAAATATAACTTAGATTGATTTAGAATAACTCTAAAGACCCTTTCCTTTAGTCTAAGTTTTAGTTTAACCTAACTTAAAGTAAAACTGACTAACCCAATCTAAGCACCTAAATTTTTAAGATTAAACCTCTAACAGCTTAATAGCCTAACAAAAATCCTACGATCCATTAACCATGTCTTATGTTAACCCAATCATAATCCAACTGGATCAAATTGCCAATTGACCATGTTAGCCCCAACTTAGTTTACCTCAACCTAAGCCCTAGCTAATTATACATCCCCTTAACACTTTATGTCACGTTAGACCTAATTGGACTCATATACAATTAGATTAAGTATAAGCCCATTCCTAAGAGAGTTAAACCCAATATCTCGATCCTTAGATGTCTAACTAGCCAAAATTATGAGTCAACTACTGAAGTGCTTAGTCCTAAAATGTATAGCTTGCCTATAAAAACCTTTACCTAGCTTAAATTAGGTGATGAACCCAATTGGACCTAAGCTCAATTAGGATAGACCCAATCCAAGTCCTTAAATCCAAAGCATTGCCTTAAAGATCCTAGTTGTTCAATTGATTAAACTTAGGAGACAATGAACCACACCGATTCTTTAACCTATCCATGGAAACATTGAGCCAAATAGGTTTATCCCAGCTCAAATTAACTTGAGCTTTGACCTAGTTAGACGCAATACAACAAGGACCCAACCAACCCTAATAGGCTAGGTTACGTTAATGCAAGCCATTAACCTATACCAATTCAAATCTCAATTGGCCATCCCAAACCAGCTTGGCCCAATTTACCAAACCTCAAGTTTCCTTAGGACCACTAGGCTCAACCAAATCATGTTCTTACCTTGGAATAGATATATGAGCTCTATCAGATCTCAAACTGCCATGGGTGTGATCCAGACTATCTCCCAACTATTGCGTCCTCTTGATCCAAGAATGTTCTAGTTTTTTTATTTTTTTTATTTTGTTTTTTTGAAAGATGCAGAAGCAATATTATTAAAAGGAAAGACCTCATACAACCTACCAATACAATCACATTCCTCCTTTAACATATGAAGAAAATGAGGACGAATATTATCCATACTAATATCATTCCAAAGAAAACTATAACCAAGAGCAAGGTTAGCACAAATATCAACTAACTTATTACAATCCTTATCTACATAATTAAAAATATTATGCTGAAAATCTTTAAGGAACGCAAGATGTTCCATGAGAAAACCGACCTTATTACCACTCATCTTCTTTAGACTTTTTTGAAGAAACATGATAACATTAACATTGTCCCCTTCAATTATAATCCTCTTATAACGCAGCATCCAATCTTCCATAGCATAATTCAAGGAATGAATAGCTAACATTTCCAATCTATATACATCCCAATGTACACCACTAAATCCAAAAGCCAGAAGAAACCTCCCCTTATGGTCTTGAAATACACCCCCAACTCCCACCTAATATGACGAAAGTAAGGAAGCATATATATTAACTTTAATCTAATCGAGAGGAGGAGGATGCCAACACTTCTTAAACAACCTATCCGACTGATTAGCACCCCAGTAGCCCGACCTTGCCATAACGCATTCAACCGAGGATAATAAAGAAGCAAAGCTAACTAAACTCGCAATAATAAAAATACTACTATCCTCTCTACCACCATACACAACTTTATTTCTAGATTTCCAACATAGAAAAACAGCATAAAAGTACAGGTTTACCAAAAATTTGTTCTTGGATGCACAATCCACCAACCAAGTGCAACATTCATGAAACGAGACAAAAGAAGGAAAACAGAACCCCCACATGAACAAAATCTTCCGTAACCAAATAGGCTCTAGGACATAACTCACCATCCATCAACCTCCTACGCACTAGGAACTGACATGTAGGAATAGCATTATGATGTAGCCGCCACTAGAAAACTTCCACTCGAGGATTAAGATTAACATTCTTAATCCAGCTCCAATACAAATTTTCAACAGGATGTTGCACCAATGAATCTAAAGCCAAAGCAACAATGGATCTTCCCGAGTTTTGGTTAATAAGTTCCACATGGTCTTCTATCAATTCTGGAGAAATCTGGACTTGACAAATCAGCAAGATCAACTCCTCCCCAAAATAGTTTTGAATCTCCTCTTTGTTCCACACACCAAACACAATGAATTTATCCACAGTCATATTATTACTTTATGGAATCGAGACAAACATAAGCCATTTATTGAAACACTTATCTAACAACCAAACATCATTGAATACATCAATAGAACTACCTACTGCAGTCTTCCACCGAACAATGGGATGAAGAGCTTTCGCACCACTTAAAATTATCTTCCAAGAGACCGACAAGCTCTGCTTTTCTTAAGAGAACCAACTTCGAGACCCATATTTAGCTTCCAGAACCTTATACATAAACGGATCTTTCTCATTGAGAACTTCCAGGCCAATCTCGCCCTTAAAGGCCCCACCTTACTCATAGAAGAATGAAGGCCAGGTCCACCCAGCTTGAATGGCTTACACAGTATTCTCCAACTAACATAATGCAGGTCATTTCTGCCATCATGCTTATGCCAAATAAAATCCTTACACACCTTATCAATTTCAGCCAAAATTCCACTAGGAACAAGAGAATGAGTACAATGAAACACCAGAAGCGAGAATATAACATATTTCAGAAGAATAAATCTCCCAGCTAAAGAAATTAACTTATTCCCCCAAGCATTAAGTTTTCCCATAGTTTTATCTAGAATAAACTGAAAATCAGCAGCCACTAGCCTCCTCAAAGCAATCTTCACACCCAAATAGTTCATCACTTTAACAACTTTAAACCCCATCAAACGAGATATGGCCTTCTTCCTCCTCTTTTTCACAAATTTCCAAAAAAGCATGACAAATTTACCATAATTAATATTTTGGCCTGACCAACTACAAAAATCCAACAAAATGTTCCTGATCTTCTTCACTACCTTAATATTAGCTTCAGCAAAATTCAAAATATCATCTACATAAAGTAAATGAGATATTCTCAGAGCATTTGGACGAACTTCAATACCAATCTCATTGCCTTTTTAAATTAAAGCATTTGATAATAATTGAGAGCATAAAATAAATAAGAACTAAGAAAAGTGACAACCTTGTCGAAACCTCTTCTAGCTTCGATCCAAGTGGAAGATTTTCCATTAATTAAAACTGAAAACCTTGGATCCTCCACACACTCCATTATAAGCCTCGAAAACTTCAAGGGAAAGCCAAAAGTAATTAAAAACTTGCTCCAAAGTACACCACCCCATACTGTCATAGGCTTACTCCATATATATTTTGAAAGAAACCAAACATTTAGAAGATTTAGAAAATCTGAATTTGTGAAACACTTCCTGGGCTATCAATACATGATCAAATAAAGTGCTTCCCTTCACAAAGGCTGCTTGCTCTTCAGAAATAAGCTTAAGAATTATTTACTTGAATCTATTGAGGAGAATTTTAGCCACCACCTAGTATATTGTTTTACACAAACTAATAGGTCTGAAATTAGATGGAACCAACGGATTATCCACCTTTGGAATGAGCACAACCAACATATCCTTCCAATCAGTGTCCATTCTTCCCGTGGTAAAGAAGTGGTTAATTCCATTCCACACATCAGATTTAATAATGGACCAGTATGCCTTAATAAAGAAATATGAAATCCCATCATTTCCCAGCAATATCCAAGAAGATTCACTACTCCCATAACTTCTTCCAAAAATAAATCCGCCTCCAGCATTCTCCTATCATCTTCATTCAGCACAGACATAAGGGACGGCCAACCCTCCAAAACATAATTTCTAGCCCGCCACTTATTTAAAAAAAAAATTAAAGAAGATGTCTTCAATCTGAGCTTGGTCTTCAACTATCACCCCACTCACATCCTTGATCTTGTAAATATGATTCACATTCCTTCTTACACTAGCAAAAGAGTGAAAAAACTTAGAATTTATATCTCCATCTTCCATCCATCTGACCTTAGTACGTTGCCTCCACCAAGTATTTAAGCGAGCAAGAGTACTATTTAGTTCATTCACCTTCAATCTGAGCATCAGAATTTTCTCATCAGAAAGGCCACCCACACTAGCTTCTTCCATTTGCAACTCCAGAATTTCCTTTTTCATACAATCCTTCAATTAATTAAGATCTTTAAGCTTGGCTTTACTCCAATAGAATAAAGTTTTTAAGGACCTTTTAGACTTGATATTAACAATCTCAGGATAACTCCCCACCGCCCTCTTATTCCAAGCTTTAAGTACCACAGCCGCCGAAGCAAAATGAGAGGCCTAAGTATCTTCAAATCTTAAGAACCTGTTGTCCTTATGATCTCGACTCCAAAGATTCAAAATTATGTGGCAATGATCTGAAGCAATCCTTGCAAGATGGCGCACCACCATCAACTGAGAAACATTCAAAGCCGCTGAATTAACAAAGCACATATCAAATCTCTCCAAAATCCGAGCACCCCCAACCTTGTTATTACACGAAGTGAATTTAGGCCCAACATAAGCAACCTCGTGATAATCATTATTAGTTAAAAAAGCATTCATCTCCTTAGTTCCTTGGGAAAGCAAAAACCTTTTCCCTCCCCTTTTGTCACCTTCAGACAACAAGAAGTTAAAGTCTCCACCTACCACCGATGGAATATCCTTTGAAGAAAACATTTCAATTCCATTCCACAGCTCCCTTCTTTTGTATACATCTTTATTCCCATAAACAGTAGAAATCCTCCAACTCTTTTATTATTGATCTTTAACTCACCAATCACACATTGATAAGAAGATTCCATAGTAGAAAAAGAAGCCAAATTCGATTTCCATAACACCAGGATACCTCCAAATAACCCATCAAAAGGAAAATGAACAACATCTCAATCAACTCCAATAAGCCCATTAACTCCTTTCTATCAATAGAAGTTAACTTAGTCTCCAACAAGCCAACAAAAACCACATCATTTTCTTTAACAAATTCCTTAAGATAGAGAGAAGCTTGAATTTTTCTAACTCCTCTACAATTCCAAAAAGCGATGGTCGTCAGTGATAATGTGAAGGGGAACAATCCCCCATTTTTTCTTTATTCCCCACATCCATTTTCCTGCTTCTAGGATCCAACTTAGTAGGGCCAAGCCTCTTAAGTTCTTTACCAAGCTTTGTTTTCACAGATGAAGTACCTCCATACATACCAGCACCCTCAGCCATTTCCAAAACACCTTTATCATCCCAAATAGGAGAGCCGACCACCTCCAACTTATCCCCACCAGAGTAAGCAACAACATTCTCACCCTCATTTCCAATATTTAAATCAGACCCCACCTCTCCAACCCCATTTAACACATCAAACTTATTAAAATCATGAATAAAAGGTGATGACAGAGAAATAAACTTTTTACCAATGTCTAAAATTGCAGCATCACAAGGAGAAGAAACCTCCAAGTTTTGATTAACTTCAACTTCATCGACCGGAATGGCTGAAGACAGAGAACCACCTTAAATAATATTATCAGGACCAGCCACCTCAACAGAATCAACTAGCCGATCTGCTTTATCTCCACCACCCCGAGGCACAGCTCTGATACCATTCAGATTTCCCCTCCTCCTATCAGAAAATTTAAATCTCCCCTTACCATAGTTGACATGGATCCAAGGACCATAACCAACTCCATTCCTATCCATATTCGCAGCTCTACTACCACCCTCATAAACTCGAGCACCAACAACACCAGGCTTATCCCCATGGCTATTCACCTCAGGCAGAGAAGCTCCACCCTTAACCTCCTCCGATCTCTCTTCTCCACAATTATTCTTATAGTGGCCAATCTTCCACACTCAAAACAAAATTTAGAGATCCTTTCATACTCAATTTTCTGCAAGAATCTACCAGAACTTCCTTCAACCCACACACCTAAGGGAAGCTGGCTATCCAACATAATCCGAACACAAACTCTGGCAAACTCTCTTCTTCCCCATTGAAACATATTCCCATCCAACATATACGGCTTTCCTACTTGAGATGTTATTCTGCAAACATTAATCTCATCCCAACATCGTAATGGAATATTTGGCATTCTAATCTACACCGGAATTAATAGACCCTTCAATGAAGGAGAGGAGGGTGACCACTAGTCAACACCAACAATGTGGCCATTAACGTACCAAGATCCTTCAAATAAGACTGAATCCATAGCCTCTGATTCATTAAATGAACAAAGCACCCATTCTAAGCCTAGCATGGTTAGATGAAATTTACCAAAATGACTCCATTGCCTTCTCAATTCAAGGCTGATCACATAAAATGGAATGTTATTTCCAAACACTTTAATAACTAAAGCATTTTGCAACTTCCTAGTATTCTCCCGCACATTTTCTTCATGTAACTTCACTACTTTTCCATCTTCCGTTAAGAAAGATCCCAAATCCAAATTATCAATTCTAATATTTGGCTTTCTACTCCAAACATTGGGCATGACATTCCCAACAGGATCCTTATTAGCTAGTAAAGAAGATTCATTAATACGTTAATCAACCAAATTCAAATCACTTGAATCACATTGGCAGACCTTCTCACGAACATCTGAAATTTGGTGAACCTCCACCTTAGCCTTCTCAGAACTTCGAACGATAACCTTGTCAGCAATATCATTAGTAGCTCCCGAAACATTAAGGCCATTAAACAACGAACCAGTTTTACTAATTGAATTATCAGAAGTATCAGGAATAGAAACCAAACTCCCAAATTAATTAACATAAATCTTTAACCCAGCTGAAGATGAAGCATCTTATTCAAATTTTCGTCACCTCTGACACCGAAAGGATTCGGATTAGCAAATTTTGGGCTTTTGAAACCAACATCTACCACCACTTCTTTACATTTCCCAACAACTTCCGCAACCTTCTTAACATTCAATAAACCATCTTCCTTGATGACCAAAGGTTTCTCTTTGATCAAATTATTCTGAATTTCCAGGACGGAGGAATTACCAATCGACATAACTCTGCCAGAAGCACGACCAGAGGTTTTCAAACCTGATTGAGTATGCACCCAAGAAGCTCTAGTTGATGGACGACTACCACCAATCGAATATGCTTGAGCACCGCCGGTGGATGGAAGGCGTCTATCCGCCACCATAATAGACTCCGAAACCAAGGGAAACGGAATTTCAAAATCACTTTGTCTCTCTAAAAAAATGGACATTCTCTCTCTAAAAACAGATGAATTGTACCAACAAATATGAAGAATGTTCTAGTTGGCACGACGAAATTAAGGCATCTTTTCCCTAACAACCTGAGGGCATGATGGTTATCCCGCAGCTCAATATTACCATTTGAATGGCATTCAACCGCTTCAATGCATGCAAAAAATCCAGTGAGGAAACTATGAACCCGTGCAAATGTTTTGCTAAAATTAACATAAGTTTCAGAAATGTAAGCTTAAAATGCTATATTCGTGTATGCACGTGGTTATGCATGTATGACCTAAGAAAGGCATAAAACAAAGCTATGAACAATGATTTGCAAAATAAAACTTAAAATTAAGGATAAAACTCTGCAAACATAAAGAGTGCTCATGTTTGAACAAATTTAAGAAAATAATATGAAACTTGGAGCATAATGTTGCAAACATAAAATGTTGAATTCATGCGCCATCATTGAAGGTATTACATTGAGCTATGGACAATGGTCATGCATGCGCGTACTGGGAAAGATGTCTCACCAAAAAGTAGCAAATAATATCATCAAATGAAGGATGAACTAGTTGCAAAAAATGGTTGATAAACATCAACACTACTTCAATTCATAGATGGCACTAAAAAATATGGATCAGGTCAGATGGAAGAGATCAATAAAAATGGAAAAGCGTTCCGGGTCCTTGCAGTATCGACTGATTTTCATGTAATTCTTGACTTAAAATGCACAAAAAAATTACCCAGTTGAAGTCTTAAAAATGTAATATTATTCCTTTCATTCATCAGTGTGAAGAACCAAACAAAAAATAAAAGATCCAGATTGGCCAACATGTGAAAACTGAATTTCTAAACAGATCACCATTGATTTTCGAAACAGGTTAATATACAAAGATCTGGTTTCAGCTATCAAATTTAAAAACTGTATGTGTTGGGGCGGTCAGTATGGACATTGTTGAACCAAAACAGTAATATCATTGTGTTGCGCACCTCCATGGCTCATATCTCCTCTTCATCAAACGGATCCCTTTCTGGGTAATCACCAACCTGAAAAGAAAAAGAATTAACAATCATTTCCTTGATTCCCATTATTAGTTGAAGCGCATAAAACATGCTTGAAAATATATATAAGAACAAATATATATATATATATATATATATATATATATATATATATATATATATATATATATATATATATATATAATGAATGAGAAATTAAATTGTTAGAGAATTTTGTTAAGAGTGTTCTCTTGTTATCATTATCATTAATTAACCTCATCCTAGCTGATTGGAGAAATATTTTCTCCAAATAATTGAAATTAACTGCAAGTAATGTCCTTGTCTAGTCCTGTTCTAAAGCTCTATTAAAGAATATCCTAACACTGAAGAAGTTTATGAATGATGATAGCTTAACAAAGCAAGTGAAAATATTTAACAATAAAAGTGCTATATAGCACATTAATACTTTACTAAATAAAGCATTGTTTATTTTTCAAAAGTTCATGTATAAGGAAAGTATTAAATGACTTCCATTTTCATAATTTTTCTTTGAAATACCTTGTTAAGGGATGTAAAGCTTTGGGTTTAATCCTACATCGATTAGTTGAAAAATACATTAGTCTAGAAATATCAAAAGGTTGACTCTCACCCATAAGTTTAAAAAATGAATTTGACTATCGGTGTCCCTTGTCATATAAACAATATTAGTGTGCAATTCTAAGATTGAAAGCCATTAAGTTTGAAATTTTTGATGGGTCAAACAGTTTTGGCTTTCACAAAACTAATATTCGTATTTCCAATGTGCTAAAGCACAATGCAATGCACAAGCATTCATTTTTGCTTCAATTTGGGGAGTAAACGTAAAGCAATACTTTTGCTGACTAAAACATTCATGACTTGTATATCATATCTACACAAATTACATGCATACAATAACCATTTAATTAGCCAAAACTTAAACAAAACAGAATCATTTTCAACAAATATAATGATACATTTTATAATAATAATTTTTAAATATCTAAAAGCCATAAAAAGGAATTAAGCATATAAATAATTAGGTTGTGAAAGAATGCCTAAAAATAAAGAATACCCATGATAATGGGCAACCAAATAGAAGACAAGGTGGAGGCACATGATAAGAGAGAATGTAAACAAGAGTATTAATAAGCATTCATGAGAAGAAAATTATGAGCAAGAAGCAAGTAGCACCAGCAGGAAGAACTTCAAAGTAGCATATAAGAAAACTAATGCGTGAGAGAGCACGAAGAGTACCACCACCAAAATCTAGCAAGAGAGAACAAAGAATCAATGAGCAATGACTTAATGAGTCAAAAAAACTATGATGATAAGAGAACGTTTTGCCTAATTATATTGGTAGATATTAAATCCAATCATTAAATTTGAATAAGGATTTCATTTGACCCATATTCGAGCACACAACGCTACAAGGCAATGCAGTTAAGCAGTGTAACACATGCATTGTTACAAGCTTATGCTTCATAGGAATGCGATGCAAAGCGCCAACACATCACTTCGATTCATTCCTAAAGTATAATGTTAATAACACAAACTAAGATGCATAGTGTTCTTGTCCAGAAAAATCGTAAAGTACTCATGAGGCATTCAACGGTGGCAACAACTATGAGTGATGAAGTAAATATAGAGATGAATAGAATGCACATATATCAATCTAGTTGGGTTTGGCAAGCAAGGTCTCGATGAAGGTTTTGGAGGAAATAATCACAGAAGATTTGTTGCTCAAATTAGAATCATGTACATGGCTAAAAATCTCTCCAACGAACTTTATCCTAAGCAATGACTATATTTGGATTGCATGAAGGGGTTCTAATCAAGTTACATCAAAATTAATGTAGTTCAATCAATCATGACTTAATGAATATAAATATGATTATTGATGATGACGATCAAACTTTATTACTACCTATCATGCTCTTTACCTCTCTTATAAACAATTTTGCAACCCCATAGAGTTGGAGACAAAACAAATGGTGATAATAGTAAATTACCAAAAATAAAATATAAAAAATAAAGCAAATCAAATGACTGGTGGACCCTAATGAACATCTTGTGACAATGCCGTACAATGTATATAAAAAATACCACAATTGGAATGTGAAGATGTGGGCTCCGAAAATTCGGCCCCAGCCTCTGCCCGCTTTTGCTTTCTGCAGGGGGGAGCTTTAACGGATTTAGTTCCGGGGTAAACTTTGGAAGGCAGATGGGTTTGTAGATAAAACGCTACCCAGAGATTTCGCCCTCATTTTGCGAGGATTTTATGATCTGAGTTCTGGTTTCCTATAGGCGCAAGCCCCTATAGTTAATTACCCCTCCCGATAACGAGAGAGAACTTTCGATTAAGGCTAGTCGTCAATCAGATACGTAGAGATACATAGATCTGGCATATAGTAGCAGCATGGGTATAAATTTTGAAAATTTGAAGGTTTTATATTTAAAATCAGAAATTTCACCATCTCGCACTTAAAGCGGATGATGGGGGAATGGATGATGGACCCGATCAAGATCCCATGGTTCCGTCATCCCGGGCCATCGTGGTCTCTGGTCTACTTAGTCAGAGGAGGTAGTCGACCCAACCTGACAGAAGGATCCTTATCGGCAGCCATGGGTTGCTTCGTCCAAGGGTACCTTGTAGACCTGGGGTGGGTATTTGTCTAAGGGGACAAATTTGAATCCACCTTAGCTAACATAGGGCTTTATGCCCTATCAATCATATCATATTGATTCATATATCAAGGATTTGATGCCATTGGGGAGCATACGGGCTCTAGCCATAACCATAATATAATGGTGCCATTTGGCGGCGACCACCTGGTTCAGAAGTCCCCGAGTCATAACCGTTTATCCTACAGTGCCATTTGGCGGCGAAACTACCAGTTAGAGGACTCGTACCATGTCCTTGCTGGCAGGAGATTGTTTGAGAATGGATCCTAGTGATATTTTCGACCAGGCATTAGCTCTTTGTGAGCTGTAGTTATTTTCAGATTTGTCCACCTCGGCAAACTGTTGCGGAGGCTGGATGGGTTTTGCTTTAAATGGTTGATGGTTTAATTTCAATTTCAAATATTTTAGAATTTTGGGATTATCTGGAGTTTGGAGTTTTGGATTTTTGTAGGAGTTTGGGAGACATTTTGAAATGTTTGGAATGGAACCCTCCGGTTGATATTTTCATTCAACATGGCCATCATCGGGGTGGCAAGAGGTCATTTGTATTTATGGGTTGAACCTTGTCAACTCTGTCGGGCAATCGATAGAGGATCGAGTTTCGTAGGCTTTAAGCCTTTGTAAGTGAATTCTCTTGATTATAGGCCTTGAAGGCCTAATATGAACGTATAAAACAAATATCTCGGTCGACCTCGCGATCGTATATTTATTTAATAGTTCGAGCCCTGTCAACTCCTATCTACCTGAATAGAAGGATCGGGCTCGAACTTAAATTCACTTATTGACCCGCACAGCATCCCTAGACGTCATGTGTGTACCAATAACACGCTCGTCGGGGCCCATGTAGGTTATGATTGTATTTACCCCTTTTGTGTTCCTATGTGTATACAAATTAAGGTGCACATGTGTGGGGGTACTTTTTAGAATATTTGTAAACGCCTTCTGTCAGCTTGTACGGATGTTGCAGATCCGATGGCGTTGTAATGGAGCTTCATTTGAGGACTCGAACGCCTTCTGTCTGCTTGCATAGATGTTGCAGATCCGATGGCGTGTTGTAACAACTTCTGGACTGAGTTGCTTGCCGCTTTCATACAGGTAGATTGTCGTGCACTACCGATTGCTTTCTGCAATGGATTGTAGTGCACTAACGAATCTCCTGCTTTGGGGCATGATGAGTTTGGATTTGTTGTGGAGTTTCTGTATTTTCCTGTAGATAGTGCTTTGCATACGTGAGAGACTTCTTAGGATGGCTCGTAGGTATTTGAATGTGCTGTAGTCTTATATCTTTGATTGCAAAGAACATATGTACTTGTGCCCACAGAAGATTTATCGTACCTACTTCATATCTACTGTTGTTATCCACAAGTAATTTCATTGATCGTTGTAGCTCACATGGGAATGGTTGTATTCGTCCACAAGTGAACTGACCTCAGCCATAGGGATATCATAACCTTAGCTGCATACCACTTGAGTGTGTTTGTCTTCTATTATATGATTGTCGGCTGTAGAGATGCTACGATATCCTTGCTATAACAGCTCGTAGGTATCTGTATTTACTGCATATCGTCTTTTATTCTTGCTTGCAATGGAGCAACGTGTTTATTCAACATTGAACAGTGATGGATCGTAAGAAGTTCCATAGCATTCATTTCCTTCTGCTACGACCGCTTGTAAGCGTGTAGGTGTCTTGTATGTATAACAAATATACGATCACTACCACTGTTGCACATACAACTAATCTTTCATTATTGCTAGTAGACATTCATACTCATCCATAGTTCCTCTAGTATTCGAGTATGGATAGTGTATGATTATCCTTCTACAGTCACTTGTGGGCTAATTGTAATATATTCTATTACACATCACTTTGTCGGTGTTTTCTGACGGATGTAGTAGATGCTACCGCATTTTCTTGCAAGACTATTGTGTCGGTTATTATCGACTTCAATTTCATTACTAGGCTGCATTCACTTGTCATCCACGAGCTACTACTATGTTCACTGCACATCATTGTAGTCTTGATCACATGCTTGGAATAAATATCGTGGACCAATTGTCATCATTCACATGCAAGTTATGCAATCTCTTTCACTATATGCATTCATAAGAGTATTTGTTTGTTGTAGGTCTTCGAACCTCCTTTATAGACCTTTGTTCGCTTTCAACTCGATGCCAAATTTGAGTCCCTCATAGTTCAGGTCCTGTTCAAGTCCCCTGCAATCTTGTTCAAAGTTCTCTTTTTGTTCAAATCCAAGTTCCAAAGTTCAATATCAAGTTTATGCTTATAACAGTTCATTGTCTTTTGCTTGGATTCAAATTATTTGAAATCAGTTCGAGTTCAATATGCAAGTTCATGTGAATCCAAATCATTATCATTTGTTGCAAATCCTTGTGGTTCAAATGTTCGTTCAAATCGTTCCAGTCAAAGTCCTTTGCATTTGTTATGGCTGAAGTCCAAATCAAAGTCCCCTGTTGTCTTGTAGAAGTTCAAGTCTTGTATGTCAAGTTCCTTGTTATCACATTGAATTCCAAGTTCTTAATATATTTGGTTCAAGTTTGGATTTAATTCATTTGAGTTCATATCATTGTTCAAATGGAGCCAGGTTTGAGTACAAGTGCACGTCCTTTGAGTCCAAATAAGGTCCAAATGTAGTCTTCTGTTCACCCGAAATTTCGACAGCCTTCCGACGTCTCCCCCGTTTAGGGGAAACTATGGAAAACTGGGCATTTTCCACCACGCTAAGAAAAGCGTATATGGTAGGTGCCCTCTTTCGAGGACACCGCGGCCGTGTAAAGTCTTTGTCCCCACCACGCTAAGAAAAACATGTATGGGTCTTCGATAGGTACCTGCATTGAAAGAGCACAATTTGCTTTCCCCACAGGTACAGAGCCGCGTACGGGTACTTAAGAGTTGTCCCGGCCATGCTAAGAAAAGCGTGCACCAGGCTTACCCACCTCGTCGTAGGTGTCGCACCGAGTTCCCTTCCCACCACGCTAAGAAAAGCGTGTATAGGTGGTCTGCCGGCTCGACACAAACGTCGAGGATAGGATTTTGGGTGATTACCCGCTCGTTGTAGGCACTGCACCGGGGCCCCATCCCACCACGCTAAGAAAAGCGTGTATAGGCGATTTTCCGGTCCGCTGCAAACAACGAAGTAGGCTCTCGGAGTTTTAAGTTCAGAAGTTTATACCTGACGACCGGCGAGGTGATGTTGGCACATAGATCGAGGCAAGGGGAGAGAAGCTTGCATTTCTCCCTTTGTTGTTTTAATTAGTTATAACTAATTTTAAATAATAATAATTAGTTATAAATAATAATAATTAATTACCATTAAAATACTAATTATAAATAACTTCATTTAATTATAATTACTTTATAATTAATTAATAATTAATTACAATTAAAAATAAATAATCATAATTAAATTCAATTAATTATGATTAATTTATAATTAATTAGTAACTAATTTTAATTAAAAATAATGAATTATAACTAAATTTAATTAATTATAATTAAATTATAATAATAGTGATTAATTAAAATTAAAAAAATAACTAATTATAATTAAATTTAATTAATTATAATTAATTCGAACAAAAATTCAATAGGATTTTATACAGGATTTGAAATAGAATTTAGGCAGCATTCAAGTTGGATTAGAGTAGGATTAGGATGGGATTTAGGTTAAATCTTATTAAATAGAGAGGTAAGCCCTCCATTTCCCAAGAGTTCGGCGGCTTCAAGGGGTTTGGCCGAAGAACGTGCGTAAGGTAGAGAGTTAACTTCATAGCAAGAGCTCCCATCCTGGCTTCCGATCAAAATGGAGTAACTTCCGATTCAATAGGAAGGAAAGCCGTCGGAGGGGAGGGCGAAGTCGAGCAGCAGCAGAGGTAGATCGATCCCTCTTCTCTCTCTCTCTCTCTCTCTCTCTCTCTCTCTCTCTCTCTCTCTCTTGGTTTCTCTGTCAAAGGAATCGGGTAGGAGGCATCGGGCAGGAGCTAGGGATTGGGTTGGACTGGTGTCGGCCGCAGGGAACCGGAAGGCTTGGGGTGGAGGGAGGTCAGAGATCGAAGCAGGGAGTTCGGTCGTAAGGTAGGGGTTCAGAGCTTTCACGCGAGGAAGAGGGAGAGAGCGAGAGAGAAGGATCGTGGGGAGTCTTCGCGTGTGTCGAAGAAGAGTCGCATTCCCTCTCATTTTATGGACGCGAAGGCAAGCGGGATACGAGGCTTGCACGTGTTCTGTCCGAAGCGGCGCCGTTCGTAGAGGTATTGGGAGGCACTGTAGAAGAGGCTGATACGACGGGATTGAGTGAGGATTTGGGATGACCTGGCAGAGGTATGATTAATTAATTTTTTTGTTTCTTCTGGTTTTGTCTGCTTGAGGTCAACAGAAGAGTATCGGAGGAATGCCACCAACGCCACTTAGTAAAAGTAAGTTAGAATTTCTATCACGTGTACCATATCATATTTTTCTCCACAAGCATGTCTAAATGTGAGGATCTGTTTAATATGGAATTTCATGCTAGTAAGTGCTACATGCAGTGAGCAAAGTTCTTAACTAGTATATGTGCATAGAGCTCTTACCATTTGTGTTGTATAAGCAAACGAAATGTGCCGTTTGAACTATCTATCAGTGTAAGAAGACATCTTTTAGTACGCAGAGTTAGTGAAGGCAGGCAATAACATTGAGGTCAGTGGCCAACATCAGAACTAAGAGATACTCTCACAAAATTATGTGCTAAATTTTGAGATGCAAGAAGGTGCAAGAAGGTTAAGGTGCAAGCACAAAATATAAATTGATTTGTTGTGTAGAAATTAAAATTTAGGCAGCATTTTGCGGTTAGATATTGGTCCTGATAAAGCGTACCTTAACTTTTTCCGGCCTAAGTAAAATACCATGCTGTGGAAGACATTCAAAGTAACGCCTACCATTAACCCTGCAACATTGTCACAGTGATCAGACATAAGAAATAGTTAAACCACATGGCAGAAAAATACCAATGGAGAAGCAGGAATGTAGAAATCACCATAGGGCATAAACTGCTGCCCCATAAATCATGCGGTAAATCTTATTGAAACAAAGTGGAATTAAATCAAACACTTCAATTCATGTCATTTTTTTGTTGAAATGAAATGGTGATATTTAGCAGGTTTGCCACATTACAGGTATTAGCTCCCATGCAATATCAGACTTAAGGTAGATAAAGTCATTCAATAATCTGAAAAATACCACATGTAACTCATGTTCATCTTCTCAAGTGTTGTTACATGTAGCGATCGGATCATGACGATGGCACTGATAATAAAATACTTGAGTTCGCAAGAATCCCTAAGGGAATACTTGAGTTCGCAAGCAAACCTACCACTAATTGGAGGAAAAAAAGCAAATTAACCACAAAATCTGAGAGAAAATCAATAGAAACGATAGATTGCGATCTTGGGAATAAAGCAAAACAACATCCAAAGCAAGATACAAGAGATCCTCAATTCGAGAGGAGGATCGTCTCTCCAAAATCTCTAGACAAGGTTGTCTAGAGCCCAAGCCTCCAAGAAACCCTAATTCTCCCCAAACATAACATAACCTCCTCCCTAATCCTCTTCCCCCTTCTAATACAAAAGATTTCCTAATTAATTTCCCTCCCAAAGCCCTAGCCGCCCCCTCCTATTTGATTTTGAATTGGTTTAAGTGGGTGGGACCCACCCATGGGGCGGAACCAAGGAAGAGGAGGCGGACTGGTTCCGCCTCCTGTAGGTATGCTGGACCGGCCCCCTTTGGGCCGGCTGGGCATGAACCGACATAACAATACCGCCCTCCCAAAGAATCACCTTGTCCTCAAGGTGGAAGTCAGGAGATTGCTGTCTCACCCTCTCGTATGGCTCCCATGTGGCCTCGTAGTCTGGAAGGTTCTTCCACTTGATTAACACTTCCTTCGTCCCCTCCTCCTTCTGGCGAACCCCCATCAATTCTAAGGGTTCCAGAACCACCTCTAAATCCTCAGTAAGTGTCGGCTGTAACTCGGGGTTGGCTGTATATTCCCCAATGGCCTTTCTCAACTGTGATACATGAAAAACCGGATGTATAGTCGCCGTGGGTGGTAGTTTCAGCCGATATGCTACTGCCCCAATCTTCTCCAGCACTTCATAAGGCCCGAAGTACCTTGGAGCCAGCTTCTCATTCCTCCTGTTGGCGACTGTCTTCTGTCTATAGGGTCAGAGCTTCAAGAACACCCTCTCCCCCACTTCAAATTGGATGTCCTTCCTATGCCCGTCAGCTTGTTTATTCATAATCTGTTGAGCTCTCAGTAGATGTATCTTCAACTCCTCTAGCACTCTATCTCTTTCCTCCAAATACTTCTCAACTGAAGAAACTGGAGTACTGCTACTCCCAAAGTGCACCAGGTGGGGAGGATCTCGTCCATACAACACCTTGAATGGGGTCATTTGGGAAGTAGAGTGAAAAGATGTGTTGTACCAGTACTCGGCCCATGATAGCCACCTGACCCATAGCTTGGGTGTCTCTGACACAAAGCATCTCAAGTAAGTTTCCAAACTCCTGTTGACTACTTCTGTTTGGCCATCTGTCTGTGGGTGGTAAGCTGTGCTCCTCTTCAGGACTGTCCCTTATAACCTGAACAACTCCCTCCAAACATGGCTGAGGAACACCTTATCTCTATCTGATACTATCGCCTCTGGTACTCCATGCAATCTGACCACTTCTCTGATGAAAGCTGATGCCACTGTCACCGCTGTGTAAGGGTGTCGGAGGGGGATGAAATGAGCATACTTGCTCAATCTGTCCACCACCACTAGAATCACTGTGAAACCTTCTGAACGGGGCAGCCCGTCAATGAAGTCCATGGATATCTCCTCCCATACGCGTCCCGGTAGAGCCAACGGCTGTAGTAGTCCTCCTGGTGACATAGCCATGTATTTGTTTCTCTGATAGACCTCACATCTGACTACCATCTCCTCTACATCTTTGTGCATCCCCTTCCAGTACATCTCCAAAGCTAGCCTTCAATATGTCTTCTGCACGCCTGAATGGCCCCCTATAGCACTTCCATGAAACTCCTGGAGCAAGTTCGGGATGTGGATCGAGGATCGGGGCATCACAAACCTCCCCTGATATAGTAGTCTGTTCCCCTCCAATGAGTACCCTGGGTGGCTACCCTCTTCCTTCAGCAGATCTGCCCTGATCTTCCCCAAAGCCTCATCTCTAGCACTTTCTTCTATGATGGCCTCCCAATCAAGCATCAAAAGAACAAATAGTGTCACTGTCTGTAGCTCCCTCATACACCTGGACAAGGCATCTACCGCCTTATTCTCCACTCCTAGTCTATACTGAATCTCAAAATCGTACCCCAGTAACTTGGACAGCCATCTCTGATGCTCCTCTGTCACCATCCGCTGCTCCAGTAGGTATTTCAAACTCCGCTGATCTATCCCGACGATGAAATATCTCCCAAGTAGGTAGGGTCGCCACTTCTGGATGGCCAAAATGATGACTATTAATTCTCTCTCATAAACTGACTTCAACCTGGCTCGAGCAGTCAACACCTGGCTGAAATAGGCAATGGGCCTACGATTCTGCATAAGTACGGCCCCCAACCCGTATCCGGATGCATCTGTCTCCACTATGAAGATCTGAGTGAAATCTGGTAAGGCTAGGACCGGCACCGTAGTCATAGCCTTCTTCAAACTCTCAAATGCTGATGTGGCTGCTTCCCCCCATAGGAACTCGTCCTTCTTTAACTGCTCAGTGAGTGGCCATGCTATAGTGCTGTATCCCTTGACAAACCTTCTATAGTAACCTGTCAGTCCTAGAAATCCCATCAGCTCCTTCAGATTTTTTGGCACTGGCCACTTTAACATGGCCTCGATTTTAGACTGATCTGCTGCCACTCCTTCTTTTGATACAACATGGCCCAAATACTCTACATTGGCCTGTGCAAAGCAGCACTTCTTCAAGTTGGCCCTCAACTGGTGCTCCTGCAGCACTTCTAATACCTTTTTTAGATGCTCCCAATGTTCTTCTTCCGTCCTGCTGTAGACTAGAATATCGTCGAAGAATACAAGTACAAATTGTCGTAGATAAGGTTTGAAAACCTTGTTCATCAGTGCCTGGAAAGTGGCTGGAGCATTGGTGAGGCCAAAGGTCATCACCAAGAACTTATAGTGTCCCTCATGAGTTCGAAAAGCAGTTTTAGGCACATCCTCCTTCTTCATCCGGATCTGATGGTATCCTGATTTCAAGTCTATCTTGTTGAAGATCACTGTACCACTCAATTCATCCAACAGCTCATCAATAACGGGAATAGGAAACTTATCCGGTACAGTTTCCTTGTTGAGTGCCCTGTAGTCCACACAAAATCGCCAACTGTCGTCTTTTTTCTTTACCAATAGCACTGGACTAGAGAAAGGATTGATGCTCGGTCTGATGATGCTGGCCTCCAATATCTCTCTAATTAGCTTTTCAATCTCATCTTTCTGAAACTGGGGGTAGCGATAAGGTCGTACGCTGATGGGTGATACTCCCTCCCTCAGAATGATGGCCTGCTCATGCTCCCTCTGCGGTGGCAATCCCTGAGGCGGCTGAAATACCTCACGGAACTGCTGAATCAAAGGCTGTACAGAGAAGGGTATGTCCCCTCCTTCCAATCTAGCTCCCTCCAACTGTGTAGCTCCACCAAGTATCCTCCGCCCGCCAACTGTATATCCCTCACCATAGTTTTAAGAGAAACCATGGATTTGGATAGCTCTGCATCTCCCTTAATCACCACCTTTCTTCCATCAACCGTCAACTCCATCGTGAGTGCTCCCCAATTCACTTTGGTGTCTCCCAAAGTCTACAGCCATTTCATCCCCAGGATGATATCTGTACTCCCAAGTTCCAGTGGAAAAAAATATTCCCTCACCTGAATCCCCTGGATGGTCAGTAGCACTCCTCTGCAAATTTCCTGGTCTTTCTCAACCTTCCCCGTACCCATCATCACCCCGTAACTACCGGTATCCATGGTTTAAAATTTGCGCAATTAGAGGCGCGCCTCCGCGCAATTTAGGCCCAAATAGCCTCATTGCCTAAGCAATTCTGGTGATTGAAGAGGCTTACGCCTCATAGGCATTGAGGCGCGCCTCAATGGCGCTATTGCTCAATGTTAAAAGAGGCGTACGCCTCATAATGGTCCCACTCACTTAAGTTTCTAATTAAAAAACCCCCTCCTTTCCTCTTCCTTCTACGGGCTCACCCGAACCGAACGAGACATCCCGCAAAGTCTTCGCAGACGACGAAAAATACCGCACCCGTAGCCTTTCCGCCGCCTCTCCTGCCGGCGCCGCCTAACGCCGGTGAAACCCTTGTGTCCGGCCGCCCTCTAAGACACTTCTTCAACTGATTTTAGATATTTTTTTAAGTTTAAGGAAAGATTTTTTAAGTTATAGAAAATCTAGGGTTTATAATTTTTTGAGATTTTTTTTTTGTTTTAGCTTTTTTGCATTAGGAAGCATGGTTAGAGGAAAGGAAAAGACATTCATTTTTAGTGAAATTTATTTCTTTAGGTTTAGGGTTTATGGAACGTTGCTTTATTTTTATGCATACATGTCTACATGTAATATGAATGTAAGTTATGCACAAAGAATGTTTTGATCTTCTATGATACAAAAAAAAATTTTATACAATTTTCAATGTCATTTGAGTGTATGGTTGCCATTGATAGTGTAAGAAAATGAAAATGTATGGTTGTTTTTTTTTAGTAGTGACTTGATGTTTTGATCTTCTATTTTATATTCTTCTCATAATGGTATACTGTAAGGTAGGAGATAAAGTCATACATGAATAAGGTAGGAGATAAAGTCATACATGAATAAGTCTACCACGTCAAAACATCTTGCACAAAAGCAATTTGAGGACAGAGTTGATGTTGGATCTTACTACGGGAGTGAGCGCAGTGTTAGGGATTCATCTTCTTCGATGAAGCCCATTTCATCTAGGGGTGCTAGAGGGCCTATGGATCATTATATGGTGGACACATCAGAGGATAGGCCTCCTACTACACAGAAGATGGCCCCAGAAAATGCAAGGGAGGCACGGAGAAGAGTGCGTAAGGATATAGGCAGATTCTTCTACGAAAATGCAATTCCATTTAATGTTACAACATCACCTGCCTATTACAACATGATTCGTTCAGTTGGAGCATTTGGGAGAGGATTCAAACCTCCAACCATGTATGATTTGAGAACATGAATTCTGAAGGAGGAGTTGGAAAACACTGATAAAAGTATTAAAGAAATTAAGAGGACTTGGGCCCAAACAAGAGTAACAATTATGTCAGATGGGTGGTCTGATATCAAACATAGAAGTCTGATCAACATCCTCATTAATAATCATTATGGTACTGTGTTTTTAAGGTCAGTTGAAGCATCTGACTAGGTCAAAGATGCCGAGTTCATATTTGGATTATTAGATAGCATTGTTGATGAGGTTGGAGAACATTTGATTGTACAAGTTGTGACAGATAATGCAAGTGCTTATAAGGCTGCAGGTAAAAAACTTATGGAGAAGAGGAAACATCTGTACTGGACTCCTTGTGCTGCACATTGCATAGATCTTATTCTTGAGAAGCTTAGAGAGCTACCTCAACATAAAAATGCACTTACTAAAGCAAAAAAAATAACCAAGTTTATTTACAACCACTCTTGGGTTCTAGCTCTTATGAGGAAATTTTCAAAAAAAGAAATTCTAAGGCCAGCAGCAACAAGATTTGCCACCGCTTACTTGACCTTAGAGAGCATGCTGGATGCTAGACAACCTTTAGAGGCTATGTTCACATCTACACAGTGGTTGAGTTGTGCTTGGGCAAAGAAGACTGAGGGAAAAGAGATTAGAAAGATTATTTTAAATGACAGATTTGGGCAAAGTGTCTTATATGCCATTACAACCACTAGACCTTTAGTTTAAGTTTTAAGGATGGTGTATGCTGAGAAGAAGCCTACAATGGGTTTCATCTACAATGCCATGGATGAAGCCAAAGAGATGATTGCCACCAACTTAGGAGGCGAAGAGGGAAGCTTTAGGAAAATTTGGAATATTATTGATAATAGGTAGAAGCTACAGCTTCACCGGCACTTGCATGCAGCTAGCTATTACCTAAACCCTCAGTATCAATATGCAGACAACAAGTCTACAAACCCTGAAATAAAGTTGGGATTGTATCATTGCATGGATCGACTAATAAATGATGCAACTGAAAGATCAAATGCTGACATGCAATTGGTACCTTTTAGGAACAAAGAAGGCTTTTTTGGATTACAACAAGCAAATGATACAATTGCCAAACGATCTCCAGGTGATTATATTTAATGTTTAAACATTTATTTAAAAGTTATTTTTTCACACTAATTAAACTCTCTTACATAAATATTAGTTGAGTGGTGAATCCAATTTGATGATGGGACTCTAGAATTGCAGCATTTTGCTGTGAAAGTTTTGGGCTTGACATGCTATTCATCTGGCTGTGAAAGAAATTGGAGTACCTACAACCAAGTACATACAAAGAGGAGAAATAGCTTGTCGACATTGAGGATGAATTCACTGGTGTACATTATGTACAATAGGAGACTCAGAGATAGGAATTTGAAGAAAAAAAGATTAATGGATGATGAAGATCCTTTGCTTTGCGAGGACGTGGCATCTGATGATGAGTGGTTTGTAGATGATGAAGTTGAAGTGATGTCGTCTGAATTACAAGATGAAGATTTAAATGTTGATTTCTTTGATGGTCATAAAGCATCTACATCCACCACAACTCAAGAACAAATCAAAAAAGGTATATAAATAATATAGTTCTCTTTTCTTAGACTTTAATTTATTAATGTATTACACCATTATTCATTATGATATTGTTCAAAAATATTTAGGTAAGAGGAAGATAACTGATATTGAGGAAGAAGGAGCTATTTGGGAGACATTGAACTCTATAGGAGAGGAGGAAGGGGAGAGAGCAGTTCATCATAATGATGATTCAGATGAAGACCCCCTTAGTGATGACAGTGCTGATGACTTATGAGTTCTTATGTGATATGTCATTGCTATTTATTTTTGAAATTATATGTTAATGAAAAGAATACTTTTATTTGAGAAAGATGAAGTTTGAGTTGAAGTTGAACTATATTTCATGTTCTCTTAATATTAGGATATTTTGATTTCACTTCATATCTTGTGCATTTTTATGTTTTATATATTATTTACTTATTAAAATATACAAAATTTATCATTTTATATTTACGCAATTCTTTGATTTTGAGGGTTACGCCTCAAAACGCCTTGAGGCTTACGCCTCGCCTCACGAACGAAAAACGCCTCAATACCCGATTACGCAATTTTAAACATTGCCGGTATCCACCATATTTCACGCCCAGTTGGTCGACGACCTGAGTGAAAATAAAATTGTGGGTGGCCCCACTATCAATCAGCACCACTACTGCCATGTCCTCTATCTCCCCCTTCACTTTCATCGTATGATTCGTCGTGAACCCGACCACTGAGTTCAGGGAAACCTCAGCTAGATCCAAATGCAGCTTCTCTTCGTCCTCCCCCACTATCCCGCTCTCTCCTCCCTCTTCAGTTTCATCGTCATCACAGACGGTGAGAACCTGAAGAGTTCGGTCCTTACATCTATGCCCTGGCATGTACTTCTCATCACACCTAAAACACAGTCCCTTGGCCCTCTTCTCCTGTACCTCCTTTTCAGTCAGCTTCTTAAAGTTTCCCCCAAGCCCTCCTCCTCCAGACTTCTCCTTTGGTGCTTCTCGTGAACCTCCCGGTATAGCCCCTTTGGGAGCTAGAAAGGTAGTCGTCATCCTGTAGAATCCCCCAGAGCTACTGCCTCGAGCCCCCCTCTCCAGATGCTTCTGGTCCTCGACCAGCTGTGCCAACTCCATGGCCTCCCCCAAGTCATGCGGTCTCATCACTCTAACAGCTGCTCTGATCTCGGATTTGAGCCCCTTCATGAAGTTCCCCTCGAGCACGGTCTCAGAAAGACAATCCAGGCTGCTAGCTAGGTACTATAATCGGTCACGGAACTCTGCCACTGACCCCTCCTGCGTCAGAGCAAAGAACTGCTCGTAGAAGTCTCCTCCCCTACTGGTTCGGAAAAGCTCTAACAAACAGTCCTTGAACTCCCTCCAGCTTCGAATGGGTCGCCTCATGTCACGCCACTGGTACCACGCCAGTGCCTTCCCTTCCAAACACAGTCTTGCCGCTGTCAGTTTCTCCTCCTCCGTCAACCCGTTGACGGCAAAATATCGTTTCACCTTGTAAATCCAACCATGGCCATCCTCACCCTCAAAGATGGGCATCTTCAGTTTCCTCACCTTGGGATCTCCTCTGTATCCCTGGTATCCTCCAAATCCTCCCGTTCCGCGAAGAGGAGGTGCTCCCCAAGTGTCCCGATCGTCCCTCCTGCGATTATACCCGAACCCTTCATCATAGGAAATACTTGAGTTCGCAAGAATCCCTAAGGGAATACTTGAGTTCGCAAGCAAACCTACCACTAATTGGAGGAAAAAAAGCAAATTAACCACAAAATCTGAGAGAAAATCAATAGAAACGAAAGATTGCGATCTTGGGAATAAAGCAAAACGACATCCAAAGCAAGATACAAGAGATCCTCAATTCGAGAGGAGGATCGTCTATCCAAAATCTCTAGACAAGGTTGTCTAGAGCCCAAGCCTCCAAGAAACCCTAATTCTCCCCAAACATAACATAACCTCCTCCCTAATCCTCTTCCCCCTTCTAATATAAAAGATTTCCTAATTAATTTCCCTCCCAAAGCCCTAGCTGCCCCCTCCTATTTGATTTTGAATTGGTTTAAGTGGGTGGGACCCACCCATGGGGCGGAACCAAGGAAGAGAAGGCGGACTGGTTCCGCCTCCTGTAGGTATGCTGGACCGGCCCCCTTTGGGCCGGCTGGGCATGAACCGGCATAACAGGCACCTCCTCTTCGGGGCATATCCTTCAAGTTATTCTCCTAGGACCAGCAAAGGAACTCGTCTAAGGAGAATGACAAGCATTACTCACCCAATTCTGCCAAGGAGCTCGCCCTATACTAGGCAACCAAGATGTTCCTGATAGATCACTACTCATCAAAATCAGGTCATTCCCTCCAAGCTTGCTAAACCAAGCTAGAGGAAAGTGCCTACCTCAAAGAGCCCACACTCCACTCAACCACTACTATCATACACCAACTCAAATACCCTTCATCCTTTCCAACACCTCTACACGCCTTTCATGAAAAGGCGACCTTGAGACTCCTACGACAGTCGTCGGGTTAACCAGACTCCACATCATCTACGAATTCATCTACTCTCAGAACTCACCCACTAACTCGCTTTATGACTATTTTCCCCTCTCAATTTCAAGGATAAATAGCTCGTTCGACTGTTGACTCCACCTCCCTTCAACCAATAGAGAGGTGACACGTACCCTAGACTAGCATATAGTATTGTACGAGTGTTCAATATAGCATGTATTTTTATTTTTTTCTATATAGCCTTTCCTGTGGCCCCCAAAACCCTATAAATATAGAGTAATGGGAAACAATTGCAATGAGCTCACTCTCCTTAAAGTTATAGCCAACTTGCAAATCTCAAAAAATCCACATTTCCTCGTGCAGGAAAGAAGAAGACTTGGTCAAAACAGAGATCACAAACCTCCTCACCACTCGTCTAGCAACCTCAATACATGACGAGTTCAAAGACAATGGGTCCAACCGCACTCGCATGTTAGAAAGAGTTCGCCAAGATACAGCATAAGTTCGTCTAAACCACTCGCGTAAAAGGCCCTCGATCAAGGTATTTCTTAAATTTCTATTATCTATCGAGCAACCGCTCCTAGTTACATTTCAACTTTGCTTACTACAAGAAAGTGCTTGTATTTTATTTCCCTAATATTGTTTCATTTTTTACACTCAACATCCCTACACATACTATTAACTCACTCTGTAGTAAAAATTGCATATGGGCGAGCGCCCTCATCCTGACGCATTGAAGGGCAAATACCCATGTCATTACGCAAGCATTCGAAGAGTAAGATGAAGGCTTAGAAAATATAAAGCTGAAATGGCAATGGAAAACGAGTAAAGAAAAAAGTCTTTTCATTCATAACAAAGAATATATAAACACTCAATCACACGACCCAAAAAATAAGTAAAATGATAACACATAAAAAAAAATAATGCATTCAGCGGGCACCTAGTCCTTTGTAACCAACAAGTCTAGGTAATTACTACCATGAAGTAAGCAAGTCTGCCATAAGGAACAGCCCACCGAAGGCAACCTCATAAGCAAAGCAATAAGCTGACCCTTGGTAGACTTAAAACAAACACACACAAGCCAAGGCAACCTGACATAATTCTTAGCAATTCAAGAACTGTGGCAATAACCGGACAAGGCGTCATATCCCATTATAAGTCGTCATCAAAACATATCAGTAAGAAAAAAAATAATTCAAAAGCAAATAGGTTCGCCTGAAATCAAATTTTATTCTTCTTTTCGTAACATTACAAATACTCGCCATCCATTGGCGCACCATAATAAAACTCTAATTATTCAAGCTCGTAGAGTGCAACGAAGCATCCCCAACACTGGATTACTCGCCATGGTTGATGCCAATCCTCCGACGCGCTCCAAGTAATTCAACCAGCCTGGTATGTCGGACAACCGAGCCCCACTCATCCCTCATCAAACCCACAATGTTCCTCATGGACCGCATCCAATAGCTCGCAGACCTCCATCTCGGTGTCCACAAGAGCCACCTCCCGTGTCAAATGTTGGGCTCGGCAACACCTTGGAGATTCATCATCTTCTCCAAAATCGCCAACCTCCCAACAACCTCCTCCAACAATATCAACCCTAAGGGATGAAAGAAGTTAGTGGATTGTCCAAAAGAGAACAGGTTGTGGGCATTCGTAGAATCCCCGTGAAGATGCCCTACATCTGCTCCTCTGTTGGCCCCCCAGCAAGCACGTCCATTGTCACCACAGCTACTTCGCTGGTCACATCTTGCCTCGCATCAACCTCTTCACCCTCACTTGTCCCGACAAACTCAGGGAGCCTTGTGCCCTGGGAGTCCTCCTTAATAGACTCCCCTATCAATAGCAACAAGAGTTCATTAAACAACAATTCTAAAATCACAGGGGATAGATAAAAGTCGATCTCGCGATGCATTTCCCATATGATATTAGAAGGTCACCCATTGCTCCAATGTTCTCATCTTTAAATAACTACAACGAGTACCCTCTTTCTCAGTATTGCAATCTTTAAATAACTACACTTGTCTTTTTTAGGCTTACCTCCTTTAGGACAAGCTTCCTACAAACTCACAATTACCGTGATGATTTCCCGTACGCTCTCCGATGCTGGTCCTGACAAGCTATTTGCTTCCTCGCCTCGGTTAGCAAGGGTTCATTGTAATAACTCGAATCTTTAAACTCTATGAAAATGTGTACATTTGTGCTAAATTATGGCTTGATGTGAATCTCATGAAGCAAATAGAATTGTTTATATATGAAAATTTGGAATGATTTGCAATATTGGGAATTTTGATTTAGTGGTGTTGTGGCATTATATGCCCAAGCTGTGATGTCCCATAATCTAATTTGAAAAAATTGTACCTTTTATCTTTTATAATAACTAGAATTATCTAATCTCTTTCAATAAAAGAATATCAACGAAAATGATTTTATAGATCAAAACATCAATATTTATTTGTATTCATTATTCAAAAATCATGTATAATAGTCAGGAGTTATACAAATACAATAATCTATCTTCCCACTCCTAAGTACAAAAGAATAACTAAAGACATAAGACAAAAAAACCTGAAGACTAATGCATCTAATCGGTCTCACACTCCTGATCCTCTTCCCTGACCTGAAATCATTAAGCCACATATAATAAGCTAAAAAATCCAGTAGGTCACTAAAATCCTACTACTGAACTCAAAGCAAAGAAAAAAATAGTATACATGTCATTATTCAGTTCACAATAGTGGCAGTCAATATGTTCATGAATCTGTGTAAAAACAATAAAACACATGCAATAATAGTAAAGGCTGTAAAAGAGTAAACCAATATGATATGGAGGCCAGTAAAATAGTGCAATAAAAAATAGTGAAATCTAAAAACTAGTAAACCCAGTATGGATGTTGAAACAATAAAGCAGTAAACAATCATTTTTAAATCATACGTCGTAGTAATGTTATCCAATCAATAAAAAATCATAAATCAGTAAAGCTGGAGCATTTATGAAGACTATCAGAATCCATAACAATAGTGTTATCAAGCAATCATATAAGAGTATATACATGATGTTACATTATTCTATATCAGTATCAAATCAGTATCTTATATCACATGTTCAGTAATACGAATCACGTGCTTGGTAACAATAAAATAATACAATGACAATAATCAACAGTAACAATAAAATAGTACAATGATAGTAAATTAGTACAACATGTATTTCAGTAATCATACCAAACAAGGAGCTCTAGCTTTTGTAGCATTTTTCCAGTACTTAGTAAATCAATAACTGTTGGCTCAGTAAACAAAGTCGTTATTATTTATCCATCATCATAATAATCATCTTCTTATAACTCCCAATCAGTAAATTATATGAGTTAGTAGAGGATAACACCAAGCCACAATATTTAAAATAAAGTTTATCGGCTCACCATCTTCAACAAGTCAGTCAACTCAAGCCAACATTAGTAAATAACCAAGATTTTCTTATTTTCACACATATTATTATAATAACAATAGCAAAAAGCTATTACCCAATTGTATGCCCATATTCATTCACAATGTTAGTATTTACAAAATGCTTGCATTAAAATACCAAAATTACTATTCTGTGCAAATCATACAAAACAAAATAATTACCATTTTATATAGTGAAATAATAAAATCAAAGTCAAAATGTCTAGAATAATCGGTACTATAATATAAAAAAAGTTACGCGGTAAAAATTCACTAAATCCGAAGAAAATGTAATAAAATCATTTTGGGAGAAATCAGATAGTCAAAATTAAAATCTTTGAAAATAAAAATAACATAGAAGTCACCTACAATAATCTGAGCAATTTTTGTAAAAATGATGAAACGAATCGGTGACAAAAATCATGATTTCTCTCTCCTCTCTCCTCCTTTCCTTCCATGGCAAACTACAGCTGAGGGAGTGAGGGAGGCGAGTGGAGAAAAATGGCAATTTAATATATATAAAAACTCATTTTAGTTCATGGCGCAACAACACCCAACAAACCTAACATCATTGCACTGCATGCAGAATCCAGAATTACTGTAGAACAGAACATTCAATGCCACGATGGCAATTTCTGGTGACTTTGTGCTCTCAAGAACAACGCCGCTTCACCCACAAGCACAGTGATATAGAGCTATAGTTCATATTCTCATTTTAAATTTATTTTCATAATTATCAGGTTGTTACACAAGCACTATAGGGTTGTAAGTCCAATGGCGACGCTATGGTGTTGAGAGTTGGGAGCGGAAGTGCTTGGCTCTATATTTGGAGGAATTATTGAGAGCACGATGACACCGTGGCGAATCAGCGGGGTGGGGGTGGCACTTGGATCACAATGGATAAGGTTGGGCTAAATTTAAGAGGTTCTCTCTCTCTCTCTTACGCAGTGCCGCTATGACTACCACCTACGACGCTTATTAAGATCTTTTGTTTTTATATATGTTAGCCATTTCCAATTTCATGTCGTATCTGCTAGGACAAAGTGAGAGAGAGCTCTATAGAAAAGAAAGAAGAGATGATTAAATAGACCAGAAAGAGATTTTAAAAGCTGCAGAGTTGGATTTGATTATTGGGGTTATTATAGAAAATATTTGCCTTAGGATAGGCTACTGAAAATCTACTATAATTTTCAATTTAAAGTTTTGGTTGGTTGCAAAATTTAGGAAAAGTGATTTTTTAGGTGTGGAATAACTTTTCACCATATAAGTTTTAGAATTTCTTAAAATACTTGAATTTGATTTGATTGACAAAAATTTTGTAGAATTTCATCGAGCACTTTAGATTCAAGAAAAAATTGTGCATACTTGATAATTTGATGAATACTTTGTTATAATAAGAATCATGTTTTACAATGAAACTGTTTCTGATGATTTTATTAATTATGACTGTTTATATCATTTATCACGTTAAATAAATTGATAGATTTGGAACATGAAAATTTATGCAAGTTATTTTTATTATTATCATGTAAAAATGTCAGTGCCTAAATAACATAGCAAATATTGTTAAGTGCTTCACATATAAAGTTGTAAGTATTGCTACTTTATGCTATACATTTAAATCATTAACACATGTTCATATTAGTGTTTGTCTATAACATGATGAAAAGGAGGTTTGAGAGAAATTGAAGGCAGTATATGCAAGATGATATCGCCATGTGAAACTATTGTCGACCATTTGTCCTTGTAACATATGAGAGATATACGTGTAGTTTTAAGCATGTTTGTCCTCCATCTATATGTATGGCAAATAAGAGATGAATGTAAAATTATTGTCCTCTATTTGTCCTTATGACGGATGAGAGATGAATGTGGTGTTATGAGCAAGCTTATCCTCCCTATGTACGTGTGAGATGAAAAATAAATGTAGAGCTATAAGTAGGCATGAGGAGAAAGAAAAAGGAATTGGGAGAAATTGGCTTGCATTCATATATTGCATAAATCATGCTATATGAATCATTCAAATTATGTTAAATGAAACATTTTGATAAATGTGCAAGCTTCAATGTGAGTTAAGTAATAATGGGATTAGAGGAGATGCTACAAAAAAGTGAGCTAGAATATAAAATGTGAAACTAATATGGTGGAATCATACTTGTTAATGGCGCAAAATGGCATGTGCCATGGCGTATGACGCGGCGCACCTACGGCGCCAGCTGCATGACGCGGCGCACATGTTCAAGTTTACACGCACCATTTCCGTCATGTGTGCCGCACGCGAAATTTGAATTTTAGGAATTTTTAAATATAATTATAAATAGTTTTTAATATTTATATATTTTAATTTTTAAATAATGTAATAATTAATTTTAAAATTATTTGATATGATTAAAATAGTTTAGTTAAGTTTTATTAGACTTTATTTAAATTTTGCTACCCTAACCCTTAGGAATTGAATGGTGCTTTCTATTTTTTCTGTTTGAGGAATAGTATTGCAATTATTTTAGTAGAAATTTTGGACGAACTTGAAGCTCACTTTAATGGTTTGGACTTTAGACCACAAACATATTCAACCAAGACTTACCCAACTTAATTGATACTCTGAAATAGAATCTATATAATGATTTTTTTTAATTATTTTTTATTTTGCACCATGTTCAAAGTGGCATGCGCTACACCGTGGCTATGTGTTATGGTTCCACGGGAAACTTTGTGACGTGGTGCATCATTCGCCGTTGAAAAGTATGGGTGAAATATGAAAGCTCGAATGATAGAAATATTCTTTACTATAAGTCACTTTATAGTAAATGGATGTCATATTATATATGATTTATATGTTCACTATTATATTATTATATGCACCGTTTCTTTTGCATTTATGATAAATTTCAATGCATGTTATTATGGAATATAAATTTAATGCTTCAATGAATTTTTAATAGTATGCTAAGTGTTGAGCAATGAAATTGCTCATTGTAGTTGTTAGCTTACTTTTTATGAAAAGAGAAAGAGCCTGTCAGGCTGATTAAGATAGAAGTCCTATCAATTTGTAAGTTGTCTGTTTTTGTTTTACTCTGATTAATTCAATAATAGATGTTATATCTTGAATGTGGAATGTTAAAAGAGTTTTGTAACAATATATAAATGACTTTGAATGGAATAAAATATACAACAACAAGAAGAAGCCTTAATCCCACTACGTGGGGCCGGCTACATGAATCCTTTTTCTTCATTGTGTCCTGTTAAGTCTAATTCTCATTTAAATCTAATAAAGAAAGGTCATTTCTAATATTTTCTAACCAAGTCTTTTTAGGTCTACCTTTACTTTTCTTAATATAGGCCAAATCTAATACATCTACTCTCCTAACAGGTTTATCGGAAGGCCGTCGTTTAACATGACCAAACCATCTAAGGCGACTCTCTCTAATCTTATCTGTCACAGGAACAACTCCAACCTTTTCACAAATATGCTCATTTCATATCCTGTCTCTAAGAGTAAATCCACTCATCCGCCTGAGCATCCTCATCTCAGCAACACTTAACTTAATATTATGCTTCTCTTTTAATGGCCAATATTCTATACCATAAAGCATTGCAGGTCCCACCACCATCTTATAATTTTTTTCCTTAAGTTTGTGTGGTACTTTTCTATCACACTATAAACCCAAAGCATTCCTCCACTTAAACCATCCAACTTGAATTCTACTAATAATATCCCCATCTATTTCACCATCACTCTAAACAATAAACCCAAGATATCTAAAACGAGTATACTTATTAATGACTTGATCGCTTAAAGCCACAAACCCCCCACTAGATCTATTACTACTAAAATTACACTCAATGTATTCGATTTTAGATCTACTCAAACAAAAATCATTAGACTCAAAGGTTGACCTCCATAATTCTAGTTTACCTTCAACTCCTCTCTAGTCTTATCAACAAGAAGAATATCATAAGCAAAAAGCATACACTAAGGTACATCCTCTTACAAATATCTAGTGAGAACATCCATGAATAAAGTAAAAGATAAGAGCTTAAGGTTGATCCTTGATGTAATCTAACTGAAATATGAAAATACTCGGTCAAACCACCTTGTGTTTGAACACAAGTAACAACTCCATACATATCTCTAATGATTTGAATATAAGCATTATTAACCCCTTTCTTTTCTAGATCACTCCATAGCACTTCTCTTTGAACATTATCATATGCTTTCTCTAAATAAATAAATATCATATGTAGATCCTCCTTGTTCTCTCTAAACTTCTCCATCAACCCTCTCAGTAAATGAATAGCTTCCATAGTAGACCTACCCGGCATGAATCCAAATTGATTTTGAGAAACATTAGTATCACATCGTAACATATGCTCCATAACTCTCTCCCAAAGTTTTGAAGTATGACACATCAACTTAATTCTTCTATAATTCGCATAATCTTATGCATCATCATTATTCTTAAAAAAAGGAATCAACACACTCATTCTTCACTCATTTTGCATCTTTTTAGTCTTCAAAATAATATTAAAAAGTTTAGTAAGCCAAGAAATTCCTTCTTCTCCGAAGCATTTCCACACCTCTATTGGAATATCATCAGGTCCACTAGTTTTTCCAAACTTCATTTTCTTTAAAGCCTCTCTAACTTCAATTTTACTAATACGTCGATAAAAATAAAAATATTTAATTTCATTTAGAGTGCTAAGGTCACTAAAGTCAATCGTATTCTCACAATCTTCATTGAAAAGCTTAGCAAAATATCTCGTCAACCTTTGTTGAATATCCTCTTCTACAACAAATACTTTTTTATCTTCATCCTTAATGCACTTCATTTGAACAAAATCTTTACTACTCCTATCTCTTTGTTTGGCTAAGTTATATTCTTTTCCCTCATTAGAATCTAATATATTATATAAATCATTAAAAGCTAAAACTTTTGCATCGCAGATTGCTTTCTTAGACAGCCTCTTTATATATTTCCCAATTTTTCAGAGTTTTTACATCTAAACCAATTATTATAATAAAGCTCTTCTTTTTTATCTTTTCTTGCACATTTTGATTCCACCACCGACTATGTTTTATATTAGAAGCTTTTCCTTTTTAAACTCCAAGCACATAATTTACAACATTCTTAATATTACTAACTACTTTTTCCCATAAAACATTTGCATTCTCATGGACAGACAAAATCTTAAAATCTCGAATCTTACTCTCACAAATATTTTTGTTTGTGTTATTTAAAAGCCCCCATTTACTCTTAGAATAATGTTTTACTAAATTGTTCATATTCTTCCCTTTTATCTTAAAATCCAAAACTAATAAGCGATGTTTGGTACATAAACTGTCACTCGAAATAACTTTACAATCTTAACAATCTAAACGATCTATTTTTTATAGGAAAATAATCAATCTAAGCTTTACTATATCTATTCTTATAAGTGATGAGATGCTCATCTCTTTTCTTAAATAAGGTATTAACAATTACAAAATCATAAGCTAGAGCAAAATCTAATATAGTCTTACCACCTTCATTAGTCACTTCAAATTCATAGCCACCACAAATACTTTTAAAATCCTATACCTCTCTACCAACATGTCCATTTAAATCTCCTCCAATAAAAATACTTTCTTCAAGAGATATCTTTAGAATTAAATCTTCTAAGACATTCCAAAATCTAATTTTAAACACATGTCCAAACCTACTTTAGAAGCATAAGCACTTATAATATTAATAATCTTACATCAGCAATAATCATCAAAGAAATAATTGCCTCCAATTCTATCAATTTTTATAACATTATCCTTCAAAGTTTTAATCCTAAACTAGCAATATCCTTAGACTTCTCACGAACCCATTTAGTTTCCTGAATGCAAAAAAATGTTTATCTTTCTATTAAACATAATATCAATTAATTACATTCATTTGCCTGTAAGAGAACCTAAATTTCAAGATCCTATCTGAATTCTACTTTTATGGACTAGCTTCTTTGCCCACATCCGTCCATGATGTGGGAAAACTTATCTATTTAACACTGCACCAGGGCACCGATACAGCGGCCCTTCCACGCTTCTCATTGTATTCAGGCCATACCACGGTTTAAAATTGTGCGCCTTGAGGCACGCCTCAGCGTAACTCAGCCCTTTAACCTGACGATGCGGACGCCTCATCCATGTTCCGTGAGGTGTATGCCTCAAATCAGTAGAGGCACGCCTCACCTCACTTTAGCGAGGCGTTCACCTCTAAAATGTGCTTATATTTAAAACATAAACCTTATATCAATGCTCATTCATTCCTTTCATTCGTGCTCTTCGACTTCCCGCGTTCGTGCGCTTCGACTTCGGCAGCATTCGGCCTCTTCGACTTCGCCTAAAGCACGATAGGTAGAGCTTCCGACATTCGCCAAACGCTTCCTTTCCTTACTTGACGATGTTCTAAAAGCTTTGTTGCCTTCTTCGAACGTTAGCAGGTGGAGTCGGCCTTCTTCGAGTGTGGTCTTCGACTTCCCTGAGTTCGTGCGCTTTGACTTTGGCTGCAGTCATCCTCTTTGACTTCGCCTAAAGAGCGACAGGTTGCCTACCAGTCAGATTTTATTGTTCACAGCTCATTCAGATTCAGGCTCTTTTATTATTTGAAAGGCTAATGCTTTGTTACAATTATCGTAGTTTATCAATGATAATTACTTCTACAAAACTGCGATCCACATAGCTAAAGGATTTTGTGGCAATGTTATTGTCATTTCTTTTATACACACATGAACACGAGCATGAATTATCTATGAACTGTATTTCTAGTTTTTTTTTTTTGTTAATTTATAAATTATGTTGATTTGATGTATTTTTTAACTATTTTTATTTTTAAAATGATCAAAATAATTTTTAGATGTATTGAGGGTATTTGAAAAATATTTATTATTGCTAGCCCAATTTTATCTACCATTGTTGTTGCCAATACTGTCCAATCGTCGTTGCCTTTTTGATAATCACTGTTCTCTTCTTTAAAGAGATCAAATATGTTTTATTTTATGTTATCAATAACAAATAGTTAAATTTATCCCTAACATAAAATTGGAAGAAGAGAGAAATAAGAGATCAAATTTGTTTTATTTTAAGTTAACAATAATAAATAGTTTTTGAAAAAAAGCTTGTAGGATTCACCATGATATTTATCTTCAAGAGTCTCTTTAGGTTTTGTTGCATTCAATTCTTCCTTTCCTTGCTTTTTCTTCAATGTTTGCATACTATGTTTACTTAATTGAGTGAATTCATCCTTATAATAGCAAGCAAATTTGTTGTTATTAGTAAAACACAGAATGAACAGAATACGGCACTTGTCTCCTTCCATTTCTTCTTATAGTGAACAGTTGTGAGCTGTGAGCAGAAACTTACATATACATATACATTCCTCTCTTTTATACATACCACTCCTCTCTTTCAAAAAAAAAATCATTTTATACATCAGCTTCTTATTGCATATCTTTTCCCTTTTTGAGTGGCATTCAATGCAGCTTCAATATTCTATTGATAGCATTGCAATGTCTTCAAAATACCTAAAAAGGAAAACTGTGTTAATTGATAGCCTAATCAAATTAAGCATGCATTTATTAATTGTTAAAGAATTCCAATATTTTATGCTGTTATCTTCTCATTGCAAAGTATTGTAGAGGATGGTTGGAAACAAAGATAAAACTGTCTGGTCATAGGAAGGATCCGGCATGAAAATATAGCATACAAGTTGACGTGGATTTTAAAAGGGAGTTGATAATTCATACATCTATTTGAAATATAATTATTGTGAAAAAATTGTTAAAGGTAGTGTGACTAGAATGAAAGACCATCCATCTGAATCACACAAGAATGTTGCACCATGTGCTAAAGTGCCTGACATAGTTAGAGAGGAAATCAAAGTATACATGAACAAGTCTGTAATGTCAAACATCTTGTACAAAAGCAATTTGAGGACAGAGTTGATGTTGGCGCCTACTACATGAGTTTGTGGAGCAATCGGGATTCATCTTCATCATTGCAACCCATATCATCTAGGAGTGCAAGAGGTCCCATGGATCATTATATGGTACAAACATCAGAGGATAGGCCTCGTACAACACAAACGATGAGTCCAAAGAATGCTAGGGAGGCACGAAGAAGAGTATGTATGGATATAGGCATATTCTTCTATGAAAATGCAATCCTACTTAACATTACAACATCACCTGCTTACTACAACATGCTTTGTTCTATTGAAGCATATGGAAGAAGGTTCAAACCTCCAACAATGTATGATTTGAGGATGTGGATTTTAAAAGAGAGTTGGATAATACTGAAAAAACATTGAGGAAATAAAGAGGACTTGGGCCCAAACAGATGTAACTATTATGTCCGATGGTTGGTTAGATATAAAGAATAGAAGTTTAATAAATATTCTGATCAATAATCCTTATGACACTATATTTTTGAAGTCAATTGAGGCATCTGATCAGGTGAAGGATGCTGAGTTCATCTTTGGAGTACTAGATAGTGTGGTTGAGGAGGTTGGAGAGCATTTAGTAGTCCAATTGGTAACAGATAACGCCAGTGCTTACAAGGCTACGGGGACTAAACTTATGGAGAAGAGAAAATATTTGTATTGGATTCCATGTGCCGCACATTGCATATACCTCATTCTTGCAAAGCTTGGGAAGCTGCCTCAACATATGAATGCACTGACCAAAACAAAGAAGATAACTAAATTTATTTACAACCATTCTTTGGTTTTGGCACTTATGAGAAAATTTTCAAAGAAGAAATTCTGAGACCTACAACAATAAGATTTGCCACCGCTTACTTAACATTACAGAGTATGTTGGATGCTAGGCAACAGTTGGAATTTATGTTTACCTCCACAAAGTGGTTGAGTTGTGCATGGGCAAAGAAACCTGAGGGAAAAGAGGTTAGAAAGATTTAAATGAAAGATTTTTGTAAAGTCTCGTGTATGCAATCACAACCACTTGACCATTAGTATAAGTTTTAAGGATGGTGAATGCAGAGAAGAAGCCTGCTATGAGTTTCATCTACAATGCTATAGATGAAGCAAAACAAATGATTGCTCACAATTTAGGATGAATTCATTAGTGTATATTATGTACAATAAGATACTTAAAGATAGTAACTTAAAGAAAAAAGGGTTAAAGGATGAAGAAGATCCTTTGATTTGTGAAGATATGGCATTTGATGACGAGTGGTTTGTAGATGATGAAGTGGAGGTGATGCCATCTAAATTATGAGAGGAAGATTTGAATGTTGACTTCTTTGATGATTATAGAGCATTTATGTCCAGTACAACTGAAGAATAATCCAAAAAAGGTATATAAAGTTTTCCTAGACTTTTCTTTTCTTAATGTAGTACTCATCCTCATATTGTTCAAAAATATTTAGAGAAGAGGACGATAACTGATATAGAGAAAGTGATTGGGAGACATTGGACTCCATAGGAGATGAGACAGGGGAGAGAGCAGTTCATCATAACGATGATTCAAATAACGACCCCCTTAGTGATGATAATGTTGATTATTTCTGAGTTGTTATGTCATTACTATTTATTTTAGAATTACATATTAATGAACAGTATATTGGGATTTAGAAAAGATAGAATTTTAAGTTGAACTATATTTTATGTTGTCTTATTATTATTATGTTTGGATTTCAATTCAATTTCAAACAACTTATTAGTTGATACTTCATAACTTGTGTTTTTTAATGTTCTATATATATGACAGTTTATTAGATTATTCTACAAAAAATGTATCATTTTGACGTTATGCAATTTTCTTATTTTGAGCCTTACACCTCAAAACGCCTTGAGGCTTACGCCTCGCCTCACAAAGGAAAAATGCCTCAATACCCAATTGTGCAATTTTAAACATTGGGTCATACAGCGCGTCGCTTCAATGAAATAGCCTAGCATTAACAAAATGTATTAAAGGATTCATGTCATGATTATTCAACAAGTTTTACGCTAGCTGTCGGCAACCTACTGCAACCCTCCACTTTTCTCATAGTAGACTTGGGACCTGATAGTATTTGGAATAAAATATAATATTATTATATTTACTATTGTTTAGTGGTTCAATGTAAAATGAAATTTTTGGGCCAATACATCCAACTAGATTCTGGGTGATCACAAAAATGGTATCAAATCAATAGGTTGGGGGATTGATGAATTATTCATAGCCATAAGAATGATCATCCGGGTAGCAAATGAATCGTAGAGATAGATTCAAGTTGTTTCCCTTAGTATGCCTTCCGACTTTTATGTGTTTATGGATTCCCATAATCATGACGGGTTAAATCGGCAGAGCCATATTGCTTAGAGCATAACATTATAGGAGTTAAAGGAGCAGGCTCTATGTTAAAATTTGCTAGCTTTGTAGCTGACTTGATGGGGGATGGTCAGAGCAAAAATGTCCAGTGCTCGAGTAGATGATGTGGAAAAGTATTTGCAGTTATTTATGAGACTAAAATCTCGAAGGTTTCTAGGTGCAGTAGAGTCTCAGGTGGCCGAGGATTGGTTGATGAGACTGAAGAAGTTGTTTGATAGTATGCAATGCCCTGAGAATATGAAGGTATCCTTGGTAATTTCCTTATTGGATGATGAAGCTGAGCGTGGGTAGTTAGGCCAACAACAACAATAACAAAAACAACAAGTCTTTATCCCACTACGTGGAGTCAGCTACATGAATCTTTTTTCTCCATTATGTCCTATTAAGAGTCCAATTCTCATTTAAATCTAATAAAAAAAATATCATTTCTAATACTTTCTAATCAAGTATTTTTAGATCTACCTCTGCCTTTCTCAACATGGGCCAAATCTGATACATCAACTCTCCTAATCGAGTCATCAAAAGGCTAATGTTTTATGCGACCAAACCATCTAAGGCAACTCTTTCGAATCTTATCTTCCATTGGAGCTACTCCAATTTTTGCGTATATATTCGTCTTGTATTATGTCTTTAAGAATGAAGCCACTCATCTACCTGAGCATCTTCATCTCTACAACACTTAAATTATTTTTGTGCTTCTTTTTAATGGCCGCCAACATTCTTTGTCATAAAGCACTGCAGGCTCACCATTTTATAAATTTTCCCCTTAAGTTTGATGGGTACTTTTTCTTTCACACAATAAGCCCAATGCATTCATCCACTTCAAACATCCAACTTGAATTCTACTAATAATATCTCAAGCTATTTGCCACACTTTGAACATTAGACCCGAGATATCTAAAAAGTGTACTCTTTTTAATGATTTAATCATCTAAAATCACAATCCTTTCACTAGATCTATTATTACTAAAATTATACTCCATGTATTCAATTTTAAATCTACTCAAACAAAAACCTTTAGACTCTAAGATTGACCTCCATAATTCCAGTTTTCCTTCAACTCCCTATCTAGTCTTATCAACAAAAAGAATATCATCAGCAATAAGCAAACACCAATTTACATCCTCTTGCAAATGTCTTGCCATGATTATTCAGTTAGGCCAGCAGAAGGAAAAAGTTTTAAGAGAGAGTAAATGTAGAGATTCTATGAAAAATGTTTACTAAAACACTCAAAGACTGATATATGTCACCATCAGCCAAGCAACAAATATAGGAGGCATTACTGAGGTTAGTGCAAGGGAGTAGGTCTTGTATGCAGTATGAGGCATAATTTACAACATTAGCCAGGTATGTGAGGTTTGTGAGAGAATCGGTCGGTGGCAAGTGGTATATGATATTCATATTTGTAGAGGTATATGATATTTACAACAATTTGTAGAGGTATATGATATTCATATTTGTAGAGGTATATGATAAATCAAGAGGTATATGATATTTGTAGAGGTATATGATATTCATATTTGTGATATACATGTATGTGATGCATAATTTACAACATTAGCCAGGTATGAGGCATAATTTACAACATTAGCCAGGTTAGTGCAAGGGAGTAGGTCTTGTATGCAGTATGAATAACAAAGCCACAAACCTCTATGGCTAAATTAATTTTCATTTAGGGTGCTAAGGTCACTATCATATTTTCACATTCTTCATTAAAAAGTTTAGCAAAATATCTCATTCACCTTTGTTGAATATCATCTTCTAAGAAAAGTATTTTTTGATCTTCATCCTTAATACACTTCACTTGAACTAAATCCTTACTACTCCTATCTCTTTGTTTGGCTAACTTATATATATATATATATATATATATATATATATATCTTTCTTCCTCCTTAGTACCTAATCTATTATATAAATCATTAAAAGCTAAGATCATTGCATCGCATATTGCTTTCTTAGATTCTTGACGTGCCTCTTTATATCTTTCTCAATTATCAGAATTTTTACATTTAACCCAATTTTTATAACAAATCTTTTTATTTTTTATCTTTTCTTGCAAATGTAGATTCCGCCACCAACTATTTTTACTATTAGGAGCTTTTCCCTTTGATACTTCAAGAATATCTTTTGCAATATTTTTAATATCACTAGTCACATTTTCCCACATAACATTAGCATCCTTATTCACAGACAAAATCTTAAGATCTAAAATCTTACTCTCAAAAATATTTTTGTTAATATTCTTTAAATGCCCCCATCTAATCCTAAAAAAATGTTTTACTTTATTTTTTATTTTCAGCCCCTTAATCTTAAAGTCCAAAACTAATAATTGATGTTGGGTATATAAATTTTCACTCGGAATAACTTTACAATCTTTGCAATCTAAACGATCTAATTTTCTTATAAGAAAATAATGAATCTGAGTTGTACTATATCCATTTTTATAAGTGATGAGATGCTCATCTCTTTTCTTAAATAAGGTATTAACAATTAAAAAATCATAAGCTAAAAAAAAATCTAATATGGTCTTACCACCTTCATTTATCGTTCCAAACTCATGGCCACCAAGAATGCTTTTAAAATCATCTACCTCTCCACCAACATATCCATTTAAATCTCCTTCACAAAAAACTTTTTCCTCAAGAGGTATCTTTTGTATTCATTCTTCTAAGTCATTTCAAAATTTTAATTTTGAACCCATATCTAAACCTATATGAGGAGCATAAGCACTTATAATATTAACAATCTTAGCATCCATAACAATCTTTAAAGCTATAATTCTATCTCCAATTCTATTAATTTTTATAACATTATCCTTCAAACTCTTATCAATAATCACGCCTACACCATTTCTAGTACGACTTTTACCCGAATACCATTGTTTAAATCTTAAACTATCAATTTCCTTAGCCTTCTCTCCAACACATTTAGTTTCCTGAATGCGCAGAATAATTTTTTAAATGATTCATATCATAATCATTCGACAAGTTTACACAGGGTGTCGATTACCTAACGCAACTCTCCACTTTTCTCATTCAGGACTTGGGACCTGGCAACAGCAGTGTTATAAAGATTCAATGATCAAATTAAAAAAAAAACATAAGAATGGTATGATGTCCACATTAAACTTCAAATGCAAATTTTATTCGTAAACATGATTCAAAGCAATGAATGCTAGGACTGACAACACGTCAAGTTTAAGTGTGTTTTCCTTGATTGAGGCTTGAAGTTTTTGAGTCAAGTTGAGAGCTAGCATCAATCTTAAGTCCATTCTACCATATTAGACCCCATAAGCCAAGTTGGATAACGAATCGATTTATTTAACTTGGATAATATTTGTGTCATTTAATGATTTGGCTAAGAATTTGGTAGGTTTACTATTCAAGGAAATAAAGATCGTGAACTAGGTGGTAGGAAGGCTATGAATTTAATGATTTGGCAGAGAATCACATGCCATGATGTGTGTTCACACATCGTAATGGGAAGCCTGTGACAGAAAAGGCTAGTCTCATCCAACGGATAGATAGGCTTTGAGAGAGATTTTAAGGATCTATAAAATATTAAAATATGTACAGAGCACAAATAAAATACAGAGTTATATAAATGTAAAGCGAGTCTTGTGTATCCATGCATAGATGTAAATATGTGTGTTTATCATAGATAGAGAGGACCTCCGAATGGCCACATCCATCAAATTATATTCCAAAAGTAGCTGAAGGATAAAAAAACTACATACATGCCATCATGTTTCCCAAGTGGCTCATCTAATTGAATTCCAATCCAAAAGCCAGGGCCTCTATTCTCAACTTTTCCGACAAACTTGACAACTCCTCTTTTCTCTCCAGGCTCAACTTCACATCTGTCTCCCACCTTTATGAAGAAAGTGACATTACTAAAAACAACAATAAGAGAACGTCATGGAAAAAACATAAAGAAAGACATTCTCCTACGCTGATAATGTTTTTTATTCTCATAAAATTAATCACCGGCAAGATAAAAATAAATTAAGAAAACATCAAGGTGGAGATTCAATTACTTGTTTTTCATGGCTTAACATTCCCATGAAATGAATTACAGGAAAGATCAGGATTAATTTACAGTTAAGATAAAGGTTCTAGTAATATGGACAACTTCTAGTTGAGCTACTGAATAAACATAGTGAAATGCGAGTAACTGAATGTCGTGTGATACTTTTATCTCCTGTTCATAATGGATGCTGTTTAAGATGCAAATGATGATTAGATACAGCATTGCAATAAATATTGGCTGAAGAAACAACAGCTTTAGGATTATATTAGTTATTAAAGTTCATCCGTATTACAGCATAGATAAAGTATCACCAAAATGAACCAACAAGCGTGCCCTGAATTAAAAAAAGAAGGTAGGCAAACCAAAGAAAATTTTGTTTCTTGTTAGCAAATTATCTTGATATAAAGAAATAAAAAAAATCAATACTGACTTTAATGCTTTTGCATAGATCATCCGCGTAGTTCTCTGGTAGCTGAAACATAAGAGAAAGTTAAGAAGGTACTTTTTACATCAGAAACCAAGAGTAAATAAACAATGCTCATCACCAGCATAGAGAATCTTTTTTATGAAATATGGTAGAAGAGAAGATTAGTAGCAAATTTATGGAAGTAAATCAAGTTCATAATTTGCAGGATGAGGACAACGATTACTAGCTAAACAATATTTGATAATTGGGCTAAAAAGGCATGCAACATGGATAATAAGAAAAGAAACATAAAGCTTACTTTTTTTTCATGCGTCATTGCATTTTGTGATAACAGCTTCTCCTTGAATTTTCTAAAATTAGCTGAAAGAATAGAAAATTTGTGATACACGGTTTAAGAATAGTAAGGAATGTCAATTAACAAAGATAACAAAATACATGATAGCAAAACGAGCAAATAGAATAGTAAAAGGTAATCCCATTTCAATAAAAAGATTAATAGAGAAAAAAACAAGTTTTTCCTTCCATACAAAATGAAAAAGCAAAAGTCTTCAACTCTTATTTTTTTATTCATCTTATGTTGCTTCCTCCATCAAAACAATATATTGAGCCCAATATATCAAAGAGAAATGGCTATATTCTTAATAAACTCATTTGTTTATGACTACATGCACATAATCAGTCATTACATGTGGCCTGGCCTTGTAAATTTGTTGAGTAAATAGTCATGTGTATCCCATTATTTGGTTTAATGATAGCAAAAATTGCTTGGTGTCGTCTAATAATAGATGATGAAGAGAATTTACTAAGCAAATGGAGAATTGACCTACATGGAGTGCTAAGTGTTGAAAACATAACGACTCCAAGAATAGCTCAGTGTATTGTGCTTATCATTCAATATAAAGTTTGTTTGAGTTTGATTATCATTGATCTTAGAGCAATGAAGACATCAAAAATTAATTAAAAGCATTCAAAGCTTATTTTGAAACATGCATACTTGTTCTATAGTTTTTTTAGTATTTAGTGGGGTTGATTTTCTAGTTGTTTCATTATTTCCCTAAGTAATTATGAGTAAATTATGTTTAATTCTATTTAATTTTCTGATCATTCGCTTAATTGGTTAATTAATATAATAATTATCAACTATCTGTGACAGCAAATTCAATTGATTATGAATGTTTTATTATAAATATTGAATTTGTATAATTATGGCTAATAAAATATAAATGTGATTAACCATGTCATTAAGGATAATGGGAATAATTTGAATATCAATAATCTTCTTTAATTAATTATTTCTCATTTTGGAAAGTTTACATGATTTCATATGGTTCTTGCATAGCAAGAATTTGGCAAAATAAGTTAAGTATGATTAATTATATTGATTAAAAAGAAATAAATGCATATCTTATGAATTTTTTAATAGGTCTAAAGTTTTTATTTTTGCTTGAATTTTTTATGAGAGCTTATTAACATAAATATAATTCTACATAAAACATTTTAGATTTTTTGAGCCTATTTAATATATTTAAGATTTCAAGAAAATATATAATAATTAGTATTAATGAAGAAATTGTATTATAATGAATGAATTAGGGAAAATTTCTTGTTCCATTCAGTTTTTCAATTTTTTACATGCGACAACATATAATATACAATATACTTTTATTAAAAATAAATTTATCATTATTTTTCAATAAATTAATTGTCCTCACGAAAAATAAACTAGTCGTAATATAGATATTTGGAGTTTGAGAATCTCACGGCACTATCGTTCAACGAGCCACCGACTGGCTTTATGAATTGGCATTTCCTAAGGGTTTGCTCTTAGTCATTAGGAGAGTGTTATGAGAGGATTGTAAGCTTATAATATCCCCAAACTCATTCCTTGAGGCTAATGATCCGCCCCCATGCTTGATGCAAGAATCACCCTTGAGAAAGTTTTTAGATGAAATATTCTTTTGAGTTAAAGTGATCACCATCCTAAGCTCAAAAATTTTTGTGGTGTAATCAATCTCAAGGATTTGTATGTGTTTTTTCATTATAATAATTCTTTCTAATATTTTTGTGGTGTAACATTGAAGTCAGCTAAAACTCAATCAAATGGCTTGACACCTAAGTTGCTACGTGTGATGTGTTTTGGTTTATAGTTTTAATTGTAAAATTATTTAGCTTTTTAGGTAATATTTGTGAAAGTTTTAAATTATTTTAAAAGATAATACTTTTTAAAAAATATCAATTCAAACCTCCTCTTTGATGTTCCATTCGAATATAAAATTTCGCATAACAGTATCTATAAAGCGACCAACAAGCAACAAAAGTAGGATGGATGCCTTCCATAATTCAAAAAATTCATGCATGTTATCTTACAAACTCCATGGTTCTTTAAAACCTCTTCAGTAAAAACTCAACCATATTAATTAATCCATACCATCACCCCAAATTTATGCATCCGTTACATTATGATGTGTTCGTGAGGATTTGGTTGGCTTATTTCCATGCCATCACTCTCAAATAACCAAAACATCATTTGCAAATCCCGCCTGTTATCACAAAGGCTTTTCTTTTACTTTTTTTTTTCTTTTTTCTTTTTTTTTTTTTGTGGGAGAGTGGGTGGATGTCGAGCTGATCAGTAGGCAGAGAGGAGGATGAGAGTTCAGCATTGACATTTGTGTTTCTAGTTGTCCCATCAAAATCAAGTTTAAAATAATCCTTCAAACAATAATAACCAAAGAAATGCCAAGTTTTGCAATAGGGTAACAAAGAACTTAAGCAAATTACTCATATTATAGGTTCAAGAGACATACAGTTTAGTTTATTATAGGCTTCTTCAGAAATTTTATACTTCTCAACTAATGAGGTGTCATCCAACCAGCCACCAGAGCTTACTGACGAGGGATCTCGATCTATAACTTTGATATGGTACCTTACAAAGAAAAATAAATGGTGTGAAAAAAATAGCAAAAGAGAAGCAAAAGGGCATAACACTCAAAAGTAATATCAAGATAAAGTTGATCAAAACAACTGCTGTTTAGATTCATGGGAAAGCCTTTTCCAAAAGTGACGCTGGATGATCATAGCTATTAGTTTCCTCCATATAGATTATCATAATACATCCATTTAGTATGTATTAAGGATTGAATGATTGTTGAAAAATTGGAGCATAGCGATTGCCTACCTCCTTATGGAGATGATCCTCCGACATTAAAAACTAAGATGTTTTAACTCCCTTTCTCCCCTCTCCTAATCGCCAAGACAATTGGCATCTCTCATCCTCCTTGAGAGCCCTATCTTATAATTTGTGTTATCTTTCTCCTTCATCTTTCAAGCATCAAAATGTTCTCACCAAAAAATTTTCTTGAAGATTTTGGCCAAGCAAGAGAAAAGGTGAAGATCAAGGAATAGCTCGATAGCATGGGGCATCATTTGGGCATCAGAGCAGACAATAGTGATTCATAAGCATTCAATCTTTTGCTTGGAAGTGATTCCACCACAGTGTTGATCCTATTGATTTCTTTGTCTCTTTGATTGTTCATCTTTTAACATTTTTTATTGAAAATTTTGTGGAAGCATGATTTCATTTCTTATTGTTTGGCAATTTTTATTTTTCAACACCCTACCAACTCCAACAAAGCTCACAACCACCCCTCATTAAGACTCTAAAATTTTCTACATGCCACATCAAAATCCTCATAAAAAACAAACCAAGCCAAGTCATTCATAAACCAAACCAAAGCCCCAAATACAACCCTACCCGAGCATCCACAAAACACTAATCATATTTGACCACCCTGTAGTATTTTATTCATAACTTGTTTAGTTCTTTAGAATCTGGTGTTTTTTTGTTATGTTCCTATCATTCAATTGTCGCTAACTCTTATGTTGAGCATTTGTTTTTTAATATAGCGGCTTAAACTCTAGAATTTCTCATAAGTCGGTATGAACACCCTTTCCAGCAAAATCGAACAAACCCTAGTCAGCCCTATCCTAGGATTAAGTGAATCAAGTTCAATCTAAACTCGCCTATAAAAACCTAAACGTGACTATCACCCAAATCTATCCCAATTTACTATAATTTCACTCACTTCATTGGAAGTTTCAAATCAATATCAATTAATTATTTATGCCTTGCAAATAAAAAACCCATCTACCCCACATATTTCCACAAAACATCCTATCATAACTCCACTCAATCTTTGGACAATCAATGTAAAGATATTTGAAGATATTTCAATTTATTTACTCTATATTATTGAGTAAATCAAATATATTCTCATGTTTATCCACTTTGCATAACCACTATCAATCATTTATCTCCTCGTAATGAACATCATGAGGCATTGTTTCTTATTTGCCCCTTATAGGATAGAAACATATGAATGAAGACTTCCTCCAGTCAAGCAACCCACTATTGTACAAGCAACAAATAGTGAAATAAACTTAAATTTGATTAAATGTCTCAAATGTTCGATGTAATAATATTGAATGGCACTAGTTCACCCCAAGCTAACAATTCACATCTACTAGTGTTACAACACCCACCAAACAATAACGCCTAACCACAACAATCAAAGGATACACCTGAACAATTACATAATCTTGCATTTACGGTTGAGCCCAAAGTTCCAAGAAAGCATCTTCTAAATCAACTTCCTCTTTAAATTAGGCCAATTGAAGACATTACGATGATGAGCCAATTCCAAATGATGACTTAACTCTGAAGGATGAATATCAATTTGATTCCAACATAGTGCCTAAGTTGGAGCATGAGATTGTGCCTAATGTTGAGACCATTCCTTTGCTAGAGATCAAGGTTATTGTTTACCTTAGACATAGAATAACCACACTTATTATTTCTATTCACCACCATTTTAAGATGGAATACATAACATCATATAAGCTCCTATATATTGTCCCGCTCAATCACCATTTGCTCGGCTTGACTTTATCCAATCATTGCTAACAACACCAAACCATCATGTAGCTCTTAAGCAAAATATTGAGCTTTCATGAAAATATGATGACTGTTGATGTCTTGATCTAAAGCAACCACATTCGTTCATAAGAAGGAAGCTTTTTATTATCATTACTATTTGAGATGTTCATGATTCAATTCCACCTCTGCCAACACCAGATTAATATCACATAGTCAAAAGTTAACCCAAGTATTTCTCTATGAACATTATACCCCATACAACAATCTAGAATGCACCTCTATAAACAACATTCTTATAACTCACCCATAGGGTTTATCATACAAACTTCACATAAAAATAAACTAGAACCAAAAGACACCATTCAATTACAAGATTAAACACTCCCAACCTTTTATCCACCAAGAACTAAAAGCACATATAAGGCTCACAAACAAAAGTACCCACATGCACAACTACTCACACCCTTGCACTGGCATGAAATTCGCACTCATAGCAAATCAACGAGTGTTGTTTTATCTGTGCATACCAATAAGTTCTCAAGCCACATCACCAAAGACTTCTCCTTAAACAACAACAACAACGTATGTGATGCAACAACAATACAGAGGCTAGGGATAAGGTCATAAACTACAGTATTGCTTCAGTATTTAGGTCATTCATCATGCACAACTTTCCATACAAGTTGATAAATGACCAAATCACTTTACAATCAATGAAACATAATTAAGAAACTTAATTTAAGGTCCAATGATGAGCAGGTGGGCGATACCAATTACCAAGGCAAAAATATTTATAAATTACTTGATTTCAACACCATGCGTCCATGCCATTTGTTTTATTTAGCCAAACCGAATTTTCGCGTTTTTGAAAGCATAAGATTTTAATTTATTCATCTTATTTCTCTCTCTTTGTATTAAAACAAGTCATCAATTCACGTAATAGCATTTTATTGGCTCTTAAGTCTTTAGAATATCATCCCAGCTTGAAAAAGGCCTATAAATAAGACTTTATTTCGTGCTTTTAAATTCATTGAATAAAAATCATTTTTTGCTTGTGTAAATTTTAGGTGAAAATGCTTAGTGGTTGTCTACTCTTTGATGAAGCTCAATGGTTGATCCCTTAAGGCTTTGTTGAGTCCTTAATTATCTTTTCTTACCCTTATTTTTTTCTTTCCTAAAACAATTATCATCTCCTTTACATGACCTCAAGCCAAGCTTCCCTCAACCCCTAAAACACATCCAACTTCTTTAAAACTCTCTCAAATGTTCTCCCATAGCCTTCATAATCTCTCAAGATCTCAACTCTCTAATAACTCTAATATACCCTATCCAAAAATCAATATAGAGAGACAATTTCTATTACAAGCACCAAATTAAAAATATCTTAACCCATTAACCATTAATCCAAAATTCATAAAAACAACACTATTAATTCCCTAACATCACAAACACTTGATTTGGAGTTCATCCACCGTTTCCTCAATTGCTTAAATGTTTCAACACCAAATATCTCTAAACCCTGAATACTCGTTTTGCCATCACCCAAATAACCCTTACACCATCACTCTAAGGGAACACCAATAAAGTTACTACCTTCACCATAAAGACTGTACAGAACATGCATCAGTATGTGCATACACACCTCTTGTACATACCAACGCAAATATGTTGAGCACTTACCAATTGGTATAATACACTCTGACAATGCATTCAAGCCATGCAAGCCACCTGAATTTGCAACCAACATCCAATGGTTGGGATTGCAGCAATCACAAGATACTCCTCAAGATTTTCACAAATGGTTAAAAACCTCTTCCAATTGTCTATCCCTTTGTATGTCTCTGTCTTTAGTCTGTCTCTTCTCTTTGCTATATTAGCCTATGTATCCTTGAGCATCCCACAGGGGTTGTTTGGCTGCAAATAAGATTTAACTCAAATAGGATTTAGTAAATCCTATAAATTCGGATTTATAAATCCTATGCAAGTTAAATCTTCATAACTATTTGATTTGATAGGTATTAAATTCAATTCAATCAAAGTAAATTGTTTGGCGATTTATTTTAAGATTTAAAAATTTATATGATTTTACTTTGATTATAACAACTTTAATTGAGCTAATTAAATAATAGTTATCATAATTAAACATCTCAACTATAATTTATTAGTGATTTATTAAGTTAATTGAATAACAACTTATATTTAAACAAATTAAATTAAAAATGAAAAATAATATCAATTAAGATAATAAATTATTAATTAATTAATATTAAGTAATAAGATTAAATTAATTGCTTGGTTAAGAATTAACAAAGACACATATTAGTGTGTGTCTAAACATATATATATATATATATATATATATATATATATATATATATATATGGATATTGATAATTTAATTAATTAACATTAAATATTAAAATTAAATATAATTAATTAAATTCAACCAAATTAAATAATAAATAATATTAATTATTTAAATTAGCATCTTTTAAATTCATTAATCATAATTATTTAATTAATTTAAATCTATAATTAATAGATTTTATTTAATTAATACCAATTAATATTAATAATATAAAATTATTATAATTTAAAAAAATAAAATAATAAACTTAGTAAAACATGGAAACCCATCTCCCCCCCCCAAAAAAAATTCCAATCTAGTAAATTTAGAAACCCTCAACAAAGAAGAAGTGAGGAAATCGGAACGGAATCTCTATAGAGAAAGCATCGACGGGGCCAACGTTATGTGAAGGAGTGCAAAGAAGAAAGAGGGGTTCATAAGAGACTTGTAGATTTAAATAAAATCAGGTCAGGATTTATTTGATATAGGGTTTAAGGTGTATCAGGAGAGACGGTATTCACGATTCTATAGGATTTAACTGCTCCACTCGAACGCCTAACGCCACTCTATATTGCCGACGTGAACAATCCGACGCCAGTACTGGTGTTCACCAATGCAATTTATTTTTTTGGAAAATTCAGAAAATTAGGTTATTAAGAGTGGATTATTAAGTGCAGGTTCTTTATTATTAATAATTAAGAATTAATAATTTATAAACTCATTATTTTTTAAAATTTAAAATATTTTTTATATAATTAATTAATTTAATTTAGGTTATTTATTTTAAATAATTTAAAATGAGATAGCATAATTAAGATACAATATTAATATATAAATTAAGATAAAATCCTCCTCATATAAATTTAAAGGAAATCAAGTAATACAATACTTCAACAAAATAAAAAATGAAAATCAAAATACAAAACAAGTTCGAAAAAAAAAGAGAAATAAAAATTAAAATAACTAATATTGATAATCTAATAATTTGGAATATTGGTATCAGGTCCTCCAAGATAATTAAGATATTGTTCAAATGAGTTGGATGTAGGAGGTTGTTGTTGATCTTGTTGTTGCCCGAACCTCTTTTGTAAAGTTCATGCTTGTTCGACTTTGATAAATGCATGAAGGTCAAGATTCAATATGGAACTCAAGTCCTGAAACAAGACTTTATTTTCTTCCTTGAGTTATTTCAAGGCACAGTTCTTAGTTTGGACCTCCAAATAACATTGTCTCTGCATACTTGTCTTTTTGAATTGCTCAATAAGTTGTTTATTTATATCTTCTAAAGTATTAATAAAGCCTAACATCTGGTCATTAATTTTCTTTTTAGTTTGACTTTCTTCACCCCAATTGGTCATTCAGATTGAGCCACAAACATTATATTCGTCATCATCAAAATTTAGAGAAAACATAGAGAGTCTAGGAGATTGTTGTTTAGCATATTCAAGGGTTAGATTTTCTGATTCTGATAAGGCATACCCGAAGCTTAACCTACGAGATGCCTATCGAGCACTAAAATGACTATCTTGAAATTTTTTAAAAATTTTAATAATGTTCCAAACAAGATAAGACTTTCAACCTGATTTGAACTTCTCATTTGCACAAACAATAATTTGGCTTGATTTAATTGTAAATCGATATAAACAATTATAATTAAATAAGTAGTCGGATGAAGAATACATATTTTTAAAAATAAGATTAATACTCATAATATTTTCATTTGAAGCACAGTTGGGTTGCCTGTTTTCAACTTGTCGAACACATGAGTGCATTTTCTTTATTGCTTTCTCAATAATTTGAATACGATAATGAATAAATCTTTTTGAACGCATCTCCCAACATTGGCTTATAAAATTATTATAGGCTTCTTCCACATATGACAAAAAATGATCTGATAACTAGTATATACCCGTGATTGGGTCTTGAGAAATCTCCATGTGCATTCGACATAAGAACTTATCTTGCTCCTGTGAATATGCAAAAGATCGGATAGACATTCTTTTGGATGGGTTAATGATTGTAGAAGATTGGATATAAAGTTGATGGAGTTTGATGACAAACTCCTCGCCCCTACTTATAACAACTCTATTGGCATGCTTGACATCCTTCTTGTTTTGTCATTTAAGATCACACTTTTCAAGTAGCCCTAACCAGATGTGACAAATCACTGCACTGGGTCATATAAGATTCTCACACTTCTCAAGTAGCCCTAAGCAAATTTGACAAATCACTATTATGTATCCTATAAGATTCTCATACTTCTCAAGTAGCCCTAAGAAGATGTGACAAATCACTGCATTATGTCATATAAGATTATCACACTTCTTAAGTAGCCCTGATCGGATGTGACAAATCATTGCACCGTGTCCTATAAGATTCACACTTCTTAAGTAGCCCTGAGCAGATTTGACAAATCACTATCCTGTGTCCTGTAAAATTCTCACACTTCTCAAGTAGCCAAGAGTAGATGTGAAAAATCACTATATTGTGCTACAAGATTCTCATACTTCTCAAGTAGCCCTGATTGGATGTGAAAAATCATTACAACATGTCCTACAAGATTCTCACACTTCTCAAGTAGCCCTGTGCAGATTTGACAAATCTATATCCCGCAAGGGTACGTGCCCCCTCCTAAAAAATAAACCTATAATTGCACTTGGTTCGGGCATTTTGAGCGGTTAGACATTCGCTTGCCCTAATACTTCGGCTATTCAGCCTCAGAAACTCTCGCACGGCGCATGAAGCTCGTCTCTGTGTTCGGCCTCAGAAGCTCTCGCACGGCGCACGAAGCTCGTCTCGTCGCCTCTGCCTTTGGCCTCCAAAGCTCTTGCTCGGCGTAGGAAGCTCTTGCTCGTCACGTCGTCTATGCGTAGGAAGTGGTGGTGATGCGAGAAAGGATGACGAAAAATGTGACGTGCAGCATCTCATTCGGAACAGATCGGTCAGTACCTTCACATTCTATCTCATTTATCCTCCACAAACGAACTAATTTTGAGCTGGAGTTGCTTAAAATGGTTGCTATGCTTGAGGGACATTGTTTTGTTAGTTTCTTAAAAATTGTTCTATGCGCCTTTATGATTTTCCCGTGAATTTGGTTTTGATTAGTAACACGTGCGGGTTGCGGAGTTTCAGTTTAGATGGTTTCTGAAGTTTGGGAAATGCCACATTCACTTGAAAGCTTTTTCATTTGCTTAGGTTTCTGAAGTTTGGAAAGCTGATGTCTCATTTGAAATTATCAATTGCTTAGGAAGTTCGGAAATATTTCATGGTTTTTTATGTTTGGAAAGCTGATGTCTCATTTGAAAGCTTTTTCTCTGTTTTAGCCTTTAGTTTTTTGTTTGGGCTAAAAAAAATTCATTTGCTACTTTGTTTTACACTTTTTGTTTTCCTGTTTTTAGTTTTCTATTTATAACTACTTATATTATATAAGTTTTCTATGTTTTAGGGAGTTTGACTTTTCACAAAAATTATGGAGAAATATTTTAAGATGTCCTCACAATCTTACGTATCAACACCAATAGATTATATTGACAATGATGTTATTATTCAATTTTTTCAAAATATGAAAAACAAACGCTATAAATTGTAAGTGTATTTCATCTTATATTTAGTAGTTTATTTTTTAAATAAAAATTTTTAAAACTGTCAATGTGGTCCCAAGCCCGAATGAAAAAAGTTGAGGGAATTTTTTTTTAAATTAGGCCCCCTTTATGAAAAATTTCTGGCTCTGCCACTGCCTGTCCTTTAAGATTCTCAAACTTTCTCCTACAAATACAAGATCTCCAAATGCTCCTAACCTCACAAAATGAATACTAGTTTCGAAAAATTTTCATCTGCATCTTCCTCCTCAAATGAAGAAGACACACTTCAACTAATAAATAGTTTAGAAAATGAGGAAGCAATGATATGACGTGTCATCACAAATAAAAATATGATGATCCAATACCTGTCACACTACCTATTAACCAAGTTTCTGCAGGAGGCTCAATTATAGGGCACGCTTTTATCAACAGTGATCAGGAGGTTGTAAATCGTCAACAGTTTAATGATCACTTCTCAAGCAAACCATTGTGCAATGATGCAATGTTCCGACAGAGATATCGAATATCTAGAACATTGATCCTTCGCATAGTGAATGCAGTTAAAGCATATGACAACTACTTCTACCAACGAACGGATCGCACCGTTAGACTTGGTTTTTCGCCCCTTCAGAAAGTAACATCCGTCTTTCGGATGTTGGCATATGGACTACCAGTAGATGCCACGAACGAGTACATCAGAAAAGGCGAATCAACAACAATTAAAAGTGTGAAAAGAATTTGTTGAGTAATAGTGCACACATTTTCAGAGCAATATTTATGATCAATAATAATTAATAATGTGGCTAGCCTTCTCCACATTAATGAACAACATGATTTTTCAGAAATGTTGGATAGTTTAGATTGTATGCATTGTAAGTGAAAAAATTGTCCTACCGGATGGGTTGGGCAATACACGGGACGTATTGGAACACCTACAATTATTCTCTAAGCCGTAGCGGATTACGATCTTTGGATATGGCATTCTTACTTCGGTATGCTAGGCAATAACAATGATATCAACGTGTTGGAGTCTTCCCACCTATTCTCTAATCTCGTTGAAGGTATTGCTCCTCCTTGTCGTTACGTCATTCAACAAAAAGAATAAAATATGGGTTATTATTTAACTGATAATATACATCCAAAATGATCCACCATTGTGCAAACTATTCAATAGTCACATGGTCCAAATAAACAATATTTTGCAATGAAACAAGAACCATGTAAAAAAGACGTAAAACATGCTTTTGGAGCTCTCCAATCTTATTTCACAATTGTGACAGGACTGATATATTTTTGGAGCAAAGAAGTGCTAAATGATATAATAACTACTTGCATAATTTTGCATAATATGATAATTAAAGATGAACGCAATCTTAGTTGACCAATTAAGTTGCAAGAGAAGCACCACCCCCGGAGGTCGAAATGATGGTGGATGAAAATACCCGATTTAAAGAATTTATCACTCACCATAAACAAATCAAGGATAAAAATGCCCACATCGTACTGCGAAATGCATTGATTGCTCATTTGTTGAAGCAGTATACTAAACCTAATGTTTAATTGCATGTATTTTTTTCGTTTCTATTTATGTGTTCTAATGTAATTTTTATTTTATTTAATAAATATTTATTTTATTAAGCTTATATTTGTATTCCGAATTAATTTATCAAGTAAGATTTGTTTTTGTTTAAAAAAAAATTATATGTAAGTCTAATTCAAAAAATTGATAGATATAAAGATATGATTAAAAATAAATATAAAAAATATATGAGAAAAAATATACATAGAATATTCTTTTTTGTTGTTAATAAATGGAGTTCGGTTGGAGATAAGTTACTGCATTTTGGAGTATTACTTCATTTTGGAGTGAAAAATGAGTTTTTCAGTTGGAGATGGCCTAACAGGGTAGAAATGGGATTTAAAGTTGTTGTTTTGCTGTTTTTCAGGATTTAGGCTAAATCCTGCTACCAAACAGCCTCTTAGTCTATCTATCATAAGAAAAAATGAAAAACTCTGTATAATAATTGAAAATCCACGAACCCGTTCAATGGGGAGTAAAACCCTAATGGCCTCGCATTGTCGCTAAGATCGCAGATCTTGGAGCCCGCATCGTCGTAGAGCTCGAGGAGCATGGAATCAACTGAGGTTCCGCACTTCTTCCATAGTTTCTCTTTAGCAGCCTCCACAGACATCTGGAGGTGGATCGGAAGGCGCAGTTTCAGGGGAGGTGCAATCGAAGTAGTGAAAGCTTGGAGAAGGGGGGATCTTATCTACCTCCAGATCGAAGCGCACTTCGGAAGAGAAACCCTTGATGTTGGAGTGGGTGACCCTCAAGAGGACCGTGTCGTTGCCGCCGAGTTGGAGGCGGGAAGCCATCTCTCCCGCTGGTGTTCTGCCTCGTCTGGAATAGTCGAGCAAGGTAGCCTTAGCTTGATGCGCCTCCTAACAGTGAATTGGAAATATATATGTAACTTTCGTTTTCTTGTAATTATGAACGAAATTTTATCTGGGATAAAAATATGTATATGTTTATTATTTATCATAAATTATATTTTTATTTTTTTTTCTCAATAATATAGATTTTTTAAGAAAATTGAAACTATTCAAATAATATTTAAATGTTATTAAAATCTTCTTCGAATATAATGTGATATTCAATAAAAATTCGAATTAGATTTGAACAAATATGAATCGAATAAAGATCAAATAAAATTTGAACCAAGTTGAAATCTTATTTGAGTAAAGTTTGAATTAGATTAAATAATAATTGAACATAATTCGAATCTTATTCAATTAATATTTGAATCATATTTGATATATGATAAAATATGATTTACTCAATAAATACAGCGTAAATTTTAATACCTTAACACAACAAATTGCAAGGCAAAATAGAAGAGCGACGGAAATCACAATAGTTTAAATAATATATTATAATGTAGATAAAATATAATGAATTCAAAAGGTATAACGGACTGTTATAACACAATAGAATACAATTTAATAGTGATAAAAAAATAGTCATGACACAACAAAGTACAATTTAAGAGATAACACAACTTCCATAATACTAAGAATACAATTTAAGAGATACAACACAAAATTTATAACACAACAAATATAAATTATAAAGTTCATATAAACATTATGATGTTAGGTTAATAGGAGGTTGAGAAAAGTTAGGCTTGAAACTATGTTGAGGAGATGAAAATTATGTTGGAAAAGAAGAGGATAAGTGTAAGAAAAATAACTAAGGACTCACCAAAGCCCTAGGAGATCAGCCACTAAATTACACCAAAGAGTAGAGTATCCACCAAACCATTCACATGAAATTTACACAAGTAAAGATATTTTTTATTCAAAGAATAAAAAAGTACAATGTAAGATCCTATTTATAGACTTTTCTCAGTCTAGATAAATTTGAAAACCATTAGGAGCCAATAAAATATTATAACATAGATTCATAACTTAATACAAAAGGAAAAAAAGAAAGAAAGAAAATAAATTTAAGGCTTTCAAATATAAAAAAATTTGAATTTGTCAAATAAGGCAAGTAAAGTGATCTTGGAATCAATCTATTTATGAAGATTATTATCTTCTTGATTAGTTGTTAAATATAAATTTTGTAGTATTTTACTATCTTAAATATCTGTAAAAAATTTATTTTAGTTGTTGTTATGGAGAAATGTCTCAGAAAAATGAAAAATATTCACAAGTGTTGAACAAGCACCGCAGCTCTTCAACTATCAGCGCCGCAGCTTCAGCAACGCCCCTGTGCCAGATTAGGAAATCACAGCAGAGCTTCAGGAAAAAATATAAATGAATTCAGCGCCCTTGTAGAGCCAAAGTCAAGGCTACAGCGCCAGAGTCTAAGGAATTTAAGAGCTGAGCATTGAACTATAAAACGTCGCAACATCAGCATCGGATTACACATTTAATCTCCACAACGCTTAACCTTTTCAGCATCGTGGCAAAGCAGTTGCCAAAATAAGGAGCTGCACCAACTCACCCAATAGATGCACTAGGTCAGTCCAACGCTACAGCATAGCAAGCCCAACAGCACCAAGGTGCTAGTTCATTATATAGCAAGGTTGTGCCACCATGTCAAGCGTTGTAGCACTTGAGTTTATTTTTGTACTAGTATATATAGTTTTTTAGATCATTTTGAGTGGGAGTTATGTCATTTCAATGGGGTCTATCATTTTTAGTGAGTCTTGAGGGCTTAAGTGTAGTGCCCCCTTAGAGTAAAGTCCAAGGGAGGATAGAGGAGGAAAAGTTACTTTATTGGAGATCATTAGTTAATCTATTTTAAAGCAATAAAATATCTAGAGGAGAAATCAGTGTGAAGAGTGTATTGTACTATCTGGGTTACATCTGACTTCACTTTTAATCTTGTACTTTCTCTTATATACATGCAATGAATTCTGGTTTATGTTCTTTTATTTCCATAGTTGGCAAAATATCATATTTTTGGCTAATGATGTAAATTCTTTACAAGTAGTAATGTAAATTCTTGTGCTTTGAATGAATAATAGATGTTTTTAATATCATCTGTTCTTAATTTAATGCATGCAATGGTCATGTGTGTATTAAAATTTAGTGTGATATATTATATCAAAGGAGGAATATTGGAATAATGAGTGTTGGAATGAAACTTTTGCATGTCTAGACATAAGATGTTTAGTGTTGTAGGGTTGATAAAAAAAGCACTTTTAGGTTATGTCAATTCATTGGATAATCCTTAGTCTTCTTGTCCAATAGAAAATAAAACTTAATTGCACTGTCTACTACTGAAGCTGAATATATTGTATAAGGAAGTCATGTGGCCCAAGTCCTTTGGTTAAAGCAACAAATTCTTGATTTAGGATTACTTCTAGGCACAATTTCAATCCTATGTGATAACACTAGTGTCATCTACATTTCAAAGAATCCAATCCAACACTCCAAGACCAAATACATTGATATCAGGCAGCATTTTATTAGGGATCATATTACTAAAGGAGACCTAGAGCTACAACATGTAGCCACTGAAAACCAACTTGTAGATATCCTTACAAAACCACTGGCCTTTGAAACCTTCAGCACTTTAAGAACTTGATTAGGCGTGATAGATATTCATGCTTGAAAATGATGCTTTCTATTTATGTTTCTATTCTTATTGTTTTGTTCGAGTTGTTTGTTTATTTCTTTTTTATATGTTTTTGTTTTATATTTTTGATTTTCTATTATTTTTCTTCAGTATTTTAAGAATCACATCACTACTCACCTCTACTAATGAACTTACTTTTTAAATGAGATTTTTGCCTTATTTTTATTTAGAAGCTGGTAAGAAGTAATTGACTCCTATAAAATAGATAAAGGAAGAAATATTGATGATTATTGATCTTCCTTTAACATCTTTAATGGTATAATTTTCTTTTTGAATCAAAATCTATTTCAAAATTAAAAGTTGGACTTTGAAATTGAGATCTCTTTTATCTTCCTACAGTAATCTATCTCATATGAATAATGTTCCAAACCAATGAATCACTTTCAACTTTTCTTAATCAGGTGGTTGCACTTATCATATGAATATGATTCTATTTTGTAGTTTACTCCTTATATTAAAGAGTGAGTTTTTCTTCTCTTATATCTAAAATATAATCTCACAATTGAGAGTCTTTAAATGTTATGAAAGGATGCAAGCTAGCAAGAAAAATGAAAAGAGGCACAAAATGAGCCCAACACTAAAAAGATGTCCAATGTTCGCCAATTAATTATAAGATACACAAAGTGTATCAAAAATCAAAAGATGTGCAAAGTTTTCAAAATAATTGAAAAAGAGGCACAAAATGTGCCTACAAAGAAATAAGCTTCATTCTCTTTTAAATCCTTAAAAATCTTAGAAGATTTCAGGTGCCACTTAATATTTTCAAATACTTGAGATTGAAAATCATGATTCTTGATTCATTACTTTGCAATACCATTTTATCAAATATTTTTTTCAATGAAGCTTGAAAAGATTACTTTTCTTATCTAATTTCATTTTTCTGAATTAGATTTTTGTTTAAAAGGAACTTTAACCTGTAAGGTGTTCGAGGTAAGGTTTATAAAATCAATTTTCTAACCCTTCTACATTTCAATGTTGTCAATTCATTCTTTGAGGTTTTTAAATCTAAGATTAAGGAAAATTTATCATTTACTAGAGATTGATTGATTCAAAAAAAATTTTAATTTGATTTATGGCTAGTTTTATTTAGTTTTTGTGTTGTTTTTATGTTTTTTATTTTTATTTTGGAAATCCTCCTGATCATCACATTCCAGTCTTGAATTTTTATAGTTTTGCTCACATCTTCTAGGATGATCAGCATCGTCTAATATAATCTGAATAAAAAATTCCAATCTCAAATCTAGTACATTCAACGGCTTAAATTGATCAATTATTGATGATCATCCTGTATGATTACAATATCGTCCTAGACAATACATGTGGTAGGAGTTGTTGGGCTATTTGAGTGCTATTAGGTCGATCCATTATTGCTCATCATCCTGAATGATCCACTTGTTCGTCCTAGATGATATAGCCCATCAATAATCATCCTGCTGACTCCTCAGGTAGATCATCCTATATCTAATCATTCTGTATGATATCTGATTGTCCCGGACAATAAAACTAACACTTTTGACTGATTGTCTGGACGACATTATTGCACCTGATAATCCTGGATGATCTCATGATCATCGTGGATGATTTTCCTGACCCTACATAAATAGCCAACCTCAAGCCTTATTCTTCACTCAAAATATTCCAATTCTCTTTTTTCTCATCCAAGCTCTCAATTCTTAGATATGGCTGGTAGTAAAAGATTTCGTGCACTCACTGGTAGCTCTTCTAGGAGTGTTTTCGATTATCAATTTACTGAAGTAGCTGATGAAGCTGCTTACACCTACTATAAATCTGCTGGTATCAACCCTTTCAAGATTGTCAATCAATCCACTCTGAACTTTCAAGTACTACACATATTCGCTAACATAACTATTGGATTCATTTTTACCCTTGCCTTCCCTTTTAACTCATAACTGCTATTCGAATTCTTTGTAATCCTTCACCTTAATATTGATTTTACTGCTTTACAATCATATGTGAATAGAAGGCCTATAGAGATAACCTATCAGGATTTCTATGAATTTCTTCACTTATCAATCACTGGAGACAAACTCCATATCTTAGCTTCTACTCCTAATTTCAATTAGTCTCCAATTAACAATACTCTTAGGGAAACCAATGTTCCATATCATGAATCCATTGTCAATACCTTAATCAAAGATGCTAGAACCATCCAGCACATCCTTCATAACATAATTATTCCTAAAGTTGGGGACCGGATTCACATTACTCCTCTCCTTTAACTCACCACCCACTACATCATGAACAACCTTCAATTTAATGCAGTTGATCTTATCAACTGCTACATTGAATATTTAACCTGCATTAGGGATCCAGGCCATAAAAGGAAGCCAAATCTAGCCCTAGGACATCTCATCGCCTATATCCTTGAATCAAAATATAACCTTCAGTTCCCTACTCCACCTGATCACCACCCTATCTTCTACTCCAATAGCTCCTTCCACACCCTTCATAGTACTCATCATCATAATGTGCATGAGGAGCCTGGGTAAGAAGAGGAAGGACCTATTTCTGCACCTGTCCCTATCCACCAGCACTCATAGATAGATCAGCTAGCTTAGAGATTTAACCTGTGGGAAGCTAGGTTTGAATCCTATGTCACTGAGTACCATCAACAACATGTAGAGGATATTACTCATTTTGAAAGCTACGCCATCTGATAGTAGCAGAAGCATGACCAAGATATGGACTGGTTTGGCGAGCAGTTTGCCTCTCTTCACTGATACTTTTAGCAGCCACCACCACCTCCACCTGATCAGAGTTCTTCTTTTTAATTTGTCAGTGCTTTTATATCTATGTTTTGTACTGTCTTTCTTTCTATACTTTATTCTATTTAGTATTTTTTTATTTTTTTCTCCTTTTTGTGATGTCAAAAGGGGGAGTAGTATGTTATTTGCTCAGTATGTTGCTAAGTATGTCGTTTGATTATGTTTTAGTGGAATTTATTTTGTTCTATTTCTATTTTGTTTGTTTTATGTCTCATTAAAAAAAACAAAAAAGAAAAGAAAAGAATAAAAACAAAAAACTTCTTGGCTTTGAATTTTTTTAAACAATGTTTGTCATCGTCAAAAAGGAGGAGATTGTTACAAATCTAGGCCCAAGTATAGTAATTTTGATGATAGCAAACATTATTGTTTCTTTTCTACTATTATTATTACATATCTATTTTGTCTGTCTTGCTCACTAACCTTTCTGGTCCATAAGTTCACTCAGAACGTAAATAAGCTCAAGATCAGGTAAACTAGGATTGAGTCAATCTGTAATTTCAATTCCAATGCATCTTTTAACTTTTTCTTCAGTCAAATATACTATGATGTATCTTGAAGCTAAGTAACATTGCACACACACACTCAAGGGGAGTATTTTGGTGAGTTAGAGATTTTTTGATTTTTGATCATATCATGCAGGACGATTTTAAATCATCATGAATGATCAGTTAAAAATAGAAACCCTAATTAGGGTAACTCTAAAAATTAAGTTTGCTTAAGTAATCATCCAAGATAATTAATATCATATAGGATAATTAGTACAGTTTGTGAAAAATAGCTGCCAATCATAATTTTAGTAATATTTTATTTTTAAATTTTGTTCTAAGAATATTGGACGATAAGCATCGTCCTGGATGATTTATTGCAATTATGCATAAAATATTCTTTTGATTAGGAGACTAATTATGATTAGATTGATCGATCATATCATACAGGATGATCTACTTGGATCATCCCAGATGATCTTTTATATTTCATAGGATAATCCACTATTATCCAAGACAAAAACCATAATTTTCTTCAAATCATCCTGGGGATCGTCCTGGATGTCTCAAGAGGTTTGTGGGATGATATGTTGATTGCCACCCATCTTGAACTAATCATCCCAGACGATCGCATAATCATACAGGATGATATGTACAAAATACTTCTACTAATCGAATAGAGCAAAGGTGATCATCCTAGCTGAAAGGGCTATTTTGTATTAATCGTATAGGATGATCATAAGATTGTCCTGGACAATCTTAATCGCAAAATTAAAAATCAGGGTTTTTTTTGAAGCCTCCTATTTAAGTTCTCTTAATTACTGTTAAGTAAATCTTTTGTTGTTATTCTATCCTAAGAGGGCTTAGAGAAAGAAAAGGAGAGTTTGGGAAAGAGAGAGAGAGTTTGTGAGGGGGAGTTTATGAGGGAATTCATAAAGGTTGCTCTAAGCAAAATTTGATGTCTTCTTCAAGCTTCATCATTAGTTCCTTTATTGCTCTATAGGGGCGATCTTCAGCATCAGATCAAGGTTCTCTACCTACTCCAGGTTAGAGTAAAAGGATTTCAGGTTCTCTTCCTTCACTAGGAGGGTGAAAAAGGATTCAAGATTATCAACCTCACCAGGACGGTGGAATGATTTTGTAAGGGCTTCTCTGCCTTACTATGGGGAAAAAAGTAGAGACACTAACTGATTAGTGTAATACCTAGAAATGAGGTTTTTGGGGAGTAGACGTAGGTCACATTTGATCGAACCACTATAAAATTTGGTGTGCTCTTTTTTACTACTTGTTTTGCATTTTATTTATGCACTTATCTGTGATTTGTTCTGTGGTTGAAATCTTTGATTGTGTTGTTATTGTGAAATTATATTTTCCTCCACATCAAGGGTTATTATTTGTTTTAAAAAATATTTAAAAAGAATAAAAAGATTTTTTTTGTTTAAGATTTTTTAAAACTACCAACTCACCCCCCCCCCCCCCCTCCCTCTTGGTTAACCTCGAGCTAGTTCTTTAGGGTTTAACAACCCTCACAAACTTTTAGTCTTATTTAACTTTGATCTAACATTCACCCTACTAAAAAAAATAATAAGCAGTATTCACATCTTCTGCCTAAAAGTATCTAGGGAGAGCATATTTAGCTAACTTGGCCCTAATAGCTTCTACCCAAATTCTATTTTTCCTTTTAACTATTCCATTCTGGTAGGGGGTCCTAGGGGTAGAAAAGTTTTGCTCTATCCCTATCTCTTGACAATAGGATTCAAATTTTTCATTCTCAAACTCTCCACCCTGACCATAATGAGTGGTTGATATTTCACATCCTAACTTTCTTTGTATCCAGGTGGAGATGGGTTTAAACTCCTCAAATGATTCACTTTTTATGCTAGGAATCTAACCCAAGTGAATCTAGAATAGTCATTAATGATTACAAATCAATATGACTTTTCTCCTAGGCTTGTAGTACTAAAGGGTCCAAATAGGTCAATATAGAGAATTTCTAGTGTCCTAGAGGTGATAATGTCCTTAATTGAATGGAATAAAGACTTAATTTATTTTCCTAGTTGGTAGGCATCACATAGGTGGTCCTTAGTGAAATTTAACTTGGGTATGTCTCAAACTAGGTCATTTTGGGTAATATTCCTAAGAGTTTTCGTGCTTGCATAACATAGTCTCCTGTGCCATAACAAGGATTCATCAATTTTAATTTTCAAATACAAGGAATTAGAAAATTCAATGTAGTTCAAATCAAGCATGTAAACGTTATTTACCCTTTTCCCTGCTAAGACTAGTTTTCCATTTAAACTAATCATGCAATTTTACAAATAAAAATTTTATATCAAAACCCTTATCACACAACCAACTAATGCTCAATAAGTTATTCTTTAGACCATCGACTAATACAATATTTTCAATTATAAAATTCTTTAAGTTGCCAATTATACCTGAGCCAACCACTTTCCTAGTGGTATTATCTCCTAGGGTGACCATGCCTCTTGACCTAGCCTCCAGCGAGATGAACTACTTCAAATCTCCCATCATGTGTCTTGAGTATCCGCTATCCTTATACCATATGCTCTCAATAGGTCTTTGTGAGACCACTCCTATAAAGTTAATCAAGCATTAGATTTGGGAACCCAAATAAGTTTGTGTTCCATCTTATGCATTGATGAATGAGATGTTTGCATGATATACTGTGATGCAAGTAATTTTAGCCTCCACACTAGATGTGTCCTATGGTGGATAGTGCAAGTGCGGGCTACGTGAACTAGCATGCCACAAGAGTAACACCTAACACTAGGAAAAGGATACACTAATCTATATGGATTATGGTACCTTTTCCTAGGGTTATATAATGCATGATGTGGTGATGAGTTATGCCACTATGCCAAAGTAGGTGATGGCTTATTATTTTGAAGTTCATTTAATTTTACTTTTAGGAATTCATTTGCACTTTCAAGATGTGCTACCTCTAATTTTAATGCATGCTCAACACTATCTAATTCACTTGCAAGAGTTTCTAATTCTTTAAATGATTCTTCCAACTCAAGATGCTTTGTCATAAAGGATTTATGTTCATTAGTTAGGTAAACATGCTTCTTATTTAATGCATCATATTCATCAAGTAAAGACAAGTGATCACTATCTAGAGTAGAATGCTCAGTTATCAAACTAGTATGCTCTTTTTGCAAATTAGAAAAGTTAGTGTTTAAGCTGGCATACATCTTCTTAAGTTTCCTATACGAATCATGAATTTTTTTCTGAAATAATGAATAATTCATTATAAGATAGTTGACATGCCTCATCTTAATCTATCTGATCTAGATTATCATTAGTCATAAGACACAGGTTTGTTACCTCCTCATCTACTTCTTATTTTGATGATTCTGAGGTAGAGTCAGCCTAACATGCCTTCTATGTCCTATTCTTCCCCTACCTAAATTTTGCCTTCTCTTCACCCTTCTCCTTGATTGGGTGAGTCTTTTAGTTTAGGCAGTCTGTTCAAAGATGTCCTAGTTTCCTGCATTCAAAATATATAGTGTAAGATAACACTTTAAAATTTTTAGTGTCTTTACCTTTATTCCATTATTATTGATGACGCTTTTGCTTCCTCTTTCAAAACATCTTGAACTAACAGGTCATCAATGCAATATAGTCATCATCCTCTGCTATAGAACTATCACTATCCAAGTTGTTTGCATTTAGAGCCATGGGTTTCTCCTTTTTCTTATCACCTGCATCAAGTAGTCATTCACTCACGCCTTGCTCATAGGCAATGAGTGACTTAAGTAAGTTGTCAACTAAATAAATATTTAAATCTAATTTAGAAATAATGGTAACTTTAGCATCATAAGAACTAGGTAGGCAACATAAAATCTTATCAACTTTTTTAGAATTTGAGAGTTGTCTACCAAGTACATGCAAGGATGTCACTATTTGGTGAACCTAGCGTACATTTCATATACAATTTGGCTATGTTTCATGCGAACAAGTTCATATTCATGTAGTAGATTATTTTACCTAGACTATTTAACTTCACTAGTTCCCTCATATGAGATGCATAGTCTATCCCATATTTCCTTCGTCGTAGTGAATGTATGTACTCACACATAGTCTTCAAATTTTAAAGAATAGAAAAAGTAATTTAAATATTTAGTATTTAATTATGTGAGTTCTCTATCCTCATGACTCCATTCAATAAAATGAATATCAGTTTTGACACCATTAACTACTCTAGATGGAAATGAATAACTTGTTTGAATTATATGCCAAATTCTATAGTCAATGGATTGCATTAATGTAGACAAGCAAATTTCTAAAAATTGAAAGAAATGTTTTTAAATAATGGTGGATGAGTTATTGAATAACCCTCTATAGTATTCCAATTTCCAAATTCTTCCATTTGATCTTTGCTTGAATATGATATAATCTAAATTTTAAGACCCTCTCTTATACCACTTGAAAGTTCGGGGAGGCTGTAAGACCTCAATGAACTAACCTGAGGTGCATCAAGAGGGTGAATGAATTAGTGATTTAAAAAAATTACTACAATAAAAAAATTTCTTGATAGAAAAAATAAATTTGAAAATAATTCTCAACAAGTAACTTAGCACATGCAGAAGCAAATTAGAGTTTAAAATATTTTCTTATTTAAGGCTCAAATATATCAATCAAGATATAGAAATTTTTCTCTACATTAATCAGGAATTAATCTAATTACAGTCAATAGTAAATGATGAAATTCATGCAATAAATTTAGACCGCATAAATAAAAATGTAGAAAAGTAAATATGAGAAAGAAAGAGCACACCATAGATTTTATAGTGGTTCGGTCCACCTTGACCTATGTCCACTCCTCAGAGTTCTCAAATTTGGGTATTGCACTATCACTATAGTGTCTCTCCTTTTATCTCCATAGCAAGGTGGAGAAACCCCTACACAAATCACTTCCACCAAACCCAGTGTGGCAAAGAACTAGAAGCTTTATCACCCTCCTGGTGACAATAGTGGACATTTAATCCTTTTTCTACTTTCTAAAGAAGGCAGAGAACCTCAATACTTTTTCTACCTCCTAGAGAAGGTAGAGAACCTTGAATCCTTCTTCACCCTCCGGGTGATAGCAGAGAACCACACTCCTTTTTCTCCTTCCTGAAGAAGGCACAGAACCCAAAATTCATCTTCACCCTCTAGGTGATGGCAGAGAATCACACTCCTTTTTCTCCCTCCTAGAGAAGGCAGAGAACCCTATACTCTTAACTTTGAAGCTTCTCTCCCAAGAGAATCCTCAAGAACTCTCCAAGGCCACAGGAGGAAGCTAGATACAGGCTGTCCTGGAGCAACCATGTAAAACCCCTCACACTACTTCTCCCTCACACACAACCATACCTTCTTCTTCCTCTCTAATGCCAAAGCACTCAAGAAAGTTTCTTCAACAGCCAAAGTCTCTCCTTTAGAAAGATTTTAAAAGATTGCTTAAGTATTAAGCTTCAAAAAATCCTATATTTTTAATTTGGCCATCTCTATTTGTATAGTATGATCAGGGTTTGTATAGTATAATCAGTTCAAAAACTAGACTCATCCAGCATGATGTAGACATTTGTTTAGACAAATTGTTCAAATTCTACAAATATATCAGACAGTATGATCAAAAGGTCATATAGTATGATTAGTTTAATTTAACTCTATTTATATTGGATGATTCTTGGGATAATTAGAAATTATCTCTGTCGATCATCTTGTACTATTCTCATCGTACAGTACAGTTAGTCTAAATTAAATAGTTCATATAGTATAATATAGATATCATATTATACGATTAGTTCAAAATTCAAGGTTTTGTCTGGTATGATCTCTAGGATGACCAAATATCATCTCAATCAATTGTATGGTACAATCAAGATCATACAGTATAATTAGTAAGATTTAATTAACCATGATTTCATTGACTAATTATGGGGGATACTTTAAGTAAGATTTCAAATTTCATATAATATGATTAGTATCTTACAGTACAATTAGTTCAAAATTTATTTTTTAAAATCTATACTTAATTTATCTGGTTTCTAGGGTTTCTTAGATCAAAACAAATCATATTGTATAATCAGAGTCGTACATTACAATTAGTTTATTAATATTAATAATTCAATTAGCTATTGACCCTCTTTTTTGTATAATTGATCGTACAATATGATTAGTTTAAAATTTTATTTCTCAAATATTTCTCACTCCTCATGTGTATGTGTGCACAATCACCAATTTTGCATGCACCCTTACATGGCAAGACTCAAGAAATAGAAAATATAAGAAAGTTAAAATTACAGACTCTTTTAATTGACATCATGTTCTACCTAAACTTTAGTCTTCAGTAACCTTAAGTGGTGTATATTATACATGAAATATTAGTGTGCATTGATAAAAAATAATATCCAATATATGCTTAGAGAAATAAATACTCAAACAATAATGTTTGTTATCATCAAAATCACAAGCTTTTTTTTATCAAAACTACAAGTTAGGGATCTTAGATTGCAATAATATAGGGTTTACTATTTAACTAATAGAATGAACTCTAAATGGCTTTAAATTTAAATTGTAAGTTAATCATGACTATAGGAGGAAACCTTATCAATTGGGGCACATCAAAGCTTCCTTAGAATTTTTAACAAATTTCTAAACTAAATATGTCTATACTTTAAAAATTTTATTCATCGAAATCTAGACCAAGGCTTAGGGTAAAATCATTTGTCAACTAACCCTTGAACACTAATCTAACATACAACGTAAGAAATCACTTAAATGATTTATATATTTATATTTATGAAATTTTAAATTCCTAGGTTATTTTCTAACCTATGACTTTAAAATTTCAATTTAAAGCCCTTCAAGAGCTCAAATAGACATGAATGAGTTTTGACATATATGAAACATCCCCAAGGATCAGTTGTTTAAATTAAACTGAAGATCACTTATATTTAAGGAATAATTTTAGTAATACTATAAATAATATTTTTGAAATTACTTTTTATTCATTTAAAATTGAATCTCCAAATCTTATAGCTTATTAAGTACTCCTCGAGAAAAACCAAAGAGCCTAAGATCACTAGATTTGGACAAGTGTACGAGGAGTTATGGATTTTCTAAGTTAGGGACGACTTTCTCAATTTTCTTTATATTGAATAGTTGTTAATGCTAATGGAGCTATACTTTCCACATGGAGGCATTTGATTGGTCACTTAAGAATGATGAGATCCATCAAATAGTTCTCTTTAGATCATAGTTATTTGATCTAATTTCATAGCATAAAATGATGGATAGGAGCATAGAATGTGATCCAACTCAGTTAGAGCTATCCATTTTGTTTAAAATAAATAGAGGGCTTTGATTTTATCTTCTTCCTCCTACCTCCTTTCTTGACTATAAATAAAAATATTTAAGATATAGGAAATCCACTAGACAAAACATCTTACAATTGATCCTAGAGGATCATCTGAGTGTAATCATGCAATCCAATAGTTAGATTTCATTGGATTGCAAGTTTATTTTATACTTGCCTAACTCTATATAATTAGGTCCTCTAGTTTAATCTATACCTCTATAGAGTGGATAAATAATCTAGATTTCAATGCAGGCATGTTCGTTTACTCCTTAGGAATATTTTCTCTTCATGTTACAAAGGTTAAAGAGGAATAGATTAGATTTTAACTATCTAGCCCAAGGAACTTGCCAAAGCTCAATCATATTTACCTAAGAAAGGGCCTAGAGGGACTGGGGATTAAATGCTAGAGCACTAGGAAGTCATTTTGAGGGAAAATTAGAATCTTTATATTTTGAAATTTAGAGTATTCATAGCTAGTTTGTAATTCAATAAAACCAAAAAATTGGCCAAGATCAGCCAACTCAATACACTAATTTAGCTAGGGACTATCCAAAGGAATAAATCATGTATGCTAGAAGAATTAAGCCTACAAGGTAGTTCATTATTCAGTTAGAGCTTACCAAGCCTATTGGTGGCTATTTTCCTAGTTTTTCAATCACCTTATGCAACCACTTACCATAAGATTATTGAGGTTGGTTTTAGGGAGTAGATTGAGGAAAATATAGGGGTTTGATGGGTCTATTATTGTCTAGGATTAAAAATGGCCCAAAAAATTTAATTTTTTAAACTTTGGGTTAGTCAAATAGGTTGATCCAAGTCAACTATGGGGCTAGGATGTCTAGGTTTAATGCATAGGATCTAAGGGCCCCTAATGCATAAGTTTATTTGGTTTAGGTTGGCTTGGTTTGAGAGTTAGCCTAAGGTGAACCCCCTTTTGGCCATGTGGGTCAAGCCATGTGGCAATCCTAAGGGGACCCAATGGTTGACTTGACTAGGGTATGTCCTTAGGGACCCAATGGGTACTTCTAAGGGGTTTAGGGGCTTTGAATTGGTCGAGATCAGTGGAATTAAAGTTTGAGAGCTTTAGGGTTAGTTTGGTCAACATAGTTTGACTTGGTCAACTAGGCTTAACCAAGCCATGGGGTTGGGTCCAATCCACTCCAAATGACATTTTAAATTTGTTGGAAGTGGTCTTAGGTCATGACAAAGCTAAGCTATGAACAGGTTTATATGGAATTTATTTATGAGGATTTAGGGTTTATTGGGTTTGGTCAACTATGATCAAATATGGCCCACCAAGTGTTCAAACATGTTTACAGATGAATGGTTTGATGTTTAGGAGAGTTTAAAGGGTTTGGTGAGGTCTGTTTAGCTTCCATGCAAGTTTTAGGGTTTAGGGTTTGAAGCATCCTTTAATAGTCAAAGTGAATAATGATGGTCAACTTAGCTCATTTAAGATTCAGCTGGGTCTATGCATGATTAATAATTATTATCAAATACCTAGAGGTAAAAGCCAGGTCTTAGTTTTAAACATTCCAAGATGTTCAAGCATCTAAATAATTTAGGGTTTAATGGGTCTTATGTGTCAAACTAGATCAACCACAAACTCAAATGAGTTCAAATCATTACAAGGATGATTTTAAACTATTTTAGATGACTTGGAATAATTTGCAAGGTTGTTTGAATAAAAATGATAGTTTAGTAGTCGGGGTTATAAATATTTGATGTTTATTTTATAATGGTAGATGATTGCTCTGATTTTTATATTTTAAAAGGACATGAATACCTCTGATATCATTAGGTAGATTCTAGAGATATGATTAATCAATATGAGAATGATCAAACACCATCCTTTTCCTTAAAAATAAAATAATAATAATAATAATAAAGGATTTTAAATAATTCATGTGACTAAGGGTACTTAGGAAAAAGGAGAACTGCTTCATGATGATATGGATGAAGGTGTTATCTCTACTGATAAGGATTTTGGTAATGGTAGTAAGGACTCTACTCTCCTCTCACATAATGGTCATAATATTAATAATTTAGGGAGTTTTGATGATTATTTGATGGCTAATGATAATGATTTTATTAAAGTTCATGGTAGGAAGAATAAGAAAAACAAAAAAATCATTTCTCATTCACTTAGAAGTACCCATTCTCAAACTTGTAATTTATATTTTAATGTTTAAGTCTATTATTTGGAATGTTAGGGCATTGGTTGTCCCTTTACTAGAATTAGAGTTAATAACTTATGTCGCATTCATAAAGTTTATATTTTTGTTTTGGTTGAACCTTTTATTTTTCCAACTAAGTTGGATTCTACTGCTCAATTTTTAGGTTTCAATCATGCTATTATTAAATTGCCTGATAAAATTTCAATCTTTTGGAAATATTCTATTTCTATTCAGGTTGTTGGTGATTTTTCTCAAGTCTTTCATTGTAGTATTGAATTATGGAAGTTTATATGTTAAGCTTCATTTGTGTATGCCGCTTCTAATCATATTCTTTAAAAAGTTCTTTAGGAATAACTTTCCAATTTTCATGGTTTAATTAACTTTTCTTGGTTGGTGGGGGTGACTTCAACACTATCTCCAATCCTTCTGAAAGACTTGGTGGTTCTAACCCTGTTTATCAATCTATGGAGGATTTTAATAAATTCATTATGGACTACAATTTAGTTAAAATTAGCCATATTGGTAACACTTTCACTTCGAATCGTGCTAATTTGTTGAAATGTTTAGACCGTGTTCTCTTTAATGATGCTTGGATTAATTCTTATAATAATACTTTTGTTAAGCATCTCAATAGATCCTTTTCAATCACTCTTCTCTCCTTCTTAGTACCTCAATGAGGTAGGATGGTCCTAGTCCCAACTTTAGATTTCAAAATATGTGGTCACTTGACAACTCATTTTTCAACATGATCAAAGATAATTGGCAGGCTCCTCTCCATATTGATGATTCTATTTTGGGTATGAATAGACTGTGATTTAAACTCAAAATATTAAAGTACAAGATTAATTTTTGGAAAAAGAATGCTTTTAAAAATATTTTTTCTAATATTTTACCTGCTAAGGATAGTGTTAATTCTATTGAGTATAATTATCAACTTCATCCTTCTGGTGATAACTTTAGAAAGCTTCAAGATGCCAAGAAATTCCTTTTCAACTTATAGCACAGGAGGAAGTTTTTTTGAAACAAAAGGCTGCTTTCAAGCACTTTCTTGAAGGAGCTAACAATACTAAGTACTTTCATGCCCTGGTGAAGAAGAATAGAAATAGAAATTTCATTCATAAGATTTCTCTTCTTTATAGTTCCCAAATTAAGGATGTTGGGGCTAATGCTAACTATGCGGTGGAGCATTTTAAATTTTGATCCTATTCTTATTGATAATCCTCATATGATTCATAATATCATTAGTTATAATGATAATATGTCTCTTTCTCGACCTCCTTCTTTGGAGGATGTTAAGGAGATTGTGCTTTCCATGAATTATGATTATGTTGCTAGTCTGGATGGGTTTACTACCAAATTTTTTCAAAAGGCTTGGGACATTTTGATCTTAGATTTATATGGTGCTATTTTATATTTTTTTGCTAGGAACACCATTCCTAAATTTTTTTCTTCTACTTTTATTATGCTTATTCCTAAGAAGATTTCCATTAATAATTGGGATGACTTTGGCCTAATAGTTTGTGGTCCTTTTTTAGTATGTTGATTTCTAAAATTTTACGATTCACTTAACTCCTTTACTCCCCAAAATTATTTCCCCTAATCAAACTGGTTTTGTTAAAGGTAGAGCTATTTCTGACAACATTTTACTTGCTCAAGAAATTGTTCATGATCTTGATATTAAGGTGAGATGTGCTAACATGATTTTAAACTTAGATATTTCCAAAGCCTATGATAACATAAAGTTGAACTTCCTCTACAATATTTTGTAGTTGTTTGGTTTTGATTTGGTTTTTTATAACCTTATCAAAAATTGCATTGAAGGATCTGACTTTTCTGTGATTGTCAATGGTAAAAGTCATGGTTTCTTTAAGTCTTCTCATGGGATAAGACAAGGTGATCCTATCTCTCAAGCTTTTTTTATTATTACTGTTGAGTATTTATCCAGAGGCCTTACCCATCTTTTTAAAAATAATCATAACCTTATTTTAGAACTATGGGTGTTTTTCCTATCTCTCACTTATGTTTTGTCGATGAAGTTATTATTTTTACCAATGGTTCTTTAAATATGGTTAATAGGCTCATATGTTTTCTAAATAAGTTTGAAACTTCTAGTGGTCTCTATCTTAATAAAAATAAGAGTAGCTTCATTGTCTCTAATAACATTCCTCATAACTGCATTAAAGCCATTAAAGCTACAACTGGTTTTGTGCAAGGTTCCTTTCCTTTTAAGTACCATTGGATACCTCTTTTCAAAGGTAGAAAGAAAACTTTCCTTTTTGTTGATTTGATTACTTTGGTGCAGAATAGGCTTACTTCTTGGGAATTCAAATTATTAAGCTTTGGTGGTAGATTAATTCTTATTAAAAGTGTGACATGTTCTTTACCTATTGACATTTTTCAAACTATTCAACCTACTCATGCTGTTTGCAATAGAATTAAAAAGCTCTTTAAAAAATATTTTTGGCAAGGCACCAATAATAATTCTATAATTATTTGGTCTGCTTGGAGTAAATGTTGTGGGGTTCTGGATGAATGTGCTTTGGGTTCTAAGAATATGAATGATTTAGCTCATGCATTTTCCATCAATTGTTGTTTAACTTTCATGCTAAAAGTTGCTTTTGGGCTAAGTTCATGACTGCCAAGTACTGTGTCGTAAGCATCCTACTATGTGTGGCTACAACAAGGGTGATTCTGGAGTTTGGAAGAGACTTTGTAGTATTAAGTGGGAAGCTAAGCCTCATATCCTTTAGGGTCTTGATTATTCCAACATCTCTTTTTGGCAAGATCATTGGTTTGGTGAACATTCTATGGATTCGCTTCTTAACACTATTTCTACTACTGCTATTAAGGTTAATTCCTATATCACTGGTAATAGTTTGTACTTTGATAAACTTGTTGAAGCTCTTCCTGAATCTATTATTAACAAAATTTTGCACTTGCCTATTAATATTGATTATGAGGAATACCTTTTATGTAATTTTTCTAAGAATGGTTTATTTAGTCTGAAGGATGCTTAGAATTCTTTCAGAGTTAAGAATTCTGTTAATAAAGTTTTTTCTATGATTTGACATAAAAGTATTCCTACTACTATTGCTAGTTTTATTTGGAGAATTATGCATAATTTCACACCTACTAATGAGAATTTAATTAAGGGAGGTTTTATTCTTTCTTCTAAATGTCAATGTTGCTATCATAGTGAGAACTTGCACCATGTTTTTATTTCTGGTCCTATTGTAGTTAAAGTTTGGACTCATTTTGATAATATCTTTAGAACCAATCATTTCGCTACTAATATTTTTATTAAGTCTATGCTTAACCTATGGTTCATTAACTATAGAGGTCATATTAGGAATGTCATTTCTTCCCTTATTTTGTAGTATTTGTGGCTAGCTAGAAATAACTCTTTTCAACAATATTGGCATGAATCCTCTTCATATTATTCAAAATATTAAAGATAAACTCTTGAACCTTTACTCTATTAATCTTTTGCCTTCCAAGAACTTTAAAAGTTATGCTTTTGTGGCTAAAGGAATTAGGTATTTCTCTGCATAATAATAATCATTTTATTGATTCCAAAATGGTTTATTGGATTAAACTGCCTCATAATATTTTAAACTTAATGCTGATGGTTCTGTTAAAGATTTAGCTTGGAGTTATAGTGGTATCATCAGGGATGATAATCGAAACATCATCATGGCTTATATTGGTCCTTTACAGAAGTGTTCCATCATTTATGCTGATCTTTCAGCTATTTTACTTGGCCTTAAATTATGTCTTTCTCTTGGCATTTCTAATATTTTGATTTAGGTGAATGCTCTTTATAGTATTTATTGCTTAAAAGTCTTTGTTAAGAAAGTTTGTAAGTCTGAATTTTTTTTATTGTATTAGGGAGATTAATCAACTTTTGATTTTTGTTAATTACACCACTACTCATATTTATAGGGAAGGTAATGCTTGTGCTAATTAGTTAGCCAATTTTGGCTACAATCTAGATTATTTCACTAATTTTAATTTTTTTAACTTATCTTCTAATTTGAAAGGCCTCATTAAATTAAACAAAATTGGTTTGCCTTATGTCAGAGTCTAGGTTTAGTTATCTTTTGGGTTTTTGGTCTCCTCTCCTGAGGGGGTTTTTTAATGTTGGTCTGCTTCAGGTTGATTTCTTTATTGGGCACTCTTTCTTTGTGGACTTATATTATTATGATGGATTGTATTTATGAGATATATGTTTTAGTTGTTTTTATGGTGGATGGTGGTGTTGGTGCTTTTCAAGAGGTTATAAGTTTCTACTTGTTCATATTACATCCCCCTTTTCTTGTGTATCATCTTCTTATCTTGTGCCTTTACTTTTGGGGGGTTAGGAAAGATATAAGCTATGATTGCACATTTTATTTTTTTGATTTACACCTTAAGTGCTATTCATCTTTACCTTCTATTGAGTGTGTTCGGTCCTTTTATGGTAGTGTTCTAATTTTTTTTTTGTCTGCAGAGACAGCTCTTTTTTAGCAGCAATTGAGGTTGTATAGGTCTTCTATAAGAACTCTTTTATTTCTTTTATGTTTCTTCTGTGTTTATTTTCTTAAGGATCTAAGTTTTGATCTCTGTTGGATGTATACCTACTGGCTGCCTCTATCTTTGGGTAAGTGGTTAAGGATTGTTAGTGGTGGTTTGCTCATGAATTATATCAGCTATTGCTACTCTGTCTGCTCTTATCCTCTCAAATCCTGGAGACTTGCATGGGTAGGTCTAGGGGTAGATTTGGGCGGCAATTAGGTGTTTTTCATGAGAGGAACACTGATACTACTATTCTAAGATTGTATGGCTTATACCCGCACATTTTCCAGGAAGATTTCATGTGGATGCTTTGTTTGTTTCTAATTTATGGCATCTGTTGTACTGGAAGTAGGTATGCTTTTAGTCTGGCTATTGGTATTATTCATTCCACAATTTATTTTTGGTGCTCTACTATTATGTTGCTGAGTTATCAATTGGTTGGTATTTTATGTGGTGGTTGTTGCTTCTCTGGGAATTATCCAATCGACAAGCTTATTCTTATTTTCTGTATTATTTTAGCTGGGTCTTATCGTGTGATTTACGATGATCTCCTTACCATTGCTAGTTTTGATCCTTTTGGTTACATCTGGGGTATCAAAGCTCCTTTTCTTTCCAAGAAGGTTGGCAATTACTGCTACTTTTGGCTTGGGATTAGGTCCTTTATGTTAATTAATGTTTGATGGATGGGGTGTTGTCGTCCTATTATTTTATCATTTTGGTGGTGATTTTTGGGGCTCTTGATGTTTCTCTTCGTTCTTATTATTGGGTGTTGGCATGTGCTATATTTTTGATCTTTATGCTATCCAGAATTCTCTGTATGGTTGTGTTAATGGTTGTGTTGTGGATAGAGTGACCTGAGCTTTCTCTTCTATTAGTTATTTTGGTGATACTTCGAGGGGAAGTCCTCCTTGGTGATTTCTCTTTAATAATCTATCTTTTGGTGCTCATGTCATTTGTGCCCAATGTTATTTTGTGTTGTGGAGGTCCTATGTTATGGTTATCACTGTTGGTAATTCTTCCTTTCTACTGGTTTGTGATTTTGGGTTGATTAAATAGTTTTGTGTGTATTTTAATGTTGATATCAAAAAATTTTGATTCACTGGTTATGCTCCCATCTAGTTATGTTCGGTAGCTATCCTAGCAATTATACCTTTTGTTACTATATCTGTTGGCTTCAGGATGCTTTTAGTTGTTGTCCCTTTAATTCATTTCTGATGGCTATGATTTGGTGGAGGTGTTGTTGGATCTTAATTCATTGCATAGCTATTTGTGGTAGTTAATGTTATAATTATTATATGAACTCTTATATTCTGATCAATTATTTTTATATTATTTTAGTCAATGTTTTATTTTGCAGCCATAATCTTTCGTAGATGTTTTGGCTCATAGTTTAGGTTCAATGGCTCAACATTATTTACAGAAAGATTGTGCTTAATAGTTTTATTTTTATCTTTCTTTTTTGGGTGCTGGTTCCTTGACACCCTAGAATGTTATTAGGTTATCATGTAATTTTTCTTTGAGGGGACTTTTGGCTTTTAGGTTTTCTTTTTACTTTTTTTGTAGCTCTTTGGAGCATTATTGAACTGAAGATCCCCCTTAAGGAACTTGTAATCCCTTTTTATAATTAACTCATAGGCCCCTTCACGAATTCCCCCCCGCCCCCCCCCCCCCCCCCCCCATCCTAAAAAAATGGATTTTAAATAAGTCATTAAATATTAAATAAATTTAAAAAAATGTAAAATAAATTACATTGAACTTTAAATTCATAAATCTACCAATGAAAAATAAAAGCCCCATCATAAAAACTAAATATAAAAAAATAAAATTTATAGATAAATTAATAATTAATTAATTATAAATATATAAAAACAAAATAAATACAAAATGACTCCAAACTCTTCAAATTAACATCTGAAGCCATTCATGACCTCTGGTGATGATTTCAAGTTGATTGGAGTTGATCTGCTTTGAAAATCAAAATTACCCAAAATACTTGAAGTAAATAATTCAATAAATTGGTTGATTTAAAAAAAATTATAATTAAATAAATATAAATCCTAAAAATACAAAATAAATTGAGTTCAACTCTATATAAATTTAGTATTTAATAAAAATAACACACCTTTAAAATTTTAAATTAAAACAAAAAGTCATGCAATACCCAGAGAGGAGGACTCTAGGGTGTGGATGTCGGCCAAGTTGAGTGAACCACTATAAAATTTTGGATGTCAGCCAAGTTCAGTCGCACTAAGGTATGTATGCATGTTATGCTATGATGGTAATGCTTTGGGAATCCATATTTAATGTGTTCTATGATGTAGTGTGAAAGTGCGTGCAATGTACCTTATTATGTCATATGAATAGCACCTAACCCCTAAAAATGGGCTTACTAACCTAAATGGGGGATATGGTCTCTTTCGACGAAAGTATGATGTTGTGTCCTAGGCTGTAGCTTTAGTGCATGCATAAGCTCTAGTGTATTATCTTGTAGTTCACTTATTTTCTTAATTAAATGACCATTTACTTTTGTAGGTGATACATAATCTATCCCATATCTCTTTTCCACTAGTGTAGATTCACGCATATAATCTACTTTTTTAATGCATTAAAAAAATAGTTTAAGCACTTTGCATTCCATTAGGCTAAATCTCTATCCTCTATATACTATTTAGTAATAGGGATATCAACTTTTATGACATTAATAATATGATATGATAAATCATATCCTACTTGAATCATATGCCACATGTGAAAATCTATAGACTACAAGAATGTAGACATGCATATTTTTTAGAAATTAAATGGAATGTTATCAAATAATGGTGTACGTGTAATAGAGTACCCTTGAACAATATTAAAGTTTCCAAAATGTTCCATTGGATCAAACTCCATGTCTTAAAACCAAATTATAAGAGAACCCCTTATGATACCAATTGAAAGTTCAATAGTTGGCTGTGAAACCAATTGAAGGTTGAAATGGCACTGTAAGAAGGGGGTGAATTGGTGATTTATTCACTTTTTCAAAAATCTTTTTGATTAAAAACCAAATTAGATTTTAATGCAGAAGCATTTTTAATAAATAAAATCACATCTCACAATAACAACAAAAAATAAATACTAATCTTTTAGTGTTTTTGATTTTATAGAAAAAGCAAATATCAATTTTTAGTTCTTTTTTATCTTTCTAATTTTTTTGTTTCTTTTTAAAATAAATACCAATCCAAATAAACCCCAATGATTTTTTTATCATAATTATAATAAAAGTCAACTTAGATTATAGAAAAATAAATATGCCGAAAAGTAAAATGTTAAAAAGTAAATGAAAAAAATAAAAAGAATGTAATTCAATTTTTATTGTGGGTTGGCCAACTTGATCTACATTCACAACCTTAAGTTCAACACTTCAAGTATTTCACTAATGAATAGTGATTCTCCTTCAGCCCACGACTAGGCATAGAAGCCCATACAGACTCTTCTCTTAAAGAATCTCTCCTTTCACCTCCTCTTTATGGCAGAGGTGACAAAACCTATTTCATATACTTAATGAGATGGAATAGTCAAAATCCCTTTCACCTCCTCAGCATGGTAGAGTAGCCAAAATCCCTTTAACCTTTTTAGTGTGGCAAAGTAGTTGAAATCTATTTCAGCTCCTTGATGCAATGGAGTAGCTGATTTCACCTCCTCTAGCGATAGATTAGCCAACATCCATTGACACCAAAGGCTTCTTTACACACTTCCCTCAAGAAAACACTAAAGAACCTAGAGGAACGCAAGTGCAAATTGGCAAAATCAACCATATGAAAACACCTCCCACACTCTCTTAAATCCCACAAGGCTCTTCTCCTTCTCACATAACCTAGTTCTTTCTATCCTTTGCTCAATGCTCTCTCTTCAACACTTAAACAAAAGATATAGACCTCTGAATGCCAAAAGATTCCTCCAAAGTCTTAACAATAGTTTATATAAAGAGTTTAAAAAAACACTAATTTTTTAGTTCTGCTGCATCAATTCATACAGTATGATAAGATTATCATACAATATAATTCGTTTATTCATAACTACATGATCCAAGATCATCCAGTATAATTAGTTTAATCGAACAGTACATACAATATTACCCCAACATGATTCATTATCATCTAAAAGGTTGTTCTACGGATCGTTCAGTACAATCATGATCATACCATATGACAATCAATCTTAATTAATCCTATTTTAATTACTTAATCATAAGGATTAAGTTACGCAAGATTTTTCAACATCGTATAATATAACCTATTTTATACTGTATAATTAGAATAGATTTCAAAATTTTATATATTCCCTAATCATGGTGGTGATACCATTTATACCTAATCATCTTGTACAATGTTATGGTCATACAATATGATTAGTTATAACCTTTTAAAAATTAATCTCATTTAATTAAATATTTTAATTAATTTTAGTTTCCTATGATCGTACAATATAATCCAAATCATCCTACTCATTTTTTAGAAAATTAAACTATTTAATTACAGTCCCCCTATTGTGTGTGTGCGCATGATTGCTAAGCTAATATACACCTTCTTATAGATATTAACTCAAGAAAAAAAATAAAATTATAGACTTCCAAAATAAGTCTAACCTATGCAACACTATCTTGAGCTCTGATTCTTTTACTATGTTTTTTATATGTTGAACATGAAATGTTAGTGATGCACACAGAAAATTATGTAGCATATAAAGTAAGAGAAACTAAATAAACATCTAATAGTTTTTTAAATCATCAGAACATAAGGTCAGGCACTTAGATTACAATAATCCTTCTGTTATTACAACTTTTCTTTCTTTTGAATTCTAGTTTATTAGGGATATGTCGCCTTGTATTCTCCTAATCTAACTGTTACGACTCGGGCTCACAAGTTTCTGTTTTGATGATAACAAACATTATGGCTCACATCTTCTAATATTTGGAATGTATATTTATTTGTGTGTGTACTAACATTTCAGGAACAGCATGCATCAATACAAGAAAGATTCAAGACTCAAGAATGAGTAGAATAGGCTTTATTGTATTTCTCATTGATCTACTTTTTAATTCCTTGAGTCAAGTCCTGTAATGGTATATGTTTATTTATGACCATGTGTACACATACTTAGGGGGAGTGAGATCCTGTCAAAACCAGAAGTTCAACTTTTGAACAAATCGCACTGGACGATTTCTGATCGTCCAGGATGATTTGTTCATTGAACGATCCAATATGATCTCAAAACCCTAGCCGCCACGACAATTTAGGCAAGGATTTAAGAGTCAAAATTTGTTCTAATCGTCCTGGACGATCTATATATCGTACTGGACGATTTGTGCAAAATTTGTTCTGATCGTCCTGGACTATCCCAGGATCGTACGGGACTATCAGGTCAAATTCTGCACATCATCCTGGACGATCCTGCGATCGTCCTGGACGATCTTTGGCGACAAAATTGAGTTTTTAGGGTTTTCTGAAGCCGTCTTTTGGAGCACATCATCCTGAACGATCCGGCGATCGTCCTGGTTGATCTTTGCCGCCAGAACTAATTTGGAAGGGTTTTTGGAGCTCTTTATTTAAGCTTTCTCAAGGCACTTGATAGGTGTCTTTGGCAGCCATTGAGGCTTCGTTCTTTTGAAGAAAACTTGAAGAGAGAGCTTGAAAGGGAGAGAGGAAAGGGTGGAGTTTGAGAGGGAGAAGAGCCTGGGAAGGGGGGTTCTCGAGGGAGTGTGAGGGGGTTCACACGGTTGCTCCGGCAAGCTTGCACCTAAGTACCATCGGATTCAAGGGTCGCCTCGAGGGAGGTTTTGGGAAGAAGAAGATCTCTTTGGTGTCAAAGGACCCGGCTACTCCGCCGCACCGGGGAAGGTGGAAGTGATTTTGTAAGGGCTTCTCCGCCTAGCTGTGGGGGCTGAAGGAGAGACACTATTTGGTTTAGTGCAATACTTGGAGGGTGCCTCCGAGGAGTGGACGTAGGTCAGGTTGGACCGAACCACTATAAATCTGGTGTGTTCTTTCTTATTATTTTCCGCACTTTATTTATCTGTGATTATCTGCTTGGGTGAAATCTGTGATTGATCTTTTTATCATTATTTTAATTCATTTCCGCTGCAAGTTATTAAAAGATTTTTGTTTTGTTTCAAATATCCAATTCACCCCCCCTCTTGGTTAGCCTCGGGACTAGTTCATAAGGGCTTAACATCCCTATCGAACTTTCAAGTGGTATCAGAGCGGGATTCATAAAATCAAGTTTTTAAAAACTTTTGAATTTGATCTATGGCTAATTTTTGTAATCGTAATATTGCGGAAGGTTATTCAATCTCCCGGCCACCACTTTTTGAAAATATTACTTTTAATTTTTGAAAAATTCGCATGTCTACTTTTTTGCAATCTATTGATTATCGTATGTGGCATATGATTCATGTTGGTTATTCTGTACCGTCACGTATTATAAATGAAATTAAAGTTGATATTCCTTTTTCTGAATGGAGTAGATCAGATTAGATCAATGCTCAATTGAATGCTAATTATTTGAATTATTTTTCTGTGCTTTGAATTCTGATGATTATATGTTAATATCTGCATGCACTTCTGGCAAAGAAATTTGGGATAAATTATGCACTAGATATGAAGGTACTTGTGAAATCAAGCAATCTAGGTTAAATATGTTAATGCATGATTATGAACTTTTTAGCATGAAACCTTATGAAACGATCTTGGACATGTTTACTAGGTTTTCTCAAATTGTGACATCATTACATGCTTTAGGAAAAGAACTTTCAAATTTTGAAAAAGTTAATAAAATCCTATGTTCTCTACTTGCTAAATTTGATGACAAAGTCATTGCAATTTCTGAATCAAAAAATTTGAACAAATATTCTATTGATAATTTGATTGGCTCACTCATTGCCTACGAGCAAGGTTTGGGTCAAAAGCTTTTGGATGCAGATAAAATGATAGTGCTGAAAACTGAAGACATTGGAAAAAATAACTCAGAAAGTGATGAAAGTGAAGAGTTAGCATCAGCAACAAACAAATTGAAAAATCTACTAAGGCACAAACATCAACATCAAAAGTGGAACAAAGGTAAAAATGGTAATAATATAAAGTTTTCTTCTGATGTTATTTGTTTTGGATGTAGGAAGCCTGGACATATGAAAAATCAGTGTCCGAACTTAAGAACCCTTCCTGAAAAGGAAAAGGGTAAAGCTAAGCAAATTATAATAAGGGCTGATAATGCAAAACGAAAAATGTCCTGGGCAGATCTAGCTTCTGAATCATCAGAACAGGAGCAAGCTGGTGTAAATTAATGTTCTTTTTGTGTGTTTATGTTTTTTGTTTTTCTGTTACTATTGTTTATTCATTGTGTTTTCTGTATTTTATTATTTTTTTTCTTTTAAAATTCTTTATGTTGCTTTTTATTATTTTCTCTGATCAAGCACACACATAACACCTCTGGTTTTAAATCATTTTTTTAAGATCTTATTTTCTAAAAATGGAAAACTTACCTCCTGTATTTTCTAAATACTTTGTTAGTTGTGGTTGATTTCTCTAAAATCAAATAAAGGAAGGAAACTCATGATTTTGTCTCTCTATCTCATTTCTTTGAATAAGGCTATCTTACTTTTGAGTCAAAATCTATTTCAGATTATAAATTGGTTTTTGAAATTAAAACTTTTTTCATCTCCCAATATTTTTTCTATCTCATAGGAATCTTTTGCAAATTATTGAACCAACTTTAAGATTATCTTATTCAGGTTGTTCGTCTTTATCATAAGAATAATGTTTGCTGATTTTAAAGATTTAGAAAGGAGGCAATCAAAAGATGCGCAGTGCGCCAAACAAATTGAAAAGAGGCACAAAATAAACCCAAAACTGAAAAGATGCGAAATTACCAAATTGAATACACAAAGTGTATCAAAAATTAAAAGATGCGCAAAGCGCCAAACAAATTGAAAAAGAGGCACAAAATCAGCCCATAAAAGCTGCTTCCATTCTTGTAAATCTCTAAAGTTTAGAAAACTCTTATGACTTTTTGATAGATTAGTTACTTGAGTTTGAAAATCAAGATTTTTTGATTCATTATTTTGCATCAATCTTCTATTAGATATATTTAATGAAAGGAGTTTTGAAAGATTTTTATTTCATTATCTAATTTGTTCCTTGATTTAGATATTGGCTTAAAAAGTTTTTTCGCCTTTTAAAAAAAAAAACCTGAGTTTGGTTTTACATTTTCTGATTCTCTAACCTTTCTGGGTTCAAAGAAGTCAATTCATGTCTTACTAAGTTTTGGAGAACCTTAAGAGGTGACTTTTCAAATTTTTGCTCCTCCTCTTTTTGATAATGTCAAAGGGGGAGAACGTACTATTGTATTTATGATATTTTTACGTACTGTTGTATTTGTGATATTTGTTTTTATGTTGTTTGTTTTACATCATATTGTTGTTGTAGTTATTTTAAAAATTAAAAAAAAAAGAAGAAAGTATTTCTCCCTGTTTTTAAAAGACTTTTTCTTAGTGAGCGGGAGATTAACAGAAAATATCTTTTTTGCAATTTCAATCAGTAATGTTTGCCATCATCAAAAAGGGGGAGATTGTTACGACTCGGGCTCACAAGTTTCTGTTTTGATGATAACAAACATTATGGCTCACATCTTTTAATATTTGGAATGTATATTTATTTGTGTGTGTACTAACATTTCAGGAACAGCATGCATCAATACAAGAAAGATTCAAGACTCAAGAATGAGTAGAATAGGCTTTATTGTATTTCTCATTGATCTACTTTTTAATTCCTTGAGTCAAGTCCTGTAATGGTATATGTTTATTTATGACCATGTGTACACATACTTAGGGGGAGTGAGATCCTGTCAAAACCAGAAGTTCAACTTTTGAACAAATCGTACTGGACGATTTCTGATCATCCAGGACGATCTGTTCATTGAACGATCCAATATAATCTCAAAACCCTAGCCGCCACGACAATTTAGGCAAGGAATTAAGAGTCAAAATTTGTTCTAATCATCCTGGACGATCTATATATCGTACTGGATGATTTGTGCAAAATTTGTTCTGATCGTCCTGGACTATCCCAGGATCGTATGGGACTATCAGGTCAAATTCTGCACATCGTCCTGGACGATCCTGCGATTGTCCTGGACGATCTTTGGCGACAGAATTGAGTTTTTAGGGTTTTCTGAAGCCGTCTTTTGGAGCACATCATCCTGGACGATCCGGAGATCGTCCTGGATGATCTTTGCCGCCAGAACTAATTTGGAAGGATTTTTGGAGCTCTTTATTTAAGCTTTCTCAAGGCACTTGATAGGTGTCTTTGGCAGCCATTGAGGCTTCGTTCTTTTGAAGAAAACTTGAAGAGAGAGCTTGAAAGGGAGAGAGGAAAGGGTGGAGTTTGAGAGGGAGAAGAGCCTGGGAAGGGGGATTCTCGAGGGAGTGTGAGGGGGTTCACACGGTTGCTCCGGCAAGCTTGCACCTAAGTACCATCGGATTCAAGGGTCACCTCGAGGGAGGTTTTGGGAAGAAGAAGATCTCTTTGGTGTCAAAGGACCCGGCTACTCCGCCGCACCAGGGAAGGTGGAAGTGATTTTGTAAGGGCTTCTCCGCCTAGCTGTGGGGGCTGAAGGAGAGACACTATTTAGTTTAGTGCAATACTTGGAGGGTGCCTCCGAGGAGTGGACGTAGGTCAGGTTGGACCGAACCACTATAAATCTGGTGTGTTCTTTCTTATTATTTACCGCACTTTATTTAACTGCGATTATCTGCTTGGGTGAAATCTGTGATTGATCTTTTTATCATTATTTTAATTCATTTCCGCTGCAAGTTATTAAAAGATTTTTGTTTTGTTTCAAATATCCAATTCACCCCCCCCCTCTTGGTTAGCCTCGGGACTAGTTCATAAGGGCTTAACATCCCTATCGAACTTTCACTAACCACATAAATTTCCTTATTTGGGTTCATTTCTCTCTCAAGTATTTACCTAAGTAAATTGCCTTCTTATTCATAAGGATTAATTTAATCTTCCTTTGATTATAACTTTTCTTTTGAATTCTAGTCAATTAGGGATATGATGCTTGGTATTCTCTTGATCTAACCACTTAAATCCACTTTTCTTGATCATTTCCGTCTTCAAGATTTGCCTGAGTAAATTGCCAATTTGTTCTTTTTTTTTTTGGGGGGGGGGGGGGGGGGGAACCCTCGGAGGGGCCTACGTGTTAATATAAAGGCAAAATACAAGGTCCTTAGAAGGATCTCAAGCTCTCTAATGCTCAAAAGAGCTACAAAAATAATCAAAAAAATAAAAATCCCTATGAGCTTGAGTTCCCTACTACAAAAAAGTACAAAATATCCTAGATACAGTCTACGGTGCATAAGAAGGAACACCCAAAAATTGTGAAAAAACCAAAAACCAGGACTGAGCATCAGCCTCCTTCCCCAGCAAGCATGAGCAAAAACACCTGCAATAGACAAAACCTGCAAAATACAATTGCAATCCAAAAAGTAGTTTGAATTATCAAAATGATTACAATCATACCCCAACCAATTAGAGAAGGAAGCCCACATGTCAACCACATCTAATCAATCCTCAAAAACCCAACCAGCCAAATAATGCCAAAGGAAACACTCCAAAACCCCAAAGATGCAAGGAAACCAGTGCAACCACCAACCCATGTAATGATCCATAATACATGCATCAGTATAAAAGATAACCAAGAACCACTAGCATCTAATGAAAATCTCAACTAAATGTATAATCCATAACCACAAACGCTGATAACACAGCACCAAGAACAAAACATAACAAAACCCGATAGAAAGCAGAAGCCACACGCACCAAAGGAAATAGCAGCCACCGACCCCCTCATAAACATTAAGAGAAAGACAATTAGTAATAGGATCAGCCAAAACCACCCAAACACCCCAGGCCAGCCAAAAAATAGCCCCATCAACCCAAACCAACCACCAAAATAGGAGATAAAGAAACCTTCAACACAAGAACCAACAACCAAAAAGCCGCCCTGCCATGTAGGAAATAATGCCCCGAAAACACCAACCAACAAACCAACCAACAAAGGGGCAAGAGATATTATGAGGAACATAAGGGATACCCATCTCATCCAGCTTCTGTAAACCACGAAGAGGAACCGGCACAGAACCATCAACAACATCAGTAAAGTAGATAAGTTGACAGCCCCAACGTACTAACCACTCAACACATTCATTACCAGTTTACAGATATGGTGAAAGGAGTAATTAAAAGATAACAATTGCTTTTTAATATCTCTAATCATGTAAAAAAGATCAGAACTACAAATAGTGTCCCCTTCAACTAAAAAAATACTAAAATCATGATCAGTATTGACCTCAATAATCAAGTTAGTTAAGTTAAGGGTAGCACAAAAGTTAATGCCATAAAGAATGGCAAGAGTTATGGCAGCAGAAGTATTATCCAGATAAACTAGCCCAGCAAAAGCCCTTAAGAGATGGCCATAACAGTCTCTAATAGTGCCACCACAGCCCCTAGGAATAACAGAGCAAGTCCCTTCAACATTCAACTTAAAGAAATCCTTAGGAGGTTTAATCCAATAAATATTACAGACATGGTTGACAGGTATATCCCCAATTAGAGATAAACCTAAACAAGAGCCAACATAGTAGAAATTCTTGAAATGCTTGTGAGTGAGTAACTTAGCAGCCATCAGCAAATAAAGCTTATCTTTCACCATATGAATGGTATTAGTATTATTCATCTTAACATTATTAAAAATTGAATTATTCCTTTCCAACCAAATAAACCAAAGAATAAGACAAGGAATAACATTGCGAACATGACCTTTAGAATTAATAAACCAAGCATTAAGTACAAATTTAAGAGAAAGTTTACCATGAAAGCAATTTAACCAAAATAAATCATCAAAGTAAATCCAAGTACGAGCAGCAGGAGGACCAGAGATGAAAATATGATGCAAACTCTCCAAATGATAACAACATTGACATTTGGAAGCCAAACTAAAACCTTTTTTTGATGAGGTTATCATCAGTAGGTAAGTATTTTTGTAGGAGTCTCCAAATAAAAATAGAAATAGTAGAGGGAATGCTCCTATTCAAAATATGCATAAAAATATTATCATAGTTATTCTTAGAACAAAAAGAATGCTAGGCATCCTTTAAATGGAAATTACCATATCTAAAAAAGTCACATAAGATAATATCCTTAGAATCAGCATTAATAGGCAGATTAAGAATTTGATTAGTGATACAATCAGGAATCACACTAGAAAGCTTGTCATAATCCCAATTATTATTATTAAAGAAAAAGTTCACCTTGATCGAAGCAGTGGAAGACATTGTCAAGCGAGTGCTTACCAAACCAGCGATCCTGCCAAAAGGAGATATTCCCTTCACCAAGTCCCCAAGAGATAAAGGGCTCCACCTCCCATTTAATTTTACAAAGGTTTTTCCACACTTTGGAGTCACTTTGTTTAGCAATACAGAGAGTAGGATGAGTGCCAGCACAATATTTAGATAGCATAAAGGTAGCCCAAAGATTATCTTTAGTATGAAGTTTCAACCAGAGTTTGAAATTAAAAGCCGTGGAAAGATCATACAAATTTTTACACCCAAGACTACCTTCAGCCAGAACCCCACAACATTTCTCCCAAGAGGCCCAATGAATTTTAGAAGTATAAGAGGAACCTTTCCAAAAGAATTTGTTTATTAATTTATGAAGTTTATCACACACAGCACGGTTAGGGGAAATGGTTTGAAAAGTGTAAACAGGTAAAGCACACAAAATGCTTTTAATAAGAGTAATTCTACCCCCAAAATTGAGAAAATTCAAGTCCCAAGATAGAAGTTTGTTGGAAACCGACGCAATAAGATCATCAAACAAAAAGGATTTCCATCTCCCCTTAAAGAGAGGAACACCTAGGTATTTGATGGGAAATTGAGCTTGAGTAAAACCAGTGATATGTTTGAGGGAAAGAATACGTTCGTTAGATAAATGCTTAGAAGCAATAAAATAACTTTTATTTTTACTAAAGGTAACTCCACTAATCATTTCAAACTTAGACAGAAAACCCATAAGTTTATGAATATTGTTCCTGGACGCATTAGTAAAGATAATAAAATTATCAACAAAGCACAGATGGGATATAGGAGAACCACCCACAGTTCTAAAATAAAGCCCAGGGTTAGCATCAAACAAATTAGTAAGACCCCTTGAAAGAAATTCAGCAGCTATAATGAAAAGGGCAGAAGAAATAGGATCTCCTTGCCTAATACCATGAGAAATTTTGAAGAAACCGTGAGAAGAACCATTAATAATAATAGAAAAAAAGACATTCTCAATACAATTTCTAATAAGATTAATAAATAGTGAGTCAAAAACCAAAAGCATCCAAAGAAAGGTATATAAAGTTCCAATTAATATTATCACAGGCCTTGGCAATATCAAGCTTAACAATTAAATTACCTCCTCTAGTCTTAGCATCCAAGTCTTGGCAAAATTCCTGAGCCAACAAAATATTATCCGTAATGGCCCTACCTTTCACAAAACCCATCTGATTAGGAGAAATAATTTTAGGAAGAATAGATACAAGATGATTCATGCAAAATTTAGAAATCAACTTGTTAAAGAAAGTGCAAAAACTAATAGGTCTAAAATCATTCCAAGTGTTAACAGCATTGTGTTTAGGAACAAGAACAATATAAGTAGAAGTAAAAAACTTAGGAACAGAGTTCCCAGCAAAAAAATCTAAAACAACAGAGAAAATATCATTATTAATAATATGCCAAGTTTTTTGAAAGAAAAGAGTAGTGAATCCATCAAGGCCAGCAACAGAGCTACTATTCATATCAATAATCATATCTTTAACTTCCTCAAAAGATGGAGGTCTAATAAGACCAATGTTCTCCTCAGAAGAGATAAGAGAGGGAATAAAATCATGATCAATGAAAGTAGGACTAAAAATTTTGTTAAAGCAAGAAGAAAAGTGATGCACAGCCAAATTAACAATTTCCAAAGAGTTATCAGTTGTGGAACCATCCTCTATACTAATAAAATTAACATTATTTTTAGCCATTCTTCTTTTCACAAACGTATGAAAGTAATTAGTATTATTTTCACCTTCAACCAAATGTTTCCTAGTAGCTTTTTGCTTCCAAAATATTTCTTCTTGAGCTTAGAAATTAAAGAGATCCTCTTTAGCTTTTTTTAAAATAAAAAAATTAGTATCAATAGGATCATCTTGATAAGTAAACTCAAGGGAATTAACAAGTTGTTCAGAGTTCAAAATATTATCAAAAATGTTTTTAAAAACATGATGATTCCACCAATTAAGCACTTGCTTCAGTCTTTTAAGCTTCCACCAAAGTCTTTTCATACCACTAATAGAATTATCAGGATGCAGCGAATCCTGCCAGTTATTCTTAACAACATCAAAAAAGGAATCATTAAGAAGCCACATATTTTGAAATCTAAATTGAGACATACTATTGGTAGGTCTAGACTTTAATATTAATAAGAAGAGGAGAGTGGTCAGACAAAGTTCTACTCAAATGTTGCACCTTGGTACTAGTAGGAGAATTAAGCCAAGAATCATTAAAGAGCATCCGATCTAATCTTTGCCATAAATGACCCCTATTCTAAGTATACTTGTCACCAGTAAAGCCAATATCAATCAAATTACAAGTAAAAATCATATTGTTAAAATCCTCCATAGAACGGGCTGAAGGAGGAGACCCACCCATCCTTTCAGAGGGGTTAGAGATGGCATTGAAATCTCCACCAACAATCCAAGGAAGACTGCATACTTGCTGAAAATCAATAATTTGTTTCCAAAGTATCTTTCTATTATAAAGGGAAGAGGTGGCATAAATAAACGAAGCACATAAATTAAAAGTAAAAGCTTCCATTTGGCAATGTAACACTTGTGGAAAGTCGGCAACAACATCAATTCTAATAGGATATTTTCACAACATCCAAATCTTGTTAGCAACATTATTAATAGCATGTTTAAAACCCAGAAAGCGAGAAGTATTCATGAGTCTAGTGGAAGAGATCATAGGTTCAAGTAACACTAGAATAGAAATATTATGCACGCGGCATAAGTTTTTAACACGAATCTTAGTAGAAGAACAGCCAATATCCCTAACATTCCACACAATAGCATTAAACATAAAGACTAACTTAGTTGGAAGTAAGTGATCTAGTGTTTCTAGGAGGTTGTATAGAGATATGTTTAGGTTTTCTACCATGTTTACTACGAACTTTAACGAAGCTCAGATCACTATCATCTCTAGTGAAATTTTTTGCAGAAATATTCAACTCTTCAGTATCTGTAAATACATCATTATTATAATAAGAGGATGTAAAAGCCTTACTACCACTTTGGTGCTCACGTGGGGACATCATTTGAGGAATTTCATCCTCCTTAGTAAATTCACCTTCTTCTAATTAAGTAGTTTTTCTTTCATCATTTTTATGATTCTCCACATTTTCCTGAACAATAAGATGAGAAGAAGAATTAATCATAATATCAGTAGAGACACAAGCATTAGAATTTGCATTATAAGAAGGGATAGTTTCTAAAATAGTAGGATTATCCATAGCACAAGTAGGGTTAGTATGGAACATGTTCTTATCACCTCATTATTAGAGGGTTTAACGACATTTTGAATGACATCCTGCTCAAGAATCAAAGTAGTCTCATTAGAAGAGGAAGGAAGAGTCCCCTCCACATTAATCGGATCCATACAAGAAATAGGAGGGATAGAGGTGTTATCCTTTAAGGAGAAGGAATGGTAGTATCGTTAGCATATATGTCTTCCCTCCATTTTAATACTTCCTTCTCTTTACAAAGATGCGGATGTTTGCGAAAGCAATCATTCAAACCATTACCATGCATCTTGCAAAAAGAGCAAAAAATAGGTAAATTTTCCAATTCCACTTTTTTGGAAATATCCCTTGATTTTAGAACCAATCCAAATCTTAGTTGGGTACTTTTTTGAAACATCAAGTTCAACCAAGACCCTAGCCACAGATGTTCTGGAAACAGAAGTAGTAGAATGATCTGTTTGCAATGGTTTCCCGAAAATAGAGGTCATACCAAAAAGAATTTGCCGATTAAAAAAATGCAATCGCAAGTTAGGAAAAGAGATCCAAACCGGGGCAATGGGAGATTCTTCCCTAACATCAAAATCAGGTGTCCACTTGAGCAACCTCATTTGACAAGCTTGAATATAGTAAGATCTACGAGCAAAGATTCGGCTATAATCCAAATCATTAGAAAGCCGAATAGCGACATGCCTTTGATCAAGCAAACCAATATGAGAAGATTTGGATAGTTTAAGATTATGAAAAAACTTTCATATCACATCCAGATTAGGGTGCCTCAACATAAATTTGCCAACAAGCGTTAAAGAAAAAGGTGCTGCAAGATAATCAACAACAGATCCTCAAACAATAAAGCCGGACAGCCCTTAAAAGAGGAATGCACAAATTTTAGTTTAGACAAAGAAGCCGAGCTCCCAGCCAGTACATCTTTGAAGGATCTAGAAATCCCCTCTAAAGAGGGGGTAGATGTCAGGACTGATGACGAGGGGGCCGTCATCGCCAACACCAGGAAAAAATGAAAAAAAAAATAAAATGATCCAAAACCATGAATAAGCAGGACATGAGAACCAACGAACAAAAAAAATCAGTAAAAGAATAGCCACAGGAGGATCACACCAGTGACAGAGAGGAAGCCCTAGAATAACCTCGAAATCGCCTCAGAGCAGGAACGGTCTATAAATCATGAAGCTTGAAGTTATGAAGGATTGATGTAATATTTCATTGATTATACATTTTCTTTTAAATTTTGGGTTATTGGAGTTAAGATGCCTCATATTTTCCTGATCTAACCACAAATATCTGATTAGTCATCTTTTTCCTTTTAAGTATGTTGTCTGCTTAAAAGTCACTCATTAAAATAATTTCTTCTCAACCATATCTGCATGTTTAAATTAATGTTTATTCTAAATCATTATCTACTTGAATATGTGCCATTCAAATCTCACATATTTAGATTATCATCTCAGTCAATGCCATCACGTGCAATTTACTTTTCAAGTTCATCACACCTATTTGGGGTTCATTTGTTGACATCATTTCTAATTGAGGTCATTTAAATTCTAAACGACTTGAACACACTAACTATCCTAGGCTTTAATAAAGCTTCTTGTGAATTGAATAAGTTTGGTTGACCTACCCTAATTAAATATTGATTTGGTCAACTTAACACAAAATTGGTCAAACTAGTCTAGTTTGAGTATCACCATTGCACATAATTAGTTATACCCCTAAAATTATTCAAACTAACTTTAATTAATAGCCTAATAATGCCTAAAGCATATATGAGTGAAACTTATAGTGATTTGACTTGGTCAATTCATCTAAATTGGTTAAACCTAACCTCATAAACTCTCATGTACTCAAACACCAAATCCATATAAGCTAACTGCTTGGACTTGACATAACCAGCTTTTAGAGACTCTTTATAGTCTACCCTAGTTAGCTTGACTTCTGTTGAGTAGTCAAAGTAGTCAAACCCACTAAAATTATATAAATGATCAAACATCCATAAAATTCAAAAAAATTGTTAAGTGTATTTACTTTAAATTGGTTGGCCAAACTCTAGAAGGTTCTTAAATCACTCTAAAACCCAACTAATGGCTTGGGCTAGCCCAAGTCAAGCCCATGTTCCCCTAGCGAAAAATATCCAAAGTCCTTTTCCCCCTTTTTCAAAACACTTTCTTTCCCATTGATAGTTCCCAAACCATCTCATACACTTTACAAGCATCTAAAAGAACTTCGTTATCAATCCTAGCCATTGGTGCAACCTCCATATCCTAAATTAGGTTAAACCACTCAAATCTTGTAAAAAAAAAAACATCAGAAGAAAACTAGTGCCTCTCTAGATTAGATAGGTTTTCATTTTTTTTTCTTTCTAGAGGCTTCTCTACTTTTCCTCATGAAAATCCCATCAGTTGAAGCATGTCAGCAACAAAAAAATAGGAGAGGCCAAATGTATTTCCATCCATGGTTACTTAACTTTCAGTGCAAGCCTCCTCTAGTGTTCATTCCTTCTATAAAGTTACTCTGCTGCTCCTAAGGAAGAGAACAAGTCTTTAAACCCCCTCTAAGATAGCTTATATAAAGGTGAATCTCAAACCCTAGGTGTTTATTTAGGTTTCTAAATAAGTTTCCCTACACATTGTATGAGGCTATCGAATCTCATACAATATTACAATTAACCTTAAGGAAGTTCTATCTAAAGTTTATAACAATGACATTCATCCCTTTAAATGATGGAATAATAAATCACAGTCATTCTACCTTCTCTAGTCGATTCTAAGGGCTATAAATTAGTCACTCCCTTCACTCTATCCAACCCTTTAAATGATGGAACCATGGGAGCTAATCCTAGCCATCGATCTCATTCCGATGGTGATCATATCACTGAGATCCTTGTCGATGTAGTTAAGTGGATGATAGCCAGCATCCCCACATCCCAGTGCTTGCATGACACATGTAAAGCACTGCCCATCAGTGTTGCAGCCACCTAACCCTATTAAACTTAATATGAAATGGTTTAAAATGTTAAGAACTTCAAAAATTACCATAAGGGCATTATGGAACCAAGGAGTAGAGCCCTTTCATTTAAAAATGAAATTCAATAAAGGCATTGACTATATAGAGAGTAATTATATATATATATATATATATATATATATATATATATAATTTCTTTAATTACACATTGTATGTTCAATTAATAGGGGCCAAATTTGGCTGAGAAATACTAGGGTATGCTCCCCACATAGCCCAATCTTTCTAAGCAAGTGTAAGTCCCCCACCTCTATGACCTAATGCTTTATGATGGTCTATACATAGAGCATTAGGTCTTTAATTTTGTATGGAATGTTTACTTTCATGCAAGTTTAGATACATATGATTGCAAGACTAATTGTACAGTCGAGACACCATGGTAAGTCAATTTAGGGTTATGTCTAGCTAATTTAGAAAAATTCTAAGAATTTACCATATGTCCAATAAGAATGAAACTTAAACCTAACACACTTAATTATATTATGAACCCTAAGATTTAATTTACAATCAATTGGAATTCATTTAACTAACTAAAACATAAACCCTTAAATTAGCCTTAATTTTAGGGCTAAATTTCTAAAATACATAATGAATTAACTAAAAATCTTTGAAATACAAAATAAATTGCAATAAACTCTAAATCTATTAACAAGTTAAGGAAAAAAGGATATATCAAAATTTAAATATAATAAATTTAATTTAAAATAAACATTTAATAAACCATTAAATAAATAATATATAATAAAATCAATCCTTACTCCAGTTGATTCCATATTTTCATAGAATAATCTATGATTACCTCCAAGCAATAGTATCAATCACTTAAACATTTGAGATTTATTGGTTAACCAAAAATTTATTCTAAATTCCTTCTATAAGGAAGGGATTCAATAAATCTTCAAAAATTCCAATTTAGATAATAAATAATAATAATAATAAAAAATAAATAAATAAATAAATAAAATGAATTAAAAAATCAGAGAACTTTTAAATAAAATTAAATCATTTAAATTAATTCAAATCAAACATTGAATCAAATGAAAATCAATCTAATTAAACTAAATAACCACAATTAAAATTAAAACATCAATTCATTAATAAATACGTAACCTAAATTCAAAGCCTTTAAGCATATGCTTGAATCCAATAGACGTTGTGCATTTCTAATTATTAATAGAGAAGAAAAAAATACAAATCAACTAAGGGATAAAAATTTTATCACTATCCTTCCTTTAAAAAGACATGAAGGTTGAGGGAACGTTCCTACCAACAACATCATTCCAAATATAATCACCAAAAATACCATAAGATGCACAAAAATTTTCCATAGAGTTACTATCTCAAGAAATATAGTGGAATATGACATTTTTGAAATATGTTAGGAATGATATATCATGCTCCAATTTATCTTTACTTAACCATTTTAGGTTATCCATATAATTTTGAAGCCACTTAATGGCATTTGCATTATCACCCTCAATTACAATTCCTTGCTTATTAAACATCCACCCTTGAAGAACATCTCAAAGGGCAAGAATAGCAAAAAAGATCAACTTGGACAACATCCCAATGCAAAATATTCTTCTAAATAGCCATAATGAGATTACCATTACAGTCTCTAAAAATAGCCCCTATACAAGCACGGTTGGAATGGGGAAGAGAAGCATTTACATGGACATTTATCCAATCAGGAGGTGGACGACACCAAAGCTTATATTTCTTTATAGCTAACGGAGGGCACACATACATTAAATTTATAGCTTAGGATGTGTGGGTTGAGTACTTCAAAGAAATTTAGAGTATTCAATTAACATATTCTTTAAAATAGCTATTTATAAATCATTAATCAAAATATTTAATTAAATTCAAAGAACTCTATGCAATAATTTTATCCTATATGGGTAAATGAATGCATTAAAATTAGGAGCCTTATGGATTGGTGGTTAGTGGCTTATACACTTTAGAGTCATTAAATAACATGGTTTATAAAAATCTAAAAAGAAAATAAAATAACACAAATAAATAAAATACTTTAAAATTTAAATAATTAAAAATTCTAAAATACTAAAACTTAACCTTAAATCAAAACCCATTTGGTCTCTAATAAACAAACAAGTTCAAATATTAACAACTTAAATAATAAAACCTTTAAGATCTATCCAAGCCACATAACCTTCTTACACACTTTAGATGGCTTGTTAGGACAAACTGCTTTAGCATAGACTAGGACAATGGTTTGGTTTGATGTGATGCGGGTGCCTTATTTTGAGGATATCATGTGTATGTTTATTTACTTTCATGCACTCTAGATGTCATACATGATTATTTTTCTATTGGTGCACCTTAGACTCTTCTAGGTTACATTCAATTTATTATGTTGCATACACATGAATTTCACTCCATTATAATTACTTTATTGAATTTCTGATTACAAAGAGTCAATAGAAAATGCATTTGGGATTTAATGTAAATATAAAGAGTCAAATATAAATGTAAAAATCGAGATTATATATGAAAGTTTGGGGAGATTGAAAGAACTCAATGAACTAACCTGAGGCACACCAAGAGGGGGGGTGAATTGGTGATTTAAAAAAAATTACTGTAACAAAAAAATTTCTTGCTAGAAAAAATGGTTTTGAAAATAATTCTAAACAAGTAACTTAGCACTTGCGGAAGCAAATCAAAGTTTAAAATATTCTTTATTTTAAGACTCCAATATATAAATCAACATATAAAAATTTTTCTCTTAGTTAATCATGAATTAATCTAATTACAATTGATAGTAAACGATGAAATTCATGTAGTAAATTCAAATCATAGAAAAAAATGCAAAAAAAAAAAAAAGCAAAAAAGAAAGAGCACACCAGAGATTTTATAATAGTTCGGTCAACCTTAACCGATGTCCACTCCTCAGAGTTCTCTACTCTAGGGGTATTGCACTATCACTATAAATATGGAGGGTTTTCATGGATCTTATTCATGGACTTGTTCAACTTAAGTTGGTTTTCTTTCTTTCTTTCTTTTGGACCTCTTTTCTTGACTTGTCACATGAAGATTACTTTACGAGAATCTTCTATGCCCTCTTTTAGTCATCCCCTCCTATCAAATATACATGCACAATATTAAAAAAAAAAGAGGTGAAAAGATATATGTGAGTAATAATTTTTTTTAATTAAAATTCATTTTTAATATGTCAAAAAGGAAATATATAAGAGAGCAATTTTCAATTATATAATGTTATATTACGTAAAATATATTTATCAAATTATTAAAATTGAAATTCATATATATCTTAAATATATTAATAAATTTTTGTAAATATAAATTTTATATTTTAATAAAAATAATGAACAAAACTTTAAAATATTTAATTTAATTTTATTACTGAGAAAAAATTTTCTACAATACGCTCTAATCCTTTCACAAGTATAAGCATGATATTCTCATCACCCGCACAATAATCCCGACTCAATGTGCGAGCATGGCTGCTGAAGCTCCACTTGTCCATCCGCCAGCTTCCATGTCAACTTGCCTTCAGTAAGATGCAAATAATGAGCATCTCCGTCCCCTCCTGCTCTACTCGCTGCCCGCAGCAGAAGTGTCCTTTTCCGTACGCCTTCCAAGCCATATCCCCAACCCGAGTCCTGTCGGTCTTTTTCGTGAAGAGAAGCCGGTGCTTCCCATGTATCTTCGCGGCCAAACAGCAGCAGGAAGCAGATAAGCCTATGAAGAAGAAGTCGGGAAAGCGGAAAGCACCAGAGAAGTTTCATGTTGATGGAGTTGACGTGGCCTTCGAGTTTGAGGCTCCGGCGGCAGGCCAACGAAGTAGCCATCTCTCGCCTCTCCCTAAGCCGCCTGCAGGATTCGTGCTCGACGATCACGGCAGGGTCCTCTTGGCCTCCAACAAACGAATAACCACCATTGTAAGCAGCATATTCTATTTTTCTCTCTCTGCTGGAATCTATTTCAATTCCTCTGTTTAAGACAGATTTAACTATTTATGGATGATTGCGTGTGATTGGTGAAGTCGTACCATCGATTTTGTGGTTAAAATGCTTTATTATGAAGCAATATGGTTGAATAAATGAAAATATTAGAAGAATAGGAATGTAAATAGCGCGAATTCATGGAGCATTGAGCTTATCATTCCACCTAGTCTTCTATTACTATATATTATTTTTCTAATTACTAGTTTATGGAAGCTGGATGGGGTTCCTGAAGGCTACACTCTCCACAGCCATCCCTAGTGATATATGCCTCCGTTGATTGGAAATCACCAGACAAACTACCAGCTGGAAGACCCCTATCAATTTGATACTGAGGGTTCTATCTGTTCAAAGGCACTGATCTGGAATTGGGGTGCAAAAGAACTGTCGAACTGGCAGGAAATATTTATGTTAGGGGAAATACGGATTCTATGGGGAAATTGAGAAATTATTTTAATCTCCTAGTCTTCCAAATAGTAGAAAGAGGATGAGCTAGCGGTTTGCAACTAGAACCTGTGTCTTAGGATTTTCTGCCCTTAGACTGCATGCCAAGGAAAGAGATTTGGGTAAGACATATTTTGTAATAACTCAAATATGTGAAATAAATTTATTTAATAAACATTAAAATTCTGAAGTAAAACGCTTTAGTGTTAATCAGATAAGTGCTTCGGTGCTAGTCCATGAACAATATATATATATATATATATATATATATATATATATATACACACACACACACACACACACACATATACATCCATGTCCCTGCCTCATCCCACTGATTTTCTCACTTGGTTGTTTAGCTAGGAGGAAATTAAAAGAAAGGAAGAAGAAAGAGGAGTGAGAAATATCTTTTGATTATATTTGTCAGCCATTCCTGGTATAGATTTTGTTCTATTCGTTATAAATAATTAATCTTTTATTTCTATTTTCAATAATTTTGATTTCTATGAATTTTATATGCTCTAAATTTGCTAAAAATGCATTATCTCCTGATTTCATAAGATCTCATAATGCAAATTTAGATATATTATAGATTTGATTATTTTGAATGATTTGATATGATTTTATTACATTTTAAATGAAGTACTGAATGCTATCAGATACATAATATAATAACTCTATGTGATACCTTATTGATCCATATGATTCTCTAATGGTGAGTCATAAAGAGCTAGAGATTGATTGAGAGTTATAAGAAGTCAGAGTGACTGATTCAAGTGATTCAAGGAGAGTTATAAGGAATACATTAATTAAGAGTTATAAGAGGCGATTGATTGAGAGTCATAAGTGTAGGAGCAAGATATTCTTAAGATACACTCATTGAATATCTGAATACTGATATCGACACTGCTACGAACACTGTATTGATATTGTGATTAACACTAATATTGTTTACTGTTATTAATACTAATGAATTGAGATGTGATGAAATATAGAAGGATGAATTGGTACAAATTATTAGTATAAACATTGATACATATATTTTTTATATAATTTATAGCATAGTTTCTCTTTTATCTTACATTGATTTAAATTATAAGATTTTAGTTATTTGTTAGGCTATATGTTCATTGCATGATTTTATATGTTTTCAGGAAAGGATAAGAATCATATGATAGGAGGCTGCTCCAAACAACATGTATAATTTTTTTACCTGCAATTTTAACAAAATGAAATTATGCTCTTTTTTGCTGTTCATTGGTAAGCTCTAATTAAATGGTTAAAATGAAAAATAGATGTAATTCTTCTAATATAAATTTCGGAGTATGACAAAATGGTATTAGAGCAATGATTAATGAAAGAATTGAAATATAAGTAGAGCTTATGAGTGGAATAAAAATGTGATTTTCAATTTATAATTAGTTGATTTGAATTTGAAATTTTATTTTGAGCATGCTCTTTCTCTCTCTCGGACTGATATAGAAATGTCGAGGATGACATTTTTCGAAGGTGGGGAGATTATAATAACTTAAATATGTGAAATAAATTTATTTGAAAACATAAAAATTCTGAAGTAGTACGCTTTAGTGTTAATCTGATGAGCACTGCGGTGCATATATATATATATATTCCTGCCTCACTTGGATGTTTGGTCAAGAAGAAATTGAAAGAGCGGAAGAAGAGAGAGGAGAGAAAAAAGTTTTTGGATTATATTTATCAACAATTCCTATTATAAATTTTATACTACTCATTGTAAGTGACTAATCATTTACTTCTGTTTTCAATTATTTTAATTTCTACGAATTTTCTCTCTTCTAAATCTGCCAAAAAATGCATTATCTCCTGATTTCATAAGCTTTCACAGCACAAGCTTTGATATGTTATAAATTTGATCGTTATGAATGATTTGATATGATTTTATTATATTTTAAATGAAGTACTGAATGATATCATATACATGATATGATAACTCCATGTGATATCTTATTAATCCACATGATTCACTAATTACGAGTTATAAGAAACTAGAGATTGATTGAGAGTTATAAGGAGTCAGGGCGACTGATTCACGTGATTCAAGAGGAGTTATAAGGAGTACATTGATTATGAGTTATAAGGGGTGACTAATTGAGAGTTATAAGTGCATGAGTAAGATACCCCTAAGATTACTCACTGAATATCTGAATACTGATACCAAAAGTTGATAACAATAAATTGATGACTTCAAAATAAGATCAAAACTTGTCTAATAATGATAATCTTAATTACATGATAAACATAATTATTATTTATCTAAGCTAAATAGTTTGCCCATTTCTTATGACAATCGCATCTGATAATCCTTCTACCGTTAGAAATCATTTGCATAATTTCTTTGGTAGAGCCCATTTATATAATTTCTTTAGTATAACCAATATGCATGAATCTTTTGTTGAGGTTGCCATATTTTGATTAATAATAGATTGATCAATCTTGAATAAAGCAGAAGTTGATGTACTATAAAAATAAATTATATTTTTATTCTAATTTGAAGGTTGTTCATAAAAGCTAGTTTTCTTCTTTGAATCCATCAAATCTTATTTAAACCCATAAGTTCGAGTTAGTGTTGTGATAATTGCAAACATTATTAGTTTGATTATTTACGATTCTTTGTATTATATTTATAATTTTTTTTGTGTGCTAACATTTAAGGTATAACATACACCGAGCCTAGCCAAAGAAAAAGAACTCAAGAAGTGGTGCAGTGTGAGTCACAAGTTGTAATAAAAGAGTGTAATTTTTCTTTTTCTTGAGTTAACTTGTATTAGGCGTATGTTAACAAGTGCAAACACAAGTGAGAGAAACTTGTATACTTGATTTTTTCTCTATTAAATCGTACTGCACAATATAAATAGTACTGTATGATAAAATTTTTTTTGTATAATTATATATTTCAGAAATTAAATTAAATATTTAATTAAATTCTTTAAATTAAATTTTAGCATAACTAATCGTACTGTATGACTTACAATCGTATAGGACGATCGGTATTTTTATAAAACTCCACGTAAAATATTAATTGTTAAAATTAGGCAAATTTAAAATTTGAATTTTGAATTAATCATATTGTACGAAGTATTTTGTGCTCCATGATAATTAATGAATGTTGACTAATTTTGTCCGTTAATCAATGAATCAAGTTAGGATCAAATCTTGATTGGCGATCGTACTGTATGATTTAAGTCGTACAGGTCAATTAAACAGAGAGCTTACTGAATGAACTTTGGTTCATCCTAGATGATCCTTGATTCTATATATCTAATCGCACTATACAACTAAATATAGTATAGTCCGATCTATTATAGGATTTGAACTAATCGGACAGTTCGAATCTAGTATCATACTGTACGGTTAGAGCATTAAATTTGAAAGTTAAAAATTCATTTAAATAGCCCAACTTAAGTCATTTTAACAAGTCCTAGAGAAAATCTCAACGTGGGTTTCTATGAGAGAGCTCTTAGGGAGAGAGAGAAGGTCTCTTCCTTGGGAAAACCTTGAGGGAACTTTTGGGAGTGAGGGTGAGTTTGAGAGAGTCCTTGAGGGTGTTTAAGAATTGTGTGAGGGGATTTACATAGGGTCTCGTCAACTTGCATCTGTCCTCTAGAGCCTGTGTCAAGTATTTTAAAAGGGTCTTTATAGGAGTCTTAGGAGAAGACTCGATGTCATTATTAGCCGGGGAGGCTTGGGGAGCAACATTTTTGCCATTACGAGGAGCAAAAGGAGGGAGCTGCATCTCCACCGTTGCGAGGAGCAGAAGGAGGGAGCTGCATTTCCGTCGTATCGGGAGGCTGAAGGAGGTAGACTTTTTAGGGATAAAAGAGTCTGTAAAGGTCATTCTCCCCCTACTAAGGGAGAAATGTTTCGCCACCTGGTTGAGTGCTAAAAGAGTTTTCTTCATAGTGAAATTCTTAAGGAGGAATTTGGAGAGTATATGTTAGTCTGGTGATCGAACCATTATAAAAATCGTCGGTTTGCATTATTTACTTTTCTTGCACCTTTAGTTTCCTGTTTTTGGTCTACTTTGCATATTTTGGCGACAATACTTTGCATATTTTTGTGACAATATCATTTGTGGGATTGATTTGGTTAATCTTTTACATAAAATTTTAAAAATATAAAACAAAATTATTTTTCTTCTATTTTAAATATCTTTTTCAAAAATATTTTTTTTTTGCTTCTGCACAATATTCTATTTTTGAAGGAAAAGTTTTTTAACCATTAATTCATCTACTCTCTTGGAGTGCCATTGTACTTTCAGTTAATATCAAAGTGGGATTCTCACTTTAGTTGGTTTAATTGTCTGATTAGATCTACATGGCTCAGTTTGAAAATAGAAACACCTCGGAAGGGTATTCTATTACCCGGCTGCCACTATTTGACAACATTCCATTTGATTTCTAAAAAGTTAGAATATCTATCTTTTTATAATATATTTATTTTCGTATGTGGTGTATGATTAAAACTTGTTATTCCTTGCGTATAGAATTTTTTAATTGTATTAAAATTAAAATTCTCTTAACTGAATGGACTTTAGAAGATCATGATCATGCACAATTAAATGCCAAATATTTTAATTGTTTCATTTGTGCATTAAAATTCGAAGACTATATATCTGTCTACCTGTACTACTGGTAAACAAAATGAGATTATTTATGTATTACATACGAAGACATTGGTGAAGTTAAGTAATCCCGTATAAATTAATTTTACATGTTTGAATTATTCCGTATGCAACCTAGCGAGTTTATCACTGATATGTACAATAGGTTTACTAAAATTGTTACATCTCTGCATGCTTAAGGTTCGTTTTAGAACTTTCAAGGTTGACAATTTAGTCCTAGTTCTTTGCAGACCGATCCTTGCTCATTGTAAAATAGGTAGCAAGTTCGAGCCTACATTGAAAGGCCCATTTGTGGTAGAAAAAAATCAATCAAGGAAGGTCTTATCAGTTAATTAATTGTAATGGAGAACGTCCTATATTACCTATCAATGAATGTTAACTTAAACAAAATTACAACTGATTGTATTCAAATTTCAAATATTATCAATGAATGAATGTTTCTTCCAATAAAAAATATTCCTTGCATTTGGTTCTTTACTGGGTTCAGATTATCAAAATATTAGTCTAAATTCCAAATCAAATCATCTTTCTCCAAAAGAAAGTCAGTCTTCTCTTTCTCCAAAAGAATGTCAATCCCACTCTTAGTACCAAATACTAAGTTTAGACATTTCTAAATATGCGTTTTCTTGGCGAATTGTGATTCTAGGTGGAATTCAGACCTTTCAAGGTCTCATAGCTTATTCCTTTAGATCTAGTTCTACTAAAATTGATTAATAATAGATCTATCCTAATTTGGACTTCTAGTGGTTTCCAAAATACCCTTTATTCCTCCCATTTATCTTACCCAAATAGATGACTTTATTCCAAATGTCATTAAAGTTTTAGTAGTTATCAAAATACTCTTAACCTTAACTTCTTTTGAGTTTTGTCTGACCCAAATAAAATAAACTCTTTTTCTAATTGGTTGCCAAAATACTTTTTAGAACTCTTCAATAGGTAACAAATGCTTTTGAACTTTTAGGTAATAACAAATGTTCCTAACTCTCCAGTAATAATCAAAATATTGTTGGACTTGGAGTTGGTAGCTAAGATACCTCTAACCTTTATGAGATGGCAAGATATCCCTAAGACCCTTTAGGAGACACCAAATATCCCTATCCTTTTCTCAAGTGATAGTCAAGATATCCTCGACTTCTTATAGGTGGTAGCCAAAATATCTCTACCTTTAGGAGATAGTAAGATATTTCTAAGCTCTTTTAGAACTAGCCAAAATGCTTCTAATCATATTAAAATTTTTCAAGAGATAACAAATGCTCTTTGAGCCTTTTAGGAGTAGCCAAAATGCTTTTAAATCTCTCTTTTAAGAGTCATTTAAATCCACCTCAAGGTGATAGAAAGAAATATTCTAATCTTTATAGATCTAGTTTAATCCAAATTTAGGCGCTCATGGATCTTTCATTCCCTTCCAAATCATACCTTATTTGGTTTGGAGGACCTTGCTTGATCACTGTTGGTCAACACCAATATGTGTGATATACTTTTACAAGTTCGTTACACCTATTAGGTGTCCTTTTTGTTAACTCAATTCTTGTGTTGACTCGACTCAGATTGAGCCATTTCGAGTCTGATTGAGTCCTATTATGCCTGATCGACTCAAGTAAGTCCAATTGATTTAATTTGAACATTAATTTGCTTTCACTAAACCAGGAAACTCAAATTGATGGTTGAGATTACCTTAAATCTCTGAAATAAGTTCTGTCGTCCCTCATAATCCCATAATTTTGGGATTCACAACAGCTTGAGATGCTTAGATAGGATTGAACGAGGTATTCATTTGGGACCCTTCTTCGTTTATAAAAAAAAAGAAGAAAATAGGGCAAGAGGTCTGAGAGAGTTTGCCCCTACATGTGGGAAGAAGGGTGAGGTTCTCATGCATTCCTGAGGCCCGATCGATGAAGAGGGACATGGGAGCTTCTTCTTATGTGCCTGTGTCACACTCCAAGATCTATATTTGAAGAATTACATTTGTCTTTCATTTTAATCATTTAAGAAGAGCTTACCAATAAACAGCAGAAAGAAACATGATTGTATTGTTTTGTCCGGAGCCTCATATCATAGGATCTTTACTCTTTCCCGAAAATATGTAAAACCACGTAATGAGTACATAGCCCATCAAGTAATTAAAATCTTACAATTGAAATCAATGCAAGATAAAAGAAAATAATATGCTATAAATCATATAAAAAATATATCCATAAATATCTATACTAATTATCTGTTATAATTTATCCTTCTATGATTTATCACTTCTTAATCCATTACATCATCAGTTACAGTATTAATAACAGTCAAAAGTACTAATGCCAGCAACAATATTAGTATCATGATCAATAACGTTAAATAGTATTAATATCAGTCACAATATTAGTACAGTGTTCGTAGCAGTGTCGGCTTCAGTATTCAGATATTCAATGGTTGTATCTTAAGGGTATCTTGCTCCTGAACTTATGACTCCCAATCAGTCTTCTCTTATAACTCTCAATTAATCTACTCCTTTTAACTACCCTTGAATCACTTGAATCAGTCGCCCCGACTCCTTATAACTCCCAATCAATCTGCAGCTCCTTATGACTCTCAATCAGTGCATCATATGAATCAGTAGGGTATTACGTTGAGTTATCATATTATGTATCTGATATCAATCATTATTCATTTAAAATGGAATAAAATTATATCAAATAATTCAGAATAATCAAATCTATAACATATCTAAACTTGCACGTTGAAAGTTTATGAAATCAGGGGATAATATAATTTTTGCATATTTAAGAAACATAAAATTCGTAGAAATTAAAATCATTGAAAACAGAAGTAAGAGATTAGTCACTTACAATGAATAGAACAAAATATGTAACTAGAATGGCTGATAAATATGATACAAAGGTTTGTCTTTCTTCTCTCTTCTTCTTCCTCTCTTTCAATTTTTTCCTGGCCAAGCAATCAAGTGAGAGAGTAGGTGGGTTGAGGTAGGGATATATATATATACTATTCACCAGCTAGTGTCACAGCGCTCACCAAATCAGTACCAAAGCGCTCTACTTTAGAATTATCATATTTTTAAAATAAATTTATTTCAAATATTTGAGTTATTACAATCTTACCACCTTTGAAAACTATCGTCATCGATATTTCTATATCAATCCGAGAGAGAGAGCATGCTCAAAAAAAAAATTCAAACTCAAATAAATTAATTATAAATCAGAAATCACATTTTTATTCTACTCATAAACTCTAATTATATTTCAATTCTTCCAATAACCATTGCTCTGATATCATTTTGTCATACTCTAGAATCTATATTGGAAGAATTACATCTATCTTTCATTTTAATCTTTTAAAAAGAGCTTACCAATAAATAGCGAAAAAAATATAATTGCATTTTTTATCTTGTCCGGAGTCTCATATCATAGGATCTTTACCCTTTCCTAAAAATATATAAAAGCACATAATGAGCACATAGCCCAACAAGTAATTAAAATTTTATAACTGAAATTAATGCAAGATAAAAGAGAACAGTATGCTATAAATCATATAAAAAAATATGCATCAATGTCTATAATGTTTATTTGTATTAATTTATTCTTCTACAGTTTATCACATTTTAATCCATTACATCATTAGTCACAATATCAATAACAGTCAACAGCACTAATGCTAGCAACAATATTAGTATGATGATTAATAACATTAAATTGTGTTAATGACTGTAAACAATATTAGTATTAGTTACAATATTAGTATAGTTTTCGTAGCAGTGTCGGTATCAGTATTTAGATATTCAATAAGTGTATCTTAAGGGTATCTTATTTTTGAACTTATGACTCCCAATAAGTCTTCTCTTATAACTCCTAATTAATGTACTCTTTATAATTCCCCTTAAATCACGTGAATCAGTCTCCCTGACTCCTTATAACTCCCAATTAATATCTAGCTCCTTATGACTCTCAATCAGTGCATCATGTGAATCAATAGGATATCACATGGAGTTATCATATCATGTATCTAATATCATTCATTATTTTTTATTTAAGATGCAATAAAATCATATCAAATCATTTAGAATGCTAAAATCTATAAAATATCCAAACTTGCACAGTGAAAATTTATGAAATCAGGAGATAATGTAATTTTGACAGATTTATGAAAGATAAAATTCGTAGAAATCAAAATGATTGAAAACAGAAGTAAGAGATTAGTCACTTATAATGAATAATACAAACTCTGTAATAGGAATGACTGACAAATATGATTCAAAGGCTTTTCTCTCTCCTCTCTCTTTCAATTTCTTTCTGGCCAAGCAGTCAAGTGAGGGAGTCGGTGGGGTGAAACAGGGATATATATATATATATATATATATATTGTTCATCGGCTAACGTCGCAGCTCTCACCAAATGTAGCGGCAAGGCGCTCTACTTCAGAAATTTTATATTTTTTAAATAAATTTATTCAAATATTTGAGTTATTACAGCCTGGGGGTTGAATCAAATGAGGAAGGTGAATAGGGGCTTCTCGTTCGTACAACCTGAGACGTACGCCCTACCGAGCTGCTTGCCTTGTTTGGTTTGTACCTTTCCAAAGTGAAGAGTGGGACTCCTACTGCCTTGCAACCTACGAATCGTGTGTGGATGTCTAGGGTGAGGTCGAGTGTTCTTGAGAAGTCTTTGGAGTGTGTCTTCTACCGTTCATTCATTCCTAAAAGATCGAGTGGATAAGGGTTTCTAGAGACCTGGGATAAAATGAAGAAGGTTTGGTGTAGGGTTGCTGCCACTTTCACTTTCAGGAAGAATTATAGTAGCTTTCGTCTTCCCTATCGTCTTCCCTATTCTCAAACTCCGACGAGTTAGTGATGGAGGAAACATTTGATGTGGCTTGGACATCGGATTTTCATCATTTCAGTCTCCTTTGTCTCTTCAAGACAAAGGTGCTACGGTCGGTCACCATCGGATGAGCTTCGATGAGGTAAAATTTCTAAAACTTAGAAAACCTAGGTTTCTCGGCTTTTGTGGATGTTTTTGTGATGTTTTCGAGCCCTTAGGTCCATGTTGGAACCTAGTTTGTGCTCTCCAAAACCCAACATACCCGCTGTCCTCTTTGCAAACTTTTGGAAATCCAGTGATTTTCGATGGGTTGCTCTCATTTGAGAGCTTAAAGAGGATGGCGATGAGCATCTGGTCGTTGGACTTGTGTCCAATGACCCTCAAATACACTTATATTCATGTTGCTTTTCAAACCTTCGCCTACAATGAACCCTATGTCCTCCTCGCCATTGAACCCAAATCTGATGGTTGCACGCTTGATCAAATTAGGTTGCATGATGTTTAAGATTTAGATTGCATCACATAAATCTAAAGAAAAATATATTGTAAGCTCTCGCTAAGGTCGTTATTTTCTTAAATTTTGCAATGCTCATAAATATGCTCATTTAATTTTAGGTGCTCGTGAAGCAAATATGGAGTATTTTATGACCCTCAAAGGTTCATAGGCTATACCCATTATACTTTGGAATTACTTAAGCTTGTTTATGTAATTTTCAAATTGGATGGATAAATGAAATGCTAAGCAACCTATGAATTTGATAAAATTCCTAAAATTGTAACTCGTTCAATGCACACCTAAGTCCTTGAATCATGACAAAATTGATTTGGTATTCTTCCAAAGCCATAGAGATGATTCCTCCTATTTAAAGAATCTAAAACATCCTAAAAAATAGGAGCTCTCTTTAGGGGATCTCTTTCATTTCGTGCACAATGCCTTGAAGCTCCCTAAAGCTTCAAGCATTTTGCTTCAAGGTCTCCTAGGATCTCCTAGTAATTACAATAGCCTTAGATGAATCTTAGGTCTGCCTTGATTCGAGTTGAATCAAACTTAACCCGAATCACCCTATATCACTTCCCCTTTGCCCGGTGCCTTTTTGAAATCATGTAGTAGTTTTCAAATGACCTATAAAGAGTTTAAGAGGGCATTGACAACTCCTATGATTAAAACCTAAATCCCGTTGACCCTTATATTGAACCAAAATTAGCAAATGATCCTACCTTAGACATATGACCCAAATTCTATTCCTTTTATTTGCTTTCCTCAAATTAAGCAAAGAAACATCTTTCTTAGAGCACAAAAGTCTAAAGAGATCTTATTATTTGTAGTCCAAAACTACATATCATTGTCATGACCGTTAATTGCATTTGCTTTATTCAAATTAAGCAAATCAAACTTGCATTCTTGAGCACAAAATTGAAGGACCCATCATTGATTTTAATCTCAAAGTTACAAATCATCCTTCTTTTCTATGCATCCAAAAGCCAAAAGAAATTCCTCAACCCTTAGTACAAAACCATAGGTTGTATTATGTCTTCCTTTAGCACAATAGCTATAGGTGGAAGTCATTGTTTTAGCATTAAAGCTTTGGGAACCCAATATTAACTTAGCCTCTAAGCTATAGACCTCTCATCGCTTTCATTTGCTTGATCCATAATCAAGCAGATGAATTCCTAGCTCTAAGCTCCTAGCCTTTAGTTCCTTCTATTTGAGCCAAATCAAATAGGAGCCCCTCCATCTTTGACCTCAAAGCCAAAGCTGTCATACATGACCCAATCAAGTAGGTAACCACTCCAGCTAGACCTAAATGTTAAAATTTTATCACTTAAGCTGATACAAGTGATTTTTCCCTTTCATGACAATTAGATGTAAGCTTGTAGGTGTCCTTTAGAACCCTCTTCTTCCTGAAATTCACCTCATCCAATTAGGTGAATTTCATCAAGTCCTAAGATAAATCCTTAGACAAGTTTGATTTATCCTATTAAACAAACACTCTCTTATCCAAACACTAAAAGAACTCTAAAAAAATGTCTAAAACATTTATAGGTTTATTTAATGCAAATATATATCATTCCATCTCAAAGGTGGAGCATTCACATCTTTGGATTTTGGGATTCCATGAACGACAGAGTTATCTCAAAGCAAATAGGGGTCGTTCCATGGGTTATTCATAACCCTCTAAAAATATGAAATATTCTAAAAAGTCAATGTTGTGAAAATTGGACCGAACATCAAATCGGAAAAAAAGAGATGTTTAAGGTTCAATGGCTCAACCGATGTTGAAGTGGATGACGTAATAAATATTAAGATCATTTAAATAAGAATAAATGATAAAATAAGAATGTAATAATTATGCAATAATATGAATTTGTGATTAAAAAAGAAATTTAGTTAACATATAAACTTTTAAGTTTAATATAAGTTAGCACTTTTTAGTTTAATATAAATTATTGCTAATTTATGTTATATATTTTGATAAAATTTATAATTATAAATTATATGTTAAATTTATATTATAAATTTGATTCTATAAATTATTCATGCTAGATTATTTACTATTAATAAATAGATAAACAATTAAATATGATTAATAAAAAAATAAATATTATTTATAATATTAAAAAATTAATTAAAATATCTATTTAAAAATATATAATGTATATGTTTAAATCTAAAAACTTCAACTAAGTTTTTTTGTCCTACCTCACTTAAGAGGTTTGCTTTTGTTTTATTTCTATAGTTTTTTAGTTTGCATGTGGTAAGAGCTTACATGGGGTGGAGGGACCATATGGGTGAGTTTTATTGGTGGTTGGTTGAAAATAATTATTATTTAACTAGTACAAATTTTGGATTTTTCATAAGTGTTATTTAAGCTTAATAGCTTTAAATTTTGCATAGACTCTTTGCTCTTAAGCTTAGGCTGAGTTCACTTTCTTCAACATGTGATTTTCATTGTATTCGTATGTTCAGTTTTGTATTGGCCTTGATCTAATGTATATTTGTAAGTATTAGTATAAGTAGAAAATCTGTACATGTAAAATATTATTAGCCAAAAATCAACACCACAAATAATATTTGTGATTATCAAAATGTTAGATAGGCTTTTAGGCTCAAGGGGTTTACATTATCAACAATGCGGGTGTGTGGCGTTGTTGTCCCGCACCCCTTCTTTCATTGCATTAATTGAAATCCTAAGAGCAAATAGTCATATCTTCATTTGACTAAAAGGGCAAAGGCCTCACCATTTAACTCTGGTTTTGGCTATAAACTACGACAGATTTTGAGAAATAACGCCTTTTTCTGAAAAATTAAAATGTATGATCATTTCCCTAATTAATACTTTCAATTCACTTCTAGCATGCCTATTATTTGCGTTTAGCTGTCCATAGGAATCTCTGGAAAAATAGGTCTAATTTAGACCTGCATGAATGAGTCTGTGAAGTTTCAATAAAGCCTCGCCCAATTTAGTTGGGTTGATGCTAATGTGGTGTTAATAATGGTTTGCTTAGAGTTTGTAGATTTGAATTTTTCCTTGTAGCTATAATACACATTATGAAAAACATTAAGTCTTTTTGTTGAGCTCAGATCGTCTCATGCACTCTACTACTCCTAAGGGAAGCTGGTCACCCCTCGCTGGCTAAATATTATGACTGACTATTGGAATTAGATAGACTTTTTGTTTGTAGAACTTTTATGCTTTGTTTTGGACGGCTTTCTTATTGCTTCTTAAAACAACTTTCTAGTAAAAAATTTTCTCATGCACTCTACTACTCCTAAGGGAAGCTGGTCACCCCTCGCTGGCTAAATATTATGACTGACTATTGGAATTAGATAGACTTTTTGTTTGTAGAACTTTTATGCTTTGTTTGGGACAGCTTTCTTATTGCTTCTTAAAGCAGTTTTTTAGTATAAAAATTTTAATTTTTTACTAGAAAGCTGCTTTAAGAAGCAGTAAGAATGCTGTCCCCAACGAAGCCTTATTTTGGCGAGCAGTGAACTGCAGTCAGGCAACACTGGAGCATTCTTATGCAATTTGATCAATGATGTAATTCAATACAATAATTTGATGTATTTTAATTTATATTTAGTAGTGATTAAAGCATTACATTCTCTTTGGCATCATATTTGTAACTATTCTTCTAAAATTAACAGTAGTATTAATTGTATGCAGGTTGATGCTAAAAACAACTTGCCCTTAGAATGTGTTATAAGGAGAGTATTCCAAAGTTCTCAAGGATATGAATGCATGCTGCTTTGCCCAGTTGATACGTGAGTTGTGCCTTCTATTCATTGAATTATTAGAAATGTTTGTTCCTACTAAACTTAATGTCTCTATCGCAGGCCAGTGCAGATCTTGAGGAGTACAAATTTTAATGGATGGTCAGCTGTATGTGTCCTTATGTTTTCTCTTTTATTTTATTTTTACTTACCACTTTCAGCTCTGATTCAGTTCAAGTTTGATCCAGCATACATGAATTCTCTATTGATAGTTTATTGAAGTTGATTATGATAAGCAAACATATCAATCATTACAACATTATTTTACTATAACTTAAATTATCCATGGTTCCCATGATTAGAGCAGAAAATAAACTGTTGTTGGTTTGTTAACCAATGGTTTTTATTTACTAATAGCCGGACAGTATCCTCTTGACTATTGGTTTCTGTGTAAGCTCCGGTTTGATGGTTCTGTATGAACATACTAATCATGGGGTTCAGTTGGCCAATTGTCAAAGATCCAATGATTCCTGTTATGGCCAGATCAGAAAAAACATACTGATTTCTACCTTCCATTATGATATCTGTTTTGCAAATATTAAAAAATAATCACCTTTAATTTCTTAACGTTCAATCATTAAATGGTTTTGTCAACATCTCAACTGCCAATTGTTCCATCGCAATCTCCTACAAATTGCAATTGTTGGCTCTGCTGATATCCTAGGACAAAATCACTATTATTGTCATGACCAACATCATTGTGATCATGGCAGCTATGTGATAGGAAACACTTATAGAAATAGAAAAACACCTTGGCTGAAATAGAATTTCAGCAATCCACCAAAAGTAAATGCTAATAAAGATGTGGAAAAACAGGAGATAAATTCTTTTTAATTGATAATAGGTGGAATAAAAGTAGCAAGATACAAAGGATACTGAATTGGAGAGGAAGATCTGACTCTCCCAATCTCTAGCCGGCGGCTAGAGCCCAAACAAAACCTAAAATTCTCCAAATTTCAGCAAAACACAAGCTATCCCTAACCCTAGGTTTACAATCTTACTTGAAGCTATAAAAAAAATAGTAAATTATCCAAACAGCCCTCTTAATTTGAATTTCCCTCGAATTCTCCAATTTAATTTCCTTTTCAATGCTCTTAAATGTTGCTATGCCCCGCCCAATTAAATAGGCAGATGCCTATTCCGCCTAAGCAGGCATAACTATTCCACCTCAACAGGCGGAGCTTGTCCACTGGACAGGTCTAACACTGTGCTATGTCCAACTATTTATTTCCTAGAATTTCTTGAGAGTGACTGTGAGGAAGGTAATGAGAGTGCTAGTGCAACTGATAAGTAAGTCTCATTGACCTTAATTTTGTAATGTCATGATATTTCTAATGTAATGCCCTATAGAAAGATGCATATAAAAAAATTCTTTTATCATTTGGTTGATTTATTTTAATACTTTTTTGTACTTGGGTGATGATGTCAGTTAGTTTTTGCATACCAACCTTGTACCTGTTGAGGCTTCAAGAGGGGTTGAGGCTTCGATCTTTCTTTCTTTGTGATGCGAGTTAGATCTTCCCACGTGGTTGTGTGATGCATTGTTCACATGCGAAGTCACCTATGATGGGACACACCTTACGCCATACTCTTGGTCTTCATGGGGCTAACCATCAAGACTCACCTAGTGGGAGGATTCAGGCTTTGCCTCTGTTACGGAGCTTGTCACGTTCGTGGTAGAGGGAGTCACCCATCAGGGTTATTTGTTGCCATCGTTTGCCGAGTAAGTGGCAAGTCATGCGCTACTTTTATGGAGCTTATCACAAAAGAGGGGGCATACCCTATAGTGGCATGATTTTTGCAGTCTCCTATAGTGTCGTGGCACCTAAGACTCGCCATTAGTTGGGGACTCGAGCGCTACCCATTGCGGAGTTTATCACAAAGGGGGGAGTCAGCCAACAGTGGCTGAGGCATTTTAATGTTGACGATGTGATCTTTGCTTTTCCAGGGTGATGACGATCCTATTTGTATGGAGCAATAAATATTTTGAGAGATGAACATCAATTGCCGCATGGTGGTAGGTGGCGAATTTTTTCTTATGTGTCCCTTTGATGTGTTTTTTATTTAATTAACCATTGTTGCCATTTATGGATGTTGACGCAGCGTTTCATAGACTTCTACCTATAAATAGGATGAGAGGGTGCTCTAGGAAGCATGAGTCTGCATGTTGAGGCCATTTGTGGAGATGGTGATGTTCATCGAGTCTTCTTTCTGGGGGTGAGTTTACTACCCGATGGCGAGTGTGGCTGAGAGCTTTCATCAGCTTTTCATTGTTTCTTCCTGTGCCATAGGGAGGAAAGAAGAAGAGAGAGGAGATGTATCTTCTCCTAATGTTAGTCTTTCAGTGGCAAAGGTGAAATAGAGTTGCAGGGTTGCGATGTTATGGGGTTAGAAGTAGAGGTGCACGAGGCTATGGTGTTGGGATTAAAGGCACAACAAGACAGTGAATGCAGGAAATAAAGATGGAAATATATGGGCAATTACAAGACATAAATAAGAAGGAAATAAAGATGAAAATATCCGCTATTTTGAAGATATTATGGAAGAAATGCTCAAATTTGAATAATTTATAATTTCAAATTCGGTAAAATCTTTATGATCACAATTCTTTTTTTATTATTTCCTAAAATGATGAAAATCTATCTATAAATAATGTGATGCTTGTACCTTGCATACATTATTGATGATTAATACAACAATCGCTTTGCCTCTCTCCTTGATTTTTCTTCCCTTCATTTTGGTTTCTCTCTTGCCCATCTCTTTCTAACTCTCCCATGCATTCATTTTCTTTCTCTTTCTCTCTCAAAGAACTCATGACTAATAGAAATTCCAGTAGTCAATTTTGTTACTTTTGATTCCCATCAATCTTGCTGGCAAACTAATGACAAACAGATGATAATTGTTAACAAACATAATGGCACGACTAAAATGATGACAGAACTAATAAAAGTAAATATGAAGTCGTAAAAATAAAAAAAATGACAAACAACTCTATATAATTGTTGAAGTAACGTCAGCCCAATGAAATAAATATACAAAAAAAAAAAAGTAATGGATGAGCTGAACTCCAAGAATGCTTGACCATACCTTGCTTTGTTTGCATGTCTCCAGGTCTTTTATTACACAGTTCTGATCATGTAGTTTTATAATGCTTTCTATACAACTTAATTGAAATATTAAAGCGGTCAGGCTCTTTTATTCCGTCATAATGAATTTCTTTTTATGATTTTGAAGGTAAATGATGATGAAGTTGAGGCTATCATTCCTTCAGCCGCATATGCGCTTGCCAAAATCCATATGCATCTTGTAGTTAGTGGGTAAAGATAACTGTTGTGGTCCAATTTACTGCTTCAAATATTTGAATTTTCCTTTTAATAGCAAGGAAACAGTAGAACATATTTTAACAGTTTCAGTCTAGTGTATAGAGCTCTGTTCTCTTTATGCCGACTCATGATGCAGTCTATTCAGTTGATGTCAATTTCTTCCACTTGCAGGTTTTGCTATACTGCGAGGGGAGGTTTCTGTTATTCTGAGGAGGACATAATCGAATTTCGCACAGGCAATATTTTTTAGAACTATTATATAAAAGTGCAACAAACTAATTTATTTTTTGGGCAATTTTTATTTTAAGCTAGTTCATTATTTTGGGATTTGTTTTCTATGCATGCCTTTTTTAATTATTTGGTGGTTCAGTAAATAATATACTTTTTGATGATGGTTATTGAAGGAAAAAAGAAATGGGGCCTTCGTAGCATGTTTGTTGATTGTATTATAATTTCCTTTTTGAAAATCATGTTACCATCATGCAATGATTCAAACAAAATGTATGGATGGTTACGTTATTTTACCCTACTTTATTCCAACTTAATTTCTATGCCATTCATTGCTAACGATGCTAGTTTGAACATTCTTACTTGTTTTATGAGTGAAGAAATTAATTGCGAAATAATCAGTACTATGATACTTTTTGGGTAATTTAATCACTATTCTTGTCTCATTGCTCCTCACTTAGCTGTGCTCGCACTCAATGTGCTAGCACCTTCATACCGCACCTACCTTGTCCATTCGCCTCATGTTCCTTGGCTGCCATGCTAACTTCACGCTTGTGGGTGCTTCATAGCCATTGATCTACATTCATGGTTTACTCTCTTCTTCCACCTCCCATTTCTATAATTGTCTTAGTTCTTCTACTTCTCTCTATTTTCTCTCTGTGGTGTTCACTCATGGCTTCCTATACTATTTCAAATATTCGTTCTTCAATTAAACTAAACAATACTAATTATCTCCTATGGTGTCATGGATTTATTTCCTTTTTGGATTGCATGAAATGCTCAACATGTGACTATGCAATTCTTACATGGATGCTGAATATTCTTGAACCAAATATTGCATCTTCATCATCTTCCATGAAACTACCTATTTTCAAGATACCAACATCTCTTGCATACATGCTATGAACTATTCTTTGTGCAATGAGGTGATAAGATTATCTTTGAGTACTCAACATTTTGACAGGAAAATTGGATGATGTTTTTCATTATTATCTCTTATTTTTTGATAGAGGGCTTTGCATCATATCAGCCTTAGTTGCCCTTGCCTAGTGATAGAACCACTTCTATATGTTACATCAGGCACTCACAAATTGGGTTATGAACATTCTATTGAACTTTAAGAATGGGTGATTATACCTAGTGGTAGGTGAGAGAACCCCCAAAGGAAGGACTCCTTGAAGGTAGTAAAGTATAGTTGACACTAAGTGTCAGCGACGTTGAGCAAAGATGTCGTCGACTCAAAATACGTGAGATGTCGATGGGGTTTATTGTTGCAATTATAGTTTGGGCTTCTTGAACTTGGGAAACAGTCCTGCCTCAATGATCTTGCTAGAAATATGTTGGTTGGCTCAAGTTCACTCCTTTGCACTTGTTGAGTTGGAGGGTTGTTCTCCTTATCAATGGAGTGGCTACAAGTATGGTTTGCATTAAGCGTTGAGGTGAGTTCTTTGGTCTCTTGCCTTTTCTGACAAGCTGCCAAGTCAGATGGTCCTTCTAAAATACTCTCCCTCAAAACGTACCTCTGCATCTACCCTATCGCATCCTGGAACATCTTAGCAATCCTGTCATCCATTTCTATCAAGTCACGGTGAGTGGTGTAGGTTCAGTTCTCTATCTTCATTGACCACTTGGGGTTTTGTTGCTTTTTAAGGTGTACATGTCTTTTGGTCATTGACATCAATCTATGCTCATCACACCTTTGTTCATTGATGGCACTCAATCTTACTAGCAGGAGATTGATGAGTTAAGAGTTAGAAAATTGGGCTAGGTTTGAGCAAGTATGGAGAGTTAAGGGAGAATTTTAGAAACTATAAGCAAATCTCAAAATAAGTATCAAGCCAAAAAGGTCTAAAGCATGCCTTTTCACCTTTTATTTATAGAGTTAAGAGGGCTAAAAGGAGGGCTGCAGGGAGACAAAGATAAAAAATATAAGATATGGCATTACTGATAAAAAATAAAATGCTAAACCTTTGGGTGTGAGAGGTGAGTCCCCTTGGATGAAAATTGCCATGAATCGAGGCTTGACTTAGCCTAGGTTGTAGCGAAGTCTTTTGACTTATGTTCTTATTGTTGGATCGGGGATGTCAGGATAGTTGGGTGGCGTTGACTATGGATATTTGTTATGGATGAGCGTCTCCTACTGAGGTGAGGAACTTTGAGGTGTGTTATTCTTCTAATTGAATCGGGGATGTTAGCGGTTGATGGGTGATCCCTATTGAGGTTAGTGACCTCTAGGGCTCTGAGTGGTGATGAGTCCTCTGATGAGTTTGTTGAGTATGGTGATAGGTACCTATCAAGACGGATCTTTATGCTGCGATCCCTTTAGGGAATAGTGATCGTGGATCTATGAGTTGGTGCAAGCCAGCTTTCCTGAGATCACTTTCCCTTAGGTCGAGTTCCCCTCTTAGGTGATATGACCATTTCAGCTCATCCTCTTGTTTGGAACCTATTAGGTAACTACGTATTATCTATATAAGCATGTACTATTATATATTGGGTTTTGATTTATGGCTGATATAGGGTTGGAGATGAGGCGCTGCAATGTAGTTCATCAGAGTTGGGAGGAGGTTATATCTTTCGATGAGGAGGTGCGGAAAAGGGATTACTTTTTGTGTGATAGAGTTATGGAGAGTAGGTTGGACACAATGTTTGCGAGAGAGTGGAAGTGGGAGAAAATGTGAGTTTGTGGTAGATGTTAGGATGAATTGAGAAGTAGAGGTGGGGTTGTGTGCATGTGCTATGCGTAGAGGTAGAAGAGCAGGCTTGAGAGGGAGAAGAGTAGTGGGTGGGGAGATGCGGCGTTGAAGGTTGAAGTGGTCTTGCCGGCAAAACTTGCTAGAGAAAGAAAGATAGGCGCAAGATATAGGGCTAGCTGAGGGAAATTGAGAGGGAGAGAGTGTAGAGATGGGATGGTGGCTTTTGTGTGAGGCTAAGAGGGAATATGGGAAAGTATATTTAGGTTATTTTTCTTTCTTTTTTTATTAATTATGAGCTAGAATACTCATTCACATGAAATTATAGTCCTCAGGCACGGGATGGATTGATGCTGCAGGATGAGGCATGGGGTGTCATAGGGGTTATGGGAGATGGCATTGATTTGGTAGAGGATATATATAATAGTTCTAATATTAAAATTATAATTGTTTATATATTTTAAAATAACATTTTTTCTCTTTTTTTATGATATGTACATGTTGCACTTTTGCTTGCAAATCTTTATGTTCGTCTCACACATCTCAAACTTTCATCATCGCCTTGCATGCAGGCCATTTTCTTGTATTTCTTCCATGTGGGCACTCGGGCAGTATGTCCATCTTTTTCTTGGTAATTTCGATGTCCCAAAAGCATAGACACAGTCTATTTCACAAAGCGAGTTGGTTGAATGTTTTATTATGGGCTAGGCTTCTCGGGATGTTGTGCGACATAGTGTCTATATTCATCGTTTTGGTTGGGTTCTATCAAAAGTCAACAATAACTGTTGGTAAAGTATGATGACCCTCATATAACTTTCTCTTGAGAGCTCGAAAAACCTTTTAACATACAAGAGGAAGAGATTATCTTAGCAAGTTGGCCCAACGTCCAGTTCACCCCAATCCTCATGTATCTTTCAAGTGGCGCATTTCTATCTAGTATAAATGAGGTTAGGTTTTAGTGTTAGATGTATTTTATATGTATAGATGAAACTTTTACTAACAATCCTACTCAAGAATTAGCCTGAGATTTGTTAGATCACAAGAAACCACTAATGCTATGGAAGATTAATTAGTCTATTTATAGACAAAGGGGTTTAATTATGTTGACAATCGATTACGGTCTCCAATATTATTTTCAAAATTAATTTTATTTAAATTTTCATACGTCAATGATGGTTGGTGGTGGCTTTTAAATAATAGATTGGCTTATGTGTTGACCTACTAAACCAATTCGAGCCCATATGTGTTATGGAAAATGCATTGGGGCTTTTGGATTGTCGTTTTACTGCCTTCTAGGTTAGCATGTCCACTTGATAGCCCTAATCCGATATAATTGTTTACTATTATTTGATACTTGCCAAAACCCTAGATTGATGTTGTGTGTAGTTGTTATAGTGTTGGCTGTGCTTATTTTGTATGTATTTTGTCTACCTTGAAATGCATTTTGTCTAATAGCAAGGTTAAAAGTGTACCGACTTGTATGTAGTAGATATGAAAATGGCTTTAAATTTGTGATCATTTGGAGGTTAACTTGGATATCATGTATATATAATCATATGAATTTAAAATTTTTAATATGCAGATGACGGTCAAGAGATTGATGGCTTGCCAACGGAAGGTTTAGAGATAACATGCTTCAACTTGGTATGATGGCCATTCTCTGGCTGTTGCTCACCTCTACTTGTTATCCTAGTTGTTGGGTTTTGTTATCTTATTTGTTCTTTCGTTCTGTAATCTATGAATTCATTGTCATTGTTGCACCTATAGAAGAATCAAGCAACTTAACTTTTATTGATATATTTTTTTAATGATTTGTAAGCCTTAGATTTGTGAAAATTAAGAAAAAAGACGAGGAGATTAGATCTCTTTACCAAAGAGACACTGATGCAGACATATTATGAAGAATAAAAACAAACTGAACAGAAGTTGGGTTCGATACTTAACAGTCCTTATAGTTGAATCTGACGTGGTGGATAGCGCAGTTCATGACCTTTCCTGCTTAAAGTTCCATGTCTTGTTTGTATTGATTTCTGCTATGGTTTAATGTTAAAATAACTTAAAGCCTCTTCTGACAGCGGTATCATATTAACTTGTATCTCAAATTTTCTTAATATCACTAGAAAAGTAGTTCTATGAAAGACCAGCATACAGAGCCTGAAAAATTAAAATAAAAGAAAATGAAACTAGAAATTATTATGCTTGCTTTAAATGCAAATGAGATAATTCATTTTGCAGGGACATGTAAAGTTAAGCCCGGCTCAGTCATTTCTATGTATGCACACTCTGAAAATACTCTATAATGATTTGTACAAAATTAACATGCAAATGAACAGGAAATTCTGTTAGCATCCGATAGCATAAGTGTAGAAAGTTACTAAAAAATGTCCTGAGAGGTGTACGTTTGTAGAAATATATAATTAAGTTCCTTATGTAATGCAATTCTAGAGTTATAGCTTGCTTTGTGATGGATCTATACTATTGTTGGATCTAACTGCTAGCATGGAAAATCATGTCTACAAAAGTGTATATTTTATCACACAACAAGAAAGAAGGTTACAGAACAAACTCATCCTTCAAATTGTTGGAGTTAGATGCCATCCTTTTAATTTCCATGTTTGATATCCTTCAATATCATAGGTTCATGTCTCCATCTTGAAAAATTAACAAATAATTTGCATTTGGAGTTGCTCAAGCATGACGGGAGATGAGTAGACAAGCCGAAGGACTTGGGAGGGCTTCTATTAGAGTGACTAAGAGAAAACTGAGAGGGAGAGAGATCGAGATATATTCTTCCTGTGCGTGTTGGGATGGAGAGGAGCAGGAGCTTTCTGTACTTGCGGCCGATCCGAGTGAAACAAAGAGGGGGCCTAAGGTTCTTTTCCCGCTTGTGAGAGGGGGAGGAGACTGAGCAGTTTGGTGAGGGCTTCTGCTTGTGTGTGTGACTTGAACGAGATGAGTGGTTGGGAGTTCCTCTGGCGTGCAATCATAAGTGAAATAAAGGGAGCTCACATGTGTGAATCTAGCCTGAATGGAGCTCCTGATATCTACTGTTTTCTTCATTCCTTTCCAAGGGGTCTAGGGCACAAGTGCTGCGGCTACTGGGGATGCTGGGTTTCGTGCGTTCGACCAGTAGAGAATTGGGCAAGGCTTCTTCCTGTGTGAGTGAGGTGCTACCCTTACTTGGGTTTGTCTAGTGAGTGAAGGGGCTATTGTATTCTCACTTTCCCAAGAAGAACCAAAGTCCTTGTTGCTGTTGAGTTCAAGGTACACCAACTCCGCCAAGGTAGTAGTGAGGCCGACATCCCTAGCAACCTGAGCAATGGTCTTTCTTTCAATTTCATTTGTCTTTGTCTCTTTAAGGTAAAGGTGTTATGGATGACAACTATCGAACTTGCTTCAGTGAGGTATATCTCATAAACTTTGGTAACCTTAGTCTTTACGCCACTTGTTGTGTGTATGATGCTCTCGAGCCCTTATGTCCTTAGAAATCCTTTATTTATGCTCTCCAACAAAATGCCCATTGTTCTCTTCGCAAATTTTTGAAAATCCGATGGTTTCCAACGAAATGCTTTCATGTGAGGCCTAATGGAGATGACAATGAGCGCCCCTAGCAACCTGAAGGTCCTGAACAGTGGTCTTTTCCTTCAATTTCAGTTGCCTTTGTCTCTTCACGACAAAGGTGCTACAGTCCGCAACCATCAGACTATCCCTGGTTAGGTATATCTCAAACTTTTGTAACCTTAGGCCTTTAAGCCACTTGTTGTGTTTTTGATGCTCCTGAGCCAATAGGTCCTTAGAAATCCTTTATTTACGCTCTCCAAAACCCAAAAATGCTTGTTGTCCTCTTCACAAACCCATGTAAATCCAGTGATTTCCAACGGATTGCTCTCATGTGAGGCCAAAAGGAGATGACAATGAGCGTCGAGTCGCTGGACTCGTGTCCAATGGCCACTAAAAGCATGGATACTCGCATTTATATTGCATTCCATTTGTCGCCTACAATTGAGCCCTAGGTTAGGTGTCAACATTCGTTCCTAAATCGAATGACAATGTGTAGATTTCGACCACCACTAATTGCACATCCCTTCCACCCAATCACATGTTATAACAAATTTGACCTACAAATCCAGAAGCTTGCACATAGAACTAAGGATTTGCACACATTAAATTTGTGGATTTTCAAAGCTTTGGTGAATGCCCTAAAATGGAATTGATTAATTCAAGAAATCCCTAAATTGCTGTGAGATTTCTCATAGGTTCTCAAAGGTTTATGCTGTAAATCCCATAAGGGGTAGAGTTTATCAAGATCATCCTTTAGCATTTGCAAAACTATGAGTGCTAAGACAATAACAATCAATTGCTCAAATTATCAAAACTCTGGAAATTTAAGTAATCATTCAATGCATGCACATTCTAGCCCTTAGATTATGTTAAAATATTTTCTAGGACTCTCCTGAAGTCATTGGAATGGTCATTTGCTATTTTAGTGAATTAAAAACATTCTAAAAATAAATTATAAACTATCTTTGAAGTGCCTTCCTCCCTCATGCATAAACTCTCTTTAGCACAAAAAACTATATGTTATATCATATTTTCCCTTAGCCTCAAAGTTATAGGAACCCGACATCAGCTCATCCCCAAAACTATATGTCCCTCATCACCTTCATTTGCTTGATCCCCAATCAAACTGATGATCCCCTAGCTCTAGGTCCCTAGGCATTATCTTTTCCTTTTGGCGTTAGCTTTTCCAAATCAAATTGGAATCTCTCTTTCTTTGGCCTCAAAGCCAAAGAGCACCTCCGTGGCCCAATTAAGTAGGTAACCTCTTCATCTAGACCCAAACTCTAGAACTTTATTATTTAGCTAAAAAAAGTGATCTCTTTCATTCATGATAGTTAAAATGTAAGCTTTTAAATGTCCCTTAGAAGCCTCTAGTTCCTGCAATTCAGCTTACCCAATTAGGTGAATTTCATTAAGTTTTAAGCCAAACTTTTAGGTAAAGTTGTTTTACCTTATTAAGCAAACACTCTCTTATTCAAACACCAAGCGGATTCTAAAATAAATGCCTAAAACACACTTAACTTTCTTTGGATTCAAAGATGTATCATACCACCTTAAAGACGGGTTCACATCTTTGGATCTTAGGATTCTATAAGTGACAGACTTACTTTAAAGCAAGCAGTGACCACTCTATAAGTTCTAAAATATGAAACATAATTAAAAATTAAAGCAAAACTCTAAATCATATACAAATTAAAGTGAAACCACCCATGAGTTAAAATGTTAAATTTCTTCAAATCCTACAATTGAAATTGAACACTATACCATAGTCTGACAAGCTACACAAGCTAGCATACACTTAGATGTATAGACCCCTACGCATTCAACCATTAGAATCTTCATCTTTTTTGCACTTGTGTTTGTTGTTTGGTGTAATGAATTTTGGATTGTATGTGTTGTAGACATTTGCCCTTAAGTGTTAGGATAGAGATATATATGCTTTTCAGAAGTATCAAAATAAATCAATTTGTTAACAAACATAACATTGATTGGAGGTAAAGTACAATATACTATCCTCGAGCAAATAGATTGGCTGAAACATTCAAGAAGATATTAATTTAGTTACAACAACAACATCAAACCTTTATCCTACTACGTGGGGTCGGCAATATTAGTTTAGTTGTTAAATAAAAATTTAAACAAGAACAAACGTGAGTGGCATGAAAAGTTGGTTAGAGCTTTGTGGGCCTATCAAACCACATATAGGACCCCTTCTCATTCTACATCATTTTCTTTAGTCTATGGAGTAGTGGTTGTTCTCCTTTTAGAGGTATAACTTCCATCTCATAGAATTGCAATCAACAATGAAATTATAAGATAACAAAATGCACAACTGAGGTTGGAGGAATTTAACTGTCTAGATGAGAAGTGCTTGTAAGCTTAACAAAACCTTGAGTTGTACCAAACTAGTATGGCTCAAACCCATGACAAATTGGTTCGTTCTAAGACTTTCAAAATTGTTGACCTAGTCCTAGTTCTTCATAGATTGATTCCGACTCCATAAAATTGGTGAAAAATTTGAGCATATATGGGAATGCCCTTTTGTAGGATGATCTTATTAGCTAATTGATTGTAACGGAGAACGTCTTATATTACCTATCAATGGATGTTAACTTAAAAAATATTATAATTGATTGTATCCAAATTTCAAATCATATCAATGAATCAATACTTTATCATCCAATTAAGCAAATATTCTCTTATCTAAACACTAAGAAAACTAAAAAGAAAAATGCCTAAAATACACTTAGGTTTCTTTGGATGTAAAAATGTATCATTCCACCCCAAAGGTGTGGTGTTCACATCTTTGGATCTCAGGATTTCATGAGTGATATTTGCTTCAAAACAAGCAATGGTTATCTTATGGATTCTTCATAACTCTTCTAAAATAGTCTCTGCTTATCGCTCACTTCCCTTATTTTGATTTTTTATCGCACCAAGTATAGTGTTTAGATGTAAGTGCTCCATTTTAAACTCTGTTTTTGAGTTATCCTAGGTAATAAGTCCAAAGTTTCAGGGCTTTATCTTTTATCGCACCAAGTGTATTGTTTAGATGTTGCTGTTCTATTTTAAACTCTGTTTCTGAGTTATCCTGGGTAATAAGTGCAAGGCTGCAGGGCTTTATCTTTTGGAAAGTTAACCGTGATAAATGACGTTATGTACTGATTTTGTAGGACGGGACACATTATATGATATATACACCTTCTGAGCCATTACTTTTTGTTGCCATAAAGGTATTGCTTTTCTGCACATTTCAGATTGTATTTCGACTTATTAATGATCTTCCTTTTCTTTTCTCTCATGCGAAAACTGCTTTCTTCTAGAATTTCTCTTTGGAAAAATCAATTGAATTTCTAGTTGCTCAAGTTTTTCACTTGCTTTCTCTGAGCATCCTTTCATTTAGTGTACATTTGTACCTGCAGGATGAGAATGGAATTTTGCAAATTGCTGAGGATGTAAGAAATATATTTAAGCCTCCCTTATTCTCTTTGTTAAACCAGTAATACCTTTCATTAAGGCCGTTCAAATTCATATTTTTACTTTGAATGGGCTCTTTTTGCATTACGTGAATTAGTTCATGATACCTCCATAAAAATTATTTCGACTGTTTAAAGTCATTGGATAAAGTTAAACTTCTAATTTTTTTTTTTAAGTTCTATACAGAACGTCAGCATGTATGATTTCTGGACAATTCATTGCTAAAAAAACATGAAAACCTGCAGAGTTTATAATAATGCGGTTCTTTTATCTATTTAAGTATGCATAAAAAATGGTTGTTACCGCTAGTTTTTTGGTCTTTAGCATTGAAGGGGAACTAAGTATTTTATGTACATAAAGTTCATCATATTTTGATTAGGAATGCTGGATACATAAAACTTTTCTGCTACATGGAAGCAGAGATATATGCCTAAATATGTAGCGGCAAAATTTTCATAAGAAATACTATTGTTACAACAACAACAACAACAACAACAACAACAACAAGCCTTTGTCCCACTACGTGGGGTCGGCAACATGAATCCTTTTTCTCCATTGTGTCCGGTTCAAAGTCAAATTCTCGTTTAAATCTAATAGAGAAAGGTCATTTCTAATATTTTCTAACCAAGTCTTTTTAGGTCTACCTCTACCTTTCTTAACATAAGTCAAATCTAATACCTCTACTTTCCTAACTGGGTCTTTTTAGGTCTACCTCTATTGTTACGTATTTACATAATAATATCTTGTTGGAGTCATATGATAAATTTATGTTTTTAACGAAATAATTTGGTTAAGCCTTATGATAACCTTGTTAGGTGAGTAGATATATTAGATTTTCTTTATGTCAAGAATGATAGAGATAAATTTAAAAAGACTTGATTAGAAATTATTAAAAATATCCTCTTGTAAGTATATTTAAATGAGAATTTTACTCTCAACAACATACAAGGGAGAATAAAGATTCGTATAGTCGACCTCACGTAGTGGGATAAAAGCTTGTTATTGTTGTTATTGTATATAACTACGTAATTTTGTTAAAGATGAACATAAAATGCTAATAGGTGATTTTTAAGATAATAATAAATTATATTTTATTTTTGGGACAATATTATTAAAATTTTTGTTAAAAATTGTTATTTTGGATGGCTATAAGATAAAATTTAATCATGATTTAGATTTTAAAATTTTTTGTTAAACTTCTTTAAATTGGATAACAATATGTGCAATTGAATTTGGGCATTGGAATGGATGCGAAGGGGCCTATATGAATGTGTTGTAAATTTGAGATCACTAAAAGTATGCTCAAATGTAGATTATAAAGAAAGAGAAACGGAGAAATTTTTTTAGCCACAGAGAGAGCAAAAAATTTCTTTTTATGATTATGCATATTTTGTCAAATTTTTTTGATGACTCCTCAAACACGTTGGAAGATACCCTTTTGAGGTTTTTTTATATTGATAATTTTTGGTATTAGTTAATTTATTACCTCTCTATTCGTAGGGAATATCTATACTTTTATATTAATTTATGATCGGATTCTAAAACAAATTCATGCTGATATTCATAAAGAGCGCTCTACTAGGGTTTCACCACCTCTTGCGCTTGTGTTGACTATTTGTCTCCTCTCCTCTCCTCTACTCTTTTCATCTTCCTCTTTTGTGATTGCTTTATTTTGGCCTTCTCTTCTGAAAATTCCTCCTTTTCTGAGTTGCTTGCATGTCCATCTCAATCATTCTGGCTCGTTCCACCAAAATAGAATAATCCTCAATTCTAAAAGGAATGAGAGGTTGCCTTATCATGTCCTTTAACCCATTCATAAAGTGGTGGCATTTCTCTTCAGCATTGGGTATCAGGTGAGGGGCATACCTGGACAACATTGTAAACTCCGCCTCATACTGAGAAACAGATCGATCTCCCTGAACCAATCTATTGAACTTATCCTGCATCTGTCTCTTGGCTGACATAGGCACATACCAGCCTTTGAATACCTTCACAAACTCCTCCCAAGTAACTTGGATGCTTGGTCTTTCTCCAAAGGTCTCTTACAACTGACTCCTCCACCACCTTTCTGCCTCGCCATCAAAGGCATAAGCAGCTAGTGTCACTCTCCTATCTTCTGGGCAAGACATGCCCTCTAGGATCTTCTCTATCCTCATCAACCAGTCCTCAGCCTCTATAGGTCCACCACTGAAAAACAACGGAGGCTTCATATCCTGAAATAGTTTCAGGTTCTTGTCCATGTAGCGACTTCCATTTTCAATGTCACTGCTCTGAGTTTGGGAGGTCTTTATCATCTGAGTCATTGATGCCATCATCTGAGCGAATGACTCCATAGTTGAACTATCAGTATTCCTCTGAGGTTCAGTTACTGCTGATAGCTCCCTCCCTTCCTCCACATCAATGCCATCAGTGACACTCTGCTCAGGATTCATATTCCTGAGATAAAACACAAAAATCATAAGACAAAAATTCATATAATTCACACTACTTACACATTCTAAGACTTACACGATCATCCTCAATCATCCTATAGGCTCTTTTTTTGATCAATATTAAACTTTTGTCTCTGATACCACTCTTGTCACGACTCGACACAGCTAGCCCAAATTAATGGGGCGGGAACAGACGGTCGTACGGAAAAACATAAAACTTTCAATTCATAATTAACATGAATATAAATATCTTCCAACAATAAAGAAAGAGCCACTAAACATTCAACATAAAGTGTTCCAACCAACATCATTAACAAAAACATACAACCTCTAAAAATTCATAAACATAAACTAAAATCCAACTTACAACTCTTGACTCAACTCAACTCATAATAGAAAATTTTAAAAATAAAAATCTAACACCCTGAGTCCCTCTACGACGGTAGGTGTACTGTCGTTCAGCCATCAGTTTCTCCTGAAAAAAAAGCATTCCCAAAAGCAGGGTGAGCTTACTCGCTTAGCAGATAATTCATATTTCTCATAAAAATTTACATAAACCAACAACAAAACATTTTCATAAAAATGAACCTCATGTGAAAACTTTAAATACTACCAATTCTGAATAATTTAAAAGCATTTCTGAATGAAAACATTTTCATAACCATTCCTCAAACATATAAAAGTCTTTTTCATAACTTTTCCTCAAACATAAACTTTTCATGTGCTTAGAAAAATATGAATGAATATAATATGCATAATATTTATTAAAACACCGATCTCGGAGGTATTCATAAGTTTGTACTGATCAGGTACACATTTTCATTGGGCATTCCTTTACCAATTGGTTCCGAAAAACCTCTTTACCATTTGTTTCCAAAGAACCCATTTACCATTGCTCCGTAGAGCCCTTTATCATATTTGAGTACTCCGCATTAGCATGCATAGTCTTATATCATAAACTTTAACTATTTTTCAGTCAATTATATGCTTAATGGAAACCATCATGATTCATATATCAATGACTTAAAACATGAAAACTACGAATTAAACCATAATAGAAAAGTTTGCTAACATCATGAAAAAAAAAATTCTACTAACATGATATTTGCAAAACATAATTCAAACTATATAAACTTTAAAAACTTTAAATATTTGCAGTTGAATAAAAAGAAAGCAAAGCAATATATGAAATTCTTATGATAGATATGAATACCTACCTTAAAGATTGCAAAGTGAACTTCTACGACGTCGCTCAGTCACATGACGCCCCTTTATTGATCAACACCTAAAATTATACATAAATCCAAAGTAAACTTTACATTTTTAAATTGATTTATATTAGACATTCTTAATACATAATTTAAAATCATTTAAAATTTAATTAATATTTTCGGATTTATTAAAATTCTAATTTTTTTGGCAACCTAAATCTCCCTAATTCTCCTCCAAAGGCATTTTAAAACTTCCCTTAAACTAATTAATAAATATATTAATCATTTTCGGATTATTTAATTATAAAATTATGAAAATATAATTTCCATGAAAACTCTAATTTATGTTATTAGAAACTCCTTTAGGATCATTTGGAACATTACCTCTTAAGAACTTTCTTAAAAATCCAATAATAATGAAAACCCTAGTTTTTTCTAAACTCATAAAATTTGGAAAAACTTGCAAATTCATAGTTCAAATTCCTTCCTAAACCTTCCTTAACACTTTCTAAACAAAATACTCAATTTTTATGAAACCCTAACATTTTCTCTTTCAAAAATCTTTGAGAAAAGAAAGAAAACTCTAGTTTAGAAACTCACTTTAGTCTTCGGCTAGCCTCCCCTACGATTTCCCGCCTAGGTTGGCCGCCGGAAACCGCCATCGGAGCCGCTGCCGAAGTCGCCCGTCGCCCCCTTCGTCCGTCTCCTGTTTCGGTCGAAAGAAATGATCGCAAGAATGGGGAAGGGATTCGGCCTCTTCATGATTTAGGGAGTTAGGGATTTCAAAATTACCTCTTAGTCCTCACTTAAAACCTCTCCGATTCAATACTTATTAAGGGTAAATTAGGTATTATGAGATTTCTGAAATTTTTATCTTTCAAATTAAGCAAAATTAGATATAGGTTTTATATATCAAATTGCTCAAAATTTTGCGTAGAATTTTATAAAATTATTTTCGTTAAATTCCGTTAACTTAGATTTTTCACTTAAGTTTCGTCGCGACGCATCGAAAAGCGTGTGACGACCTACAATCGTCATTTTTCGGGTTTTACACCCTACCTAAGCCGAATGACCTGAAATCGTTGTTGTGTATGCTGCTCGACCCAACCAGCCCATGTTCATGTCTAAGCATGCCTGCTCCCATGCATTCGAACCTATACGTTGCTTGACCCTACCTGCCTGCAAATCCCCTCAACCATCCCTACCTAGGCCGAAGCTCCCTCTCCCTTCCTCTTTGTCTGTTCAACCTGATCAATCAGTAGCCCGTTCCGACTCACTCGACCCGTCGCCATCGTCATCACTATTTATACACTAAAATGTATAATTTTTTTTTCTTTCCTTGCTAGCTTAAATAATAGGTATTGAAGACCCGTGTTCATTGTATTTTTGATTCTGCTGGAACAAGAATAAAAGAAGACCCCACATCCATTTTATCTTTGATCCGACTAGGAAGAATATAAGAACATACGAACATACAAAGACCTCGCGTCCGTCATATCTTTGATCCGGTTGGGAAGAACAAAAAACAAATACCAACCCAACACCCCTATATGAGATGGGATGTCGGGTGGTTGTTAAAATTTTAAATGACAAAAGACCCCCCACAATTAATTTCAAGCATATTTGTCATTTGAAAAGATTTAAAAAAAATATGTCATTTCAATTAATTTTAAAAAAATATAAAATAATTAAAATAAAAAAAGGCAAAAAAAGGTATTCTTGGTATTGAACATATGTGCCTCACAAAATCTCAAGAGAGAATTGTTAACCTGAAATTGGAAAAAATTTTAGATATTGTGAAAGGGAAACTTAAGACTAAAACGAAGTGAGCCAAAAATTCGCTCATATATATTGAACCTAACATAAAACTCTAAACCAGAAACTAGACATGGTTTCTCTCCAATAACAAATTCCACAAGCACCAGTCAAATCCCTATCTCTACAACCTTACACAAATCAAAGAAGCCTCAATTTGATTTTTATCGCTCCCTGTAGTATATAAGAGCTTCTAAACAAGAAGAGATTTCAAACCATACTACTAGAGGGTGATCATCGTGTGAAAGCATGATTAACAACTTGGAACAGGATTTCGATATTGGTGGGCAATCACTTGGAAAATATCAAAATTTAAAAAAGAAAGTAACCTACTTCTGTAGAATTGACAACTTGGAGAAAGACCTATCATTTTTCACACTTAAGCATTTTGTACAAGAGCACTTTGGAATACCATGCGTAGCTATTATCTGTCCTTTATCACATGAGTTTTGTACCAGAAGATTCATCCTACTAGAAGAGAAGCACCAAGCTGAAAAGTTGATGGATTTTTTTTTTTCTTAACAGAGAATACATTATTGTTTCTTTGATAGGGAGACCTTGGATAATTGATGATGCTTGCTTTGGAATAGTAGAAGGGGTTATGCCAACATATGAGGCCAATGAAATTGTGAATTTGGCCTATTGGATTACTTTTTGATTTGGTTTATTACATCAAGTAATCTTGGTCTTGTGGACATACCACTTGGAGCTACATAGAATGCAATGTGTAATCGACATTAAGAAGACTTCACAAATCACGACAAGGAAGAATTTAAGCCATTAAAAAGGCTTCCTTATCGATTCACCTCTTAAAAAAGTGCCAAATAATTTTGATAACTTTAAATGGGTGTGCCTTCTATCCTTCCATCCATATTTGGAATATCAAATTTAAATTGCTAAATTTGATGACAACAAGGGATGCTTAATTACTCTTAGAACTCTTTCCGTATGTGCTCCAATCTTTATGTCAAGCTCCTAAATGTGAGATCTGAGAAGGCTTAATACAAAATACATCATTGTTTTTTTGATGGGAAGACCTTGGATAATTAATGATGCTTGCTTTGGAATAGTAGAAGGGGTTATGCCAACATATGAGGCCAATGAAATAGTGAATTGGGCCCATTGGATTACTTATTGATTTGGCTTATTACATTAAGTAATCTAGATCTTGTGGACATACCACTTAGAGCTACGTTGAATGCAATGTGTAATCGGCATTAAGAAGACTTCACAAATGACGACAAGGAAGAATTTAAGCAATTAATAGGGCTGCCTTATCGATTCACCACATAAAAAAGTGCTAAATAATTATGACAACTTTGATAACTTTAAATGGGTGTGGCTTCTATTCTTCCATCCATATTTGGAAGATTAAATTTAAATTGCTAAATGTGATGACAACAAGGGATGCCTAATTACACTTGGAACTCCTTCTGCATGTGCTCTGATTTTTATGTCAAGCTCCTAAATGTGAGATCTAAGAATGCTTCGCGGATTCACTTTCAATGCTCAAACACTCCGATGATAGCTATGTTGATAGGAAATTTTATTCGAAGGAAGCTATTTAATTTTTAAAATGCTCTCAAAAATTCTAAAGTCATTCATTCAAAATCTAAACTCAAATCCTAGTAAAAGTTTAAATTCTTAAAAATGAATTCCGTCATAAAAAACTTAAAACCAAAATCCATCCACATTTCACAACTGTTTGACGAGGATAATGAACTTAGGGATAACTTCAGCTCACAAAGAGTCATTGAATGTATTGCTTCAATTCATTCTCAATTAATTTCTTGCTAGCAGGGACGTGGCGCGTGCCCTCTGATTGGGTAATTTTATCGTAAAATGGGACAACTATATTATGGTCATGACCAAAGCCCATATGTTTCCTAGTTGATAAAAGCTCATTGAATAATGAATTATAGGGTACACTCTATAAGATATAAATTTCTCTATTAGCTAAGGTTGACTTAAGTCACGCCCTTAGACAGACATCCACCACAGGTCTATAAGGCATCTTTGGATGAAGCAACTCATGGCTGCCAACAAGGTTCCTTCTATTAGGTTGTGTCATTTATCTCCTCTAACTAAGTAGACTAGGGACCATGATAACCTGGGATGAAGGAATCATGAGATCTTGATCGGGCCCTTCATTATTCCCCATCACTCACTTTAAGTATATGGTGATAGATATCAAGTCATAAACTCTAAAATTTAAAACCAAATTCAAATCTTAAAAGCGTTGCTATTATATGCTAGGTAATTATTTATTATTGTGATCTATTTAATGACTAGCTTTAATCGAAAGTTCATTCTCATTACCAAGAGGGTAATTGACTATATAGGCTTGCGAATATGAGAAATTAGAACTCAGATCGTAAAGTCCTCGCAAAATGAGGACAAAATATTTGAGTAGTATCTTATCTAAAATCTAATATATTTTTTGAAAATTTATTTATTTATTGAAAGTGCTACATATTATTTCTCAAAAATCTTACAGCCTCCCGGCTCCCCCTCCCTACGAAGGGAGGTTTTGAGGGCACTTGCTCTTTCAATTCGCCCAGCCGGATCAAAGATTTGACGAATGAGGGCTTCGGGATGCTGCTTAGTCCCGATATAGGTCTTCAATCTTCAATTGTGTGGTTGGCTTTCAAATCTGCTTATTATAATAATTTTTTTTATTTAGCAAAGTAGGAGCTGGTTTAGGGTACATCCTCTTAAAGATATGTATGAAGGAGCTACTACTTGTGTTCAAACACAAGGTGGTTTGACCAAGTATTTCCCTATTTCGGTTGGATTACATCAAGGATCAGCTTTAAGCCCATATCTTTTCGCATTAGTCATGGATGTTCTCACTAGACATTTACAAGTGGATGTACCCTGGTGTATGCTTTTTGCTGATGATATTCTTCTTGTGACAAGACTAAAGAGGGAGTTGAAGGTAAACTTGAAGTCTGGAGATCAACCTTAGAGTCTAAAGGTTTTCGCTTGAGTAGATCTAAAACTGAATATATGGAGTGTAATTTTAGCAGTAATAGACCTAGTGAGGGGATTGTGACTTTGGGCGATCAAGTCATTAATAAGAGTACACGTTTTAGATATCTTGGATCTATTGTTCAGAGTGATGGTGAAATAGATGGGGATGTTATCAGTAGAATTCAAGTTGGATGGTTGAAGTGGAGGAATGCATCGGGCTTGTTGTGTGATAGAAAAGTCCCCCTTAAACTTAAGGGAAAATTCTATAAGATGGTGGTGAGACCTGCAATGCTTTATGGTGCAGAATGCTGGCCATTAAAAGAGAAGCACAATACTAAGTTATGTGTTGCGGAGATGAGGATGCTTAGGTGGATGAGTGGATTTACTCTTAGAGACAGGATACGAAATGAGCATATACGTGAAAAGGTTGGAGTAGCTCCAGTGGAGGATAAGATTAGAGAGAGTCGCCTTAGATGGTTTGGTCACATAAAACGGCGGCCTTCCGATGACCCAGTTAGGAAAGTAGAGGTATTAGATTTGACTTATGTTAAGAAAGGTAGAGGTAGACCTAAAAAGACTTGGTTAGAAAATATTAGAAATGATCTTTATCTATTAGATTTAAACGAGAATTTGACTTTGAACCGGACACAATGGAGAAAAAGGATTCATGTTGCCGACCCCACGTAGTGGGACAAAGGCTTGTTATTGTTGTTGAGCAAAGTAGGAGCTGGTTCTAATTACTCCAATAGACACTTAAATAGAGTCTTGGAGAAACCAACCATAAGTGCAAGTGCGGGACATTGGCTTACTGTCGCGAATAAATACAGGTAGAGCACATGGTTTCGTGCGTGAACACAGATGAGCAGAGTGAACTGAATCATGCTGGAATAGATTGAATCGCATGAGTGTTGGGATGCATGACAGAAGTGCAGGCAGGGAGGCGTAGACGGAAGATTGGGAACCATGCGTATAGGAGCATGCTCACATGTGGAGTGGAGATTGCGCGGTGTTGTCGCACGCGCTGGGTCTTACGCGGACAGAGGCAAGGGTGCACGCAGGCGGGTCACTTAGGCGGATTGTGTGAGTGTTGCCACGCGGAAGGAGGCGGGTCGCTCATTGAGGGGGTCAGATCATGGCTGTCACACATAGAACATGAGCGATGGGGCTGGTTGGCAGGCTTGCGTGTGGTGGTATATGTTGGAGCACGAACGAGCCGGTGGACGAGTCGTGCATATGGGAGAGCAGGCCAGCAGATGACTGGCACGGATCGTGCATGTGGGAGGGTAGGCCTATAGATGATGGGCTTGGATCGTGTGACTGTGTCGTGCACGGAATTGGCGTGTGAGAATGGGAGATCGTGTGTAAGAATAGAGATCCGAAGGCAACAGGAGTGTGCTTTTGGGGATCTTTCTAGAGTCGTCTCTTTTTTGTTGTTTTTGTATAATCGAATAGTTGTGTTGTTTCGTGAAAGGGGTCGTCTCTCTCAAGTTTTCTATATGTCTTTTATACTTACTACACTTTTGTTCTCTTTACTTTTTTTTGCTTCTTACCTTTTACTTTTACTCTCTCTACCTTCTTCCTCTTCTTTTCCTTCTCCTTCTTCCTTATCTAAATTACTTGTACTCTTATTAATGACTTGATTGCACAAAGTCACAATCCCCTACTAGATTTATTACTACTAAATTTATACTCTTTATATTCAATTTTAGATCTACTCAAATGAAAACCTTTAGACTCTAAGGTTGACCTCCATAATTCAAATTCACCTTCAACTCCTCTAATCTTATCAACAAGAAGAATATCATCAGTAAAAAGCATACACCAGGGTACATCCTCTTGCAAATAACTAGTAAGGACATCCATAACTAAATCAGAAAGGTATGGGTTAAGGATGCTCCTTGATGTAGTCCAACTGAAATAGGTAAATACTTGGTCAAACCACCTTGTGTTTGAACAGAAGTAACAACTCCCGTATACATATCCTTAATGACTTGAATATAAACATTATTAATCACTTTCTTTTCTAGAAATCTCCATAGCACTTCTCTTGGAACTTTATTATATGCTTCTCTAAATCAATAAATATTATATGTAAATCCTCCTTATTCTCTCTATACTTCTCCATCAAACCTCTCTATAAATGCATAGCTTCCATAGGAGACCTACTCGACATGAATCTAAATTGATTTTGAGAAACATTAGTATCATGATGCAATCTATGCTCCCTAAATCTCTCCCAAAGTTTTAAAGTATGACATATTAACTTAATTCCTCTATAATTTGCACAATCTCGTGCATCACCTTTATTCTTAAAAATAGGAATCAACGCACTCATTCTCCACTCATCTTACATCTTTTAGTCTTCAAAATAATATTAAAAAATTTAGTAAACGAAGAAATTCTTTCATCTCCTAAGCATTTCTACACCTTCATTTTCTTTAAAGCCTCTCTAACTTCAGTTTTATTAATACGCCGATAAAAATAAAAAAATTTTATTTTTATGAGTGCTAAGGTCACTAAAGTCAATTGTATTCTCATAATCTTCATTGAAAAGCTTAGCTAAATATCTTATCTACCTTTTTTGAATATCCTCTTCGAATAAAAGGAGTTTTTGATTTTCATCCATAATGTACTTCTCTTGAACTAAATCTTTACTGCTCCTATCTCTTTGTTTGAGTAACTTATACATATATCTTTCAATCTCCTTAGTATCTAATTTATTATGTAAATCATTAAAACCTAAAATCTTTACATCGCATATTGTTTTCTTAGACTATTTACAGGCCTCTTTATTTTTTTCTCAATTGTCAGTTTTTACATCTAAACTATTTTTTATAATAAATCTTCTTTTTTTAATCATTTCTTGCACATTTTGATTTCACCACCAATTATTTTTACTATTTGGAGTTTTTCTTTTTAATACTCCAAATAAATTTGCAACATTCTTAATATAATTAGCTACTTTTTCCCACATAACATTAGCTTCCTCATATACAGACAATCTTAAAATCTCGAATCTTACTTTCAAAATTATTTTTATTTGTATTCTTTAAATGCCCCTACCTAATCCGAGAACAATGTTTTACTTTATTTTTCATATTCTGCCCCTTAATCTTAAAGTTCAAAACTAATAAGCGATATTGGGTACACAGATTTTCACTCGAAATAATTTTACAATATTTGCAATCTAAATAATCTATTTTTTTATAAGAAAATAATCAATCTGATTTTTATCGTTATTATAAGTGATGAGATGCTCATATCTTTCCTTAAAAAATGTATTAGCAATTACGAAATCATAATTTAAAGCAAAATCTAAAATGGTCTTACCACCTTCATTGGTCGCTCCAAACCCATAGTGACCATATATGCTTTTAAAATCATTTACCTCTCTACCGACATTCATTTAAATCTCCTCCAATAAAAATTTTTTCTTCAAGAGATATCTTTTGTATTAAGCCTTCTAAGTCATTTCAAACTTTTAATTTTGAACACATATCCAAATCTACTTGAGGAGCATAAGTACTTATAATATTAATAATCTTAGCATCAATAATAATCTTCAAAGCTATAATTCTATCTCCAATTCAATCAATTTTTATGACATTATCCTTTAAACTTTGATCTATAATCACACATAAACCATTTCTAGTATGATTCCTATCAGAATAACAAAGTTTAAATCCTAAACTATCAATCTTCTTTATTTTCTCTTCAACCCATTTAGTTTTCTTAATGTATATAATATTTATATGCCTATGAATTATAATATATATTAATTCCATTAATTTCTGTAAGGGAACCTACATTCCAAGATCCTATCCTAATTCTAGTTTCATAAACTAGCTTCTTTGCCCACATTTGTCCATGATGTGGGAACCCTTGCCTATTTAACACTACAACCAAGCTCCGGTGCTGTGGCCCTTGCATACTTCTCGCTATATTTAGGTCATATAGCGCGTCGCTGTTGACCTACACTCTACAGCCAAAACAAAGCAAAAAAAAAAAAAAAAAAAACAAAGGAAGAATATAAAAATACCTCTGCCGTGCAACCCATTCCGAATCCCTACCGAGCCCCATGCCGCCGCTTGCTACAGTCCTTATCTCTGCTAAAGCGGCGCCGTTGCAGTCGCACCTTGCGTACAAAGCTCACCTCATCCTTCGCCTTTAAAATGAGAACCCAAGGCTCTGCTTCACGGATACTTCCCCTCTCGCAGAACTTCCCCACTCAATCGCAGAAACTCCCGCTCTTCTTCCTCCACGCCAGCCGCAAGCACCAACCGGATTTCCCTATCTCTTGCCGACCTCCAAGGCCGCAAGCTTCTCTCTCTCACTTGCTCCCACAGAACCGAAACCTCCACTCCATTAGAGCTGACCTCAACATTCCTCCCTCTCTGACTTAGTCGCAAGAAGGCCCTACCCACGAGACCTCCTCCGACCTCTACCCCCAGCAGCCGCAAGCTCCCGTCGTTGTTTCCGATTCCCCTGCTCTCCCGCGACCCCATCCCGTCGCTACCTTCACGGCCGAGCCTCACCAAGCTAACGACTCCTCTCCAACCTCCCGCCGACTCCACAGCTCCGATCTCCCAAGCAGAGAGAGAGAGAGAGAGAGAGAGAGAGAGATAGAGAGAGAGAGAGAGAGAGAGAGAGAGAGAGAGAGAGAGAGAGAGATATCCCTTACCTCAGGCCGCTGAAGCCTCTACCCGCAAACTCCAGGCCGTGATCTTCCCCTCCGATCCATCTCCTCTACTTGTCCAGCCGCCTCTTTTACTCCAACAGACATTTAGGTATAGATTTAATTATTATTATTATTATTATTAGTTAATTATATTTAATCAAAATTAATTATAATTAAACATTCTGATTATATTTTATTATTAATAATAATGATTAGTTTTAATTAAGATAAATTATAATTAATTTTTATCATAATTATAGTTAATTATTATAATTAATAATTAACTATAATTAATTAAAATTAATTATAACTAATTATTTTAATTTAAATTAATTATTATTATTTATAATTATTTATTATTAATTATTAATTATAATTAATTTTTCTTAAGTTGTAATTAATTATTATTAAGTATATTTAGTTAATATTAAAAAAAATGTTAATAAATAATAAGAGAAAGTGCCTCTTCTCGCTTGCATCGATCCACAAGCCCGTATCGCCGTCGACATGCGAAGGTATACTCCCTAAACTCAGATTCCTGTTCTCGTCGTTGGCGGCGAGCTGGCAAACCCCCCACGCGCTCACGTAGCGTAGTGGGGAGGGAGGCTGCCGAAATTTCATTTGAAGATTTTGAGGACTTGAACAAAATTGGACTCGAACTTGTGAACTTGAACTCAAACTTGCTTCGAATAATCATAACAAAGATTTGGACTCAAATGAAATAAAATCAAACATTAATTTGGATGACAAGACTTGATTCAAAATAATAGAATTTGAACTTGATTTAAATATCAAGTGAACACAATTTGAATGCAAGTAAGGATTTGCAATTCGACTACACAAGACTTGAGTTCGCTTGGACTACGAAGAACAAATCCAAAGGACTTTGAATTGAGCATAGAACTCAAAGTTGATATTCGACTTGAACTCGAATCCGGATCTGAACTACAACAAATGCAAACTCAATTTGAATTCAAGCATAATCAAGATGAATCTGATTGGAGCTCAAATGAAAGATAACAAGTGCCCAAAATGAAGTCAAGAAACATTAGACTTGGTTTTAAATGAACGGTGGGGAGCAAACTCAAGCAAATATGCAAGGATTTATGTCAAAACTTTAGATGAACATGAGTTGCTCATGATCAAATGAGACGCTTGCGAAGGATTTTTATACATGCTACAAAGTACAAACCATGAATAAAGACAAGGAATTTGCACTTGTAACTTGTCTACAAGTAATGGGGAACTTACTAAAAGTACAATTCAATCACAAGCCAAGACTTAGAATCTTTTGAACAATGACATGCTTCCACTAAACTTGCAAGGATTCAACGAATTTGAACAAACTGCAAAGGACATAACACTGATGACAAGGATTTGAGCTCAAATGAACTTCAATGAATTAAATTCATAATGGCATGGAACTTGAAATCAGCAAGACTAAAGCGAATAAGGAACTCAACTGCAAACAAGACAACAGAGACTTGGATTCAAATAGACTAAGTGTTAAAGACTTGAGTTTGATTTGAACTGAGCAGGGGCTTCCTCAATGCTACAACTTAGTCATAGTGACTATGTCAATTAAAATGCAAGAACCAACAGTCATAACTCACCCACTAACATGTGCGGGGAATGCATGAAGATCACTCAAATAAATGGCAATGAGCAAGAAGAGTTTGCAAGCGAGGAACAAGAACTCATAATGAACTTGGACATCTACGAGTGTATGGAGAAGACGTGCAGTGAATGTGACAACCTCTCCATCATATCAATATTGAAAATGCTACATAGAAGAAGCTCTTGAAAAGTGCACTAGTTCATTAAAGAGATATCAATTTGATATTGAAATGTGAGCCCCTCACAGTCAATGCTGGTCAGTATGCAACCAATACATATATGAGGAATACAAATATGTCCATGGGTGAGGGGAGAAGGTTATCATGAAAGATATTCTGCCTACTATCAACAGCAATTGATAAGCAGACCAATGCACTAGTTCAAAGACACTCAGCTACATGCAAGTACATTAGACTCTTACAAATAATGAAGACTATTATACAACGAATATGATGATTTGATGCATTCAATGAAACATGCAATGACATCCCTATTATTACCGATGATTGAACGCCGAGAAAAGAAATAATCGATCTCCTACAAGCAGGGGGATTCAACATACAATGAAATGAAGGATATGTCATCTTTGAATAACTCTAGAAGAATGCAGCTTCTATGTAGTTAATATTATTCAGCTGTAAGCGACTACACCAGTCTGCCACAGACAAAAATGAGAGATGTCCAACAAATTTGACCATTTACGGGCCGTTACAGTAGATTTGTTGCGTGAATAACAAACTATTTACGAGCAAGGGTAGCAAACATACAGCAAATATAAGTGCCTACAGGCCCCTATAGAAGATCCGTCGTATACTCAATGCACCGTTATGGGCAAATACAAAAGAGAACTACAGTAGATATGAACTCCTACGAGCCGCTGTAGGAAACCCTACTATATATCTAATGTGCTATTCCAAAGTGAAATACAGAGTTAATGTATCAAATACGAGTCCCTATGAGTTGTCGTGGAAGATTCGTTGTATGCCCAATGTGTTGTCCACAAGCAAAGTGCAAAGTGACTACATCAAATGCAAATGCATACGAATTGCTATAGGAAGTTTGTTGTGCATACATGTTGTATGTAAGAAAATACAAGAGAGCTGTAGTAAATATAGTTATCTACCAACGAGGGCAGGAGATTCGTTAGTGTACTACAATCTACCTGCGTAAATCATGCAAGTAGTGCACGACTGTCTACCTATACAAAGCAGCAAACAGCTCAATCCCCAAGCTGCAGCAAAACGCCACCGAATCTGCAACACCTATGCGAGCAGACAGAAGGCGTAGAAATCCCCAAATGAAATCCCAACGCCACGCCATCGGATCTGCAACCTTTGTAAAAGCAGACAGAAGGCGTTCACAAATATTTTCTAAAATGCCCCCGCACATGCTCCATAATATGTATACACATAGGTACATATAAGGGGATATACTGAATACCCGCATGGGCCCCGGCGAGTGTGTTATTGGTACACACGTGACGTCTAGGGATGCTGCGCGGGTCAATAAATTTGAACCCGATCCTCCTAAAATAAGTAAATAGGAGTTGACAAGGTTCAATAAATAATTATAAAGTGCCCCCAAACACCCGCATGGGCCCCGGCGAGCGTGTTATTGGTACACACGTGACGTCTAGGGATGCTGCGCGGGTCAATAAGTGAATTCCAGTTCGAGCCCGATCCTCCTATACAGGTAGATGGGAGTCAACACGGCTCGGACCGTTAAATAAATATACGGTCGCGAGATCGACCGGGATATTTATTTTATAGTTCATATTAGACCTTCAAGGCTTATAATCAAGAGAATTCGCTAACAAAGGTTCAAAGCCTACGAAACCCGATCCTCTGTCAATTGCTAGACAGAGTCGACAAGGTTCAAAACATAAAAAAATATGAATAACCCCACACCCTGATGATGGCCGTGTTGAATGTAAATCTCAACCGGAGGGGTCTACACCAATCATCTCAAATGCCTCCCAAACCCTATCAAAATCCAAAACTCCAAAACTCCACAAAAATTCCCAAAATCCCAAACTCCAAAAATATTTAAAACTGAAATCCAATCATCAATCACATAAAGCAAATCCATCCACCCCCCGCAACAGTTTGCCGAGGTGGATCAATTGAAGAATACTTCAGCTCACAAAGAGCTAATGCCTGGTCGAAAATATCACTAGGATCCATTCTCAAACAATCTCCTGCCAGCAAGGACGTGGTACGAGTCCTCTAACCTGCAGTTTCACCGCCAAATGGCACTGCAGGATAAACGGTTATGACTCGGGGCCCTCTGAACCTGGTGGTCGCCGCCAAATGGCACCATTATATTATGGTTATGGCCAGAGCCCGTATGCTCCCCAATGGCATCAAATCCTTGAGACATGAATTAATCGGATATGATCGATAGGGCACAAAGCCCTCTGTTAGCTAAGGTGGATTCAAATTTGTCCCCTTAGACAAATACTCACCCCAAGTCTATAAGGTACCCTTGGACAAAGCAACCCATGGCTGCCGACAAGGATCCTTCTGTCAGGTTGGGTCGACTACCTCCTCTGACTAAGTAGACCAGGGACCACGATGGCCCGGGATGACGGAACCATGGGATCTTGATTGGGTCTATCATCCATTCCCCCACCATCCGCTTTAAGTGCAAGATGGTGAAATTTCTATTTTAAATATCAAATCTTCAAACTTTCAAACCTTCAACCCATTGTTGCTACTATATGCCAGATATACGTATTTCTGCGTATCTGATTGACGACTAGCCTTAATCGAAAGTTCTCTCTCGTTACCGGGAGGGGTAATTAACTATAGGGGCTTGCGCCTATAGGAAACCAGAACTCAGATCATAAAGTCTTTGCAGAATGAGGGCGAAATCTCTGGGTAGTGTCTTATTTACAAACCCATCTGCCTTCCAAAATTTACCTCGGAACTTAAATCGTTAAAACTCCCCCCTAAAAGAAAGCACAAAACGCGGGCGGAGGCCGGGGCCAAATTTTCGGAGCCCACAATCGCTTGCCAGGAATGCCCTTGCATTAACACAATATATTAAAAGATTCATGTCATGATTATTCGACAAGTTTTACGGTAGCTTTCAACTACCTAATGTAATCCTTCACTTGTCTCATCCAGGACTTTGGACCTTATAATGACAATGCTATAAAAATTTTAGGGAGTTTATTCAAACGGAATTTAATTTAATAACTTTCACATCTTTGTGAATTAGCATATAATTCTATATATCAATTTGCTCTATTTGACTATTAGAACATATTTCATGTGTTTTTGATGATTGTTTGTGAAAGTAGATGTTTTGAGGTATAATTTAATGAAATAAAATTTGCACGTTACCTTAGGAAAGATTGGGTATTACATATTCGAAGTTTCTAAGCTTTGTTTTAGTGAACACACTTCAATAGGTTTTTGGCAAGCTTAAACTACTGGATTCCTTTCTCTTGAAGTCCTCTTTTTTGGATTATTTCTTATTGGATGGAGGGACAAACTGTTCTATTTTTAAAATTCTCTAACTTTTGAAACTTTATCTCTTTGTTTTATTAAATGTTGTATTATTTTGCCTCGCAATTGCTCCTTTCATTCATTTGTTGGCTTCATTTATTCACTTCATCTATGCTCTAATACTGTGGTTTTTGCTTAGCTTATGACTAATATGATCTTCTTTAACCTAATGTTGACTTTCTTATTAAGTAGCCCTCCATCTGCAGAACAATATTTTTCATCAATTTTGAACTCCGCCTTAGTCTTTCTGATAGGGAGTGGGATAATATTAATAGCATCATTTAAAGAATTTGTTATGACGTGTTTATTCTTTTTTAGCTTCTCTCTATATTTTTATATGGTATTCATATTCTATGTTATTTAATTTTTCATTGTTGTATTTTTTTTAGTATGGTATTTTATTCGAATATTTCTTTGGGCTTATTATTGACTTCTTTGAGGATTATGAATGGCTTTTCTCCTGTGGGTATGATTTTGGGCACTAGGGCTTAGTTCATTGCTGGATTTTTGCTTTTCCTAACTTGAGACCATCCTAAGTTTGTGGTGGCTATCATGTTATTCTATTGGTTGTTGTCTTCCCTTGGGTTGGCTGTTGTATGGTTGTTGCGTGTGGTTCGTCTAGGTCTATTGGGGATTATTTCTTTGCCACCTTGATCGGACAATGACTCTGAGTGGCTAGTAATGAATGCTTTTCTTTTGTAGTGCCTACATGCTGCGGGCGCTATATCTTTGTTTGATGGTCATCAAAAGAGCTTGCTTATTTTATTTCTCTAATAGCTAGTTGATCCAATTTTCTTGGCTTTTTGGGGCTCCTTGCGCTCCTCTTTTGGCAACACTAATGCTTGGTATTAGAGTTCTCTTTTTGTGGCATATTGGCTATAATCCTTATATTTTGATTGTTCATAATGAGGCACTTTTTCCACTTTGTTGATTGCATTCCAAACTCAACTCTACGTTTGCAACTCAGCTTATTTTGGTTTTCCTGCATTTACCACATTTTAAGGGCAACATTGCAATGTCATTTCTCTTACCACCACTTCTTCCTCTCTTCATTTGTGACTAATTCTATTAGAAAACTTAGCAGTATAATGATATAGACTTTTAGAGTATCCTCTGAGCACAAACTCACACTTACACCACCACCACAACTGCCACCATCATTATCATACTAACTCATTTGGGATGAATTCCTTCTTTTGGTAATGGTTCACCAGGCAATGATGAGGTTGTTCCAAGACTTTTTTTTTAAGTATTATTACCTCAAATTTTATTTTTGGGTTGTATTTTTAAATTTTTTGGTTCTACTTTGCATTCTTTTTGTGTCCTTCGATAATTTTTTTGCCTAGGCATAACATTTTGTATTCATGAGGACATCGGGCTTTCTAGCCCCCTTGTACAATATTGTTTTTTAAATATTTGCTTACATCCTTATCAATATATATATATATATATATATATATATATATAACAAGTCTTTATCCCACTATGTGGGAATATATGTATGTATGTAGGCATGTATTTTTAATCATGATAAAATCAATCTTTTAGTCGGTACAACGATGTGAGTTACTTCTATGACAAGAAGAAAATAAGATAGATTATCAAGCCTTTAGGAGGAAGAAGCAACATGCTAAAAACAACCATCAGGATTAGGATATGATATTTAGATGACGAGCCTTTGGTAATTGTTAAAGATAGATATAGAATAAATGTATTTTGAATTAAGCTTGTTTGTAACATTTGTGTCATCATAAAGAGTTATTTTTCACTTAAGTCTCATGCTAATGAATACATTTACTTGAGAAATAATAGACGTTCAAGATAATTGTTCGTATAATGAAATTGTGGATGCATGATGGTGTGATTAAGTCACTGACTTTAGTCAAGCATGTTCCATGCCATAGAAAAATTTTGTATCTTTCAATGCTCTTAGTGATATAGGATATAAATTCTAAAGAGATGCTGTAGTACTTAAGATTTGCTAATGGTGTATTGGTTGTCATGCAAGCAAATGGAGTTAGTGGACTTATGTTGTTGGGTGCAACTTTGGGTGGAGAGTTTCATTGATTTTACCTTCATTTTGCTAGAGCATCGTGATATAAGGAAAAATAAGAAGGTTAGTGTTTTAGTTATAGCTTATGTTTTGGAACTATGGAATGGAATGCATAAAGACTATTGGAGATGGTCAAATGGTCTAATCTCTTCCGTTGTCCCCATGTTAGGACACAACAGTGCAACATTTAGAGTGAGAAACAACCATTTCATGGGTATGAAAATGTAGGGAAAGGTGTATTTTTTGCTATCAGTGGAACTATTTCAATGTGGAACATAAGCACTTCTGAGATCTCTCGTAGGTGTTAAATTCATGCGTTGTTTAGGCTAATTGATGTTGTATAGTGTCACCTCTTTGTGGCTTTAGGGCTCGAGGACATTGGTTTAGATGGAGATATAATAAAAGATCTTGAATGTTCTGTCACATTATTTAGTATAATGGAGATTTGTTACGGTTTTTTTTCATCTCAATAGTTTTATTAGGAGGACCATAAAATTTAAATCTAGTGTTTTAAGATAAAAACAATTCATATATTTTTTGGGAATAAATCAAGCTGAAATTTCTATTAGAGAGCTTAGCATGTTTGATGATTTCAAGCAAAATCTATACTAAATGTAGATTTGAAATCACTTTTTGAAACTCCTACAAATAGGAGAGCAGCATAATATAAGCTTTGGCATGCTTTCAAAGTGGACAACATTAGAAATTCTAGAATTGATTGTTGGATGTAAGTTTCCTAGTAGGAAATTAGAGAGGGAAACCAAAAAAAAAAAAAAGATTGAGATTAAAGAAGATAGAGAAAATAAGAGAAGAAAAAAAGATATTTTCGATGACTGAAGTGACCGCAGAGAACTATCTTTAAGTAAGGGAAGCATGGTCGTGCCATAAATAGATTCCATTGGAATGTAGGGAGGTATTCTCTTGGCATGTATGAAGATTCTCTTGAGGAACTTTTAAGTGGATTTTTTTCGTATACATCAAATATTCTTAGTTTATTATTATTATTATTATTATTATTATTATTATTATTATTATTGTTCTATCTAACTTGACTCGAGAGATTTGAGGTTTTTTTTTTAGTGAGATTACTGGGGTAAGAGAAAAGTGCGTTTTGTGTCCCTTTATTTGTACATTTATCGATCTTCTCAATAGTGGATTAGAGCCCTGTTCATCCCCCTTGGATTTAGTCTTGTTTTGGCCAAATCATATAAATTTTGATGTCTTGTTGTGATGCTTGATCTCTTTGTTACTAATTTATATGTTCATCTTATTTGGTTTCCTCAAAAAAAGTTGTTTTTTTAGCATTTTTTTGGAATCGTAGCAGAGCCATGACAACCTTAGAAGATGCTTACTGTTCTGATAACCCTGTCAAAAAGAATACATTGGATAGGTCTCCCGCACCAAATTTATAAATGAGGTTGTTGGTCGACAAAAATGAAAATTGCAAAACATATGTACGTGAAAAGTGTATTCTCCATTTGCACTCTTTGCATTAAATTATAGTCTGGGGTTTTTTGACTGCCTTATTGCTGCAGGCACCAAATCCTTAGAAAAATCTTCGGCGAAGATGAAGCATGGAACTTGCACCATACTGCATAAAAAACTACATACTTGTAACATGCTGCATGATAAATATCCCCTTGCATATCTAGAATTTTTTTTTTCACCTGTAGCATCCTGCAACACATTTGTAATTTCTCGTGTTATTGATGAAACAAGTGCCACTTCTCGTTCTATATGCTTGTGCAAGTTGAATGCTGTAGTTTTTCCATAATTTTTGAAATAGAAACTGGTGTATCGGTAAGGAATGCTTTAAGATTATTCATTAAGTTATTAAAAAGGGACTTAAACTTCGTTTGTGACAGCTTTCTTATTGTTTCTTAAAGCAGCTTTTTAGTACAAAAATTTAATTTTTGTACTAAAAAGCTACTTTAAGAAGCAGTAAGAAAGCTGTCCCAAACGAAGCCTTACTGTTGAAGCCTTTCAAAATTTATTTTGTCTTGAATATGTCCATACGAAGTACTTTTCTCCTTTGGCCAGGATCTATTGGAGGACCCTGCCATCATTGGTGCCATAGACGAAGAAACAGAATTCAATGCTTTAGTGGTATGTAACTTTCATTCTCAGTACTTGTTGCATATGTAGTTGTTAAACACGACATCTTTAACAGTGCTTTCCAAATTATCTTCTACTTCTAGACAAGGGCGGGGCCATAAATTTTTATCAATCGGGGCACAAATTGATGAATTGTAAAATACTATCAATCTTTTTTGGATGTTTTTTTTAAACATTATATTTAATAGAGCATAATGAAATAATAATGATCTTCCAAGAATATTAATATTTATTTTAGTAAATTATTATATTCTACTAGCTGTCTTATAAAAAAATATATAATTGTCTGATTTCATTTTAAATATTTAGGTGTTAGTTTTATAAAAAAAATAAATTTATAACATACATTATTTTCCTTTATATATGTATGTATATATATATATATCATATTTATTTATAACTTAGATAAAAACTATCTATATATGGTAAGAATTGATTCTGTGGTCCACTGGTTGATCCCCTAGTTTAAGTTACCAGGTGTGCAGGGTTCGAACCCTCTAGTATTCAACAATAAAAAATATTTTCTTTATAACTTTTAAAATTGTTGTGGGCTTTAGGGGTCAATGGGGGCCCGTGAAAACTATAGTGGGCTTTATGGGTCAGTGGGGGCCTATGCCCCCACTCTAGATCCATCCCTGCTTCTAGATCTTCTTATGTTAAAAAAATTGAAGATTTTGCTTTTTGTAGAATTTTTTTTTGGTAGTGAGAGATGTGGCCATCATTCACATGTTTTACCCAGTAACTCCTCTCATAAATCTTCCTGTTAGAGTTATTAGTGGGAGTTCATTGTAATTGGCCTTATTTCTGATTTAAGCTTTCAGAGGCATTATATGAGTAGACAAGCCACAATTCATTTGGAATTGAACTTATACAACATAACTGTTAGGATATTTAAATTGATAAATGTGAGCAATTTGGATGTTTGTATCCATATCAAACAATCTAATTTTTCATGGATAGACTAGAGAAAATCCTCATGTTTCACTTGAATTATAGCGCCTTCTTAATATTGGAAGGGGAAGGAGCATGCACAGATTGTACCATAGTAGGATGTTTTACTTGCTCTCTTATGGAAACCTCAAGTTTGGAGTAAAAAAACGTATACTCTATTTGAAATTCTTATGAACAATGAATTCCCACATTCCACGGGGTTCTTCAATAAATTTATCAAAGAACAAAGCAAAGTTCAAAGCACAGAGCAAAGGGAGAAGGAACTCTACTTATTTATCAAGCTCTTCAAGCCAAATTGGATCTCATCATCAGTAAGTCCATCAAGCATGAAGCATCAATACGGGGACAGAAAATAAATAAGGCAAACAAAGTTGAAATTTCTTCCGCCTTCAGAAGCAAGGACCATCCTCTCAGTCATAGACTCGGGCATAGTATTTGCAGGTCCATTTATTATCTTGCCCATTATTCAAAAGAATTATTCTCGTAGTATGTAGTTGCCACAATGTGAAATTGGGGCTTAATGCCCCACGTACTTATCAACAGTAGGTCTAACTATAACAACAATCATTATAGTTGGAAGATAGACTAACTGGTTCATAGGTCATCCATTAAAACAAACACAACAAACAATGGCAGTAATGACTTTAACAATGAAGCTAGTACGTCTCAAAAGATGTGTAATTCTTATATCTTGAAATGGGTATTATTTTTATAGATTCGTTGACAATTAATTTGCTATTATAAAACCACCACGCACCCACTCCCCCAATGAATCTCCATGGTAGGTGATTGGGGCCTCTCGGAAATTGGGGTAGGAGCAAACCCAAGCTTCATCAACGTACTGTTGTGGCCTTTCGCGCGTGCTTCCATGTGTGTTCTCTTTGCTCCCTACTCTTGCTCAGTCATCTCCTTCCTTTGAGGTCTTAGGATTTTACCTCCATTCCATCTTCGTCACCCACTTTTCCCGTCGATATGATCTCTTTCATGATTCCTTCAGCTTTGGCTCCTAGGTTTTGGTGGTCCTCTTTAATCCAATTTTACAACCCTTGCTTTTATCACACTGTATCTCGAGATTGTTCTGCCTTTTGCTCATACCTCTTACTCTTTTGTTAATGTGGTGGGTGGATTGTTTGGTTCGGTGTAACACCTATTGCTACAATATTCTAAATTGCTCTAAATCCGATCTAATAAGTTGTGTGTTTGAATTTTTGATACTTTTATTCTGCACGTGTCTGTGAATGTTTCTGTATGTGGGTGAATGCATAAATTCTGATTTGTAGTATGTCCCAAGAATCTCTGCGTGAAATTTGAATTCTAAAAATTTCTATTGGGAGTGTCGTAGCTCTAAGGGTGGCAACGTGGCGGCCTTGAACTCTTTGTATTATGTTGGAAAATGAGATTTCTAAAGTGTGTAGCGGTGTTGGGTGGGTCGGTGCTGTGACACTAGATCTTGCTTGAGGCGTTGCGATGTTGAGCTCTCTGTTTGGTTGAGTTTATGAAGGGAGCGCTGGGGCGTTGGGAGAAATATTTAAATAAATATCTGTTGACCTCTGTACAACGAAAACAAAAATCCTACATACCCGCATTTCCTGCGCAAATCCTGCTGAAGACCCGCCGCTTGCTACAGTGTCCGTAGCCCTGCGATTCGGCGCCGCTTCAGACCGACTCCACTCTTGCCTTTGTCGTTAAATACCGACCCCAAGGCTTCAGTTCATGCAACTTCATCCCCTGTTCGCAAAGCTCCCACACAACCTCCGACCTCCATACCAAGCCGACGCTGACCCTTGCCTGCACCGATCTCCTCCCAAGCAATCGATTCCCGTCGGTCTACAGAAAGAGAGAGAGAGAGAGAGAGAGAGAGAGAGAGAGAGAGAGAGAGAGTACCCTATCTGCATACACCTGCCTCCTCCACGTGAAGCCCTCACCCGATCCCTCTTCCTCTTGTCCGAGCTCCACCTCAATCCCGACCCTTACCTGTAGTCGACCTCCCCATCTTCTCTCTTCACATACTAAGGCCGCCTCTGCCCTACCTCCTCTCTACGAGCAGCAGCCCGACCTCCCTATTCACCAAACCGCAAGCATCGAGCAGAGAGAAAGAGAAAGAGAGAGAGAGAGAGAGAGGGAGAAAAGGAGAGAGATTTCTCTCTACCTTGCTGATCTAGAGAGCTTCTGACCTGAGCTCTAGCCGAACAGCCCCATCCATTCGCTTCATTCCTACAAGAGCCGAAGCTTTTGTCCCTGTGCTGATCTAGAGAGCCTCACCCCATCAGCCAAGGTCTCTGTTATAGCCCTGCCCGATCTCCCTTTCTCCTTCCCAGTCGCCTGCAAGCCGAATCCCTCAGGTAGTTAAGATAGATTTATATTAATATTATGTATTAATATCTAATACTATTACTATTAGTATTACCTTATATATATGTTTATATATTTTTTATGTGTGTGTGAGTACCCCAAAAAAAAAGAAGAGAAGAAAAGAAGCAAAGAAAAAGAGAAAAAAAAATATTTATAAAAAAAAGAAAAAAAAAGAAAATACAAAAAAGGGGAAAATGTATATTTTGTGCTTTTGATCGTTGTCACCTCGGTCCACCTACGCAAATGTATAATTTCGAAACCTAAATTCTCATTCTCGTCGTTAGCGGCGAGCTAGCAAACCCCCTACGCGCTCACGTAGCGTAGTAGGGAGGGAAGCTAGCGCGACTCCTACGACGAGGTGGGCAATCGCCCTAAAACCCGCCCTTGTTGCTTGCGACGAACCGGCAAACCCCCTACGCGCTCACGTAGCGTAGTAGGGCGGGAAACCGGTGCGGCGCCCGCGACGAGACGGGTAATCCCCGGACCGCTCATGTAGCGCGAGGGGGACAAAAATTAAGTACCCACATGTGGGGAAATCTTTGTGTTCTTTTGCAACAGGTGCCCGAGACCCCTAAACGCTCATGTAGCGGGCGGGGATTGAAGAAAAATTTGCTGCCGTGGTGTCTACGAACATCTACCTGAAGCGCGTACGTCGCGTGAGGGGAAGGCAGCCTCTTGGTTTTTCCCCTAAACGGGGGAGACGCCGGGAGGCTGCCGAAATTTTATTTGAAAATTTTGAGGACTTGAACAAAATGGGACATTTGGACCGAATTTGGTTGAGCACAACGAACTCAAATGAACTAAATTCAAATAAATAAATGAAATATTCAAACCAAATTCTGAGCTAATCAAGTCTCTAATAATTTGAACCATGATTCGAATATAAGTTTGAACTTGAATTGAACAAGGCTACATTGGATATGGGCTTGAATTGGGCTCAGATTTGCATTGCAAAGAACTTGAATCAAAACCCAACCAAGAAGGACTTCAATTCGACACTGAACTTGAATGGAAGTAAAAGAACTTGCAACTCGACTACGAAAGGGCTTAGAATCGAATGTGACACGAACTACAAAAGCACAGTTTGGACATGAACCCGAGTTTCCAACTGAACAAATAAATCCAACTCGACTACAAAGATTTGAATTCAAGTGGACAAGAACTATGAATGAACTTGAACTCAGATGGGACTTGAGTTTGAACTTGACATTGAACTGATGAATAAAAAGAAGGCCAACTTTGAGTCAGATTACAGTGAACTAAACTTGGACTCGAACTTGTGAACCTTTGAACAGAATTTGGACCTTGAATTCAAGCAAATACTTGAGTTAGACCACAGAGGACATGAGCTGAAATAATCATACAACGAACTTAATGAATGTAAAGGACTTGTGTAAGACTTGAGATGGACTCAAGTTGAATTGAACTCGAACTTGAACTGAGTGATGTAACACAGAACTGGAACTTCCAATAGACACAAAATTTGCTAATGCAAGAACTGATATTCACAAACAGTAATGTCAGGCTTATCGTGCATAATGCAGATGATCTTTGAGGGCAAGGAAGGCTCACAAATGATAATGAAATTCAATGCTTTGGGTGAGTTGAAGTGATTGCAAAACTACAATGAGCATGATAACCCACTAACGGCCATATACAAGAAGTGTGGTGTATTTGTAAGCAACAGCAGAAGAGATGTAATGTAGACAAGCATATGATGTTCCTACAATATACAACAGTCTACCTACAAATTATTACAAGGATCGTGCAATGAGTATGAACATTCTTTCATAAGCATGTATAGAAGACTTGCAATGAACAAATATAAGAGACTCGAATTGAATTTGTGTCAAATAAAGAACTCCAGGTACAACTTGCTTGCAAAAAGAGAAATGAACAAAAGTTTTTACCTATAAGCTATGGCATGAAATCTCCAACGAATGTCAAAGAGCCGTCATGATAATTGGGATGCAAGCACTATTAAGCGACATTCCCTCAAGCAGTAATAATCAAATGTCAAACAAATACAAGGAACATTGGCAAGTCATAGCGATCAATATGCAACATGAGATGTTCACAAGTAGAAACAGACAACATATAACAAATGAAAATGTCTATGACGTGTATAGAAGACCCGTTGTGTACACAAAAATCTCATTTATGAGCAAAACGTCAAATGACTACAGCAAATATAAATGCCTACGAGTTGCTGAAGGAGGCTCGTTATACATTCAACCTACTGATCTGCATGCAACCAATGATAGAGATCTGCAACACATACAATCTCTCTACGAAAATAGATGTGTGTACAATATGCCATTCATGGGTAGATGCAGAAAGACTTCAGTAAATGCAGTATCCTGAAGTTAATTCTAGCTTGTAAAGGAATACATCTACCTACAACAGTAATGGATATATTATGGGGGCCAAAACCATAGTGAAATGCATAAAGAATGCAGCGAATACAAGTTCCAACGAGCTTCTACGAAAGCAGGAGATTCGTTAGTGCACTACAATCCCCCTGCAGTGAGTAACTAGTGCACGACAATCTACCTGTACAAAGCAGCAAATAGTTCAATCCCCGCGCTGCTGCAAAACGCCACCAGATCGGCAACTTTCATGCGAGCGGACAGAAGGCGTGTACAATTATTCCAAGAATACCCCCACACGTGTGCACTTTAATTTGTATACACATAGGTACACTAAAAGGGGAAAATATACTGAATACCTGCATGGGCCCCGGCGAGCGTGTTATTGGTACACACGTGACGTCTAGGGATGCTGCGCGGGTTAATAAATGAATTCAAGTTCGAGCCCGATCCTCCTATACAGGTAGATAGGAGTCGACACGGCTCGAACCATTAAATAAATATACGGCCGTGAGATCAACCGGAATATTTATTTTATACGTTCATATTAAGCCTTCAAGGCCTATAATCAAGAGAATTCACTTACAAAGGCACAAAGCCTATGAAATCTGATCCTCTGTCGACAGCTCGACAGAGTAGACAAGGTTCAAAATCCATAAATGTGAATGATCCCAAACACCCCGACGATGGCCGTGTTGAATGCAAATCTCAACCGGAGGGGTCTACACAGAACACTTCATAATTCCATCCAAATACTCACAAAACCCAACAATTCAAATCTCTAAAAATTCAAAAATCCCAAAAATATTTAAAACTGAAATCCAATCATCAATCACATAAAGCAAATCCATCCACCCTCCGCAACAGTTTGCCGAGGTGGATAAATTGAAAACTACTTCAGCTCACAAAGAGCTAATGCTTGGTCGAAAATATCACTAGGATCCATTCTCAAACAATCTCCTGCCAGCAAGGATGTGGTACGAGTCCTCTAACCGGCAGTTTCGCCGCCAAATGGCACTGCAGGATAAACGGTTATGACTCGGGGCTCTCTGAACCAGGTGGTCACCGCCAAATGACACCATTATATTATGGTTATGGACAGAGCCCGTATGCTCCCCAATGGCATCAAATCCTTGAGATATGAATCAATAGGATATGATCGATAGGGCATAAAGCCCGCTGTTAGCTAAGGTGGATTCAAATTTGTCCCCTTAGGCAAATATCCCCCCAGGTCTATAAGGTACCCTTGGACGAAGCAACCCATGGTTGCCGACAAGGATCCTTCTGTCAGGTTGGGTCGACTACCTCCTTTGACTAAGTAGACCAGGGACCACGATGGCCCGGGACGACGGAACCATGGGATCTTGATCGGGTCTATCATCCATTCCCCCACCATCCGCTTTAAGTGCAAGATGGTGAAATTTTTATTTTAAATATCAAATCTTCAAACTTTCAAACCTTCAACCCATTGCTGCTACTATAAGCCAGACTCACGTATCTCTACATATCTGATTGACGACTAGCCTTAATCGAAAGTTCTCTCTCATTATTGGGAGGGGTAATTAACTATAGGGGCTTGCGCCTATAGGAAACCAGAACTCAGATCATAAAGTCCTCGCAAAATGAGGGCGAAATCTCTGGGTAGTGTCTTATCTACTATCTCATCTGCCTTCCAAAATTTACCCCGGAACTTAGTTCGTTAAAACTCCCCCCTCAGAAATGCAACAGCGGGCGGAGGCCGGGGCCGAATTTTCGGAGCCCACAATATCAATTTCCACTCAATTAGGAAATGCCATTTTCATTTCCTCCGCTTAGGCTGGCTAGAGAGAGAAAGTTGATTTCAGGCGGCTTCGGGTTGTTTTTGTCAATCGGGGTAGTTCGAGAAACTGTCGAGATCGAGGTAAGTTACGTTTTGTCTATCTTAGTTTTTAGTGATTTGGAGTTTTCATGATTTTCTGACATTTTAATTAAAATTTTGATGAAAAAGTGGGTATATTCGATCTTGATAAATTTTCATTGCGTAACATTTAATATGTTATAGTTGTCAATATTCTACACATTCTGATATTTTATTTGTGAGTTTTCACTTGATAGTTATGAAAATACATAATTTTAATGATTTAAAAAAATCTTTTGACACTATAAATAGTGCCAAAGTATAAGAAAAGCTTTGCATATAGCTACAAACAATGTGGGATAGTTTGGAAAATTTTTGAAAATGTGAAATTTTGTGTACAAGTTTTCCCCAAATTCTCTTTTGCTTTGCTTCCAGTAGAATATTTGGTGTAACTGTGATAATTCTGATATTGTATTTTATATCTGAAAATGCATTTATTTTTATGCTTATATATTTGAAATTTGTAAACTCTAGAGAAATTCTGATGATCGGCAAAAATTCTGATTTATTGTCTATTGTGAAATATAAGGGCTCGAGAATTCTAAATATCTGTGATGCTATGCATTGAGAGTTACAAGGGCATGTTATTTGATATGCTAGCACAACGAGTTATAAGGGTCTGGATTTTGAATTCTGATAACTATTGGAAATGTTTAAAGGCCTGTGTGAAATATTCTTTTTAAGAAACGGATGTGATGTGTTCACTGTTTTGCTACTTTACTATTTTGCTTCTTTATTGTTTGCTACTTTTGATTGGTGTATTAGAGTTTTTGTTTGCTATTCCATAGATATTTGTTTATTCCGAGCAACCTGATTGATCTTTTATATGGATGAATTTACTTTACCCTTTTTATTTCATTTATATAAATTATTATTATTAAAGATTTGGATAGGTTGGATGTGATATGCTGAGCTATGATTGCTCATGCCTGCTTTCTATATCTGTTTTAGGTTAGGATAAGGGGAAGGGATAGAGTGAGTAAAGAAAGGTTGTAGGTTCTAAAATTAATGTTTGTATAGGTATGTTTGGCAAGATTTCAACAGTCTTGACTTCTTCTATTTTGATTTGTAGTGTTTGTGCCATGCACTGCTTGTAGATCATTATTTTGATTGTAAATATTTCTGAGATGATTTTTTTTTTGATGATTAGTGCCTTTGTATTTTTTAAAGTTTAGTGGCTTTGTAGTCTGTAGTATAAATCACTTGGAAATTATGTAATTCTCTCCAATTAGGTCTTGAAATTTTTATCTTGTCATGATCTGACATGATATGACGTGTTATGTTTGTGAGTTATATTGGATTAGGTTGTGACATAATCTTTTAGTGTCTGAGTGAGGGTTCGAGGAATTGTTTCTAATAGACATGATTGATATGTAGTTAATAGGGGAGATTTTAGGGTAGTATTAAATGTTCATATTATTTTGTTTTTATGTGCATGTATCATTTAGTTGTGTGTATTTTGTGCTTGTATTTGATGAATCCACTAGAGCTAGAGATGATAGATGGGCAGAGTTCTAGTAAGAATTTGCCAGTACAGAGTATAATAAGAGCTGTTAGTTTTGAATTCATTTCACAGTTTACTTGGTTAATAGCACAATTAATGGACGAGGCCCAGAGCAGGATGTCTGTTATTAGATCAGATGATACTAATAAACATCTGTGATGTTTTTGAGGTTGAAGTCTTTGAGATTTGAAGGTGTTGTAGAACCCATGGTTGTAGAGAATTGGCTTATGAATATAGAAAACATTTTTGATGGGATGAAGTGTCTAGCTGAAAGGAAAGTTCCCTTGGCATTTTTTCTGTTACATGGGGAAGTTGAATGCTGGTGATTGAGCTAGCAAAAAGAGAAGTTCAAGGGAGCTTGAATGCTTTGATATCCTAGGAGATGTTCACTGAAACATTTTGATACTAGTTTATGGCTCTTTCTACTAGGTAGTAGATGCATGAGACATTTCTTAGCTTAGTTCAGAGAAACAAAATCGTGATACAGTACAAGGCTGTGTTTATCGCATTAGCCAAGTATTCTTTGCTTCTTGTAAGTATATAGAGAGAAGTGCTACCAATTTTTGAGAGGGCTTCAAAATAGTCTGAGGCAGCATTAGTGTTGTTTCGTATTAGCAACCTTTGGAGCTAGTGGAGAGGGCACGATTAATAAAGAATGATCAGATAGTTACTCAACAATAGTGGATTGCTAGTAGGAAAATGTTTAGAGGAGAGACTTTTGATAGTGGTTATATTGGGAAAAGGAGTAGGTTTAGGCTTAGAGATTTTAAGAGGGGCTCGTCAGCATCTCTACTTGTGGGTGATAGAAGAGTAGATTTTGTGGGTTCTATCACTAGTGTTCTTGTTTGCTAGAGTTGTGGTAGGAGACATATAGGTCACTATTGCACGATGACTGAACAATGTTTCCGGTATGGCCTTGCTGGGCATAGAGTTGTTGATTTTCCATAGGCTGGACCTGATAGACGTTCTAATGTGAGAGCTGAGAGCTCCAGAAAGTTGGGGAGATCGAGAGCAGTTTCACCCTATGTGTTTTCTGAGGGATCTTCTAGCAAAGGTGGTGGTTCGTCTGTAGGGAGATAAATTTTTGATAGCCATAGAGAATTTGGTGGGTCTATTGCTCTAGATCCGATACAGGCTAGAGTTTAAAATTTGACTCAACACAAGGACAAAGATGCATATGATGTGGTCACATATATGACTTACATTTCTGCTATTCCATGCTAAATTTTGTTTAATTCGGGAACTAGCCACTCCTGTATTTGGCTCTATTCCATGTACCTTTTGTGTTATTGCACTCTAGTTTATTTGTCATTCTGCCAACTAGTGATGCTATGGTGGCTTTTCGTATCTGTCTGTGTGAAATAGAGATTTCGGATAGGAAGTAGAAGTCTAGTCTGATAGTGTTATCTATGTTTTAGTTTGTTGTTATTTTGGATATAGATTAATTTGGCTAGTATGAGGCTCAAATTGATTGTTTGAAAATGAGAGTGACATTGTTTGTGTTTAATGAGAGTTATTATTTTCATTGAATTAGAGGATTGTTGTCTTGTCTAATATCTACTTTTTAAGTTGATAAGTTGAGAATGAAGAGGAATGTCGTATTTTGGCATATGTAAGTGATTAAGAAATGGTTTTTGCATCAATTAAGAATATCCATATGGTAAGAGATTTCTTTGATGCATTATCTGAGGATTTAGTAAGTCTACCTCCTGATACGGAGATAGAATTCTATACTGAGGTCCTGCCTAGCACGACTTCTATTGCTAAGGCTCCATATAGGATGGAAACCAATGAGCTATAAGAGTTGAAAGTGCAACTATAAAAATAGGTGGATAGAGGGTTTGTGAGATTGGATGTATCTCCGTGGGGTGTACATATTCTATTTGGAAAGAAAAGGGATGGAACATGTTGACCCACAACAGATAAAAAAAATTTAATAAAATATACACCCATACTTGCCAGAATCTGCCGCATCCTGCAAGCCCATCTCGCGAATCCTACTACAGTGTCACGTTTTCTGCAGTCTGCAAAAGGCGCCAAAATAGTCCACTCACGTGTGCTTTGCCTTCATCACGCCTTTGCTTGCGTTAATAAAACAAAGGAGAAAGCTTCATTTATTTCTTCCATAGACCTCATGCATACGAGAGCATTCGAAGTTTCTTTGAACTTCTACTTCGGCTTCTTCCTCTCGCAGGACATTCGACCTCCACATCTCCCCTTGTCGCAAGTAGCTGCAGCTACCTCATCCGACCTCATCAGAGCCGCACACGCCTGAGACCCCCACTGCCCTGGCCGAACACCTCCCTTCTTCCGCGAAGCTGCCGTCGCTGCTTCCAATTTCTCCAAGCCGCCCGCACCTACCCGGCCCCTCTGACCTTAATTTCGCAAACCTCCGCTAGTCGACGCCTGTGGCTTCTTCCTCTGCCCTAACCCGAGGCCAGCTCTGACCTTCCCACATCCGAACCGAACCTAGCCTCTCTCTCTTCGATCCTCTGACCCATTTCTCATACCTGCACCTCGACCACTTCCACACGACCCCGTCTCTACTTCCTCTTCTTGATCGCCAGTCAGCAGGCCGAACCCAATCTTTCGTCTCCTTTCGACTCTTCAACCGGCCTGACCCCATCTCCTCAACCCTCTACCTCCTTCCCCAGTCGAAAACCTCACATCCTAGCCCTCTTGTTGCAAGCATTTGAAGTTTTACTCGGCTCCAGCTTGCAACCGACCCTATTTGAACTACACCTGCCAGCCAATACCAAAGGAATTAGGTTAACAGGTAAAGATCTCTTTTAAGTAATTATTCTTATAATTACTAATTAATTATAATAATAATTATTGCTACCATTACTATCGTAAGTATTATTATTAGTTATTATGATTACCATTAGATATAATGGTAATAATAATAATAATAATAATAATAATAATAATAATGATTATTATTACCATTATTATTATTATTATTTAAAAAAAGGAAAGAGAAAGAAAATTAAAAAAAGAAAAAAAGAGGAAAATAAAAAAAAGAGAAGAAAAATAAAAAAAGAAAATTTAATAAACAAAGAGAGTTTTGTGCCTTGATTCACGTGCACATTTGACAGCGTTGTCGTCATCAATCCTCACACAGGTATAATCTCTAAACTCAAAATCCTATTTTAGGCATCTGCAGCGCATCGAAAAATCGTCAATACACACTTTTTTCTAGCATGGTGGAAAGGAAACCTGGTGCGGCGCCTACAGGGAGGCGAGTAGGCCCTGTTCACGCTTGCGTAGCGTGGCAGGGACATTTCTAAGTACCCTTAAGCGCTCGCGTAGTATGGCGGGGGAAAGAACTGCGCATTTCAAATAGGTATCCCGAAGACCCATACACGCCTTTCTCTGGCGTGGTGGGATTGAAGATTTATGGCCACGGTGTCATCCGACACCTACCATACACACTTTTCTCTAGCGTGGCGGGAGGCCCAGACTCCTAGAATTTCCCATAAACGGGAGAGATGTCGGGAGGCTGCTGGATTTTTCAATAAGCAGGGGACTTGAATTTGAACTGAGCATATGAAACTTGAACTAACTATAGGGGACTCGAACTTTAAAATTGAACAAATTATAGGAGACTTGATTTGAAATTGATTGAACGTAGGGGACTTGATTTGAGCGAATACAAAAGACTTGATTTGGACTACAGTGAACTTGCACATTGAACTCAAACTGAACATAAATAGATTGAAACTTGAGCTTGAAACAAATGACATTGAGTTGAACATGAACTTGGACCTAATTGAATGTCATGGAACACAATTTGAAATAAAACGTGTGATTTGACAAAATAACAAAGATGCAAACAAGGATTAAGTGGAAGATGCAATGACGTGCTTATAACTAATGGCACAAAAATTTCAGTGAAGATTAAGAAGTGATTACCTCAATTGGAATGAAGATATTAATGAAGAATGGTGTCAAGCTCATATTGCAATCTGTCTTTGAGAACAAAGAATTTGTGAGTACAGCTTGTTTGCAAGCAACAAGAAGGTTGTAAGAGATATGACTTGACTACAAAGCCATGATATGGAGCCCATTGGAGTATGATAAGTGACTTGTAATGCTAGACACGATTCATCCCCAAGCAACAATCAAAGGAACTATAAGGAGTGTGGCAACATGCTTACAAGAAACAATAGGAAAACCACGAAGAACTTGTAATGAACAAATCTTCAAATGTGAACTTGCAAGTCAACACGCCAAACTTTTGCAAGTACAAATCACTCATAAGTGATAATAAGATTTCATGCAAATGGGTGATTTGAAATTATTGTGATGGCCACAAGGACATGAATGCAATAACAATCAATATCCATATGCAAGCACGATGATAAATGACTTGTGATATTCATCATAACTCACAAATAAGCGATGGAGCTGTGAAGTGAGTAACCATGAAGGGATGCAATGTTATCTCTTTCATCTGCAATGATTCAGTGCCCAGAAAATACACCTGCGACTACTCATCAATAATAAGGACTGAAATCTATGAATTGAATCATAGAAGATTAGACTCAACATGCAATGTGCAAATGCAAAAATGAAGTTAAGATGTAAGCATACAAGTGGGAGTTTGTGATAAACTAACAAAGGTTATGTGACATAACTTGCTTGTAAGCAATGAGTACTGAAGGTTGTGGAGAACATGATAATTCATATGAAGGTGAAAGACTTGTGACGTGCCACATAATTCATATATAACTAATAATCAACAAGCCACATAAAGCTCCTGATGTTTGTATTAGTCAACTTGTGGACCTATGAAAAGAGCTTGAAAGGTACCAACATAGTAGAGCCCCTAAAGAATGTACTAATTCATTCGAAAGGCTCCTAATAAATGCAATGACACTTCCTGCAAGCATACATGAAGAAGATCGCAACGAGTGCCATGGATTCCCTATGAATATGAATGGAAAATATGCAATGATACCGAACATCCGGTGCCAACATACAACGAACTGATGGCGGAGATGTATTCAAAAAATCCAAAGCAGATGCCACCTTCATACAATCAATGTCACTTGATTGTAAGTGAATACACCGGCTCCCTACAATCAAAAGCAGACAGTACATAGCAGAGTGCAAATACCTACAGGGTTGTAGAAGACCCATCATATATACTACACGCTATTTGCAAGCAAATACCAAATGATATGTAGTGAATGCGAGCGCCACGGGCCGCTATAGAAGATCCATTGTTCACTCAATATGTCATCTACAGGCAAATACAAAAGCGTTATGACAAGCAGAAGCTTCTACAAGCTACTGTAAAAGACCAATCATATAGTTCAAAAATGCCCCCACACATGCACTATGATATGTATACACGCAAACACAGAAGTGCGCATGCAAGCACATTAAACTATACACCGTATGGGCCTTGACGAGCATGTTGTGGGTACATACGTGACGTCTAGAGATGCTGCGTGTGTCAAATAATAAACCCAAGTTTGAGCCCAATCCTTCTATGTTGGTAGATAGGAGTCGGCACTGCTCGAACTATCAAATAAATATACGGTTACAGCGAGGACCGAGATATTTATTTTAATAAGTTCATATTAGGCCTTCAAGGTCTATAAGAAAGAAAATTCATTAAAAAAGACACAAAACCGACAATAAACCTGATCCTCTATCGGCAAGCTAAAAGAGTCAACAATATTCCAACAACAAAATAAAAATTACCATAACTACCCTGATGATGGCTGTGTTGATAGAAAATCTCAACCGGAGGGATTCACAAACAAGAAAAATGCCACCCAAATGCCCGTGAAATTCAAAACTTCAAGAAAATACCAAAATTCAAATATTTAAAATCAAAATGAACCATTAAATTCTTAAAGCAAAACCTATCCACCGCAATAATTTGTCGAAGTGGACAAATATTAAAATATATTTCAGCTCACAAAGAGCTAGTGTCTGGTCAAGAATATTATTAGGATGGGTTTAAGTGCAAGATGGTGAAAATTTCAATTTTAAATATCAACCAATACTTCTACTATATGCCAGATATTACGTATCTACGGGTACAACATATCTGATTGACGACTAGCCTTAATCGAAAGTTCTCTCTCATTATTGGGATAGGTAATTAATTATAGGGGCTTGCGCCTATAGGAAACCAAAACTAAGATCATAAAGTCCTCGCAAAATGAGGGTGAAATCTCTGGGTAGTGTCTTATCTACAAACCCAATCTACCTTCTGAAAATTTATCCTGGAACCTAATCTGTTAAAACTACCCCGAGAGCAGGGGAGGCCAGGGCAGGAATTTTTGGAGCCCACAGAACAATAAGGATGTGTGTGGATTACAGAGAATTGCATAAAGTGATAATTAAAATTAAATACCATATGCCTAAGATCAATGATTTGTTTGATGAATTGGGGGTTCTTTTGTATTTTTATAGATGGATTTGAGATCTAGTTATCTTCAGTTGAAGGTTAAGTAGGACATGATGTAGACTGTATTCAATATCAGATATGATCATTATGAGTTTTTTAGTCATATTTTTTGGGGTAACTAATGCACATGTAATCTTTATTGATCTGATGAATAGAATATTTAAAAATTTTCTGGATTAGTTTGTTATTGTGTTTATTTATGATATTCTAGTATATTTTAAATCAGTAAGTGATTATACTGTTCATCTTAAGATTATTTTGGAGACTTTGGGGTAACATAGGTTGTATGCCAAATTTTTAAAGTGTAAATTCTAGTTAAAGAGTATTTCATTTCTAAGGCATGTGATGAAAAGTGAAGGAATTTCTATAGATCCTTAGAAACTGCAAGTAGTTACTGATTGGTTGAGACTTACCGCTAATTTGAGATATGTAGTTTTCTAGGAATGGTTGACTATTATAAAAAAAAATTGTGAAAGGATTTTTTTAGAAAAGGCAGTGCTTTTTGACTGGATAGTAGCTTGTGAAAACATCTTCCAAAAATTAATAGACTCTCACATTGGCTTCGATCTTGACCATCCCATTTAGTACAAAAGAATTTCAAGTGTTCAAGGATGCTTCACTAAAACGTTTGGGATGTGTTATGATGTAGCATGAGAATGTCATGGCTTATACTTCTAGGTAGTTAAAACCACATGAGAAAATTATCCGACTTATGATTTGGAGTTAGCAACTATTATATTCGCTTTTGAAGATCATGAAGTATTATCTATATGTGATTAGATTTGAGATTTTCTTATTGATCATTAGAGTCTGAAGTGTATTTTCACCAAGAATGAATTAAATGTAAGACAAAGAAGGTCGTTTGAGCTAATAAAAGATTATGATCTGAGTATGCAGTATTAGCCTAGTAAGATGTAATATCAAACGCTTTGAGTAGAAAATCTTCTGGGTTGGTAAGTTATTTTCTTACTTTTTATTTGTTTCTTATTCTAGATATGAAAATGTTAGAGTTGGAGATAGTCAAGTCAATTTCTCTGGATTTTGGTAAGCTTGCTCAGATTATTATATAACCTATTTTGAAAGAAAGAATTTTGGTGGACGCTCAAAATTCTGATGAAGAATATTCCAAGTTTGTAGATCAGATCCAATTTGATAAGAAACCTGAACTGCAAATAATGATTCTGAAGCGGTATTCTACGAGGTAGGTTGTGGGCTCTTAGTAGTGCAAATATAAGAAATGACATTCTTCATGAGTCACATTACTTTGGATCACCTCGGGAGCAGTAAAATGTACACTGATTTTAAACAGATGTTTTTGTGGATGAGATTAAAAAAAGAAAGTAGCTGACTTTGTATTTAAGTGTAAAGCTTGTCGTTAGTAAAGGTAGAACATTAGTGATTTAGTGGTTTACTGCAGCCATTACCCATTCCTCAATGGAGATGTGATGAGGTAACTATGAATTTTGCTATGGGTTTTCCTAGGTCAAGGCAAGGACATGATGTTATATGGGTCATTGTTGTCTGTCTGACAAAATATGCTCATTTTCTTATGATCCAACATACAAACTCTATAGAAAAATTAGCACAAGTGTACATACGTGAGATTATCAGACTGTATGGGATATCTAAGGTAATCATTTCTGACCAAGATGGTAGATTCACTTCTAAACTATGAAAAAATGTTCAAAGGAATTTGGTAAAGAAATTGCACTTCAGTACGACATTTCATTCATTGACAAACATCAATCTGAATGTACAACTCAAGTACTTGAAGATCTTCTGAGATTGTGTTTGAGATTTTGGTGTTAATTGGGAAGATCATATCTCTCTGATTAAGTCTGCATATAATAATAGTTTTTAGTATATTATTGGTATGACCCCTTATGAAGTTCTATATGGTAGGAATGTATGACAATTGTCTTGGATAGAGGTGAGAAAGAAATCTGTTAGGGTCCATTTTGATAGATGGTGCTACTGAAAAGATCCATCTAATTAGGGATAGATTAAAGTCTGTACAGAATAGACAGAAGAAATATTATAATTTGAAGTATCGATCTATACATAGGTATGTCTGGTTAGATTTTGACTTTCATGGCTTTTTCTGTTCTGCTCTATATTGTTTGTGCTATGCACTATTTGTAGATCATTGTTTTCATTGCAAACATCTCTGAAATGAATGAAAGGAATTTTTAATGATGAGTAGTTTTGTTTTTTATGAAGTTTAGTGGCTTTGTAGTCTGTAATATAGATCATTTGGATATTTCTGCAATTATCTCCAATTAGGTCATAGAATTTCTATCTTGTCGTGATTCGACATGGTATGACCTGTTCTATTTGCGGGTTATATCGGTTCGGGTTGTGACATCTGGGGTTTATGCAATCATCTTTTTTTCATTCATCGAACAAAAGCTTCTCATGTACATTAGGATGCTTTTTACTTCCAAGACAAATAGTCGCTTATTTTCACTGGTGCTGAGATATCTGAATTTGTTTGACTACTATTTCACTATTGTTGAAAATTCTCTTTGGGTTGTTGTAGGTCAAGTGAGGTTATTGTTTAGGCCTTGAGGCAATGATAGTGTCTTGTAGAAACTCCTTGAGGGTCTAGGCAATTTTTGGCACTTTAGAATTCTCTAGGGATCTGGTGGTTCGATGCTCAAGAACTCTTTAGGATCTTTTGTATGTTTCTTCATTCAAAATGCCTGAAATGAAACGAATTGAGTGTGATTTATTGATTTTGAAAATGACTCTCAATCCTTCTTTGTAATAAGTTAATACCTTCATATGATCAAAAGTATGAGCATACGATGTTGGTTTTTTGTATGTGTGTGTTGGTGGTGATGGTGGGGGGACAATTGTTGTTATTAACTGGTCTGCTAGTAGCTGCTCCTAACACGATCTTGGTATACAATCTTCTTAATCTCAATACAATTGGAGGGGGGAAACTATTACTGTTATTAGTGGTCTACCAGTAGGTGCTACTAACACGATCTTGGCATACCATCTCCTTAATCTCAATACAATTGAGTTTAGCATTACCAATAACATAATTTAGATGGCCAGATTGATAAGGTAGTTTACAAAAATATTCTTTGCTCAAATTTGGGTTGTTCGAAAATGGCCATGGTGTGCTAAATTTTTATATTGAAATCTTTGTGTTTTCAAGAGGAGTCATTTATGTTGAATCAAGCATAAAATGAAGGTTTGTGGAGGTCATAACAATTTTGAAAAGCTAAACAGTTACAGATGATTATTTGTAGAATACTCAGCATGTGCTAGCATGACCTAACAACATCAACGCATTGCTCAGCGGTCACAAGTGCTAGTTCTGCATGAATAGGCAAGACTAAGCAAGAAGTAGAGGAATAGCTTGGAGTGGCTAAGTTAGGTTTGGATCAGCTCATCTCAGTTTTGCTCATTCAGATCTATTTGTGCTCCCAATTGCATGATATTGGTGTCTATCGATTCCCTGCAATAGGCGTTCCCAGTAGAAGTATTTTTGCTTTGTTTTGAGCTTGTTTGGGCTTTGACTTTGGTTTTATTTTAGATAGCTTTCTTATTGCTTTCTAAAATATTTTTTTAATACAAAATTTTTTAGTTCAATAAATATTTGTGCTAAAAAACTGCTTTGAAAAACAGTAAGAAAGCTATCCCAAGCGAAGCTTTATTTTTTCAAGATAAATTGAGTGTTGATTTGGTCATTTTAAATTGCTTTGTGATCCATGAATTGCGCCAAAAATCATAATTGATCTGAGAGATTTTTCACCATGCCAAGAGACCCAAAGCATAAATCTGCGTTTGTTGTTAAATAGTAGTTTTTATGCACATTCATAATTAATTCAATGTGTGGAAGTTTGAATAGATTCACTACTGGCATGTTTTCATGTACAGATCTTGCCTTCTGTTCTCTGTTTGATAAAAATTCTGATGTCCATTTTTAGGAAGAAGAAGCTGCACTTCTTGATTCTTTAATGAGAGATGGGTGACCAAGACTGCAAGCTGTATCTAATAGAAAAAAAAAAATTATCATTCTGTTTTATTGAAGTTATTTTCAATCTTAGTGTAATTGCTTTGAGCGAAAATGAGTATTTTTTATTTCTTATCTTGTATATTTTAAAATATCTTAGCAGTCTACATGCAGTCAATACAAAATTTACTTTCATGTAGTTCACTTGGTTATTAGTCAGAAGTCTTAAAATAAATTTCTTTTACATTTCTGAGTTTGTTAATTTTTATGCTCAAATTAATTGATTAAGAAATTCATTATTCGGATGACCTGCAAATTTGGAGATGTTGGCAAAGCTGTTATTTTGAAGTTCCATTTCTTTATCATTACAAAAATAATCCGTCAGTTATATATTACTAAACTTCTATTGCAAGACATTTTATCATGAGCAGCAAGATAATTTGTATAGAAACATTACTAAACTTCTATTGCTGGGTTGATTGCAACAACTGGAAGATCTAAGGTTGAATCAGGACTTTTTACTCAATGCTTCACAAATCTTAGCTTTTTATTTTATGGTTAAGATCATAAATATTATCTTACCTTATCATAGGGAAAACATGGTTTCATTGCATGCTATGAAGTATTTGGCTTAACTTATTTAAAACCAACCATTTTCCATGCAAAAATGTTCCATCTAACGAGGTATTCTTGTGCTTAACAGAAAATTTTTAAATACAAATCCTACAATATGAAAATTTTTATTTCAGCCTATAAAGTTTGAATCTTGTGATCCTTAATGCATCGTATTTGTGAGCATTTTTTCCCATATTTTAATTATGATTGGAGTGCAAAGGAAACCATAAAATGGTGCAAAAACTAATATAATGTTGGTTGAAATTGGGGATAGAATTGAAAATACTCAGGTTTTTGTCCATGCCATTGCTGCCGCCCACCACTATCGGACATTAGTTGCTGACACTGTTGGCTGCTGCCGCCACCACTGTTGCCCTCCAACGTTGGCCATTGGCCATCGACCACCGTTTATTAGTCCGGGCATAATCTTTTCAAACTTTAAATTATATTCATTTTACTTCAAATTAAATTTAAAAAAAAAAAGTAAAGTCATACATTTTTTTACGCTGATCTAAACAACTCTTAAGTGTTCTTTTTACATCATGTTTTTTAAAATAGTATTCTTTTTTAGGCAACCAAACAGCCTCTAATATTGATTAATAATAAACTATTTTTTATATATCCCAAAAACTATTAAAAGTAAAAAAATTATTAAAAGTAGGATTAGAGTAAATATCTCTTTTGTTTTTTTTTTTTTTTGAGAATTTGCAAATCACATTAATGCAGGAGAAAAGAAGGAACAAAGGTCCTAAGTGATAGTTATTCTATCACAATCCTTATCAAGTTACAAACACTCGAAGGAAGGTCATCCAAAATAAAAGTATCCCAATGAAAATAACCCAAAAGAGCATAGTGGGCACAAACATCCGCCACATTATTGCTTTCTCTAGAAACACAATGAAAAATAACATTTTTAAATACATCAAGAAAAGAGAAATTCATATTGTGGATTCTGACATTCTGACAGTTTCTCAACACCGAATTGTGCAAAAGCTTTATAACATTGACATTGTCGCCCTCAATCACAATTCCTTGCTTTTCTTCCATCCAATCTTTGATTATCTCTTTAAAGTTGAAAACTAAAATTAACTCCAATATACATATGTCCCAATGCACTATCTTCTTACCATAAGCCATTAAAAATTTGCCTTTATGATCTCTTAGGACTCCTGCAACGCTAGCCTGATTGTTTTATAACAAAGAAGCATCTACATTCAACTTGATCCAATTTATAGGTGGGGGAAACCAAATTTTTGACAGCACATGATGATTAGTTACCCAGTTCTTGCAAATTGGAAGAAAGATTGGATAGACATTATCCGCCAAAATTCGAGCGGCAACCATAATAGGACTCCACTCAATGTTTCCATGTGTAAAATGATTTCTGGCTTTCCAGCTATTAAAGACCGTTGCTATATACAATCTAGCAACCGCTGGTTTATTTGTAGCTAGCTTCTCCAAGTTATTCACACAATGATAAAAATTGTTAAACTTAGGTAGGTAAATTCCCCACCTATTTAACGTGTCAAATAAATCAATTAGCTTTGTGCAATGTACAACGATATGGTCTCTATCCTCCATTTCCAGACAACCCCGCGGGCATCTCCAAGAATCGCACAGTCTTCTGTGATTTAGCTAGGACTTAGTTAGTATAAAGTTATTGATTAATCTCCACCAAAACAATGACTCCTTAGGCAAAACTTTTAGCTTTCTCATCCATTTTACATCTCTTCCTGAATGCAAATGTTTCCCCGTTGCTTGATACGCCATAGAAGTAATGGATTTCCCAGTTACGTTAGTCATTAGTTCTATAGAATCCTCTCCATCTTCAGAATATATCAGGATTTCCATATTGATGTTCACAAGGTCTTCAGAAAACAACTTGCTTAAAAGCATCTTATTCCACATTCCATCTTCATTATTCAAGAAGGAAACATTCTTGTCTTTCAATACATGAAAGTCACACAATGAAAGCCACTTATTAAGACACCTGTTAAGAAGCCATATATCATTTAAGATATCAATTTTATTTTCATTTGAAACTTTCCATCTGGTAATAGGCTTCAAGAATCGAGCCCCATCCTTAATTTTTTGACATGTTGGAGAAGAGTATCTTTTCACTTCAATGTTCCAAATATCCTCACCATACTTGTTTGCCAAGATTTTATTGAGAAGGACTTCCTTGTTATTGATAAAGTTCCAAGCAATGAGCGCTCGCACCGACCCTTGTCTTTTAGTTGCCCCTTGAATACCCAAACCTCCTTGACTCACCGATGTGTACATTACATCCCAAGAGATATAATGCATTCCCATTCTCCCATTTTCTTTATGCCACAGAAAGCTTCTGCAGCATTTGTCCAAATCTTTAAGAATACTTTTTGGAACAAGTGAATGAGCCATACTATATAAAGGAATGGATGAATATACTGAGTTGATCAGTACCAATCTTCCTGCCAGTGAAAGATTTTGAACTCCCCAAGAATTTAGTTTGTCCATTGCTTTCTCCAAAATGTAATTGAAGTCATTAACTTTAAGTCTCCTAAGAGCCATCCTCATACCAAGGTAGTTGAATTCATCCACCATTCTGAATCCAAACAATTTGTTTACTTTCTTCCTTCTCAAACGGGTTACTGATTTGCTGTACATTATTGTGGATTTGCTCTTGTTGATGTTCTGTCCAGACCATCCACAATAATCACCAAGAACAGCTGCAATTATCTTAGCATTTCGCCTAGAAGCTTTGGCTGCAATCAAGACATCATCAGCAAATAACAAGTGCATTACCATTGGAGTATAAGGATCCAACTTAATCCCAAGCTCACTTCCTCTATCCGTCATGATTTTTGAGATAAGTTTCGAACAAATAATGAACAAACTAGGTGATAACGGGCACCCTTGTCTAAATCCACACTCTACCTTGATCCATCTGCTTCTCTTCCCATTAATAATAATGGAAAACTTTGGGTTGCTGACACACTGTATAATAAGCTTTATGAACATCTCAGGAAATCTCATTTCATACATGATTTTAGAAAGTGTTTTCCAACACATATTATCATAAGCTTGCTCCATGTCTAGCTTGAGTAACATAAAACCTGGCTTGGCTTTAGAAAACCTAAGCTTATTTACCAATTCATGCGCCAACTAGCAGTTATCAGAAATTGACCTCCCTGGGACGAACACAACTTGGAATTCCGAGATAAGAGTAGGAAGTATATATTTTAATCTATTCAACATCATCCCTGCAACCATTTTGTAAATTGTTTGACATAAACTGATTGGCCTGAACTTACTAAGATCAGAGGCATTTGGAACTTTAGGGATTAATACCATAAGAGTTTCCTTCCAATTGTCAGGCATAACTCCCGTAACAAAGAAGCTTTCCATTGCATTCCACAAATCCACATTTACAATGCTCAAAAAATGTTTAAAGAAGAATGCATTTACTCCATCATTACCAGGTGATTTGTTATTATTCATCTTCATCACAACCGAGAACTGTTCATGTTTCAAATACACAGCAGATAGAAAGTCTTTTTGATCGTCATTTAGCACATCTTCATTAGAAAAAGCTGGCCAATTAGACACCGAACACTATCTCCTACTCCATTTTTTAGTGAAGAAATTTTCAAACAGGGAATGAATTTCTTCCTGATCAGTAGTAGTATGACCTTCAGAATTTGTCAATTGGGTTATCTTGTTGCCATTCGTCCTTGTTGTTGCAAAAGCATGAAATAATCTTGAATTACGATCTCCCTCCTCCACCCAATGGGTTTTGGAACGCTGTTTCCACCACGTTGCTAGTCTAGCAAGTGTAATATTGAGTTCATTGATCTTTCTTCTCAGCTCCAGCAATTTGACCGAATCTAGGCCGTTGAAGCTCTCTTCTTCTGTAGAGAATTGATATCTTTTTGCAATTCTTCCTTTGTCAAATTCAACTCTTATAGCTTCTTCTTACTCCAATAAAATAGGCTTTTGAGAGACCTATTTATTCCTTTGAAGGATATCATCAGCATTCTCAAAATCATTCTTCCTCCAAGCATTAATCACCACTCCTTTTGAGGCTTCATAGGAACACCAGAAATTCTCAAATTTCAAAGATTTTTGGTTGAAAACAATCGAATTGAAGAGATTAAGAAGGAGAGGACAATGATCAGAAGCAACTCTAGGTAAGTGCTTAATAACCGCAAATGGGATGTTGCATAAAGCTTTTGAGTTAAGACAAATTTTATCAAGTCTTTCCCAATCCTTGCTAGACCCTCATTGTTGTTGCACCACGTAAATTTAGGACCAACCGTACCAATATCATGATAGTCATTTTTTGCTAGAAACTCCTTCATCTCCTGAGGGCCTTGAGAAAACATGAACCTCTTTCCTCCCATTTTCTCCTCTTTGGAAAGAATATAGTTAAAGCCACCTCCAATGATACAAGGAATATCATTAGACGTATGAGATTCTATCGACTCCCATAACTTCCTCCTTTCACACTTGTCTTTACTACCATACACAATGAACACATTCGACAAGATACCATTTGGAGTTTTTAAACAACCAATAACACATTGGGAAGAAAAATGTAATATTGTGAAAGATGAAATATTACTTCTCCAAATTACAAGAATTCCACCCGCTGTACATCTTGCATTGACATGAAAGAAATCCCAATCAATCCCAATAATTCTTTTAACCTCATTACTATCCATAGAATTGAGCTTCGTTTCCATAAGGCCGATAAAGAAGACATCATTATCACCCACAACACTCCTTAAGTAATGGGAAGCTTCTTTTTTCTTCTCTCCCCTACAATTCCAAAATAACAGAGAAGACATTAAGATACCAATGGGGATGAGCCCCCAGCACTTTCCAACTTACCATCTCCCTTTTTCCCTCTAAGGCTCTCTTTGATCGGGCCAAATGACTTTCCCTCTTTTTTTAATTTCCTCTTAAGATTATTAGAATGAGATAAGGATGATGTCTTATCACCACTTTTAGATTTTCTAGAAGCACATTCATCAGCATAAGAGGAAAGATTAAGTATCATACCCATACAGTTTTCATCACCAACCAGTGGATAGACATCTATAGTTACCTTGCCAATAACAGCACCATCAGCCGCTTCTACAAGGTCTTCATCTTCAGGGACAATTTCTCCATCTTCTTTAGAATAGCTACTTCTCACCACTTTATTCATATTAGCATCATCACTTCAAATACCATTGTTAATAGAACCACATGCATCTTGGATAGGAACTGCTAGAGTCATTACACTCCAGTCCAAACTGCCTTCTTTCGCTACATCAAACGACCCATCTTTAACATTAGTTTCCTTAGACATTGTATGCTTCAAATCATCTTTCGTCACCAAAGCACCGTTTGAAACATTATGAGGCAAAGTTTGAGAAGTTGGCTTAGGAACCTCACCAGCTTCCTTGATCCGGTTATCCTGAACAGGCTTATAGATACTTCTTTTAGATCTACCAATAGCATTATGATTAGCAGCTGCCTTTGATTTTAAACCAATATATGGCTTCTTCCTTGCATAACTCACATGTATCCATGGACCATATTCATCAGAATCATTTGCATTGGAATTATCTTTCACCACACCATGTTTTGTCATATCAGCCTCCTTAATAACATTGTTTCCCTGTGAGAACTAAGAACTTTATCAGTGACCTCCTTAGTGATAGAGGAAATAATTTTGTCAGAATTCCTAGCCTTATCACAGCTCCCCTGTTTATGACCAATTTTGCCACATTGGTAACAGAAAGACGAAATTTTTTCATATTGGATTTTCTAGTAAAACCTCCCCAAGCTTCCTTCAACCCAAATGCCTTGTGGTAGCTTTTCACCCAATTTCATTCGGACACACACCCTTGCAAATTCTCTTTTCCCCCACCTGAACATATTGCCATCCAAGTACAAAGGAGTACCCACCATTGAAGCAATCCTTGCAATGTTGATCTCATCCCAATAAAATAGTGGAAGATGTGGAAATTTGATCCAAATTGGAGAAAATAAGTTCTTCATGGTTAATGGAGAAAAAGCCGGACTCCATTTCTCCATTCTGACAATGTGCCCTCCTACATAACAAGGTCCCCCGCTAAAGACCCCTTCCATACCTTCTTCAGAGTGAAAAGAGCACATTAACCAATCCATACCCAGATTGGTAATATGAAAAGATCCAAAATTATTCCGTTGCTTCCTAAGAGTGCTGCTTATAACTGAAACTTGAACTGACTTTCCAAAAACTTTAACAACCACCAAATACTTAAGTCTTTGAATATTAGATTTCTCATTGTGAGCGTTCAATTTAACTGCAATTCCATCGTCAAACATTTTGACATTGCTGAAAGAATTTGGTGTCTCCAGGGAGTGGACTTAGGTCTAGTTGGATCGAACCACTATAAAATTTGGTGTCTTCTGTTCATTTTTTTGCTGCATTTTATTTTTCTGCAATTTTAATTTCTGTGGTTTAAAATTATTTTTGTGAAAATTTATCATTGTGTCGAATATCTTTAATTGGTTTTCTAAAATCCAAGAGAATTTTAAAATTACCAATTCACCCCCCTCTTGGTTAGCCTTGGGACAATTGTATTAGGTCCAACAACCTACTTGTACTTTCAATTATACTTGCAGTCTTATATCTATGATAGGCCTCTTCGTCAGCGGCCTCAGGAAATCTAGGATCTATAGGGCGTTAGGAGGAACTCCCGATGAGTGAACAAGAACACTTTCCTCTAGCCATTGCAAAGATGGAGAGCTCAAGAGAGAAGGGAAAAGGATTGAAAGGGTTTGAGCGAAGAAAAAATGTTGAAATCCCTCTATTTAAATAGAAATCATTAGATCGTACAGTACAATCATGGGATCATACTGGACAATTAAATGCAATCAATTCATCCAATCCGATCCAATCAAAAAGTTGGTCTCATTGCACAGTATAATGAGAATTGTACAGGATGATTAGAGAGAAGGCATTCATCCCAAGGAGTTAGTTTGGATGATTATTGACTAAATGGATCATATAGTACGAATAGGTGTTCGTATAGCATGAATAGGTGTTTATATAGTACTATACAATATTAAATATCATACCCACTAAATTTAATTTGTCCAACATCTATGGCCACGTTTATCGTACAAGACACAGTGGATATTCATATAGTACGATCACCAATGACTGATCAATATTGGCCATTGGATGCACTATAATCAGATATGTGATGATAGTTATGAAGATCATATTGAATTGTACAAGATGATTAGAGAGAAGGCATTCATCCCAAGGAGTTAGTTTGGATGATTGTTGCCTAAATGGATCATATAGTACGAATAGGTGTTCGTATAACATGAATAGGTGTTCATACAATACTATACAATATTAAATATCATACCCACTAAATTCAATTTGTCCAATATTTATGGCTACGTGTATCGTACAAGATATAGTGGATATTCATACAGTACGATCACCAATGACTGATCAATATTGGTTGTTGGATGCACTATGATTAGATATGTAATGATAGTTATGAAGATCATACAGTATGATGTGAATCATATAATATGATATGAATAAGAATCAGAGATGGGGGTTGATGATCAGAAAAAGCTCCATGAAGGAAATCAAATCATAATAAAATATAAACATAATATAATTGAAATAAAGTAATCAAGAAATAATTCACATCAAACAACAAAATTTTTTTCTTGAAGAATTGATCAATTACAAAAAAAAATAATTTTACCATATGATTTGATCAAAAAATTAATTAGAAATGCATTGACAACACATAAACCCAGAAAGGTTCTAAATTTGAATTATGTTAACCATAGCTCAAGCTCCTTACATGTTAAAGTCTTTTTAAACAAATATCTAATTCAGAAAATAAATTAGAGAGGAAATATAATCTTTTCAAACTTCTTTTCAAAAATATATCTAAGAGAATAGCATTAAAAAGTGATGAATCATAAATCACGATTTCAAATTCAAGTGTAGACGATATCATTTGGCAAATGTATTCTTCTATGATTTAAAGATTTGAAAGAAAGAGAAGCTAACACATTATGGGCTCGTTTTGTGCCTCTTGATCAATTTTTGGGGTATTTTGCGTATTTTTAAAATTTTTGATACACTTTGTGCATCTTTCAGTTTTGGCGTACATTACGTATCTTTTCAATTTTGGGCTCATTTTGTGCCTTTTTTATTTTTTGAAGCTTGCCTCCTTTCTAAATCTATAAAGACTCTCTGTTGTGAGATTATCTTCTAAATATGAGAGAAAAAGAACCCGCTCTCTTATATAAGGAAGAGTAAACCACAAAGTAAAATTCGATCCATATGATAAAGACAAACAAGTTGATTAAGAAAATTTGATGTAGATTCATTGACTTGCAAAAATATTTATGTGAGATAGAGAATTGTAGAAGATGAAGAAGATCTCTATTTCTTGGTCTAATTTTTAATTTGAAATAAATTTTGATTCAACAAGAAATTACATCACTAAAGGAGTTAGAGGAAGTTGGATAATCATCAATTTTTTCTTCCTTTAACTATTTTAGATGTAGCTTTATTTCTCCTTTGGTGACATGATCCCTAATGAAATGGTGTCTTATATTTATGTGTTTAGTCCTTGAGTGTTGGATTAGATTCTTTGAAATACAAATAGTACTAGTGTTATTACATAAGATTGGAATGGTGCCTACAAGTAGTCCTAAATTTAGAATTTGTTGCTTTAACCAAATAAACTGTGCCACATAACTTGTTAAGGCTATGTATTCTGCTTCAACAGTGGACAGGGCTACTGAGTTCTATTTTCTTCTAGATCAGGAGACTAAAGATTATCATATGAATTGACAGGTTCCAGAAGTACTTTTCCTATCAACCCTATATCCTTCAAAGTCTGAATCAAAATATCATATGATTTAAAAGGAGGTACTATGCCTAGGATACCAGATTCCTAAGTTTTTAGTTCCTAAGAGATATGTAAGGATTCTCTCAACAACACTCAAGTGGTATTCTTTTGGATCAGCCCAAAATCTAGCATAGAGATAAATACTAAATATAATATCATGTCTACTAGCAGTCAAGTAAAGAAGTGATCCAATTTTTCCTCTATATTTCTTCTGATCATTTAATTTTCCATTTGAGTCCTTATCTAACTGAACTATAGAGCTCATGGGAGTGTTTATTACCCTGTTGTTATCTATTTCATATTTCTTAAGGATGTCATTAATGTATTTTGATTGACTAAGAAAAATTCCATCATCCGTCCGGCTTATATTAAATCTAAGAAAATAGTTCAGTTCTCTCATCATACTCATCTTAAACTCCTTATTATTTTAGAAAATTTATCACATATATTTTTATCAGAGGATCCAAATAAAATATCTTCAATATAGATTTAAATAATGAGTAGTTCTTTATCTACCTTTTTGAGAAATAAGGTGGTGTCTATGCTCCCCTTAACAAAAGTTCTATCCATTAGGAATGTGCTTAGCCTTTCATATCATGCTCTAGGTTCTTATTTCAATCCATATAATACCTTTTTTAATTTGAACACATGATTAGAAAATTATGAATTTTTAAATCTTAGGGGTTATTCAATATACACATCTTTTTTTATTATCCCATTTAGAAAAGAACTTTTAACATTCATTTAGTACAATTTAAATCCCTTAAAAGCAGGAAAAGCTAGTAGCAACCTTATGGCTTCTAGTTTAGCTACAGGGGCAAAGATCTCTTCAAAGTCAATCCCTTCTATCTGGTTGTACCCCTTAGCCATAGCCTTTATTTGTTCCTTACCACAACACTAGAGTCATTCATTTTATTTTTGAAAACCCATTGTGTTCCAATAACACTCTGGTCCTTAGGTCTTTTAACTAGTTCCCAATCACATTTCTAGCAAATTGATTTAATTCTTCTTGTATGGCTAGGATACAAAATTCATTAGATAGTGCTTGATTTATGTTTGTGGATTCAATCATTAAGATAAAGATAGACTGGTTATCTTCTTTTCTAAGTTTATGCCTAATTCTAATACCTTTAGATGAGTCTCCTAAGATCAATTCTTTAGGATGACTTGAAGAATATCTGTATTCTCTATATAATGAATTTTCAAGTTCTACCCTTTCTTTTAGATTTGCAGATTCTACTCCTTGGGTGACTTCAACCACTTCTTCTTCTTCTTCTATCCTAGACCCTCTATAATTATCAAATTCATTAAATACTACATGAGTGGTATCCTCTGCCACCAGTGTCATTTTATTGAAAAATCTATAGGATTTTCCAATATTCGAGTATCCTAGGAAAACTCCTTCATCATATTTGGGTTCAAACTTTCCTAATATAGATTTTCCATTATTTAGAATGAACACTTTATGTCCAAAGACATGAAGGTGAGAGAGGTTGGGTGTCTTACCGTTAAGAATATCATATAGTGTCTTGTTTAGCTTGGATCTAATATTAACCCTATTTAGAATATAATAGGCTGTGTTTACCGCTTCTACCCAGAAATATTTAGGAAGTGAGTATTCAGCTAATATGGCTCTAGTGACTTCTACCAATGTTTTATTCTTTCTTTCAGCCACCCCATTTTGCTGAGGAGTTTTAGGAGCTGAAAAATTGTGATCTATCCCTTACTCCTTATAGTAAGACTCAAAATTTTCATTCCCAAATTCTCCACCATGATCACTATGAATGGTCAAAATTTCACAGCCTAGCTTTCTCTAAATCCAAGTGGAGAATATCCTAAACTCCTTGAATGATTCACTTTTATGAGCTAAGAATCTAACCCAAGTAAACCTTGAGTAATCATTAATAATCATATACCCAAAGACTTTCCCTCCTAGGCTTGCAATGCTAATAGGTCCAAAAAGGTCCATGTGAAGGACTTCTAATGGTTTGCAAGTGTTAATGTCCTTAATTAATTGGAAAGAGGATTTGACTTATTTTACCAACTGACAGGCATCCCATAGGAGGTCCTTAGTGAAATCTAATTTTAGTATTCGTTTCACTTAGTCCTTTTGGGTGATTTTTATAAGATTTTTCATGCTTGCATGACATAGTCTCCTATGCCATAACCAGGATTCATCAACAATAGTTTTTAGGCAAAGATAAGTAGTAAGTTCAATGCAATTCAGTTCAAGCATGTAAATATTGTTAATTCTTTTTCTTTACAGAATAGTATTTCTGCTTAAGCTAAGCATACAACAAGTAGATAAAAATTTTATGGTGAAGCCTTTATCACAGAGTTGGCTAATGCTAAGCAAATTATATTTTAATCCATCTACCAGTAAGATATTTTCAATCATGAAATTTTTTTAGTTGCCAATTATACCTGATCTAACCACCTTCCTAGTATTGTTATCTCCAAGTGTTATCTTGCCCCCTGCCCTGGCCTTATGTATAATGAATTTCTTTATATCTCCAGTCATATGCCTTAAACATCCACTATCTAGGTACCATATGCTCTCATAGGGCCTCTTATGAGAGCATCCCTATAAAGTCATTAAGGATTAGATTTGGGAACCCAAAAAAGTTTAGGTCCATCCTTATAGATTGATGGATGAAATGCTTGCATGCTATGTTGTGATTTATGTTGTTTTGGACTCCACACAAAATGTGTTCTATAGTGGATAGTACAAGTGTGTGATATATGTCTTAGCATGCCACAAGAAAAGCACTAATTCCTAGGAATGGATTCACTAGTCTATGTGGGTTGTGGTGCCTCTTCCTAAGTTTAATTAATGCATGCTATGGTGATGGTTTGTGAAATTCTGCAAGTGTAGGGGATATTTTATTTTATTTAAAAGCAGTTAATTCCACTTGCAAAAATTTATTTGCACTTTCAAGAATTGTATTATCAATTTTTAATGCATGCTCCCTATCATCAGCTTCATCTAAACATGCTTTTAATTCTTTAAATAAATTTTCTAAATCAACATGAGATGCTTTCAAGGAATCATGCTCAGTAGTTAAATCAAGATGCTTATTGTTTAATGCATTAAAATTCATCAAGTAAAACCATATGATTGTTATCCAAAGTGGAGTGATCTTTCCTAAGACATTCATGCTCTTTTTGCAAGTTTAAAAAATCAGAATTAAGGCTTGCATATATTTTCTTAAGCTTTCTATATGCATTATGATTTTTTTCTAGAAACTTTAAATAATTCATTATAAGAAGCTTAAATACCTCCTCTTGATCAGAAGATCAAGAAGGTTATCTGTCATTAAGCATAGGTAGTTTACCTCCTTTTCTACTTCTATCTCAGATGAGTTAGAAGCATAGTCTACCAAGAAAGCCTTCTTAGTCCATTACTTGCTCTTTTTGAACTTTACTTTTTCTTTACCCTTCTCCTTGATTGGGTGAGCTTTAAGATTTGGACAATCAGTCCTTATGTGCCCTGGCTTCTTGTATTCGAAATAAAAGACATCAGAAGAAATCTTAGAATTTTCATTAGGTTTACCTTTATTTCATTACTAACAATGCTTTTGCTTTTTCTTTAGAAATCTTTTAAATTGCCTTGTCATCAGTGCTACATCATCATCATCTTTAGGTACGAAATTCACTATCAGAATCATCAGCCTTTAAGGTTATAATTTTCTCCTTTCTTTTCTCACTTGTATCAATCTATCATTGACTCACTCCTTGCTCGTAAGAAATGACTGATCCGAGTAGGATATCACTTGAATAAATATTTAGATCATTAGATTCAGTTATAGCAGTTATTTTGGTGTCATAGGAACTAGGTAGACAACGTAGAATCGTGTTAACTTTTTCATAATTTATAAGTTCTCTACCTAAAGCATGTAGGGATGTGATGATTTGTGTGAACCTAGTATACATTTCAAAAATTAACTCACTAAGTTTCATGCAAAATAGTTCATAATCATGGAGCAAAATATTTAACCAAGATTGTTTCACTTCATTAGTTCCTTCATAGGTTATGCAGAGTTTATCCCAAATTTCATTTCTGATTGTGCAAGTAGATACACACATGTAGTCTTCAAATTTTAATACACAAAAAAGTAGTTTAAACATTTTGCATTTAATGGTCTAAATCTCTATCCTCAATACTCCATTCAGAAAAAGATAGTTCAGTTTAATGCCATTTATAAGCGAGAAGGAGCAGAATATCATTCCTGAACTAACATCCACATGCGATAGTCTATAGATTACAAGAAAGCAGACATGCAAATTTTTCAAAAATTAAAATAATTATTAATAAATAAAGGAAGCTCTGTGATTGAATATCCTTCCATAGTATTACAATTTCTAAAGTTAGCCATTGATCCTTTTTCAAAAGTTTTCTAAAACTTAGTTTTTGAATCCCGCTTTGATATCACTTAAAAGTTTGAGGAGGTTGTGAGACCTTAAGAAACAAGCCTAAGGCTAACCAAGAGGGGGGGGGGGGGGGGGGGGTGATAATTTAAAAATTTCTTTAATAAAAAAATCTTTTTATAACTTTTTCAATATCCAAAAAATAGAAAATTATATCCCTCGATGCAGAAGTGAATTAATTTCATAATAACAAAAGGATCAGAGTTTTTAATAACACAATTAATCAAAAAAAGTGCAAAAAAAAAAAAAAAAATAAATACATCAAAATTTATAGTGGTTTGGTCCCACCAGACCTACGTCCACTCCCCATAAAGCTCCTTTCTAGGTATTGTGATAAAACTAGTGTCTCTCCTTTTGCCCCCACAGCAAAGCGGAGAAGCCCTTTCAAAATCTCTTTCTCCAACTTGGTGCGGCTGAGGACCTTACTCTTTGTGACCCTCCTGGTGAAGGAAGAGAATCTGAAATCCTTTTTTACCCTCCTGGTGAAGGTAGAGAACCTAAAATCCTTTTTCTCCCTCCTTTTTTTTTTTGAAGAAATGCAAATTGCATTAAGAACAAGAAAATAAAACTATTATAAACTAGAACTGAAAAAAACTAGAAGGCATACATTTCATAACAAAGGGAAAGGAAGCCTTATTGAAAACCAAATAAAGCATAAGAAAAATATTTGCAAAATACAAAATATCATAATGAAAATGAGATCCACTACTCCTCACTTTAAACCAATTGGGGTGATGGGGATACCAAAATTTAGACAATCGAAAAGGTTGATTAGTATCCCAGAGTTCCCAATCAGGTAAAAAGTAAAAAATAGTAAGAGTCCCAAATCCTATTAATCTAATTTCATATTATAAATAAGAAATTATGCTGAAAACCTCACTAAAAGAAACATAACAACTCTCCAAAAAGATAACACTAACATGTAAAAGAAATTCTACAACCATATGAGAATACAGGGACTTCCCAGCTCTAAAAGCTCCATTACCAACCATCTCCATATCCTTCAAGGCCGCTGCAAATAAGTATTGAACTTCTGAAAACTAACCATAAGCCTCCATAGCCATTGATAAAATGATATCCCACTTCAAGCCTTCACTATACCATCTATAAAGTTCCCACCTCTCTTCCTTGGAAGAACCAATCACAGCCACCCCAATAACTACATTAACAGCAGCATCCATAACACTATCTGCTTGAAACATAACATCTTCCTCAACCATTAACTTATATTCAATAGAATTCCACTTCATTCCATTACCAGCACAACTAGGAAGACACAAAAAATCTTCCATGAACTCACCAAACAAAAGCAGCCAAGAAACTGCAACAACACCGGCATTCTGTAAAGAAACCACAATTAACAAAACCTCTACTTCGTCAAAATTAGACGAAATCATCTTTCGAACAGTTGAAGAAACAATGACACAACTTTGCCAAGTGGTAACAACATAATCTCCAAGAGTCTTTAAGAAACCAATACTCCATATTCCAAATATAATCTTCCTTATCTTTATAAAGAGGACAATAATGCTTGTAAAATCTACATTCAACTTAACTGAAAAACCCACGCATTTCTCAACAAAACACTTCGGAAGTTCCAACATTCCTTGGACAATCCAATCACCAAACAAATATTCAGTGGATGATATAATCAACGGCAGGAAAAAAACCCCGTATCCAAAAGGAGATCCAACAGCAAATAGATCCTCATTTCCTGGGATAGGATCACAATTCACTCCAAAACAATAACACCTAGGAAGTATCAAACTTTCTTCCTTGGTTGATCCAAACCAAGGCAGCCAAATAACTAAAGAAATGTCGGCATTCAGAATAGAAACACCTTGAAATATAATCTCAAATTCCTTAAACCTGTATGAAGGATTGTTTACACCTTCCACTTCCTCAATCTTCTGTTTAACAGTAGAAGTTCCAACATGATCATTCAAGACACACATCATCATGTTCCAAAATAATTCCACCCAAGAATCTTCAAGGTAGCATACCAAAAACTCTATCCGCATGAACTGCTTCACATAACAGCAGCCATCAAAATCATTCCAATTCCCACATAAACCATCCAGTCTAAAGAAAAAATGGTTCAGAAAATACATCCAAAAAGCAAAATCATGGAAAACAATTCTTAATTGAAGAATTCTAGATCTCAAATGAAGAGAACGGGTCAACGAATCTTTCACAAAAAAAATAGAACGATACACATTTAGAAACCAAGAAACCATCCAAAAAATTCTTGGACAATAAGAGATCTTTATCCAAGACCATCTCCTCCAAACCTTACTACAAGAAACCCATCGAACAAGAACCAATCCAAGAATTCCTTAACATAGATATTTAGAAAAGTTAAATCCGCATGTCCAGCACACAAACCTCCATCGACCACACCGGGCCGACGGACAACCACCGCCAAAATGGCACTATGGTCCACTCTATAGGAAAGGATTTCAAAATTGCTCTATCTGAACAACCCTCCGTCAGCCATACTAGGTCGACGGACAATCACTATAAAAATGGCTATCCGCTAAGATCCGCTTCGTCCGCTCAGATAGCTCTGCTTCGCCTGCTTCGTCCGCTTTGCCCCCCTCCTAGTCATATCTAAGTAGCCTTTTTCTCCCTCTTGAAGATGACAGAGAAGCAAGAATCCTTTTTCTCCCTCCTGGAGATGGCAGAGAACCAAGACCTAGTGCAGTAGAATGTCTCCCTGGATCAACCAAAGGTTCAAGGCAAAAGCTTGAAGAAGACATGGAAGAACCTTGCTTAGAGTAACCTTCTGAATCACTCACAACTCTCCCTCAAAAAGAACTCACCCTCTCTTCTCTCTTAAAGCACTCCTTAACTCCCTTTCTATGCTCTCTCTTAAGACATTCAGCAGCAAAAGTCTTTTTAAAATAAGACCAAGTGAGAGTTTAAATATGAGCCTCTCAAAAAGCCCTAAATTTTAATCTGCTGATTGTCATCATCTAGTAAAATTCAAGATCGTCCTGTATAATTAGTTCAAAGTACTCCTGTTAGTACTATACGAGGAGACAGGACCTGTACGATCAGTTTAAAAAGATGAACTAATTGTCTAGGATGATTGAGATCATTGTCCAGTATGATTAGCACAAAATAGCAACAACAACAACAACAACAACAACATCAAGCCTTTATCCCACTACGTGGGGTCGGCTACATGAATCCTTTTTCTCCATTGTGTCCTGTTAAAAGTCAAATTCTCGTTTAAATCTAATAAAGAAAGATCATTTTTAATATTTTCTAACCAAGTCTTTTTAGGTCTACCTCTACCTTTCTTAACATAAGTCAAATCTAAGACCTCTACTTTCCTAACCGGGTCATCGGGAGGCCGCCGTTTTACGTGACCAAACCATCTAAGGCGACTCTCTCTAATCTTATCTTCCACTGGAGCTACTCCAACCTTTTCACGAATATGCTCATTTCGTATCCTATCTCTAAGGGTAAAGCCACTCATCCACCTGAGCATCCTCATCTCTGCAACACTTAACTTAGAATTATGCTTCTCTTTTAATGGCCAACATTCGGCACCATAAAGCATTGCAGGTCTCACCACCATCTTATAGAATTTTCCCTTAAGTTTGAGAGGTACTTTTCTATCACACAATAAGCCTGATGCATTCCTCCACTTCAACCATTCAACTTGGATTCTGCTGATAATATCCCCATCTATATCACCATCACTCTGAACAATAGATCCAAGATATCTAAAACGTGTACTCTTATTAATGACTTGATCGGCCAAAGTCACAATGCCCTCACTAGGTCTATTATTACTAAAATTACACTCCATATATTCCGTTTTAGATCTACTCAAACGAAAACCTTTAGACTCTAAAGTTGACCTCCACAATTCTAGTTTACCTTCAACTCCCTCTCTAGTCTTATCAACAAGAAGAATATCATCAGCAAAAAGCATACACCAAGGTACATCCTCTTGCAAATGTCTAGTGAGAACATCCATGACTAAAGCAAAAAGATATGGGCTTAAGGCTGATCCTTGATGTAATCCAACCGAAATAGGGAAATACTTGGTCAAACCACCTTGTGTTTGAACACAAGTAATAGCTCCTGCATACATATCTTTAATGATTTGAATATAAGCGTTATTAACTCTTTTCTTTTCAAGAACTCTCCATAGCACTTCTCTTGGAACTTTATCATATGCTTTTTCTAAATCAATAAATATCATATGTAAATCCTCCTTAATCTCTCTATATTTCTCCATCAAACCTCTTAATAAATGTATGGCTTCCATAGTAGACCTACCTGGCATGAATCCAAATTGATTTTGAGAAACATTAGTATCACGCCGCAACCTATGCTCCATAACTCGTTCCCATAGTTTTAAAGTATGACACATTAACTTAATTCCTCTATAATTCGCACAATCTTGTGCATCACCTTTATTCTTAAAAATAGGGATTAACACAAAATAGCCTCTTTAGATAATACAAAATATATTGCCCTGTATGATTAATTCAAGACTTTGTACTGATGATCCAGTATGATAGATGACGATAAATTATTATCCCATATAAAGCTCAGTTCATATAGTATAAAATTGGGGGGGTCATCCTGTACAATTAGTTGAAAAACTATGGCATTTCATATTGGATGATAGGCAATGATAAATTATTATCCCATGCATTGCTCGGGTCATACAGTACAATCATCACCAATCTTCCTATACAATTTAATTGAACAAATTGACCATAATTGTTCTCCTAATCATAGGATTAATTTAGAAAACTTAACTTCTTCCTAACTCACTAACTCACCCCCTTGAATGTGTGTGTGCAAGGTTACTTAGCTTTAGGATCCACCAAAATATATAATTGACTCAAAAAAGATAAAAAGTACAAAAAGACTAAAATTACAGACTTAATCCTAGTCTACTAAATCTTGAGTTGATCAAGGTTGCAAGTGAACAGTGGACCTGAAAAGTTAGTGAGCAGGGCAAAAATAGATATGCAATAAATTCAATTAGCACAATGAGAAATCATATATTATTTGTTATCATCAAAATCAAAAGACTTGGGTCCAGATTTGCAATAGATCCTTGGCTAAAATATGCAAAATACTCCTTGGGTGTTATAATCGATCCATCTTTGATGTTTTTTTCAAGCCATTCTTTAAAAGTTATGTAGTCCTCTAACTCGTGGTTGATCATCTGATGTTATTTGCAATATCTAGGCAGTCCTGATTTACCCATATCTTTTGGCCTTTTTTGTTAAATAAGTTTGAAATGTTACTTATTTAGAAGATTCTTTAAGTTTTTCTTAATAGCCTCTATTTTAAATGAATAGGTTTTATTTATTAAAGCTTCAAACGTCTATCTTTCCTTTTCAGGAGTAAGATTGGAATGAGATTTAAACCATGGAATAGGAGGTCTATTTTACTCTTGATACTGTGATGGATTACCTGAATTTTTTTTTGAATATGCATTGGCTCTTTCCCTTAATCTACTATAGATATTGACCTAAACTTCTTTTTTAATACCTTCTAAGGTTTTACTTTTTTTATTTCTAGTGGAGATTGATTTGTCAAGAAAGTCAATTGAGACATTTCCTCTTGAAGATTAGAGGCCTAGCTCAATAACTTCTCAAAAGTTTTGATTATAAACCCATTCAGTAAAAAGGTAATTGGACCATGAATATTCTTTAAGAGAATTTCTATAGCATGTTGCTCTTGGAGTTGATGTTCACATTTCATGCTAATGTTCCTCCACCTTAGAATATAGTTAACCAAACTTTCATTGAGTTTTTATTTTTTCACTACTAGATCCCCTACTGTGACATGGTGACATGCTTTAGCAAACCTTTTAGTTAACATCTATTCTAGTTCTACATATGTATGCACTGACCCATTAGGTACCTCAGCATTTCATTCAAATTTAACATCTGATAAAATACTTATAAACTATCTAAATAATAAAGCATCGTCGCCTCCTACATTACAACAACTAACCCTAAAAGTGCTAAATGTTGCTTTGGATTTCCTTTTCTATCAAAAATTTTGAGTTATGGTGGGACAAACCCTTCACGATAAGAAATCAAGTAAGATTCTTCTAGTTAGAGTCTACCCTTCAAAATAGATGAGGTACCCTTAGATTCTATTAAGGTTTTTTTGACCTATTACTCTATCATTTGTTTAATATCGACTGCTTGAACTATTTCATTAATTTTTTTACTTCATAACCTCAATTTTACTTTATTTTATAACCTCTTTAGGTTTATTGTAATGCTGGACACAATTAATTGAAGCATGATCTATTTGAGCTTTAGCTAAAGGAATATCTTTATTTTAGAGGCCCGCCATAGAAGCCTTTAATTCTTCCATCTTCTTCTCCATCCGAGCTATCTATTTATCATTCAAACGTAGCTGATCTAAAAGATTGCTAGTCAAAATAGGAACATACTCTTCATCATCTGCTTTCACTTCTTTGCTCTCAGCCTCTACTATAGTCATTTTCATTTTCCTCTTATCTTGTTAGATGATTGTGTATCCACCATGAATACACTCTTGATCATTTCTTTGGGTTATAGATTTATTTCTACATTCTTTGCAACCTCTTGTTCATCTATTTGCTGAATACTCTCGTTTAGGTGATCCATCATCTCTTCAATAGATTTCCCTACTATATTATGATGATCTACAGGGGTCTATTCTCTAACAATAGATGATTCCTCAACAAATTTTTCCTTCCTTGCTTTTTCTTTAGCTAAATGATTCTTATGAATGACTAGTGCAGTTGATGTAGCAACCATTTTAAGATGTTAAATGTTTTCAACATCAGATAGCAAAACTGGTTAACTTCCTGAATTTAGCCTCCTTTTATCAAGATGAGGAGATGAATCTTGACCTTGCAATTGATGTCAATGGACTTTTAACGGATGTTGACTTGAAGAATGCTTCAGGTTCTAACTAGAATAGTTCTAAACTTGACTAAAGATGGAGGGGAAATGATATTATACCCTCAACATGGTAATTCTCCATATCCCAAAGATTTGATGGGAATAAGCTACCCATGATCATTTGCTAAAATTTTTGATGTTTGACATGTAAGAATTTTCTAGATTCTTATTGATCATCTGATGTAGCAACTGATCACTTAGGACCTAATTTTTTTGAGTAGTACTCTTTTCTTAATAGGTGGAGATACGTTTTGCCCTCTCCTTGAGTGTGTTTGCACTCTAGTAGATAGGACATCCTTTACACTTAAGAAATGTAGTCTTTGACTGCCCATAACTAGTCACATAGTAATTTATCAACTTATTAAGTAAAGATTTGATCTTCCTTTACCATTTGCAAATGGAAGGTAATATAGAATTTTGGTGAAAAGGAGTAGGTGGAGAACTAGTTATACTGACTAGATTCTCTTCTCTAGCAGCAACATACAATAGATGAAAGCGATTCAGACTTGCCATAAGAGACTTATATAAATCTTTAGATCCTTTAACTACCTTTTCATTTTACTTTAGTTTATCCACTTTAGTTATAGCACTTATCAAGTTATTCCCTTTAAGCATTTTAACTTTCTCACCCTTCGCCTCAGACGGTGGATCTTATTTCTCCTATGAGATTTAGTCATCTTTGAAACAATAGAGGATCAAACTTACTTGGATAAGGGAATTAAGGAATCATAACAGATTTTTCCTTCTGGATAGTAAAAAAGCTTGGGAAAGTCAGATGAGAGAATACTGAGAGTTTAGCAGCTACCAAGGTAACTACAGATCCACCCTTCAGTATAAACTTAACAACTATAACATGCACAGATTCAACCTTGACCATATCAGACTGTGGTCTAATAAAGGTGAACTGGAAATTGTTCATTAATCCAAATTGGATTATTGTTGCGTCAGCAGATAAACCATAATTAATAGTCATGTTCACATCATTTGAGAAATAGAAAATCAACTTTATAGATATTGTTTCTATAATTGACCAAAATTGTATATCAATCTTCTAAATTCACTTACCCTTAAGCATGAAATAAATCTAAAGAATATATTAAGTATAGTTTACTGAATCCCCAAGGAATGATTAAACTGAAGCTGATTAGAATTTTTCTTCCTTTTAATTGCTTGCTGACTTTAGATTTGGACTTAGCCTAAGAAAATATAGACTAAAGAGAGGTTTTTTTTTTTGAAGAAGCAAAGAAGAGCTTGCATTAATAAAACAAAAGCAGGGCCAAAAGGTCTACAAGAAACTATCTACAGATTCCTCCTTTAATATTTCTACAAAAGGAGGAACCTTATTCAAAGAGATGTCTTCCTAATAAAAGGAGCTAAAAATAGCAAAGTTAGCACATAAATCCGCTAACTTATTACTCTTTTTATCTATACAATTGAATATCACAAAATGAAAATCCTTAAGAAAAGAAAACTCCTCCATGCCTTGACCACCCTTTCTCCATGCCTCCTTTAAGAACTTGATGATATTGGCATTGTCATTTTCAATTATAATGCCTTTATAGTCAAACATCCAATCTTTAATAACATTTCCAATGTATCAGACAACAAGCAACTCCAACTGTGAAATATCCCAATGGACACCAGAATATCCAAACGTCGAAAGAAACCTTCCTCTATGGTCTCAGAAACTCCCCCTATACCAGCTCTATAAGAAGCTAATAGAGTTGCATCCACATTCACCTTGATCCAATCAGGTGGAGGAGGGTGCCAAAGATTTCCCAATAGCAAAAGCTGATTAGCATCCAACCGGCCCGAGCAAAACCAATTAAATTCCAATGAAGCTGCTGTATGGTAGATGGATTCCATAGCAATCAACAACGAGCTCCCCTCACAGCTCCCATGAATCAACTCATTCCTCTCCTTCCATGTAAAATGCACCGCATTGCAATACAATTTAACCAACGAACCATTTTGAAATTCCAGCCATTTACTTATCTCCTCCAAGGAATGGGCTTCATTAAATCAAAATCCCCAGCTGTTTAAATGAACCAACACCTCCTTAAGTTCCTACAATTGGACACCACATGATCAATATCTTCCACTTCATTACATTCTCTCGGACATCTGTTAGAAGGTTGTAATCTTCTATAGGACATGAATTGGAAGGTAGGTAAAGCCCTATTAAAAATCCTCCACCAGAAGTTCTCTACCTGAGAGTTCAGCTTCGCCTTCTTCACCCAACCCCAGAAAATAGATCCTGAACAATCCTCCTCCATAGAGGCAGTTGCCAATGTAGAAATAGACTTCCTAAAATGCATATGAATCAATTCCATTTGATCTTCCTGTAAAGATGGCTCTATCTTAACATTACAAATCAAATCTACCAGGTCATCTCCAAAACATTCCTTTAGAGCAGAAATTTTCCACTTCCCTTCGGATATAAACTTATTCACCGTCTAACCACTATAGTCTTGAATTTTGACAAATGTTGGCCACCTGTTAATGCTCTTGTCCAATAACCAAATATCCTCTAGGATATCAATAGCATCCCCATTAGCAATACACCATCTCACAATGGGCTTTATAAACTTCCAACCATTAGATAACAGCCTCCAAGCAAGAGACCCAATCCTCCTCCCGCCTTCTTGATTCCAAATAGAGCCATATTTTGGGTAAAGAACACTATGCAATAATGATTCCTCATTATGAACATACCTCCAAGCAAGTTTAGCCCTTAAAGGACCAGGTCTACTGGAGCAAGAATGCAAACCACGTCCCCCACTTTCCAAAGGCCTACACAAAGTGTTCCAATTGACATAATGAAGTCCGGCCCCTCCATTCATCTTGTTCCAGATAAAGCTCCTACAAAGCTTATCAAAATCAACTAGAATTCCCTTAGGAATCAGAGAAAGAGTTGAATGGAATGTAGGATAAGAAAGAAGCACTGTCTTTACCAATGTAATCCTGCCAGCCAAGGAGATGAGCTTACCTCCCCACGTGTTCAGCTTCCTTAAAACACTATCAAAGATAAACTGAAAGTCCAGTTTAGCAAGCCTTCTCAAAGCCATTTTAACACCTAGGTACTTGAACTCCTTGACTCTCTTAAAGCTGATCATGTTGTTTATAGCTCTCCTCCTTCTTCTCCTAACAGTTTTGCCAAAGAGGATTCCTGATTTTAAAGCATTAACCTTCTGACCAATCCAACTACAAAACTCATCCAGAATACATTTGAATTTTTTCACTTTGCCCAAATTTTTTTCAGAAAAAACCATCACGTCATCTACATAAAGAAGGTGGGATATCCTAGGTCCATGCGGACTAACCTGGATACCAAGAGAGTCTCTACTAAAGAAAGCATTAGACATGAGCTGAGAACAAAGAATAAATAAGTAAGGAGACAACGGGCATCCTTGCCAGAATCCACTTTTAGCATAAATCCAATCAGAAGGATTATTATTAACTAACAAAGAGAAAGCTGGATTCTGGACGCAATCTATGATAAGATTAGAAAACAAAGAAGGAAATCCAAAATAGTCTAAAGCTTTGCATAAAGTCAGCCAGCACATGGAGTCATAAGCCTGTTCCATGTCAATTTTAAAAGAAACTAAACCTTTTGAAGCTTTAGAGTACCTAAATTTATGAAACACCTCTTGGGCTATAAGAACATGATCAGAGAGAGATCTTCCTTTTATAAATGCCGCCTGCTCCTTAGAGATCAATTTAGGAATAATACAAGCCAATCTATTTAACATAACCTTGGTAGCAATTTTATAGATAGTATTACATAAACTAATTGGCCTAAAATCAACGGGAGAAAGAGTATTAGCCACCTTAGGAATCAATACAATAAGCGTCTCCTTCAATTCATCACTCACTCAAGACAAGTTAAAAAAATCATGCAACGCCTTCCAAAAGTCATCCCTGATAATGGACCATTAACTTTTGATGAAGGAATATGTAATGCCATCCCTCCCAGGAGCTATGAAGCCCCCGACTTGCTTGATCACCTCCTCTACTTCTTCTAAGGAGAAATCCTTACTCAGAAACTCTATATCAACAGTCTCAAGACACCTCCACGGGGCGGGCCATCCTTCCAAAACATAACTTCTCTCACACCACTAGAACCTCCTGAACTCTGAATTGATCCTCCACCATGCAACCATTTCCATCCTTCATGCTAAAAATAAAATTGGAGTTCCTTCTAGCACTCGTAAAAGCCTGAAAAAATTGAGAGTTGCAATCACCTTCTACCATCCACTTGACCTTCGCATGTTGCCTCCACCAAGTATTGAGCCGAGCTAAAAGGGAGTTCAGCTCATTCATCATCAGCTTAAGGGACCACATCTCATCAACCGAGAGATGCCCCCTTTCAGCTTCTAGAGCTTGAAGTTCCAAGATCTCCTTCATCAATACCTCCTTCTGTTGATTGAAACTTTTGAATTTTGCTTTACTCCAATAAAAAAAAGCCTTCAAGGTTCTCTTTAGCTTATGATTTAGAATTTGAGAAGAATTCCCAGGAGCTTTTACCTTCCATGAACTTTTAACCAATGCGGCCGACGCTGGGAAAGAGGCCCAAACATCCTCAAACTTAAAAGATCTTTTACCCATAGTACCAATATCCACCAGATTTAGCAAGATGGGACAGTGATGCGCCGCCACTCTTGGGAGGTGTCTAACCACCAAATGATGAGGCAAGCTAACGACAGCTGAGTTCACAAAACATCTTTCAAATCTCTCCAATATCTGATCAGCTCCAGGTTTGTTATTACAACATATAAACTTTGGCCCAATATAACCAACCTCATGGAGGTCGTTATTAGTTAGGAAGGCCTTCATTTCCTTAGGACCCTGAGAAAACATGAATCTCCTCCAGCCTCTCTTATCTTCTTTAGCAAGAAGACAATTGAAGTCACCACCCAAAACCAAAGGATAATCAATTCCAAAGATAGCTTCCAACTTCTCCCACAAACACCTTCTCTTATAAACATCCTTATTGCCATAGATCGTAGGAATTCGCCATCTCCCTCTATTAATAATATCCAACTCCCCTACCACAGTCTGGGAACAAGACTCCAACATATTGAACGAAGCTATACTACTCTTCCACAACACTAAGATGCCACCAAACAAACCCACCGACGAGACATGAAAGAAATCCCAGCCACTTCCTATCAGAGAAATGACATCCCTATCACAAAAAACCTTTAGCTTTGCCTCCAACATTCCTACAAGAAAAACCCCATTCTCCTTCACCACCTCTTTTAGATATAGAGAAGCTTTACATTTCCTAGCTCCTCTACAATTCCAAAAAAAAATTGAAGACATTAATGGATAAGAGGGGAAGAGTCCCCAGCGTTTCCCTTAAGATCACCATCCAATCTCCTGGATCTAGAAGCCACATTTATAGGACCCAATCCTTTCAATTGTTTAACCCCTTTCCTCTTAACATTTGATGAACCATCTTCAATAAGCCCCAACTCTTCCTTCAAGACCATGCCTGCCTTCCCCAAAATAGTAAACTCACTCCCTTCTATAATACCCGAAGGATCAGGATAATCTACCGCATCAACTATCTCCCCTTCCTCAATAATAGCATTCAAAACTTGAAACTTATTATTATTACTAAAGATACCACAAGAGGTAGATAACATACCCCCCTCCGAAGCTTCTTCCAGTGGCTGCTTCAGACTTCCATCAACTAAAACTACCTCAGCATTTCGATCACCAGGCAGAGAACATGAAGCAATCCCTCCCTCAACTAGCTCATCAACAGAAGAAATGTCTACAGCAGCAACATGCACCTTCTCAGCAGTTGGGGATACCGATCCTACCACTTCCTTTACAGCATCCATCTTCATAGACCATATCCATCTAAAGATTTAGCAGCACCGACCCCAATCCTCCTATCCATAATCTCTGAAGCCTCCTTCCCATTCAAACTCTCCTTGTGCTCTTGAACTTGGGACACTCCTACTCCATCTTTTAAGCAATCATCTTGTCCCTACTCCATCTTTTAAGCAATCATCTTTAAGATGGCCTATCTTTCCACAGCTGAAGCAAAATGTAGGTAACCTCTCGTATTCAATACACTAAAAGAATTTGCCCAAGCTGCCTTCCACCTATACTCCCAAAGGGAGCTGATTTTCAAGTTTGACTCGCACACAAACCCTGGTAAATTCTCTTCTCCCCCATTAGAACATGTTTCCATCAATGAGATATGGGGTTCCCACCATAGAAGCAATCCTACTCACATTAATTGCATCTCAACATTGTAAAGGGAGATTTGGCATATGAATCCAAATAGGCTCAGTGAGCCCTTTAAGCGAGGACGACGAAAAAGAAGGAGACCACCTATCCATTCCAATAATGTTTCCATTAACATACCAAGGTCCACTTGTTAACACCAAATCCATAGGTTTTGGCTCATCAAAAGCATAAAGGACCCATCCCATCCCAAGCAAGGTCAAGTGAAGTTTGCCAAATGAGGACCACTGCCTCCTGAGCTCCAAACTAATGATAGGAAAAGGCACATTATCTCCAAAGACTTTGATAACCAGCAATTTCTACAGTTTATTTGAGTTTTCCAGTTCATTAGGGACATGTAACTTAACTACAGAACCGTTCTCAATAAACCCTTTGCCTACATTAAGGTCAACAACCTTAATATTTTATTTGCTTTCTTACTCCAAGCATTTGAAGAAACAGGCTTGATCTGAACGGGAGCATTCAGCTGATCCAAAGGATTACAATTACCCAGATCCCCTGGTTCACAACAACGAACCTTCTCCAAGTCTGTACCTGAGATATCTTCGCCTTGCCTACAAGTAATAACAGAATTTCCACCACCTAAAGTCATCTTCTCCAGCAATAATTCAGCATTAGGACATTTGCTGAGGTTCAAATGAGAAACCTCAGCCACTCCTACTTCAACAACCCCACTCATGTCCTGGATAGGATCAACCAAATCGCTCCATCACACCTTAGAACTAGAACAGGAAGATGCACCACAATCATTCCAGACTTCACCAATACCATTTAAGGTAATAACAGATTTCACAGGACTCCTAACCGCATTGATGACAATGACATTTTTCCCTTTCCCCAGCACTTCCACTGATTTCTTGGACCTCATTAGACCGCCTTAATTAATAATCAAGGGACGATCACTCTTGAGCCTGACTTTCGAATCCAGAAGGGATTCTGAATCACCGAATGCTAACAGAGACAAGCCAGCAGCAAACCTTGAATAACTCTGAGCTAAAGAAGAAGGACGCCGGACATCGAAGGAGCCACCGACCAAGGGTTGTCAGTGGCCTTTCGCCGTCATTGGTTCCACCTGAAAACACGAGAATTGGAAATTTGAAAAAAAAAAGATTCTCTCTCCTTTTGCTCTTTTAGGAGAATTGGTTAAGGAGAATTGGTTACACTAAATGGATTAAGATTTAGATTAGATTTAGATGGATTATGATGAATCCAATCTAAATGACATTGAGTTAGAGAGGGAATGAATCAAGTTTGATTTGAACTTATATTCTAGAAGAGCATTGGACAAGGTCCCTTATCCAAAGACTCTTAGATATAAATGATAAAAAGAGGCATGTATTAGATTTGAATTTAGATTTAGATGATGACATCAATGAAAAAGCTTTATACCAGTGAGAGTGATAACTTTATAATTTATAATCTAAAGCCTAGAGTTGACATACCCATACAAGACTATAAAACATGCAAAAATGCAAATGCAACACCCCTACCTAACTTAGGACCAAATTAGTATTCTGGTTGGACTAGTTTATTTAGTTTTTAGGATAAAACCAAGTAACCATGGGATATGCTTACTAGTGTTAGCATAGACTCAATTCTTGAGATTTAAATAAAAATATAAATGCAAATGCAAGACTATAAATGGGTAGTACGGTTACCAGACCTTAAATAAAATCAATATTCTCGTTGGACTAGTCCACTTATTTTTTTAGGACAAAACCAAGTAACCAAGGGATATGCTTACTCATGTAAGAATATACTCAATAATTGAAATTTAAATAATCATGCAAATGGAAATACAAATGCAAGACTATAAATAAGCAGCAACCCCTACCAGACCTGAAACTGATTTGGTATTCTGGTTGGTCTAGTCCGATTGATTTTTAGGATGAAACTAAGTAACAATAGACTCAATGCTTGAAATTTAAATAAACATGCAATTCCACATGCAAATGTAAGACTATAAATGGGCAGAACCCTTCTAGACCTAGGACAAATTCAATATTTTGGTTGGCCTAGTCTGCTTAGTTTTTAGGTGAAACCAAGAAACCATGGGATATGCTTACTCGTGTAAGCATAGAATCAAATGTAAATAAGCATGAAGGTATGGAAAACTAAACAAAGCTTGCATATACAAGTCTAAATTGGGTAGACATAATAGAGATATACCAGACTATTCAAGATTATACAAAGTGTAAACACATAAAACTGAACAAAACATGCATGTATATTATCGAAATTTAAATAAACATGCATCTACATGAAATCTAATAGCCCAAAATTTTAATGAAATCTATATATGTTTGAAAAAGTTAGTCTTGACTAAACTTGGAGAGAGAAGTCTATCCCTAATGAAGTCGCTAAAAACATATGTGGACAAACTTTCCTTCTTTCCACACAAGACTTGCTTTAAAATTTTGTTTTTTTTTTTGTTTCTTTAGTCAATTTGCATAGATCGATATCATACCATCCCAAAAAGATAGACTAATGTCTCACTATCAATTTAAGAAGAGAAACCTTTAATTTATTTTCATGATCAAACACAACATAAGGAATATTCAGTTCATCCTGGAGGATAAAAGGAACATTCACCTATCATTTTAATCATGAAATTAAATCAATCAATATATTTTCATAATCAAAATTGCATAAGGAATATTTAATTCATCCCTAAGGATAAAATGGAATATTCACTTATCATTTTAATTATGAAAGTATATTAATGAATTTTATTTTCATAATCAAACTATATAAGGAATATTCAAATTATCCATAAGGATAAAGGAATATTCATTTATTGTTTAATCATGAAGATAAATTCATATATTTATTTTTATAATTAAATATATAAATAATATTTAAATTACCTCTAAGGATAAAAAAATATTCAATTATATTTTGATTATAAAACTAAACTAATATTTAAAGCTACGGTCAACATCCACAAATTTTTCCCCTATCTTAGAAAAGAAACTAAGGTATATTTTATTTTAATTCTCAATTTTAGACTCCCTATAAGGGGAAGCCCCTATTATTAATTACATATCCTATGAGAATATGCTTGATTAAAGTGAAGACTAAAGTTTTTAAATGCATATAAATTTAAAGAAATGGTTGGGATAAAAAGATTTTAATACACGTGCTTTAAATTATAAATTTTACAGTTACACTTGGAAATTAGATTTAAATTTTAGTTTTTTGAATTTTAAGAGAATATAACAGAATTGGAATGTGCAGAGATTGAGGAGGTGTATACAATCTGGGCTTATAATTTCCTAGAATGAGCTTCCAGCTAGCAATCCTAAGCACAATCAATCGCCACATGAATGTTGGATCAGATAGGCTCTATCCTAAGATTAAGGAATTATAGTTTAAAAAACTTTATAATCAAGACTCTATAATATATATATGATCGTATAATGAAATGGTGCATGAATAAGAATATAGATAAAAAAACTTTTATTCATTTTTAATTTTTGTGTACAACCTAGGGTTTGCTCTATAGAGAAGGTGGCCAAGCCCCGCCACTAAAAAGCTTAGATTTCTACTCTTACATAAGTATAGATTTAAATATGATTGCTTATTTTTGGTCTTTAATCTTCTGAATGATGGATCTTTTATAATATTCCAAAAGACAATGAAATAAAATTTAAAATGAAATAAAATATAATGCTCTAAATTTTCACTCTGATCTCTAGTGCACCAATAAAAAGTAAATATGACATCCAAAATACAAGAAGTAAACACAAAGATATGAGTACCTTCTAGGAAATGTACTCTAAGTAAACCAAATCAAATCACTAGCCTACCCTAGGTTAGAGTTAATTGTTATAGCAAATAATATAAGTATGTGTTATAAAGGTTGTGTGGCTTAGATAGGCCCTAGATTTTATTAGTTAAAACATTTTTATAATAGATTAGTTTTGTTTATTGTCTTTTAAAGGGTGAATTGAATTTAATTATTTAATGATTTAGATCTTTTAATTTTTTTAAAATAGAATTTTAATTATTGTAATTATTAATTTTAAATTTTATAAAATATAGAGCTCTTCTAAGTGCCAAAAGCTATTGATCAGCAAGTCTAATGCTCATATTTATATTGCTACCAGCCCTACAAAATTGGGGTAGAAGGATAGTATAGAGTATTTCATTTTAAATTAAGTATTTTGGTCCTTAAAACATATACTTTTGCCCTCCTGAAAGGAATCAAGCACAAGGGTATGGAAGCTGTAACATATAAATATTTTATTAATGATTTGACTTAAATTAGTTTTTTATTACTAATTTATTAAGATTACAAATTCATATTTGCATCTTATCAAATTCATTCATGGCGTTGTCACAACGGACATGAGGATTGATCCTTCCTTTGGACACTTAGCCCGAATGTGATTTGGAGTGCACTAAACCCAACCCCATTTTCTTAATTGATCTTCCTCCCACATTTTGTGGGTCTACTAGTGTATATTCTCTAGAAGGGGATAATTTTATTACAAACTTCCCCTTTTATGATCTTTCATTCACTGTATTATTCCTCTAATTTGTTAACACAGTTGGAGTGGGAACCATCTTAGATTGCCAAACCCTCTCCCTGTCAAATAATGAGGTTGTTTGATTTGTGAATTTTAGTCTCCTCCTGTCAAAATAAGTAGATGATTTGCTACCTCATAAAGGTGTCGATCGATCTTTGATAGATGTTGATTTGAAGGATGATCATAGATTCTCAAAGGAAGATTTCAGAATGATGCAAAGATGGAGGAGATATAGGATTATTCCCTCGAAGGGCTAATAATCCATACCCAAAGGATTTGATAGGAGTTTGTTGATTGTACTAGTGGACTGATGTTATATGTTGATCATGATGAGAGAACTTCCTTGGTTCCCCATGGCAATCTATAATGGCAGCTGGTCGACTTGGATCCAATCCTTGGAACTAAACTTTTTTCTTTGTAGGAGGGGATTCTCCTCGCCTTCCACTTGAGTGTGGATGCACTTCAGTGGAAATAATGTCTTTAACACTTCTCAAAAAATTTATCTTTGACTGCCCATAATCAGTGGCACTGTCCATAATCAGCCCTTTCAACAGAGTTTTGAACTTTCTCTTACATTCAGATAAGGAAGGAAGGACATGATCTTCATGGAATAGAGTAGGTGGAGAATTTGCTATGCGCAATACGCTTTCTTCTCCAGTAGTAACAGACAGTGGATAAAATCTACTACCAACTTACTAAAGAGAATTAATGTATGTCTTAGGTGTTTTAGTATTTATCTGCTTCGTTTCCTCAATTACAGTAATAATCAAAGCATCTTTTTCTGACATTTCAGCTCTTTTAGCTCTTTGCCTAATGCAGTTGTTCTTGTTGAGGCATTGAAACTTAGTTATCTCCTAGATTCCAAAAGATGACCCCATCTCAAAATTCTTGAACACAGGGGTTTCAGAAACAACTGGGGACTTTCCCTTTGTCATCATGGCAGCTGATTGGGGAAAAGTCAAGGGTGAAAATATAGAGTGCTTAGTAGCTACAGGGAAAACTATAGACCCACCCTCAATGTTTACTTAGAGTGGAGTTGATCTGATATATTCAACAACAGGTGAAACAACTTCAGCTTGTGGTTCACCAAAAGTGACTTGTATATTCTTGAAACCTGACCCAAACCTATTATGGGTACTTTTAGTAGATTGGGCAATAGTGATGTTGAGGTTGAAAATGAGCTTTCCAGGCATTTTCTATGATTTAACAGAAATCTAAATCAGTAACTGAACTTTCTTAATCTATATACTGAATAGTGAATCAGAATATCTAATCGATCTGAATCTTCTTAAAATCTAAGATAAATCCTAGATTTATTAAAGATTTGGAAGGTGAAGGAACCTAACTAAGAACCTAAAACAAAGAGAACACAATCATTGTGAATGGAAGAGAAATTGAGTGTGACTTGAAGATGATTTCAGAATGAAATTGAAAAGTCATTGAGCAAGGACCCTTGCCCAAAATAATTTTAAGTGTATATCAAAATAGGAGTAGACATGAATTAAAAAAAATTTATGAGGGGAAGGAGTTAAGAATTTATAATCTAAAGCCTAAATTTAATATACCGACTCAAGACTGAACACTTGCAAAATTTTAAGACTCCAAAACGTGCAAATGACATGCAAAAGTCAGATGATAAATGGGCAGAATCCCTATCAAACCTAAGACCAAATCGGTATTTCGGTTGGCCTTCCGCTTGGCTTTTAGGATGAAGCCAAGTAACCCTGGGTTATGCTCACTCGCATGAGCATGATCATGCAAACAGTGGACTCAAAGTAACATACAAATGTCATACGAATGACAATCCAAGCTGGGTTTGACTCGATGGAGAAATACATAATTTTAAGTTAACATATAAGATATAAATTTAGAAAATTAAACAAAGCATCATAATTCACAACAAAAATTTAAATAAACCACAAATCAAATGAGATTTGGAAGCTCAAAAGTTTTAAATAAATTCAAAATGAATTTTATGAAATAACCTTACGAATGACATGAAAATGTCAGATGACAAACGTGTAGAACCCCTACTAGACCTAGGACCAAATCGTTATTTTGGTTGGCCTTCCGCTTGGCTTTTAGAACGATGCTAAGTAGCTCTGGGTTATGCTTACTCGCGTGAACATGATGATGTAAATAGTGGACTCAAAGTAAACATGCAAATTTTATTAAAATTATAATCCAGGCTAGGTTTGACTCGATTTGTAATTCATATTTTATAATTTAAATATAAGACACAAATCTAGAAAACTGCACAAATCATCAATATACACAACAAAAATTAAATAAATGACCAATTAAAATAAAATTTGAAAGCTCTGTTTGATTGAAAAATATAGTTTTAAAAAAAAAGTTTTAATTCTCTTTGGGAAATGTTTAATTTTTGGAATTTAAATTTTATAATCGAACACTTATTATGAATGATATATTACCTCAAAAGGTGAACATATCGTTCCCTAATAGGTTCTGATTACAGATCTTGATTTATCCTGATTATCGTAGTCAAACTCAAGGAGAAACAACATATGATCTCGAAAGATCAGAATGATGTTTAATCAACTGTTTGACTATGCTAATCTGAATATGATCATTAATTTCATAATCATAACTATGATTATAATTGACATATCTATCCGAAAAAAGAAGATATCAATCATTATTAGTTTGAATATGAAAATAACGATCGCCATTTTTTGTTTTGATTTCCCAAAGATAATCAATTAAAGGTTTTAAAAACTTGATTTTGAAATCTGGTCTGGGTTTCTAAATCTCCTACGAGTGCAAGCCCTCGTAGTTAATTACATCGTAGGAAACCAGAAATTTCCTACGAATACTCTCGATTAAAATAGCGATACGAATTTTATTTAAGAATTCAAAGATTGATATCAAAAAAAGGTTAAGGACTTGAATTTTCAAGTGGGATTGGTTCAATGTTGAACACTTATTTCTGGAGTCAAAGGAAGAAGAGTAGGAGGTGTTTTGAGATTCTGAATTACTTCAGAAACACCTCAAACTATCCTAAGTGTTGGGCTTGAATTTGATTGAAAGATATTTAATATTTAAGTGATCAATTTTATTAGAAAGTGGGAATTAGATTCCCGGAAGATTGAGGTCTTAGGATTGAAAATCTGCCTCAGATCCTAAGTCTAAAATTGGATACTGAGAATCAGTGACCCAGAACCTAGCTAATGCAATGTAATCCTGGACTTACCCCAGCCAGGATTGGGGAGCCAGCTAAACCACCTAAACGCTTTAAAACCATGAGTCAAAGTCTTTATGAAAGAGTGGTTAAGGATGTTATTTAAGATTGAGTTTGAGGAGTTGGGGTCGACATCTAGAGCAGATCCTAATTGACCCCTTAATACATGTTGGGTGAAATGTCTAGATAAAAAAATGTAATTAAGAATTAGACTCAATTTTAATTTGTTACTAATGTGATGCATGCTAGTTGACTCGATGAAATGCTTAAATCAAAATGAAGCAGTTTTAAAATAGGCTTAAAAATAGGTTTTATCCTAGAGATTGCATAACATCCCCTTGGACAGAACTGCACCCTAATAGGTCAGGTGGTCTGCCAGAATCCGCAGGCGGGGAGGTGCCTAACAAGGTAGAGAAAGGTTAATATGAATGCATGATAAACTCCCGGCGAGTCCGGGCTTACTTCTTAAGAGCGTTAGAGTTTCTATCTTAGCTTAAAAATTTTAATTTTGTTTAAGTAGAAAAATTTTATGACCGTACCCTCATGAGCCTCCGATCGGGTTCCAGGTTAAATCAAAATCGACATGCAAGAACGCCAAATAAACTACTAAAAGCATACGGGTCCTTAATCGCAATTAACACATAAATTAAATCAATTAAATAATTAAATTAATTAAATAAATGCTCAAATTGAAAGTCCATAGGCAAGTGCTCTTAATTATACAACCCAGGATCTGTAGGAAAGTAAAGTGGCCGGGTACCACTGACTACAACCCAAATTCTACTCTTAAGACTCAAGTGACTTTGAGATTTGAGATTCTTCTCGTTCTTCACTTCTTCGTCTCCTTAGAACTCATTGGATCGTCGGGTCTGGATATCTAAATGAAAAGAAACTCCCCCTGAATAGGGGTGTTATCTTTTCTCTTTGGATATTTAAATTTCATCCTAATTTGGATCTCCAAATGGATAGGAACTCTCCCCTAAGGAATGTTCCTTCCTCTTTGGATTCCAAATTGGATGTGTAAACATCTCAATCTCAAAGCACTTTAAATAATTTTACAACTCAATTTAAATCAAATTACATCAATAGAAATAAAAATAGAATCTAGACTCAACAACCTGCAGGGTTATCCTAATAATCAACAGTTATATTTATATCCCAAGCAGTTAATATATTTGAAATTTAAATGCTCAAACCAGCCACACTTGGCCATGCTCTTTTTGATTAAAGGGGGACTTAAGCATGCTTAGCACCTGTGCAATTTAATAATTATGATTTTTGCCCCCTTTAGTTTATGCCCTGTATGAGCATGGCTACCTGCATAAGATTGAATTAGTATAAATTATCCCTAGCCTAGGGGTAGATCTAGTCGTATAATCAAATCAAATTACAGAGTGCAGTAAATAAATAAACATTCACAACAATTCTATGTCTAGCAAACAGCATGCAGTGAAAGCTCAAAAACCCCGGCACACAGCAGAAAAGTAAATATCGGCCTAGCCTAAGACTAGAGTTGGTTGTCCTAGAAAATCATCTAAAGTGTGTGAGGTAGGCTGTGTGGCTTTGATATGTCCTGAATAGGATAATTTGATTGAAGTTGCTTAAAGTTCTGGTTGGTTGAAGGCTTAAGGGTATTTTAATTAAAATTTAAATCTTAATGATTTGAAATTAATTTTAAACTTGATTTTAATTGTTTGTTGGATACCACCTTTATTTCACACCAAGGCCGTGAAATTTATTTCACCTTCCTTGGGGCTAATTTAATAGCCTCGTAGGCCTGGGTTACCTAGTGGTACCCGATATAATTAAGAGATTTGAGTTTGATTAAGATTTGAAAGTTGATTAAAATTTTAGTTAAATTCGATTGGTTGCTGGTTTTAAGTTCAAATTAATGTTTTCTGGAATTTTAGATAATTTATTGAATTTTGGTATTTTTGGATTATTTTAATCATTTAATTAAGGGGTTAAAAATTGACTTTTTGATTTAAAGTATTTTCTAAAAAGTAAATATTTTATTAAAATACTATACCTTAATATGATCAGTTAGACAGTAAGTACACTGAAATTGGATTTTTCTACATTTTATTATGAAGGTTTGAAGTTTTGACTTAATTTTGAACTAAGTTTGACCAAAAGTTGACTTTTTCAAATTTGATTGATTTCTGGAAACTTAACATTTTTAATAAATATTAGAGCTTAAGATGAGTTGTATGCCTTTGAGTTTGCTCAATTTGGAGTCCATTTGAATTAGTTATGAATTTTTGAAGTTTTGACAATTATTTAAATTTTTTAATTAGAGACCCTTTTTGTGATTTGGATCCAAATGACCTCCAAACTTCTTGAAATCCACTCCAAAGGTCAGGAATGACCTAAGGAGTGATTTCCAAGTGTTTGGAAATTTTTTGAATTTTTAATTATTTTTAATTAATTAAATTGATTAAATATTAAATTTTAATTAAACTTAAATTAAACTTAATGTTGAAGTCCAGTCAAGGGGCTTTTATTTTTCATTGATTAAGGGTTCAATTCTAGTCAGTTTAAGGTATTATATGTAATTTTTGGATTTAAATTTGATTTATTATAATTTTTGGAAGGGTTTAAGGCTTAATTAAGGTTTAAACTTGATTAGGTTAATTAAGAGGTTTAATGATCTCAAAAGTCAGTGAAAATTTTTCTTAAGGCTGAGAATGTCTCTATGTTCAAATGTTCAAAATTTCAAGTCAATTGGAATTGTATCCTAATTATTAGAATTTTTTTTTTATTTTTTAAATAAGTCCTTAATTGTTGTCCTTAATGACACTAGGTTAATTGGGTTCAAATCAAAGTCTCTAACCCTCAACATAACATATGCATGATAAATACACATATAAACACAATCAATCCTATGTCTAAGAGAGCCTTAAACTAAGTGGTGTGTGTATGTCCTTAAACATGCAAGGATTTATACTAATTAAATATTCTTAATTAAACTAATGAATGATTAGATCATAATCATTCATTAGCACTCCCACATGATTTCTATTCAAATATGTTGATCTATGTTTAAAATTTCATAATAGATCTCCCAACCTAAAAGATTTAAGTATCTATATATATCATCTTGAAAATAGTTTTTAAATATTCAATATATATTTATAAACATATATATATAAATATAAGTTTTAAATTTAAAATACTTAAAGATATAATTAAAGTAAATTCAATATCTAAATGAGAGATCTACTGGTTTTTTTTTTCTTAAATAATTTGAAAATAAATATTCAAATTTTTTTTAAAAAAAATTAGTTTAATATTTAAACAAATATTAATTAAATATTAAAATAAATAAAAAAAACTCAAATTATTTCAAATAAATTTAGTTTTGAATTTGAAAATAAATTTTAAATTAAAATAAATAAAATTTTAAAAATTTTAAGCTATTATACATATTTTTATGGATTGCTTTGAATTTTATTTTTAAATTTTGAGGTTTTATATTAATTAAATGAATTTTGAGCTAATTTGAAATTAATTAACATTAAAAATGATTTTAAAACAAATTAAACAATGTTTTAAGAACTTCTGGAATTTTAAAGTGATTTAAAATTATTTTAATTTATTTACAAATAAATATTTATTAAATGTTCAATTATTTAAGTAATTAAAGATTATGTATATATGTATATATATAAATATATATATAATTAATTTAATTTAAAATTAGATATTTAAAATATATATATAGATATATATTTTATTTCAGTGATTTGAAAGGTTTAATATTTAATTTAAGAAAAAATAAGAAAATTAAACCATGTTTAAATATATATTAATATTTAAAATATTCAATATTTAATATTCAAATAATTTTTAAAATAAAATTAATATTTTACATTAATATTTATTTTAAAATAAAGTGTTTAATTTTATAAAATTTTAAAATTTTAAAATATATTTTTAAGATTTAAAATTAATTTTTAAAATTTATTTGAAGAAAACTAGGTTAAAAAAATAATTAAAAACAATTTTTAATTAAACTTTTTTAAAAATTCTGGCGGCGGGCAGCACACGTGGCAGCTGCTGGTTTGCAGGCGCGGAACGCGTGGCGGTGAGAGGGACACGCGACATCGTCTGTGTGGTGGGATCAAACCGCGGCTAATGATTGCCGCCGTGGCAATCATTAACATTAAATGCCAAGGATTAGCAGCGGCGGGCCGCGGTTACTTAACCACATCAGCAAAACTACGCCAACCGTTGGATGGCCCGTGCTTTGAAATGAACGGGTCTGATGCAGTCGGACGGGAGATCAGATGATTAGGGCGAATCCGCGGTCGGACATAACCGCGGATTAGCGTGATCTGGGCCATTGATCAGATGATCAACGGTCCAGAAAACGCACATTCACAGCTAACTACGGATTAATGCCCTAGAAGCCATTTTTGCTCCGTTCTCCCAAACCCGACGGTCAAAATTAATAAAATTTGAAACTTAGATTAAGTTTATGAACATAATCAATGTGGAGTGCTTGGCTTGACTTGAATCGAGCTTAATCAAAAGCTAATTAAACTAGAGTGTTTTAACCTAGGGTTAGATATTTTTACCTTGATAAGGGACGGTTTGAACCGTTCAAGGACTGTCTGAAATTGTTGTCTGTCCACGCTTAAAAGTGTAGAAGACCCTTTGAGCTAATGACGTGTAGATTGAAAGGTACACGCTCTTGAAGGATTTAGGCTTCAGTTCGCCGGATTCCGCCCGTCGGAGAGCTTTGACCGGTGGGGTTTTGGTCGGGAAAGCTAGAGGGGTCTCTGGGGAGCTCAAGGAAGAAAGGGGGTCGGTCTGGAAGAGCTAGGAGAGTGAGAGAGTGCTAGGGTTCGAATGAGAGCTTCTTTCCAAGTATTCCCCTATTCAAATGTCCTTTGATTGATTTGGGTGGCTGGGATTGCTTGAGGGGACTCCTAGATGGCTGACAGATGTCCCCAAACGGTTAGGGAGCAGAGGAATCAAAGGACTAGAGGTACAAGCCATGTGGAAAGCCATCTTGTCCTATAATCCACATGGTTTTGATTGGGAACCATTGGATCAAGATCCAATGGTCAGGAAATGCCTAAAGAATATTCTAGATATTTTTTTTAAACAGCTGGTATGGTTTTAAATAGGAGGGATTAGCTATTTGGAGCCATCTTAATCCTTTAGAAACCATTTGACCTCTCCATTGACTGTTTGACCAGTCAATGGGTCAAGGCATGTTGAGGTGGCAGCCAAGTGTGAATGTTAATGGGTTTAGGTTGGCCTTGAGACTAGGGAGTTTAAGCTTGAATAAGAATGTGAGGGTTTAAGGTATGTTGACTTGGTTTTATTGAGTTGACCAAGTGAAATTCAATGTAATTTGATTTGGGGTGGGTTTAAAGCATTCAAGGCATTGATTGACTTAGATTTGAAGATTTGAAAGGTTTCAAATGAATGCTTAAAGGAATTTGACCCAAATAGGTCAAATTTGATTGGACTTGGACTCAGTTGACCAAGTCAACCATTGACTGGGTTAAGGGTCCCATCAAGTCCAAATCATTGAGGGATATGTCCAAAAGGGATTTGAAAGGGTTTAAAGTTGATCTAAAGTTCAATTAAATATGATAAAACTTAAGGGTTGAAATGGTCAACCTGGGTTGACTCGGTCAACCAGGTTGACCCAGAGCCAGGGTCTGGGCTGGATCAATCTCAAATGATAAATCGAGTCTGGTAGAGGTGGTTTGAGGGTTTGAATAGGTCATTTGGGTCAAATCACCTATTTGAACCCTCAATGGGCTTAATGGGTCAACTAGGTTGACTTGGTCAACCAAGTTGACCCAGGGTCAGGGTTTGAACTGGAATGGTTTGAAATGATGAATGGGGTATAGTGGAGGTGGTTTCAGGGTTTAAATGGGTCATCTAGATCAAATGATCTGTTTAGGCCCTTAATGGGCCTAATGGGTCAACTAGGTTGACTTTGTCAACCAGGTTGACCCAGGGCCAGGGATTGGTTCCAACAAGTTCAGAATGACATTCTGAGTCTACTGGTGGTGGTCTTAAGGTCTGGGGAGGTCATTTGGTCAAAATGACCTATTTGGGCCCTTAATGGGCCTTTTAGGTCAACCCTGGTTGACTTGGTCAACCAGGTGGGTCCAGGGTCTGGAAATAGGCTCAACAGATTTGAAATGACATTTGGAGATCAATGGTGGTGGTCCCAAAGTCTGGGGAGGTCATTTGGTCAGAATGACCTGTTTTGACCCTAAAGGGGCCTTCAAGGTCAACTAGGTTGACTTGGTCAACCAGGTTGACCCAGGGGCTGGTTCTGGGTTCAATGAGTTTGGTTTGACATTTGAAATTTGCTGGAGGTGGTTACATTTGATTTGGAGCTCATTTGACCAAAGTGACTATTCATACCCCATAGGGATATTTTGGTCATTTTGACCCCTGGTCAACTGGGGGTCAAATTGAGTCCAAAAAAATGCAGTTTATTGTTCAATGGGTTATAATCAAGGGTCTGGAAGTTATTTGGAGCTTTGGAGAAAGCTCCAGGGTCAAAATCCACTGGGTGGCAGGTCTAGTGGCATAGACTGTAAATATTTGAAGGTTTTACAGCCTTTGGATTTCAATTCAGTTTCTGGGGTTAGAGGCCTCAGAATGAGCTTAAATTTGGAGGGTTGCCACTAGAGACATATCACATCAGTGTGGAACTGATAGATACTAAATCAGAGGTCATTTGATAGGGTTTTGAAATGTTTAAAGATTTGCTAGAAAAGGATTTCAGGACTTAGACCTTTGGCCTTGGATTTGAATTTGGAAATCTGGTTTTGAATTGGATTTTGAGCTTGAGTGATAGGATTTGAATTAAGTTTAGATTGAATTGAAGCTTGTATTGATCTAGAGGATTCCTAGGCTTTAGAATAGGTCCTAGGGTCCAAATCAGCTTAAGGGAATCCTAGGGTCTAGAATAGATCCTAGGGACTGGAGTCTGGAATGATCCTAGAATCTAGAAGTCTTAGGGTCTGGGATCTAGAAGAGTCTTAGGATCTAGAATAGATCCTAAAGTCTAGATACTAGGAGGATCCTAAGGTCTAGAATGATCCTAAGGTCTAAAATCTAGAAACGATCCTAAGATCTAGAATAGTTTGGAGATTTAATTGATCTAAGATCAGGATTGATTTGAATCTGGATTGAACTAAGATCAGATTGATCCTAGGGTCAAGATTAAATCCTAAGGATTGGAAAGATCCTAAGGTCTGGATTGGTCATACTAACCTCATACAAAAATGAGGTCAACAAATGGACCCCCAATATGTGTAATAGAATGTAGTTCTATTGCACATATTGGTGTTGACCGAATAGAATGGTCAAGTCTGGAGTTTTGATCCTAAGAGAAAAATAAATTTATCCCTGGGGAATCGGGGTTTGAACAGATACTAGGGTAGTGCTAGGAAAAGCGTACTCTACCACTAGTGGGTCTGGTCCTAAAGGGAAGGAAGAATCTATCCCTAAAGGAGAAGGCAGTCTGGGTGATCCTATAGGAAGGAAGAACTCCTAACTATAAAGGATTGAAACTGGATTTGGTTGTAAGGGAAAGGAAATCCTAACCATAGAAGATTGAATTTGAAATTAATCTAAGGAGAGGAGATCCTAGCCCTAGAACATTGAATTTGAAATGATACTAGGGTAGTGCTGAGGACAGTGTACTCTACCACTAGTAGATCTAGTCCTAGGAGAAGGAAGAAAACCTATCCCTAAGAAAAAGAAAGCTTTAATGATCATGTAGAGAGGAAGAATTCCTAACTACGAAGGATCAAATTAACATTTGATACTAAGGTAGTGCCACAGGGGGCATACTCTACCACTAGTGGATCTAATCCTAAGGAAGGGAAAGAATCCTATCCTTACAGGAAAAGAAAATCTGGATGATCATATAGAAAGGAAGAATTCCTAACTACAGAGGATCAAATTGAAATTCAATACTAGGGTAGTGCCACGAGGGGCGTACTCTACCACTAGTAGATCTAGTCCTAAGGGAAGAAACATCTAACCCTAAGGAAAGGAGGGTCTGGATGATCGTATAGAAAGGAAGAATTCCTAGCTATAGAGGATCAAGTTTGAATTTTGATACTAGGGCAGTGCCACAAAAGGCGTACTCTGCCACTAGTGGATCTAATCCTAAGGGAAGGAAGAAGAACCTAGCCCTAAAGAAAAGAAAGCTTGATTGAGATTGATTCCAGGACGGTGCCATAGAGGACTTACTCCATCACTAGGAAGTCTAATCCCAAGGGAAGGAAGAAGAACTTACCCTAAGGAAGAGAGAACTGGATTTTGAAATTAAACCCAGGACGGTGCCATAGAGGACTTATTCCATCGCTGGGGAGCCTAATCCTAAAGGAAGGAAAAAAACCTAACCTTGAGGAGAAGAAAGTTTGAATTTAGAATTGAAATTGAATCCAGGACGGGGCCACAAGGGACTTATTCCATCACTGGGGAATCTAATCTTAAGAGAAGGAGAATATTTACTCTTAAAGAAAAGAGAACTGGATGATCTCATAGGAAGATAGTATTGCTTCCTATAGGAGGTCAGACTTAAAGATTTAAATTTTGAAACTAGAATGGTGCCTCAGAGGGCGTTATCCATCACTAGTAGATCTAATCCTAAGGAAAGAAAGCACGATGACTCACATCTGTCCTTAAGAAAAAGAAACTGGATGATTATGTGAGAAGGAAGCATTGCTTCGCACAGAATCAGATCTGGATTTTAAATCTAGGATGGTGTCATAGAGGGCGTGCTCCACCACTAGAAGATCTAATCCTAAGGAAAGAATGCACGATGACTCACATCTGTCCTTAAGGAAAAGAGACTGGATGATTCTGTGAGAAGGAAGCATTGCTTCGCACAAAATCAGATCTGGATTTTAAATCTAGGATGGTGCCACAGAGGGCGTTATCCACCACTAGAAGATCTAATCCTAAGGAAAGAAAGCACGATGACTCACATCTAACCTTAAGGAAAAGACAACTAGAAGATCCTGTGAGAAGGAAGCATTGCTTCACACAGAATCGGATCTGGAGTGATCGTATGTAAAGGAAACTTGCTTTACATAGAGGGTCGGATCCGGAGTGATCATGTGTAGAGGAAACTTGCTCTACACAGAGGATCGAGTCTGGATTGATCGTATGTGAAGGAAACTTGCTTCACATAGAGAATCGAGTCTGGATGATCGTATATAGAGGAAACTTGCTCTATATAGAGGATCAGGTCTGGAGTGATCATGTGTAGAGGAAGCTTGCTCTGCACAGAGGATCGAGTCTGGATGATCATATATAGAGGAAACTTACTCTATATAGAGGATCGGGTCTGGAATGATCGTGTGTAAAGGAAACTTGCTTTACACAGAGGGTCAGATCAGGATGATCGTATATAGAGAAAACTTGCTCTATACAGAGGATTGAGCCTGGATGATCATATATAGAGGAAACTTGCTCTATACAGAGGATCGAGTCTGGAATGATCGTGTGTAAAGGAAACTTGCTTTACACAGAGGGTCAGATCAGGATGATCGTATATAGAGGAAACTTGCTCTATACAGAGGATCGAGTCTGGATGATCATATATAGAGGAAACTTGCTCTATACAGAGGATCGAGTCTGGATGATCATATATAGAGGAAACTTGCTCTATACAGAGGATCGGGTCTGGATGATCGTATATAGAGGAAACTTGCTCTATACAAAGGATCGGATTTGAATTCTGGAATTTGAGGTTTGAATGATTTTTGAATTGATTTTGTTTTAAATTTGAAAGTGTTTGAATTTGAAACTTGATTTGACAAATTTGAATTTGAAGGATTTTGAATCTGTGATGTGTTTTGAATTTGATTTGAATTATTTTGAATTTGAAAAATTTTGAATTTGAAATTTGATTGATTTCGATTCATCTTGAATTTGATTTCAGATTTTGAAAAACTTGGACGAAATTGAGCTGAACAGATTCAAAATTTGAAAATTTTATTGATTCGAAATTCGAGCTACATCAAGCATAGTATTTTTTCAGGAATCGCCCGTTTACAGGAAGCATTGGGTGATCTCCTTTACAATCTACTAGCTGATACGAGCCTCCTTCGTAGACTGTTTCCACTACGAAGGGTCCTTCCCAGGTTGGTTCAAACTTCCCGCCGAGCTTTCGGTGGGCTAAGATAGGCCTCCGAAGAACCAAGAGCAAGTCGCCTACTCAGAAGGTTCTAGGTCGCACTAACTTATCATGAGCTTGAACCATTCTGGCTTTATAGAGTTCTAGATTTTGCTAGGCTTGGAGACGACGTTCTTCAAGACCCTCAAGTTCTTCAAGTCGAAGTGTTGCATTCTGTTCTGTTGTGATCTGATTCTGGACTGCAGTTCTGAGCGAAGGGTTTTGAATTTCTAGAGGGAGTACGGCCTCGGACCCATACACTAGTGCAAACGGTGTGGATTGGGTCGGGGTTCGATATGTGGTCCTGTAGGCCCACAAAGCTTCCACCAACCTCTCATCCCACTGACGTTTATTATCATCCAGGGTCTTTTTGATGATTTGTACCAGGGTTTTGTTGAAGGCCTCAGCCAATCCATTAGCCCGTGGGTAATAGATCGTTGAGTATCTCCAATCAATACCGTGGCGACTTGCAATGTTATTGATTTTTATAGACTTGAAAGCGGACCCATTATCGGATATGATTCTGTGAGGCACGCCGAATCGATATACGATATGGTCACGAAAGAATTTCATTACATGGTGTGATGTTACATTTCTTAGTGGGACTGCTTCTGCCCACTTCAAAAAGTAATCAGTCGCTGCTAAGATGAAGCGATGACCCCTTGAAGAAGGAGGGTCAATTGGCCCGACGATATCCATGCCCAACTTTTGAAGGGCCACGAGGCTATCGTAGGATGCAACACTTTAGGCGGCTGATGTAAAACCACACCATGAACTTGGCATTGATGACAACATTTTGCAATTTTTATGCAATCGTCAATCATCGTAGGCCAGTAGTAACCAAGTCTTTTGATTTTCATTTTCATCTTAGGACCCGATTGATGAGCACCGCACAGTCCAGCATGGACTTCGTTAATGATCTTCAGGGCCTCTCATTTGTCTAAACAACGGAGCCACATCTGATCGAACGATCGTCGGTACAACGTATCATTGACTAGTGCATATGATAGGGCACGTTTCTTAATTTGATTGGCAAGAGACCTGTCATGGGGAAGCTTGCCTTCTTGCAGATATTTGATTATTGGTTGTCTCCAATCTTCTTCTTCATTGACTGCTGAAGATGTAGAAAGGACCTGGGAAGACTGATTGTTGAGGTATTCCATGTCTACAGGGGACAGGACTTAACGACCCTGAACTTCTATAGGGATGAAATCTTCTTCTGGGCAAGCAAATTCCTTTGTAAGCTTTGCTAGGGCATCCACCGAGGAATTACTTCCACGAGGAACCCTATACATAGTTACAATGGGAATTTTCTCGAGTAGGTGCATTGTGTATTGGTGATATTTCAGGAGTTTAGGATTCAAAACCTAATAGGTCCCTGCAACTTGGTTGATCACCAGTTGAGAGTCACCATAGATCTTAATCTTTTTAATCTCCATTAGGATTGCAAGTTCCAAACCAGTTATCAAAGCTTCGTACTCAGCTTCGTTGTTCGTACAAGGTTCTGATAAATGATAGGAAAAGTGCATCATTCCCTTATCTGGTGTTATGAAAACCAGACCGACTCCGGCTTTCCCAGGAATAGTGGATTGAGGTGTTTTGCCCCGTTGAGAGGACGCTGCACCATCAAAATACATTTCCCAGGTTTGAACATTGGATTCCTCGAAACTCATGATTTGCTCGTCAGGTAAATCATCATTTAGAGGAGATTCCGCCGGTAGCGGGTGTGCCGCAAGGAAGTCAGCGACGGCCTGCCCTTTCATAGCACGCAGGGGAATGAAAGTGATTTCAAATTGTAACAATATCATAGACCAACGAGCTAAACGTCCTGACAACATGGGCCGAGTCATAAGATATTGCAGAGGGTTGACACTGGAAATCAGACTGACCTGATGAGAAAGCATGTAGTGTCTTAGTTTTTGTGCTGCAAAAACTAAGGCAAGGCAATGTTTTTCAATTGCAGGATAGCGGATTTTCGTTGGAAGTAATCTCCGACTCAAGTAGTAGAGGGCATTCTCTTTCCCATCATCATTGATTTGAGCTAGAAGAGCCCCGAGAGATTCGTCAAGGGCTGCAGTGTAAAGGATTAAAGGTCTCCCCGGAATGGGGGCTACCAAAACTGGCGGATTTGTCAGGTATTGTTTGATATTTTCAAAAGCATTTTGACATTTCTCGTCCCAAATGAATTTGGCATCCTTTTTAGCTAGGACAGAGAATGGTTGACATCTTCCAGAAAGATTAGAAATGAATCTTCTTATATACGCCAGCCTGCCCTGGAGAGATCTCAGTTGAGTGAGACTCTTAGGAGGCGGCATATTTAAGATAGCTTCAATTTTAGCAGGATCAATTTCGATTCCACGGTGCCTGACTACGAAACCTAAGAATTTCCCTGACGTGACGCCGAAAGCACACTTCAAGGGATTCATTTTAAGGTCGTAGCGGCGCAACCGCTCGAAGACAGTTCTTAAATCATAAAGATGAGCCTCTTTCACTCTGCTCTTGACAACTAAATCATCGATGTAACATTCGACTTGATTATCTATTAAGTCATCAAAGATATGAGTCATGGCCCGCTGGTAGGTTGCACCGGCATTTTTGAGGCCAAAGGGCATCACTTTATAACAAAAGATCCCTATAGGACTTCTGAATGCAGTGTTTCTCTCATCTTCTGGGGCCATCTTGATTTGATTATAACCAGACGAGCCATCCATAAAGGAGAAAACAACGTGCGAGGAGGCAATGTCCACCATGAGTTCTGGGATTGGCAAAGGAAATTCATCCTTAGGACATGCCTTGTTCAGGTCTCTATAGTCAACACAGACTCGGATTTGACCATTTTTCTTTCGAACTGGCACGACGCTGGCTACCCAAGAAGGATATTGTTCTTCTCGAATAAATCCAGCCTCTGCCAACTTCTTGACTTCAGAAACGACTTGTTGTTCGATCTCCAGACGCATGCGTCGTGGAGCTTGCTTGACAGGAATATCATCATGCCGGATTCCAAGTTTATGGACTGCTACGTTAGCGGACAACCCCGGCATTTCATCGTATGTCCATGCGAAGCAATCTTTATACTCGAATAGAAGTTGAATTAGATCCTTAGACTCATCCTCGCTCAACAGAGAACTTATGAAAGTGGGGCGAGGGTCATCCTCTATTCCAAGGTTGATTTCTTTAAGTTCATCGACTATTGATTTAATTTCTTCTTCGAATTCAGGGGGTGCATCCCGAACCTAAAGTTCGTCAGAATCATCAAAAGTCTCCAAACAAAGTCCATCGAATGAATCAATAACTTCAGTAGGGACATTTTTAAATTCAGGACGACTAGTTATCATTAAACAAAATTCATCATCGTCAAATGATCTAACGGTACTAAAGCCGATACCACTAGTCCAATGTTTATTAAATTTTGAATTCCAAAGACTTTTGTGGTATCTAGCCTGACCCTTAGTCCATTGACTCGGAGCAAAACCTTTAGAGATAAGAGATTTAACACCAGCAGGAAAGTAGCCAAAAGGTAATTCCATTAATTCATTGAAATTTGCCTCTTCAAGGATTACATCATCTTCATTCCTTGAGGAGGAAGAGCCAGGGAAGAACTTCTTGACTTTCCTTCTCCATCTAAGTTCGGAGCATCCTTAATTACTAACCCTGAGACCCTGTCAGCAGACAGTGGGGTTAAGGTTAAGGATTCAACCGTTCTATTAAGCTTTTCATACAAACTCAATTCAGGCTCGTCACTTTGAATATTTAATTTTGTATCCTCCTGGTCACTATCCGATTCTAAAGTGAGATCAAACTTCGGAGGAGGATTGATTTTTGTATAGTCAAAAGCAAATCTGGCACCCCTTTTTCTTGAATCTTCATCAGAACTTGTTTCAAGTTCGACATAGATTGGGGAATTTCTTTTTTCGATTGAAGGGCGACCTCGACCGCGTGCTCTTTGGGCCATCCTCCCACCTCTTTGAGGTATAATGTTTGGAGGCCTGAAGATCACACGCTCGACGTCGTCTTCACTACTTGAGTTTTGTCTCTTTTGATTTTTGACTTTTTCTTTTCTCAATCTTTGAATTGCTTTTGAACTTTGACTTTCTGCTTTTTCCTCCTTGATGTTGATCTCTACCTTAGAACAAGTAGTGGACCCTTTAGGTACGTAGTACGCCGCATCCTCGTAGATCCCGATCTCGTGAATAGAGAATGGTTGCAGATCACCCTTAATTTCGAACTCAATGCCATCTCGTTGGTACTTGATGCATTGATGTAGGGTAGAAGGAACCATCCTATACTCATGGATCCAGGGCCTTCCTAAGAGTGCGTTAAAGGACGTTGCCGAATCAATTATATAAAATTTCGTTTCAGTTTTCAATTCTCCTATCTCTAGAAGAAGGGTAACTGAACCTAAAGCCTTCTCGCCCTTTTCATTGAACCCACAAAGCACTAACTTGTCAGTTGAGAGCTTGCTAGTATCAATTCTAAGGTATGCGAGAGTCTTTATGTTCATCACGTTGACCGATGCACCTGGGTCAACTAGAACTCTTGATAACTTAAACTTACCCACATTTACTGTGATATAAAGTGGACGATTGTGGTCGGCAGTTACAAGGAGTAAATCTTCGTTAGAGAAGGTAACCCCAGGGATTTCCTTAAAGTACAAAGCTTCTTCCTCGGAAGTTGAGGCTAATTGAGCTAAACAAATTTCTAGGTCGAGAAGTGCTTTAATTAGAGTCTCCCTCATCTCTTTTGAAAGGACAAGGGCATCATAAATGCTCAATTTGGCGGGCAACTTCCTAAGGTGAGCTAAGACATTGTAATCAACACTTGGAACATTAACGTTGGGACCCGGTGGATTTGGAAGAATTGGAGTTGATTATTGAGCAGGGATTTGAATTGGATCATCGGAAACAACTTGTTTTCCTTTATCCTGAGGAGGTAGCCTAGGGGGTAAGACCTTCCCACCACGTAGTTGTACTTGCACGACTTCATCGGAAGAACAAACTATAGGGGAGTCTACGCTCTCCTTAGGTGATTGATTATCGTTATCTGAGCGAGAGTCTAAATCTGAAAAGTCTATCATGACAGGACTCCCTTGAAAATTAATTTCAGGGGTTTCACTATCTGATAAGATATCAGATTCGTTTCTCTCTTGAAGAGTCAAATCTGGAGAGCTGAGTGTTTGAATTTCTTGATTGATCTCAGCTTGTTCTTGATTGTTTTCAACAGAAGAGTACTTTACATTTTCATTCTCAATATTAATCATCAAAATTTGAGCAGAAGGATCAGACTTTTTATTTAATTTTTGACCCTTTGCCTTTGATGGGGCAAAGTAAAAGTCAGATAATTTCAGTGGTGACAGAGGTTTTGAGCCACCATCAACCACTTATACAAATCTCTCATCAACAAATTTCCTCTCTACAGAAAGTTCACTCTTTTCATTTTTATTTAATACAGTAGTTCCTAAGACTACTGGAGAGGAAACTGTCCCAACGTCCTCCTGCGAAGCCTCGAGGTCAACCTCCCAGATCGGGTCCCGGGCTCTCGTCGGTAACTGTTGAGCAAGATGAAAAGATTTATTAATCGACTTTTTAAATGCCCGGGATAGTGCTATATCCCAACCATCTTCAATGGACAGAGAAAAGTTAGAATTCATACCTGAGATGGATTTGATAGACCCCTGATCCAGATCGACCAGGTACTCCTTTGGAATTATAATATTACCTTGACGGAAGTTCTTTTCTAGCCAATCTTTGAAGATGATGCAGTCTTCGATTGTGTGGCCTAACATGCGATGGTAGGGGCAAAAAGTTTGATCATCCTTCTTATTTGCCTCTTCCGGCTTCTTGGCCTCCGGCAATCAAAAATCTGGCTTCTTCTAAAGACTTTTAAAGATCTTTCTCACCGACTCCCTTTTAAATGGATATGTACGAGCCAATCTCTCTTTAAAAGAAATCGGGTGAGAATCTCTTGTAGGTTGAGAAGTTACCTGAAAAGGTGGAGATTTCTGAGTTTGTTGTGTTGGAGAATTACTGGACTGAACATTCATTGGTTTCTTCCCCTTATCAACAGCTGAAACCATTGTTGTTCTCTTTTTAAAGGACTTCAATGGTTTACTAGCTTTCTTTTCCTCAGTAGAATCCTTTAGGAATGGCATTTTGGAAGCCTCTTCCTGTAGATTACTAGCCTTATTCAAAAGTTTTTCGAAGGTTTTGATAGTGAAATCTTTCAGGAGAAAAGCAATAGGCCCGTGGATGTTCTTTAAAAGAATCTCCACTGCATGTTACTCTTGTAACTGGGGTTCACACTTCATCGAGAGATTTCGCCATCTCAAGATGTACTCAACCAAAGACTCTCCCGGTTTTTGTTTTTCGATGACGAGATCACCAACGGTTACACGCTGCTGAGCTCCTGAGAAATCTCTTTAAGAATAGACTCTCAAGCTCTGTGAATGTTTTCACTGAACCATTAGGTAGATCTGCGTACCACTCAAAAGCAATACCGGATAGACTACTCACAAACTGGCGAAAGAGTAGAGCATCTGACCCTCCTGCGTTGCAATAGCTCGCTCGGAAGTGGGCCAGATGCTGTCTTGGGTTTTCTAACCCACTAAAAACTTTGAATGAAGGTGGCACAAAGCCTTTAGGATAAGAAACTGAATCATATTCTTCAGGGTAGGGTCTACCCTTTGGAATAGATACAGTCCCTTGAGAATGGGCTAAGGCCTCCCTTACCTGTGTTTCGATCATCGGCGGATATCTTTGTCGGCTGGAGAGGTTGGGGAAGCAACCTCTGGAGTTCTAGGACTTGATTCTGTTTTCCTGTTGTGCTCACCCACTGTGTGTGTTGTAGGTTGCAACTGCTCGGATTTAGATTGTTGTGTTTTGATCATCTGATTCTGCATTTGTTCCATTCTGAGCATCATCTGTTCAATTTTATTTTCCAGACTCTTGATGTATTCATCTTTCTCATTCAATTTAATTAATCCATCAGAGTCTGAATCTACTGCTGTAGAGGCTTCTTCCTTACCAGATCGGTGTCTTGAAGGCTCAGCATCTTTATTTGATGCTCTGGTCTCAACCATACAAATGTTCCCAGCTGAATCTTCTTCCATCAGATCATCTGCTTTTGGATCAAAGGCTTCAATTGCCTTGTTTTTAAGTATGTCCCTTATTTCTTGTACCACCTTATCGACCGGTCTACCCTCAATTGATTTGAGGTCGATTGGTAGGTACCCCTTATAGTTAATCATTTCTTCAAATTCCTCTTCTTCTAGCTGGGTGAGGACCTCTTGAATTTTTAAGTCATCAGCAGTGGGTTCTGCCACCAACTGATCTAACATTTCTTCATCATCCTCAAGCTCTATCCCCTCCCCTCCGACTGTCCCGGGGTCGGTAGTCGTGAGGGTGACATCCTCAACAGGGTGAGGGATATCTAACCTAACAGGTGACGAAGGAGTTTGATTTGTGGGAACTCCAACATCAATCTGAGGAGAATCCTCACATCCCTGAATAAGGAGTCGGGGGACCTTAACAGGTGACTGGACTTGTAACTGAACTGGTGACTGAACTAGTGTATCTCTAATCTGAATCCCAACAGTTCTGCTTATCTTCATTGGCATATAAGGTTCATCCAAAGGCATGGGCCTTTTGCCCTTAACATCAACTGGCTGTAAGTCTTTAACGATCTCTTTTGATTTGGCTAACACAGGGGCCAACTTTGAGAGTCTTGAAGGGGGAACTGGAGGTCTACCACTGAGAGGGTGACTCCTATCAGACCTAGTTAAAACTATCTCCTCAGTTTTGGCAGTTGGGAGACGAGGCACCCAGTGATATCCATCCACTAATACTGAGGCAACTGGTTGCTTAACAAACTTTTTGTTTCTCCTCACTGGCTGAGGAGTCAGGTTTCTGGCTTCAGATTTTTCTATTTTTAAAACTTCTTTCTCAAGCTTATGTGAGATCACCCCCTTCAGGTGTCTCACATATTGTTCTTTGGTCTGACCTGTCTCAGCAGCACAGGTGTGAATGATGTTCCTCAACATCCTGGTTCTTAAAGTGTTTTTCTCCTTAGTGGTTCTCTTAACAGTATAGTCGACTGGGCTAGGTGGAGAGCTAGCAATCCACGTGACTCTCTCCTCCCCTGCAGCAGCTGCGAGGGGGTGAAAATGACTCCCTTTCAGGAGTGGAGAAGAGGCAGGGATAGGCAGCTCATCAACAGCCTCAGGCTCAACTAAACTCAGGGCTTTCTGTTCAGCTATCTTCCTTGACTTGGTGATTTTCTTCCTTATCCTTCTCAGATAGTTCTTCCTAGCACTCTTAGTGCCAAACAGTGCTCCAGAACTAGAAGACCCTTTCTCAACAGTAGATTTCACTTCAATTTTCTTATCCTCACTTTAAATTGAGGGTACAAAAGGTGTAAGGGTAGCACCTGCTGCCAGTTCCAACACTGAGGGAAGGTCACTCGTAGCTCCCACAGCTAGTTCCACTACTAGACCATTCTCGCCCTCAGCATCGAGATTAATGATTGTTCCACCATTCACAGACAGTTTAAGAGTCTTGAAACCCATTCCAAACTGAATTGCACTGCTATGAATTAACTCTTCGACTTGAAGGTCTCGATCAATAGAGAACAGAAGTTTTCCAGCCATTGCAGAAGATTTGATTGTCTGAAATTTGGAAGAGAAGATTTGAATCAAACTTTTGAATTTGAATTTTGACAAGAAATTTTCTATATTTTATCACATAAATCGAATTATAGGAACTATAATCCGATATGTAGTGATAAAGTATAGATATCAATTTTGACTTGAAGAAAATTTGAATTTTTGTTGTATATGTTCAACTACAAGAGAATGTTGTAGAGAACGTATAACAACAATGGTCTGGATTTGATTTGAAAGAATTTGACGGGGATTTTGAAATTTTGAAGATTGAAAGATTTTCTTTGACTATTTGAAACCAATAAGTCAGTTTTGATTTCAACTTAATAGTTAACAAAATATCAAAGAAAGTCAAGGAGTTTTGACTCGACTCTCTTATCCCACTGATTAGGCTAGGGATAAGATGTCAGAGGTGTGACTTGATGGAAAGACTAGATGATTAAATTTGAATCTGGAAATGATATATATAACACTACAAGAGAATGTTGTAATAGTACACGTGACAGTGAAAATTGAATTTGAATTGAAAGGGAATTTAAGTGACTCAAAAATCCGGCAGCATCTCCCCTTATTTTTTGAAACTTGAGGTGTTGAATTTACATTCAACAAGACAGTTTACAAACATTAGGGAAGATTTTACAGGAAGGAACTCGACTCTTTATATCTTATCAAACATAAAATGTCAGAGTTCAAAGATTTGAAAGATATTAAAAATAAATGTTGAATTTGAATTGTCAATGTTAATCTACAAGAGGTATTGTAGAAGAACATTTGACAAGTGACAATTAAAACTTGAAGAAAATTGAATGGATGTTTTTGAAAACTTGAATTTCTGGCAGCACCTCCCCTTATTTTTGAAACTCGAGGTGTTGAATTTGCATTCAACTCGACGGTTTACAAATGTTAGGGAAGAGCTAGGGAAAACCACTTGACTCTTTACATTTCAAAAGAATGATTTAAAATGAAATGTCAAAGATTGATTTATCCGGAAAAATTTGAATAAATATTGCATATATTAAGTTACAACAATTGTTGTAGAGAAATATATGGCAATGCATTTTGAACTTGATTGATTTTGAAAAGAGATTTGAAATTTTTGAAAATCCGGCGGCATCTCCCCTTATTTTTGAAACTCGAAGTGTTGAACATATGTTCAACATAACGGTTTACAAACATATAAGAGGGAGATTCTAGGAAATCAACCTGACTCTTTCATTCCGATGAATAATTCAGAATGAAATGTCAAGGACTGAAACAACCGGAGAAATTGAAAGTACATTAACTATATACAACTACAATCATTATTGTAGAATATATAGTTGCAATGATTATTATGACTTGAAAATAGATGTTTGAAAAATTTGAAATTTCGGCAGCATCTCCCCTTATTTTTAAAACTTGAAGTGTTGAACGTGTGTTCAACATAACGGTTTACAAAAAATTTTAGATAAGGGGACGCTAAAAACTAACCCGACTCTTTCATTCTGACTAGTGATTCGAGATCGAAATGTCAAAGGTTAGATTAACCAAAAGATTTCAAACTTTGAATGAAAATTTGAAAGAGAGGTCTATATCCTATCACACATATTAAATTATAAGAATTACAACCCTGTATGCAGTGGTAGGATATAGGAATCAATTAAGATTTGAAGAAGATGAGATTTTGCTAGACATTTGAAAATATGATTTTGAAGTTAGAGAACTCTTCTGTAAATTGTGAAACTTAGCACGCTATGATTTATTTGCATGCAAGTTTGCAACATGTACAGAAAGACTTTAAAAAGCTCAGCTTGACTCTTTCGCTCTACCAATGAAATTGGAGGAAAAATGTCAAAGCCAGACTTGGAGGGAGGTTTCCTACACTCACCTCTCTTTTCACATGTCTTAATTGAGTTGCCACACTCACCCAAGAAAGAAATGGGAGAGGGACCAACAGAAGAAAGGTAGTCAAAACTACCGATGTAATAAAATTTATATCGCTATTAAAGATGGAGAGAGAGATTTTCCCCAGTGGAGTCGCCATTTTTGTTTGATTAAAAAATATAGTTTTAAATAAAAAGTTTTAATTCTCTTTGGGAAATGTTTAATTTCTGGAATTTAAATTTTATAATCGAACACTTATTATGAATGATATATCACCTCAAAAGGTGAACATATCGTTCCCTAATAGGTTCTGATTACAAATCTTGATTTATCCTGATTATCGTAGTCAAACTCAAGGAGAAACAACATATGATCTCGAAAGATCAGAATGATGTTTAATCAACTGTTTGACTATGCTAATCTGAATATGATCATTAATTTCATAATCATAACTATGATTATAATTGACATATCTATCCGAAGAAAGAAGATATCAATCATTATTAGTTTGAATATGAAAATAATGATCGCCATTTTTTATTTTGATTTCCCAAAGATAATCAATTAATGGTTTTAAAAACTTGATTTTGAAATCTAGTCTGAGTTTCTAAATCTCCTACGAGCGCAAGCCCTCGTAGTTAATTACATCGTAGGAAACCAGAAATTTCCTACGAATACTCTCGATTAAAATAGCGATACGAATTTTATTTAAGAATTCAAAGATTGATATCAAAAAAAGGTTGACTTGAATTTTCAAGTGGGATTGGTTCAATATTGAACACTTATTTCTGGAGTCAAAAGAAGAAGAGTAGGAGGTGTTTTGAGATTCTGAATTACTTTAGAAACACCTCAAACTATCATAAGTGTTGGGCTTGAATTTGATTGAAAGATATTTAATGTTTAAGTGATCAATTTTATTAGAAAGTGGGAATTAGATTCCCGGAAGATTGAGGTCTTAGGATTGAAAATCTGCCTCAGATCCTAAGTCTAAAATTGGATACTGAGAATCAGTGACCCAGAACCTAGCTAATGCAATGTAATCCTGGACTTACCCCGGCCTGGATTGGGGAGCCAGCTAAACCACCTAAAAGCTTTAAAACCATGAGTCAAAGTCTTTATGAAAGAGTGGTTAAGGATGTTATTTAAGATTGAGTTTGAGGTGTTGGGGTCGACATCTAGAGCAGATCCTAATTGACCCCTTAACACATGTTGGGTGAAATGTCTAGATAAAAAAATGTAATTAAGAATTAGACTCAATTTTAATTTGTTACTAATGCGATGCATGCTAGTTGACTCGATGAAATGCTTAAATCAAAATGAAGCAGTTTTAAAATAGGCTTAAAAATAGGTTTTATCCTAGAGATTGCACAACATCCCCTTGGACATAACTGCACCCTAATAGGTCAGGTGGTCTGCCAGAACCCGCAGGCGGGGAGGTGCCTAACAAGGTAGAGAAAGGTTAATATGAATGCATGATAAACTCCCGGCGAGTCCGGTCTTACTTCTTAAGAGCGTTAGAGTTTCTATCTGAGCTTAAAAATTTTAATTTTGTTTAAGTAGAAAAAGTTTATGACCGTACCCTCACGAGCCTCCGATCGGGTTCCAGGTTAAATCAAAATCGACATGCAAGAATGCCAAATAAACTACTAAAAGCATACGGGTCCTTAATCACAATTAACACATAAATCAAATTAATTAAATAATTAAATTAATTAAATAAATGCTCAAATTGAAAGTCCATAGGCAAGTGCTCTTAATTATACAACCCAGGATCTGCAGGAAAGTAAAGTGGCCGGGTACCACTAACTATAACCCGGATTCTACTCTTAAGACTCAAGTGACTTTGAAATTTGAGATTCTTCTCGTTCTTCACCTCTTCGTCTCCTTAGAACTCATTGGATCGTCGGGTCTGGATATCCAAATGAAAAGAAACTCCCCCCGAATAGGGGTGTTATCTTTTCTCTTTGGATATTTAAATTTCATCCTAATTTGGATCTCCAAATGGATAGGAACTCTCCCCTAAAGGATGTTCCTTCCTCTTTGGATTCCAAATTGGATGTGCAAACATCTCAATCTCAAAGCACTTTAAATAATTTTACAACTTAATTTAAATTAAATTACATCAATAGAAATAAAAAAAGAATCTAAACTCAACAACCTACAGGGTTATCCTAATAATCAACAGTTATATTTATATCCCAAGCAGTTAATATATTTGAAATTTAAATGCTCAAACCAGCCACACTTGGCCATGCTCTTTTTGATTTAAAGGGGGACTTAAGCATGCTTAGCACCTGTGCAATTTAATAATTATGATTTTTGCCCCCTTTAGTTTATGCCCTGTATGAGCATGGCTACCTGCATAAGATTGAATTAGTACAAATTGTCCCTAGCCTAGGGGTAGATCTAGTCGTATAATCAAATCAAATTACAGAGTGCAGTAAATAAATAAACATTCACAGTAATTCTATGTCTAGCAAACAGCATGCAGTGAAAGCTCGAAAAACCCGGCACACAGCAGAAAAGTAAACATCGGCCTAGCCTAAGACTAGAGTTGGTTGTCCTAGCAAACCATCTAAAGTGTGTGAGGTAGGCTGTGTGGCTTTGATATGTCCTGAATAGGATAATTTGATTGAAGTTGCTTAAAGTTCTGGTTGGTTGAAGGCCTAAGGGTATTTTAATTAAAATTTAAATCTTAATGATTTGAAATTAATTTTAAACTTGATTTTAATTGTTTGTTGGATACCACCTTTGTTTCACACCGAGGCCGTGAAATTTATTTCACCTTCCTTGGGGCTAATTTAATAGCCTCATAGGCCTGGGTTACCCAGTGGTACCCGATATAATTAAGAGATTTGAGTTTGATTAAGATTTGAAAGTTGATTAAAATTTTAGTTAAATTTGATTGGTTGCTGGTTTTAAGTTCAAATTAATGTTTTCTGGAATTTTAGATAATTTATTGAATTTTGGTATTTTTGGATTATTTTAATCATTTAATTAAGGGGTTAAAAATTGACTTTTTGATTTAAAGTATTTTATAAAAAGTTAATATTTTATTAAAATACTAGACCTTAATATGATCAGTTAGACAGTAAGTACACTGAAATTGGATTTTTCTACATTTTATTATGAAGGTTTGAAGTTTTGACTTAATTTTGAACTAAGTTTGACCAAAAGTTGACTTTTTCAAATTTGATTGATTTCTGAAAACTTAATATTTTTAATAAATATTAGAGCTTAAGATGAGTTGTATGCCTTTGAGTTTGGTCAATTTGGAGTCCATTTGAATTAGTTATGAATTTTTGAAGTTTTGACAATTATTTGAATTATTTAAATTGTTTAATTAGAGACCCTTTTTGTGATTTGGATCCAAATGACCTCCAAACTTCTTGAAATCAACTCCAAAGGTCAGGAATGACCTAAGGAGTGATTTCCATGTGTTTGGAAATTTTCTGAAATTTTTAATTATTTTTAATTAATTAAATTGATTAAATATTGAATTTTAATTAAACTTAAATTAAACTTAATTTTGAAGTCCAGTCAAGGGGATTTTATTTTTCATTGATTAAGGGTTCAATTCTGGTCAGTTTAAGGTATTATATGTAATTTTGGGATTTAAATATGATTTATTATAATTTTTGGAAGGTTTTAAGGCTTAATTAAGGTTTAAACTTGATTAGGTTAATTAAGGGGTTTAATGATCTCAAAAGTCAGTGAAAATTTTTCTTAAGGCTGAGAATGTCTCTATGTTCAAATGTTCAAAATTTCAAGTCAATTGGAATTGTATCCTAATTATTAGCTTTTTTTTTCTAATTTTCTAAATAAGTCCTTAATTGTTGTCCTTAATGACACTAGGTTAATTGGGTTCAAATCAAAGTCTCTAACCCTCAACATAACATATGCATGATAAATACACATATAAACACAATCAATCCTATGTCTAAGAGAGCCTTAAACTAAGTGGTGTGTGTATGTCCTTAAACATGCAAGGATTTATACTAATTAAATATTCTTAATTAAACTAATGAATGATTAGATCATAATCATTCATTAGCACTCCCACATGATTTCTATTCAAATATGTTGATCTATGTTTAAAATTTCATAATAGATCTCCCAACCTAAAAGATTTAAGTATCTATATATATCATCTTGAAAATAGTTTTTAAATATTCAATATATATTTATAAACATATATATATAAATATAAGTTTTAAATTTAAAATACTTAAAGATATAATTAAAGTAAATTCAATATCTAAATGAGAGATCTACTGGTTTTTTTTTTCTTAAATAATTTGAAAATAAATATTCAAATTTTTTTTTTAAAAAAAAATTAGTTTAATATATAAACAAATATTAATTAAATATTAAAATAAATAAAAAAAACTCAAATTATTTCAAATAAATTTAGTTTTGAATTTTAAAATAAATTTTAAATTAAAATAAATAAAATTTTAAAAATTTTAAGCTATTATACATATTTTTATGGATTGCTTTGAATTTTATTTTTAAATTTTGAGGTTTTATATTAATTAAATGAATTTTGAGCTAATTTGAAATTAATTAACATTAAAAATGATTTTAAAACAAATTAAACAATATCTTAAGAACTTCTGGAATTTTAAAGTGATTTAAAATTATTTTAATTTATTTACAAATAAATATTTATTAAATGTTCAATTATTTAAGTAATTAAAGATTATGTATATATGTATATATATAAATATATATATAATTAATTTAATTTAAAATTAGATATTTAAAATATATATATAGATATATATTTTATTTCAGTGATTTGAAAGGTTTAATATTTAATTTAAAAAAAATAAGTAAATTAAACCATTTTTAAATATATATTAATATTTAAAATATTCAATATTTAATATTCAAATAATTTTTAAAATAAAATTAATATTTTGCATTAATATTTATTTTAAAATAAAGTGTTTAATTTTATAAAATTTTAAAATTTTAAAATATATTTTTAAGATTTAAAATTAATTTTTAAAATTTATTTGAAGAAAACTAGGTTAAAAAAATAATTAAAAACAATTTTTAATTAATTTTTTTTTAAAATTCTGGCGGCGGGCAGCACACGTGGCAGCTGCTGGTTTGCAGGCGCGGAACGCGTGGCGGCGAGAGGGACACGCGACGGCGTCCGAGTGGTGGGATCAAACCGCGGCTAATGATTGCCGCCGTGGCAATCATTAACATTAAATGCCAATGATTAGCAGTGGCGGGCCGCGGTTACTTAGCCACGTCAGCAAAACTATGGCAACCGTTGGATGGCCCGTGCTTTGAAATGAACGGGTCTGATGCAGTCGGACGGGAGATCAGATGATTAGGGCAGATCTGCGGTCGGACAGAACCGCGGATTAGCGTGATCTGGGCCGTTGATCAGATGATCAACGGTCCAGATAACGCACATTCACAGCTAACTACGGATTAATGCCCTAGAAGCCATTTTTGCTCCGTTCTCCCAAACCGGACGGTCAAAATTAATAAAATTTGAAACCTAGATTAAGTTTATGAACAGAATCAATGTGGAGTGCTTGGCTTGACTTGAATCGAGCTTAATCAAAAGCTAATTAAACTAGAGTGTTTTAACCTAGGGTTAGATATTTTTACCTTGACAAGGGACGATTTGAACCGTTCAAGGGCTCTCTGAAATTATTGTCTGTCCACGCTTAAAAGTGTAGAAGACCCTTTGAGCTAATGACGTCTGGATTGAAAGGTACACACTCTTGAAGGATTTAGGCTTCAGTTCGCCGGATTCCGCCCGTCGGAGAGCTTTGACCGGTGGGGTTTTGGTCAGGAAAGCTAGAGGGGTCTCTGGGGAGCTCAAGGAAGAAAGGGGGTCAGTCTGGAAGAGCTAGGAGAGTGAGAGAGTGCTAGGGTTCGAATGAGAGCTTCTTTCCAAGTATTCCCATATTCAAATGTCCTTTGATTGATTTGGGTGGCTGGGATTGCTTGAGGGGACTCCTAGATGGCTGACATGTGTCCCCAAACGGTTAGGGAGCAGAGGAATCAAAGGACTAGAGGTGCAAGCCATGTGGAAAGCCATCTTATCCTATAATCCACATGGGTTTGATTGGGAACCATTGGATCAAGATCCAATGGTTAGGAAATGCCTTAAGAATATTCTAGATATTTTTTTTAAACATCTGGTATGGTTTTAAATAGGAGAGATTAGCTATTTGGAGCCATCTTAATCCTTTAGAAACCATTTGACCTCTCCATTGACTGTTTGACCAGTCAATGGGTCAAGGCATGTTGAGGTGGCAGCCAAGTGTGAATGTTAATGGGTTTAGGTTGGCCTTGAGACTAGGGAGTTTAAGCTTGAATAAGAATGTGAGGGTTTAAGGTATGTTGACTTGGTTTTATTGAGTTGACCAAGTGAAATTCAATGTAATTTGATTTGGGGTGGGTTTAAAGCATTCAAGGCATTGATTGACTTAGATTTGAAGATTTGAAAGGTTTCAAATGAATGCTTAAAGGAATTTGACCCAAATAGGTCAAATTTGATTGGACTTGGACTCAGTTGACCAAGTCAACCATTGACTGGGTTAAGGGTCCCATCAAGTCCAAATCATTGAGGGATATGTCCAAAAGGGATTTGAAAGGGTTTAAAGTTGATCTAAAGTTCAATTAAATATGATAAAACTTAAGGGTTGAAATGGTCAACCTGGGTTGACTCGGTCAACCAGGTTGACCCAGAGCCAGGGTTTGGGCTGGATCAATCTCAAATGATAAATGGAGTCTGGTAGATGTGGTTTGAGGGTTTGAATAGGTCATTTGGGTCAAATCACATATTTGAACCCTCAATGGGCTTAATGGGTCAACTGGGTTGACTTGGTCAACCAAGTTGACCCAGGGTCAGGGTTTGAACTGGAATGGTTTGAAATGATGAATGGGGTCTAGTGGAGGTGGTTTCAGGGTTTAAATGGGTCATCTAGATCAAATGACCTGTTTAGGCCCTTAATGGGCCTAATGGGTCAACTAGATTGACTTGATCAACCAGGTTGACCCAGGGTCAGGGATTGGTTCCAACCAGTTCAGAATGACATTCTGAGTCTACTGGTGGTGGTCTCAAGGTCTGGGGAGGTCATTTGGTCAAAATGACCTATTTGGGCCCTTAATGGGCCTTTTAGGTCAACCCTGGTTGACTTGGTCAACAGGTGGGTCCAGGGTCTGGAAATAGGCTCAACAGATTTGAAATGACATTTGGAGACCAATGGTGGTGGTCCCAAAGTCTGGGGAGGTCATTTGGTCAGAATGACCTGTTTTGACCCTAAAGGGGCCTTCAAGGTCAACTAGGTTGACTTGGTCAACCAGGTTGACCCAGGGGCTGGTTCTGGGTTCAATGAGTTTGGTTTGACATTTGAAATTTGCTGGAGGTGGTTACATTTTATTTGGAGCTCATTTGACCAAAGTGACTATTCATACCCCATAGGGGTATTTTGGTCATTTTGACCCCTGGTCAACTGGGGGTCAAATTGAGTCCAAAAAAATGCAGTTTATTGTTCAATGGGTTATAATCAAGGGTCTGGAAGTTATTTGGAGCTTTGGAGAAAGCTCCAGGGTCAAAATCCACTGGGTGGCAGGTCTAGTGGCATAGACTGTAAATATTCGAAGGTTTTACAGCCTTTGGATTTCAATTCAATTTCTGGGGTTAGAGGCCTCAGAATGAGCTTAAATTTGGAGGGTTGTCTCTAGAGACATATCACATCAGCGTGGAACTGACAGATCCTGAATCAGAGGTCATTTGATAGGGTTTTGAAATGTTTAAAAATTTGTTGGAAAAGGCTTTCACGACTTAGACCTTTGGCCTTGGATTTGAATTTGGAAATCTGGTTTTGAATTGGATTTTGAGCTTGAGTGATAGGATTTGAATTAAGTTTAGATTGAATTGAAGCTTGTATTGATCTAGAGGAATCCTAGGGTTTAGAATAGGTCCTAGGGTCCAAATCAGCTTAAGGGAATCCTAGGGTCTAGAATAGATCCTAGGGACTGGAGTCTGGGAAGATCCTAGAATCTAGAAGTCTTAGGGTCTGGGATCTAGAAGAGTCTTAGGATCTAGAATAGATCCTAAAGTCTAGATACTAGGAGGATCCTAAGGTCTAGAATGATCCTAAGATCTAAAATCTAGGAACGATCCTAAGATCTAGAATAGTTTGGAGATTTGATTGATCTGAGATCAGGATTGATTTGAATCTGGATTGAACTAAGATCAGATTGATCCTAGGGTCAAGATTAAATCCTAAGGATTGGAAAGATCTTAAGGTCTGGATTGGTCATACTAACCTCATACAAAAATGAGGTCAACAAGCTCAAATAATTTTAAATAAATTCAAATGAATTTTAAAGAATAACCATACAAAAGACATGCAAATGTTAAACAACAAATGGTAGAACCCCTACAAGACCTAGGACCAAATCGATATTTTGGTTGGCCTTTCGCTTGGGTTTTAGGATGAAGTCAAGTTACCCTGAGTTATGCTCACTTGTGTGAACATGATCACATAAATAGTGGACTCAAGTAAACATGTAAATGTCATACAAATGATAATGCAGGCTGGGTTTGACTCTATAAGGAATCCAAAAATTATACAATGTCAAAATAAAACATAAAAGCATAAGACTATACAAAACATGAATACACATGATAGAAATTTAAATAAATAAATATTTACTTGAAATTTAATATCCCAAACATTTAATTAAACTTATATGTATTTTAGAAAATTTGGTCTTCATACAAGATGGAGAGAGAAGTCTATCCCCAATGGAGTTGCCAAAAAAAATCTATGAGATAAATTATTAAAATGCTTTTTAAATTCATTTAGTACCATAAGATTTGCTTTAATTATATTTCAATGATTTCTTTTAATTAAATCTACATAGTTATACATTATACCAACCCATGGGATAGACAAATGTTTTACTATCAATTTGAAAGAAAAAAAATTATAATTTATTTTTTTAATCAGATGTAGCATAAGGAATATACAAATCATCCCAAAGGATGATAAGCATATTCTCCTATTGTTCTAATTAGAAGAATAAATTATAAATTTATTTCCTTAATCAAATATAGAGGATATTTAATTTGTTGTAAAAACAAATCAAATATCCATCAATCTTTTGATTATGAAATTAAATTTCAAAAATAATTAAGGTTAGTATTCATTTATAGATTTTTCCCCTACCTTTGAAAGGAAACTAAGGTAGGGTTTATTTTATTCTTGGATCTAGACTGCTTATAGGGGTAAGCCCCTATAGTTAATTATATCTCCTAAGAGAATACTTTCGATTATAATGAAAACTAAATAATTTTAAAATATATATAAGTTTAAAGAAATTTTTAGGCTAATTTAAATTTCAATGCATGGGCTTTAAATTATAAATTCTTGAAATTGAAATTTGAAAGTTTTGATTTGAATTGAAGAAGGAAAGTGCAAAGAGAAGAGTGTATATAATATGGACTTACCACTTGTTTAAAGTTAGCTACCAGCTAAATCACAACAAATTGCCATATGAATACAAGATTTAGAAAGCTCTATCCAAAGAATCAAGGAGTTGTTAAAGAATTTAAATCAAATGCGATACAACCCACTACAAAAAATAAAAATCTACTCATATGATGCATATGATGCATGAATAATAATATATAAAAGAGCTGATTTTATTGATTTATAAAATTGTAAAGTACTATCCAAAGTCTATAGTAGAGTAATGGTGGCCAGGTCCCACCAATAATAAACTTGGATTCTAATCCTATCAAAAATATCTAAAATTAAGTACAACTACTTATGATATTTAAGCTCCAAATCTTCTATGGAATTCCAAAAAGAATATTCTCTTGAAAGATGACATCGCTTTTTGGATCCCCTCCTATTTATATATAAGTAGTTGTACTTTGACTCTTCTATAACTCTTGATACTGTACAACTCAATCTATATGAAGAATTCTATGAAATTTAAAGCACATGACTCTTTTCATATACATCATCACCTAATAGAATTCTACTTTGCAGAAATATAAAGAGCAGGAAATAAAATGCAATTATGAGTGTGTTATGAGTAGTTATATGTACAAAAAGTAAATGAAATTAAATTTCATGGCCCTTAATTCATTCACTCCCCTCGCTGGTGCACTGATAGAAAAATAAATATGGCATGCCATTTTTTGCAGAAAGTAAGAAAACACACATAGGTGCCCTCTAGGGAAAGTTACCCACAATCAAACCAAATCAATCCACCGGCCTAACTTATGTTAAAGTTGGTTGTCCTAGCAAACCATCTAAGTGTGTGAAAGGGATTGTCTGGCTTTGATAGTTCCTATAAGAATTTATTGTTTAGATTGTATGTATTTTTAAGGTTTGTTCATTAAAGGCTAAAAGAAAATTTAATTAAGTTTAAGTGATAAGTATTTGACTTTTGAAATATTTGAATTTTAGAAATTGAAGTTGTTTATTTAGTTTTAAAGAATTTATAGATTGATAACCCCCACAGTGTAAGAGGTTATTAATTTATAAATCCTAAGGCTTTCAAAATAAACATCGATCCTCTATGCAGGATAGGTGGCCATATGAGAGCCTCCAAAGATTTATTAAAGATAGAAAAAGGGAACTTGTAATCCAATGCAAACCCTTTAGATGGAATCAAGTATGTTGCATAAGGTCAGTGTATTATTGATTGTTTGAAGATTCTCCAATCCAATACGTTAGTGCCCTCCTAAAAGGAATCATGCACAACACAAAGATTATCCTTTTCTTATTTAAGTGTTTTAAAGGTCTTGAAATTAAATGCCAAAAAGCCCTCCAAAAGGACTTAAGCCTTAGGCATAAAGATCTGAATTCATTTAATTCAAAATAATTATCAAATTTAATTGATTAAAATAAATTTTAATTAATTAATTATCAAATCAATTTGTTTTAAACGAATTAAAATTTAATGTAAAATTTTATGATTTTTATTATAATATTCAAAAATTTTTAATTAATTATTGAATTTTTAATTGATTTTAATTAATTATTATAGAATTATTAATGAATTATGATTTAAAATTTTTTTAAAAATTTTAATTATAAATCTCTAATTTTTAATTAATTTTATTTAATTTTTCATGAATTTTTAATTTTAATTAATAGATTTGATTAATTATTAATGAAATTATTTAATTAATGAATTAGGAATTGAATTTTTAATTGAAAATTATTTAAATTGAAATTTTAATTTTGTAATTTTATCTTTAATTTTATTTGAATTTATTTATGTTTTTGAATTTTATTTAAATTTTAGTTAATTTATTTTATTAATTATTAATTATGGGTAATTAGGTATTAATTAAAATTTAAAGAGTTTTAAATTTAAGCTTCAAATTTCATTAGTTTTATATTTGATTGGAGATAATTTTGAATTTTTAAGAATTTCATTTGATTCATTAGAATTTGTTGCAATTAAACCCTTATTAAAGGGTTAATTAGAATTGATCGTTATTATAAGGTTAATTAGTGTCAAATCAGGATAAATTTGATTAAAAGGCATATGACACAAAATTTTCTTTGTTGAAAGTATCTTCCAAAATGGATATATGTGGTTAATCCTAGATTTGACTAAGTTCACTAAGACACAATCCTAGTTGTTATCCTTAGATGTCACTATATTGAATAGGCTTGCAATCAATGTTCTCTAACCCTTTTATATACACATTGCAATCGCATCATAACAATCAATAATAATAAAAAGTGCCCAAATACTCTATGAAATGATTTATAATGAATTATTGAAGTCATTGGCCACATAGTGATCTATGAATTTAAAAATTCAACTATAAGGAATTAAGTGCATCAAACTGGATTGAGGGTATTAGAAGATGTGAGTGATATCCCCAAATGAAACTCCATGATAATTTGAGTGTTATTTTCAAAATTCATTATATTATAAAAGTTAATTTTAACTTAAACCATACATGATCATGACTTAAGTTTTATTTTTAAATGAAATGTAGCCTTTCACTGATTCCATAGAGTGCTGACATGCATTTATTGGAATTGCATTGAAGTAGTTATGAATTTTCAAAAATCTAGGTCAAACTTTGACATAGGTTTTTGTAAATTCATAAACTAAAAGGAATTACGTCAAATAACCTTAGAAAAATCAAAGAAAGCCAAAAAATGAATCCTCGTTTATCTCTGCCAAAAATTAGACAAAAATTCATTACATATTTTTATTTAAAAATAAAATAAGATTTATAATATAATTAAAATAATTAAAAATATTAATCAAAATCACTTAAAATTATTTTTAAATTTAAGAACAATTCATTATGAATCCATAGAGCCCAAAAATTCAAAAAATTGATTCAAAATGAATTTCTTCTAATTTTTTTATGTTCTATGGTATTTTTGAAATTAAATAAATCATTGATTCTATATATCAATCAACGGCGTGCTGACAGAGCAAGCACTTTCCATGCGGTGGTGGTGCATTGTTCCATACAGATTGCGACGATCAGCTAATGCGGCTGACTTAACCAGCACTGCATTAGCAAAAGCTATCGGATCAACCACGGCTCTGATCTAATAGTCGAGATCAAATTGCACGATTAATCACAATTAAGAGGGATCATATGGTCATGTCAGATCCTGCAATTTCATAAAGATGGCCCTGATATAGCTGGTCTAAAATCTAATCAACTATGGTTCGTAGTGATCAAACCAAATCATGGATATGGCATGATCATAGTCGTTGATTTAAAATGAATAGATCCAACCGCTGTGGTGTCATCTTCCTCATCCGTCAACCCGTAAAACCTAAGATCATATTTTATTTCTTACTTTTAAAACATTTAACCAAACAACTTAAAAACTTGAACATAAATAGAATAGGACTTATTAGGGGGGGGGGGGGGGGGGATGGTTTCCCAAGCTATTGATGCATTAATATCAAATCTATTTTAAAACCTAGGGTTTTAGATTCACCTCTATACAAATGATCTCAGGAGATGAATGATAACTTAATTTCTTCAGATTCAATTATGCTATGACTTTATAGAAGACACCAAGCTTGGATATCAACTGGATGAGGAGTTTGACCAACTGGGATGGAGTTGGCTTTGGCACTCCTTCGATCTCACCGCCGGTGAGCTCCAAACTGCTAAAAAATGGTTAGAAATAGTAGGGAATGCTATGGGAGAATGAAATGTAATCTCAAATGCCCTAGGGAATGAATAAGAAGGGAGTTAGCTTGGAATCTTGGTTTTCATCGTTTGGCCCTATTCCAACAACTAGAGGGAAAAGGGATGATCACGATCAATCAGGTAATTTTTTTGTACCTGGCCGTTAGAGGGCAGGGAGAGTAACTGTACTGGCTGAATGAATCCCTAGTTTTTCTTCACATGGGATATGATCATAGGCCATTTGAGGTGAACCAAAGGTTGGGTTGGGTCAGGTTGGAGTCTAGGAAGCTTCTAGAGTTAGTTTGAATAGGCTGGAGGGGCTGGGTCCAATCAAGAATGTTGGTTTAATGGGTTTGACTATGAATGGAATTTTTGGCTTTTTGTTGACTGGAATGACCAGTCAACTGGTCAAGTTGGTTGAGATGGCATTAAGGGAGTCCATGTATGTTGCTGAGGTAGCTTAAAGAGAGTTTGAAGACATGATGTGGGCATTTGAATGAGAGTTTACCATATGAATATGTTGTTGTAATCCAGGATCCCGAGCACTTGATTTTAATGATAACAAATAATAATTATTGAATTAATTTATTATTCTTTTCAAATTATAAATATTTATTCTTTTCTGTGAGCACTAACATTTCAGGTAAGACACAAACAGTTCAAGACTGCTGGAGACTCAAGACTGGGCAGAATAGGATGTACAAAATCTTGTAATTTTACTTTCTTTTATTTTTTTCTTTTCTTGAGTCTGCCACAAAAGCATGTATGTAAAAGGAGTGACCATGCACACACACACAGGGGGAATTTTTTTTTAAGAAGAAATTTTTTTTAAACATATCGTACTGTACGACTTTACATTGTACTGTACGATAGATCATTAATGCTTAGGCTAACGGCTAATTTTTGGAATATTAGTTCTATGAACTAATCGTACTGTATGATATATATCGTACTGTATAATTTGGTTCTTTTCAAAAACCCTAGCCATTAGAATAACTTTGGTAAGATTTAAATTTGATTTTGTGAACTAATCCTCCTATACGATCACAATTGAACTGTATGATTATTTGAAATCTTGCCAAAATTATCCCACGAAAATTAAATATTGGTTTCTTAATTACATTCGATCGTACTGTACGATGTAGATCATACTGTACGATGGTCAGAGATGATTTCAATCGTCCCTTAAATGTACCAGATGAAACCAGGGGGTTTTTATGCTATTCATCCCAGACAATATTTATATCGTACTGGACGATAACCTGAAAATGAACTATTCATACTGCATGAAGTGTACAGTGCGAGACAATGGTTAGAGATAAATTCGTTCATCCCAGGGATCGTCCCGTACAAACAGTTAAAAAATAACATAATCATCCCATACTATCTTTGGATCGTACAGTATAATATTCATAAAATCTATGAACTGTTCGTCTACACCCGTACTGGATGAATCTATTTTTGAACTGATCGTACTGTACAATATTATATCGTACTGTACAAAAAGAAACATCAAATTAGAATTTTTAGGGTTTTCTGAAGCCTGATTTAAAAGGACCTTTTATTTTTCAATTAGTTACTATTAAGGCCGTGGTTGACAAAAGAAGGAACTCTTAAGGGGGAGCTTTTGGAGAGATCCAAGGTTTGTGAGAGGAAGGAGAAGGTGAGCTTGAGCATGAGGGAGAAGGAGTATGAGGGGATCACACGGTTGCTCTGAGCTAGCTGCATGCTTGCTCTTCGTGTGGCTTTGGTGAGTCTCAAGAAGGTTCTCTAGGAAGAGAGGCTTCAAGTTCAACATCCTCAAAGGTACTTTGCCATCTCCAGGAGGGAGTTAAAGGAGAAGGTCCGCTACCGTCATCGGGAGGGTGTCATAGTGTTTGGTATTCCGCCACATCGGGGAAGGTAAAAGTGAGTCTTGTAAAGGCTTCTCCGCCTTGCTATGCGAGCAAAAGGAGAGTCAAATTTTATTAATGTAAATCCCGGAGTGGAGGACTCCGGGGAGTGGACGTAGGTCAAGTGACTGAACCACTATAAAAATCTTTGATGTGCTTTTTCCATTTTTTACTACACTTTACTTTTCACGCATTTACTTATTATTTTAAATTGCTTGGTGAAAAATTTGATCTTGATCTTGTATTGTGAAATTTACAATTGTGTCACCAATATCGTAGTTGTGAACAAATTACTAGCATCCACATTTTACTTGTTAAGTTGTTATTTTAAAAAATACAAAAAAAAATTAGAACTCCTGTTTAGGTTTAATTTTTAAAAATACCAATTCACCCCCCCTCTTGGTGCATCTCGTACTTTTAAGTGGTATCAGAGTGGGGTTTCAAAATAGTATTTTAGAAAACCTAGAAATGTAAAATCCATGGCACATTTTGGTAGCCGTAACACTACGGAGGGTTATTCTATAACCCGTCCACTTTTATTTGACAATATACTGTTTGATTTCCGAAAAATATGCATGTCTATATTTTTACAATCTTTAGACTATTGCATGTGGATGTTGGTTCAAGAAGGTTACACTGCACCATTTTGTATGTTGAATAGAGTCAAAACTGAATTATCTTTTAATGAATGGAGCAATGAGGATAGAGAATTCGCACAGTTAAATGCTAAATGCCTAAATTATTTCTTTTGTGCATTAAAATTAGAAGACTATATGCGAGTGTCTACTTGTAGTACTGGTAAGCAAATTTGGGATAAATTGTGTATCACATACGAAGGAAATAGTGAGGTCAAACAATCTAGGCTAAACATACTGCTACATGATTACGAACTATTTCACATGAAACCTGGTGAAACTATTTCTGAAATGTACACTAGATTCACCCAGATTGTTACATCCTTGCATGCTTTAGGGAGAGAGTTGTCTAACTCTGAAAAAGTGAATAAAATACTGTGATATTTGCCTAGCTCATTTGATGCAAAAAATACTGCAATAACTGAGTCGAATGATCTAAATGTTTATTCAATTGACAATTTGCTTGGGTCACTCATTGCCTACGAGCAAGGAGTGAGTCAACGATAAAGTGATGCATGTGAAAAGAAGAAGGAGCGAACGGTGGCTTTAAAAGTGAATAATTCTGAAAGTGACAGTTTTACAGCGGAGGAAGATGACGACATAGCCTTGATGATTCATCAGTTTAAGAATTTTGTGAAAAGAAAGCAACGCCGTCATCAAAGCAATTGGAATAAAGGTAAAAGCTCAAAGAATACTAAAGTTGCATCTGACACAATTTGCTTTGAGAGCAGGAAACCCGATCATCTTCGAGCTGATTTCCCCAATGTTAGGACTCATCAAACCAAGGAAAAGGGCGAGAAAAGGTCAAAGTTCAAGAAGGGAAAATTTAAGACACAAATAGCATTTTGGCCCAACTCTGCCTTAGAATTATCAGAAGAAGAAGCATAGGAGGAGGTAACAAATTTATGTCTTATGGCTAACGATAATCTTAATCAATCAGATTAAGATGAGGTATGTCAACTTTCTTATGATGAGCTACTAATTATTTCTGAAAAGATTCATGACTCGTATAGAAAGTTAAAGAAAAAGCATGTTAGCCTTAACACTGAGTTTAGTACTTTACAAAAGGAGCATGCTAGTGTAGTTAAAGATTTTTTTGACTTAGATAGAGATCACATGTCCCGGCTTGATGAATATGATGCATTAAACAAGAAGCATATTGAATTAACTACTACACAAGATACCTTGAAATCATCACATATTGAACTAGAGAATGCATTTAAGGAATTAGAAGAACTTGCATGTGAACTAGATAGAAGTGAGCATACATTAAAATTTGAAATTGTAAGTCTTAACGAAGAGAATAAATTTCTAAGTGAAAAACTTCATGCATTTGAGAACAATAAAATACCTCCCACATTTGCTGAGTTTTATAAACCTCCACTATGTGAACCATCTCATTCAAAACCATCACAGCATGCATCATCCAAACCAATAAATAGGCACTATCACCCCCGTAGATTAGTGAAGCCATTTCCCAGTGTTAGGTGTTATTCTTGTGGCATGCTAGGTCACATAGCCCGCATGTGCACAATTCACCATAGGACACATCTAGTGTGGAGACCTAAGCTGCATTCATCACAGCATAACATACATGCATTTCATTCATACAAGCATAAGGTGGAACCCAAACTCACTTGGCTTCCCAAAACTAACTTGTGATTGACATTATAGGGATGCTCTCACAAAAGACCTAGTGAGAGCATGTGGTACCTAGACAATGGCTGCTCGAGACACATGACTGGAGACATGAAATAGTTCGTGACACTAGAGGCCAGGTCAGGAGGTAAGGTGACTTTGGGAGACAACACCACTAGGAAAGTGGTGGGCTCATGTATCATTAGAAATTCTAAGAATTTGGTTATTGAAAATGTACTTTTAGTTGATAGTTTAAAGCATAATCTTTTAAGTATCAGCAACTATGTGATACGGGCTTTGACATAAAGTTTCCTTCTAATAAATGCATGATTAGCTTAAATGGTACACTTGTGTTAGAAGGAAAATGCATAAATAATGTCTATATGTTAGATTTAAACTGCATTGAAAACTCGAATCCTTTATGTCTGAAAATAATAGCTGATGACTCTTGGCTGTGGCATAGGAGACTATGCCATGCTAACATGAAAACACTTAGGAACATCACTCAGAAAGTCCTAGTTAGAGGCATACCTAAGTTAAACTTTACTAAGGACCATCTATGTGATGCCTGCTAATTAGGAAAATAAGTAAAATCTTTATTTCATTCAATCGAGGATAACAACACCACTAGGCCACTAAAAACTCTCTACATGACCTATTCGGACCTGTCAATACAGCTAACCTAGGAGGGAAATTATATGGATTTATAATAGTAGATGACTACTCCAGGTTTACTTGGGTAAAATTCTTAGCCCATAAGAGTGAGTCATTTGAAGAGTTTAGAATTTTTTCCACTTGTATTCAAAGGAAATTAGGGTGTGTAATTTCAACAATTCATAGTGATCATGATGGAGAATTTGAGAATGATAAGTTTGAATCATTTTGTTAAGAGATAGGAATAGAACATAATTTCTCTGCCCCTAGAACTCCTCAGCAAAATGGAATCGCAGAAAGAAAGAATAGAACTTTAGTTGAAGCTGTTAGGGCAATATTAGCTGAATACACTCTACCTAAATACTTTTGGGCAGAAGCAGTGAATACTAATTGTTATGTTCTAAATAGGGTAAATGTTAGATCCAAACTTAATAAGACACCCTATGAATTGCTTAAGGGTAGGACACCCAATCTTTCTCACTTACATATTTTTGGTTGCAAATGCTTCATCTTAATTAATGGCAAGTCACCCTTAGGAAAGTTCAATCCTAAATCTAATGAAGGGGTTTTTCTTAGGCTACTCATATGTAGGTAAAGCCTATAGAATCTTTAATAAGAGGACCCTGGTAGTAGAAGAGTCTACCCATGTGATATTTAATGAATCCAATAAGATCTCTGAATCTAATCATGAAGAAGAAGAAGTTGAGATTATTCAGGGAGTAGAAACCATTGCCGTAGAGACTAGAGCAGAACCTCAGGAGTAATTGCCTAGAGATTTGAAATTTTCTTCTAATCATCCTAGAGAACTGATCCTAGGAGACCCATTAGAAGGTGTAAAAATTAGGCATGGACTTAGGAAAGAAGTCAGTCATTCTGCATTTATTTCCATGATTGAACCCACGAATATAGATCAAGCCTTAGGAGATGAATTCTGGATCCAAGCAATGCAAGATGAGCTAAACCAGTTTGTTAGGAATGATGTGTGGGAATTAGTCAAGAGACCTAAAGAATAAAGTGTGGTTGGAACTAAGTGTCTTTAAAAATAAGATGAATGACTCTGAAATAGTAGTGAGAAGTAAGGCTACATTAGTAGCAAAGGGGTATAACCAAATTAAGGGAATAAATTTTGAAGAAACTTTTGCTCCAGAAGTCAGACTAGATGCCATCAGGGTACTTTTAGCCTTTGCTTATTTTAGGAGTTTCAAACTGTATCAAATGGATGTTTAGAGTGCTTCCTAAATGGGGTAATCAAAGAAGATATTTATGTGGAGCAACCCCCGAGGTTTGAAAACTCACAATTTCCAAACAATGTGTTCAAATTGAAAAAGGCACTATATGGGTTAAAGCAAGCACCTAGAGCCTGGTATGAAATACTTAGTATATTTTTACTAGATAGAGGCTTTGTTAAGGGTAGTGTAGATACCACCCACTTCCTTAAAAGGGTAGGAGATGAGATACTCTTTGTTCAGATTTATATAGATGACATTTTAATTGGATCCTCATAGAAGACCTTATGTGATGAATTTTTAAAAATAATGAGTGACGAGTTCGAAATGAGTATGATGGGAGAACTTAATTATTTTCTTGGATTTAGTGTAAAACAGATGGAAGGTGGAACATTCCTTAGCCAATCTAAGTACATCAATGATATTCTGAAGAAGTATGAAATGGATAATGCTAAGGCTATGAACACTCCCATGAGTTCTAACATTCAATTGGATAAAGATCCTAATGGAAAGTCTATAGACCAAAAGATGTATAGGGGAATTATTAGATCACCTCTCTACTTAACTGCCAGTAGACCGGATATAATATTTAGTGTGTGTCTCTGTGCTCATTTTCAAACTGACCTAAAAGAATCTCACATGACTGCTATCAAAAGAATTCTTAGATATCTACTAGGCACCCCAAACTTAGCAATTTGGTATCCTAGACACAACACTACTTTTTAAATCTTAGGGTACTCAGATTCAGATTTTACAGGATGTAGGGTAGATAGAAAAAGCAACTCTGGTACCTGTCAATTCATTGGGAAATCCTTAGTGTCATCGTCCAGTAGAAAATAAAATTCGGTATCCCTCTCAACAGCTGAAGTAGAATATATAGCGGTAGGAAGCTGTGTTGCTCAAGTTCTATGGTTAAAACAACAGTTTTAGATCTTGGACTACCCATAGGAATCATCTCAATAATGTGCGATAACACTAGTGCAATTTGTATATCTAAAAATCCAATTCAACACTCAAGAACAAAGCATATAGACATCTGACATCACTTTATAAGAGATCATGTAGCCAAGGGAGATATTGAATTACACCATATTGCTACTGAAGATTAACTAGCTGATATTTTCACAAAACCACTAGCATATGACATATTTAGTACATTGAGAATAAAATTAGGTGTCATCGATATTCATGCTTGATTAACAAAAAAATTAAAAAAAAGGTTTCCTGATCCTCTCACGCTCATCTTACTAATACCCAATCTTATTTTCCAATGCAAATCATACTGTACGATTCACTATCGTACTATATGATACCTACTAATACACCAATCACAGCCTTTAGTTCCATCAATGGTCTAGATCTATCTGAAATTATATCCATCGTACTGTACGAACAACCCATTGTACTTTATGATTCACATTATTGATCATCGTATGGTACGAACCACCCATTGTACTATATGATCCACGTGTCAATCTGGATTGGGATGAATTTAAACTCCGCCAGTACAAAAATAATTATGGTTCATACTGTACAAACACTTGTTCGTAATGTACGATCAATTTCATCAAAAGTCGCTCAGACGACTCCTCGGGACGAATGACCTCTCACTCACATTCATCCAGTATGATTCTGATCGTACTGTACAATTTGACTCTCTTTTTTTAAAAAGTCATCCAGATGAATTAAATACTTTGATCGTACGGTACGATACCATATCGTGTTGTACGATTATCAAAAATTCTATAAAGAGGAGGGATTATATGGCTCATTTCACTCACCCCTTTGCAATCCTTACTCCCTTGAACATATTCTTCTCTATGGCTGGTGGAAGCAAGTGAGGACGATTGATCGAGGGAAGCTCTTCCTCTTGGTAGTTCGATGACCACTTTCTCTCAACAGCTGACGAGAAAGCCTATAACAAATTCAAAGAGGCCAAGATTACTCCCTCATGTATGCTTAATCAAGCTGCAATCAATTTCATGGTCATGAATCTCTTTGCCTCTATGACTCTCCAATTCCTCCTTACCCTAGCTTTTCCATTTCATTCTGCACTCCTCTACGAATTCTTAGCAAACCTTAAGGTTGACCTAGAATGTACCACCCTTACCTCCTATATCTGCAAACAATACGTCGTCATCACTGTAGATGACATAGCTGAACACATTGGCCTATCCACTGAAGGCCCTCGTCCCCAATCTCTACTCACTAATGATTATGATTGGACCTCAGTCAACATGCTACTTAGAAATGTACCCTCCAATCAACATCTACCACTTTTCTAAACTCTTAATTAAAATGCATGCGTTATCCAGCATGTTCTTCGCATGTTCATAATACCCAAAGCTGGAGACCATATACACGTTACCCCCCTTCTGTCTGTGGTTACTTACTTAATCATGTCAGGCACCAAATTTAATGAAGCTTAAATGATATTTGATTATATTTATACCTTGGCTGCTTTCCGATATCCCAGTGCCCGAAGAAAACTAAATCTTGCCTTAGGACATGTCATTGGGTATATCTTGGACACCAAATATCAACTCCACTACCCTCTACCTCCGGATCCTCTTCCTATCTTCTATACCGATGCCTCTTTTCATATTTTATTCCATCGGGGGGCCACTCACACTGATCCCGATTTTGATGAAGAAGAGGCTGTTGCTCCTGACGACGCACCTCCACCACCACCAATACACCCACCTGGACCTGCCTATCCTTCCTACCCTCACGATGATATTATTCAATGCCTTGATCATTTGGAAACTAGACTGGATTCCCACATTAATCAATAACATCAACAACATGAAAATGACATGAAATGTTTTGGGGAACGCTTCACCTCAATCGATCACCAATTTGTGTCCCTTCATCAGTACTTTCATGTGGTTTCACCACCTCCACCACCACCTCCGGATCAGGATCCCGATTATTGAATGTTTAGTTTGCTTGTGTTATGTTATACTTTCTTCTATTAGTTGCATGTGTTTGTGTTGTAATTCTTGCTTTTGTACTAGTCTGTAATGTTCTTCTCTTTTTGCTGCTGTCAAAAGGGGGAGAAAATTCTGTAATGTTATATTCTTTAATTTAATACTTTTGTCATTTTTATTATGTTTTGTGGTTTTCATTCTATTTTATCTTTAAATGTTAACAAAAAAATCAAAATCATAAAACAAAAACTAATAATTAAACCTCCGATTGTTTAAAATATATTATCCTAGTAAGAGGGAGCTAAGGAAGAAATAACATCTACTGTGGGTATCAGATAATATTATTTGATACCATCAAAAAGGGGGAGATTGTTGCAATCCAGGATCCCGAGCACTTGATTTTGATGATGACAAATAATAATTACTGAATTAATATATTCTTCTTTTCAAATTATAAATATTTATTCTTGTCTGTGAGCACTAATATTTCAGGTAAGATACAAACAGTTCAACACTGCTAGAGACTCAAGACTGGGTAGAATAGGATGTACAAAATCTTGTAATTTTATTTTCTTTTATTTTTTATTTTTTTGAGTCTACCACAAAAGTATGTATGTCAAAAGAGTGACCATGCACACACACACATAGGGGGAACTTTTTTTTTCAAAAGAATTTTTTTTTAAACACATCGTACTATACGACTTTACATCATACTATATGATAGATCATTAATGCTCAGGCTAACAGCTAATTTCTAGAAGATTAGTTTTGTGAACTAATCATATTGTATGATTTACATTATACTGTACGATAGATCATTAATGCTAAGGCTAACGGCTAATTTCTGAAAGATTAGTTCTATGAACTAATCGTACTGTACGATATATATCGTACTATACAATTTGGTTCTTTTCAAAAACCCTAGCCATCAGAATAACTTTGGTAAGATTTAAATTTGATTTTGTAAGCTAATTGTCCTGTACGATCACAATCATACTGTATGATTATTAGAAATCTTGCCAAAATTATCCCCCGTAATCAGGTAATTAAATCTTGGTTTCTTAATTACATTCGATCATACTGTATGATGTAGATCGTACTGTATGATGTTCAGAGATGATTTCAATCATCCCTTAAATCATACCAGATGAAACCAGGGTTTTTTTGTACTATTCATCCCAGACGATATTTATATTGTACTGGACGATAACCTGAAAATGAACTATTCATACTGTATGAAGTGTACAGTGCGGGATGATGGTTAGACATGAAATCATTCGTCCCAGGGATTGTCCCATATGAACAGTTGAAAAATAACATAATCGTCCCATACTAAATTGATATTTGACTGTGAGTTTGATTGATGACTAGATTTATGATTGAATAAATGATTGTAGGCTATACTAATTTTTGAAATGGTTGGATGATTGACAACTGTTTAATTGTTAACCATCAGATATAACCAGGAGTATGGGGTATTGCTTGTTGACCTCATACAAAAATGAGGTCAATAAAATTCATAAATCCACAAAACATAAAAAAAGTAATAAACACTTAATTTCTCCTCCTAAGATGTACTGCTCTCTTTTGGCATTCTATGGCTAGTAGTCACAAATATTCAACTGAATTGAATAAGGGGACGATATATGTTGATATAACTTATATCCTCCACTCATCAAGTCAAGTTGAACGTTGTTTCCCTATGACTTTAGAGTAACAAATATAACATCCACACCTCCTTGGTTATTCTTACAAAGTTTTCCTTTCATGATAGAAATTTGAGTCTAAAGGCAATTTGGTTTTCAAAACTTATTTTTACTATTATCTTTTTCCACTTACATCCTTCATGCTTTGGATCTATATGCTCTTATACCTAAATGATCTAAAATAATAACATTATTTGAGGCACATCAGGTTCATCAAGTGGACATAGGGGGCATATTATGGTTTAATTTGGGATGACTTTCTTATTGCTTCTTAAAGTATCTTTCTAGTAAATAAATGATAGCTTGATTGGATTAAGAAGCTATAAAACTTAAGAGATATGAATGATCATTATAAAATACACAAAAATAGTATAAATTTTACTGCCATGAATGTGAAAATTAATTTGTGAGAAAGGCTCAATGAACAATGTACGTAGAACATGATCATAAATCTAGCCACAACTAAACATTTATTTCACTAGCCTTTCAGGCATCATTGGAGATGGCCTTTTTACTACTTTTTAAATTAGTTTTATAGCATAAAAAAATTTTGAACTATAAATTTTCCTACTATAAAGCTGGTTTAAAAATCATTAATAAAGCCACCCTAAATGAAGCCTTAGTCACTTTTGAACCTTTTTTTTATTTTCTTGTCTTATTTTATGCAAAAGAAATAAGAACTTTATTTGGTTGTACAAAATGTCGCACGTATTTTTCATCAATAATAAAATTTATTTTTCATTGGATATCCTCATTGAAGGACTATAAATTTTATTTGAGCCTACAACTCAGCAATATAAACTCGTCCAAAAATATCATATTTATGATTCAACATTAAGAAACATAGATTTTTATAATAAATATAAACTTTTCATAATTAAAATGATAAAATTAAAGATAAAAGCATCAAAACACTTTAAATAGAAAAAAGTTAATTTTTTGCATGACGAAACATCAAAAGTGTGATCAAATTTAGAAAAAAGTAAAATAAATTCACCACTTATTTAATAAATAAAGATAATAAAATTTGTACAAGAAAATCTATGTTTCTTAATGTTGAATTATAAATAGATATTTTGGATGAGTTTTTATTACTGAGCTATAGGCTCAAATAAAATTTAAAATCTTTCAAGAAACAACATTGTATAGCCAAAGTAAAGGCCTTATTTATTATGCATTAAATAAGAAAAAGAAAATTTAAAAAAATTTAAAGAGACCAAGGCTTCATTTGGGATGGCTTTTTTATTACTTTCTAAAGCAGCTTTTTAGTATGAAAATTTATAGTTCAAGAAATTTTGTACTAGAAAGCTAATTTAGAAAGCAGTAAAAAAGCCATCCCAAATAAATCCTAAAAGGCTCGCGAAGTAACATTTCAGTTGTTTCTAGAATTATGGTCTTGTTCTACATGCATTATCCATTGAACCTTTCTCACAAAATAGTTTCCACATTGATGGAAATAAAAATTCACTTCCCATATCAGTCACACACAACGGCTAGTTTTAACTCTGGCAATTACGAGTGCAACTCCGGCTTCCACTGTTCATCCTTGTGGTTTCTTCTGTAGATTCACATTCTTTTGGTTCTTATTCAATTTTGGTTCCTTATTTTCTTGTTCCTAAGGTCTTTGGCCTTAGGTATTTTGGCGATTTAGGTTTTCGTCTTCGTTCTTTGTCCGCTTTCTGCTGGTTTCGCTTTTTAGTCAGCTCTTTTGGGGTTTTCTTCTCTCTTGAGATTGTTATTTGTCTGGCTTTTTGTTTTGGTTGTCAGTTTTTCTTTTTATTTTTTGGACGATGATGACACTGTTGTCTTCGATCCATTCCTCTTCTTTGGTTCTTATTGCCAAGTTTAAGTCTTTCAAAGATGTTCTGGCTAGCCCTTCATCTTCTATGTCTAAACTGCATTTTGTTCAGACTTCCTTCAAAGGTTGTACGGCACTGATGTTTGAGGATTTCATTGTTTCTCAACTGGCTACCCCTTTTGTGTTAACTTTAGTTGGGAAGTTTATGTTGCGGTGACCCAATCTCGATGTTATTCATAAATTTTTTGTGAACCTTAAGCTGTCCGGTTCGTTTCATATTGGATTATTTGATCAGAGACACATTGCGATCCAGCTTGCTAATGATCTTGACTATAGTCACATATTCTCAAGGAGACCTTATTATATGGAAGCTTGTCAGATGCGCTTACTTAAATGGACCCCAGATTTTGATGTCTGTGAGGACTCTCCTATAGCTCCCATGTGGATTTCCTTTCCGAACTTGAGATTGAATTTCTTTAATTCCCAAGTTTTATTTAGTCTTGCTTCAATTTTTGGTAGGCCATTGCAAACAGATCAGGCTACTGCCTCTCTTTCTCACCCGTCGGTGGCTCATATTTTAGTCAAGTTGGATGTGTCCAAGAAACATCCTAATGAGATTTGGTTGGGTTCAAAATTAAATGGCTATTTTCAAAAAGTTGAATTTGAAAATCATCCTATTTTTTGTTCTCATTGTAAAATGCATGGCCATGGTTTTAATGAATGTTATAGGCTGCATCCGCATCTTCGTAAGGAGAAGGAGTCATCCAAACAAATGCAAGAAAATATAGTGAGGGATCCTTTGGCATCTCAGAATAAGGAGAATTCTTCTCTTGGATTGGATGAGGAAGCTTTGGCTCAGCAGCATCTCATTACCGAAGGAACGTTATATGATTTTCCAATTAATACTGAACTGTTGCCTACTGGTAATGCAGATCCAATTATTGATCAAGGAGTCATTAATTACTCCAATTTTCCTTCAACTAGTGATCTTTAGATTGTGACTGAACACAGGCATACTATTAATACAAATCAAAATATTGTTTCCTCACATCCTATCATTCCTTGTGTTACTAATGAAAATTTTCTTGAGTTGAATTTTAGGAGGGATATGAATAATTATTCTAAGTCTTTGACATCTCAGCCTATTATGAATTTGTAGAATAATGAGCTTTTTAATTTGGAAGAAGGAGAAGGAGATAGTGCTATTTTTGGATTGGCTAGAATGGAGGATTTGGAACAAGAGCAATCCTTCAGGAATAGAGAGTTACCTCAGGAGGTTATACAAGAGATTGGTCAAATTAGAGTGGTTAAGGCTAATGGTGGTTATGTTTTAAACAATAAAACCAATGAGGAAGATGGAGCTATCTTTGAGGAAGGTGATCTTCCTCACATCTTTGGACATGCAGGTATGAATAATGATAGTAAGTTTCCCTTAAATTTTCAATATCATAGTGATGCCTTTACTATCCCGGAGGGTAGGGATATGGTGGCTAAATGTTTTGCTAGAGATGACAATGACACTAGTTTTTCCAAGGTCCAAAGTAGGAGAGGTAGGAAGCACAAGAACTTTATTTTACAATCTCCTAGAGCCACATGATCGCATACTAGTCAATAACCCCTGTTTTTAATGTTTAATGCTATTACTTGGAATGTTAAGGGCATTGGGTGTCCCTCTTCTAAGTTAAGAGTTAAGAACTTATGTCGCATTTATTATGTTTCTATTCTTGTTTTGCTTGAGCCACTTATTTCCTCTACTAAGCTCCTTGGTATGGCCAGATTTTTGGGTTTTAATTATGCTATTTCGAATGTAACCAATAAAATTTGGGTGTTTTGGAAGGATCTTGTTTGTATAGATGTTATTGGAGATTTTACTCAAGTTTTGCATTATAGTATTGAAAGTTCGAACTTACATTGTTGTGCCTCTTTTATTTATGTTGCTTCTTCTCATTATACTAAAAAAGTGTTATGGGATCAAATCATTAACTTTCATAGTATTTGTAACTTACCCTGGATTATTGGAGGGGATTTTAATACTATCTCTAATCCATCTGAACGTATAGGGGGTTCTCTCCCTATCTTTCATGATATCGAGGACTTTAATAATATAATTATGGATTATAATTTAATTAATATTTTTTCTCTGGTAATAAATTCACTTGGAACCATGGTCACTTATGGCAAAGTTTGGATCTGGTTTAGTTTAATGATTGCTGGCTTAATTCTTTTAATTCCACTGCTATTGAGCATCTGAGTAAGATCCTTTCTAATCACTCCCCTTTACTTATTAGGCTTAAGACTAGATGTTTTAACTCTCCTTTTAAATTTTGGTTCCAAAACATGTGGTTGCTTTATGACTCTTTTATGGTAGTGGTTCAGGAAAATTGGCATGCTCCTTTACATCCGAATAACTCTATTTTTGGCATGAGGAGATTTTGGTTTAAACTAAAAAGGCTTAAGCAAGTTTTAAACTGGTGGAATCATAATGTTTTTAAGAACCTTTTCTCTAACATTTTAAATGCTAAAGAGAAATTCAACAAGTTTGAGACTCAATGTTAATTGGTGCCTTCTGATGATAATTTTAGTTTAATGAGAGATACTAAACAATGTCTTTATAAATTACAAGCTCAAGAGGAAACTTTTGGGAAACAAAAAGCTATTGCTAAACATCTTGTTGAAGGTGATAAGAATACTAAATATTTCCATACTTGGTTAAGAGGAAACGTGCTATTAATTGTATTCAAAAAATTACTCGTGATGATGGCTCTGTTACTGAGGATGGTGTGGAAATTGCTAACTTAGCTGTCCAGCACTTTTAAAAACATCTCAATAAGGTTTTTAGTCTGGTTAATATTGACAATCCTTTTATCATCCCTAACCTTATTTCTCAAGAGGATAATGAATTTCTTTCTAAACCCCCCTCTTTACAATATGTTAAAGAGATTGTTCTTGGTATGAATAGTGATTCGGTTGCTGGGCCGGATGGCTTCACTACTAAGTTTTTTCAGAAATCTTGGCATATTATTAGTGAGGATCTTTATTCTGCTGTCAATGATTTTTTTTTTGCTGATAATTCTATTCCTAAGTTTTTTACTTCTACTTCTATTGTGCTTTTCCCCAAAAATAACTCTATTAGTAACTGGAATGACTTTAGACCTATTAGTTTGTGTACATTTTTTAATAAATTACTTTCTAAAATTATTATGAATCGGTTAACTTCATTTTTGCCTAAAATTATTTCTCCCTTTCAAATGGGTTTTGTTAAAGGGCGAGCTATTGTTGATAATATTCTGTTGGCCCAAGAATTTTGTCAAGACCTTGATGTTAAGGTGAGAGGTGGCAACATGATTTTCAAACTTGATATTGCCAAGGCTTATGATAGCATTGATTGGAATTTTCTTTACAATATTATGAACATGTTTGGTTTTGATTTGAAATTAATCAACCTTATTAAAAACTGCATTGAAGATGCCTACTTTTCTATCATTGTTAATGGTAAATGCAATAGTTTTTTTGAAGCTTCTCATGGTCTGAGACAAGGGGATCCTATTTCACCTGCTCTCTTTATTATTATTGCTGAGTACCTATCTACTAGAGGTCTTGCCAACCTCTTTGAGAATTACCCTAGCCTCTATTTTAGAACTTTGGGTGGTTTTCCTATCTCTCATTTATGTTTTGCTGATGACTTTATCATTTTTGCTAATGGTTTGATTAATAAGATTAACAAACTGATGAGTTTTTTCCATCAATTTGACAAGGTGAGTGGTCCTGCTCTGAATAATCATAAGTGTTACTTTATTCCCTCCAAGAAAGTGCCTAATGATTGTATTATGGCTATTAAAAATTTATCTGGTTTTAGGCATGGCCATTTGCCTATCAAGTATCTGGGGGTTCCTCTTTTTAAAGGTAAAAAGAGAACTTTTCTTTTTGATGATTTAATTACTGCTATGTAAAACAAACTTTTGTCCTGAGATTCTAATTTTCTTTGTTTTGGGGGTAGACTAACCCTCATTAAAAGTGTTCTTTATTCTTTGCCTATTTATATTTTTCAAACTCTACTTCCTACTCAGGTGGTTTGTAACAGGATTGACAGGATTTTTAATAAATTCTTTTGGAAAGGGGCTAGTAGCAATTCTAAAATTATCTGGTCCTCTTGGGTCAAGTGTTGTGGTGTTCTGGATGAAGGGGCCTTGGGGTGTAAAAATATGAATGATTTGGCTTATGCTTTTTCCTTCAAGTTATGGTACAACTTTCATGCTAATTTGAGCCTTTGGGCTAACTTTATGTTCACCAAGTATTGTAGGGGTAAACATCTGACTATTTGTTGGTTTAACAAAGGTGATTCTAAAGTGTGGCAAAGACTTTGCAAAATTAAATGGGTTGCTGAGCCTTTTATCTTTTGGGGGCTTGGTGGTGGTGATATTTTCTTTTGGTAAGATCGTTTGTTGGGGGGCTTATCTATTGATTCTATTACCAATACCTCTTCCACTGTGGCTGTGATGGTGAATTACTTTTTTTACAAAAAATTGTTGGGATTATGAGAAACTTTCTAATGTTCTTTTTGATTCTAATATTCAACAAATTTTGAGGTTTCCTCTGAACACTAACAATGATGATTTACTTTTATGTGGTTTGACTAAAGATGGTAGTTTTAGCTTAAGGAAGCTTGGCACTCCTTTAGATCTAAGAATGAGGTTTCTAAGATCTTTTTTATGCTTTGGTATAAAAGTATTCCTTCCACAGTTGCTATTTTTGTTTGGAGAATTTTACATAAGTTCATACTTATTGATGATTGCATAATTAAAAGAGGTTTTATTTTACCTTCTAAGTGCTAGTGTTGTTATCATGTGGATAATATGCATCATGTGTTTCTATCTGGTCCTTTAGCTACTAAAACTTGGACTTATTTTGATGACATTTTCCATTTGAATTATTTTAATTCCAAATTATCTATTAAGGCAATGCTTCATTGTTGGTTTATTAAGTCCAAAGGATATATTAGAAATGTTATTCCTTCCCTTATCTTATGGTATTTATGGTTGGGTAGGAATAATTCTCGTTTCAATGGTGTGCTTATAAAATATCATAGAATTATCCAGAATGTGAAGGACAAGGTTGTGGCTCTTTATTCTGCTAAGTTGCTCTCTATCAAAAACTTTAAAACTATTTTTTTGTTACGTCTGAATTTAGGTCTTAAGTTGGAGGTGGATAATCTTCCGAAAGAACCTAAGTTCATTTATTGGACCAAACCCTCTATTAACTCTTATAAGCTGAATATGGATGGTGCCATCATGGATTCTTTTTCAGGTTGTGGAGGGGTCATCAGAGATTGTTATGGTAACTTTATTTTGGGCTTTGCTGATCCCTTACAAAATTGTGATGTTAACTATACTATTATCTTTGCTATGATCTATGGTCTAAGGTTATGCAATTCTCTTAACTTAACTAACATTGGCATTGAAGTTGGCTCTAAATATTGCTTTCATTTTCTTAACACTATGGAGGAAACTGTGTGTTCTGTTAATCTTTTTATATTATGAGGGATGTTAAGAAGTTGTTGAGACTTATGAACTGCTTGTTTTCCCTTGTCTACAAGGAAGGTAATGCGTGCGCTAATTGGCTTGCTAGATGGGGGTGTGGCTTGGAGTGTATGGCTAACCTTTTGGTCACCTCCCTTCCTGCTCCTCTGAAAGGCTTTTTAAGATTAGATAAAAATGGTTTGCCTTATGTTAGAGCTTAATAATGCTACTTGGGTTATTTTCTTGTGGTTGTTTTTGGCTAGGTGTGTGCCTTTTCTTCTGGTTTTGTTCAATTGTCTGCTTTGGTCTCTTGCTTCTAGGGTGGCCTTATCTACTGCTCGATTATTATTTCCCTTTTCTGTTGCCTTAGTCGGTTTGAAGCCTATTATGGTTGGTTGTGGTTATTTTTGTTCTATTTTTGGATGCTTGATTTTTGGTGTTTATTTTGGTCCTTTGGGTGCTGGCCTGGTGAGCCCTTCCTGGAGCATTTTGGATGTACTGAACATTTTCATGTCTGCTCGATTGGGTGTACTGAACATTTTCATGTGCTGCTTTTTCATGTTAGTTTTTGGGTTTTATGGCTCGAGGCTTCTGGCTATTCCTGCTGTTCCTGGGGCTGGTTTTCGCTTGATTACTGTTCAGGGTCGTGGAATGACAATCTATGTCAATTGGAGGTGGTATAGTGTTCTGACCAGTCTCTCTATTCTGCTATCTTTGGTTTGGTCAATTATGAGGTGGTTATTCTTCTCTCTCGCTTCTTTAACTGTTCGTGGTAATTAGATTTTCTATTAGATCTATCATCCTATTAGCTATTACTGTTTTTTTTCCTTTCCTGTCTATTAACGTTTTTTACAGATTATTCATAATGCAGATGCTCATAGTGTTGATTTCTTGGATGGGAAGCTGGAGCTCAGGGAAGATTTTTGTTTCTTACCTATTTTTTGGGTGCTCTCTCTTGCACACCGTAGAATGTACCTAGGTTGCATTGTATTTTTTCTTAGTAGGGAACTCGAGCTCTTAGGTTTTTTGGGATTTCTTTTTGTAGCTCTCCTGAGCATTAGCGAGCTTGAGGTCCCTTTAAGGACTGTGTAATCATTTTTCTGAATTAACTCATAGGCCCCTCTATGGGTTTCCCAAAAAAAAAATTAAAAAAATGATGGCAATAAAATTTACTCATCTTTTTTTGTGTGTTATATAATCATCCATATCTCTTAAATTCCACAGCCTCTTAATCTTGTCAAACTCTCATTTTTTTACTAAAGATATTTTAAGAAGCAATAAGAAATTCATCCCAAAAGAAGCCATATTATGCCCCCTGCATCCACTAGATGAACCGATGTACCTTAGATGTAGACATTTCTATTGGGATCTAAAGAAGAAGATTAGTCTCATAAGAAATCTATTGCAATTCAAATATGAATAAAAAAATGACTTGATATAGCTTAGTGCATAAAGAGGAGCACCAAAGCTTGATAAATGACATGTGGGTAATTATTATTATTATTATTTATTTCTCAAATAATAAATTCATAAATCCACAAAACAAAAAATAAAGTAATAAACACCTAATTCCTCCTCCTAAGATATACTGCTCTCTTTCGACACTATATGACTAGTAGTCACAAATATTCAACTAAATTGAATGAGTGGATGATATAATATAACTTATATCCTCCACTCATTAAGTCAAGTTGAATTTTTTTTCCCCTATAACATTTGTAGTAACTATTATAACTTCCACACCTCCTTGGTTATTCTTACAAAGTTTTCCTTTAATAATTGAAATTTCAATCTCAAGGCAATTTGGTTTTCACACCTTATTTTTACTATTATCTTTTTCACTTACAATTTCCATGCTTTGGATCTATATGTTCTTATACCTAAAATGATCTCAAATAATAATATTATTTGAGGCATATCGAGTTCATCTATTGGACGTAGGGGAATATTATGGCTTCATTTGGGATGACTTTTGTATTGCTTCTTAACGTATCTTTCTAGTAAATAAATGAGAATTTGACAGGATTATGAGGTTGCAAAATTTAAGAGATATGAATGATCATTATAAAACACACAAAAACCAGTCTAAATTTTTATGCGATCAATATAGAAATTATTTTGTGGGAAAGGCTGAATGAAGAACGCGTGTAGAAAAAGATCATAATTCTAGCCACAACTGAACTATTATTTTGCTATCTTTTCAGGCTTTAATTGTGATAGCATTTTTTACTTTTTTTTAAATTAGTTTTCTACCACAAAAATTTCTTGAACTATAAATATTCATAATGTAAAGCTACTTTCAAATTCATTAAGAAAGATACCCTAAATGAAGCCTTAATCTCTTTTGAACCTTTTTTTAATTTTTAGTGCACCCAATTTTTAAGCTAAAAAAAAGACCCGTCGCGTGCTGTCTCTGGCGATGCTAAGGCGTTTCTAGGGTTTCCTTCTCAGCGCCTCCTGCGGCCAAATTGTGGATCTTTTTCTATTGTTTTTATTTGTTTTCATTGGTTTTCTCTGGATTTTTTCATTCTATGATCGCGTTTTGGGTTTACTGGCTTTCTTTTGTTGCTTTCTTGATTTCCTGTGGGGTTTGGGCGATGACGATGCCATCGTCATCGAACCCTAGGATCTCATTGAATACTGATGGTATATCTCGTTCTTTTAAAGATGTTCTTGTAGGTGGTACTTCTCCTTCTTCCTCGAAGCTAGATTTAGTTCAAACCTCTTTCAAGGGGTTGTCGGCCTTTATGTTCGATTATAAAGTTGTTTCACAACTTGCAGCCCCTTTTGCTTTTACTTTGGTTGGAATGTTCATGCTTTGAAGATCAAATTTGGACATTATCTAAAAATTTTTATTTCTCTAAAACTTTCTGGAACCTTTTTTGTTGGCTTGCTTGACCAAAGACACGTTGCAATACAACTTTCGAATGATTTAGACTACATTTGTATATTTTCCAGAAGAGCTTATTACATTCAGTGTTGTCAAATGCATTTACTCAAGTGGATTACTACTTTTGATGTTAGAAAAGAATCACATATAGCACCTATTTGGATATCTTTTCCTAACCTAAGGCTTCATATTTTTAATTCTCAGATATTATTTGCGTTAGGTTCTATTTTTGTAAGACCCTTACAAACAGATCAAGCGACTGCGAATGTTTCAACTCTGTCTGTGGCACGTATTATGGTGGAATTGGATATTTCAAAGAAACATCCACAGGAACTTTGGATTGGATTGGAGGTTAATGGGTATCAGCAAAATGTTGAATTTGAAAACTTACATATCTTTTGTAGCCATTGTAAAATGCATGGACATAACAATTCATAATGTTTTATTTTACACCCTCATTTACACAACCTTAACAAAAAGTCAAAAGAATCCAAAGGAAAAAATATTTTAGTTGAGCAATTACCACATGAAGATACTAACCAAATGTAGGAAAAAAACTCTGGTGTCTGATCCTTCCCAAAAGAATAATGCTAAGCAAGTCATTGCTAATAATGATATTATTGGGTCTAAGGAGCTAGAACTTGGTGGAGATGAAAGTAAGATAGATTCTTGCAATCACACATCTATTGTGGGAGTTTTTAATGATTCTTCTTGCCCTATGGGTGAATCTCTTGTTCATGTCAATAATGGTCTAGAAAATGTTGACAAGCAAATGGTTGCTATTGTTTTCAAACATATTACCACATCTACTACTACATATTGACCTTGTGAAACTAACAAACATTTATCTGATTTAGCTTTTATGGGAAAGTCTAATACCAGTTTAGTTCATCTTTCTATGAATGTTCAAGATGTTGAAGCAAAAGATAATATGGAAGAAGGAGAATTTGTGTAGGAGGAAATGGAGGAGGGAACTAATAGCATGGAGAAGAATATGGTTCTTCAGCTGAATGGCACTAATATGGTCAATGGTACTAAAGATCTATCTCATAATAATAATCCTAATTTTGGTAATGATAGTGTTAATAATGATTTTGCTAACATGGATCATGATTTAATGTCAGTTAAAAATAAGAAAAATATCAAATGTTGTATTCACAATGTTTTTTCCCTTGTTTTATTAGAACCTTTTGTTTCGGTCTCCAAGTTGAATGAGATGGGTAAATTCCTTAGTTTTAATCATAGTGTGGCTAATGTTTCTAACAAAATTTGGATTTTTTGGAAAGATCTGGTAAGCATTGATAGAATTGGTGATTTTACTCAAGTATTACATTATAAAATTGATTATATACAATTTAATTTCTATGCTTCTCTTATTTATGCTTCTTCTTTTTGCATGGTCAGAAAGGATCTTTGGCATCAGCTTTCTAGTTTTAGTGACTTAATTAATTCACCTTAGTTAGTTGGGGTAATTTTAATACTATTTCCAATCCTTCTTAAAGGCTTGGTGGATCTAACCCTAGTTATCAAGCTATAGAGGATTTTAACAACATGATGATGGATTGTAACCTTGTTGATATTGGTTTCACCGGGAATCGTTTTACTTGGAATTGGGGCAACATGTGGCAACATTTAGATCATGTTCTTTCCAATGATTTATGGATTAATTCTAATAATAACACCTTTATAGGGCATTTAATCAAAACTTGTTTTGATCACTCTCCTCTCCTGATTGGTATCAATTCTAGGCACCATGACTCTTCTCATACTTTCAGATTTCAAAATATGTGGCTATTAGATAACTCTTTCACCGCTGTGGTCAAAGAGAATTGGTAGTCTCCTCCTCTTCATCCTGACAAAGATTGTGTTGGGGTGACTAGATTGTGGCTTAAACTTAAAAGACTTAAGTATAAACTTAGTTGATGGAATAGAAATGTTTTCAAAAACATTTTCACTAATATTTTAGATATGGAGGAGAAAGTTAAATCCTATGAGATAATTTGCCACAATAATCCTTCTTATTTTAATTTAATCCAATTGAAAGAGGTTAAGGATTCCCTTTTTAAACTTCAAGAGCATGAGGAGATTTATTGGAAACAAAAATCTACTTCTAAACATCTTTTAGAAGGGGATAATAATACTAAGTATTTCCATTCTTTGGTCAAGAAAAATAGAGCTAAAAGTTATATTCATGTTGACCTCATTTTTGTATGAGGTCAGTAGGACCAATCCAAACCTTAGGATCATTTTAGTCACTAGGATTAATCTTGACCCTAGGATTAATCTGATCTTAAATCAATCCAGACTTTAATATTAATCGAGATTCAAATCAATCTTAATCCCATATTAATTTTAAACTCAATTCAATCAAACTCCAGATTAATCTAGACTCTAGGATCCTCCTAGACTTCAGACCCTATGATCTACTTTAGACCCTAGGATTCTACCAGACTCTAGATCATATGATCTTCTTAGGCTCTAGGACCTACTCTAGACCTTAAGATCAATTTAAGATCTTAGATCAATCCAGAACTCAACATAATTTCAGCCTCTGATTAATCTAGGTCTTAGTTCAATCTTGATTCAATCTCTAGACCTATCTAGGACTTTAGGACCTATCCTAGACCTTAGGATTTCTAGATCTTAAGATTCCTTTAGATCCCAATATTTCTAGATCTTAGGGTTATTCTAGACCCCAAACCCTAGGACTTCTAGACTCTAGGATCTTCTTAAACTTCAGTCCCTAGTATCTACTCTAGACCCTAGGATTCATTTAAGCTGATCTAGACCCCAGGATCTACTCTAAACCCTAGAATTATTCTAGATCAATCTAGATTTCAATTCAATCTAGACTCAGTGCAAACCCTATCATTCAAACTTAAAATTCAGCTCAAAACCAGAAATTCAGATCAAAATCCAAGGCCAAAGGTCTAAGTCCTGAAAGTCTTTTCCAACAAATCTTTGAACACTTTAAACCCCAATCAAATGACCTCTGATTTAAGGTCTGTCAGTTGCATACTGATGTGACATGTCTCTAGAGGCAACCCTCCAAATTTGAACTCATTCTGAGGTCCCTAACCCTAAAAATTGATTGAAATCCAAAGACTGTAAAACCTTCAAATATTTATAGTCTATGCCACTAGACCTTGTACTCAGTGGATTTTGACCTTGGAGCTTTCTACAAAACCTCCAATCATATCCAGACCCTTAATCCTGACCTCTTGAACATTAAACTACATTTTATTGGACCCACTTGACCCCCAGTTGACCAAGGGTCAAAATGACCAAAATACCCCTTAGGGGTCCAAATGCACATTTCAAACCAAATGACCTCCAAATTGCTTGGAACCACTTCCAATAATTTTCAAATGTCCAACTAAACTTGTTGAACCCAGCCCCTGACCAGGGTCAACTTGGTTGACCAAGTCAACCTAGTTGACCCATTAGGCCCATTAGGAGCATGATTAGGTCATTTGATCTGAATAACCATTCCAGATCCTAAAAACACTTCCAACAGACTTCAAATACCATTTTAAACCTATTGAGCCCAATCCTTAACCCTAGGTCAACCTAGTTGACCAAGTCAACCTAGGTTGACCAGTTCAACCTTTAAGCTTTTTCAATTTGAAAAAAACTTCAAGTACATTCAAAACTCACTCAAACTCCTATGGTCATTCCCTTCAATGATTTAGACTTGATTGGACCTTGACCCAATCAATAGTTGACCAAGTCAACTGAGTCTATGGTTGGTCAAACTTGGCCCATATGACTCATTTCAATGCTCCTAATCAACTCAACTTATTTTAAATTTCAAATGAGCTTCAAACCATGGCCTAGTCATGCCTTGAACCTTGACTAATCAAATCCAATTAATATTGACCAAGTCAACTCTATATCACTTGATCAAATCCCATTAAACTTTGATGTTTTCACTCAAATTCCTATCTTTAATTATTAAATAATCTCAAACCCTTCATTCCAGCTCTTCAAGACACTCTAGCTGCCACATCAGCAGCCCAGTTGACTGTTGACTAGTCAACATAGTCAATAATCAAGTGAATGGGTCATAAATTGTCAAATCTCTTCTTTAACTCATTACACTCCAAACCCATTTAATTCCAACAGTTTAATTATTGCCTAGAATCTTCTAAGCAACCCTTAGACCTAGCCTTAATCCCTATATTTGGTCTAAAGCAGCCCTAATCCTCCCCATGTGCTTACAAGGACAAAAGAGCCCTCCACATGGCTTGTCCTTGTGTCCTTTTATTCTCCTGCCATCCTAACTACCCCAACACAGATGGCAGCATCCTAGTAGCTCCCCAAAGCTATCCTAACCATCTATTCAAGCAGTGGACATTTTGAATAGGTTAAAACCCCATTTTGAAGCTCATTCTAATCCCTAGCTTCTCTCTCCACACTCAAGCTCTCCTAGACCCGAGACTCATTTCGTTTGAGCTCTCCACTTGTTCCTCTATCTCTCCCAAATTAAACTCCAGCAAGAGGAAGCCACCGGTGACGAGCTTCCGGCCACCATTGCCTTAGTTCCGTCCAAGCCTGATAGCATTCGATCCAGTCATTTTCGACCGTTCGTGTCTTCAGGAAGATTAATCGTGGACAATCAACAAGCTCAGAGCATCCTTGATCATCCAAATCCATTGATTAGGCAAGGTATAATCCTAAACCCTAGTTTAAGGCACTTAGAATTAAATAACTTTCCTTAAAGTGCTTTTCAAACCGTTAAATACCCTCCACAGAATTTCTGTTCATTAGGGCTATTTGTGTTTAAAATTTTGAGTGATTTGATTGAGTCATTTGTGAGAACGGTCCAATAAACAAGTTCTAGGGCATATCTGATAGTTTGTGTGCAGGTACAATATTCGGACCGTTGATCTCACGATCAACGGTCCTGATTCCACCATTTTGCGGGCGATCTGACTGCATATATGGGTCTGTTGCACTTTAGAATTATCCAGCTCGATCTGAACCATTCGTTTAGTATCACGGGATCGGCTAGCCACCATCTGATCTCTCTTAATTGAGATCAAATGGCGGGACTTAATCTCTGCCGTTGGATGAAACACGTGCGGATCCGACGGCTGTTACAATCTGTTGACGTGAATTAGTGATGCCACATGGACTCCACGCGGTTTCTTCAATCATAGGGCAATAATTGCGTGACGGCCAATCATTGCCAATGATTGGACCACCACCGCACATTATATGCCCGCGAATAGGCAGCCGCCACACATCCTTTTCCACCGCCAGCTGCTATTTAAAAGTATTTTAATTATTTTAAATACATTTTAAACCTTAAAAACTTCAAAAAATGATAAAAAAATAAATATTAATCCAAAAATTTCACATAATATGTCAAAATACTCAGAAAATTAAATTCTTTAATTTAAAATTAATATTAATTTAAAATATTTTATGTATTTTAAATTATTTAAAACATTAAATATTTTTTAACTAATATTTAATTAAAAATAATTGAAATGTTTTCAAAAGTTAAAAAAATTTACATTTTAAATATTTTAAATAAATTATTAAACATATTTTAATATTTCAAAAGTTTAAAAAAATTAATTTAATTCATTTTAATTAATTTTAATTATTTGATTATTTTAATATATAATTAATATTTAATTAAATATTACTTTAAATATTTTCAAAATTAAAAATTATTTTCAAATCATTTTAAATAGGTCAAAGGATCTCTCAACTCCTTAAAATTTACTTTGATAATATTTTAAATTATTTTATTTTTAAATATATATAGGTTTATATATGTATATGTATATTTTAAAATCTATTTTAAAACTATATATATATATATATATATATATATATATATATATATATATATATATATGTTAAATCTTTAAGTCTTGGGAGATCTATTTTGAAATTTTAAACTTAAATTGAGCTTAATTGAATAGGAATTGTGGGGAGTGGTGATTAATAAATAAACAAATATTTTTAATATTTTTTCATTGTTTAATATCCTAATTAATTTAATTTCTTTTAATTTCATGTTTAGGATGCACACACCACCTAGCTTTAAGGCTCTCTTAGATCTAGGATTGATTGTTTGATATGTGCATCTTATATGTCTATGTCAAGGGTTAGCAAAACTTGGATTTGAATCTACTCAAACCTAGTGTCATTAAGGACAACAATTAAGGACATAAGTCTAGAAAACTTAGAATATTTGTAATAATTAGGATACACATCCTATTGACTTGAAACTCAAACCACTTGAATTTAGTGACATTCTCAGCCTTAATTGACTTAATCAATTTAAATCCTTAATTAAGCCCTTAAAACTTCCAAAAACTATAATAAATCCATTTTAAATTTAAAAATTACATATAATACCTCTAACTAACCATAATTAAATCCTTAATCCACAAAAATTAAAACCAACCAGATTTGACATAAATTTTAAGAATAATTGAATTTTAAGTGAAATTTAATATTTAATTAACTTAATTAATTAAAAATTCCAAAACTCTCTCAAATACTTAGGAATCTCTTCTTAGGTCATTCCTGACCTTTAGAGTTGATTCCAAGAAGTTTGGAGGTCATTTGGAATCAAATCATCAAAAGCCCTCTTATTAAGTTAATTAAACAATTCAAATAATTCACAAAACTTCAAAACTTCATAACTAATTCAAATGAACTCCAAAATGAGCAAACTCAAAGGCATTCAACTCACCTTAAGGTCTAATATTTATCAAAAATGTTATGTTTCCAGAAATCAAACAAATTTATAAAAGTCAACTTTTGGTCAAACCTAGTTCAATTTTAAGTTAAAACTTCAAACCTTCATAATAAAATCTAAAAAAAATCTAATTCCAGCAAACTTACAGTCTAACTGATCATATTAAGGTCTAGTATTTTAATAAAATATTAACATTCCAGAAAACACTTTAAATCAAAATATCAATTTTTAACCCCTTAATTAAATCTTTAAAATAATCCAAAAAATTTCAAAATTCAATAAATCATTCAAAATTCTAGAAAATCTTAATTTAACATTAAAACCAGCAACCAATCAATTTGAATAAAATTTATTAATTTTCAAACCTTAATCAAACTCAAATCACTTAATTATATCGGGTACCACTAGGTAACCCAGGCCTACAAGGCTATTAAATTAGCCCCAAGGAAGGTGAAATAAACTTCACGGCCTCGGTGTGCAACAAAGGTGGTATCCAACAAATAATTAAAATCAATTTTAAGCCATTAATACTTAAACTCAAACTTAAAATCCATTAAGCCTTTCAACCAACCAGAATGTCGGGCAACTTCAATCAAGTATCCTATTTAGGACATATCAAAACCACACAGCCTACTTCACACACTTTAGATAGTTTGCTAGGACAACCAACTCTAGTCTTAGGCTAGGCCGGTGTTTACTTTTTTGCTACTTGTGTGTGTCGAGTTTTCCGCAGTTTTTACTGTATGATATTTGCTAGTAGTAGAATTGATTGATTGTTTATTTAATTTTTATACTTTATGTTGTGATTGATTGTATGTTAGATCTATCCCTAGGTTAGGGATGATTTGTACTAATTCAATCTTATGCAGGTGGCCATGCTCACACAGGGCAATTAAATTAAAGGGGGCAAATAATTAAGCTTTAAAAATTGACATGTTTTGTGTAGGTGCTAAGCATGCTTAAGTTCCCCTTTAAAATTAAAAAGAGCATGGCCAAGTGTGGTTAGTTTGAGCATTTTAAATTTCAAATATATTAACTGCTTGAGATGTCAAATATAACTGTTGATTATTAGGATAAGCCTGCAGGATTGAGTCTAGATTTTTAAATTTTAATTAATGTAATTTAATTTAAATTTGAGTTGTAATGTTAAGTGATTTGAGATGGGATAATAGTGATCCAAACTGGATTCCAAGAAGAAGATTGACATACCTTAGGGGAGAGTACCTCTTCACTTGGAAATTCAGTTTAGGATACATTCAAGTATCCAAAGAGAAAAGATAACACCCCTGTCCAGGGGGAGTTTTCTTTTCATTTGGATATACAGACCCAACGATCCAAGGAATTCCAAGAGGATGAAGAAGTGAAGAATGAGAAGACCCAAAATCTCAAAGTCACTTGTCTTTTAGGAGTAGAATCCGGGTTGTAGTCAGTGGTACCCGGCCAGTTTACTTTTCCTATAGACCCTGGGTTGTATAATTATGTGGCACTCGCCACATGGACTTTCAGTTTGAGTATTACATTTAATTGATTTAATTATTTGATTAATGGTTTGATGTTGATTGCGATATTAGAATTACATGCTTTTAGTAGTTTTTTGGCGATCTTGCATGTCGTGTTTTTTAGCCTAGAACCCGATAGGAGGTTCGTGAAGGTACGAATAAAACTATTTCTACTTTAATTAAAATTAAAACATTTAAGCTCACATAGTAAATCTAACATTTTAAAAAGTAAGCCCGGGATCGCCGGGGGTTTTCCATATGCATTTTTGTTGCATCTTTCTTTCCACTTGCTAGGCACCTCCCCGCCTGCGGGTTCTGGTAGACCACCTTACCTATGAGGGTGCAGTTCTGTCCAAGGGGATCTGTGCATCTCTAGGATAAAACTATTTTCAAGCCTGATTTTAAAACTTTTTCATCCTAATTTAAGTATTTAATCGAGTCAATTTCCATGCATTGCATTAGATACAAACTTAAAAATATCTAAAATTTTAATTGCATTTTAGTTTAAGCATTTCACCCAACATAAGTTAAGGGGTCAATTAGGAATCTACTCAAGACGTCGACCCCAACTCCTTAAACTTATCTTAAACAATATCCCTCCCCACTCTTGCATAAAAAGACCGGACACATGGTTTTGAAGCATTTAGGTGGTTTAGCTGGCTCCCCAATCCAGGCTGGGGTAAGTCCAGATTTGCATTGTATTAGCTAGGTTTCGGGTCACTAATTTTCAGTACCCACTTTAGACTTAGGTTCTGAGGCAAATTTTAATCTTAAGACCTCAACCTTCGGGAATCTAATTCCCACTTTCTAATAAAATCAATCACTTAAATATTAAATCTCTTTCCATCAAATTTAAGCCCAACACTTAGGATAGGTTGGGGTGTTTCTGAAGTAATTCAGAATCTCAAAACACCCCCTACCTTTCTTCCTTTAACTCCAGAAATAAGTGTTCAATCTTGAACCAATCCCTGTTGAATTTCTATTCCCTTAACCTCCTTTGATATCAATCTTCAAAAATCTTAAATGAAATTCATATCGCTATTTTAATCAAGAGTATTCATAGGAAATCTCTGGTTTCTTATGATGTAATTAACTACGAGGGCTTCCGCTCGTAGGAGATTTAGAAACCCAGACCTGACTTTCAAAATTAAGCTTTTCAAAACCTCAATTAATTATCTTTGGAAAAATCAAACTAGACGATCATTATCGTCATTTTCAAACAATCAATAGTGATTGATAATTTCTCTCCCTAGAAAGATATATCAATTACTTTTTTTAGTTTGATTATGAGATTAATGATCTTGTTATCCAAATTATTATAGTTAAATATTTGATTGAATACTAATTTTGACCCTTCAGGTTAATATGTAGTTCTTTCTCAAATTCAACTACGATAATTAGGATAAATTCAAATATTTGAAATATGAACCTATTAGGGAACGATATGTTCACCTTCCGAGGTGATATATCATTCATAATAAGCATTCAATTTAAAATTAAAATTTCAGAAATTAAGCATTTCCCAAAGAAAATTAAATATTTTTTAAAAACTATATAATATAAATCTTTTTAAATTCAAACAATTTCATCAAATTTAGCTTAATGATGGGATCATTATTAAGGGTGAGGAGGAAATTGCTAAGTCGGCTGTTGAGCATTTCACTAAGATTTTTAATGAAAATTTTGATCCACTTCCTGTTGACCAACTGGATCTTATTCCCTCCGTCATTAATGAGGAGGAACACTATACTCTTACCCTTTTACCTTCTCTTGAGGAAGTCAAGAAGATTATCTTTGATATGAATATTGATTCTGTGGCTGGGCCTGATGGTTTTACTACCAATTTTTTTAAAAAAAGCTTGGTTTATTATTTGTGATGATTTATATCTTGCATTTTTGGATTTCTTTAAGGGTAATTCTATTCCTAAGTTTTTTCTAGTACTACTATTATGCTTATTCCTAAGAAAGTGGTTGCTAATAAATGGGATGACTTTCATCCTATTAGTCTATGTTCTTTTTTTAGTAAATTGATTTTCAAAATTTTAATGGATCGATTATCCCCTTTGCTTTCTAAAATTATTTCTCCTTACCGAATGGGCTTTGTTAAAGGTAGAGCTATTACTGATAACATCCTTTTGGCTCAAGAAGTCATTCAAGACCTTGACCTAAAAGTGAGAGGTGGTAACATCATTTTTAAATTGGACATTGCTAAAGCCTATAATGACATCAACTAGAAGTTTTTGTACCACATTTTACATCTTTTTGGTTTTAATTCTACTTTCATTAATTTGATCCAAAATTGTATTGAAGATTCTTACTTTTTGATTTTTGTGTATTGCAAAAGTGAAGTTTTTTTAAATCTGTACATGGTATTACACAAGATGATCCTATCTCTACTGCTCTTTTTATAATTGCTGGTGAGTACTTATCTGGAGGTCTTACCCACCTCTACGAAACTCACCTGAAACTTAGAATGTTAGGTGGTTTGCTTATTTCCCATTTATGTTTTTCTGATAATGTTATTATTTTTTCCAATTATTCTGTGAATAATGCTAGTATGCTTATCAATTTCTTAAATAATTTTAAGCTTTTGAGTGGCTTAAATCTGAATAGAAATAAATGTTATTTTATCCCTACTAAAAATTTACTTATTGATTGCATTAATGTCATTAAAGGTATTTCTGACTTTTTACAAGGTTCTCTTCCTTTAAAATACTTGGGTGCCCCTCTTTTTAAAGGTCGTAAAAAAATCTTTTCTTTTTGATGATCTCATAACTGCTGTGCAAAATAGACTTAACTCTTGGGAATATAATTTTCTTAGCTTTGGTGGTAGATTGGTTTTGATCAAAAGTGTTCTATATTTTTTACCTATTTATATCTTTCAAACTATTCAGCCTACTAAAGTGGTTTATGATAGATTTAAAAAATTGATTAACAAGTTTTTCTGGAGAGGGAAAAGTGATAGTTCTAAAATCTTATATACACCTTGGAAGAAGTGTTGTGGTGTTTTGGAGGAAGGTGCTTTGGGGTGTAAAAACATGGCTGATTTAGCCCATGCTTTCTCTTTTAAACTCTGGTTTAATTTTCATGCTAAAACTAGTCTTTGGTCCAAGTTTATGGTTTCTAAATACTTTGTTGGTAACCACCCTACCGTTTGTACTTATAAAAAAGGTGATTCTAGAATTTGGAAAAGGCTTTACAATACTAAATGGGAATCGGAACTCCATATTCATTGGGGCATTGGTTTTGCTAATGTGTTCTTTTGGTAGGACCAATGATTGGAACAAATATCTATTGATTATATGCTCCATTCGTTCTCTACCTATGCTACCGAGGTAAATTGTTTTATTACCAATAATTGTTGCGATTATTCAAAATTAGCTCAAGTTATTCCTGAACCTATTATTACTAAAATCTTACAAATTTCTTTGAATACTGAGGATAAGGATTGTTTGTTGTGTAATATGGCTAATAATGGCATCTTTTGTATTAAAGATGCTTGGAATAATTTTGGGACCAAACATCCTTCCTCTAAAGTTTTTCTATGTTATGGCATAAAAGCATTCCTACTGCTATTGCTACATTCATTTGGAGGATCATACATAATTATGTGCCTACTGATGAGCTTTTAATGAAAAGAGGCTTCATTTTGGCTTCTAAGTGTCAATGTTGTTATCATGCTGAGAATATGCATCATGTTTTTATTTCTGGGCCTATTGCTACTAAAACTTGGATTCATTTTGAGGACATTTTCAAACTTAATCATTATAAGGGGAATATTTCTATCAAGGATATCTTTCACCTGTGGTTTACTAATTCTAGAGGTCATATTACCAATCTTATTGCTTGTCTTATTATTTGGTACCTCTGGATGGCTAGGAATAACTCCATTTTTAACAACATTACTATGAATCATGATCTCATTATTAGAAATGTTAAAGATAAAGTTAGTAGATTATTTAATGTCAATCTTTTAAATTCTAAGAATTTTAAAGGTTTTTTTCAAGTGGCTAAAGATTTTGGTTTAGTTCTTCAGGACAAGTATAACAATAATGGTCCTAGGTTGATTTATTGAATTAAACCTCCTCAAAACATGTTCAAGCTAAATACTGATGGTTCTTTCAAAGGGGATATGTGTGGTTGTGGTGGTATCATTTGTGACTATAATGGTAATTTTGTGACTGCTTATGCTAGCCCTCTTCCTAAATGCTCTATTTTTTTCTGAACTTTCTGCTATCCTCTTTGGTTTGCAATTATCTCTTTCACTTGGTCTGGTTAATATATGGATTGAAGTTGATGCTTTACACATGCATGTATGTCTCAAAGGTAATACTAAGAAGAGTTGTAGTCTAGATTTATTTTATCTTATTAGGGAAATTAAGCAACTTCTTATCTTCTTTAATGTGAAGTTAACTCATATTCATAGAGAAGGCAACGCTTGTGATGATTTTTTTGCTAATCATGGGTCTAAACTCCTTTTTTATACTGAATTAACTTATAATCTGCTGCCTTCCTTTGTTAAAGGCATCATTAGATTAGATAAACTTGGTTTGCCTTATGTTATAACTTAGTTTTTATTATTTTTGGGTCAATTTTTGGCTCTTTGTCCTAGTTTTGTCCTATTTCTGGCTGTCTTGTTTCAGGTTATGATTATTAAGTGTGTTGTCTTCATTATATTTCCCAGGGTTCATTTTCAATGGTCTATGTTTTTTCGGAATGTTTCTATTATTCATTTCTTAAGACTTTGTATCATTTGCTCATGTTTTTTTTTTACATTACTTTGACTGGGCATAAGAATATTCATTTTATGGTGGTTCTTTCTCCCCACTGTTTGGATTTTAGGAGATGGAAAAACCTTAGTGTTGGCACTAATAAGTTTTGTAATAATATGTTTGAGAAGGATTCCTGTCAGCATTAGTTTTGCTATCAATCCAACAGTATTCTGGTTTTCCTTTTTACTATTATTTATTGTGATGGGACTATTTTGAGCAATGATCAAACTTATGTTCATGCTGATCATTACCCTCCTTGTTGCTTATCTACTCCCAAGATGGATGTGGTTGGGCTACTAGGCTTTTCCCTGTTTTGGTTATTCATGTGGAGCTTTTCGGAGCCTCCTTTTTGGGGTTCTTATATTGTGACTTAATGTTTAATTTTGCTATTTTTTGGGTGATAATTGCTTGGAGTAATTACTAGGTGCTGAGGCTTTTAATGGATTGTGGGGTGATGTTCTATGGTTATGTGGAGCTTATGGTTTGGATCCAGTGCATCCCATTCTATTTCTGTGGTTATTTCCAGTGCAGGAGCATATTGAGCCTAGGTGGCTATAAGAGTAGATTGGAGTGGCATTTGGGGTACAACCATGATAGCAAAATAGATACTACATACATGAGCTTAAATGGTCACTCTCACCTCAGTATTACCCATTTTCTTAATTAGCTTTATTCTAGGATGGATTTGTGGAAGTATGATGTTTGTTTTAATTTGTTGGTGAGGTCTTTAATTTGGTGGCATAATTTAAGCACCTTCTCTTTTGGTTTCAAGGTTGTTTTACTTCCATTGTGGCTTTCTTTTTGTATCCTTCAAAAACTGTTTGATTTCTTGGTGGTTTATCTTATTAGTTTAGCTGATTGCTGTTATATTTATGATGGTCTCTTGGTGTTGTGGGTTTGTGCTTGTATGGGTGTGATTGTTTCTTTAATCCAGGTGGATTTCCTATATTCTCAGTTTACCTTGATGGCTGTCATTGATGGGTTGTGTTATTTTGGTTGGTTCGCTGGTTACAACTGGGAACACTCTGATTTCATATTGTCCAGCCTGTTACTCGAGTGTTGTTACTTTTTGAGGGAGCTTTGGTCTAATACTTTATAGCCCTTCATGTTTATCCTTGTGAGATGTGTTTCTAGCTACAGGCTCATGTTTCATCGAGTTCAGTTATTTGCCATTTCTTCTGCTTGTGTTGATCACATTCGGTTTGTTGATGGGATTCCTCTTCTTCTCGGGTTAATTTTAGTTTATAATTTTATTGCTTGTTCTTGTAGCATCCCATTTATTTTCCACTTATTTTTGCAGGGGATCTCCTATTGGGATTTTTTAGAGAATGATTGGGCTTCAAGATTATGAGATAATCTATTCTCTTTTTTGGGGTGTGGGCTACTTACCCCATTCTAGATTGTACTTACGACCTTTAGTACTTTTGAGTAGTGGGGACGGTGAGCTCTTAGGATCTTTTTTGAATTTTTTTGCAGCTCTTTTGTACGTTAGGGAGCTCGAGGTTCCTTTTAAGGACCTTGTAATTTTAATTTTTCTTAACACGTAAGCCCTACTGCAGGTTCCCTAAAAAAAATCTCTTTTTTTCTTCTCATATTTTTTTCATGAGAAATAAGGCATTTATTTTGGCTGTACAATATGTTGCAAGTGTTTTTCATCAATAATAAAATTTCATTTTCATTGGACATCCTTATTGAAGGAGTAAAAATTTTATTTGAGCCTATAACTCAGTAATAAAAACTCATCCAAAAATATCATATTTATGATTCAACATTAGGAAACATAGATTTTTATAATAAATATTAAAATTTAATAATTAAAATGATAAAAGTAAACATTAAAAACATCTATACTTTTAAAGTAGCTATAAATTAATTTTTTGCATGAAGAAACATAAAAAATGTGATCAAATTTACAAAAATATAAAATAAATTCACCATTTTTTACATAAATATAAATAATAAAATTAGTATAAGAAAGTGTTTAACTCGAACAATTAGATGTTGACATTACTATTAAAATAGGCTTTTGTAGCACTTTTTTTATCCTACTACAGCAGTTAAAACACATACTATAATCTTAGCAGTGGTTTAAGAACTGTTGCACATCCACCATTTTGTTATTGCTACATTTAGTAGATGTTTTAACTTCTTCTAAGAATATACTAGGTGTTTTAGTTCTTTAAGTAAGGTAAAAAAAGTGTTGTAAAAGCTTATTTTAATAGTAGTCTCAATATCGAATAGTTCATGCTAAACACATTCTTGAACCAATTTTAGAATAACTATTTACTTAAAAAGTGGAGAATTTATTATATATATATATTTTAAATTTGATCACAGGTTTGACGTTTCGTCAAGCAAAAAATTAATTTATAGCTATTTTAAAAGTTTGATGCTTTTAATGTTTTATTTTATACTTTCAATTATGAAATTTTAATATTTATTTTAAAAATCTATGTTTTTTAATGTTGACTTATAAATAGTAATTTTTGGATGAGTTTCTATTACTGAGCTATAGGCCTAAATAAAACTTATACTCCTTTGAGAAAAATATCTAATAAAAGCGAAATTTAATTATTGATGAAAAATACATACAACATTGCACAGCCAAAATAAAGGCCTTATTTTTTATATATAAAATAATACAAAAGAAAAATAAAAAAAGGTTCAAAGATACTAAGGCTTCATTTGGGATGACTTTCTTAATGCTTTCTAAAGCAACTTTCTAGTATAAAAATTTATAGTTCAGGAAATTTTGTATTAAAAAGCTAATTTAGAAAGCAGTAAAAAAGCCATCCCAAATGATGCCTAAAAGCCTAGCGAAATAACAGTTCAGTTGTGGCTAGAATTATGATATTGTTCTATATTATCAATTGGCCTTTCTCACAAAACAGCTTCCACATTGATGGCAACAAAATTTACACAACTTTTTTTGTGCGTTATATAACGATCATCCATATCTCTTAAATTCCACAGCCTCTTAATCCTATCAAATTCTCATTTTTTTAGTAGAAAGAAGCTTTAAGAAGCAATAAGAATGTCATCCCAAAAGAAGCCATAATATGCCCCCTACATCCACTAGATGAACCCATTGTCCCTCAGATGTATACATTGCTAATGGGATCTAAAGAAGAAGATTAGTCTCATAAAAAATCTATTGCAATTCAAATATGAATAAAAAAATGACTTAATTATAGCTTAGTGCACAAAAAGGAGCACGAAAGCGTGATAAATGGATTATGAGTCATTTATTATTATTTATTTCTTAAATAATAAATTCATAATTCCACAAAACACAAAAAATGTAAAAACACTTAAATCCTCCTCCTAAGATGTACTACTCACTTTCAACACTCTATGGCTAGTAGTCGCAAATATTCAACTGAATTGATTGAGTGGATGATATAAGTTGATATAACTTATATCCTCTACTCATCAAATCAAGTTGAATGTTTTTTTTTTTTTTTGCTATGACTTTTTGAGTAATTAATATAACTTCCTCACCGCCTCGGTTATTCTTACAAAGTTTTTCTTTCATAATACAAATTTGAGTCTCAAGGAAATTTAGTTTTCACACCTTATTTTATCTATTATCTTCTTCTACCTACAACCTACATGCTTTGGATCTATATGCACCTAAAATGATCTCAAATAATAATATTATTTGAGGCACATTTGGTTCATCTAGTGGAAGTAGGGGGCATATTATGGCTTCATATGGGATGACTTTCTTATTATTTCTTAAAGTATCTTTCTAGTAAACAAATGAGAGTTTGACAGGATTAAGAGGCTACAAAATTTAAGAGATATGAATGATCATTATAAAATACAAAAAAAGCTGAACAAATTTTATTGACATTAATCTGAAAATTATTTTGTGAGAAAGGCTCTATAAATAACGCATGTAGAACAAGATCATAATTCTAGCCAGAATTAAACTGTTATTTCGCTAGCCTTATTCAGGCTTCATCGGAGATAGCATTTTTTACTGCTTTGAATTAGCTTTCTAGTACAAAAATTTCTTGAACTATAAATTTTCATATTATGAAGCTACTTTAGAAATCATTAAGAAAGCCACCCTAAATGAAGGCTTAGTCTCTTTTAAAACTTTTTTTTTATTTTTTTGTCTTATTTTATGCATGAGAAATAAGACCTTTACTTTGGCTGTACAAAATGTTGCACGTGTTTTTCATCAATAATAAAATTTCATTTTCATTGGATATCCTCATCAATGGAGTATACATTTTAATTGAGCCTATAACTCAGCAATAGAAACTCGTCCAAAAATATCATATTCATGATCCAACATTAAGAAACATAGATTTTTATAATAAATAATAAAATTTCATAATTAAAATGATAAAATTAAAAATTAAAAACATCAAGACTTTTAATGTAGATGAAACTTAATTTTTTGCATGACAAAATATCAAAATTGTAATCAAATTTATAAAAATATAAAACAAATTTGCCACTTTTTAAATAAATAGAAATAATAAAATTGGTACAAGAAAGTGTTTAACTCAAACATTTAGATGCTGACACTACTATTAAAATAGGCTTTTGCAGCACTTTTTTATCCTAATATTGCAGTTAAAATACCTACTATAATCTTTGCAGTAGTTTAAGAACTGTTGCACTACTGCCATTTTGTTATCGCTATATTTAGTAGATGTTTTAGCTGCTTCTAAAAATATACTAGATGTTATAGTTGTTGACGTAGGGTAAAGAAAGTGTTCTTAAAGCTTATTTTAATAGTAGTGACAATATCTAATTGTTCAAAGTTAAACACATTCTTGAACCAAATTTATTATCAAAATTTACTTAAAAAGTGGAGAATTTATTTTATATATTTTTTAAATTTGATCACAAGTTCGATGTTTCGTCAAACAAAAAATATTTTTTAGCTATTTTAAAAGTTTTGATGCTTTTAATGTTCAATTTTATCATTTCATTTATAAAATTTTAATATTTATTTTAAAAATCTATGTTTCTTAATGTTGAATTATAAATAGATATTTTTGGATGAGTTTCTATTACTAAGCTATAGGCTTAAAAAAAATTTATACTCCTTCAAGGAGGATATCTAATAAAAATAAAATTTTATTATTGATAAAAAATACATATAATATTATACATCAAAAATAAAGGCCTTATTTCTTATGCATAAAATAAGACAAAAGAAAATTAAAAAAAAGGTTCAAAGAGACTAAGGCTTCATGGATGGCTTTCTTAATCCTTTATAAACCAGCTTTTTAGTATGAAAATTAGTAGTTCAAGAAATTTTGTACTAGAGAGCTAATTTAGAAAGCAGTAAAAAAGTCGTCCCAAAGGAAGCCTAAAAGTTCAATTGTGGCTAGAATTATGATCTTATTCTACCTGCATTATCCATTGAGCCTTTCTCACAAAATAGTTTCCATATTGATGGCAAAAATAATTATACTACTTTTTTTTATGTGTTATATAATTATAATCCATAACTCTTAATTTTTGTAGCCTCTTAATCTTGTTAAACTCTGATTTTTTACTAGAAAGATGCTTTAAGAAGAAATAAGAAAGCCATCTCAAAAGAAGCCATAATATGCCCCTTGCGTCTACTAGATGAACCTGATGTGCCTTAGATGTAGACATTGCTAATGGGATCTAAAGAAGAAGAATAGTCTCATAAGAAGTCTATTGCAATTTGGATATGAATAAAAAATGACTTAATTATAGCTTAATGCAACAAAAAGGAGCACCAAAGCTTGATAAATGGCATGTGGGTAATTATTATTATTATTATTTCTTAATCAAATAATAAATCTTTTTTTTTTGGAAACCCTCAAAGGGGCCTACATGTTAATTAAGAAAAGGTTTAGAAGGTCCTTAAAGAGAACCTTCATCTAGCTACTACTCAAAAGAGCTACAAAACAAATCAAAGAAAACCTATGAGCCGATGGTTCCTTATTCTATAGAATACAAAATACCCTAATAACATTCTAGGCCTGCCAAAAATAGGACCCAAAAAAGGAAGAAGAGGAAAGTACTTTTGGCACCATCTTCCTACAAAAAATCAGCTAAGCTCCAAAATCTCGATCCCTTTAACCTATAAGAGAATCAGACTGTAAAATAAACCAGAATATGGCAAGAAATATGCAGGATTATAACTAATCAAAGTTAAACAAAAACTACTATCAAACTGAAATGGACAGCCATTCAAGTTTATGCAATTAATACCCAAGATACCACCAAACACAAGAGTCATATGCCACTCCAGCTTACTAGTAAACCCATCCAAGCTCATAAGGAGATTAAGAAAAATAAAATTAACGCCATCACAAGAGATCAGGTAAGGATAATAGCAGCAATGATCCAAAATGTTAGCAAACCAAGAGTAAAGATTCCCCAAAATATAACCACAATTGATACAGTTCAAGATAATCAGAAAAATAATGTTCATAGCATTAGAAAAGGGGGGCGGGTAAGCTAGAAGACTAAAGTCATTAGTCTCACATCTAAACTCTAGAACCGCCAGCCAACATCAACACAGGAAAATAGCATTCGAATAGACATGAAAAGTGGTTAGGGCGTGATACTTAACACCCGAGACTCTACCATAAATGATAGTAAAATCGCAGCAATCCTAGCTATAAACCCAATTAAGTAACCTCGTTAAAATAGTAAAATAGCAACCCAGCCCAATACTGGTAGAACAAATAAAATACTTCATGGGAATTAGGTAGAAAGTAATAAAAGCCCCAAGATAACAGCTGCAATGGTCCACAATGTTAGCAAAAAAAGACCAATGATCCCTCAGAATACAACCGCAGCTGATATAGTTCATGATAATCAACAAACTAGTGTTCATAGCATAAAAAAAGGACGACGGGTAAGCCTTAAGACTGACTAAAGTCATTAGTAGGAGTATAGCTCAGGTGTGTAGTACTAGTACCATTATGATATAACCCCAAATGCCACTCACATCTAGTCCCTGGAACCGCTAGCCAATAGCAGCACAGGAAATTAGCATTCGAATAGATAGGGAACTTGGCTAATGCACGATACTTAACACCCGAGACTACCATAAATGGAAGTATTATCCCAACAGTCCTAGCTCAAAACCCAATTATGACAACTCATCAAAACAGAAGAGCAGCAACCCAGCCTAAAATTGGTAAAACAACCAAAATACTCCATGGAAATCAGGTAGGAAATAACAAAAGCTGCAACTCCCATAAGGCTCCACACAGGGACAAGAGAGGAGCAATAAGGGGTTAAATCAATAAGATTAGAGTTCCAATCAATGCTATTCCAACACCAACCTCAACAATAAAACATAACCAACAAAAAAGAGACCACGATAATAGTCCAAACAGCAAAGGTCCAAAAGATATCAGCATCTGACACATAAAAATAACAAATCAGTAATCCAAAAGAGAAACAAAAGAGCACCAAAAAATCAGATCTCATAATCATCCAACAAAGATCATGAATAGCAACAAAAGCCAAAAAAAAAAACTAATGAAAATGAATGTAGTGGAGACCCTGCGGTCTAATCTAGCCAAACCTTTAATCTCTTTAGGGAGAGTATGCTCATAGTAATTAGTTAAAACAGTTAAATTACAACCCAATTTAACTAAGGAATTGGCAACAGCATTCCCCTCTCTTAAGATATGAGACATATTATAAGTGATGAGAAAGCCAGTACTTAATATCTCATAAATTGAATTGAATGAATCCACAAAACACAAAAGATGCAATTAACACTTTATTCCTTATCCTAAGATGTACAGCTCTCTTTCCACACTCTATGGCTAGTAGTCGCAAATATTTAATTGAATTGAATGAGTGGATGATATAAGTTGACATAACTTATACCCTACACTCATCAAGTCAAGTTGAATGTTTTTTTTTCCTTATGACTTTTAGAGTAACTAATATAACTTCAACACCTCCTTGGTCATTCTTACAAAGTTTTTCTTTCATAATAGAAATTTGAGTCTCAAGGCAATTTGGGCACCTTTTTTTACTATTATCTTTTTCCAGTTACAACCTGTATGCTTTGGATCTATATGATCTTATACGTAAAATAATCTCATATAATAATAATATTTGAGGCACATTGGATTCATCTATTGGATATAGGAGGCTTATTATTGCTTCATTTGGCACGACTTTCTTGTTGCTTCTTAAAGTATCTTTCTAGTAAATAAATGAGAGTTTGATAGGATTAAGAGGCAGCAAAATTTAAGAGATATGAATGATCATAATAAAACACACAAAATGTAGTATAAATTTTACTTCCATCAATGTAAAAATTATTTTGTAAGAAAGGCTCAATGAACAACACATGTAGAACAAGATCATAATTCTAGCCATAATTAAACTGTTATTTCGCTAGCCTTTTATGCTTGATTGGAGACAAAATTTTTTGCTATTTTTTAAATAAATTTTCTACTACAAAAATTTCTTGAACTATTAATTTTCATACTATAAAGCTGCTTAAGAAAAATTTAGGAAAGCAACCTTAAATGAATCCTTAGTCACTTTTGAACCTTTTTTTTTTATTTTCTTGTCATATTTTATGCTTGAGAAATAATGCCTTTATTTTGGCTATACAAAATGTTGCAAATTTTTTTTCATCAATAATAAAATTTTCATTTTTATTGGATATCCTCATTGAAGGAGTGAGCCTATAACTCAGTAATAGAAACTCGTCCAATATTATCATGTTTATGATTCAACCAAAATAAAGGCATTATTTCTCATGCATAAAATAAGACAAAAGATAATTAAAAAAAAGGTTCAAAGAGACTAAGGCATCATTTGGAGTGGCTTTCTTAATGCTTTCTAAAGCAACTTTCTTGTATGAAAATTTTTAGTTAAAGAAATTTTATACTAGAAAGTTGATTTAGAAAGCAATGAAAAAGGAATCCAAAGAAAGCCTAAAAAGCTAGAGATATAACAATTCAGTTCTTGCTAGAATTATGATCTTATTCTACATGCATTATCCATTGAGCCTTTCTCACAAAACAGTTTCCAAATTGATGGCAGTAAAATTTATACTACCTTTTTGTGTGTTATATAATGATCATCTATATCTCCTAAATTTCGTAGCCTCTTAATCCTGTCAAACTCTCATTTTTTTACAAGAAAGATACTTTAAGAAGTAATAAGAAAGCCATCCCAAAAGAAGTCATAATATGCCCCCTGCGACCACTAGAAGAACCTGATGTGCCTCAGATGTTGACATTACTGATGGGATCTAAAGAAGAAGATTAGTCTCATAAGAAATCTATTACAATTGAAATATGCATAAAAAAATGACTTAATTATAGCTTAGTGCATAAAAAGGAGCAACAAAGCCTTATAAATGACATGTGGGTAATTATTATTATTATTATTATTTATTTCTTAAATAATAAATTCATAATTCCATAAAACACAAAAAATGTAATAAACACTTAATTCCTCCTCCTCAGATATACTATTCACTTTCGACTCTCTATGGCTAGTAGTTGAAAATATTCAACTGAATTTAATGAGTGGATGATATAAGTTGATATAACTTAAAACCTCTACTCATCAAGTCAAGTTGAATATTTTTTTCCCTATAACGTTTAAAGTAACTAATATAACTTCCACACCTCCTTGGTTATTCTTATAAAGTTTTCCTTTCATAATATAAATTTTAGTCTCAAGGTAATTTGGTTTTCACAGCTTATTTTTACAATTATCTTTTTCCACTTACAACCAGCATGCTTTGGATCTATATTCTCTTATACCTAAAATGATCTCAAATAATAATATTATTTGAGGCACATCAAGTTCATCTAGTGGATGTAGGGGGCATATTATGGCCTCATTTGGGATGACTTTCTTATTGCTTCTTAAAGTAAAAAAAATGAGAGTTTGACAAGATTAAAAGGCTATGAAATTTAAGAGATAAGAATGATCATTACAAAACACACAAGAAAGCAGTATAAATTTTACTGCCCTTAATATGAAAATTATTTTGAGAGAAATGTTCAATGAACAAGATTTTAATTCTAGCCACAATTGAACTGTTATTTCACTAGCCTATCAGGCTTCATTTGAGATGAAATTTTTTACTTCTTTTTAAATAAGTTTTCTAATACAAAAATTTCTTGTACTATAAATTTTTATACTATAAAGCTGCTTAGAAATTATTAAGAAAGCCACCCTAAATGAAGCCTCAGTTTCTTTTGAACATTTTTTTTAATTTTTTTGTCTTATTTTATGCAAGAGAAATAAGGACTTTATTTTGGCTGTACAAAATGTTACATGTGTTTTTCATTAATAGTGAAATTTTATTTTCATTAAATATCATCATCGAAGGAGAATAAATTTTATTTGAGCCTATAACTCCATCAATAGAAACACGTCCAAAAATATCATATTTAAGATTCAACATTATAAACATAGATTTTACAATAAATATGAAAATTTCATAATTAAAATAATAAAATTAAACATTAAAATCACCAAAACTTTTAAAATAGTTGAAAATTAATTTTTTGCATGACAAAACATAAAAATTGTGATCTAATTTGCAAAAATATAAAATAAATTCTCCATTTTTAAGTAAATAGAGATAATAAAGTTGTTACAAGAGAGTATTTAACTCATACTTTAATATGCTGACACTACTTTTAAAATATGCTTTTACAGCACTTTTTTATCCTATTATCATCATTAAAACACCTACTAAAATCTTAGCAGTAGTTTAATAAGTATTGCACGTCCTCCAAATTTGTTATCGTAATATTTAGTAGATGTTGTAACTACTGCTAGGCAATTTCGAGATCCCCTTTGGCCTTTCTCCTCTCGAGCTCCCCTCCATCATTAGGTAGTGTCCTTTATCATTTTCTCCTTCACGTGAGAAAGGGAAGTCCTCTTTTACCTTTCTTTTCAATTTTTTTTAGCTCTTTTTGTTTATCTGTGCTTGCTTTCTATGGCTGTGCCACTATGGGAGCCCCCCTCCAGTAGTGTGGCAGCTAATTGTGTTAATCTTGTTGATCCTGGGTTTTAATCTTTGGTTTCCAAATCTTGTTCCTTCAAAGATGTTATTTCTAGCACATCGGCTACCTCTCCTTTCCCTGATCTCAAGCTTACCACCCATTGTGGTATGACTTCTTTGTGGATTTCGAAAGAGGAGGTTCTCTCTTTGGCGGCCCCATTTCAATTTGTTCTTGTGGGAAAGTTTTCTTCTTGTAAATTGAAACTCTATTTGATTCACCAATTTTTTTTTTAATTTAAAGCTCTCTGAGGTTTTTTAAGTTACTTTGTTATACTTTAGGCATGTGTTGATTAAATTGTAAAATGATTTGGATTGTAGTCACATCTTTGCTCATAGATCATATTACGTGTTTAACTATTTCATGAAAATCATCAAATGGTTTCCTTTCTTTGACATTTCAGCTGAATCCCCTATAGTTTCGATTTGGATTTTGTTTCCTGAACTTCGCCCGTATTTTTTCTCACCTAGAATTTTACATGGATTGGGTAGCCTTTTTGGTAGACCCCTTCAAATTGACAATCCTACAGCTATGGGTTCATGCCCTTCGATTGCTAGGGTTTTGGTTGAATTGGATGTCACAAAGCATTATCCTACATCTATCTGGCTTGGTCCATAAAAATATGGTTATGTCCAAAAGTTATTATGAATAATTTTCCTAATTTTTGTGAATATTGTAGGATGTTAGGTCATAAAAAGATGGATTGCTTTCAGCTTAATCCTAATCTTAGGAAAACTAAAGATGTGAAAGGCAAAGTTGTTGTGATGGATGATGCCCCTATGGATGTAGAGGCTCATCCTAAAACCACTGAGAATATTTCTTCTCCCCATCATCATATAGGTGATTCTTCAAATATCCCCTCGAGTAAGGCTTTATGTGGTGGCAATGCCAATGGAGCTAATGCTCCTAATGTAATTGATCAGACACCTATTTCTTTTGATCTGATTATTCTGCTTGATTGTAATGAGAAGGTGGTGAATAAGAAGGTTATTTTAATGACTATCTTAAAGATACTTTAGTTTCTTTAAATGTCACTAATATGATTCCTGCTGTTGTCTTATCGAGGTACTCTGATTCTAACAAATCCTCTATTCGTGAGGGGAATAAAAAATCTGATGCCCAAGGTTTTGAGGCGGATTATCAAAGTGTTTGTCCCTTTGACAAGTAGAAGGAATAGTGGGAAGAATGGGAGATTAACTCCAATGAGAAAAGGTATACTTTTTTGAATGTTGATAAAGCTCTTGTTTCTTTTAGATCTAAAGATGACTCTGACTAGATAGAGGTTAATAGCCAAAAAAGGTATAATAAAAAAAACATAAGGAACTCTAAACCGCCATATGCTAATGTTAGGATTACTAGATCAATTTTTTCTTCTAAAAATATTTTTAATGTTTAAAACTTTAATTTGTAACATTAGGGGTGTCGCCAAGCTGGACACTAGTTCTAGAATCCATAATTTGAGTTGTATTCATAACATCCCTTTGTTAGTTTTGTTAGAACCTATGGTGCATCATACTATAATTTATGTTTGCAAGAGATAACTTGGCTTTGAGGATGCTTTTTCTAGTTCTTCTTGTAAAAATTGGATTTTCTGGAAAACTTTTGATAATTTTTTGATTTTAGTTGATTGTGATCAAGTGGTTCATTGCTCTTTCTACAAGTTTAACATTCAAGGTTTTTGCTCTTTCGTTTATGCTAGTTGCACTAAAGATGGTAAAACTCCTTTGTGGCATAATCTTTCACAATTTGATGCTTCTTTGTGAGGCCCTTTGGGGCGGGGAGGGGGGGGTGTTTTAATGTCATATCTCAAGCTGAAGAAAAAATTGGGGGTTCCACTCTAAATTTGAGGGCCATAGAGGATTTTAACGGTATGATTTTTTATTGTGGTCTTTTCGATATAGGTTTTTCTGGCTCTCCATTTACTTGGGATAACAATAGAGTTTGGGAAAGTCTTGATCGTATTTTGTTTAATGTTGATTGGATTAGTTTTTTTGAGAAGTCTTCTATTCAGCTTCTAAGCAGGACAGCTTCTGACCACTCTTTGTTGTTGCTTAATGTTTCACAATTTACTTTCATGGTGTCAGACCTTTTCATTTTTAGAACATGTGGCTCAAGGATGCTAATTTTTTTAGGATTTTAAAGGAGAACTGGGATTCCCCTGTCGATTATTTTCAAGGGGACAATGACATGATTCTTCTTTTTCTTAAACTTAAAATGCTTAAATAATGTTTAAGATGGTGGAACAAGAACAAGTTTGGTAATATTTTTTGTAACATTATTAAGGCCAAGAATCTGGTGGTTGTTCTTGAAGTTCAACTTACTTTTTTAGTTGACCTGCCTGATAGGGAGATTATTAGGTTGGCTAGGATGAAGCTACTCTACCTCTAGAGTTTGGAGGAGTACTGGAGATATAAAGATGCTTTCAAATATTTAACTGATGGTGAGAGGAACACTAGCTTTTTTCACAATTTAGTTAGGTTTAAAAGAGATAAATATACCATTAATTCTATCAAATTGGATTCTAGCGACTGGTGTGAGGATTCTGCTGAGATTATTGATTTTTCTAATAACTATTTTAAAAATTCCTTGGGTGTTTCTAAGAAAGTGAATGACATTTCAAACCCTGAGGTGATTCCTTAGTTTCCAATACTAACAACCAAGCTTTAGTTAAACTTCCTGAGAAGGAAAAGATCTTTAATGTTCTTATGGCCATGAATAAGGACTCTGCTGCGGGTCCGGATGGCTTTTCAATTGCTTTTTTTCCAAGATAGTTGAGCATTGTCAAAATGGATATTTGCAAGGCTATTTGGGCTTTCTTTAAAGGTTTTTCTTTACCTAAATATTTTTCCACTACTGCTATTGTGTTAATTCTGAAGAAGATTAACCTTGTTATTTGGGGTGATTTTAGACCTGTAAGCTTATGCTCTACTTTTAACAAGCTTATTTCCAAAATTTTGGGCAACAGATTAGCTAAACTACTTCCAAGAATTATTTTGACTAATCAAACTGGTTTTGTTAAAGGTAGAAACATTTTTGATAATGTTCTTCTTGCTCACAGTTGCTTCATGAAATTAATAGAAAAGTTCATGGTCATAATTTGATTTTGAAGCTTGATATTGCTAAAGCTTACAATAACTTAAATTAGGACTTTTTATTGAATATTCTTCAGTTGTTTGGTTTTGACAATCATGTTAATCCTCTCCTTAAGAATATTATTAAGAATTGCTGGTTTTCCATTATTATCAATGGTTCTGCTCATGGCTTTTTTAAAGGTGCTCAGGGGGTTAGACAAGGGGATCATCTTTTGCCTACTCTTTATATTTTAGTGGTTGATTATTTGTCGAGATGGCTCACTCATTTCTTTGCTATTTATAGTAAGTGTGCTTATAAGAATTTTGGTGGTATTAATATCAGTCATCTTTGTTTTGCTGATAATATCAATATATTTTGCAATGGTTATATCAAATCGGTGATAAAAATTAGGAACATGCTCTCTAATTTTGAGAAGCAAAGTGGCATGACTTTTAAAAACAACAAATGCACTTTTATTGGTAGTAAGCATCTTACTCATGTTAAAAGTATTAATATTTGTAATGCTACGGGTTTTTCTAGTCAAGTTTTGCCTCTTCATTACGTTGGCACTCCATTATTCAAAGGGCACAAACAGTTTTTTCTTTTCGACAAGAGTTTTCATTCTATAACCATGAAAATTTCTGGTTGGGAGTCTAAAATGCTATGTATTGGTGCCTGGTTGTTGATTATTAAAAGTGTTCTCTGCTCTATGCCTGTATATTTATTACAAACTATCAACCCTACTAAATCCTTTAATGAGAGACTTGAGAAAAGGTTTAATAAATATTTTTGGGGATCTTCTGATTCTTTTAAAAAGATTCATTGGACCAAGTGGAATGCATGTATGGGTCCTTTCGGGGAAGGTGGTTTTGGGTTGTAAATCTATTTATGATTTAATTATAAGCTTCTCTTTTAAACATTGGTGGAGTTTCAAAAAGAATAAATCTCTGTGGGCCAACTACATGCATAAGATGTATTGTGACAAAATCCACCCCTCTCTTTGTTACTTTAAACATGGTAACTCTCCGAGTTGGAAAAGGATTTGCAATATTAAATGGCCTGCTAAACCTACTCTTCAATGGGGATTCCAACGGGGTGATATTTTCTTTTGGCAAGATGTTCGGCTTAATGTGTGGTCTCTTGACTCTTATTTTAATTTTTCTTCTAACTCTTCTGTGAAAGTATCCTATTATATTGAAGATGGGATATGGTCCTCTAACTGTCTTCTTCAATTACTTCCTCAAAGTTTGGTGAACAACATTATTGATATCCCTATTAGTCCGAATACCAAGGATTAATTTTTTACGATATTTCTTCTAATGGTGATTTCAATATGAAGAAAACGTGGCATTATATAAGGAAGAAGGATCCTCCAATTGGTATTTTAAGTAGAATATGGTATTCTATTATTCCTCTCAAGTTCTCTATTTTAGCTTGGAGAATTCTCAAAGGTTTCATGCAGGTGGATAGCAAGCTCCAAAAGAAAGGTATTATTTTAGCTTCCAAATGTCAATGCTATTTTAGCTGTGAACATTTGAAGCATATTTTCATTAATGATCCTTTGGCCGCTAAGGTTTGGTTATTTATTAAGAATTATTTAAATATTTGCATTGATTTTGAGGCTAATAGTGTTTTAGCTTTTTTAAATTCTATGAATCAAATTAACATAATTAATAAATGGATATTGATCATTCCTTTAACCATTTTTTGGATGCTTTGGGAAGAAGAGAACTTTAGTAAACATGATGGCATTAAAGGTGTGAGAATAGAATCATTAGAAAGTTTATTTATAATATTCAACAGATGGTGTCGGTTAGAGTCCTTCTTCCCAAACATTTTCAAAAGAGAACTCATTTGTGCTAGTTTTTTAATATTAAGGTTGATGTCCCACTTTTGGCTCTGCATCCCAAAACCTTATATTAGCTGAAGCCGAGGGTTTGGGAGGTGAAAATTAATATTCACTATTTTAAGAGGGGTAGTCACTATGGGATTGGTGGCCTTATTAAGGATGCAGATGGCAAGCTCATTTTTCATTTTAATAATTCTTACGATGCCTATGATGTAATTTCTACAATTTTCTTTGGCATCTTTTGCAGCCTGTTCAAATGTTAGGCTTTAGCCTTTTATCAGGTTTGGATTGAAGTTGATGATGAGGTGGTTGTTGATAATTTTTTATCGAAGAAGAGCATTAATTTATAGAATTTTTATCATATAAATAGAATTAATGTTTTTTCTCAAAAGATATGGTTTTCAGAATTTCGTATATTGATAAATTGGCTAATGATCCAGTTGTTCGTCTCGCTTATATGTATTTTAATAATTTGGTTCCTAAGTTCTTTGAGTTTCTTAACACTCCTTACGTCACTAAAGGTTGTCTTAGACTGGATACCATTAGTATGTTGTATGTTTGTGTTTAGTGGGGTTTCTTACCACAGGGTGGTCTTTATTTGGGTGGTTTATTTTCTCCAGGGGGTGCTCTTCTCGCTACTTGATCTTTTACTAGTTGTGGTTGGTTTGTTTTGTTTCATCATGACTACGAGTATCTTATTTTTTGTCCGTCTCCTGGCTGGGTTGGTGACTGCTGTGGCAGATTATAACGGCTCTAATTTCAGAGGGATTTTCTTTTTCAATCCAGCCTATGTGGTGTATGCGGATATTCTAGTTTATAATTTTGCTGTTGTTCTTATTACTTATTTTGATATTGTGATGAATAGTTTTAATAGGCTTTGGGGGAGATAGTCTTTTTATTTTGCAGGTATTTTTTATTAGTGGTTTGCTGATTGATCTAAAACAGATTTTCAGGATGCTGATTATTCTATCTGTTGTCAATTTTAAGATGAATGTTTATTTATTGCCTATTATTTTTTGGGTTCTGGCTTCTAGCTGCCCTTGTCTAGGCTTCTGCTTTTTCATTATAATTTTGCTTAGTAGGGATCACCAGCTCAGAGGTTTTATTTGGAATTTTTTTGTAGCTCTTATGATCATTAGGGAGCTGGAGGTCTCTTTAAGGACCTTATATCTTTTTTTTATTATTAACGCGTAGGCCCATGGGTGGTTTTTTAAAAAAAAAACTACTGCTAAGAATATAGTAGGTGTTTTAGTTATTTTAGTAAGGTAAAAAAAGTGTTGTGAAAGCCTATTTTAATAGAACTGTTAGGATATAATAGTTCAAGTTAAACACATTCTTAAACCAATTTTATTATCACTATTTACTTAAAAACATAAAAAGTTTTAATGTAGCTGAAAATTAATTTTTTGCATGACGAAACATCAAAATTTTGATCAACTTTACAAAAAAATAAAATAAATTAACCACCTTTTAAATAAATATAGATAATAAAATTTGTATAAGAAAATGATTAACTCGAGCTATTAGATGTTGACACTACTTTTAAAATAGGCTTTTGCAGCTTTTTTTTTATCCTACTGTAGTTGTTAAAACACCTACAACAATCTTAGCAATGGCTTAAGAACTGTTGTACATCCACTGTAATGGTTATCACAACATTTAGTAGATGTTTTAACTTCTACTAAGAATATAGTCGGTGTTTTAGTTGTTTCAGTAGGGTAAAAAAGTATTGTGAAAGCCTATTTCAATAGTAGTGTCATCATCTAATAGTTTAAGCTAAACCAATGTTTGAAGTAGTTTATATATCACTATTTACTTAAAAAGTGGAGAATTTATTTTATATTTTTTGAAAATTTGATCATAGTTTTAATGTTTTGTCAAGCAAAGAATTAATTTTTAGCAATTTTAAAAGTTTTGATGATTTTAATGTTTAATTTTATCATTTCAATTATGAAATTTTAATATTTATTTTAAAAATCTATGTTCTTAATGTTGAATTATAAATAGATATTTTTGGATGATTTTTATTACTAAGCTATATGCTCAAATAAAATTTATACTCCTTTAAGGAGAATATCTAATAAAAATGAATTTTTATTATTGTTGAAAAACACATACAACACTGTATATCCAAAATAAAGGCCTTATTTCTTATGCAAACAATAAGACAAAAGAAAATAAAAAAAGGTTCAAAAAGACTAAGGATTCATTTGGGGTGGCTTTCTTAATGCTTTCTAAAGTAGCTTTCTAGTATAAATTTATAGTTCAGAAAATTTTATACAAGAAAGCTGATTTAGAAAGCAGTAAAAAAGCGGTCCCAAATGTATCCTAAAAGGCTAGCAAAATAGCAGTTCAGTTGTGGCTAGAATTATGATCTTCTTCTACATGCATTGTCCGTTAAGCATTTCCTATAAAATAGTTTCCACATTGATGGCGAAAAAATTTATACTATTTTTTTGTGTTATATAATGATCATCCATATCTCTTAAATTTCACAGCCTCTTAATCCTATTAAACGGTAATTTTTTTACTATAAAGATACTTTAAGAAGTAATAAGAAAATCATCCCAAAAGAAGTAATAATATGCCTCCTCCATCCACTAGATGAACGCGATGTCTCTTAGATATAGACTTTCCTAATGGGATCCAAAGAAGAAGATTAGTCTCATATGAAATCTATTGCAATTCAAATATGAATAAAAAAATGACGTAATTATAGCTTAGTGCATAAAAAGGAGCACCAAAGCCTGATAAATGGCATGTGGGTAATTATTATTATTATTTATTTCTCAAATAATAAATTCATAAATTCACAAAACACAAAAAATGTAATAAACACTTAATTCCTCCTCCGAAGATGTGCTGCTCTCTTTTGACACTCTATTGGTAGTAGTCACAAATATTCAACTGGATTGAATGAGAGGATGATATAACTTGATATAACTTATATCCTCCTCTCATCAAGTCTGTTGTAAATCTGGTTTTGATGATGACAAACAGGTTTGTATTCTATTTTGCTTGGCCAATCCATTTCAGGTACAAAAGATCAAAAGCAACTCAAGCCAACTCAAGATCGGGTCTAAGTGTGTCTAAATGTACTATTTTTCCTTTTCTTGAGTCAATTGTAATGTAACTGATCCCCTAGCTAAGTAACCTTACACACACACACTCAAGGGGAGAGCTTGAGTGAATTAGAGTTTTTGTTCAATTTTTTGTTGAGATCATCCTGGATAATATTTACATCATCCTGGACGATCAAGTGAAAATAGAAACCTTAATTAAGGCGACAAGGTTAAGTCTGTCTGATTAAGCCGATAGTCCTAGACGATCCATACATCGTACGGGATAATAGGCTCAAATCAAAAATTCTCAGCCGCCAGATCAAGTTAGGCAAGTTTTAATTTTAGAGATTTGAACTGATCATCCCGGACGATACGTGTATCGTCCTCGACAATCCAGTACAATCATGCCTAAATTAGTCTGGTAATTAAGGAAAGCAATTAATATTTAATTGATACGATCATATCATTCAGGACGATCGCAAGATCGTCCGGGACGATCATGATCGTCTAGTGTGTTTCAGCTGTACGTCCAGAGCGGTGATCAGGACAATTTTGGCACTTTTTGAACTAATCGTACAGGATGATATCCGTATCATCCTGGATGATCAATTCATTTTTAGGTCGTCTAGCACAAGTTTCTCTGGACGACCAGAGCGATCTTCTGGATGAAATTCCTGAATTTACACTAATCATCCCGGACGATCGCAGAATCGTACGGTACGATCTGAACAACTTTTTCCACTAATCATTTAGAAGAGCCTGATCGTCCAGGTTGAAACAACTAATTTTGAACTGATCGTACAGGATGATCTTGGACGACCAGTTGAGATTTAGGGCAAATTTTGAGCCCTCCTATAAAATATCTTTTTCTTCCAACAAGAAAAATCTTTTACCACATTTCTTTCCAGAGAAATCCTAGAGAGAGAGAGTTTGGAAGAGAGAGAGATGATCTTATGAGGGGGAGTTTATGAGGGTTTCACAAAGGTTACTCCAAGCACGAATCAGAGTCGTCTTCTCTATTCGTCGTCTCTCGTCTTGTTGGTGATTTCTGTGGGAGGATCGTTCACAAGAAGATCCGGGTTCTCTACCCGCTTCAGGAGGAAGCGAAAGGAGTTCAGGTTCTCTGCCTACTTCAGAAGGAAGCAAAAGTAGTCTAAGGTTCTCTGCCTGCTTCAGGAGGAAGCGAAAGGAGGTTAGGTTCTCTGCCTCACCGAATCGGTGGAAAGGAGTTTTTATACAGGTTTCTCCACCTTACTATGGGAGAAGAAGGAGAGTCACTTTGGTTTAGTGCAATACCTGTAGGGGAGGCTCCGGGGAGCGAACGTAGGTCAAGTTAACCGAACCACTATAAAAATCTGGTGTGTTCTTTTTTATTACTTTCTGCACTTTAGTTTTCTATGATTATCTGTTTGGGTGAAATATGTGTTTGATCTTTTCGTTTATGTTTTACTTGTTTCCATTGTAAATCATTGAAAAGATCTTTTACTGTTGCTCTCGAATTTTTAAATAACCAATTCACCCCCCCTCTTGGTTAGCCTCGAGACTAGTTTATCAGGGCTTAACATTCCTATCAACTTTTAAGTGGTATCAGAGAGGGATTCATAAAATCTAATTTTGAAAAACTTTTGAATTTGATCCATGGCTAACTTTGGTAATCATAACATCACTGAAGGTTATTCAATTACACAACCGCCATTGTTTGATAACATACCTTTTAATTTTTGGAAAACTTGTATGTCCACTTTTCTTCAATCAATTGATTATCATATGTGGATGCTTGTTAAGGATGGCTATGAGCCACCTTTTAGAATGATTAACAATGTTAAAACTGAACTGCCCTTTACTAATTGGACTTTTGATGATCGTGACTTAGCATAATTGAATGCCAAATATTTGAACTATTTTTTCTGTGCTTTAAAATCTGAGGATTACATGCGTGTTTCTACTTGTACAACTAGCAAAGAGATTTGGGATAGATTGTGCATCACTTATGAGGGTACAACTGAAGTCAAACAGTCTAGATTAAACATATTGCTTCATGACTACGAACCTTTTTTGCATGAAACCTACTGAATCCATTTCTAAAATGTATATGAGGTTCACTCAAATTGTCACTTCTTTGCATGCCTTAGGTAGAGAACTTACAAACTATGAAAGAGTGAATAAAATTCTTAGATGTTTACCTTCTTCGTATAATGCTAAGATAGCTGCAATCACTGAATCTAAAGATTTGAATACTTACTCTATTGATAGCTTACTTGGATCACTCATTGCTTACGAGCAAGGGGTGAACCAAAGATAGCTTGATGCAAATGAGAAGAAGAAGGAGAAAATAGTGGCACTGAAGGCCAACGAGAGTGATAATAGTTCTTTCGGGTCTGATAGCGATGACATTGCCTTGATCACTAGGCAATTCAAAAGTTTTCTAAGGAAGAAACATAAGAACTTTCAGAAGTGGAATAAGGGTATGTCCAGAAAAAATTTTAAGGGTTCATCTGATACTGTCTGTTTTGAATGCAGGAAGCCTAGACACATTAAGCCTGATTGTCCTACACTTAAAGCTCACCCAAGAAAGGAGAAGGGTGAGGAGAAACACAAGTTCAGGAAGGATAAGAAGTAGATTCAGAAGGCATTCTGGGTAGATTCTACATCTGACTCCTCTGAGACTAAAGCTGAAGAGGAGGAAACCAATTTGTGTCTGATGGTTGATGATCATCCTGGTCAGTCTGACCAGGAAGAGAAATGTGAGCTTACTTACGATCAATTATTTAAAATATCTGAATGAATTTATGCATCATATAGGAAGCTCAAGAAAACTCATACTAGCCTGAAATTAGAATTTCTAAATTTACAAAAAGAGCATGATTCTATAGTTAAAGATCATTCCATACTTGACAGCAATTACATGTATTTACTTGATGAGTTTGATGAATTGAACAAAAAATATTCTGATTTAGTTACTGAGCATGATTCATTAAAAATCTTGCATATTGATTTAGAAAGAGCTTTTAAAGAATTAGACAATCTAGCATGCGAAGTGGAGAGTAGCAATGGTGCATTGAAATTTGAAATTGCAAGTTTTAAAAAGGAGAACGAATTTCTGAAAGTTAAAATTGGTGCTTTTGAGAAAAATAAAATACCTCCTACTTTTGCACAGTTTTATGCACCTCCACCTTTTGAAAAATTTGTTTCAAAAACCTCAAAGCATGTTTCAAACAAACCTAGGAAGAGGCACAATCATCCATGTAGATTAGTTAACCCTTTCCTGGTGTTAAATATTTTCATGTGGCATGCTAGGACATATTTCCCACACCTGTACTGTTCACCATAGTACACATTGGGTGTGGAGGCCCAAATTGCCTATTTCACAGTATAGCACACATGCATTACATTCTTCTTTTCATAAGAAGGAACCCAAACCTGTTAGGGTTCCTAAATCTGATTTTTAATGATTTTGTAGGTGTGCTCTCACACAAAACCTCGTGAGAGCATGTGATACCTGGACATTGAATGTTCAAGACACATGACTGGAGATGCAAATCAGTTCATTTCGCTGGAGGCCAGGGCTGGAGGCAAGGTTACACTTAGAGATAACACCACCAGGAGGGTGGTAGGTTCAGGTATAATTGGTGATTCAAAGAATTTTATGATTGATAATGTTATGCTTATAGATGGACTGAAACATGACTTATTGAGCATCAGTCAACTCTGTGACAAAGGATACAGCATCAAATTTCTACCCACTTGCTGCATTTTAACCTTAAATGACAAAATTATTTTGCAAGGACAAAGGATCAACAATGTCTACAAGTTGGATGTAAGTTGCATTGAAACTGAAAATTCAATTTGCTTAAAAATTGCTGCTGATGAGTCTTAGTTGTGGCATAGGAGATTGTGTCATGCCAGTATGAAAACCCTTAGGAGAGTCACCCAAAAGGACTTAGTTAGAGGTGTCCCTAAGATTAAGTTCACTAAGGACCACCCGTGTGATGCCTGTTAATTAGGGAAGCAAGTCCAGTCCTCCTTTAACTCTGTTAAGGATATTAGCACCTCTAGACCTTTAGAAGCCCTTCACATGGATCTTTTTGGACCCATTAGCACTGCCAGCTTAGGGGGGAAACTCTATGGTTTTGTGATTGTTTATAATTACTCGATGTTCACTTGGATTAAATTTCTATCACATAAATCTGAGTCATTTGATGAATTTAGGTCCTTCTCCACTTGGATTCAGAGGAAGTTAGGTTGTGAGATCTTGACTATTCATAGTGATCATGGTGGAGAGTTTGAAAATGTAAAGTTTGAAAGTTTCTGTGAGGAGCAAGGGATTAATCACAATTTTAGCTCCTAGGACCCCTCAGCAGAACGGGGTAGCTGAAAGGAAGAACAGGACCTTAATGGAAGCCGCTAGAGCCATGCTTGCTGAGTATTCACTTCCAAAATACTTTTGGGCTGAAGCGGTGAATACTACCTGTTATGTGCTGAATAGGGTGAATGTTAAATCAAATCTGAACAAAACACCTTATAAGATCATCAAGGGTAGAACTCCAAACCTGTCCCACCCTCATGTCTTTGGCTGTAAGGTTTTCATTCTGAACAATGAGAAATCATCCTTAGGAAAGTTTGACCCCAAATCTGATGAAGGAGTGTTCTAAGGCTATTCTAGTATGGGAAAATCCTTTAGGGTGTTCAATAAGAGGACTTTGGTGGTAGAAGAGACAACTCATGTGGTGTTTGATGAATCTGATCCTAAGGTGACTAGAGTTGAGGAAGAAGAAGAGGTAGAGGAGATTACCCAAGTGTTTGAAAATGCAATCTGGAGGAAAGGGTAAAACCTCAAACCATATTGCTTAGAGATTGGAGATATTCTTCGAGTCATCCTAAAGAACTGATCTTAGGAGACCCTTCTGAAGGTGTTAGGACTAGGCATGGACTTAGGAAGGAAGTAAACCACTCTGCCTTCATCTCAATGACTGAACCCACCAATATCAATCAAGCCCTTTCTGATGAGTTTTGGATCTTAGCTATGCAAGAAGAATTGAATCAATTTGTAAGGAATGATGTTTAGGAGTTAGTAGAAAGACCTAGAAATCAAAGTATAGTGGGAACCAAGTGGGTCTTTAAGAATAAGATGAATGATTCTGGTATGGTGGTTAGGAATAAGGCAAGATTAATGGCTAAGGTGTATAATCAGATTGAAGGGATTGATTTTGAGGAGACCTTTGCTCCTGTAGCTAGATTGGAAGCCATTAGAGTGCTACTAGCCTTTACCTGTTATAAGGAATTTAAGCTGTTTCAAATGGATGTCAAGAGTGCCTTTTTAAATGGGGTAATAAATGAGAATATTTTTATAGAATAACCCCCAGGTTTTGAGAGTTCTCAATATCCAAATCATGTTTATAAATTAAAAAAGGCCATATATGGATTAAAACAGGCACCCAGAGCTTGGTATGAGAGGCTTAGCACATTCCTGTTAGAAAGAGAGTTTGTTAAGGGGAGCATAGACACCACCCTTTTTCTGAGGAGAATAGGAGATGATTTACTCATTGTCCAGATATATATTGATGATATAATTTTTGAATCTTTTTATAAAGAATTGTGTGATGAGTTTTCTAAAATAAGAAGTAAGGAGTTTGAGATGAGTATGATGGGAGAATTATTCAACTTTTTTGGGGTTTAGCATAAGGCAAATGGATGATGGAACCTTTCTCAATCAATCTAAATACACTAAGGATATTTTGAAGAAATATGAAATGGACAAAGCCAAGCCAATCAACACTCACATGAGCTCCTCTGTTCAGTTAGATAAGGATTCAAGTGGAAAATTCATTGATCAGAAGAAGTATAGAGGAATAATTGGATCACTGCTTTACCTGACTGCTAGCCAACCTGATATCATGTTTAGTGTTTTTCTTTGTGCTAGGTTTCAGGCTGATCCTAAAGAGTCCCACCTAACTGCTGTTAATAGAATTCTTAGATATCTTTTAGGGACCCCAAACCTAGGAATCTGGTACCCTAGGCACAACACCTCTTTTGAGATTATTGGATATTCTGATTCTGACTTTGCAAGGTGTAGGGTGGATAGAAAGAGCACTTCTGAAACTTGTCAATTCATAGGATAGTCTTTAGTTTCCTGGTCCAGTAGAAAATAGAACTCAGTTGCACTTTCCACTGCTGAAGCTGAGTACATTGCCTTAGGAAGTTGTGTGGCCCAAGTTCCTTGGTTGAAGCAACAAGTCTTAGATTTAGGATTACCTATGGGCACAATTTCTATTCTGTGTGATAATACTAGTATCATCTGAATTTCTAAGAATCCAATCCAACATTTTAGAACCAAACACATTGATATAAGGCATCACTTCATTAGGGACCATGCTACAAAAAGGGGACATTGAGCTACACCATATAGCAACTGAAAATCAGCTGGCTGACATATTTACTAAACCACTGGCCTTTGACTCATTCAGAATTTTAAGGTCCAGATTAGGTGTGATTGACATAAATGCTTGATTCTGATGACTACTAATTTCTGATTTATCTATTTTTCATTATGTTTCTATTAGTTAGTTGTTTGATTTAATTATCTGTTTCCTGCTATTTTTTTTTTTCTGCTGATTTCTGTTTTAGCCTAGGTGTTGTTTGATTTGAGTATTTATTTTGATGATATTTTCTACTTATTTTTATTTACTGGTTCATCTCTTTTATTTATTATTTTATCTCTTTTAGAATTAGATCACTGCTCACTACTACTGATAACTAGATTTCTGACTAAGAGATTTGCCTTGTTTTTTATTTGGAAGCTGGTAAGCAGTGATTGATTCCACTAGATCTGTTAAAGGGAAGAAATATTGATGATTGTTTCTCTTCCTCTAACTCTTTTACTGGTGTATTATTTCTTTTGGACAAAAATCTTCTTCAAAATTAAATAATTAGTTTTTGAAATAGAGATTTATTTTATCTTCCTATAGTAATCTACCTCATATGAATAGTGTTTTCAAAGTCTTGAGTCATTGTTATGATTTTCTGAACCAAGTGATTTCACTTATCACATGATGTACGATTTTTGTTTTATGAATTACTCCTCCTTACTGTAGAGAGTAAGCTTTGGCGTCTCTTATGTTTGGAAGGTAATTTTATAGCTGAGATCCTTTAATGATTTTGAGAGAGAGAAAGCTTACAAAAGATGCGCAGTATGCCAAACAAATTAAAAAAGAGGTACAAAATGAGCTCAAAGCTAAAAAGATGCGAAATGTCTCTAAACTAAAAGATACACAAAGTGTAACAAAAATTAAAAGATGCGCAAAGTGCCAAATAAATTAAAAAAGAGGCACAAAATGAGCTCAAATCAAGCTTTCTTCCCTTTCAGATCGTTAAATGTCTTAGAAAAATTCGTACGCCACTTAATATTTTCAAAAGCTTGAGTTTGAAAATCCTGATTTCTGATTTATTACTTTGGAACACTATTATATCAGATTTTTTTCTGGACGAGGCTTGAAAGGATCTCTTTTCAAATCTAATTTCTTTTCTTCTAAATTGGATTTTTTTATTTTGAAAGGGATTTGCATCTATAAGGTGTCCGAGGTAGGAGTTACGAAAGTCGATTTTCTAACTTTTTCTGGATTTCAATACTGTCAATCGTCTTCTTATTAGTTTTTGGATTTAAAATCAAGAGAAAATTCTAATTTACTGGAGCAGATTGATCCAAAAAAAGGGGAGTCAGTTGTACTGTTGTTTGTGCTATTTTTCTGTTTGTACTGTTGTTTATGTTCCTCCTCCTTTTTGTGATGTCAAAAGGGGGAGTCAGTTGTAGTAGTTTTTGTTTTATGCATTGATCTTATCTTATGTTGGTTACTTCATTTATAGTTGTTTTCATGTACTATTCTAATTCTTCAATGAAATTTGGAAAGAAATTTATTTTTCGATGTGTGTTGGTCAACTCCTAGTTCTTTTATTTTAAACTACTGCACTAATGTTTGCCATCATCAAAAAGGGGGAGATTATTACAAATCTAGTTTTGATGATGATAAACATGTTTGTATTCTATTTTGCTTGGCCAATCCATTTCAGGTACAAAAGATCAAAAGCAACTTAAGCCAATTCAAGAGCGGGTCCAAGTGTGTCTAAATGTACTATTTTTTCTTTTTCTTGAGTCAATTGTAATGTAACTGATCCCCTAGCTAAGTAACTTTACACACACACACTCAAGGGGAGAGCTTGAGTGAATTAGAGTTTCTGTTTAATTTTTTGTTCAGATCATCCTAGATGATATTTACATCATCCTAGACGATCAAGTGAAAACAGAAACCCTAATTAGGGCAACTAAGTTAAGTCTGTCTGATTAAGCCGATCATCCTAGATGATCCATACATCATACAGGACGATAGGCTCAAATCAAAAATTCTCAGCCGTCAGATCAAGTTAGGCAAGTATTAATTTAAGATATATGATCTGATCGTCCCGGACGATATGTGTATCATCCTCGACAATCCAGTACAATCATGCCTAAATTATTCTGGTAATTAAGGAAAGCAATTAATATTTAATTGATACGACCATATCGTTCAAGATGATTACAAGATCATCCGGGACGATCATGATCGTCTAGTGTGTTTCAGCTGTACGTCCAGAGCGGTGATCAGGATGATTTTGGCACTTTTTGAACTAATCATACAGGACGATATCTGTATCGTCCTGGATGATCAAGTCATTTTAAGGTCATCCAGCACAAGTTTCTCTTGACGACTAGAGCGGTCTTCTGGAGGAAATTCCTGAATTTACACTAATCGTCCCGGACGATCGCAGAATCGTATGGGATGATCTGAACAACTTTTTCCACTAATCGTCCAGAAGAGCCAGATCGTCCAGGATGAAACAGCCAATTTTGAACTGATAGTACAGGACGATCTATGGATCGTCCTAGATGATCTTGGCCAACCAGTTGAGATTTAGGGCAAATTTTGAGCCCTCCTATAAAAGTTCTTTTTCTTCCAATAAGAAAAATCTTTTGCCACTTTCCTTTTTAGAGAAACCCTAGAGAGAGAGAGAGAGAGTTTGGGAGAGAGAGAGAGGATCTTATGAGGGGGAGTTTGTGAGGGTTTCATAAAGGTTACTCCAAGCATGGATCAGAGTCGTCTTCTCTGTTCGTCGTCTCTCGTCTTGTTGGTGATTTCTGTGGGAGGATCATTCGCAAGAAGATCTGGGTTCTCAGCCCGCTTCAAGAGGAAGCGAAAGAAGTTCAGGTTCTCTGCCTGCTTCAGGAGGAAGCAAAAGGAGTCTGAGGTTCTCTGCCTGCTTCAGGAGGAAGCGAAAGGAGGTTAGGTTCTCTGCCTCACCGTGTTGGTGGAAAGAAGTTTTTGTACAGGCTTCTCCGCCTTGCTGTGGGTGCAGAAGGAGAGTCACTTTGGTTTAGTGCAATACCCAGAGGGGAGGCTCCGGGGAGTGAACATAGGTTAAGTTGACCGAACCACTATAAAAATCTAGTGTGTTCTTTCTGATTACTTTCTGTACTTTAGTTTTCTATGATTATCTGCTTGGGTGAAATCTGTATTTGATCTTTTCGTTTATGTGTTTTACTTATTTCTTCTACAAATCATTGAAAAGATCTTTTACTGTTGCTCTCGAATTTTTAAATAACCAATTCACCCCCCACCCCTCCTGGTTATCCTCGGGACTAGATCATGAGGGCTTAACATCCCTATCGAACTTTCAAAGTCAAGTTGAATGTTTTTATCTCTAAAACTTTTAGACTAACTATTATAACTTCCACACCTCCTTGGCTATTCTTACAAAAGTTTTCCTTTCATAATTTGAGTCTCAAGGCAATTTGGTTTTCACCTCTTATTTTTACTATTATCTATTTCCACTTACAACCTACATTCTTTGGATCTATATGCTCTTATAACTAAAAAGATCTCAAATAAAAATATTATTTGAGGCATATCAGGTTCATCTTGTGGATGTAGGGGGCATATTATAGCTTCACTTGGGACGACTTTCTTATTGCTTCTTAAAGTATCTTTCTAGTAAATAAATGTGTGTTTGACAGGATTAAGAGGCTGAGAATTTTAAGAGATTTGAATGATCATTATAAAACACACAAAAAGTAGTATAAATTTTATTACAATCAAGGTGAAAATTATTTAGTGAGGAAGGCTCAATGAATAAAGCATATAGAACAAGATCATAATTCTAGCCACAACTGAACTGTTATTTCGTTAGCCTTTCAGGCTTCATTGGAGACGGAATTTTTTACTACTTTTTAAATCAATTTTCTAGTATCGAAATTGCTTTAACTATATATTTTCATACTATAAAGTTGCTTTAGAAATCATTAAGAATGCCACCCTAAAGGAAGCCTTAGTCTCTTTTGAACTTTTTTTTTTATTTTCTTGTCATATTTTATGCATTAGAAATAAGGTCTTTATTTTTTCTATACAAAATGTTGCATGTATTTTTTATTAATAACAAAATTTTATTTTCATTAGAAATCCTCATCGAAGGAGTATAAAGTTTACTTGAGCCTATAACTCAGTAATAGAAACTCGTCCAAAAATATTATATTTATTATTGAACATTAAGAAATAAATATTTTTACAATAAATATTAAAATTTCATAGTTAAAATGATAAAAATATATTAAAAGCATCAAAACTTTTAAAATATTGAAAATTAATTTTTTGAATGGTGAAACATCAAAACAATGATCAAATTTATAAAAATGTAAAACAAATTCACCACTTTTTAAATAAATAGAGATAATAAAATTGGTACAAGAAAGTGTTTAACTCAAACTATTAGATGCTGACACTACTATTAGAATAGGCTTTTTAGCACTTTTTTTATCCTACTACCACAGTTAGAACACCTACTATAATCTTAATAGTGGTTTTATCATGCTAGTAGGTGTTTTAGTTGTTTCAGTTGGATAAAAAAGTGTTCTGAAAGCTTATTTTAATAGTAGTGTCAGTATCTAAAACTTCAAGTTAAACACATTCTTGAACCAATTTTATTATCACTAATTACTTAAAAAGTGGATAATTATTTTATATTTTTGCAAATTTTATCTCAATTTTAATGTTTCATCAAGAAAAAAAATTTAATTTTTAGCTATTTTAAAAGTTTTGATGCTTTTAATGTTTCATTTTATAGTTTAAATTATGAAATTTTAATATTTATTTCAGAAATCTATGTTTCTTAATGTTGAATTATAAATAGATATTTTTGGATGAGTTTCTATTATTGAGCAACAAGCTCAAATTAAATTTATACTCCTTCGAGGAGGATATCTAAATAAAAATAAAATTTGATTAAGAGGCTGAGAAATTTAAGCGATATGAATGATCATTATAAAACACACAAAAAATAGTATAAATTTTACTGCCATCAATGTGAAAATTATTTTGTGAGAAAGGCTCAATGAACAACTCATATAGAAAAAATATCATAATTCTAGGCACAACTGAACTATTATCTCGATAGCTTTTTATTCTTAATTGGAGATGGCATTTTTTACTGCTTATTAAATCAGTTTTCTGGTACAAAAATCTCTTGAACTAAAAATTTTCATACTATAAAGCTATTTTAGAAATCATTAATAAAGCCACCCTAAATTAAGCCTTAGTCTCTTTTATAACTATTTTTTATTTTTTTGTCTTATTTTATGCATAGTTGGTGAGTTCTCTTCCTAAGGCATGTAGGGAGGTGACGATTTGGGTAAACCTAGTATACATTTCAGATATTAACTCACTAGGTTTCATGCGAACGAATTCATAGTCGTGAAGTAAGATATTCAACCTAGACTGTTTAACTTCAGTTGTGCTCTTATAAGTGATACATAATTTATCTCAGATTTCTTTGCCAGTGGTATAAGTTGACACACGCATGTAACCTTCAGATTTTAATGCACAGAAAAAGCAGTTTAAGCATTTTGCATTCAGTTACGCTAAGTCCCTATCATCATGAGTCCATTCAGTAAAAGGAAGTTTAGTTTTAACACCATTAACAAGTCTAAATGGTGCATCATAACCATCTTTAACAAGCATCCACATGCAATAATTGATCGATTGTAAAAAGGTGAACATATGAGTTTTCTAGAAATTAAAAAGTTTATTATCAAACAAGGGTGGATGAGTAATGGAATACCCTTCCACAGTGTTTATATTACCAAAGTTAGCCATGGATCAAATTCAAAAGTTTTTTATGAATCCCACTCTGATACCACTTGAAAGTTTGTTAGGGACGTTAAGCCCTTATGAAATAACTTGAGGCTAACCAAAATGGGGGTGAATTAATAGTTTTAAAAATTCTTGAGCAAACAAATTTTTAAAACCTTTTTAGATGTTTTAAAATAATTAGAATTTTGCGATGATGTGGGGATGTTTAAAGAAATAAAATAATAACTTCAATCACATGATCATCAATAGAAAAGTAAAGTGTAGAAAATTATTAGAAAGCACACACCCTAATTTATAGTGGTTTGGTAAACTTGACCTACATCCACTCCCCAGAGCCTCCCCTCCAAGTATTGCACTAAAACTCAGTGACTCTCCTTTTTCTCCCACAGCAAGGCGAAGAAGCCTTTATAAAACCCCTTTTCACCAACCTGGTGAGGCAGAGAACCCAGACTCCTTTTGCTCCCTCTTAAAGCAGGCAGAGAACCTTACCTCATCTTACTGACGATCCTTCCCATAGAGACACCAAGGGATAAGGGATGATGATTGGAGATGATGACTTGAATCCTTATTTGGAGTAACCTTTGTGAACACCTCACAAACTCCCCCTCACAAGATCCTCTCTCTCTCTCCCAAGCTCTCCCTCTCCCTCTTAAGAATCTCTCAGGTAAGGATAGCGGCAAAAGATCTCAATAGTAGTAAGAAAGAGACTTTAAATAGAAGGGCTCAAAAATTGCCCTAAATTTCAACTTGCCATCAAAGATCATCTAGGATGATCCTTCGATCATGCTATATGATCCATATAAGTCATCACCTTCTAGCCTGGATGATCTTGTTCCTTTAGACAATTAGAAGAAATGGTTTGTTCAGATCGTCCGGGATGATTCTACGATCATTCTGGATGATTAGTGTAAATCAGGAATATTATCTAGCAGATAGTTCAGGATGTCCAGGAGAAAAGCATGGATGATCAAAAGAAATTACTTGATCATCCAGGACGATATGCATATCGTCTTATACGATTAGTTCAAAAATGAGGAATGACTCGGGAGTTCATATGCATCATATTTTAATCTTCTTTTTCTTATTAGGCACCTCATTATCTGTAAGTTTTGGTAGGCCACCTGACCTATTAAGGTGCAGTCCTGTCAAGGAAAAGTTGTGCAATCTCTAAGGAAAACCTATTAGTAAGCCTTTTTAAAACCACTTCATATTTAATTTATGCATTCAAAGAATCAATTAGCATACATTATATTAGAAACCAACTAAAAAAGAGCCAAATTTCTAATTTCATTTAATTTTAAGCATCAAATTACCCTATATGTGTTAAGTGAAAGTTCATGAGGGGTGTTCAACCCTATTGAATGAGTCCCGAGGCTAATCAAGAGGGGGGTGAATTGGATATTTAAAAACTATTTTAACAAAAAGAAAAATCTTTTATATCTTGCAGCGAAAATGAATTAAATTAATAATAAAAAGATAAATCAAAGATTTCACCCAAGCAGTTAATCGTAGTAAAAATAAAGTGCGAAAAATAATCAAAAAGAATACACCAGAATTTATAGTGGTTTGGTCCAACCTGACTTATATCCACTCCCTAGAACCTCCTGTTCTAGGTATTGCACTAAACCTTTAGTGACACTCCTTTAGCCCCCACAGTTAGGCGGAGAAGCCATTATAAAATCTCTTCCACCTCCCCCGTTATGATAGAGAACCTGAAATCCTTTTCACCCTCCTGGTGAGGTAGAGAACCTAGAATCCTTTTTCACCCTCCTGGTGAAGGCAGAGAACCTGGTCCTTTGACACCAAAGAGTTCTTCTTCTTCCCAAAACTTCCCTTAAGATAAACCTTGAATTCGATGGTACTAAGGTACAAGCTTGCCGGAGCAACTGTGTGAAACCCCCTCCACACTCCCTTGAAATTCCATCCAAGGATCTTCTCCCTCTCTCAAACTCTACCCTTTCGTCTCTCTCCTTCAAGGCTCTCTCTTTAAGTTTTTGTTAGAAAAATGAAGCCTCAATGGCTGCCAAAGACACTTCCCAAGTGCCTTGTAAAACCTTAAATAAAGGGCTTCAAAAATCCTAAAAAAAAATTCTGGCTGTAAAGATTATCCAGGATGATCATAGGTTCGTCCAGGATGATGTACTTAAGGCTTTATAAATTCCTAATAACTCAATTATGCTACCAAGAATTATCTAGTATGATCTCAAGATCGTCAAAGATGATCAAAATATCAAATTAAGAAAATTTGATTGATTAATCCCAGGATTAATTTAGGTATGATTTTCATAGATCATCCAGTACGATATGGATTGTCCTGGATGATTAGACCAAAAATAAAAACTTAAAATCTTTCCTGAATTATTATGTCGGCTAGGGTTTTGAGATCGCATTGGATCATCTAGGATGATATAAATCATCTAGGATGACTAGTTCAAAAATTAAACTTTTTATTTTGACTCAATCTCACTCCCCCAGAGTGTGTGTGTGCACGGTCACCAAGCTAACATGCACCCTTATAGGACTTGACTCAAGAAATCAAAAATACATCAATGAATATTACAAAGATCTTTACAGCATAACCTATTCTACCCAATCTTGAGCCTTGAATCTTCATTGGATGTTGCATGGTGTTCCTGAAATATTTGTATTCACACAAATAAGTATAGAATGAAAATACTATGAGACATAAAGATGTTAACCATAATATTTGTTATCATTAAAAATATAAACTCGTGAGCTCAAGTCATAATAATCTTCCCCTTTTTTATGATGGTAAATATTATTGGTTGAATTTGTAAACCAAAAATATTTTCTCTTAATCTCCCCCTCACTAAGATAAAAATTTTAAAAAATAGGGGAAAATATAATTTTCTTTCTTTTTAATTTTTATTTTTAAATAAAATAAATAAAATAAAACAAATAACTAAATAAAAAGATAAAATAAATAAATATAATAATAATAAATCGTACGTTCAAATATCACATAAATACAAAAGTATGTTCGCCCCCTTTGACATTATCACAAAGAAGAAGATCAAAGAAAAACAAAAAAGAAAAAAAAGACTAAAAGATCAAACGGTCCTTGATCTAGAGAAGGTGATGCTTTAGAAGAATTACTTTAAAATTTTAAAATTTTCCTAGAATGAGAAAGTTACCTCTTGATTTTATTCAAAAACTTAATAAGGCATGTATTGACAATGCAAAACCCGAAAAGGTTAGAGATTCAAAAATTATTAATCTAAGCTCAAGTTCCTTTAAAGACTCAAAAACTTTTTAAGCCAACATCTAAATCAAGAAATAAATTAGAGAAGGAAATAATAATCTTTTCAAAACTCCTTGCATGAAATATATCTAATAGAAGATTAATGCAAAAAAGGTGAATCAAAAGTCATGATTTTCAAACTCAAGTATCAAAAATATCAATAGATATAAGGGTTTTCTTAAGATTTAAGAAATATAAGAAAGGTAAGCAAACTTATTGTGGGCTCATTTGTGCCTCTTGATTATTTTTTATACACTTTATGCATCTTTTAATTTTTGATACACTTTATGTATCTTTTCATTTTAGCAACATTACACTTCTTCTGATTTTTAATACACTTTATATATCTTTTTATTTTGGCAACATTGCGCATCTTTTCAACTTTAGGCTTATTTTGTGCCTCTTTTCTTTTCACAATAATGCTTTCTTTTTGCCATTTTAAAGATTAAAGCAAACCCAATCTAGTGACAAAAATAAACAGCTTGATTAAGAAAATAATGAAGTGGATTCAACAACTTGCAAAAGATCCCTATGAGATAGAGAAAATGTAGGGAGATAAAAAAATTTAATTTTAAAATCTAATTTATAATTTGATGAAGATTTTGAATCAAAAGTGGAATATCCTCATTAAAGAAATGAGATAGAGAAATAAAATCATGAGTTTCCTCCCTTTGACTGATTTTAGAGAAGTCAACCACAACTTACATAAAATTTTAGGAAAACAAAAGATAAATTTTTCATTTTCTAAAAAAATGATCTTTAAACCATGATTTGATTTTTAAAGCATATACGAAATAAAATGTGATGTGTTTGTATTGATCATAGAAACTAAAAAAATAATATGGAAACTAAAGAAATAAACATAAAAATAAAAAGAGAAATAAAATATAAAGAAAATACATAAAATAAACAAAAATCCAACAAATAAAAACATACATGCGTACAAAAAAAGAAAAAATAAATAAACACACGAACAAAGCTTTAAACATCATCTTACTCCTGATCTGATGATTCAAAAGCTAGGTCTGCCCAGTAGATTTTTTGCTTTTCATTATTTGCCCTTTTTACAATTTGCTTAGCTTTACCCTTTTCCTTTATATGAAGAGTTTTTAAATTACGGCACTATTTTTTTATATGTCTGGGTTTCCTATATCCAAAGCAAATAACGTCAAAAAAAATCTTAGCATTCTTATCATTTTTACCTTTGTTTCACTTTTGTTGATTCTTGTGCTTGTGCTTTAGTAGACCTTCTAATTTGCTCATTACTGATGCTAATTCTTCACTTTCATCATCTACTAAGACACTTTCATTCATGTCTTCGGTGTTTAGTACTATCATTTTACATGCATCCATAAGTTTTTGACTCACAGTTTGCTCGTAGGCAATGAGTGAGCCAATCAAATTATTAATAGTATAATCATTCAAATTTTTTTATTCACAAATAGCAATGACTTTGGCATCAAACTTATATAGTAGACAACATAGAATTTTATTGATCTTTCCAAAGTCTGAAAATTCTTTACCTAAAGCATGTAATGATGTCATAATTTGAGTAAACTTAGTATACATGTCTAAGATCGTCTCATAAGATTTTATGCTAAAAAGTTCATAATCATGCATTAGAATATTCAACTTAGACTGCTTAACTTCACTAGTTTCTTTATATATAATGCACAGTTTATCCCAAATTTCTTTGCCTGTAGTATACATAGATATTATCATGCAATCATTAGAATTTAAAGCACAGAAAAAATAATTCAAACATTTAGCATTCAATTGAGTATTGATTTGATATACTGTACTCCATTCCAAAAAAGGAATATCAGTTTTGATTCCATCTACAATACATGAAGGTACAGAATAACTAGTTTGAATCATATGCCACATTTGATAATCAATTGATTGCAAGAAAGTAGACATATGAATTTTCTAAAAATTAAAAAAAATATTTTCAAATAAAGGTTGTCGGGTGATTGAATATCCTTCCGCAATATTATAATTTTCAAAATTAGCCATTGATCTTTTTTTTAAAGTTTTCTAAAACTTAATTTATGAATTTCGCTCTAATACCACTTAAAAGTTCGTGAGGGGTGTTAAATCCTATAGAAGAAGTCCCGAGGCTAACATAGAGGGAGGTGAATTGGATATTTAAAAATTTCTTTAACCAAAAGAAAAATCTTTTTATATCCTGCAGCGAAAATGAATTAAAATTAATAATAAAAAAATAAATCAGAGATTTCACCTAAGTAGTTAATCACAGTAAAAATAAAGTGTGGAAAATAATCAGAAAGACTACACTAGAATTTATAGTGGTTTGGTCCAACCTGACCTACGCCCACTCCCCAGAACGCCCGTTCCTCATATTACACTAAACCATTAGTGACTCTCCTTTAGCCCCCACAGCTAAGCATAGAAGCCCTTATAAAATCTCTTCCACCTCCCCCGGTGTGGCAAAGAACTTGAAATGCTTTTCACCCTCCTGCTGAGGCAGAGAACCTAGAATCCTTTTTCACCCTCCTAGTGAAGGTAGAGAACCTGGTCCTTTGACACCAAAGAGATATTCTTCTTCCCAAAAATTCCCTCAAGATAAACTTTTAATCTGATGGTACTAAGGTGTAAACTTATCGGAGCAACCGTGTGAAACCCCCTCCATACTTCCTTGAAATCCCCTCCAAGGATCTTCTCCCTCTCTCAAACTCCACCCTTTTCTCTCTCCCTTTCAAGGCTCTTTCTTTAAGTTTCTCCAGAAATTTGAAGCCTCAATGGCTGCCAAATACACTTACCAAGTGTCTTGAGAAAGCTTAAATAGAGGGCTTCAAAAACCCTAGAAAATTAATTCTAGCGGCAAAGATCATCCAGGACGATCGCTGGATCTCCTAGGATGATGTGCTTAAATAAAGGGCTTCAAAAAATCCTAAAAACTCAATTCTACCGCCAAGTATCATTTATTACGATCTCAGGATCATCTAGGATAATCATAATATCAAATTAAGTAGATTTGATTAACTAATTCCAGGATTAATTTAGGCATGATTTTTATAGATTTTTCAGTATGATATGGATCGTCGTGGACGATTAAACCAAAAATAAAAACTTAAAATCTTGCCCAAATTATTTTGGTGGCTATGGCTTTGAGATCACATTAGATCGTCTAAGATGATTAGTTCAAAAGTTAAACCTCTGATTTTGACTCAATCTCACTCCTCTTGAGTGTGTGTGTGCATGGTCACCAAGCTAGCATACACCCTTATAGGACTTGACTCAAGAAATCAAAAATACATTATTGAATATTACAAAGATCTTTACAACATAACCTATTCTACCCAATCTTGAGCCTTGAATCTTCGTTTGATATTACATGATGTTCTTGAAATGTTAGTATATGCATAAATAAGTATAGAATGAAAATATTATGAGACATAAAGATGTTATCCATAATATTTGTTATCATTAAAAACATAAACTCGTGAGCTTGAGTCACAATATTAAGGAGCCAATTAGGATCTTTTCTAGATGTTAGCCCCAACTCCTCAAAACTTTAATCAACAGTTTTACCTATCTTTCATAAAAGAGACCAAAAATATGGTTTTAAAGCATGTAGGTAGTTAGTTGTCTCCACAATGCAGGCTGGGGTAAGTCTAGGTTTTGCACTATATTAGCTAGGTTCAAGTTAATTCCATCTAGTGCCCAAATTAGACTTAGGATTTGGGACAGACCTCAAATCATAAGACCCCACCTTCTGGGAATATAGTGCCAACCTTCTAATAAATTTATAATTCAAATTAAAAATTTTTTCAATCTAAAACTTAAAGCCTAACACATAGGATAGACTAGGGCATTTTGAAATTATTTCAAAATCCCTAAATGCCTCCTACCTCTCCTCCTTTGACCTCCAAAAATAAGTTTTCAATTTTGATCCATTCCTATTTAAAATTTTAGCTTCAATCCTTTGATATCACTCCTTGAAAATTTCAAATAAAATTTCTTCCATTATTTTAATCAAGAGTATTCATATGATACTCTAGTTTTCCTATTATGCAATTAACTAGGAGGGCTTGCACTCATAGGAGATTTAAAACCCATATCAATTTTCAAAATTAATTTTTAAAATTTAATTAATTATCTCTGAGAAAATCAAAGTCAATGATCATTACCATTATATTCAAATGATTGATAGTAAATGATATCTTCTTTCCTTAGAAAGATATATTATTCTATTATCATGACTTTAACTATAAAAGTAATGATCATTTATCCAAATTATTATAGTCAAACACTCGATCAAACATCATTTTGACCCTTCGGAGTCATATGTGATTCTTCCCTGAGTTTGACTATAATAGTCAGGATGAACTTACAATTTTGTAATTTGAACCCATTCGGGAATTATATTGACGTGTTTGATTCTTAATGACATGTTTGATTTCAAAACTAAAATTTCAAAAAATAAATTCTCCCAAATAAATTAAATAGATATTCAATCATAGGAAAATAATAGAGTTTTTAATAAGAGGATATTAGTGGTAGAGGAGACCACCCATGTAGTATTTGATAAATCTGATAGATCTGTTGAGAAGTGGTTTTGGTGACCCAAGGAGTAGAATCTATTGACCTAAAAAATAGAGAAGAGCCTCAAGCCACATATCTAAAGATTGGAAATATTCATCTAGTCATCCTAAGGACATCATCCTAGGAGATCCATCAATAGGAGTAAGAATTAGGCATGTACTTAAAAAGGAGGTTATCACTCTACTTTTACCTCTATGGTAGAACCCTCAACATAGATCAAGCTTTATCTGATAAATTATGGATCCTAGCTATGCATGAAAAATTGAATTAATTTGTTAGGAATGATATTTGGGAGTTGGTTAGTAGATCCAAATACCATAGTGTTGTAGGAACTAAATGGGTTTTCAAGAATAACATGAATGACTCTAGCATAGTAATTAGAAATAAGGCTAAATTAGTAGCTATGGGGTACAATCAAATTAAATGAATTGATTTTAAGGAGACCTTTGCCCCTGTAGCTTGATTATAAGCCATTAGAGTGTATTAGCCTTTACTTGCTTTAGAGGATTGAAGCTGTATTAGATGAATGCTAAAAGTGCCTTCTTAAATGGGGTAATTAAGAAGATATAAATGTTGAGCAACTCCTAGGTTTTGAGAACTCCAAATTTCCCAAGCTATAACATTATATAGATTGAAGTAAGCACCTAGAGCTTAGTATGAAAAGTTGGGCACTTTCCTCCTAAATAGAGCTTTTATTAAGGGTAGTATAGACACAACCCCATTCCTAAAGAAAGAAGGAGAAGATCTACTCATTATTTAGATTTATATTGATGATATACTATTTGGATCTACAAATAAAATGCTCTATGATAAATTCTCAAAAATAATAAGTAAGTACTTTGAGATGAGAATGATAGGAGAGCTTACCTATTTCCTTGGATTAAGTGTTAAGCAAAGGGATGATAGAACATTCCTTAACCAATTAAAGTATATCAAAGAAATTCTTAAAAAATATAAGATGGATAATGTTAAGGCAATCAATACTCTCATAAGCTCCACCATTCAATTAAGTAAGGATCCAAATAGAAAATTAGTTAAGCAGAAGAAGTACGGAGGGATAATTGGATCACTTCTTTACTTGACTGTCAGTAGACCTGATATCATGTTTAATGTATATCTCTGTGCTAGATTTCAAGTTAATCCCAAAGAATCCCATATGAGTGTTGTTAAGCAAATTCTTAGATATCTTTTCAGAACCCAAAACCTAGGAATTTGATATCCTAGACATAGTTCAACCTTCAAAATCATAGGATATTTTGATTCAGACTTTGTAGGATGTAAAGTTATATAGGAAAAGTACTCCTGGAATCTATGAATTTATAGGATAATCTTTAGTCTCCTATTCCAGTAGGAAACAAAACTCTATAGCTCTATCTACCACTGAAGTAGAATACATAGCTGTAAGAAGCTTTATTGCTCAAGTCCTATGGCTTAAACAATAAATTCTTAACCTTGTACTCCCTATCGGCACTATTGCAATCATGTGTGATAACACCAGTGCCATTTATATTTCAAAAAATCCAATCTAACACTCCAGGATAAAACACATAAAGATTAGGCACCATTTCTTTAGAGATCATGTAACCAAGTGGGATAAAGAGTTACATCACGTAGCAACTAAAAATTAACTTGTAGACATCTTTACAAAACCCCTAGCCTGTAAAACTTTTAGCACCTTAAAGATTAGACTTGGTGTAATAGATATTCATACTTGAATCAAGATGATTTAGAAATTGAAAACATAAATGTTTTTGTGCATATTTTTCTATAATTTGCTTTGTGATTACGTGTCTTATTCTTTGTGTTTGTGATCTGATTTTTGTGTAATTTTTTTCTTTTCCTTTTCCTTTTTCTTTTTTTTTGTGGAGTTTTCCTTATCATCACGCATAAACCAAAAAAATTTTCACATCATACTATACAATCCCACATCGTACTATATGATATTCACAATGTATCACATCACTGCTCACAACACATCCAACAGCTCTGATTGATCAATTATTAGTGATTGTATTGTATGAACACCTAATTCATATTGTACGATACATGTGGCACTAGGCATTGGACGAATTGAATTCAGACAGTATGATATTAAGAATCATATCATATTATACGAATACATGTTCGTACAAGATGATCTGACCAGTCAACGATCGTCCAGGCTGACTCCTAGGGATGACCAACTTTATACTGATGATCTAGCACGATTCTGATCATACTGTATGAGAAGACCACCTTTTTTCCTGATCAGACTGGACAAATTTAATGCACTCGATCATATTGTATGATACCATATAGTACTATACGATATGGATAATTTCTATTTAAAGGGAGGGAAAAATTAAGCTTTTCTTCACTCAACTCTCTCTAAATCTTCTTCCTTCCTCCCTAAGATTTTACCCCTAACAAATGGCTGATGGAAAGAGATCAAGAGCTATCATTGGAAGCTTCTCCTAACGTCCTATGGATCCTTACTTCGTTGAAGTAATTGATGAAGAGTTATATAATTATTACAAGGCTGTTGGGATCACACCCTCAAAAATTTTTAATCATAAAGTTCTAAACTTTGAGGTACTCACTTTCTTCACACACACCACCTTTCAATAAATTCTTACTCTTGCCTACCCTTTTAACTCTGAACTCCTTTTTGAATTCATTGCAAGCCTTCAAATCAACAGTGAGGGCACTTCCCTCCAATCCTATGATAATAGAAGGCCTATTAAAATCACTTACTAAGACTTTGACCAATTCCTACATCTTTCTATCACTAGCAAAAAAGTTCACTCTTTAGCCTTTCTCCCTGACTATGATTGGACCCTTGCCAAAACTATTCTTAGGGAGTCGTCAGTCAACTACCACATTCCTCACGTTAATACCTTAGTTCAAGACGACTAAATTATACAACATATCCATCGAAACTCAACCATTCCAAAAGTTGGTGTTCGGATAAACATCACACCTCTTTTATCCCTCACCACCTATTTTATAATGGTTGAAATTGATTTAAATGTAGCTGATTTAATTATTTGGTACCTTGAGCATCTTACATGCATTAGAGATCATAAAAATAAATGGAAGCCAAATCATATAATAGGTCACATCATTGCTTTCATTATGGAATCTAAATATAATTTTCAATTCCCTGTGCCACCAGACCATCTTCCAATTTTCTACTTAAATAGCTCCTTCCACGTCCTTCATAGCACTCATTATAAATGTTTCACTATATTAACCTCGAGCCAGAGGAGGCAGAGGGAGGCCCAGCACTAACCCTAGCTCCTATTCACTAGATCTCTCAGTACGATGCACTACTTCAGAGATTTGATCAGTGGGAAACTCGTTTTGACACCTACATAACAGAGCAGCACTAGCAACATGAAAATGATATGTCTTGGTTTGGAGAGAAATTCACTTCTATTCATCGATACTTCCAACCACCACCACTACCTCCTCCACCTGATCAGGGACCTTTTCATTTTTAGTTTTTATGTCTGTATTATTTTCTAATATTATTATGTTGTCTATTTTGTTTTGGTATTATGTATGGTTATTCCTCCTTTTTGGTTATGTCAAAAGGGGGAGTAGCCTGTTGTTGGTAGTTTATACTTGCTGCTTCGCTATGATTAGTTCACTATTTTGCCTTTACTTTCTTGCTCATTTTTTATGTGTTCTTTTAATTCCTGAATTTAAAATAAAAAAATATAACAAAAAAACTCTTTCCCAAATTTTCAAAAATTTAAACAGTAAGGGGGAGCTTAGGACATAACAAAAATTAATTTAAAATCAAAACCAATAATATTTGTCATCTTCAAAAAGGGGGAGATTATTGTAAATCTAGATCTGAGTTTTGTGATTTTGATGAAAATAAATATTATTGGATTTTTTACTATATTATCTCCTATATTGTTATTATTATATATATTTTTTCTTGTGTACTAATATTTTAGGTCCACTGTACACTATGCAAATTGATTTGCTCAAGATTCGATAAAATAGGGTTAAGTGTCCTGAAGAGTCTGTAATTTTACTTTTCTTATTTCTACATTTGTTTTGAGTTAAATCATGTATTTAGTGGATGATAAACTTGGTGACCATGCACACACATACTCAAGGGAGTGAGACAGTGAGAAAATTAGGAGTATAATTTTCTGAATTAATCATATTATTCGATCCATATTGTACTATACGATCAGTTATTAAAAAAATCATTAAAATGGCTAATTATAATAATTAAAACCATTTGAACCAATCATATTGTATGATCTATATCATACTGGATGGTCAGTTAAAGTCAAGATCTAAGCCACCAATCATAATTTAGGCAATATTTTAAAATTCTAATTTTGTACTAATCATACTGAATGATATGTATCATACTATATGATATAATTAAATCTTGCATAAATTAATCCTATAATTTGGGAATGATTTTGGATTAATTGATCTAGTTAGACATATAGGATGATTGGACCTAACCATATTGTACGACATGATCATTGTATAGTATGATATTTTATTATCTCCAATCATACGGGATGATAATCCAAGTCATTTGAATTAATCGTACAGGATGATATTCAAATCATACGGGATGTTCATCTCAAGTTATTGAATTAATCGTACAACGCCTTATTCTTTGAACAGTACTAATATGATTATTTAAACTAATCATACCATATGATTTTGTATCGTACTATATGATCAGTGTCGAAATAATTAAACTCTAGGGCTTTTTAAGAATCCTTGTATTTAATCTCTTTTAATAGATTTATTTCAAGTGTTTGGCTGTTGAGTGTTTTGCATAGAGATATTAGAGAAGGGATCTAAGAGAGCTTTAGGAAGAAGAAAGGGATAGCTTGTGTGAGAGGGAGAACTAGTGTGAGGGGTTCACACAGATGCTCCAAGCAAGTGTCTTGCCTTGTTTCCTCCAGGTGTCTACCTATGTTTCTTGGGCGACTCTGGGAAGAAGTTTTTCAGCTCAAAGACCGTTAAGATTCTCAGCCTTCATCAGTAGGGTGAAAAAGGAAGTCAAGTTCTCTTCCATCACCAGGAGGGTGAGAAAGGAGGGCACGGTTCTCTGCCATCGCAAAGAGAGTGGGAAAGGAGGTCAAGGTTCTCTACCGCATCAGGTTGGTGAAAAGATGGTAAGGGTTTCTCTACCTAGCAGTGGGGGCTAAAGGAGAGGCACATTTATGCAATACTCGAAGAGGATGATTTCAAGGAGTGGACATATATCATTGTTTGACTGAACCACTATAAAATTTTTTATGCATTATTTCTAATTTTTCAATTTTCACACTACATTTTATTTCTATGACAATTGCTTATTGAAAATTTGTGATTAATGCTTCATTGTGTTGATCAGAATATCATCATCATTATTATAAATTTTGATAAAATTATTTACTTTTGCATTTAGTGATAAGTGATGTTATTTTTAAGTTGTTTAAAATCCCAAAATCAAAAATAATTTTATGTTTTCCAATAGGATTTTTCAAACTATCAATTCATCCCCTCTTGGTGTGCCTAGGGATAGTTCACTTAGGCTTAACATAATATATCAAACTTTCAAAAAAATAAATTTTAGTTTTTTTTGAACTAATCATACTGTACAATTCAGATCGTACAATATGATCAGTTATTCAAAAAATTAATTAAAATGGCTAATTGAGTAATTAATATTTTTGAACTAATCATATTATACAAATTAGATTGTACTAGATGATCAATTCATCTCAAAAACCCTAGCCACTTATCAAATTTGGGTAATATTTTAATATTTAAATTTTTAATTGATTATACTACATAAACCCATTCATACTATATGACATTTAAAATGTTACCTAAATTAATCCCCATGATTAGTCAATTAAATCAAGGTTTAATTAATATGGCATATTATATAGTACGATGCATATCATACAATATGATCAACAGTATTAATTATGATCATCCTAGGGATCATATTGGATGAAATTTTGATTTTTTAACTAATCGTACAGTATGAAACCAATCATCTAGATGATTGGAAGAGATGATGTTCGATCATCCTAGAGATCATCTTATATGATCTCAAGATGAATGAACTAATCTTATTATACAATCGTTATATAAAGTTTGAATAAATCTTATTGTGACTTTTTAAGTCGTACTAGATGAAATAAGTTTTTAACCTAATCGTACTATACGATCCTAGATCATACTATACAAACAGAAATAAAATTATTAATATTTTAGGGTTTTTTGAAGGCCTCACAGTTAAACTCTTTTATTAGACTTTGGAGAAGTCTTTGGCTAATGAGAAAGTTCTATGAGAGTCCCTTGAGAGGTCTTAGTGCTTGGAGAGAGAGAAGGATAAGTTGTGTGAGAGGGAGAAGTAATGTGAGGGGGTTCACGTGATTGCTCCAGGCAAGCTTCTACCTTGGTTCCTTCAAGTGTCTTTGTTGTTACATTGGGTAGCTTAAGAAGAAAGTCTTTAAGGTCGAAGATCTAGGTTCTTTGCCTCACTAGAGGGTGAAAAGGATTCCAGGTTCTCTGCACTAGGAGGGTGAAAAGGATTCCAGGTTCTCTGTCTCACTAGGAGAGTGAAAAGAATTTTAGTTTCTCTGCCTCACAAGGAGGGTGAAAATGATTTTGGTTCTCCGTCACACTATGGAATGGTGGAAGCTAAAGGAGAGATACTAAAGGTTTAGTGTAATACCCGGAGAGGATGAATCAAGGGAGGGACTAGGTCAAAGTTTGACCAAACCACTATAAAATTGCTCGTGTGCTCATTCTTATTTCTTTTTAGCATTTTATTTTCTATATTTTTATTTCTCGCATGTTTACTTTCATGCAAACTTGAGTTGATACTATTGAAATATATAAAAAGAAGTAAAATATGAACATAAAAACACAAAGAAAAATATTTTTCCATTTTTTTCTACAAAATCAAAACAAAAAATAGCATTTGATTTTTCATAACATTACCTTCTGCATTACAAGATCTAATTTTGAATTGAAGTTGTGAATTTAGTTTAAACTTTAAAAAGATATTTTTGATAAATAAATTTTTAAAATAGAAATTCACCCCTCTCTAGTGTGCCTTAGGCAATTCAACATGGTTTAACAACCTCTCTTGAACTTTGAAACATAATATAAAAAAAAAGGTATAATACATCATAATGACAAGTATTTCATTATTCCATAACAAATCAATGACATAACCTCAAGAGTTATATGAAATCTAAGCTAATATAAGGGTCTTACAATAATAAATAGAGTAATTTTTTTATTCTCCAAAGGTCCTTTATTAATATCTTAATCATTTGATTTTTACTTCTTTTGAAGCATGTGCATGAAGATTTCTAACTTATTCTTTGTGATGCTAAGATCATGTATGCAATGCACATTTAATTCTCTTTAGAATTCTTATCAATCATCACCTTATAAAAATTTCATTTGGTGACTTAAAAGTCATTGTATAATTAAACGAGAATACATATCCCAAATGCATATATTCTTAACTTTTTTTCACAATTGATAAAGATTCCCTTTGAAATCTATCCAAATCACTCTCTATGCTTGGATGTTTCTCCCCAATATGCTTGTAATCTTATGGAATCTCATGAAAATGTTATGTTAGTTAACTAACTGCGAGTTGTCTTGCTAAACCTCATATCTACCAACATTTAACAAAATCCAATAATAAATTTATCACTTGAATTTTGATTAATATTAAGACCTCCCCATGCAACCTCAATAACAACTCATCATATTTATTTATTCATTGATGTTTGAAAAACTGGGTAATCTCAAGTTTGGATAACATTCAAACAAGGTTTGATCAAAGTTTGAACAATTTTCAATCAAGGTTCAATTAAGTACTGAGTGAGGTAATTCAAAAATATGTTATGAATGAGTTATATTATGGTTCAATTAAGGCTCGATTATGCTTGATCAAGGTTGTAACTCTATTATAATAAGGTTCAAGTATTATACAATAAACATTCAAAGTTGATAATGTGATGCATAATATCATTACAGGTTTAGAGTTTAGCATGCTAAGATGTTTTCAAACCAAAATAACATCACTAACCTTGAACAGCTTGTTGATGATGGAGGCAGAAACGTACTCTGGGAACCTTTCCACTAACTTATCACAAGCTACTAAATATCATCAAAGATGGAAATGGAGCTTGGAAAAGCAAGGTGGTAAGGAACAATGAAGAGAAAGGGTTGCAAAACATCCACTCGAAAGTTCAATGGATTATTTGATCAATGTCCCTTTGTATACTATTTAACAGAAGTGAAGATATTTTAATCCAAAAAACCATTGAGCATATATTTCTAAAAATAATATTTGATATTTAACTCTAAAATATGAGACATATAAAGTCAAATTGTGTTTTAAAACATATAAAAGGGTTGTTTGGTTTGATAAAAAGTGAGGGTAAAGTATTCCATATACATTAATTTTAATAAAATCAATGTTTGGTTTGATGAAAATGGAATATAAAGTAAAATTATGATGAATTCCAAATTCACTATCTAGTTCATTTTTTTATGCATTCAAAACTTATTGGTTATTGGCTAAATTCCAAATACATCATAAGCTGACTATATAGTGGATGCTGGTTGCCGCCTCCTTCTGCAATTGCCCACTAGCATCACCCCTTACTACTGCATATCATTGTAAACCCTTGCCGCCTCTTATCATTGTCATAACCCCTTGACATGGTTTATTGCCACCGGCCTTAGTCCAATGTTGCCCTCAAATTCTAACCTCAATCTATTGCAACTAGTCAGCCCCAACATAATGTTGTCGACAGCCTCAACAGTTGTCGGCCACTATTCACCACCTTCGCTCACCACATCAACAATCGACTATCAACATTATTGAGCTTTATAATACATTCATTTACCTCAAATAAAAAAATCACATGTATTTTATTTACACTAATATAAATAAGTTTATAATATTTTAAATACATTTACATTATTTCATTTTACTTTGTATTTTTTTCTAGCAATCTAAATTGCCTTAGAGTTTAATTTGGATAGCTCTCAAATAAATAACATATAATAATAGTAACATCATAAAATATTTATCCCATGTAAATAACTCTAATTAAAAATCTTTTAAAATTTTTGATAGATTGAATTTGAGTGCCAAGCCAAACACACACACACACACACATAAAACCCTAATTTTAGCCATTTGAATATGATGCACAAGTCTACTTTTTATAAAATGTAATCACTCGCTGGAGAAATTATTTTGTGCAGAGTTTGTACATAGCTCTGCGTCTGAACTCCAATGAAATATGACACATTGAATGAATATGTGGATATTCAATATGAATTTTGTATTTTATTTCTATGCTGTCAGCCCAATAAACCCAACCCAATATGGATTTTATATTTTATCTATCTTGTCATCCCGATCGTCCCGGCATAGAAAATTTTGAATTCATGGGAGACTAAAAGTCTTGAGGCATGTTCACTTTGCATCATCGCATTCACTTTTTATCTTCGGCATTCATAGTTCACTTTTAGCTTCGAGATTTTAGACGATTCACTATTCAACTACATTCAGGTGCTAAGTTCATCATCCACAAATAAGCTTAGTCCATCATTCTCATTCAATTCATCTTCAAAGAGATACTTCTTTTAACTTATCACTCAAAATGGAAATTAGGGTTTAATGTTTAAGGTTTTTAGGATTTACTGTGTATTTACTACGTATGACCTGCATATTTACTGTGTATTTATTACGTATAAATTACATATTAGTTGTGTATTTACTATGTATCAACTATCTTTCATTTCCAAAATTATGTTGCATAGTTTTCAAATTTAAATAAGTTATGTTTTGTTCATTTTATGTATTTCTTTTAACTTCGTAATTACTATGTATTTATTATATATTTATAGCATATTATTGTGTATTTACTGTGTATTCATAGTGGATTCACTAGTATCAACTATGTATCGACTGTCTTCCATTTCCAAAATTATTTTGACAATTTTTTAAATTTTTAAGAGTTGTTTTTTATTCATTTTGTATAATTTACTGCGTATTACTATGTATTTATTGTGTATTTACTATGTACTTACTACATATTCATTGTGTATTTATTGTATATTCATTGAGTATTTACTACGTATTTACTATGTATTCACAGCATATTTACTATATATTTATTACATATTTAATATGTATTTATTGTGTATTCACTACGTATTGACTATGTATTTGCTAGGTGTTCACTATGTATTGACTGCATATTAATTACGTATTTGTTGTATATTTACTGTATAAGTTAAAATCAACTACGTCTGAACTCTGTATCAACTACATATTAACTACATATTTACTATGTATTTATTATATATTTACTGCATATTCTTCTTTGATATCTATAAATGTCTTTATATGTTTGACCTATCACTTATCAATGCTTTGTATCAATATTTAAAACTATTTGCGACTCTTTCATCGAGATAATATACAAGGATGTTGAGGACACCTTGAAGAGATTAAATATTTATCAATTTATGAAGTTCCCACCATTTCAGCAAAATATTTCTTTGATATACGAACTACTTAAATTCTGGGATATTTTATAGAAATCATTTATCATCAAGGGTCATTTGATAAAATTCACATTACAGGAAGTGGCTCTGCTCACTAATTTGCTAAACATAGTTTTTGAGGTCGTATAGCTGAGTGAGCCACTTGTAGGATTCACATCAACTGATATTAAGACTGAGATGATAGAAATGAACAGTTTAACTGACCCATCCATCATGTTAAAGACATTTATCATGTATTTTTTATCAAACCCCCTTAATAACCTTAAACCCCCAAGATGGTTCATTAATATTGCAAGTAATATAGATGAGTTTTCATCTATTAATTGGGTAGGGACCCTAAGAAACTTTTTAGTTAATAAATTTAATAAATTTGCCATAAATATTTCTTTAAAGAAGCTGTTGGGTTATATAAATGATTTTGTACCTCTATTAATTGTGAGTGCTAAGAGTATCTAAGTATCATTCTAATTATTAATTTATTTTACTAATTCATTAGCTAATATTATATTTGATTTTATACAGATTTGGTTCCTAGAGTATACCTTAATAAATGCCCTAGGTACCCTCACTTAAGACCCTATTTCCTTTGATGGGACAATACAGAAGTATTTTATTCTGTCGAAAAGGTCATAAATTTATTTGCTATGCTAAAAGAATGATAGGTATGCATAAAGATTTATCCTGGAGCATATTTTAATTAATGCCCTAAGATTTTGTTAACAATGTAATAATTTCTATGCAGATTTGCTAACAATGTAATAATTTCTGTGTAGATTTTTGACATCCTCTAAGGATTTATCCAAGAGAAAGTAGACAACCTGTTTGCTGACTTCACTTCCATCACTTATTCTCCCCACCAAGCTCCCCCTCATTCTCCCCAACAAGCCCCCTCCAACACCAGTAAATAATTAGGCTGGCGTCTAGTAGAAACTGCTAGCCCCCCTCCAACAGTAGCTCAAGGATTGGGCTGGCACCCAAAAAATATTGCTGAGTTCCCTCTATATAGTATGCATGAAAGTATTCAATGAAATTGAAGAGAAGCTAGGAACAATGCTTGATAAACTTGAAGTAAAGGTTGATTCTCTTGAATACAAGCTCATCCACCATGTTACACAAAATAAATTTGATCCCCAGTAACCTCATGCATCCTCATCGTCATCTTGCCACAAAGTCCCCCTAATTATTGTCAACAAGAAGAAAGCTCTAATTCCTATTATTGACATCATGAAGTAAGCCCCAACTAAGTCAATTCCTCCTTCTATCTATAGAAAGGAGAAAGCCTCAACTGTTGCACTCCCTCCTCTCGTTGACAACAAGGAGAAAGCCCCCCTTCCTCTTATCAATAACAAGAAGGAAGTTGTAGATGTTCTAGTTACTCAGGATGAGGATGAGAATAAGGATGCTGATATAGTAGTAAGAGATAAGAAAAGAAAAGGTAAACATAAAAATCTTAAAAACAAGAAAAAGAATATAATAGAGCCCCCACCTGTACAACAAGCCACCTCAACTGATCTAATTCCTGTGGATGAGCTTCCAATTGTTCCTAGACCTATAAGTAAGATAATTAAAATTGAGGGTTGGGAGATGTTAAGTAAAGAAAAATAATTATTTATGGAGGAAAGCTTTGAAAAGTATATTGAAAAGTAAGTTTAATTTTGTCTGACTTGTTTAGTGTCTTCAAGATAACTTTAATATGTATTGGCTGCGTACTTATTACGAAGGCACTACATATTTACTATGTATTTGTTGCTTATTAACTATATATTTATTGAATATTCACTGTGTATTTATTGCATATTAACTTCATATTTACTACATATTGACTGTGTATTTATTGTGTATTCACTGCATATTACAGTGTATTTATTGTGTATTCACTGTGTATTAGTGCATTTTGACTACATTTACTATGTTTTAGCTTTGTTTGCAAGACTGAACTCATATTTTCTTCTGTGAACATAATAATAAATCAAGTTGATCTTGATGACCTTTTAACAAAAAAATATTTAGATAATAATCATATATATGCCTTTGCTAAAATTTTGTCTAAGAAGAATACACTTTTCCCTAGCCTGTGCCAGCACTACATATACGTCTCGCCAAAGCATTGAGTTAGTATTCACATAATAAATAATTTCTATATAATATTCTTTGCTCAAGCATTAATCATATCCTTGTTGACTTCTTACTGGGATATAATCAATATAATTAGAATAGCCATTTATATGTCTAACATATCAATAAGTTTTCAGTTAGGGCAAGCTATCTTCTACTTCAACTAATCATCCCCAACTAACATTGGACCCTTCTCGTAGGGATTCTAAAGGAAAAGAAGTGATTTTATTTTTTATTTTTTACATAATCTGTAATATAATGAAATATTTCTTGCTAATTTAAGTGAGAGCAACATGACATACTATTAATTCTTTAATCATGTGTCCATTCAACTAAAATGTATTTGTTATATTTTTAGATAAAAAACCTGTATGAGGACACGAAGGATTCTTTTGAAAGTGATATAAGAAAATGGTATATCCAAATTATTCATAGTTTGCCAACCCAGATAAATAGTTTTGATTGCATAATATTTATCTACAAATATATAAATAAAAAATTATTCTTAGTAAAAGGAAAGTAGACTAGGCAGATTATACAAATTGGCAAGTATAAATACCAAAATTTAGGGTGAAATTCGCATACGCCTTGCTTTGTTTAATGATGAAATAAAATTTTTTATGTATACTTTGTATTATCATTGATTCATATAAAGTGCTTATATTGTATTCTTTGATTAAATTTTTTTGGAAATTTATAAAATAAATGTAATTTTATATAGACATTGATTCTTATATTAATAAATATTCAATAATATAATACTGCAGTCTTATAATTCTGTATTCTTATAATACACAGTTGATAATCAGTGAAGTAAATAGATTGGATTTCTAAATGTTAATCCACTACTAGCTTTAGAATTATTCTTTTATGTACATATGAACATGTAGCCTGAATATATATATTTTTAAGCTCTTGTTGACCATCGCACCAGTAGGGACTTTTTAATGCTTTTTTATAATATCCAGCTGCCTCAAAGCTTTCATGTAGTGAGAACACAACAAACCCATTATATCAAACTCTATACAGGTGCATTGGATGCTGCCCTCTTTTACATCAAAATGAACAATCCAAGGGTTAGATTGGTCCTTATTCTTTGTGCACTTGATAAAAAATTCTGAAGAATCACTTGAAATAAAGTTTATACTTATTCCACTCACACAATGTAAAAATTTTTTATCAAAAAATAAATATAGTTTCTTTGAGTAAAATCAAGCAGCTTGCTTTAATAGTGGATTGCTTTTTATTATAGGAACTATTTCGAATTGGCTACATTTATAATCTCATCCTATTCATTACAGTAACAAGTCATCATCACTCTCTCTAAGCCTAGAAAATAATCAATTATAAAACTTGTGGGCCTCAAAATATCATGACATATATTATTAGTAGACTCGTTATATTGTGTGGATAGAATGCCCATGCTAAAATAATCTTTATTGAATGTTGTTAACCACTTATTTTTTATCCTATAAAGATCCTCCGATCAACTATGGTTATGGAGGTTCCCTTTTGTGATCATTTCAACTCATTTCTCTCAAACTCCTCCTTAGAGTTTCACTTGCTTAGACACTTATAGAAAAAGTCCTTTGACATTATTATTGCTATTGAAGCACCAGAATTTTGACGGAATCTTTTTGTAGATATGCCATTGATATAGCCTATGGCGAGTGTGAAGTAATGCAACTTCTATGGCCATAGCCATTGCTTGATCCTAATCAATAAATATTACGAGTGGATATTTATCACCCATTATTCGTATTAAAATTCTAAATAGCCACATAAATGATTCAATTATTTTCTCTGACAAAAAGGTCACCCCTAACAAAATATTCTGTCAATGATTATTAACCCCGACAAAAGGTGCACAGACTAAATTATATTTATTAAGGTTAAACTAGTATTAAGAATTACTACATCTCCAAAGCAGTCATAATCGATCCTACCCATCACATCAACCCAAAAAATTTAACAATTTATTAAATTCATCAATTTGGATGTCCCATATGAATATGTTGTTATCAACTTGACGATATTTAAATAACTGAATCAAAAAATTAGTGTCCCCAAATTCAATATTTGCTTCCCTTTCTGAATAAAGTTGTATGAAACCCTCCTAGAGAATCCAATATTTTTGATACCTCTAACTTCATCTACAAGGTAAGAAAATGTATGATTTAAGAACTAAAGCTTTATCATCACAAATATTCCTATATAATCTCAGTAGATGTCAGTCTATTGGCCTAGCCAATTCATGATTGTGGCTTTCAATAAATTTTTTAACCTTCAAATTTCTAGCTTCATTCACTATAAACTTAATCATAGTTGGACAACCTATTCTGGTCTTTGATTTTTGATATTTTATTTGACAATTCATATCAAGTTTCTTCTTGAAATTAGATTTTAAACAAACTGTCATTACATTTTATCTTTATGGAATTTGGCCAGTAATTATGATGATCTTTACGAACACTAAAACTAGTATTGTGGCCATAACTGCAGCAAATCTCGTGTGCCTCTTGCTCATTCTTATATACACCTGAATATTTTACAATTAATATACAACAAATACGTAGAAAATATGTAGTAAATGGGCAATAAAATATGTAATAAATACACAGTAAATACGCAGTCAATACATAGTAAATATAATGTTAATATGTAGTAAATACACACTGAATACATAGAAAATTTGCAGTAAATATGCAGTGAATATGCAATAAATATATAATAAATATACAGTAGATATGTTGCTAGTACGAAACAAATACACAGTCAATACGTAGTTAATACACATCAAATATGTAGCAAATACGCACTCAATACACAATAAATACACAGTAAAGTTATATTGACAAGATCAAAATAATTGTTGCTTGCAATTCAACTTCTTAATGCACATTCGATAGAGTAAATATACATGTTTAATAACCTGAACTATTAAATCACTACACATGTTCATAATAATATATAGTAAATACACAGTAAATATAAATTTGTATGCCTCTTCTCATCCTTATACACACATTGGTACAAAGTAAATACACAACTTATAAATATACAATAAATACACAATTGATATGAAGTAAATACGTAGAAGTTTTAAATACACAATTTGTACATAGCGGCTACAAGCTTGTATACACTCAATATTAACTGTGTGTTGACTATCTACAAGTTTGTTCACAGTGTGTTTTTACATGAACACCTAAACATTTGGGAGGAGTTTGAAATTTATTAATAAGTTCAAATCTACGGTACCTCCAACCAAAGTAACTTCCACTTCATACTATAAACCTATTATTCCTTCAGATTGTAGTTTTTTTAACTTCAATTCTTCATCTTTCAGATGTTTGCATACTGCCTTCCGGTCTTCACGTCTTGTGAGCATATCATCTACTCAAAAAATACAACGTTTTCTTCCAAATCAATCTTCATCTTCATTGGCTTTATCTATTTTTTCTTTCTTAATAGGCATCAAAAATTTTTTGAGCTAAAATTCTAAATATTGAAATTTTTTTTGAATATTTTTTATTAAAAAGAAGCATCAATCTTAAGCTCTAAATTTGAATGGGATGATATTTTTATTTTTTTTTTAGAAAAAAGCGAAATTCATATTGGGGACTGATAAACAGAAATAAAATATAAAATTTATAATTTAATTGGTGCCTGTAAGTAGATCATCCGGACTCCGCGCAAAATAATTTCTCCGCTGGTTGCCATCTCTTGCCCGTTTTTTAACTAGCATTAGCGACGGCTCGGATGCCTCCAGCACTTTCCCTCTGCTCCTCTCTCATCCGCTGGCCCCCTTCTCTCTTGTTTGCCGTAACTCACGGCGCCCGTCGCTCTAACCACCACATCTACGGCCCTTCTCTTCGGCATAACTTCAAACATCTCTCCTTCAGAAGCCCTTCCACCAACTCCTTCCCGCTCTGCACCACTTCCGCCGATAAACGATCTAAAAAGGCCCGCCGTGAGACGCCGGAGAACCTCCTCCGCCACCAATTGGATTTGTGCTCAAAGCACGGTGACGTCTCCGAAGCCCTCCGTCTTTACGACTCCGCCCGCGCCGGTTCCATCCCGCTTTCCCTCCACCTGTATAATGTCCTGCTCTATCTCTGCTCCCATCCCTCCGCCACCCCTTCTGACGCTGACCGCGCACTTGACATCTTCCGCCAGATGTCAATCGATGGCATCACCCCTAATGAGGCCACCTTCACAACCCTCATCCGTCTCGCCGCGGCCCGCGGCGACCCCGACCTTGCCTTCCAGTTCATCAAAACCATGTCCGCCGCCGGCATCACCCCACGCCTCCGCAGCTACGGCCCTGCCCTCTTTGGCTTCTGCAACAAGGGTGACGTTGAGAAGGCACACAAGCTCGAGTTTCACATGGTCGAGGCAGAGGTTGCTGCCGAGGAGCTGGAGCTCGCTGCTCTCTTCCGTCTCAATTCGGAGCTAGGGAGGGGAGAAGATGTCTATCGGCTGCTGCACAGGATGAGGGCCGAATTGAGGAACGTCTCGGAGACGACAGCCGAGTTGATTGAAGGTTGGTTTCATGCAGAACCGGCAGCAAGATTTGGATTTCAGGAGTGGGATGTGGATAAGGTCAATGAAGGGTTGGTCAAAGGAGGGGGAGGGTGGCATGGACAGGGGTGGTTGGGTAAGGGCCCGTGGAGTGTTGGCAGGAGTGAGATGGACAAGGAAGGTGTGTGCAGGCGGTGTGGGGATAGGATGATTTGTATAGATATAGATCCTGTGGAGACTGAGGTGTTTGCAAGGTCTTTGGCCCAACTGGCTAGTAAGAAGGAGGTCAAGGCGGATTTTGCCGGCTTCCAGGTTCCGATTGATTTTGCATCTTTCATGTCATGTCCTTTGCTTGTTTCTAGTAATAGGTGCACTATTACAATTTTGTTCATTTGTTTAATATTTACGCATGAGATTCTTATTTTCCGTTAGATTGAATTGAAGGCTGAAGGTTCGGTATATTCATTAAAATTCTAGTGGAAGCTGGATTAACACCACAAATTAGCTTATTTACGTTCCATTTTGTAGAAGAAATTTTCTTTTTCAAGTCAACAAATTTATTGTCTTTGGAATTGATGAAATAGGTTGCGTACCAAAGATGGAAGTGTGCCAGTGGGGATTTGCTCTCTTTTAAATTTATTATTATTATTTTTTAAATATACGAGTACCTGTTGGCGTTTTGTTACAGTGTCACTAGATTTTAGGCTTATACAAGTCACTTGAAATGATCTACTTGATATCGTGTTTTCTGAAATTTCCCATCATGCACTAATCTAATTTTTGAGTTAAACATACCCATTTATTCACATTGTGCATGTCATTTCTTAATGGTGATAGAAATTATTGATCTAATGGGTTTGTACTTTCATTTGTTTTAGAAAACGGGTGAAGCACCCTATTAATCCATCATAATTTTTTTCGTACATGTACAACTTGGTTAAAGCTAGCTGCTGCGAGATCCATTTCCGATTTCTTTCATTTAGCTTAATGAGTAAGCCATCTCCAATCGAATGGCATTCTCCAGTTCGTAGTACCTGCGAGTGTCCAACTGAATGACAAATCGAATGTCATTTTCGTGTTTTGCTGCACTGCTTACAACGGAGGGAAAATGCAAAATGCGTTTATATTTTGTGTTCGGGTTGGGAAACTCACAGCAACAGCAAATAGACGATATGTGAATGGGGTTCGATTCGGTTGGAGATGTCCTAACAAGACTTGCTTCATGATGCAATAAACATTCTAAAATGTCAGTGATCTCAGGATCAGAATAGAGGAAGCCTTATTTTTTTATCATTGCTATGTTTTACCTTCCTGAGATATTTCACAATAAAAATGGAAAATTGGTGTTCTATGTATATTCATAATTGTCCAGGTAGGCCGAAGGTGAAGAGCCATATGGGCGCCAATCAGGCCATGGCACGTATCATGTATGGTTAGCAGTGGGCCATAATTAATAATGTACTTTTTTGACCTTTTTGGATGTAGCTTTCGTTGTAGCTCTCAAAATCCTATAAATAAAATATAAAAATGCACATTTTGGTCTTTTTAGAACATCATTGATCTATTGAAGCATTCTTAGGAGTTTCTTAATCTTTTCCTAGATTGTCTAAATTCTATCCTCTCTTTTTCATGCTTACTCTAAGCTTCAGGTTCTTATCTTTTGGTGTTGTTTACTAGTGAGGTCGAGTGTAATCTACGGATATATTTTGATCCAACATCTTGAAAGTTATGGTGAGTGTAGATTGATGCTAGTGATTAGAAGATAAACATATCTTGAAGAGTAGTAGAACCCAAAACCATCCATGAACATGGGTGCTCCAAACTACACTACTTCCTGCAATATCATGGAAATAGAAAAAAAAAACTCACAAAGATGATCTTAGATACCTTGGAAGGATTATTGAGGCAGTCATTAAGAGAAAGTGCACTAGAAGGATCTTCTGACTCGACTGTTTGCTATAGGAGATTAGGGACCCGACCGCTCAGCTCAAAGCCCAACATTGATCCCACTCACACCTCCATTAGCAATGAATAGTACAACCCTCCACGGCTACTGAGTAGAGAATCACCTGAATTGACTAACACTTATCGAAGGAGATAACAATGAAAAGGTTGTCTCTAAAATTTAAGATGCCGAACCTAGAATCTTACAGGGGAAGAATTGACCATGCTGATCATGGAACTAACTTTGAATCCATGACGTCGTTGCTTGACGTCAATGATGCTTTGTATTGTCGAGTTTTCTTCACTATCTTTATAGAGCCAACACTTTAATGATTCACTTGTCTGCTCGTAGGAATGATCACTTTATTTGCGGAGTTTAGAAAAATGTTCAACACACAATTTGTAAGTGCCGAAAAGCCTCAAAAGAACTTGGAAGCTCTCCTGAAGACACGCCAGTAGTTGGGCGAGTTGCTCTGTAGCTTCATTGTGAGATTTTCAAAGGGAGTTGCTTGAAATAAAGGGACCTAGAACTAGCCGTCGCCCATAATGTTCTAGCTTAAGGATTGCGAGAAGGTCTATTCTGCTATGTACTGGGCTATAATAGCTGAAGATGTTGGCTTGGTTGCTTGAACTCGCCAACAGCTAGGCCAATGCCAAGTACAATCGAGTGATTGAATCCTTCTCATCCACTTGCCCTGGAGGCTTAGTACCTGGTTGCGAGTGTGAAAGAAGTCGCCCAAGGATTTATAGAGTTGACGGAAGGTTACCCATGATGCATGCTTGACATTGTCTAAACTACCTAAGTACACCCCTACAAGCGATATCGCTTAGGATAGTTGGGCTAATCACACCTAGAATGGAAGAAGCGCCATGCGCCACTTGCCCTCTTCACATAAATGGTACACACCATGACCCTATCTCCACTCCCCTGTGGGTATTAACGGTTGAGCTCGTAGGGGCGATCCGGAACAAAGAATTTTTTATGCGCTCTCCACCTATGAAGACAAATGCACATATGAGGGATGCCTCATGATTCTTTGCCTTCCATAGAGATCATGATCATGACATTGAGGATTGCTGATACCATCGCAAACATGTCGAGGACCTCATCAAGGTTGAAAATTTGAAAGAGTTCGTAGTTGCCGACCTTCGTTGGCGCTCAGAGAAGGTTTCCATGGTGAGCAATGGGAACAAGCCTGTTCCTACTTGCTCACTTCATATTGTAGGAGTTGCACTTGCCATCTAGGTCAAGAACGAATCGTCTCATCTGCAGTATCCATCTCCAAAAGGTTGAGGAAAAGTGAAGTTAAATTGTCCACCATCTTATGGGCACTAGTAGCTGATATTGCCCTGATCACCTTCTGTAAAGAACAAAAAAAAAGGAGGAATCCTTTCAACGATGCCGTGGTCGCCGTCGTTTTGATCGTTAACTATTAGATAGGGAGTATCTAGATTGACATAGGGCATTTTGTTAATTTTATCTTTAAATCTATTTTTTAAAAAATTAATCTTCTTGCCTCTTAACTCACCCTCATTTTAGGTCCTCTCTATGGCTTTCCTGTGAGTGTAGGGACAATGAAGCCATGATTGCCCTACCCATCACATGGGGCGAGGGCAACCATTAATACACCGCCATGATAGACATTATAATCATGGAGGTGCCAACCACTTACAACGCCATATTCAAGCAACCTTTGTTGAACACATTCAAAGCGATCATCTCAACCTATAATGTAGCAATTATGTTCTCCGTAGGCTTTCGAAAGATCACAATGAAGGGAGACCTCACTCATTCGTATGTGTGCTACTTGAAGGCCATGGTGAATAGGGCTGCAAACAAACCAAGCTGAGCCGAGCAGAGTATATGCATGTTCATGTTTGAGTTCGTTTATTATCAACTTGTTCAAGTTTGGTTTGAGCTCGATTCGAGCTTTTTTGTTTGTATTCAAGCTTGGTGTTTAAATTAATGGATGTTCATATTTGGTTCATGTTTGGTTCATTTCGTGCATATCGAGCTTTAAACAAACGAGCCTTATCGAGCTATAAACGACCTTTACATCTAGATGTTCATTAACTTAAAAAATGAGCCTTATCGAGCCTTCTAACAAATAATTACATCGAGCTTGTTCACGAACATATCTAGCGAAGTTTTTTAAACTATCAAACAAGCTCGTTCACGAACATATCTAATGGGTATTTTTGAGCTATCAAATGAGCCTGTTCATGAACATATCTAATTAGCATATTCAAGCTACCAAATGAGCTCGTTCACGAATAAACGATCTATGATTCATCTTATATTTGTTCATGAACATTATAAACAAATAATCTAGCAAACATGAACAAATGTCACTTGTTTATGAACAAATTCATTCTATTGAATGTATAAAATAAAAGAAAAGCTTCTTATCGAGTTTCTTATTGAGCTTCTTATTGAGCTTAATGTCGAGCTTGTTTACGAGCTTTAAATGATGTTGTTCATGAACTTAAATGGGTCGAACACATTATTGTTCAAGCTTGTTTATTTAAGGATCGAGTATTTTAAAAAATATTCAAATTTATTTGTTTAGTTAATTAAATGATCATGGACGAGCTTTAATCAACGAGTACTTCGTTGAACGCTTGGTTCGTTTGCAGCCCTAATGAGGAAGGTGGTGACATCTCTGGAGGAGGTGCTATATTTTGAGGCTGAGCAAGGAGTGGGGCTGAAGACCACTGAGGTAATGGAAGCTCAAGTTACAATAGGAGACCCAAAAAAGACACTAAGAATAAGCACATCGTTCAATCAAGAACATCGAAACAAACTTATCTAAGCTCTCCTGGATGACCTAGATGTCTTTGTTTGGACAATGACATAGATGTCGGGCTTTGATGAATAAGTCCTCTGCCTTAGGTTAAATATGAAGTGGGGAGCTAGGCCAATTAAATAGAAGATAAGGAAATATTGCCACAATACACCTCGTGTTAATAAAGCAAGAAATGAAGAAGTTACTCGATGCTAGCTTCATGCCTTCATCAAAGAAGTGCACTACCCAGACTAGTTTTTCAATGTGGTTATGGTATAATAGGCGATTGGCAAATGGAGAATGTGTGATGATTTCACGATTCTTAACTCCATATGCCTGAAAGAAAGATATCCACTTTTAAGAATCAACTCGTTGGTGGACTTAGTAGTTAGATTCTCAATGAGGAGTTTCCTAGATGCTTTCTCGGAATACCAACAAATAAGAATACACCCAGATAGCTACGAACAGACTTTCTTCATCATAGAGGAAGGCTTGTATGACAACAAGGCCATGCTGTTTGTGCTCAAGAAAGCGGGGACGACCTATCAAAAGATAATGGATCATATTTTTAGGGAGCAGAAGGGCAAGAACATTGAAGTGTATGTGGATAACTTGTTGGTGAAGAGCAAGTCGCTTGAGCAATATATTCTAGACTGGAAGGAAACTCTCACTACACTCAAAAGGTATAATTTGTGATTGAATTGTTTGTATTTTTAGTGCAGGTTCAGGAAAGTTCCTCGGGTTTTTCCTTACAACAGGGGATATGAAAGTCAACCTAGACAAAGTTAAGGCGATTTTGGAGATTTCATCATCGAGGACTCCCAAGGATGTGCAATGATTTATTGGATGAGTATTATGACTTAATCACTTCATCTCAAGATCGCACAAATGGTGCTTGCCTTTCTTTAAAGTGCTGAGGAGTGCAAAGAAATTCAACTGAAGCAAGGAAGGTGAAGCTGCCTTCCAATAGCTATGTTTCTTCTCTCCTTGCCGCCACTACTTCATAGTTTATGAGCAAGTGAAGACTTATGATTATACCTTGTAGTCTGCATGGACATGATGAGATCAATGCTCGCTCATGAGAAAGGTAGGAAATAATGGCCAATCTACTATGTCGACAAGAATTTATGAGATGCCAAGCAGTGGTAGCCCATTATGGGAAATCTCGTATGGGCTCTTGTAACTCCTCATCAACTACGATTGTACATTCATGCGCACTCAATCTAAGTTGTCACTGATCACCCACTCAAAGCCGTGCTCGCTAAGTTGAATCTCTCTGGTAGATTACTCAAGTGGGTCGTGGAGTTAAGCAAGTTTTAGATCTCCTGCATACCCATAATGGCTATTATAGCCTAGACACTTGTAGATTTCATAGTTGACTTAAATAACCCCAAAGATGACCACGAAGCAGTGGGCACGTAAAGTCAATCTTACACTATGTATGTTGACAAAACCTCTGGGAAATAGGGAATAGGGATAGGTGTCCTCAAAAGCCCCATAGGCATAATTGTAATCCAAAAAACCAACATAAAGTTTCTAGTCACAAACAATCAAGTTGAGTATGAAGACTTACTCATTTGACTGAAGTTCAATGCAGGAATGGGCGCCATATAACTAGTGTCCTATTTTGACTTGTAGCTGATAGTAAGTTAAATAAAAATGAGTACAGGTATGAGACGAGGTATTGCTAAAATATGTCTTAAAGGTAAATGCAATGATTAGTAAATTCAAATTCATATACTCTAGAATAAAAACACATCCCTAAAGAGCAAAGCTAGCTCACCTGGCAACCTGTATAGGCAACCACCCTTGAGGATTGAAAAATCCGCAATAGAAGAAGAGGAAGTTATTCAATTTGATACTAATTACCCAACGAGTTGGATAGATCCCATTCTAGACTAACTTTGGATAGTAAAAATAAGCGCCAAGGTCATGAATCTAAGATGATTTAAAATAAAAGTGGAATAATATCTAATAATTGGAGGCGAGTTATTCAAGAGACCGACCACCTCTCTTAGTCTACATTGTGTTAGAGATGATGAGAATAAGATTGTACTAGTGGAAGTGCACTTAGGCGAGTGTGGAGGCCATTGAGGAGTCAGAACACGTGACCATTAAATTCTATGATATGGACATTTCTGGTCTGCTTAGCAAAGAGATGCCGGAGAATTTCCAAAAAGATGCTCATAATGGTACAAATTTGCTCCATTATAGTTGCAACCATCATACAAACTCTAACCAATCAGCAATTCTTGGCTATTCACTGTGTGGAGTATGTTTGATCGATTCCCACTGTTGAGCAGACATATGAAATTCATCATTGTAATGATAGACTGTTTCACAAAATGGATCGAAGTTGAAACACTCGCGAAGATAATTATGAAAGTCATCAGGAACTTCATATGGTTTGACATCTTTTACATGTATGGTTTACCTCTCGCAATAATTATAGACAATGAGCCGCAGTTCATAAACAAGAAAATCAATGACTTCTTTCAGTAGTAAGATATTCGTCCGAAATTTGCCTCCATTTATCACCTTCAAACCAATGGGTAAGAAGATGCGGTTAACAAGAAGTTACTCAATCTTCTTAGAAAGAAGGTTGAAGGTGTCAAAGGCAAGTGGGTAGAAGCACTTCCCTTAGTTATGCTGGCATTGTTGACAACTCCATCCTCGACGATGGATCAAACACCTTTCTTGCTCTTGCATGATGCTGAGGCATTACTTCTAGTAGTACTTGATTTGCACAGTTATAATATGGGTTCAATGAGTGAGAAGATAGGAACTGAAAAGGCTTTGAAATAACTACAAACCTCTTGGAGGAATTCAAAGCACAAGCCAGCCTTAGATAGGAAGATGTAAAGAGGAGAATGACCAAGTACTACAATATTAATGTCAAGGAGATGTTTTCCATCGCAGTGACTTAATGCTCATGAAATTGGGTGCTTCAGCTTGCTAGCATGTGCTGGGAAAGCTTAGGTTTACTTGGGATGGTTCATGCATCATCAAAAAGCAGGTTGGCCTTAGAGCCTATTACCTACAAACTTACACGAGCAAGGAGGTGCTAAGGACTTGGAGCACTCATGAACTAAAGATTTATTATCCATAAGGGAAGTCTCTGTACTTATACATATATGTTATCAATTATAATGAAAGTTTTCCTCTTTTTGAATACTTGAGTTTTTAAACTCCCATGATGTGTGAGTTCATTATTGAAACAAGTATGAAATTAGACTAATATACATATGATAAAAATAACACTTGAGGAACTCACCCTCTCATATGCCTTGTGTGCAAGTACATGGGGTACTTGTGTAGGCAAGATAGGTTGCTAACAATAAATGAATGAAAATGAAGGATCTTCACTCATTGAAACAAGAGTAGGATAACTACGTCACAATGACTATGAAGAAACTAGAATTAAGTTAGCATCAACAACTCGACTCATGTAATATAAGAAGTCGACCAACTGAGGTGGGGGCTAGTTGAGTCCTTGTCGATGTTCAATCCTGAAAGCAATTTAAAGAGTACTTCGTGAAGGCGAGTTGAAGCCCCTTTGTAGAAGACCTGTAAGAAAGTCGAGGCCCCCAGGAAAAGGGAAGTCTCTACTTAGTGATTTCACCTCCTTATTCTAGGCTGTCACAATGAAAACTTATAACTTAGGAAATATCTGACAAGCCCTTTCCCTTATGCTAGTTGACCAAGAAGAAATAAAGAAGAATGATCAACAACAACAACATTGTAGCAAAAAAAGTAACCAACCCTAGACACTCTATGCTCACATTTGCATTTTTCAATTTCCACGAAAACATTATAGCAAACATGACGAGTATGTGTTAGACTGGTCCATTATTGGACCGGTCCAGCCGGTTCGACGGGATCGGCTTACGCGAACAGAGGCGAAAATCTTCCTCCTGTACGCGCCGTTCGCATCGACCACACCACCCGAGCCTTTTAGGTAGGATTTTTGAGGGAGTTAGGAGGGAAATTTGAATGTAGGGACTGCTTAGAGATTTCCTTTTAGATTGTATGCATTAAATAGTTTGTTTTCCTAGGGTTAGGGCATCTTGAATTTGGCTAAAATTTGAGATATCTTCGATTTAGGTTTTCTTTTGGGCTCTAGCGGCGTCTAAAGATTTGGGAGAGATCGATCCTCCTCTCGAATAGAGGATCAATTGTATCTTGGTATTTTCCGTTTCCCTTTCATCAAATAATACAAATTATCTACTATTTTGTGGTTTTGTGTGGATTTTTGTGGAGAAATCTCGCTGTTTTTCGAAGATTAATAGGAAAAGCTTGAGATCTATAAGTGCTTCCTATCAAATTGGTATAAGAGAGCTTTCTTGGGTGGAAAAATAAGATATCTTGGTTGTTTTTGCAATTGGAGCCTATATCCAATTAATGGCAACAAAGAAAATGGAGGCGTTGGAAGGCTAGATGGAGCAATTCAAAACCGGCTTTGAGAAGTTCTCTACCATTGGAGAAAGATTTTCATATATGAAAAACCATATGGAAAATCGATTTAGAAGGGTAGAGGAGATGTTAAGAAGGCTTTGGAGATGCAAACAAACACTTCACTGGTGGTTCCGATGGCTAACCGTAACCAAGATTTGATCGAGATTCCCTTAGCCGAATCGAAGGGAAAGGAGATCGGACAAGAGGAGTTCGACGAGAGGAGTTTCTTTCATCAAGAGCCACCTCCTGTGGCTCCGATAAGGGGTGGATCAGGGTTCCTGGATGAGGGGACAACAAAGATGAAATCTTTTGGTAGAGACGATAGAGCGGCCAACCACTATAAGACGCATTTTGGGCAAGGGGAGCCACTCATCGGAGAAGGAGGGGGTCAAGAGGCACCTCTTAGGACTCCGATAAGGGCGGAATAGGGTTAGCGGATGGGGGCACAGCAGGAAGGGCATTTCGTGGTGAAGGTGGTGGGGCGGCCGACCCTTATGGGAGGTCTTTTGGCTATCGGAAGTGGACGACCAAAGGAGGGGGATGGGCCGAACCATGGGGATCAGGTCATGTGAGGCGAAGGGAAGGAAGGTGGGATTCCCACCCACGATATATGGTGGAAATATGGAGGCATCATGACAACCGCTACACTGGAGGAGGAAGAAGCTATGTGGTGATAGTGGTCCTAGGGTGAGGAAGTTGGGGATGCCAGTATTTAAAAGTGATGATGCTTATGGGTGGGTGTACCGGGTGAAGATGTATCTCATAGGGAATGGGGTGACGGAGGAGGAGAGACTGACGGCAGCGGCCCTATATTTGGAAAGGAAAGCTTTAGCTTAGTTCCAGTGGACGATAGCATGCCAACTAATAGAGCAGCTGAAGAAAGCTATCAACAACGTCCCATCCTTCCACCTTAAGTACAAGGTGGATCTTTGGGAGGGGAGTATTGTTAGACCGGTCCAGCTGGTCTGATGGGACCGGCTTACATGTACAAAGGCAAAAATCTTCCGCCTGTTGTACGCGTCGTTCGCACCGACCATGCCACCCGAGCCTTTTAGGAAGGATTTTTGAGGGAGTCAGGAGGGAAATTTGAATGTAGGGACTATTTAGAGATTTCCTTTTGGATTGTATGCATTAAATAGTTTGTTTTCCTAGGGTTAGGGCATCTTGAATTTGGCTGAATTTTTGAGATCTCTTGGTTTTTTTCTTGGGCTTTAGCGGCGTCTAGAGATTTGGGAGAGATAGATCCTCCTCTCGAATAGAGGATCAATTGTATCTTGGTATTTTTCATTTTCTTTTATCAAATAATACAAATTATCTACTGTTTTCGTTGTTTTGCGTGGGTTTTTGTGGAGAATTCTCGCTGTTTTTCGAAGATTGATAGGAAATACTTGGGATCTACAACTGTTTCCGATCAGTATGATAGAGTCAACCTCGAAGTCTCATCTATCTCGCCCTAGAAGACGACTACGCTATTTGCAATAAGATTTGCAATGAGTAGTGTGCGAGTCAGTTACAGTTGGCGTGTCTGAATAGTTACCCCTATGAAGACAAGTAGTGTGGCTATAAGATGAGGTCCATCCAAGGCCTCGTTTGGTTCCCCGACTCCTTTTTTTTTATTTTTAAACGGAGGTAGTAGAACAGGTAAGCAAAAAAAATTTTTCTTTTTAGATCGGCAGAAATATGGAGGTATAGGAAAAAGTATTTTTAAAAATGTCGTGTTAACAAACAGTAAAGTAATAACTTTTTCACTGATTCGAGCCGGAAACAGAGTAATTAAGCCCAAACAAATGAGGCCCAAGTTGACGGTGAGTCAAGCAATGCGATAAGCTCTAGAAGTTGCCTCCCCTTTTTTTATGAGATCCGTAATGAGTAGCATATTAGCCCCTTCCAGCCAGCGAGTTTATGTGGTTGTCCTAGAGAAGATTAAAATGTATGATATGAGGCGAGGCCTATCTAAGGCGACATTATGCCAAGTCCTTATAACTCGAGTATTATATAGTACTCGATGAGTCACAGCTATACGTGCTCTCTTTTACAATACACAGAGTATTCAAATTGTGGCATCATAAACTATTTAATTAGATTTGCATTTCTTATTACAAATCGCCAAGTCCTGGACTTGGTAAAATTATCACTCTACATATTGGAAATCATAACTATTTATTGGACTCATCGACATTAACAAACCTATGAAATCTATTAAGACCAAGTCAAGTCACGTGGTGTGAGCCTGCGAAGTTCATTCTTGCCAAGTCTAGCCCAGTTCACCAAGCTCCTTATGTGATATGTTTCATACTTCTTTAATAATTTTAGTTAAAATGTTATGTATTCTTTTGTTATAATGCGTACTAATATGTTCTCTAAGGAGTCGAGTTATTTAGTTCATTAATCTAGCTATTGACGAGTTCAAACACTTTAAGGATTTCTTCATATTTTGGAGCGAGTGCTACTATACCCACGAACTAAACATACAAAAGCAAAGTCCAAAACTTAGAGAAAAAAATTACATTCATAAAAGATAAATGTTGAAAGAAAGTACCGAAAGACGAGTAATTGAAATTCTTTCATTTTATTTAATTTGCAATTGTTACATATATTCTGCCTTGCATGCTTAAAAAAGCGAGAATAGAAAGCAAGGTGATCTCAGCTATCGGTTGAAATAGGGCCATTACTTTCATCATTGTCCGAGGCCTGGTGGAAGAAGGCGACCTTGTGTTTAAAGTTCATGTTGAGCTTGATAAGGGAGATCACTTTTTTTGGTAGTACTCGACCCCCTTCTTGAACTTCAATGACGAACACCCAAGTGATGGCTAATCACAAAGGACTTCCCATGGAGGAAATTGAATGTCTTTGCCTTCGCATTCTAGCCGGCTGCACCACCTTATCTTTGTGAAGGGGATAGGGGCAGTTTGCATGGACCATCCTATAGAAGAGTAGATGAACAAGAACTTGGACCTCCAAAACCTAATCTTATTCGCGAATCCATCCATTCTCATTGCTGCCAATGAGAACTGAACACACCCATCCTTGAACACCTTCACAATGAAGATGTGACTAGGGGTGTAAACGAGTTGAGTTGAGTATCTGCCTTTTTGCCTTATCAAGTGGCTTGTTTAACCCTTAATGAGCTCGAACTCGAGCTCGATTAGTGGGCTAGAGATCGACTCTTGAGCTCGAGTTCAAGCTCGATTAGTGGTCTCGAGATCGACTTGTTTAGAAAATACCACGCTCGAGCTCGACTCGAATGCTCGAGCTCATTTGAAAAGCTCGAGCTCGGCTCGTTTAATTGGCTTGATTCTTTAATTGTAAATTAAAAGTTTTTTTTTTTTGAATTTTTTTCTAACACTTAATTAAAATTTGTTTTCAATTATGAAAAATAACTTAACTAGTCATAAAATATACATAACTTTAACTTTTAATTTCTTTAAAAAAAATTTTAAGTTGTAGAAGAAATCAATATATTGTGAGCAATCATCTTTCTTTAAAAAATTTTATTTAAAAATTTGATCAATATCAAGTGCAATTTTTATGCAGTTAAGTATTATAAAAACTTGATCAATATAAAAATAGAGCATTCATATTAATGTTAGACCAACTTGCATATCATCACATCAATACAAAAAAAGTAATTGGAATTATACAGCCCATTAAGAAGTTTCATGATAGAGCATAATTAAAACAAATTTTAATTTGCAAATCAAGAGGGCGGACTAGGTTTGGTCCGCCACTTATACACCTGGGCCGGCCCCTTGCCAAGGGCCGGCTGGACCAGTCCCTCCTGGACCGATCTGGGCGTAACATATACCTCTACCTTGCTTAGTATAGGCCAAATCTAATATGTCTACTCTCCTAACTCGGTCATTCGAAGGCCAATGTTTTATGTCAACAAACCATCTAAGGCAACTCTATCTAATCTTATCTGCCATTAGAGCTACTCCAACCTTTCACGTATATACTTGTTTCATATTCTTTCTCTAATAGTGAAGCCACTTATCCACTTAAGCATCCTCATCTTTGCAACTCTTAACTTAATTTTATTCTTCTCTTTTAATGGCCAATATTCTGTGTTATAAAGTATTCTAGGTCTCATCACCAACAATAACAAACCACAACAATAACATCAAGCCTTTGTTCCACTATGTAGGGTCGGCTACATAAATCCTTTTTTCATTGTGTCCTATTAAGAGTCAAATTCTCATTTAAATCTAATAAAAAAAGGTTATTTCTAATGTTTTCTAACCAAATCTTTTTAGGTCTACATCTACCTTTCTTAACATAAGCCAAATTTAATACATCTACTTTCATAACTAGGTCATCAGAAGGCTGTCGGTTTATGTGACCAAACCATCTAAGGTGACTCTCTCTAATCTTATCTTTCACTGGAGCTACTCCAACCTTTTCACGTATATTCTCATTTCGTATCCTGTGTCTAAGAGTAAAGCAATTCATCCACCTGAGTATCCTTATCTCTGCAACACTTAACCTAATGTTATGCTTCTCTTTTAATGGCCGCCAACATTTTGCACCAGAAAGCATTGTAGGTCTCACCACCATTTTATAGAATTTTTCCCTTAAGTTTTAGGGGGACTTTTCTATCATACAACAAGCCCGATGCATTCATCCACTTCAACCATCCAACTTGAATTCTACTAATAATATCCCTATCTATTTTACTATCACTCTGAACAATAGACCCAAGATATCTGAAATGTGTACTCTTATTAATATTTGATCGCCCAAAGTCACAATTTTCTCACTAGATCTATTACTACTAAAATTACACTCCATGTATTCAGTTTTAGATCTACTCAAACAAAAACCTTTAGACTCTAAGGTTGACCTCCATAATTCAAGTTTACCATCAATTTCCTCTCTAGTCTTATCAACAAGAAGAATATCATTAGCAAAAGCATACACCAGGGTACAACCTCTTGCAAATGTCTAGTTAGAACATCCATGACTAAGCAAAAAGATATGGGCTTAAGACTGATCCTTGATGTAATTCAATTGAAATATTTGGTCAAACCACCTTGTGTTTAAACACTAGTAACAACTCTTGCATACCTATCCTTAATAACTTGAATATAAGCATTATTAACCACTTTCTTTTCTAGAACTCTCCATAGCACTTCTCTCATAAAATTTTTACTTAAGTTTGAGGGGTACTTTTCTGTCACTCAATGAAGGATCATCAACAAAAAAATTCTTTATCCAAAAAACTCAAATGAATAGCTAGTCATCGTCTTTGTGTATAGGCCGAGCGTCATTGTGCTAATGTTAATGCTAATGCCTCAAACTTACTCAACATTCGCCCTAGTAGCTCGCTCGAAGATAGGCATACTCTGGGTTTGCTAGTAGATGGAGATGCTTGACCATTGAACCTAATTCTCTCTAAGATTTTCGAATAATTTCTCTTCCTACCTTTCCCCACGACAGGAGCTTACTCGACCATCATTAGAGTCACAACAATCTCAAAGGAAGCCACCTCCTTAGTAGCCATCGCCATTGCTGGACGGCCAATAGGAGGTAACTTTTATCCAGCAAGTCTAGGTGGTTATCCTTTTGAAGATTAGAAATTCTGGTGTGAGGCGAGGACCATTTAAGTTGACATCATCTCAGAGTCCTTATAACTCAAGCATCATATAATAGTCGATGATTTACACACTCCCTATTGCAAAATGGTGAGCATTCAATATGTGAACTTTATCAACTAACTTGCAAGTTCATGTGGTTTGGATTTCTTATTTCAAGGCGTCGAGTCTTAGACTTATTAAAATTATCACTATATATATTGAAAATCTCAGCTATTTATTGGAATCGCAACACTCATAAACCTATAGAATCTATTAAGACCAAGTTAGGTCACTTTGTGTGAGCCTGCTAAGTTCATTCTTGCTGATTCCAGATTCACCGAGCTCTATATGCGATATGTTTCACACTTCTTTAATTATTTCAATTAAAATGTATTATATTCTTTTAATACGACGAGTACTAATGTGTTCTCCAAGGAGTCGAGTTAATTAGTCCATTAATCTAGCTATGGACGAGTTCAACACTTACGAATTTCTTGGTATTTTGGAGCGAGTACTCTACTATAGTTACGAACTACACATTCAAAGGTTGAGTGTGATTTAGCACATGGAGCTAATTAAGAGAAGGGAGGTCCAATTACAAGATCCATGTCTAAGAGGGCTTCATTAGAGCAAGGACTTAAGAATTAGAGTATTTATTATTGTTTTTATGTGAATATATTATCTCATATGTATTATTAGAAGTGTCTTTTTAAGTATTATTACATTTATGTGTTGTATTAAGCCATTTTAAGTTATGCATTGTGTTATTTATTTTAATTAAGCCAAATAAATGTCTAATTTGGAGTGGGGTGGATGGCCTATACATGGTATTAGTGGCCAAGTATGTGAAGGTGGTAGGAGTGATGGTGATTACAAGGTGGTTATACTTAGTGTTCCCTCAACCCTTTCTTTCTTTCTTTTTTATTTTTAAAGTTTTGTTCTCATATAATGTTGTATTAATACTTATAATCAATGGAATGAAGAAGCTATTGATGTTTTGTGATTGAAATTGAAGAAATAAATCGTTTGGTTGGAGCTTGGTGGCCGGCCAAACTAGAAAGGTTTTGGTGATCCTTTCAAGGATTACTACTTTGATGAGTAGTAGACTTTTATTTATATTTTAATTTCTGCATTTTTTTTTGTATTGTGTTTATTCCATCACCCTCACCTCAAAAAAATGTAAATATAATTTTTCTTGAAATTAAACCCATCTTTTTAGGACTTTTGTGAGAATCAGTTAAACTAGGTCAGAACAAATCTAGTTGTAATTTGTTTTCACTTGGATGACCTAAACTCTTCTAAAAATCACTAAAGCTTTAGATCCATATTAGACTCCCCAAATTTTTATTACCATACATTAATTAAGGTTCTTATTCACAAAATCTTGAGTTCTAGAAACCTTAAGCTAAATTCATCCTGTAGCTAGAAAGGAAAATTTTCCAGTCTAAACTTTGGAAAAATTCAGGAAAAAAATATCAAAACTCCACCAAAATTCAGCAAATTCTCCAAATCTCTTGATACCTTTCCCTTTAATTCAGTTTTTATTTCATGTTATTTGGACTTTTAGAGAGGAATTTATAGTTGGTAGAAAAATGGGTTCTAAATCTTGGCTAGTTGTTGGAACTGGGTTGGCTGACCACCAACGCCTTCTCAATACTTTCCCTCAAAATTAAAATCCACCAAATATTTTCTCACTCTCCTAGGAATCCTTGGAAAGCCCCCATTCACCAATTTGATAATATCAGTGATCTAAGCTTACACTCAACTCCATCACTTAGTCGCCTAGAAAAAATTTTCATTAGGAAAAGATAAATGCAGAAGGAAAGTACTAGAAGATGAGTAAGAGAAATTATTGTTCTTTTAATTTCTATAATTTAGGCAAATGCCATGATGAATTGAGGAGGTTAAGTTTTAGTTATGTGCTCACTATTTACAGGCATGGCTTGACCGGTATGGCCCATTTGATGCAGTCATAGATGGCGCAAATGTTGGCTTAAATAATCAACACAAATTCAGTTTTTCTCAGGTAATGGTATTTGACATGAAGTGCTGTATAGTTTCCTTAATCTGGTACTCACTGCAGTGACAGGCTTGCTAGAATTTGATATTCTGGTTCTACTTCATGGTTTATGTGTAATACATGCAGCTAAATTATATTGTTAATGGACTCCGCCAAATGAGTTCTTCAGAGAAGTTGCCTCTTGTTGTTTTGCATTGCAGCCGGGTAAGAGGTGGACCTGCTGATAATCCAAACAATAAACGGTTGTTGGAGAGCTGGAGGAGGGCTGGTGCACTCTATGCCACTCCACCTGGATCTAATGATGACTGGTAACTAGTTAATTCATTTTTTTTCTGCTTTGCTTTTTTGAGTTGATCTATGTTACTTGGATGGAGCTTAAGTTGGAGTTTTTCAAATAAGTTCTCGTAGCATTTCTTGTAGCTTCTTCATTGTTGTTGTGGGCATATATATTAAAGAAATTATTATAATCTTGAACATAAATGGATTAATGAAAAATAGAAGCCGAGAAATTTGATATTCTTCAACGTAATCATCATGAGTCTTATCCTAGTTATTTGGGATCGGCTTTATGAATCCTTATTTTTCTTTCGCTCTGCCACGTGTTGCTTGAGGTGTTAATCCCATTAAGAGCAACTTCTATCCATGTTACTTCTCAAGCACCCCTCTTTTTCCAAATTCTCCTTAAATATCATCTACTGGTCTAATGACTCTTTTTTTTACTCTACATGCCAAATTCATCAATGTCTATTTTCAATTACCTTGTTGTTGCCATTTTAACTATTTCATTGCTATAATCATTCATTAATTTATCTTTTTTGATTTTGACACACATCTATCTTAACATTCTCGTTTATATCATGCTTAACTTAGTAACAACATTGTTTCTACTACTTGCGTTAATGTCTTCATGATACCGTCTAATCACATAATACTTATGAGGATTTTCTCCAATTTAATTTCCCAACATTAATTTTATAAGTTATCCCCATTCTTTTGTATAATAAATGCAATATATTTAAACATTTTACACATAGGTATCAAATTATCTTTTAATAATATATTAATTCATAATTATTAATATCTCATTCATCAAAGTTGTATACGATATACTGAGAATTTGTTCTACTAATTTTATGTTCTATATCTCTTAAATATTTTCTCCATTGCTCCAACGTCTTATTTATTTTAGTAGTTGTCTTAATAATTTGACCATCATTTTCAAAAAGATTACCTTACCAGAAATATTTTTTGTAATCGTCTTCGTTACTAATGCAAAAAAGATTGACTCAATGTTTAACCTTATTTTAAACTTACTATGATTAGAAACACTTTCCTGGCTCCTTAGCTGCTTCTAATAATTAGTTCTCTATCATATGGCATCAAATTAATTTTTTTGTACTTAATAATTTGCCTTTTCAAGATCAATAAAAGTTTTATTCAGATTTTTTATGCTCTTTACTCTTCTCCATTACTCATTGAAAAGGTTGTTTTATAGTAGATATTCCATGCATGAAATCAAATTAATTATCTGAAATTAAGGTACTATTGTATGTCTCTATTCCATTACTATCTTTGATTTCATATTTTTAATTGTATTCTACATCTATTCTTATAGTTAACAAGTTATATGTGCATTACAGGAAGGAATAAATTTAAAATACTTTATATACTTTGAAATTCAAGCACTCGTAATTGATAAAAAACAATAGTAAACAATTATTCTGCAAAAAAAAAGTTTTGGTAGTTGGACTATAACGTCCAACTAATATAAACGGCAAACATCTTCCACAGACAGCCACTGGTTATGGGAAAAACCACTTGGACATAATACAAACAATAAAATAATTCGGAATATAGCATGGTTCGCCCCCTACATCTGAAATGATTTGGAGTGATTGATGAAATGAATGCACTCCAAATGAAATCCAAGGCACAACTAGAATGATAAAAATTTGGCCAGTCCCAGAAAATTAATTAATCGCTGAAATTAATACCCCTTTTCCAATGCTCGCTCTCAAGCTTGCTTAAAATGCCCTCCAGAGTTAGCTTGTTTATTAAGATCTCGAATTGTCTCTTATGTAATCCTTTTGAAAGAAAATATGCAATTTGTTTAGTAGTAGAAATATAAGATATTAATTTAGTCCTTTCTCAATTTTTTCTTTGATAAAATTTTAACAACTTCCATATATTCGGTTTGATCATGAGGATGAGATTATAAACAATTGCAATTGCTGCTTTATTAGCACTTATACTTTTGTTGGTGGTGAATTAGGAATATTCAATTCTTCCATCAACCTGCGGATAAACAAAGCTTCACAAATCTCATATGCCATTGATCACAATTTAGCCCATGTATTGCTTCTAGCTACTACACTTTTTTTTTTTTTTTTGCTTTGTTATATTGTCAAAATTTCTCCAATAAATGTATAATAGCCAAAGGTAGATTTTTGATTTGTAATTCTTCCAGCCCAATCTGCATCTATATAGACTTCTATTTGATGGTGCCTTATTTTTTTAAAATAACAGTCACTTAGTAGGAGTTTTGATAGGAAATGGATGCAGAACTTGTGAAATTCCTTGGAGTTGGATCTTCAATTAGAGAGGAAGATATGGCTCTCCCAAATCTTTAGACGTTGCTTAGCCCAAAGCACCCTAAAAACAATATAATTTCAGCAAACAAGACCTACCCCTAACCCTAGGAAAATCTCCTACTTTTAGCAAACAATAAGTAATAAATACCCAAACAACTCTCCCCCAATTCCCTCCCAATCTACCATATTTACTTAATTATTTCTTCTCCAAATCAGCTCCCAAATCTATCCTCTTCAATTAGGAAACATCTCCTAATTAATTCCCTTTGATTAAGAACATTTCTAAGTAGCTCCTTCTTGATCAGAAAACTTCCTAATTCCCTCCCAATCAAATCAACTGGTCCATCAATACTCCTCTCCCAAAGTGCCACCTTGTCCTCAAGGTGGAACAAACAAAACAGCTACTAAAGCACTTGACTAATAGCATTGGACTGAAAAATGGATTGGCACTAGGTCGAACGACCCCTGCCTTGAGCATCTCCTTGATTAATCTCTCAATCTCTTCGTTCTAGATTTGAGGATGACGGTATAGACGAATACTGGTAAGTGGGACTCCTTCCTTCAAGATGATAATATACACACGTTTCCGCAAAGGACTCAACCCTTAAACTTGTTGGAATATCTTTCGATACTGTTGTAGGGGTGTTAGAATCATGTCTGGTGCTTCTATCTTCTCCCCATTTTTTTCTCCTTTCAAATTCTGCAACTTCACTAAAATTCTCACTCCTTTACCCTTTATTCTCCTTGGAAATGGCTCCAAATGTGGCATCTCCTCTTCTTCCCCCAACATCTCCACCACTTAATCTTTCCCTTTCCTTATCGGATTAGCATTTCCTCCACTCCCTTGGTCGCCGGTGGCTCCCCCTGTTGCGGATGACGCCGTTTTGGTTAGGAACTCGAGCATCCTTCTCATCATCTCCTCCATGATGGCAAACTTCATATTGATCTTCTCATGGATGGTTGAAAATAGCTTTTTGAAATCTGAAATCTTTTCTATACAATCTAATTTCAATTGTCCGATCTCTCCTTCCAATACTTCTATTTTTCTTCCAGCCATGGGTGCCCGGATCGAACAGCTCTGATACTAATTTGATAAGAAGTGGATGCAGAACTTATGAAATTCCTTGGAGTTGGATCTTCAATTGGAGAGGAAAATCCGGCTCTCCCAAATCTCTAGACGCCGCTAGAGCCCAAAGCACCCTAAAATACTACAATTTTAGCAAACAAGACCTACCTTTAACCCTAGGAAAATCTCCTACTTAAAGCAAACAATAAACAACAAATACCCAAACAATCCTCCCCCAATTCCCTCCCAAATCTGCCATATTTACTAAATTATTTCCCCTCCAAACTAGCCTCTAAATCTGTCCTCTTTAATTAGAAAACATCTCCTAATTAATTCCCTTTGATTAACAACCTTTCTAAATAGCTCCCTCTTGATTAGGAAACTACTTAATTCCCTCCCAATCAAATCAATTGGTCCATCAAGTTCCTTCTAAATTCCATAAGATTTTATAAGCTGCTTTAATATGCTCAGACCCGTATGAATTCAAAAAATGTCTAACTCTACTTATTACAACAAATGTAATGTAAGGATGAGTATGACATAAGAAAATAAGCCTTCTAACAAGTCTTTGATATTGATCTACGTTTCCAAAATTTTTAACTTCGGCATATTTTAATTTTATGTTGGATTTAGTTGGTGTTTCAGGAGCTTTACATCTTAGCAGTCCAACTTCATCAAGTAGGGCACGATTGCATTTGTGTTGGGTGACAAAGTTGCCTTCTAGGATCTAGCAGACTGCATTCTGTGGAAGTATTTTAATGTTCCTAGTCTTTATTTTAAATTTTATAGTACATCCTTGTTCAGCTTGACATTGATTGTATCCATGATGTTTTTTCAAAATTGCTCAAACAAAGCCCTAGGAGATTGCTTGAGGTCATAAAAGGATGAATTAACTTGCAAACTTTATTTTCATTGAGCTTCTTCTCAAACACATGAGGCAGGCCTCTATAGACTACCCCTTTAAATCTCAATTTAGAAATGCATATTTTACATGTAGTTGATATAGGGGTCAATCATAATTTATTGCTATGGATACATGAATCTGAATAGAATTTATACTGGTAACTAGAACAAAGGTATTCTGGCAGTTAGTTTCAGAAGTGCGTAAAATTGTTTTCTATAAGGCTAGCCTTATGCCTCTCCTCTCTACCACCAGCCTTGCGTTTAATCATAAATATCCGCTTGCAACCTATGCCATTTGTTACTTTAGGTTGTTAACTAACAGCCAAATATCATTTCTTTTTAGAGTATTTGTTTCAACCACCATTGCTATCCAATTCAAATCATCCAAGGCCTCCTTAATAGTTCTATGAGAAAACAGCTTGGATATTTGTGAAGTGAATGCTTTGTGGGTCTTAGAGATTCTATTATAGGATAAATATTTAGCAATGGGTGTTTGTACAGGTTCAATCTTATTTTCTGAAGGCTATGGGGATATCACAACTTGAATTATTCAAGGCGCCTTCAAGAGATTCTAGTTGACTTTGTGGGAGAATGATTTCTTAGTCTTTAACCTTTTTTTGAGTCATCCGAGCCTATGGATTAGGTGCATGTGATGGTTATCTAGCTTTTAGTATTGCCCTTTTGCTTATGATTTGAATTTTTAGATAGATTTGACTAATGTACTTCATTTCTTATATTTTGAAGAAAAGTTTTGGATATGATAGAGCAAGTTCTGGTAGAGGATTTAGAATGATTTCCTGAAAATCTCCATTGCTCCCATCCTCCTTGTGATGGGAATTAAATGGTTGATTTTTGAGAGAATGAATATTCATATCAAGATTTAAAATTGTGCAATGGAGTATTGGGACATTGTCTGAGTGAGATGAAGTGTAAGCTTCAAAATTAAACCATTAAACTAATAAAAAAGAAAATATTAAATAATATTCTACCAACAAAGTAAGATATCTAGGTATGATCAATATTTATGCCTCTAATACCCAATTCAACATATGTAAGTAGTTTAAGTCACTAAGATTATAATTTATGAATTTAGAAATCTACCCACTCTCAACACTTAGTGCATTTTCATTAGAATCATCATCATAGTGAGTTGCTTTCTCTTCATCCCATCCTCAACCGCAGTAGTGAGTGCGAATGGCATCAAGTATGAGTGCAATGTGCGAGTGGGAGTCTAGGAGGTGCTTGCAATTTTGGTGCTCGCCTATGTTTGTTTTAGGTTTAGGTGTAAAAAAAAACAAAATAAGATTTATTTTATGTATTAAATTTATAAATTAAAATTTATAAATTTTTTTGAAGTGTAGTTTTTGAGACTTGCGTCTCTTACAAATTGTGCAAATGGGTGCACCTTGAGGTGTGTCTCAAACCAAGGAATACACTTCATTATACTAAGGTGCAGAATATGTCTCATGGTGTTTTGCTCAAAATTACGCTAAGGATGGCCTTGAGTTGCACCTCTTATTGCGCAATCTTAAAAAATCTTAAATAATGGTCCATACTTATTTGCATTTTTCTTATTTCAGGATTATAATATTTGGAGCCTCATTTGTTGGGGTATATCCTATGAAACTACATTTTTTGGCTCTTGGATCAAGTTTGGATTGAAATTTGTTGGGTATATAAATGAAAGCACAATCAAAATTTTAAGAGGCAGATCAAAATTAATTTTATAATTGGGAATGATATCTTTGAAATGGTCTAGGTGTATAATATATTATGGGACTTGGTTCAGCATTCTAGTAATTTAATATAATGCTGTTAAGTTAGCATCCTTCCAAAGATATTTATGGATATGCATGAAAAACTTTAAGGCTTGGGCAATGTTTTTTTTTTTGGGCAATACCATTTTGTTAAGAGGACTCATGAGAGGTGGATTGGTGTAGTCCCCTTATATTTAAAGAAATATTCTAGATATTCAATAAAAATTTCCTTCACATTATCATATCTAGATAAACACTGCCATTGCCAGGTCCTAAGTCCTGAATGAGAAAAATGGAGGGCTGCATTAGGTAGTCGGCAGCTAGTGTAAAACTTGTCGAATAGTCATGACATGAATCCTTTAATAAAAATGATTCAAGTAGCCGACCCCACTTAGTGGGATAAAGGCTTAATGTTGTTTTTGTATTATCATATCTAGATAAATTAATTTTCTTAGTTAAATTAATTTTAAACTATCTAGTAGAATCTTTAAAAATAAAATTTCACTCAAGATTTTTCTTTCATCAAATAAACTCATGGAACCTAGTATGATCATTTACATAGGTTACAAACCATTTTCTTTCTAGTAATCGTAGTGATCTTAGAGGGACTATTCATCACTATAAATTAAATAAAATGGTTTAGTGGTATGGTAAGGTTTTGTAAGATAAGTGGTATGATGGCTTTTAAACAAATGAAAGCTTTCATATTGCAAAGATGAGCAATTCATATTTTTGAACAGATTATGGAATAAGTGTTTAAGATATGAAAAACTAGGATTCCTTAGTCTAAAATGCCAAAGCATTATTTCATCGTGAGCTGAAGTTGAAATACTACCATAGCTTTGTGTTGTTTTGCCCAAGAGTCGGTCATCAAGTTAGTAAAGACTAATAATTGTTATAGCAATGCTAATTATCCTCCTTGAATTCTTAAAATTCATAATAAGAGTTAAAGAAAACAACTTGTCTGATAGAATCTTTGGATAGTTTGTTAACTGGCAACAGATAGCATGTTATATTAGGAACATGCAGGATATAATGGACGATAAATTTGTTGGAGATAATGAATTTTTTCTACCATGAATGAAAAAGCGCAATCTTAATCGTGTCTTTTCTGAGACAATGTGGGTAATTGCCAAATAATGAATGAGAAGAGATTATATGTTGAGATTCCACGAGTCAATGATCTAGATAGCATAAATTTAGCTATAGTATAAGGCAATGGGATTAGAATTATCTGTTTGTGCATGCGAATTGCTAGAAGAACTTGATAAGTAATTGGATTTATGTAGTTTTAGAAGATGATCAATTCGCTCCTTTCTAAATGGATTTGTTGATTCTTTATTAGCTTATTAGGGCGGTGGAGTTGGTTGGTCATTTATCTACTAGACGTAAAAAAATGCAACTTTTGTGTGCTAATAGTTTTCTTTTTCTTTTGTCTTTCTTGAGAACTATAATTTGTTAGACATTTTGTTTTATTGGGTTATAGATTAAATTATATATATATATATATATATATATATATATATATATATATATATATATATATATGGAGGAACAAGTTCCTTGAAAAGTACACCTGTGAAAATTTTATGACTTGCTAGTTTGAGATCAATAAATCACTTCAAGAGTTTTCTGGAATATGTATACCCTTGTAATGTTTTGTCAGTTTATTTCCTTGGTATTTCACGAGAATACAGCTATGGTTCTCCTGTTAGCTCCTTGTTTTCCAGTCTCTTTCTAGTTTAGTGCAGTCCTATTCTATATGCAGGTTACTGAAACTATTTGTTGATATAATCTTACTGGGTGTTTACGGAAAAAAAACAGGAATCCGGTTTGAAGCAAAAGGATATCTGGACTGAAATTTCCATGGGTTTATGCGGGTTACCTGAGAGCGGAAAGGTTCTTGAAGGCTGGTTTGGAAAGAATGGAGAGCTGAGAGAGTTTCAGGGATTCTGTATTTTACAGAATTCTGAGAAACTAAAGGGTTCTTGAAGGTTGTGGACTGAGAAGAAGGTCATAGACAGCCTCTGGAAGGAGTTCTGGGCAGGACAGAAGAGCGGTGCTGCTGTTCTTGAAGGTTTGGGCTGAAAAGAAGGCTGTAGACAGCCTCTGAAAGGAATTCTGGGCGGAACAGAGGAGTGGTGCTGCTGTTCTTGAAGTTTTGGCTGGAAGAAGTTCTCGGCAGAACCCAAAAGCTGTGCTGCTGTTCTTGCGGCAGAAGTGTGCAGGAAGGTGGGCTGACTGAGAACTGCGGCTGTTTGGAAGCTGTGGAAGGAGGCAAAGGAAGGGAAGAGGACTGGTGCTTGGATTGGACGGCTGGAGAGCTGGGAGGCCTGGGTCTTTGATTCTCCAAGACTAAAACCTGTGGCTGATAGATGGAGGGGGAAAAAGGTCACTACTGAGACTTCGAGAGGAGGGGGGTGGGGGGTGGTGGAGGGGGTCTTGGAAACTCCAAGAGGGGGCCCAAAAGGGCAGCAGAAATTAAGAAATTATTTCACTTCATTAATCAACCAAATTCTGTACCATTTGTCATTCCCATGGCCTTTAAATAGGCAAATTTGTTACAATTTACATAAAACCCCTCCAAACTCTCCGGAAATAATACATGAAGGTCTAAAATATTTCTATTAAAATAGTAATTAATCACTTGGAGGAGATTAAAACTTAATGATCCAATTAGGCTTATTAACAAGCCTCTTTAGGTTCTCGTGGGCCCAAAGTTGGGTAAGTAGCTCGCTAGCTTCTTCTCCGCCTTCGTGATTTTGCGCGTGTGTAGGATCTCCAAGGGTAATTTAAATATGACTTCCTTGATCATTAGCTTGATATGTATTATTCCCTTTTTCTTGAGAAAGATTTGCCCTCAAATCGGAATCCACATCAAAATAGCTTAAATTAGAAAGCAGCATTAACTTCATACTCACCTTGCAAGTCAAGCTTGTAGGTGTTGTTATTGATATGCTCTAACACTTGAAATGATCCATCTCCTCTTGGAAGTAATTTGGATCTTCTTTGATTTGGAAATCTTTCTTTATTTTATGTAACCAGACCCAATCTCCCGGCTCGAATAGTTACTTGGTACGACCTTGTTGGCTTGCTTAGCATATTGTTTGTTTGTTGCTCAACATTAATCCTTGCCTTCTCATGAATACACTTTACAAAATCTGCTTTCTTTTTTCTGTCTAAATTAAAATATTTAGTAACAGGAAAAGGAGATAAGTCTAATGGAGTTAAGGGATTAAAATCATACATAATTTCAAAAAGTGAAAATTTTGTGGTAGAGTGAACAATATGATTATAAGCAAACTCAACATGTGGTAAGCAAACAATAACTCTCGATAAAGTAGATAAGATTCTATTTATGACTTCAGTTTGATCATCAGTTGTGGATGACAAGTGTTATAACTCGGGCTCCCGAGTTTATGATTTTGATGATAACAATATTATTGATTGGCTCTTTATTTCTCCTAGTATTTGTTGTGTATACATATTTTTGTGTTGACTAACATTTCAGGTACAACAGGCATCGGTCTTTGAAGATTCAGTGCTCAAGACTCGGTAGAATAGGTTATGTTGAAAGAAAATGTAATTTTCATTTATTTATTTTAACTTCTTGAGTCAAGTCCTGTAAAGGTGCATGATAGCCTGGTGACCGTGCACACACACACAATGGGAGAAAATTTAATGTTAAATATTTTAATTTTTCAGTACATCGTACTGTACGATCTGGTGTTACAGAAATTAATTAAAATATTTTATTTTTCTGGAAAAAAATTCTTTTGAAATATAACTAATCGTGCAGTACGAACACCACATCGTACTGGACGATCTAGTATAATTAGAAACCCCGTCGATCATTAAATTAGGCAAAAATTTAAATTTGAAAATTGTTCTATTCGTACTGTACGATCTTAATCGTACTGTACGATGTTTAAAATATTGCCTAATTTAATCCTGTGATTATTCAATCGAATTTGCGTATTTTTGATATTTAGATCGTACTGTACGAACTGGATCGTACTGTACGATGATCAGAGACGATTTTGGTCGTCCCAGGATTCGTTCTGGACGAACTGCACTTCGATTGAACTAATTGTACTGTACGATTCTGAGATCGTACAATACTAACAGGTCAAATTTTGCACATCGTACTGGACGATCTTGCGATCGTACTGTACGATCTTTGACGGCTGAATTGGATTTTTAGGGTTTTTTTTAAGCCCTCTATTTAAGCTTTCTCATAAGACTTTGTAGGAGTCTTTTTGAGCATTCATTGAGTTGTTTTCTTCTAAAGAAAGCTTGAAGAGAGAGCTTTGGGCTAGGGAGAGAAAGGGTGGAGTTTGTAAGAGAGGGAGAAGATCCTTGTGGGCTTCAAGGGAGTGTGAGAGGGGGTTTTCACACGGTTGCTCCGACGAACTTGCACCTGAGTTCCTCCAAGAGTCAAGGTTTGTCTTGAGGGAAGCTTTGGGAAGAAGAAGACCTCTTTGGTGTCAAAAGACCCGGCTACTCCGCCGCACCGGGGAAGGTGAAAGTGATTCAAGGTCCTCTGCCTCACCAGGAGGGTGAAAGGGAGTTCAGGTCCTCTGCCTCACCAGGAGGGTGAAAAGAAGTCAAGATTCTCTGCCTGTGAAAGGAGTACGGTCCTCTGCCGCACCGGGTTGGTGGAAGAGAGTTTGTAAGGGCTTCTCCGCCTAGCTGAGGGAGCTAAAGGAGAGACACTATAGTGATAGTGCAATACCCGGAGAGGAGGCTCCGGGGAGTGGACGTAGGTCATAGTTTGACCGAACCACTATAAATCTGGTGTGCTCTTTCTGATTTTATTTTCCACATTTTATTTTCATGCATCTTATTTTCTATTATAACTGTTTGGTGAAAATCTGAGAACATTATTTTATTGTGATAATTAGAGAATAATCACCATCTTTATATAACAAATCATTAGCTTACGCATTTGACTAGTTAAGTTATTATTGTAAGAAATTTGAAAAATCAGTAAATATTAGAACTCTTGGCGCATCTCGATCTTTCAAGTGATATCAAAGCATACACTTGACTTTCAAGTGGTATCAGAGAGGTACTCAAAATAGTGTTTTAGAAAACCTAGAGGAAAACGATCAATGGCTCACTTTGGAAATAAAAATATTACAGAAGGTTATTCAATAACTCGTCCGCCACTATTTGAAAATATTTCTTTTAATTTTTGGAAAATTCGCATGTATGTATTTTTACAATCCATTGATTTTAGGATGTGGTATATGATTCAATCTGGATATTCTATACCATCTCGTATTGTTAATGGTGTGAAAACTGATATTCCTTTTGCTGAATGGAGTATAGAAGAAAAAATTTATGCTCAAATGAATGCTAAATCATTAAATTGCTTTTTCTGTGCTTTAACTTCTGATGATTATATAATTGTTTCTACTTGTATCACTGGCAAGGAAGTTTGGGATAAACTATGCATGACATATGAAGGTAGTAGTGAAGTCAAATAATCTAGATTAAATGTATTATTGCATGATTATGAACTTTTTTGCATGAAACCTTATGAGACTATCTTAGACATGTACACTAGGTTTACTCATATTGTGATATCATTGCTTGCTTTAGGTAGAAAACTTTCAAACCTAGAAAAGGTCAACAAAATTTTATATTGTCTACCTAATAAATTTGATGCCAAAGTGACTGCTATATGTGAATCAAAAGACTTGAATTCTTATTCTATTGATAATCTAATCGGCTCACTCATTGTCTACGAGCAAAGTGTGAGTCAAAGACTTTTCGATGCAGGTGATGAAAAGGTTATAGTGCTAAAAGCAAACGACGAAGATAAAGATGGCTTAGAAAGTGATGAGAATGAAAAAATGACATTAATAACAAGCCAATTCAAAAGTCTACTGAAGCACAAGCACAAGAGAGAACAAAAGCGAAGCAGAGGTAAAAATGACAAGTATGATAAGCCTGCTTTTGACATTATTTGTTTTAGGTGTAGGAAACTTGGACATTTCAAAAATGAATGCCCCAATCTTAAGAAACATCTTGTAAAGAAAAAGAGTGAGGATAAGCCAATTCTAATAAGGGGAAATGAAAAGAAGCAAAAAATCTCCTGGGTAGACTTAGCTTCTGAATCATCAGAATAGGAGCAAGATGATGAGGTAACAAGCTTATGCTAAATCATCAAGAATTCGATTGGTAATTCTGATCAGGTATAAGTATGTTGAGGTTTGTTTGTGTGTTTTGTTTATTTGTTTTGTATGTTTGTTTATCTATTTTGTGTGTTTGATGTTTAGTATGTTTTAAGCATGATTTCATATTTTAGTTTCTTATATGTCACTACCTTTTTTTGCGTGTAGTTTAACTTACATGTTGCATTATATCTCTTCTTTTTGATAATGTCAAAGGGGGAGAATGTATTGTGATTTGTTGCATTTATGGTTTAGGTTTTTTTAAATTTTTTGTTATTTAGTTTTTTATTTTATGTTATTTAGTTTCTAAATGTTTATTTGTTAAAAAAAAAATGCTTACCCCTATTTTTTAATATAATTCTCTTAGTGAGGGGGAGATTAGGAGAAAATATTTTTAAATTTGTAAATTCAACCAATAATATTTGTCATCATCAAAAAGGGGGAGATTGTTACAACTCGGGCTCCCGAGTTTATGATTTTGATGATAACAATATCATTGATTGGCTCTTTATTTCTCCTAGTATTTGTTGTGTATACATATTTTTGTGTTGACTAACATTTCAGGTACAACAGGCATCGGTCTTTGAAGATTCAGGGCTCAAGACTAGATAGAATATGTTATGTTGAAAGAAAATGTAATTTTCATTTATTTATTTTAACTTCTTGAGTCAAGTCCTGTAAAGGTGCATGATAGCCTGGTGACCGTGCACACACACACAATGGGAGAAAATTTAATGTTAAATATTTTAATTTTTCAGTACATCGTACTGTACGATCTGGTGTTACAGAAATTAATTAAAATATTTTATTTTTCTGGAAAAAAATTCTTTTGAAATATAACTAATCGTGCAGTACGAACACCACATCGTACTGGACGATCTGGTATAATTAGAAACCCCGTCGATCATTAAATTAGGCAAAAATTTGAATTTGAAAATTGTTCTATTCGTACTGTACGATCTTAATCGTACTGTACGATGTTTAAAATATTGCCTAATTTAATCCTGTGATTATTCAATCGAATTTGCGTATTTTTGATATTTAGATCGTACTGTACGAACTGGATCGTACTGTACGATGATCAGAGACGATTTTGGTCATCCCAGGATTCGTTCTGGACGAACTGCACTTCGATTGAACTAATCGTACTGTACGATTCTGAGATCGTACAATACTAACAGGTCAAATTCTGCACATCGTACTGGACGATCTTGCGATCGTACTGTACGATCTTTGACGGCTGAATTGGATTTTTAGGGTTTTTTTGAAGCCCTCTATTTAAGCTTTCTCATAAGACTTTGTAGGAGTCTTTTTTAGCATTCATTGAGTTGTTTTCTTCTAAAAAAAGCTTGAAGAGAGAGCTTTGGGCTAGGGAGAGAAAGGGTGGAGTTTGTAAGAGAGGGAGAAGATTCTTGTGGGCTTCAAGGGAGTGTGAGAGGGGTTTTCACACGGTTGCTCCGGCGAACTTGCACCTGAGTTCCTCCAAGAGTCAAGGTTTGTCTTGAGGGAAGCTTTGGGAAGAAGAAGACATCTTTGGTGTCAAAAGACCCGGCTACTCCGCCGCACCGGGGAAGGTGAAAGTGATTCAAGGTCCTCTGCCTCACCAGGAGGGTGAAAAGGAGTTCAGGTCCTCTGCCTCACCAGGAGGGTGAAAAGAAGTCAAGGTTCTCTGCCTGTGAAAGGAGTTCGGTCCTCTGCCGCACCGGGTTGGTGGAAGAGAGTTTGTAAGGGCTTCTCCGCCTAGCTGAGGGGGCTAAAGGAAAGACACTATAGTGATAGTGCAATACCCGGAGAGGAGGCTCCGGGGAGTGGACATAGGTCATAGTTTGACCGAACCACTATAAATCTGGTGTGCTCTTTCTGATTTTATTTTTCGCACTTTATTTTCATGCATCTTATTTTCTATTATAACTGTTTGGTGAAAATCTGAGAACATTATTTTATTGTGATAATTAGAGAATAATCACCATCTTTATATAATAAATCATCAGCTTCCGCATTTGACTAGTTAAGTTATTATTGTAAGAAATCTGAAAAATCAATAAATATTAGAACTCTTGGCACATCTCGATCTTTCAAGTGATATCAAAGCATACACTTGACTTTCAATAAGTGGTTGAGAATAACAGTTTAGTACCAAATTTGCACAATAAAGTTTTTAAAAAATAACTTAGAAATTTAATATCTCTATCCGACACAGTGGTCCTATGTATTCCGTATAATCTCACAATTTCTTTAAAAAAACAAATTAGCAATATTTGAAGCATTATCAGTTTTATGACACGGAATAAAATTTGTCATTTTAGAAAATCTATCAACTATTACAAATATTGAATCTTTCCCCTTTTTAGTTTGGGTTAAACCTAATGCAAAGTCCATTGATGTATCCACCCATGATTCTTTAAGAATAGGTATTGACATATATAATCAATGGGGCTGTACTACTCTAGATTTGGCTTGTTTGCAAGGAACACTCCTACTACAAATTCATTCTACATCTCCTTTCATGTGGCAAAAAAAAAAGTTCTTGTAGAATAGCTAAAGTTTTGGCTACTCCAAAGTGTCCCATTAACCCTCCGCTATGTGATTCCCTAACTAGTAATTCTCTTAGAGAATAAATTGGAACATATAGCTTATTTTCTCGAAACAAAAATCCATTAAGTATGCAAAATTTACCAAATGAATTATGCTTAAATGCTTGAAATTCTTCACAAAAATCTAGGTCTTCAGGATATAGTTCTTTATGTATTCAAATCCAAGTAATTTAGAATCAAGAGTAGTGAGTAGAGTATATCTGTGAGAGAGAGTGTCGGCTACCACATTTGTCTTACCTTGTTTGTATCGGATGATGTATGGGAAGGTCTCAATGAATTCCATCCATTGAGCGTGTCTTTTGTTCAATTTTTGTTGTCCCTTGAGATACTTGAGTGACTCATGATCAGTGTGTATCATAAACTGTTGGGACCACAGATAATATTGCCAGGTCTTCAAGGATCTAACCAAGGCATACAGTTCCTTATCATATGTGGAGTAATTTAGGGTGGCACCAATACCTATTCATGAAGCATCACATTCAATCTCAAAATTTGTCAAAGTTAGGCAGAGATAATAGAAGGAGCATGAGTTAGTTTTTGTTTAATTAGTGAAAAAGATTTTTCTTGTTCTTCACCTCATTTAAATTCAATATTCTTCTTGATAACTTCAGTGAGTGGGGTGGCCAAGGTGCAAAAATCTTTCACAAATCTTCTATAAAAACTAGCAAGCTCATAAAAGCTCTGCACTTCATTTATTTTGGTTGATCTTGGCCACTATTGGTTGGCTTGCACCTTTTCCTCATCCACCTGTATGTCCCGTGAACTAACAATATATCCAAGGAACACAATTCTATTAGTGCAAAAAGAATATAATTTTTAAATTAGAATATAGTTTTCCTTCCTAAGCACTTCCAATACTAATTTTTGGTGTGAATTATATTCATCCATGTTTTTGCTATAGAGGAGTATATCATCAAAGTAAACAACAACAAAATTTCTAATATAAGCCCGCAAAACATGATTCATTAATCACCTAAAAGTGCTAGGTGCATTACTTAAGGCAAGGCATCACTAACCATTCATATAAATCTTGTTTTGTTTTGAAAGCTATTTTCCATTCATCACCTTCTTTCATACAAATTTGATGATACCCACTTTTTAAATCAATTTTAGAAAATAAGCATGCATCATATAATTCATCAAACATATCATCGATATGGGGAATATGATAGAATACTTCACTGTGATATTATTAATGGCTTGACAGTCTATGCATATCCTCCACGTCCCATACTTTTTGGGCACAAGTAATACTGGAATAGCACATGGGCTCATGCTCTCCTTCACCAAACCTTTTTCCATTAGTTCGTTGACCTGTCGTTGCAGTTCCTTGGTTTCCTCGGGGTTGCTCCTATAAGCAGGCCGGTTGGGAAGAGTGGTTCTAGGTACAAAGTCAATTTCATGCTCAATTTCTCGAATTGGTGGTAGTTCGGAAGGTGTCTCTTCAGGGAATACATCTTCATAATCCTACAAATGAGAAATAATGCTGCTCGGAAGGTTTCCGGCCAAGTTGTTAGTACGCAAATAATTTTCTGTATACATAAGCAATATGTTGTCAGAGCGGTAAGGCTTGTTGGATTTCACTTTTATTGGCAAGAATGCATGATTGTTCTTCTTCCTTTTTTTTCAAACCTGAAGTGAATTCCCTCTTTTTGCTATCATGTTCTTGTTTGAGCATCAATTGATCCTTAGCAACTTATTGGAGAGTTAATGGCACAAGAGTAATAGATCGTTGGTTAAGCATAAATGAATATTTATTAGAAAAATCATGTGAAATTTTTCTATCAAATTGCCAAGGACGACCTAGAAGTATATGTCCTACTCACATAGGAACAACATCACATAAAACTTCATCTTCATATTTTTCAATTTTAAAAGTTACTAATATTTGTTTATTTACCTACTTCTCCACTATCATTTAAGCATTATAATTTATATGTTTGAGGATGTTTAAGTGTGGATAACCCCAAGTTTGTCATCATTGTAGTGCTAGCTACATTAGCACAACTACCACCATCAATAATTAAGCTACATACCATATCCTTGACAAAGCAACTTATATAAAAAATGTTCTCTCATTAAGTTTCCTCCATTTCATTGGCTTGCACATTCAGATCTCTCTTTGGCACCAACAAATCTCCTTGGACAACGAATTTCCCCTCACATTCTAGCAGTACAGCAGGATTTTCTTCTGTGCGGTCATCTTCTTCGTCAGTTCCACTTCCCCATCGTCTCTCATTACCATGAGACATTTATTTGGACATTGACTATCAATGTGGCCCATGCCTTGACATTTAAAACATTTTCTATCATGGTTATAAGGCAGAAAAGGTTCAATTTTACCTTTAGGATCGTGTGGACAGCTGCTCTCCGCTTTATGTTCAAAGTCAGACTTGAGGTGTAAGGTTAGTTGTGGCCGATCTTCCTTTCTAGGAAACCTGGGTTTCTAAGAGTGGTGGTTGGGGTTGGAGGCTGCTCAGGAGTTTTCTTTTCTTTTGATTTGCCTTTCTATCATTATGGCCATGTGCAATAAATCTTCAATTTTCACATAATGTTGTAGTTCCACTTGTTCTTGAATCCCCGGATTCAACCTTTATAAAAATCTGGCCTTGGTGGCCTTGGGATCTTCCTCCACATTGGCTCTGAGAATCGCTTTTTCCATTTCTTGGAAGTATTCTTCCATAGTTTGGTTTCCTTGTTTCATACCCTGCAATCTTTTGTATAATTCCCTATAAAAATTACTTGGAACAAATCATTTCTTCATTATAGTTTTCTTTTCAAGCTATGTTTCAATAGGATGCTCTTGATTCGTCTTTATACTCAACACCACTTGATCCCACCTTACTAAGGCATAATCTGAGAATTTTGTGGCTGCTATTCGCACCTTCTTTTATTTAGAATAATTGTGGCTGTTAAAGATCAATTCTATCTTTCTTTCTCATTCAAGATATGCTTCTGAATCGGCTCTACCACGAAAAGAAGGGATTCTCATTTTGATATTTCCCATATTATTATTATTATCCCTTACTCTAGCTTCGTAATTTTCAAATTCAAATTCACACCTCCTTTTTCTATTTTGGTGTGAATTTTCTGATTCTTCTAACTCTTCTTCCTCTTCATCAGCAAAATGACCCCACCTACCCCTTTGCGGCATTGGTCCGGGTTGAATAGGTGAGTTCCTTCGATTTTCCAACTCCAATCTATCTAATCTTTCATGGATCCGCTCATACTCCGCCCTCATTATCCGCCTAACTTCTCCAAGAATGGCCTGGACTTGAAGATTTGGTATAGCCGGTTGCTGGGATTCCTCAATCAAGTGTTCTTCATGATTATGGGACATGGCAGCAAGAAGAGAAAGACAGGGAAAGCAGGAAATCTGAAACAAAAATACTTGAAACAAGAAATCTTAAACAACAATTGGAAATAAGAATCTGAAGTTGAAATTAAATGAAGCAAATAAAATCTTGAACAGAAATTGAAACAGATGATAAAAAAAAATCTGAAACAGAAATTGAAAGAAGTAGAAGATCTTGAACATAAATGAAAAGCAGGCTCTGATATCAAAATGATACAATCTTATCAGTAGTTTAGGGCAAAAACAGGAATTCGGTTTGAAACAAGGATATATGGACTGAAATTTCCATGGGTTTATGCGGGTTACCTGAGAGCGGTAAATTTCGAGAAGGCTGGTTTGCAAAGAATGGAGAGCTGATAGAGTTTCTGGGATTCCTTTTTTATAGAAATCTGAGAAACTAAAGGGTTCTTGAAGGCTGTAGACAGCCTACGGAAGGAGTTCTGGGCAGGACAGAAGAGCGGTGCTGCTGTTCTTGAAGGTCTGGGCTGAGAAGAAGGCTGTAGACAGCCTCTGGTAGGAATTCTGGGCATAATTGACGAGTGGTGCTACTGTTCTTGAAGTTTTGGCTGGAAGGAGTTCTGGGCAGAACCCAAAAGCTGTGCTGCTGTTCTTGCAGCAGAAGTGTGCAGGAAGGTAGGATGACTGAGAACTGCGGCTGTTTGGAAGCTATGGAAGGCGACAAAGGAAGGGAAGAGGACTGGTGATTGTGCTGGACGGCTGGAGAGCTGGGAGGCCTGGGTCTTGGATTCTCCATGACAAAAACCTGCGGCTGAGAGATGGAGGGGGAAGAGGGTCTTGGCTGAGACCTAGAGGAAGGGGGTTCTTGGAGACTTCAAGAGGGGGCCCAAAGGGGTAGCAGCAATTAAGAAAATATTTCACTTAATTACAACAACAACGACATAAAGCCTTTATCACAATACGTGAGGTCGGGTACATAAATCTTATTTCTCTATTGTGTGTTGTTAAGAGTTAAATTCTCATTTAAATCTAATAAAAATGGTCATTTCTAATATTTTCTAACCCAGTCTTTTTAGGTCTACTTCTACATTTCTTAACATAGGTCAAATTTAATGCATCTACTCTCCTAACAGGGTCATCAGAAGGCTGCCGTTTTACATGACCAAATCATCTGAGGCAGTCTCTAATCTTATCTGTCACTGGAACTACTGCAACCTTTTCACTAATATGCTCATTTCGTATTTTGTCTCTAAGAGTAAATCCACTCATCCACCTGAGTATCCTCATCTTAGCAACACTTAACTTAATATTATGCTTCTCTTAATGGCCAACATTCTGTGTCATAAAGCATTGCAGGTCTCACCACCATCTTATAAAATTTTCCCTTAAGTTTGAGTGGTACTTTTCTATCACACAACAAACCGGAAGCATTCCTCCAATTCAACCATCCAACTTAAATTCTACTAATAATATCCCCATCTATTTCACCATCACTCTGAACAATTGACCCAAGATATCTAAAATATGTACACTTATTAATGACTTGATCGGTCAAAGTCACAAACCCCCCACTAGATCTATTACTACTAAAATTACACTCCATGTATTTGGTTTTAGATCTACTCAAATGAAAACTTTTAGACTCTAAGGTTGACCTCCATAATTCGAGTTTACCTTCAACTCCCTGTCTAGTCTTATCAACAAGAAGAATACCATCAGTAAAAAGCATCCACCAAGGAACATCTTCTTGCAAACTATTTCACTTAATTGATCAACAAAATTCTATCCCATTTCTCATTCCCATAGCCTTTAAATAGGCAAGTTTGTTACAATATACATAAAACCCCTTCAAACTCTCAAAATGCAGAAATAATACATGAAGAGTTAAAATAATTCTATTAAAATACTAATTAATCACTTGGAGGAGATTAGCACTTGATGATCCAATTAGGCTCTTATTAATAAGCCTCTTTACATCCTCGTGGGCCCAAAGTTGGGTAAGCAGCCCGCTAACTTCTTCTCCACCTTCGTCACTTTGCGCACGTGTAGGATTTCCAACGGTAATTTGAATAGGACTTCCTTGACCGTTAACTTGATATGTATCATTTGTGGTTATTGAAATCTTCTATATGTGTAGGTATTGGTTGTATGCAGCAGTCAACTGCAAATGTTTGGTTGTTACCAATGATGAGATGAGAGATCACTTGTTTGCACTACTTGGAAAGAGCTTTTTTCCAAGATGGAAAGAAAAACACCAGGTATACCTTTATCCTAATTTTGTAGTTTACTAAATTTATTTAAGTAAATTGTATTTCCTTCATGAATTAGTCTTAGTGGAATTCTCGCACTGTTTTTGGTGATTTTAAGATTTGATCTTCTCACATTTTTCAGTAATGTCTGTTGGTTCAACGGTGTAAACAACGTAAAGCACTGAACGTATTCATCAATAATTGTTCTCTGTGATGCTAGATTTTTTATTTCGTGGAGATAGTTTAGTGATTGGGGCTATTTTTCCAAATAGCTTGTTCAATGAAATTGCAATAAGGCTTCCAGTGATGGCATCACAATCTATGCTTCTGGCTCCTGCCGTGTGTACCATACCAGTGCTTAAACATGTGTGCCTTACTACCTACAATTTCAACAACGTAAAACAAGAGGAGGAGGAAGAAAAATAAGGCATGGGAATGTCAAAGAAGTGAAGAAGATATATATATATATATATATATATATATATATATATATATATATATATATTGTTTTTATGGTATTTAAACCATAAACCTTCACTTTGCAGGTTAAAGGCAATACCGCTCCACCATGTGGTTGGTGGTAAGAAGAGAAAAAAAAGGGAGGTGATAGTAATGGAGAATGGTGTTCTATTTGTTTCTACCTTCACATTGTTATGATGCTGCTTCTAGTTGTGTGGGGAATAAAATTTTATGATTGCAAGAAATAGATTTGTCAAAATTTGGCATATAATTGATGGATGAGAATCTAACCCAGCTTACTGGCTGCCCTGTCCTTAACATATCAGAGAAAGTGTTTGCCTTCGTAAGATAAAGACTGGCTCGACTCCATTTGCAGAACAATAGTTTAGGAACTCGGCTGCCATGACCAGCTATTAAGAGCGAGTTCATGGGTTTTGTTTTTCTTTTCTTCCGCACTCGTTACTAATAACAAAATTGGAATGACAAAGCTAATTGAGCAAGTGACAGATAATTTTTGACTTCTTACCATTCAAATGGTCAAAGCATGTGGTTTACTAGCAGCAATTAGGTTTATTTGTGTTTGGTATGGCTTGTAGGTATTTGTTTGTATACATTGATAAATATTAGTGACCGCACCGAATATGGAGGTTGACCTCTCTGCACTGCATTGTTTTCTTCTCCAGATCTCATTCCTCTTTGAAGTGATGAATTATGCATATTGTTTTTAGTGGAGCTTGTGATTGGTGATTGTTGCTTATTTTTAATTGAAGTGGTTGAGTTTTACAATCGTATACTTACTTTTTTAAAAGAATTTATCGTATTACAATATTAATTATTCATATTGAGTAATAGTTTGCGATTAAATTGAGTGGGTTTGATTTTTTTCTGGTGCAAAATATGCTTTATATCCCCTTATTTATATAGGGCTAAGAAAGCTACATGAAAAGTTACTCCTAGTATATAAAAAAAAAATACATGATGTGGCAGATATGGACAGACATAGACAGGTGTGCTGAGCTAGATCGTGCACACATGGCCTCTTTGCCTCTAACAAATTTGTTGTCTCTGAAGTGGCCGAAGTAGCTATTATTCATTATGTAAGGAATCAAGGAGGAGATGTTTAGGAAGGTTTTAATTTAGGAGGGTTTAAATTGTGGATGGTTTTAATATTTTAGGAATGTTTTTTTATTGTGGAAGGTTTTAACTGTGGAAAGTTTTTATATTTTAAGAAGGTTTTAATTGCGGAAAGTTTTTATATTTTGAGAAGGTTTTAATTGTGTTAAGGTTATTTAGGGTTTTCATTTTATGTATGCTGAGTTTATTTTCCTCTTGTTGTTGTGAGTTTCCTAGTGGTAGGTAGAGTTTGTGGAAGAGCCGATCTACCTCTCGAATAGTAGATTAATTGTATCTTTTGTTATTAGTTGAAGAAGTATTAAAAAATCAGCCCTTATATTTATTTATGTTCCTGCATTCTTCTCTATTTTGCTGTTTTTGCTTCTATGACGCATCAAATTGGTATTAGAGCGAGGTTTTGGAGAGATGTCAGCAAAGAAGGTGGATGCGTTGGAAGACAAAGTGGAGCAAATCAAATCCTGGATGGTGGAGTTTTCAACCATCAAAGGAAAGTTTTTAGCCATGGAGATTTGGATAGAGAGCCAATTTGGAGGGTTTGAGGAGATGATGAGGAAGCTCATGGAGATGCAATCAAAAACTCCACCGGCGGTTCTAATTGCTAACCCTAACTAAGATTTAACCGGGATTCCCTTGGCTGAATCTAAGGGAAAGGCGATCGAACGGGAGAAGTTTAACAAGGAGAGTTTCTATCATCAAGAGCCACCTCTTAGGGCTTCGATAAGGGGCATGTTAGGGTTTCCGGATGGGGGGACAACAATGAGAGAATTTTATGGTGGAGGTGGTGGGGTGGCTGACCACTATCAGAGGCATTTCAGGCAAGGGGAGTGGGCGACCAAAGACGGAGGGGTCGAGCTGAGCCATGAGGATTAGTTCATGCAAGCAGGGTGGATGAAAGGTGGGATTCCCACCATCTCTACACATGGAGGGATCACGACAACTGCTACACAAGAGGAAGCTATTGGGCCAGTGGCGATCTTAGGTTGAGAAAGTTGAAGATGCGAATGGTTGAGGAGAAGAGTAAGAGTTCAATAAGTGATACACCAGCTCCTTTCGAGGATAAACTGATTGGCTAGGAGAAAGATGTGAATAAGAGGGCAAAGAAATAAACTTACAAAGTTGAGCTGATGGTGTTGATCAAAACCTAAGTCTTGTACAAAGTGATTCTACTGAGACATCCACATCCCACGAACCTTTGTTTTTAGAATCCACAAACAAAGATGGGAAAGACACTGAAACCAAGTCAATGTCTGAGAATGAAAGAAAACCATTGGAAGCACCTTTGGTTTCTACTGGTATGGGTATTTCTGAAAATGAAAATGTTGAGGTTGAAACACAGGATGCAGCTAATACAGAGTTCTTGAAGGAAAAAGTTGACATCGAATTGATCAAAATGAAAAATACAAAGGATGAAATTTAGGTGGAAAAAGTTGCTCTGCTAGATAATCGGTTTGTGGTCTTAGAAGTCAATGATGAGACTAGATGAGAAGGTTCTAGCAAATTTGTCCATTCCGACAAGAAAAACTAGAGGATGAAAATGATATCAGTTTCTTCAGTAATCAATTGATTGTTTTGAGCAATCAAATGCTAAAACAAATCCAAAGTTACAAGATTGGAGCTTTAGGAGGAGCATTATAAAGTAGTAAACGTTGTGATTGATAGTTTCATCCTGAAGCAGTTTTTTGTTGAATTGACTGAAAACAAATTTTTTTCACAAAAGATTGCAGAAAGTACATGGAGAAATGGAAGCATGCAGAGTTTTTTTTTTTTTGAGCTCAAACAGGAATGAGTCACTCAGGAGAGGAAGTTAATTACATTGTTGGATCGTAATGTAAAATTTTTGGAAGGGACTCATATGATGATGAAAACATACGACTCTAAGAAGATTAGTGAGTCATTGATGCCAAGGACTATGAGATTTCAAATAATTGTTATGATAATATTTTGCAGATATTTTCAAATAAAATTGCAGAGCTGTAGGCTATTGTTCTAGTTACTAAGGGTGAAATCCATCATTTTCAACTTGAGAAACCATATTCTTTCATACTTTAAGAGCAACTTGCACTGATGCTGGTGGAGCTCAGAGCACAAAATAAAGTGCTTGAGCTATTTTGAGAAATCAAGAAATTTTTGACCTTCAAAGAAAAAATCATGAAGTAATGGAGATAAATAAGCAGTTGCAGAAAGCTATTAATGCCGACAAACAGCAGGAGGAAATGCTAAATATAGAATTGGAGAGAATGTGTGGTGGATTATCAGATTTACAGGAAGCTTGTCTTATATCTCAGAGTGAAATCTCAAAGTTGCTCAAGGAAAATGAATTGTTGTTAAATAAACTGCATGATTTAAGTGAGCAAAATGAAGCTTGTGAAGAGGAAAATGATTGTATCCTTGAAGAAACTATTGCTCATGAACTCCTCTCGTTAATTTTCAAGAGTTGCATTACTGAGAAATCTTCTGATATGCAGTGGTTAATTAGTGAAGTGAACTATATTTATAGGATTATGGGCTTAAAAAATTTGCACCTCGGCCTCTCCGCGCCTCTTTTCAGTGACAGGAAATATTTTAATGAGTTTAGATTCTGGGGTAGATTTTCAAAAGGTAGATTAGGTTTTAGATAAGACACTACCAAGAAATTTTGCCCTTATTTCGTGAAGACTTTTCTGATCTGAGTTTTGGTTTTTCGTATACGCATGCCCTTATGGTTAATTACCCCTCCCGATAATGAGAGAGAACTTTCGATTAAAGCTAGTCGTTAAATAGGCCATAATAATTACCTAGCATTTAGTAACAACAATTTTAGGGTTTGAATTAGTTTTGAATTTTGGAGTTTAAAATTTGAAATTTATTGCCGTATACTTAAAAACGAGTGATGAGGGAATGAAGACAGCCCGATCAAGATCCCATGGTTTCATCATCTCAGGTTATCATGGTCTATGGTTTGCTTAGTCGGAGGAGGTAGTCGACCTAACCTGATAGAAAGAACCTTATTAATAACCATGGGTTGCTTGGTCCAATAATATTCTTATAGATCTGGGGTGGTTGTTTGTCTAAGGTGATGAATTTAAGTCACCTTAGTTAACATATGGCTTTATATATTATAGTATTCACTCTATAATTCATTACTCAAGGGGCTTTTAACCATTATGGAATATACAGGCTTTAGCCGTGACCCTAATATAATAGTGCCATTTTGCATCAAAATCACCCAGTCAGAAGGCACGTGCCACACCCCTACTAGCAATTGTTGACCCCCACAACTCAAACCACGCACAAAAGGACAAAAATGATGAATCAAGTAGTGCGCGGGTTGGTCCGACACATCACTTGAATGGTTAAATGACCTCTGATTGCCAAACGGACGGTGCCGTTACGATCAGAACATCAAATTCTGCTAGGTCGAGACCCCTCGCAGTCGAATCGGATGAGATCGGTCAAAAGGGATGACCGACACCCGAAATTAAAACGCAACGCTGATCAAATGATGTCCTTTCGCGAAACGGATTTCGCCATTGTGACCGGAATATCACAAATACTTAAAAACTACATTTTCTATGTTCAAATTGGATCATCCGGGTTGGTGGCACGGATTTCGAGAAAAATTAGCCTCGCCGCTGTCCAAATGATATCCGATCGCGAAACGGATTTCACCATTGCGATCGGAATATCGCAAATACTTAAAAACTACATTTTCGATGTTTAAATTGGATCATCCGAGTTGATGACACGGATTTCGAGAAAAATTAGCCTCGTCGCTATCCAAATGATGTCCGTTCGCGAAACGGACTTCGCCAGTGCGTCCGGAATATTGTCAATACTTTAAATGCACTACCAATTTGTTCAATTAAAGTGGTGCACGCAAATCGAGGTAATCCCATATAAAAATACACAAATTTGTGCCCAAATGACGTCCGATCGCGAAATGGACAGCATCATTGCGACCGGAACGTCAACTATTCGGCAAAATTGACGCGTAAAACGAGGTAGTCGACACGCAAATCGAGAAAATTGCATGCAAATCCAGACAACTTTTGACCAATTAAAGCATTTCTGGTGTTTGGGATTATCACATTAATGGCTAATCATTTATATGGTTAATGACTTACAAATATCATATGGAAATCAGAGGCTAAACAAAGGAAAAGTCAAAATCGAAGTAACAACATTTAATAAGAATACCTTATTTGTGCAAATTTCTGCTGCCGTGCCTTTGGTTAACAGCTAATCTGTCTATTTCTATCACCTGAAACAAGACTAAGAGAGCTGTCTTGGGGGATTTTTTTTCCTTCAATGCAAGCTTTGTTTATTTCCCCTGGCAAAAAGGATTTTCATTCCGCTCTTCTCCTCTGTTCTCAGGCACAAAAGCTCCAGCAATACAATTGACGTCTTCCTCTCCATATTCCACGGTTCAAAACAGCAACTACACCACCATCTTCTCATGGCTGAATAAACCGCAGCACTTCCCACACTATTCCTTCCCGGATTCTTGCTCCCTCAGGCCAGCCGAACCTACAGCAGAAATCCAGTTCCTCCTTAAGCTTGCTGGTCTTCAATCTCCAGCAAACAAAATTCTGCTGAGCCTCTCAGAGTTCCGTCCATCCCTCTCCTTCGTCAAGGTGAAGTTCAAAGCCTGCGAATCAATCCTCCTCTAGTCCAACTGCATCCAAGTTTCTCTGCAGAAACTTCTAATCAAAGCACTCCTTCACTGCTGATCATACAAGCATCCCACATTTTCCCCCAAGCTTCTTCACTACAGAGCGCCTACACTCACCTCCTCCATTTAAACCCCCATCCTGCTCAATCACAATAATTCATTCTTGCTTCTTCCACACAAAGAGCTGAACAACTCACTGCAAATAGCAGCTTTTCCCCCTGTTTTCACGTGAAACACGTTAGCCAACCTCCTCTCCAACCTCTCATGGCCAGATTCCACTTTCTGCTCTTGATCTCAAGTCCACCAACTCCACTTAACTTTAATAACCTTCACTCCACTTAAAGTAACTGCACATTGTATTCCTCTTTCATTGAGTACTGTCACAAGCACTAAGGTGTTTTAAAGCCTTTCTCCTCTAAAGCTTAGCAGCCTTCACTACCACAAAAGAAAATTTTATTGCTGCAGCTTTAAACAGAGAGTATTGCACTCTTTCCCCAGCTTCCTAAAAGAAAAAGGGAGAAGCTGCTCATATCTACCAAAAAAGCATTCCACCACCTAACTTCACAGCCCTTATACTTTCTCAGTTAAGGGCAAATCCTTTCTAACCGAGCCACAACAGCAAGCCCACATGTATTAGCCCACTCCATTTCTCCACCAATCCAACAGCACATTCATCTCGTTAGCCTAATCAAAACAACAGTTTTCTTCTTTATTGTTATTCACTGTTATGTTACCTTATGATTATGAGCATTGATTAGAATACTTAATATTGCTTCTCTTTATTTTAGTTAGTTGATATCATCCGACTAAGCGGGCGGAGGCCGGGGCCGAATTTTCGGAGCCCACAGCAATGAATCTGAAAGTTCGTTAGGGTTGTTAAACCCTTATGAACTAGTCCCAATATTAACCAAGAGGGGGATGAATTGGTATTTTAAAAATTCTTACACAAACAGAAAAATATTTTTGTCTTTTTGAATATTTTAAAATACAACCAGTTAAAGTAGAAGCAGATAATCAAAATCAAATATTTCAACCATAAATCAGATCATAGAAATATGTGGAAATTAAAGTGCAGAAAAGTAAATGAAAAGAGCACATCAGATTTATAGTGGTTCGGTCAACTTGACCTACGTCCACTCCCCGGAGCCTCCCCTCCAGGTATTGCACTAAAAACTATAGTGACTCTCCTTTTGCTCCCACAGCAAGGCGGAGAAGTCCTTACAAAATCTTTCCACCGACACCGGTGACGCAGAGAACCTTGATTCCTTTTGCTTCCTCCTAAAGCAGGCAGAGAACCCAACTCCTTTTGCTTCCTTCTGAAGCAAATAGAGAACCTAAAATCCTTTTGCTTCCTTTTGAAGTAGGCAGAGAACCCGAACTCCTTTTGCTTCCTCCTAAAGCAGGCAGAGAACCTAGATCTGATGCTGATAATCGTCTCCCTAGAGCTACCACGGAACCAAGGATGAAGAAGGAAGACGACGATCGAATCCTTACTTAGAGCAACCTTTTTGAATCCCCTCACAAACTCCCCCTCACAAGATCCTCTCTCTCTCTCTCCCAAACTCTCCTCCTTTAAGCTCTCTTAGAGTGGAAAAAAGCAAAAGATATGTTTTAAATAACAGGCTACAAAAACCCTAGTTTTCCAATTTTGCGCAACTGATCGTCCAGGACGATCGTCGGATCGTCCTGCATGATTAGTACAAAACTGACTAAATCATCTAGAACATAGTTCAGGTCGTCAGAAGATCAAGCGGGACGATACTAAATATAACTGATCGTCCAGGCCGATGTTTCGATCGTCCTGTACGATTAGTTCAAAATAAGACATTATCGTCTAGCAGATAGTTTGGGACATCCAGTAGATGAATCGGGACGACTTGAAATATAACTGATCGTCCAGAACGATATTGATATCATCCTGTACGATTAGTACAGAAAAGAACATATCGTCCAGAAGATAGTTCAGGATGTCCAACAGATTGAGGATAAAGTTAAGGCTTTTCTTACTGATCGTCCTGGACGATCCTGCGATTGTCCCGGATGATATGATCGATCAATCTAACCTTAATTACTCTCCTTAATCACCTGACTAATTTAAGCATGATTGGTACGAATCGTCCAGGACGATGTGGGATCGTCTTGTACGATTAGACACAAATTCAATTTCAAAAACATGCCTAAATAAGTTTGGCGGCTGAGTATTTTTTATTTAAGAATATCATCCAGGACGATGGGAGGATCGTCCAGGACAATTTACTTAATCAGGATAACTTATCCCAGATGCCCTAATTAGGGTTTCTGTTTTTAACTGAACGTCCAGGACGATCCAGGACGATATTCGGATCGTCCTGTACGATATGATCAAAAACAGAAAAAAAACTCCAACTCACTAAATTTCTCCCCCTGAGTGTGTGTGTGCAAGGTTACTTAGTATCAGGATCCACTTTATTATATTTGACTCAAGAAAAGATAAAAAATCATTGGAATTTGAAATTACAAACTGACTCAGTCTTAATCTACCCAATCTTGAGCTGGCTTGAATTGCACTTGATCTTGTGGACCTGAAAAGTTAGTAGGCAGGGCAACTACAAACAAATGTACAGTAGTAACATTAGTAGAGAAACATAAATATTTGTTATCATCGAAATTATGATCCTTGAATCCAGATTTGCTAAAGAATCAACTGAGAATGAATTGTAGTAATACATTCCATAAGACATCTGCTCTTTGTGAGCTGAAATTATTCTTCAATTCATCAATCTCGCCAAATTGTTGCAAAGTGTGGTTGTATTTTAGTTTTAAGTTTTTGTTTATTGTATTTCTATTTAAATGTTTATAATTTGATAGATATTAGATTTGAAATTTTAATAGGCTTTGAGAATTGTTCCCTCTGGTTGAGATTTTGAAAGTAGGGTATCCTTCGGCTCAGATTTTTTATCAACACGACTATCATCGGGGTGACATGGTTGTCATTTGAAAATATCTATATTTTGTAGGAATTTAAAAGCATTTAAAAGGCAGAGTTCTCTCCAGTTGAGATTAACTTTCAACACGGCCATAATCAGACTGTTTGAGCATTTTTAGCAACTTGTGTTGAGCTTACCAAACATTGACAAGCTGTTGCATTCACTTTACACCAAGTTGACAGGGTGGAAGACTTTCTCCTTGAAATTTGCATTGTTATACTTATCTATTTGCTTTTTTGTCTCTTCTTGTTTAAGTGCTGCCTAGGCTTCTCCTTTTTCTAGGAGATCCATTTGTAGTTTTTAATCCTTCATTGTTTCTTTCCTTTCACTCAAGAAATTCCTCTTACTTGAGGCCAGCGGCGACACTCACCTTCTTGCTATACAACTTGTTCACAATCGACTATAGGGCCTCATCTCCATTTGAAAGTGCGAACTGTGTTTGGCCAGTCGCCGATAATGATGTGGTCCTTAATGCACACAGGATTGAAGGTAGTGTCTCTACCTTGGCTTTGGCACCTTCCTCCTTTCTCAATAGATTCAGGTTTTGCTTGATTGTCGTTTCAACTTGCTAATTAGTTTTCGGATGATGCATTAAGGCTACGACGAGAGTAATTCCTTGATCTTCTTATGGATGAAATATGACCCATTATCAATAATAATTGTGAGTGGTAATCCATACCTATAGATGAAGTCCGACCATAAAATGTTGCAGATTGCCTCTACAGACATTTTTGCTAGCGCCTTTACCTCCATCCACTTGGAGAAGTGGTTGACCATGAGTGGGATGAACCTTCTCTGCCCGTACAATGGAAGTGAATCGATGAAATCCATTCTTAGAATGGGGAATAGCCATAGGCTAGTAGTTAGCTAAGGAAGCCTTAATTTTGAACCTCCTTCGATTTGTTACCACAGTTGAGGATCTCCACATCTTTAAATATTCAATGTAAGGGTCTACCCAACTCATTGGGTGTTTAGCACATCTCCATGTCCTGTCCATGATCCTTGTGGAATGCATAGAATTTCAAAGTGTCGCTTGTGTGGGAGCTCGCTTTCATTCTTGATAGCCTCCAACAATTCAGCCACTCACACATCCATTTGTTCATGCTCATGGAGATAATGTTTGTTCTGCTTTTCCTTTTTTATGACAATACTCGGTTCTTCCTAGCTTAAACCCTATGACTTTTTTTTTTTCAAACAGAGTCGCTATTTTTTGGGCCCATCTTATGTAGAACAGGGGCAGCTGAAATGAAAGTAACTCGATTCAATGAAAGTAACTCGTTTCTAGAGGTTACTTTTAATGTCTACCTTCATTATTCTCATTGAAGTTCCTTTCCTGCGAACAAGTTTTTGTCTTATTCTATTCTTTTTTTTCAAAACAGGGGAGCATTTTCTTCAATGTTTAGAGACAAATGACTGCAGTTTTGTATTTTTTTTTTACTTATTCTATGTATTATCTTTGAAGATCTAGGTTTTTTGTAATGTAATCATGTAATTTGGCTTTGGCATTCTTCGTTGCTTCATGAGATCGCTATAGCGAGATATCCATGGGGTGTTTCCCGCAAGTGTCCATGCACTCTTTATTAAAAAAATTAAGAAGGGTGGATTTCCTACTCTAGCATTTATATATGTCAATGACACAAAATAATACGCGTCACAATGCATAGCTTGACGCGGTACTGCACATTCTCGACGTCATTTCCTTGCTAGGTGCATAGGTTGAAAAGGGTACACACTATTTGCACCATAGATGAGTAATATTGCATGCGTGAATCCCACATATTGCATGCATGAATCTCACATAGAGCATGTTGTATTATTTTTCAGGATTTAAAAACTAATGTTAATATTTATGTTTAGTGATTGTTTTATTTATTTTATTAAATATAACTATAGTGTGCCCTAGCCCTCTACCTATTGGCTTCGAACATTGTCTCTTTCGCTTGCTCTATGTTTCCCTCTAGGCATCTTCGCTTTAGCGGTTGGAGTGAACCACAGTCGCTCTCCATCTTGGCGCATCTGCATCAAATAGTGAAGTGAAGGTTGAGACCGTCTCCCTCTCCCTCTCAGCATATATGGGCTTCGGACATTGAAGAGCAGGCGGCCTCGGCTTCGAGCAGAGAATGTATTCCTTTCGACTTTGAATATACAATAGTGGAGACCAGCTCGTCTTTTGCAGTCCTTTGAGGAATCCACGTGAGAAAGTCAATGCCTCTCCTAGCACACATTGATGGATGCTTTTGTTGTTGCCACCCAAAGACAATTCCAAACGAATGCACCATTGTATAATTGCCATGTGCCTCTCCTAGCACACATTGATGGTTACTCCAAATGTATGTCATCTTCATAAATGAGAATAATCGCCATTCACCATTCCTTATTTTCCAAATACTCTTTGTGTTTGGACGTGCTTTGAATTAATTACGTTTTCTTCTTCATATGAGGACCATGCTTGCAGGTGACTGGGTTGGTATGAACCATTAATTCTATTGAATTATTAGACTCTGTTTCTTAGGCTATGAGCCATAAAGATATGTAGCACTAATTTCATTTCTAGTTTCCACTCAACACGTGCTATTGGCTCCTTCAAATGCCAAATATTTACAAGTTTACTATGACAGACACTTGCGTGCTCATTCTTATCATCTAATATCTGTGGTCACACCCACTCTTCAGTCGTTTTGAACATGTGCATAAGTATAATTCATGTACATGGCCTTATTTTGAGCGGAATTATGTTCAATGACACGTTATGCCTTGTTGCTGCACTTAAGAATAAGCTAGTAAGCTTTAATGGTTAATTTCAATTTTGGCAGGTAAGGCTTACAGTGTCCAGGAATGGCCCAACTTTTCACCTGCCACCTCCATATTCAATCGTTATACAGGTAGCTTACATGAAATTAATTTTTTTATAATTTACTTGTTATATGTTCTTTCTTTGGCAACGGAATAATAATCTATGATTTGTAGCAACTTTCCAGTGTTTCCAAAAATGATTATTTATTACATAAACTTTGATTGCAATCATCCAGATCTAGGTGCTTACTTGATTTGTTGCAAAGCGAGTGAAATATAGTTTATAGGGATTTCTTTTAACTGATCCACCACTCAAAAAACATATGATTCTAGTGATATATCGACCTAATTTTAAACATTATGTTTTAAATAGCAGAGGCATAGTGTGGGGTGTTTAACCTATCACAAGATAAGGCTCAACTCCCTTGAATTTTATATTTTTATATTTCATTTATTATAAACATGATTAAAACTATCAATACAAGAAAAATTAAAATAATTTAAGCTCTAAAGTCTAGTTAACTTAAACACTATATCTGATCAAATTATATGTCAAAAAATGAAATAGGATAATTGGTATGCACTCTTCCAATTCTAATTCCTTAAGCTTCTCTCAAGTCCTACTTTGCAATTGATGTATGATTATGACCAATAATCATCTAATTTGAGTTTTAATTTCATAGGAATGATATTTTATAGTTGATAAAGATTTAAATATTTAATAATTTTAAAATTATGTTAGTTCAGTTTGTATTAGGTGGGCCTCGTGGCAATTTACTTTGCCCCTCGTAAGGCCCGCCTCAAAATGTCTTTCAAAAGACTAAGTGGCGTGACACTCAAATTTATTAACTCTTACCAGGATATTACTTTGATTTTTTAACTCAAACACGAAATCAGATCAAATTATATGTCAAAAATGAAATAGGATAATTGATATGCACTCTTCAAATTCTAATTCCTTTAGATCCTCTCAAGCCCCCCTTTGCAATTGATGTATGATTATGACAAATAATCTTCTAATTTGAGTTTTATTTCATAGGAATGATATTTTATAGTTTATACATATTTAAGTATTTAATAATTTTAAAATTAAGTTAGTTCAGTTTATATTAGGTAGGCCTCGTGGCAATTTGCTTTGCCCCTCCCTAAGGCCTGCCGCCTCAAAATATCTTTTAAAGCATTAACTGGTATGCCACTCAAATTTATTAACTCTTACAAAGATATTACTTCGGTTTGTTTGTGTCAAGTTAGAAGGGAGTATTTCTATTTTATTTCATAATGATCCTTAGTCATCTTAATAATAAAAATATCCCTCCTTAAAACCTGTAGCGATTTCATTTAATATATTTCTGCAAAAACAAACCTTATTAGCATGATTGGGCTGGGATAGGGTGGTTAGTTATGAGCTAGAAACGGTAGCAAAGCTCAGTGACTATGATTGGTAATTTATTCAAGCAGTTCCTAGATCCCATGTTGAGATCTTGTAAGGCTGGTCATCAATCCCATGCTGAGAATAGACGTAGGGTAATATATTAGTAATATTAAATAATTGTGTGATATGCTAGTTATATCAAAGAATTGGATAGTATGCTAATAAAATCATATATTTAGGTATTACATTAGTAAAAATTCCTACATGATATTCTTACAAAAAAAATATGGTTGATTTGTCAACATTTTATGTAATAGATTTCTGAACGGTATGAATAATAAAGTGAAGCTATGATTTAGGATTGAGGAGAGTTAGTATGATAAATATTTATTTCCAAACCTAGATGCAAAAGGGCTGTGTATTAGTAATTGTATTACTACCTCTAGTAAATGGTATTGAACAGGACAACTATTAAGTCAGTAGAATCGATCTCTACTATTCATCTTTAACAAACTGGTAGATCAACATCGTCCATGTATGCGTATGCTTTGTAGTAAACATGTACGAAATTCAATATACTTTCAACTTATTTTTTATATTATGTTCTCCTTTTTCCCGTAACAAACTCTATTATAGTCCATGGTAAAAGGCATTGGTAATACACAACTCAATTATAAGAACTATCCCATTTGAAAATAAAAAATCATGAAAATTTTCTAGGCCAATGAATTTGAAGGATTCTTCGATTGTTTTATCAAATGCCCGAACAACTAATCTTCAAATTCTAAAGTATTCCTCAATATGCCTTTCTCATAGACCAAAACTTAGTAGCTATTGTATAATCAACCATTACCATTCCTACACTTTCGTGTGCTCTCAACCTTGATACTTATACCGATAGTTGGTGAACCATCGAGCATAGATTATAGTCCACAATTCGCTCTAGAGTAATCCAATGTAAAAGCGAACTTCACCTTATCTCCTTTCAAAACCAAACTATGACACAATATCTCTTGAAAGTGTGGTCCTTAGTTGACAACATTGTTGTAGCTAACTCAAAGCTTGACCATGAAGATATTATACTCATCTTGCTCAATTGCTTGCCTCCTTTATTAAACGTTCAAAGCCACCATTCAAACCAAAATGATACTTATTAGCCTAGATGTTCTCTGTTCCCTTTCTATACAATGCATAAATCAACATTGCTACTAAACATGTGAAGGCATTACCAATTGTTGATCCCCATATTTCTCTCACCACATGTACAGGACACGACACTTCACTTCCAACTCTACTCATGGGCTTGAATGTGGCTTATCCAAGACCAACAGACCAGAAAACTCTCAGTTTCCCAAATAGAGGCAACATATCACATATTCCTTTCATAATCAGCCAAAGTTACAAGGTTGGACACACCACAATTACTTCCTCTTAGGTCTTTATGTACCCCCTGTGGGAGATGCCCAATTCTTTTTATGTAGGGTGCAGGTGTCCATAGAAGGAGGAAAAAAAATGTTTGGTGAGAGTTTAAAAACCATCGGAGGCGATTAAGATTTAGTTCTAGTACTCCTCCATGAATGACAAGAAAAACTATTCGTTAAGAGTTGAAAAACCTTTGAAGGCGATCAAATCTTGGTTCACTTGCCATGAAAGGTTCGATAAATTTTTTGGTAAGTGTTTAAAAACTATTAGAGGCGATCAAGGCTTAGTTTTCTTACGCAGATGCCAATTTTTCTTATGAAAAGCCGAGAAAAACCGTCCAACAAGAGTTTAAAAATCATTAGTGGTGATCAAGATTTAGTTTTTTTATGCAGGCTCCAAATCTCCCTCGTGAAAGGCCGAAGCTTTGCCTAACAAGAGTTTAAAAATTTTTAGAAGTGATTAAGGCTTGATTTTTTTACGTAGTTTCTTGTTTGTTCCTATGAATGGCGGTAAAGTCTACTTGGCAAGTTTAAAAATGATTGGAGATGATTATTACTAAGATCTGATCTTCCCTTAAAATTGGGTTGCCTGCGCTGCTTTGATGGATTAAATTTTATGTTAATCAAGACTTTTAGTTCCTATTGCGATACTCTTGTCTTCTCTTAAAAGTGGAAATGACTATACTCGTTGGATGAATCGAATTTAGAGATGCTCATGGGCTTCAATCTTCCATTGGAAGAGGTGTTAACTCCCATTGTTTGTTGGACTGGATTTGGGGATTGTCTAGACTTCCAGTCTCTGTAGCGAGTCTTTGATTTTTCTTTGAATGATATGTTATTTGTCATTGTTTGACAAACCAGATGTGGGGGCATTCATGACTTTCAACCCGTATGGTGTGTTTTTATTCATGTTTTTAAGGAGGCATTTAATGTCAGACAGATCGAATTTGGAGTTGATCAAGGTATTTTTTTGCACTTCTCAGTGTTTGTACTCCAATATTAATGAATTCGGTATCGGTGTTGTTCTTAATGTAATTGGAATCATTTTAGATGTGATGTAGCCCATCAAAAATCCTCTTGAAAACTGCAACGAGCTTCATGGCCAGAGAGATCGCCCATTGGAAGCTTAGATAAGAGTTTGAAATCTATAAAAAACTTCATAAAATCTCTTAATATGATGATAAAGATTGTGTTGTTGTCATGTCTACTCAATATCTCTTTGGAAAATCATTTTTATTTGTACAATCACTGATGTTTTATGATATTTCAATAATTGTGATCAAATGTTCTGAGAATTTTCCCCTCAGAGGGGACTAAGACTATTGAAATGTATGCACCTTTTTGTTTATATGTAAATATGATCGACATTCTATTATGATAATGATAGATTTTTCCAATGATGTATTTTAAATGAGCGCTTTATTTGTGCTACGGAGGGTTATGATTGACAACCACCAAGTGTATGTTTTTTCATGCAAGCTTGGTTGATGTTTGCAATAAGTGGCTGAAAGTAATCATAATTTAAGAAATCTCAATATTTTGTATAATTGTAATCAACCATTCTGAGAATTTTCCCCTCGAAGGGGATTAAGCCTTTTTAAATGCATGAACTTTTTTATTTGTATATAAATATGATTGATATTCTACCATGATAATGATAGGGTTTTCCAATGATGTATTTTAAATGTGCTCCTTATTTGTGCCAAGGAGGATTATAAACAATTATGTCTTCCTTAAGTTTTTAGTATAAGTTGTTGCCTTTATTTGTGGTGAAAGATGTTAAGAGAAATTCATAAGGTATTAACTATTTGAGGTTATGTATTTAAGTGTTGCTCGATGATATTAGCCTGTATAAAAGAGGTTAAGAAAAAGATGTCCATCATAAAAATTTGATGAAAAAAACTAAGATTTATTTTTTAATGAATATAATGATACATCATTATTACAAGATAATTCAAGAAAAATAAAAGTTATATTGTAGTTTGATTGCTAGAAATTACTGATAATACTTGTGAAGATTCTCAGAATTTTAAGTTTGAGGCATCATCTTTCCTTTAGCATTTTTAAGCTTAAATGTTCTGCGTTTGACCATAGTTGCCACCATATAGGGGCCTTGACAAATGGGTGAGAGTTTGTTGCTATATGGTCCCCTTCAAACTGCTTCACTATTATGTAATACTAAATCCCCAACAAAGATAGCTTGAGGTTTCAACCCTTTTTTCTTGTAGTAGGTTATTCTTTGGTGGTAGTAAGCAATTTTGAGTTGGGCCATATCTTATATTTCTAAAAGTAGATCCAAGTTATATCGTAGTGTATCAAAATTGTTGTAAGGTTCAAATATTCGAACACTGGGGCTCGAGACCCCGATGTCAATTGAGATGGTGGCCTCTATGCCAAAGTGGAGTTTGTAAGGTGTTTTGCTTGTTGGGTTTTGGAAAGCAGTGCAATAGGCTTAGACTTTAGGGAGTTTGTCGGCCCGTTTCCTCTGGCATTTTCAGGGTGTGTATTTAATCCCCCAAGTTATGTTGGAGTTTATCATTATTACTGTAAAGATCAAATATTTGAGCTATGGGGCTTGGGACCCCGATTTCGATTAGGATGGTGACCTCTATGCCAAAGTAGAATTTGTAAGGTGCTTTGCTTGTTTGGTTTCAGAAAGTAGTACAATAGGGCTTAAATGTTGGTTGGTTTGTCAGTCCATTTCCTTTGGCATTTTTTGGGCTGTGTATTTAATCCCTTAAGTATGGTTCAATTTGTAATCTTGATGTGCCTGTTTGCTTGAGGATGGGATATAACCATGTGCAGTAGCTAAATTTGAAGATCTTTGTAGAAGGATTTTAAGATTCCTAATGAATTGTGTTCCTTATTAGTGATGATCTTTACAAGGAGGCTGAAGCAACATTATATTATCCTTGATAAATTGTTTGGATTTCTCTTCCATGATTTTTGCAACTGGTTCGACTTATGCTTGCTTGGTGAAGTAGTCAACTACCAGAATAATAAAATTTCATTGTCTAGTGACCATGGAAAATAGTCCCTTAGTGTTAATCCCTATTAGACAAAAAAGTCAGGGACTTTGGAGGGATAAGAGTTCTACTGCAGGTGTATGGGTGGGGTTAGAATGCAATTAACTAGTATTACATTTTTGTGTAAAATGTAGAACATCTTGATTTGTTGTGGGCCAATATGATCTTTGCCTCATAATTTTGGGTGAGTGCTCTTTCTTATTTGTTCTCCATATGTCGCTTAATGAACTTATAGTACGTAATCAGCTTCTAGCGGTGAGAGACATTTGAGGTATAGCTCGATAAAGGCTCGTTTGCATTTGCCACCTATAATAATAAAGTTTTCAGCATTTATTCAAAGTCAAATTATAACTATTAGATCTTTAGGCAATGTACCATTAGATTATATTACTCAGGGTTCTTAATTGCTTGAAAAGTGTATTTTATCGATACTCCTCTTGAAAAGATCTTTAGTCATCGACATAGTAGGTTTTGAGAGGGTATTCTGCTACCGAGGTATGTGAATGATTTGATATGTTTTAATACAGGTAATAAATGACTTCACCAAATGAAAATGTTGTGGTAATTGCGAATTATGATCAAAGTTTACCACGACCTGGGAAGCTACAAGTTGATGGTTGGTATGAATCATTAGGCTCTAAACTTCATAATTAATGGCAAGTTTTAGACCTACAATGAGAGCTCCATACTCAGTTATGTTATTGGTTGTAGGGAATTTTGAGCAGAGTTCATATTCTAAGGTGACTATTTGGGAGAGACAAGCAAGATTTAAGTTCTAGAACCAAAATTCTTGAAGCTCTATCAATATATAATGTTCAACAAGGCAATGGTGCATTTGAATACAAAGTTTACAAGTACTTGTGACTTGATGTGTGGCCTGGAAAAAATATATGTCAAACTACCTAAACTCTATTGATTACTTGTAAGCTCCTAGATGCCTTCAGTTTTTTTTAAGGAGTTTTCTTAAGAGGAGATGGGTAGAGACTCTCATGGTGTGAGCTTTGAAATATGGCTGCAATTTTTGTGATGAAAACACTAGTCGTGATAGAGAGAATAATGTAGACATAATAAGCAGGATGTTGTACCACATTCTCTTTTCATACTAGGATTGAGCTTATAGCATGGGGACAGACAGTGGGAAATATGTAAAACATTTTTACTTGGACTTATTTTAATAGTAGAGGTGGTGAGACCAAGTATTATGTTCTAAGCTATTCGAAGGCTGCCTAGTACTTGTTTTTCCATTGAAAGTCTGCTATTATGGGCACCCGTCAGCATCTTGAAGAAGGCTAAGTTTCTATCTCCAGAATGGTACGAAAGCATGATAAAGCTATAATTCTCCCATACATGCGCTTCACCTCTTTAATATTCCTCCAGGGTACTATATCCATGAACACCATGACCTTTTTTTTTGGATTGGCTTCAATCCCACAATTAGTGACCACGTGACTCTAAAGGCACATTTAGTCGGATTGAGTCGTATATTGTGACTTTGAGTGAGGTAAAAGCAGTATGCTGTGTCAGATATATGTTTTGATTTAAACTTCTTATCAACATATCAGCAACATATATTTTTTATAATGTACCATATAAGGTATTTGAAGTCCTTATTTCATGAGATGTTGGCAGGAGGCTCTGACCTTTTTTAACCAGCAAGGCATGGCTTGGTAACTATATAGCCCTTTGACGTTTGAAAAGCAGTTGCATCCTAGTATATTGGGTTCATCTTTATTTAATTATAATAAGAGTAACCATTCATAAAGCTCAGCATTTGATGTTCAGTATGGTATCGACAAGTTGATCTATACTAGGAAGTGAAAAACTATTTATTGTGAAAGCTTTGTTATTGCTGATGTAATTAACACACATTCTCTAGGTTTCGTTGGCTTTCTTAACCATGACAACAATTGCCAACCTAGATGAATAGTTTACCTCTTGTATGAATCCAACCTTCAAGAGTTTATAGACTTCTTGTTCAATTGGTTGTTAGTCGATCTGGTGTGAAATTTCGCTTTTCTTTTTCAATGAATAGTTTATATGTTGGATCAATCTTGAGAGAATGCCCAACTACTTCAGGGTAAGCCCTAAACATATATACCGGGCTCTTGGTGAAGATGATTTGTTTCTTTTTTAAGACATCTATATGTTCTAGCTCTTATTTGTTAGAGTAGAGAACCAACTTGTATTGCTTATGAACGATGTTCATATAAAATAGGGATACAAGTTTGGTCTTCTATAAAAGAAGCCCTCTAGGGATTTCGTAAGATTTCATTCATTGGTCTTGCAAGTTATGTCTCTCATTGGAGTTGAAGGGTTTCATTCTAAGATTCCTCCATATTATGAATGCGGTCTTTTGGAGATGGACTTAATATACCTTCACCAATATGGTTACGCCCGTTGGGGTAAAATGAAGTAAAGGCCTAGCATCTTTGGCTCAAAGATTAATTTTTGAAATGATGAGTGTGAGACTAGGAGGCTCCATTGTTGTAATTGTTATGCTTATTGGCCATTAAATGGGTGTTCATATAACTTACATTGATGGGATTGTTTCTCACATATGGTGCTAAATTATTACACGTTAGAAAATCGACGGTGGTAGAGAGAGTTTTGTGTCCTAGCATTATATGTTCCCACACACTAATAGATAAATTGAAAGAGCATGGATGACACTGAGCTTTTATGTGAAAAATCTTAAAAAGGGAAAAATTATGGGGCCCTATCAGCTAAAATGATTCTATTATATAAGTGTTGATTACAAAAATTTGTTCATCTCTTAATTTGGAGATGACATAACTACAAGAGTATGGAGAGCTAGTAGAAAATATCATAATCGTTATAGATTGAAAGATGTTCGAATGATTGTGATTGATTATTGATAATGATTCGATAGTGTTGGTCGGGCTAAACCATTTTGAAAATGCCTCTTGGGCAGCCACAATCTGATGTTGGTAGTCCAGCGATGGCAATGTTCTGACGACTATAATCGAGGGGCAATGGTTTGACGTTGATGTTCTTGTGATGGCAGTGGTTCGACTATTAAAGTGGGTCGATGGATGGCGAGGGCCCAATGACGATGGTCCGATGATGATGGTTGGGCGATGAAGGTCTAGTGATGGTGGTCAGGTCTGATGACAGTGGTTGGGAGGTGATCTAATGGTGGTAGTCAGGCGATAAAGATATGACGGTTGTGGTCGAGTCACAACAGTCCAAATACTGTCGTTGGGAGGTGGATTTCTGACAACATTCGGGCAGTAGCAATCTAATGATAATGGTCTGGCAATGTCAGTAGTTTGATGTTTATGATCGGGCAATCACAATTCGACCATGGAAGTCAGATTGTGAGGGTCTGAACTATTAGATGATGAGGGTCTAACGATGGTAATTGGGTTGTGGACCGACGACAGTGGTCAGGAGGTGGTTCGATGGCGATTGTCGGGCGGTGGTATGATGATGGTGGTGCTTGATCGGAGCTCTAGGATTTTTCGAGCATCTAAGCTCGCTTAGATCTCTAGTCATGGGTTTGTTTCATGTAGAGAGTTATTGTGTATCTATATATTTTTAAAAGTAATATGTCTCGTAAATATGGAGAAAGTTCAAACTTTTCATTGGACGACTCATATTAATTTCCTTCGTCACAGAGCATTTATTCAGCGTTTAAGTGCCTTAATGTTGTGATTAAGCAATCTTGAACTTGTTGGATTCGTCTCATCTCGACGCCTTGTTTGACTTATAAGAATGCTAAATTCGAATATCCTTTGATTCTCGAAAAAATATTCTACAATTTTCAACTATGCTTCAATATCTTATTCTTAAGCTTATCTGGATTTGGATCGGATTATTTTTTTTGTCGTTGGGTTTATCTCTTTGAGCGTATTAGTTTGGCTATTAATTTGTTGAAATTGGAGTTTGAAAGATCTCAAATTTAATTAGAAGTTCCCAATTCACATGTGGATCGAGATTTGTGCTTGATTAGGCTAACTTTTGATGATGTATCAATAATACTTTAGGAATATGAAAACTTGACGTGACCAATCATGATATCTTTGCATCAACTTCATTATGTGTAAAGTTTTTGCATGACAAATATTAAGAATATTGATATTATAATATTTAAATTTTCTTTTCTTGTAATGCAAATAGATCTTATCGTGGCGTATTATTTTTAGTTTTAACAAATGTTCGTAGATTATATAATTGTTGCGGGCTAGAATATACGCGGCGATAGAGTTAGAATTCCACGTCTTAGCGTTGCACGAATATCCAGCTCACACATAGAAAATACAATATTTTTACGTGGAAAACCCTAAAAAGGGGAAAAACCATGGGGTCTGGCCCAGTTGAAATGATTACACTAGAACTTGAGCAGATTACAGGGGACTGACTCGCCTCCAAGGGCGATCAGATTACAAGTATCACCCCGTAGGGTGGAAGTTAAAAGCTTTTGAAGGCCTAAGGTTGCGCTGGCAGAACTTCGGGGTCTCCCGGTGGTCTGGCAGAATTTTGGTCCCTAGGTAGTTGTCGGGCATAGGGGAGGATGTCAGATGGTGGTCTGGCGAAGAGCAGGGCCTCAGGTGGTGGTCCGGCGAAGAGCAGGGCCTCAGGTGGTGGTCCGGCGAAGTGCAAGGCCTTAGGTGGTGGTCCGGCGAAGTGCAGGGCCTTAGGTGGTGGTCCGGCGAAGTGCAGGGCCTCAGGTGGTGGTCCGGCGAAGTGCAGGGCCTCAGGTGGTGGTCCGGCAAAGAGCAGGGCCTCAGGTGGTGGTCCGGCGAAGTGCAGGGCCTCAGGTGGTGGTCCGGCGAAGTGCAGGGCCTCAGGTGGTGGTCCGGCGAAGTGCAGGGCCTCAGGTGGTGGTCCGGTGAAGTGCAGGGCCTCAGGTGGTGGTCCGGCGAAGAGTAGGGCCTCAGGTGGTGGTCCGGCGGAACTCCGTCGGTGGTCGAGGAGGAGCAAGGAAGCAAGAGCTCTCTCTCTTTCTCTCTTAGGCTTAGGTCTCTTTTTTCATGAGAAATGGGGTCTCTATTTATAGATTTTCGTGAGTGGCATGGCCCGTAAATAGGTGGAAGATCAAGGGTAGTTAGGGAGTGGTTGAATGGACGGCCGATCTTGAATCCCTTGATCATAGACCGTTCGCTGGATATTTGAATGTCTTAATGATGTCGGAATTTGGCGATCTTGGGCTCGTTGGATTCGTCTCGTCGAGAAGCTCGATTCGACTATAAGTATGTCACATTTGGAGACCGTTTGGTAATCCAAATTATGGTTTGAATCTTCCAACAGTGCTTCAAACTCTTGATTTGGACCCATTTGGGCTCGGATCGGGTTGAATTTGGTGTCGTTGGGTTCGTATTTTCGAGACGCTCAGTTCGACTGTAAGTTTGCTGGAATCAGAGTTCGGATGGTCCCAGAATTAATTTCGAAAGCTTCCAACACTATTTTGCCTCGAGATTCATGCCCGATCAAAATAATTTTTTGAGGATGTATCAGTTGCCCCCCTATTTTCGGACGTCAAAACCTACAAAGTCCGAAAATATATGTCATAGCATTTATATATATATATATATATATATATATATATATATATATATATATACCTATATCGTATATCTATTTATTAGTTGGTATAAAATCTCTTCTAACTAACTATATTCATATTAAATCAAAAAATTCCTTTTCAAGATATATATGAATTACTTATGAATTAAAACATATATTAGATTATTAATGTATGTTTTCTGCCATTGCCCTAAGTTCTGCCAATGGAGATTCAGTGAAATATGGCTTTGAGATGTCCTCTCAACGTCCTTTGAGGCGAGAAGTTCAACAATTAAAAATTGATGAAGAAGTTAAGGCATGCGAGTACAAAGAACCAATATATTGTTGTTATTCGAATAGCTCTTCAACGGGCCAATATATGCATGACTGTCAATGGAAAGATGCGCCCCAAGCTCAGTTATCCGATTGGTTTTAATTTAAAAAAAATTAAATTTTCTACATTTGCTACAGTATCCGAATTTCTACAGTTCTGCTACAGGAATCCACTACAGTAATTCTATTTTTTTTTTTCTTAAATCGCCGTTAAGGCGGGCTACTCGAGCCGCCTCTAAGAGGAGAGAGGTAGTTAATAAAACTGCCTCAAAAAATTTTTTTTATTACTTTTTTTTTGTACGTGGGCCACCACCACAAATTTTTTTTTTTCATTACAAAGCCGCATATGATAGCTCTTAACCGCCACCTAGGGGGCAGTTTCTTAAACCGCCAAAAAAAAATTTTTTTTTTTTAACAAAAGACTAAAATGTCCTCTCCTCAACTATAAATAGACCCCCCCCTTGGGCCTTAATCCTTGCACCTCTCTTCTCCTCTACCCTTCTTCTCTCATGTGAGGCCTTCCCCTGGCCCTGCACAGGCGGTATCCCCTATGCAGGCCAGGGCCCCTCTCTGCAAGAAGAAGGCCCTTTGCCTTCTGTCCTTCTTCCCTTCTGCCCTCTCTTCTTTCATTTGAGGCATTCCCCTGGCCCTATACAGGCGGCATCCCCTGTCCAGGCCAGGGCCCCTCACTGCAAGAAGGAGGTTCCATTTTTCTTCATTTCTCCCTCACGTTGAGGCATTCCCGTAGGCCATTTCAGGTGGTATCCCCTGTGCCTGTCTAGGGCCCCTCTCTGAGCAGGAGTCTTCTCCTCTTTTCTTGAGAGATTATGCAGAGATCCGACGTTGGTCGGTGGAAATTTGGCAATAGACGGAAGTCTGATGAGGGTCCGACAACTGGCAGAAGTCCGGCGTCGGGTAGATTTTTAGCGTCGGGGTAGAAGTCCGACGAGGGTCCGGTGACGGGCAGAAGTCCGGCGTCGGGAGGAAGCTCGACATCGGGTATAGGTCCGTTGTCGAGTAGAGATCCAACGCAAGTCCGTCAATCGGTAGTAGTCCAATGACGGGTAGGAGCTCGGCGTCGGGTAGAAGTCCAGCGTCGGGTAGGACTCCGAAGAGGGTCCGACGAAGGACAGAAGTTTGACGTCGGGTAGAAGTTCAACGTCGGGTAGGACTATGACGAGGGTCCGACGAAGGGCAGAAGTCCGATGTCGGGTAGAAGTTCAGCGTCGGGTAGGACTCTGATAAGGGTCCGGCGACGGGCAGAAGTCCTGCGTCGGGTGGAAGTACGGTGTCGGGCAGAAGTCCGACGAAAATCCCGGGCAGAAGTCCAACGAAAGTCCGGCGACGGGCAGAGACCCAACAACGGGAAGAAACTCGTCGTCGGGCAGAAGTCCAACGAAAGTCCGGTGATGGGCAGAGACCCAGCAACGGGAAGAAGCTCGTCGTCGAGCAAAAGTCCAATGTCGGGTAGATATCCGACGAGGGTCCGGTGACGGGCAAAAGTCCGACATCGGGTAGAAGTACAGCGTTGGGTAGATATCCGACGAGGGTCCAGCAAAGGGCAGAAGTCCGGCGTCGGGCAAAAGTCCGATGAAAGTCCCGCGACGGGCAGAAATCCAGCAACGGGAGGAAGCTTGGCGTCAGGCACAAGTCCGACGAATGTCCCACGATGGGCAGAAATCCAGCGTCGGGTGGAAATCCAACGAAAGCGCGGCGACGGGTAGAAGTTCGGCGTCGGGTAGAAATCTGATGAAAGTCTATCGGCGTGCAGAAGTTCGGCGTCAGGTAGAAGTTTGACGAAGTTTCGGCGATTAGTAGCAGTCCAGTGACGGGCAAAGGTCCGTCGTCGAGTAGAAGTTCAGCATCGGGTAGAACTCTGATGAGGGTCCGAAGTCTGCCGTCTGGTAGAAGTACAGCGTCGGGTAGAAATCCGACGAGGGTCCGACGTCGGGTAGAAGTCCAGCATCGGGTAGAACTCCGACGAGGGTCCGAAGTCTGGCGTCCGGTAGAAGTACAGCATCGGGTAGAAATCCGACGAGGGTCCGACGACGGGCAGAAGTCCGACGTCGGGTAGAAGTCCAGCATCGGGTAGAACTCCGATGAGGGTCCGGCGACGGGCAGAAGTCTCACATCTGGTAGAAGAGCGTAGGTCAATAGCATCCGCCAAAGATGTGTGACTTTTCTGAGGTTGTACGTCATAGTCCTTTTTGATGACATTAACTTGTGCGGGAGAGTTCGAGGGAATCCACTAAGGATGTATGACCTATCCGAGGTTGTATGTCAGAGCCTTGCTCGATGACGTTAACCTGTGTGGAAGAGGTCAAGAGAATCCACCAAGGATGTATGACCTATTCGAGGTTGTATGTCAGAGTCCTGCTCGATGACGTTAACCTGTGTGGAAGAGGTCGAGAGAATCCACCAAGGATGTATGACATATCCGAGGTTATATGTCAGAGCCCTGCTCGATGACGTTAACCTGTGTGGAAGAGGTCGAGAGAATCCACCAAGGATGTGTGATCTATCCGAGGTTATATGTCAGAGCCCTGCTCGATGACGTTAACCTGTGTGGAAGAGGTCGAGAGAATCCACCAAGGATGTATGACCTATCCGAGATTATATGTCAGAGCCCTGCTCGATGACGTTAACCTGTGTGGAAGAGGTCGAGATCGAATCCCCCTGGGATTGATCGTCTAATGATCGAGACACAATAAAGATCGTGTTTTTCTCAAATCAGGGATTAAGAGACTATATTTGTCAGTAGTTTTCTACTGTCATCATTTTTAATCCTTTCTAAAGAAGCAGATAATATCAAATGGAATGCACAACACATCGCTATATTATGTAGGATAATATAACAACTTCCTAGTACAACCTAGGGATATAAGTGTTACACCATGCTAAACACATGAGATATACGTACAATGACAATACTGTCTTCGAAAGAAAATACTAGAGATATCAGAGCAACATACTGCTTGAAAGAGGCACAATAAAACAAGACGACTACTATTACTAACACAAATGCATACACTGTGTGATCATTTGATCTCACAAACCATTTGAATGTTATTCAATGGTTGTCTTTATTGTTGCTGCTTTTACCCCCCAGCATCATCCCGAGTATGTGGGCTTTGAATGAATTGACGGAGATATCCTTGTCGGATTAGTCTCTCGATCTCATCCTTGAGTTGTTTGCAAGCTTCGGTAGTGTGTCCACGACTACGATGGAAATGACAGTATTGATCTTGATTCCCTACATTCGGCTTCAAGGGATTAGGCCACTTAATATTTTCTTGATCTCGGATGGCCATCAACTCATTCGCTCGAGGGGCATTGAGTGGTGTACATTCCTCCTCTTGTCGAAACTCACGTCGTGGTGCTGGAGGTCTATAAGAGAAGTTTTTCTTTCTTTGCGAGAATGAGTCCTCTATTGTAGGGGCTTTGCGCTTTCCAAGAGTTTGTTCAAATTGCTTTCTATGGGCACTAATAGCTTCATCCGCTGATATTTGTGCCTCCACGCGATGGATCAGGTCGGCATACGAAGGGACCGTATCTCGCATAAGTGCTGAGTAGAAGGGGCCCGGACGAAGCCCTCCGAGGAAAACGCCTCTAAGTAACTCGGGATCTACTCCCGGAATTTGACGAGCTTCAGTAGAAAATCTCTGGAAGTATTCCTTGAGGGACTCACTTTCATTCTGGCGGATCCTCGGGGACATCTGGAGGAATACGAGGTTGCTGCCCTGCATGTGAAGGATGTGTAGAGCTTGCTGTGTCAGCAAGTTCATTGTCTTGGTGCGTCGGAGGATGCACCATTGGCAGAGGGAAAGGAATCTCAACATGAAGATGTTCTGGTGGAACCTCTCCGACCCGGGGTGGATCTCGAGGGAGAAGGATCTCTTCTTGGGGAGCTAGTATCGGCTGTCGGGTCTCTCGCAGGAGTTGAAGGATCTCATCCTGAGACTCCTCCATCTTCCTGATGCGATCTTCAATGGATGGTCCTGAAATTCCTTCTCCAATAGCATCTTGCCCCCCAGCATGAAAGGAGGCGGATACTTGGCGTCTATGATTCATAGACTGATCCTGAGATTGATGTGAATTGGAGCGGGAGGCTCCCAAGATGCGATTGCTACGCCTGTTGACCATCAAAGTGGTGCTTAGGATAGTGGGATTTGTTTCCCACAGACTGCGCCAAACTGTTGCGGGCTAGAATATACGCGGCGATAGAGTTAGAATTCCACGTCTTAGCGTTGCACGAATATTCAGCTCACACACAGAAAACACAATATTTTTATGTGGAAAACCCTAAAAAGGGGAAAAACCACGGGGCCTGGCCCAGTTGAAATGAATCCACTAAAACTTGAGCAGATTACAGGGGACTCACTCGCCTCCAAGGGCGATCAGATTACAAGTATCACCCCGTAGGGTGGAAGTTAAAAGCTTTTGAAGGACTAAGGTTGCGCTGGCAGAACTTCGGGGTCTCCCGGTGGTATGGCAGAATTTTGGTCCCTATGTAGTTATCGAGCAGAGGTGAGGATGTCAGATGGTGGTCCGGCGAAGTGCAGGGCCTCAGGTGGTGGTCCGATGAAGTGCAGGGCCTCAAGTGGTGGTCCGGCGAAATGCAGGGCCTCAGGTGGTGGTCGGCGAAGTGCAGGGCCTCAGGTGGTGGTCCGGCGAAGTGCAGGGCCTCAGGTGGTGGTCCGGCAAAATGCAGGGCCTCAGGTGGTGGTCCGGCGAAGTGCAGGGCCTCAGGTGGTGGTCCGGCAAAGAGCATGGCCTCAGGTGGTGGTCCGGCGAAGTGCAGGGCCTCAGGTGGTGGTCTGGCGAAGTGCAGGGCCTCAGGTGGTGGTCCGGCGAAGTGCAGGGCCTCAGGTGGTGGTCCGGCGAAGAGCAGGGCCTCAGGTGGTGGTCCGGTGAAGTGCAGGGCCTCAGGTGGTGGTCCGGCGAAGATCAGGGCCTCAGGTGGTGGTCCGGCGAAGTGTAGGGCCTCAGGTGGTGGTCCGGTGAAGTGCAGGGCCTCAGGTGGTGGTCCGGCGAATAGCAGGGCCTCGGGTGGTGGTCCAGCGGAACTCCGGCGGTGGTCGAGGAGGAGCAAGGAAGCAAGAGCTCTCTCTCTTTCTCTCTTAGGCTTAGGTCTCTTTTTTCATGAGAAATGGGTTCTCTATTTATAGATTTTCGTGAGTGGCATGGCCCGTAAATAGGTGGAAGATCAAGGGTAGTTAGGGAGTGGTTGAATGGACGGCCGATCTTGAATCCCTTGATCATAGACCGTTCGCTGGATATTTGAATGTCTTAATGATGTCGGAATTTGGCGATCTTGGGCTCGTTGGATTCGTCTCGTCGAGACGCTCGATTCGACTATAAGTATGTCACATTTGGAGACCGTTTGGTAATCCAAATTATGGTTTGAACCTTCCAACAGTGCTTCAAACTCTTGATTTGGACCCATTTGGGCTCGGATCGGGTTGAATTTGGTGTCGTTGGGTTCGTATTTCCGAGACGCTCAGTTCGACGGTAAGTTTGCTGGAATCGGAGTTCGGATGGTCCCAGAATTAATTTCGAAAGCTTCCAACACTATTTTGCCTCGAGATTCGTGCCCAATCAAAATAATTTTTTGAGGATGTATCAATAATGTATGCAGTCGTAAACCACCTAACTTGAGGTCTTGGCTCTGCCAATAATGATTCAAATGTGCTTCATGATAGCACATTTGAAGAGCAGCATGTGCATCTCTATGGAAATAATGCGAGTTTATTTGATGCCAAACCTCACGATATAACTTCGTATCTCATGATTGTTTTGTGTTGTTGTTCCCTCTTTGCATGAGTTGTGTCAATTTCGATATTTGCTGGATGCAGGAATCAGAAAGAGGTAGCTGGCATATTCCTATCGTCGCAGGAGATGACATCGAAATACCACGGCAGTGGGTTTGTGTGAACAGAGATACAATGGCAGTCTAATCTTTATCTCAATGCCGGTTAGTTCTGAGATATAGATGTGACTCGAACGATGAACTGTTTGCTATTAATTAGTTTGGTTTTTGCTCCATTCTTTCTTTGTAAAACAGGTTTCTATTCATAATTTGCTGTTTATAACTTGGAATTTTTCTTATCACCGTTAAGAATTAACTAGTCGGACGGCTATCAATTTTAACTATTTATTTTGACATTAAATACTCACGTAAATTTACAAAGGTATATGTAATTTTATTTAAATTATTTCAAAATTTTTAATGAAAATTTAATATATTTTAAAATAAATCTATATCTTTGTTTATAAAATATATTTATTTATTTATAAAAAAATATTTTTAGTCTTTGAATTTCATCTTGTTACTCATTCAATTAAGTTCACTAGATTCTGTAGATACAATTTGATAGCTTACACGACACTTTGGATTCAATCAAATTTTATTATAGTTTTTTAATCATTAATTGATTTTAATATTATAAGTTGGCTAGTTGTTTTACAATCTTTTGGAAGTATTTGGAGATATTTTTACTTAAGTGATTAGGTATTTTCTGGCCATTTGAATCTAATATTTTTTTAGTATAAATCAATTTTCTTATTAAATATTATATTGTTTTTTATTTAATAATGTCAGATTATTGGTTTTTCTTTAAATTTATCTTAAATTACATTTTCCGTAAAAATGCCCCTTTCTTTTCATGTGAGGTGTTCTTAACTTAAAAATCCTAAGCATATTCTCCTCTTTTTCTTCATTTCTTTTTAAGCTAAATTTTTTGCGGAGAAATTTAGATTTTATTTCAAGTGCTTGACATCTTTGCAAGTTTAATTCTTTGGTTTGGAAGTTTTAACGCAGTTGATCAAGCAACTTCTTTGGAAGTCTTGTGTTCATTTTCTTTCTTAAAATCCTCCGTTGATCTTTTATTTTTCTACTTGCATATCTTTTGAAAATTCTTATTTATGGGTGAGATACTATATAGTGATATATTTTATTAAGTTTTTATCTAAAATATTTATTTTACCTGAATTAAAAATTATTATTTTTATTTAATAATAAAAATATTTTAAAGTAAAATATTATTCATATAAATCAAATATTAATATATTTTTCATTGAGAAAATTTTATATTTCATTTACAAGTGATAAGGTGATTAATAATACATAATGAAATCATCTCAAATACCTTGGTCATTTGATTGTAAGATAAATAGAGCTGGTATTGTCTATAATAAATTGTATTTTTTATTTTGCTTAATCTATGTCGATTGGTTGTATGAAGTTCATATCGTGTTTATATTGTGTTGTACTTATCTGTGTATGAGAGCACTTAGGTATTATGTAACTCCTTTGATTTAAATTAGCGAGGTTTGTAAGAAAAACCAAGGATTTAATGGATTTCTATGGTGAGTTGGTTAGCATAGATGTAGGCTAGGTTGGTTTTCGCGTCAAACTACATAAAAATATTATGCTTTTTATTTATTTATTTTTTCATGCAATTGTGCTACTTTACCATTTACTTGTAAAGTTTTTAAAATTATGTGTTAATTTATACTAGTGGAAATTAGCATTAAAATTATATTAATTTTTTGTTTAATAAAAACTTTTTTAAACCATAATTTACCCCACTCTTTAGTTGCCATAGCCTCCTAACAATTGAATCACCAAAAATTCAAAAAAGGAGAATAATGGGCTAAATAGGTTAATTGGTGAGGATGAATAAATCCATTATAAGATAGAAACAACCTTGGTAATGAATTCATTGGTCTATCATCCTATCATCCTGATGCTAATAAGCTTGAAATTACTTAATTGAGAAGATAATCAACCCAACCTGGCTGTGAGACGTTCTATCAGCCTAGAAATAAAAAATCAAAATTCCAAGAGGTGGATCTGGAAGGATGCGGGACATATAATCTCTAGTAATATAGAGAATGTATGATAAGAGAAAATGAATGAAATAACCTACTTATACAAAATTGAAATTATTCAACAAACTTATAATTTTTTTAGGGTTAGGACTGCAACCATTTAGTGTACTAATATAGCCCCTAAGTGAAGTGTGTAGCACACGGAAGAGGGTTGGGGATGGGATGGGATGGGGTGGGGTGGGGAGGGGTGGGGTGGGGTGAATTGTTATTTCCTTAAAATTTTATTGAAAGAAAATTAATTAATAATTATGAAATGAGCTAACTAATAATTTTAAATTTGTTATATTTTCTTAAGAAATATTTGGAGGCAAATCAATTCAGGATATGAGCAAGTAATTTTTCACAAAAATAAAAAATATATTTAAATAAGTATTTTTCTTATGAAATCCTACTTTTACTTTAAGATTAAATTATAACTTTTCAAAATAAGATTAATTCCTTATATTCAAAAGATAATTAGATATCAAGAATTCATAAATAAAAATTACCATCACATATTAAATAGGTAGCATAAAAGTAATAAAGTGCAAAAAAAAAAAAAAAGTAGTAGAAGTGCAAACTAGATTTATAGTAGTTCATCCTATCGACCTACATCCACTCTCTAAGTCCTCCACTTTTGAATTTCAATATCACTCTCCTTTTACTCCAACCAAGGAAGCAAAGCATCTCTCCATAGATTTTGGAGAAATAATTACATGTTTTTCTCCTTGAAAAACCTGGGTATCCTAGCCCACTACATAGGTCCCATAGCCAAAAAAAAAAAAAATTACAGGCAAAGCATAATTAACTTTTATATTAGGGCTTTAGACTCTCAAATTAGCGAATTCTAGAGATTTTCGGTGAACAATAATTTGTGCATACTCTTACAAAAGAAGCTCTCTTGAATGGTGGAAAACTCCCAAAGAAAAGGGAAGTTGCAAAAAAGAACCTTTCTCTCCAAAGATTTCAATTTTTTGCTGCCTCTTTCTAAAAAAAAAAAATCATATTTTAGGGTTTTTAAAAAAGTAAATTTATGAGGTGAATTCATTAGAAAACCCTAAAGGCTATTTATTAAAAAAATTAACTACACGGCATAATTTGATCTTAGGATCATATAATATGATTAATAGAATTATCCAATTTTTTTGGAAAAACTCTCTATTTGATCTAAATGTGTGATAGGTAGTATAGTATGATAAATTTTTAGATTTGATTTTCTTATTCATTCCTATATTCATGGGTTTTAACTAGGTATACTTCTTACTTTATTGTATAGTACATTCTATACCATACAATATTTGAATTTTCAATTTACTAGAAGGAAAGGAAAGGATTAAGCAATTTGAATATATATGATTGTACAATCTAATTTTCATATTATAGTATAATTAGTATTAATTTTATTATTTTGAATTTTCTCCTAATCAAAACAGCTTTATTTCTTTCAAATTATCAAATATGTCATGTATATCATATAATACCACATAAATCTTATTATATGACTTTTTATATATCAAGTTTCCTTGATTAACCTTTTTTAAGCCTTTTTTTTTTAAGAATCATTTATCTTAATCTTTTCCTCATGTATGTGTGTGCTTGGTTTTTTACATAAATCATATATCTGGCACAAAAGAGAAGACACATGACTCAATAAATATTTAAGCACAAATCCTTGATACTATAATAATCTTCTTTTTCCTTGATAGCTTTAGATTCTTCATAGATCTATCTTACATGATCTTAGGTTGAGTGTACCCACTTCAGCTTGAGATTGCTATAATATAATATATGTCTAATCTCATATTAGCCTTCATATACTATATAGGTGAAATATTTTTATAAATACAAAGTTTACACTTACAAAATTATTAGCCAAAAAGCAACTACAATAAATAATGTTTATAATCATCAAAAGCACAATGAGCTTATAGGCCATGAGGTTTAACAAGTTCCCTCATTTGATGACAACAAATATTTTGATTAGCTCTTATATCAAACAGATAATAATTCATAAAACAATTATTATTAATTTTGTAAACATGATTCTCCCTCTCAATTGTTATCTTTGATGATATTATGCTAAATAAAAATATTGAGATATTAATTATTTTTTAAAAAATTATTACATAAATTAATTTTTTTAATGAAAAATAGTATAAGCACAAGTACAACAAAATTAATTAAAATATCCAAACTAAAGTTCACTTACAAAACAAAATATAAGTACTACTCTCTTTTTTAACGTCTAAAAAAGGGTTAGAAAATAATCCAATGAAGAAAATAAAATATGGGAAACAATTATACACACACACAAAAGAAAAACTCAATACTCAAATAATGGGAATAATTGGTCTTGAAATTAAACTTAGTTCTTATTGTGCTGATTCTGTAACTATTCCTATTGAATTTTTTTTGTTGAATTCGCTCATTGACTTTTTGCTCCAGCCAACTGAACTGCTTGGTCCATTCATCCTGAGGGTAATTATGGGCAAAAGGAATAAGAGGAATGGGTGCTCCTTCTTCTTCCTCATTCCCTTCACCACCTTTTGTTGGCCTACTTATCTCACTATATAGAATGTGATGCAACACATGAAGCTAATTAAGAGAAGAGAGGTCTAATTATAAGATTTTAGGCTAGGAGAGCTTCACTAGAGGAAGGATGACCTCTTACTGGAAGAAAACTGAAAATGGGCATCAAGAATTAGAGTTTTTTATTTTATGAATTTCTTATATGTAGTCTTATCTTACAAATTGTGATTGTATTTATGTGAACCTTGGTTGTGTTGCGTGGATTTTACCTACAAAGTGTTAGTTTATGGAATTTAATTAATTCACTTGAGTGGCTAAGGCATGGAGTGGAGTGGCTGGCCAAGAAAATGGCTAGGCTTGAATGTGGTGGTCAGCTAGGTAAGGAGGAGGTATGGTTGTGATATTTACTTAGCATGGGCCCCCTCCCTTTTCCCTCTTCTTTTCAATTTTTCAAACTCTCTTATTCTAAGTTGTATTTAAACCTTAGGTCTTATGGAATAAAGACTTAGAATGTGGCGTTTTGAATGAAATGGGATGAAGAATCCCTTTGGTTGGAGCTTGGTGGTCGACCATGCTAGATAGGGTCAGTTGATCCTCTCTAGATTACAATTGTAATGAGTGGTAAAAGTTTATTTGTGTTTTATTTTCTAAATTTTTATTTTGTGTTGTGTTTTATATACATCAGCCACTAAATTTTTTTTTTCTTAGCAATAAAACCATTCCAATTAAAGGATTCATTGAGATTAGCCAAAGTAGGTCAGATCTGACCAACTTGCAATTTTTCCTTCAAAAGGATGACCAAAAATCTTAAATTCACTAATAACTCCATATCTTATTAGATATCCCTACCTTATATTTCCATAAATTAATTTGGGTTCTTGTTCACAAATATCTCAAAATTCTAGAAACCTTAAGGCCAATTTAGCCTGCAGCTTAAGGGAAAGTTTCAAACTAGTCTTGGGGAAATTTTTGAAAATATTTTAAAACCTCCACCAAAATTTACTCTTAAAACTTAATATTTAAGTACAAAAAACATTAAGGGAATTTTCATATAAAGAAAAGCCTAAACACCTAGGGTGCATTCGAAACATACATGACTACTTGGATAACTTAGGGTTTTATTGCAGTTTTTGTTAAAGCATACTTAATGTGAACAAGTGCAATTACAAATTGATATCTAATTGCAGGCTATCTTTTTCCCAAGCATTTGCAACATCAAGATAGCATCTAATTTAGTTAGAATTTATATTATTGTGTGATATTGAACATAAAGTTATCCAAATAGTCAAGAGGATGTTCCCAAGCATTTGAACATAAAGTTTGCATCTTTATATTTACCACATCACCACCTAAATTTGTTAGCTGATATCGATTAAATAATCTAACTAGATGTTAAAGGAGATGGATCTCCAAAAAGACGATAGATGGTTAGGTTGTAGAAGATGATCAACAACCTGACCACAAAATTCATGATAATATCCCTAGAGATCAAAACCCTGAAATTTAGAGAAGGTTCTTAAACCTCACAGAATTATCCCGAGGCGCACCAAGAGGGGGGGCTGAATTGGTTATTTAAAAATTTTCTTTATCACAAGAAAAATCTTTTTGTAATTTTTCAATACCTTAAAATAAACAAATTGATCACCCAATATGAAAGCTAATAAAATTAGCAATGATTACAAAATGATGATGATGTTCTAATTAACACAACAAAAATATTAACCTCAGATTTTCATCAAGCAGTTATCATAGAAATTAATGCCGAAAATGAAAAGTGCAGAAATTAAAAATCAGAACAAACACATCAAAATTTTATAGTGGTTTGGTCAATCTTGATCTATGTCCACTCCCCGGAGTCTTCCACTCCGGGTATTGCACTAACATAAAGTGACTCTCCTTTTACTCCCATATTAAGATTGAGAAGTCCTTATAGACTCACTTTGATCAAACTTATTACGGCGGAGTGCCGGAAGCTATGTCACCTTCCCCGGTGATAGCAGCAGACCTTGAATCATTTTTCTCTCTCCTAGAGAAGGTAGAGAACTTAAAGCTTTTTCTTCCTCCTCGAGAAGGCAGTATACCTCTAATATTTTCTCCCTCTTAGAGAAGGCAAAGTACCTTCAGAACTTGACTTTGAAGCCTATCTCCCAAGAGAGCCTTCATGGACTCACCAAGGCCATAGGAGGAGCAAGGGTGTAGCTAGCCTAGAGCAACCATGTGATCCCCTCACACTTCTTATCCCTTACGCTTAACCTCACCTTCTCCATCCTCTCAAACCCTGATTTTTTCTTAAAAGCACCTCTCTTAGAGTTCTTTCTGCAGTCACACAATCCTCTCTTGTTACCAAGAGATTCTAAAAATATTTCTTAAGTATTAGGTTTCAAGAAACCCTAAAAATTTAAGTTGGCCATCACTGTTCGTACAGTACGATTGGAATTAGTACAATACGATCAGTTCAAAAACTAGACATGTCTAGTACGATGCAAACAGTCGCTCAGATGAATTATTTAACTTTTCAGACACATCGTACAATACGATCCAAAGATCGTCCAGTATGATCTGTTTGCTTTGATTGTACATAACGATTATAAATCATCTCTATCAATCATCTCGTACTGCTCTCATCATACAGTATGATTAGTTGATTTTAAGTCAGCCGTCCAATACAATATGAATATCATACAATACGATTAGTTCAAAATCATGGTTTTATTTGGTACGATCTTTAGGGAGACCAAACTTTGTCTCTACTAATCATACGGTATGATCAACATCGTACAATATGATCTACTATTATTAATTAACCTATGATTTGACTGATTAATTACGGGGGATAATTTAAGTAAAATTTTTTGGATAATAATTTTTTTTTATTATTTACAGATTAAAATAAATCATATAGTACGATCGTAATTATACAATATGATTAGTTCATAGAAAATAATTGTTAAATTAGCCGTTAAACCCATCCTCCATATAACTGATTGTATAGTATGATTGTATGTCGTACAATATGATTAGTACAAAAAATTTAAACTTTAAGTTTTTTCTCACTCCCCCTCTGTGTGTGCACAGTCACCCAAAATTATACACTCTTATATGACTAGACTCAAGAAATAAAAAGTACAGACTCTTTTACTTGATATCCTATTCTACCTGATCCTGAGTTTCCAGTAACCTTACGTAGTATATATTTTACCTGTAATATTTGTGCTCACAGACAAAAAGAATATCCAAAATATTCACTGAGAAAAATACAAATCAATCAATAATATTTGACATCATCAAAATCACAAATTAAAGATCCTGGATTGCAACAATCTCCCTTTTTTTTATTATGATGAATAACTTTGGTTGAGAGGTAAAATAAAATTATTTTCTCTTAAGCTTCCCCTTACAAGGTGATAAATTTAAAAATTAAGGGTTGCATTTTTTTTGTTTATTATAATAATAATAATAATAATAATTATTATTATTATTATTATTATTATTATTATTATTATTATTATTATTTTTAAAATAGAGAAATAAAATAGTACTATTAAAGACAGAAAAATATAGCAAACAATAAAAAACACAAACAAAACTCTATTAAAATAAAATATACAACCAAACATACATTTTTCTCCCCCTTTTGACATCACCAAAAAGAGGAGGAAGATTAAAAAGAAAGTGAACATAACAAGATAGAAAAATAATAAAAAATAATAAACAAGCACTAAAAATAAGACAGATCCTGATCAAGTGGTGGTGGTGGTTGTTGTTGAAAGTATTTATGGATGGAGGTGAATTGATCTTTAATTTGAAAAAAAATTTCTCCAAACCAACCCATTTCTTCCTCGTGCTATTGTTGTTATTATTGAATGTGATAGTCCAGCCGGGTTTCTAATCGGTCGAGTCTCTGAATTATTTCATCGTGAGAGAAGGCAGAGTAGGTAGGTGAAGGTGATGGTATTTGTGGTGGTGTAGGTCCACCTTTAGGAGCAGCTTCACCTTCTTCATCAAAATCTAGCTCGTCATGCTTTTCCCTCGATGGAAAAGAAAACGGAAGGAAGCATCTGTATAAAATATGAGAAGATTATTGGGAGGAGTAGGGTAATTAATTTGATATTTTTTGTCTAAGACATAGCCTATGACGTGTTCTAGTGTAACATTTTGCTTTCTTGTAGTATTGGGACGTCAAATTGGTGTCATGTTTTAGATATAGTCAATAATCATCTGAGCTTCATTAAATTGAGTATTGGACATTATGAAATAGGTGACTAGGGAATGAAGTGGAGTGATGTTGACATGATCACCAGCTTTGGGTAAAATTGAATTTTGAAGAACATGTTGGATAACTTGTGCATTTTGATTTAGAGAGTGGACTAAGGGTTGATGTTGATTTAAAGCCACATTCCAAATGATTAGGTTTACAACACCCCAGTCAAAATTAGTTATAGAGGCCTTAGATTATGGATGAGGTCCTTCAATAGAAAGATCGATCTACTCCCCTAAATCTTACTTGTTGATTTCTATGGGTTGTTGACATACATAGGAGGTCATGGTGACCCTAAGATTGGCTAGGAATTTATAGAGCAGTTCAGAATTAAAAGGAAAGGCTTCGGTGTGAAGGAATTGAAGAGTTATGGAAGCAAATAGGTGTTACAAATTTGGTTTTAAGGACTATAATTTTGATGATAGCAAACCTTTCATTTCTGTTTGAGGTTCTAATCTTTCAGGTTCACAGGATCAACTGTAATTCGAGCCAGCTCAAGATCGAGTCAGTCTATTTGTGTTTCAGGTTCAAAGTACTTTTTCATTTTTCTTGAGTCAAATGTAATGTAATGGATCCCCAAGCTAAGTAACCTTATACACACACACTCAGGGGGAGAGTTTCCGTGAGTTAGAGTTTCTATTCAATTTTTATTCAAATCATCCTAGATGATATTCACATCGTCTTGGAAGATCCATTGAAAACATAAAATCTAACTAGGTCGACCATGCTAAGTCATTCTAATTAAGTAGATCATCCTGGATGATACATACATCATATAGGATGATATACTCAAATTAAAAATTCTTAGCCGCCAGATTATGTTAGGCAAGTTTATATTTTTAGAGATTTGGTCTAATCATCCCGGACGATATGTGTATCATCCTAGACGATCCATTGCAATCATGCCTAAATTAGTCAGGTGATTAAGAAAAGTAATTAAGGTTTGAGTGATTCGATCATATCATCCTGAACGATTGCAAGATTGTCCTGGATGATACATGCAAAATCCTGACCGTCCAAAGCATTTTACCTAGACGACTCAAGGAATGTGCTGGATGATATTCCTGATTTGGAACTAATCATACAGGACGATATCAAAATCATCCTGGACGATCAGGTCATTTTGAAATCGTCTAGCATGGTTTGGCTGTATGACCTGAGGAATCTACTAGATGATTTTAGTCTTCTTGAACTAATCATACAGGATGATATACGTATCATCCTAGACGATCAAGTCATTTTCTTTAGATCATCCAGGCTTTTCTCCTGGATGTCCCGAGCTATCTTCTAGATGATATTCCTGGTTTGAACTAATCGTCCAGGGCGATCACAAAATCATCCGAGATGATATGAACAGAATTTGTCTTCTAATCATCCATAAGAGCAGATTGTCTAGGCCAAAAGGGTTTATTTTACACTAATCGTACAGGATGATCTACCGATGTCCTGGACGATCTTTGATGACCAGTTGAGATTTAGGATAATTTTTAAGCCCTCCTATTTAAGATCTTTTTTGTTCAATCAAAAAATCTTTTGCCACCTTCCTTGCCAGAGAGAACTTTGAGAGAGAGAGAGAGAGCTTTGGAGAGAGAGAGGATCTTATGAGGGGGAGTTTGTGAGGTGTTCACAAAGGTTGCTCCAAGTAAGGATCTGAGTCGTCCTCTCCGGTCGTCGTCTCTTATCTTGTTGGTGTCTCTATCATAGGATCATCCGCAAGAAGATCCAGGTTCTCTTCCTGCTTCAGGAGGAAGTGAAAGGAGTCCAGGTTCTCTGTCTGCTTCAGGAGGAAACGAAAGGAGTCCAGGTTTTATGCCTCATCGGGTTGGTGGAAAGGAGTTTTGTATAGGCTTCTCCGCCTTGTTGTGGGAGCAGAAGGAGAGTCACTTAGTTTTAGTGCAATACCTGGAGGGGAGGCTCCGGGGAGTGGACGTAGGTCAAGTTGACCAAACCACTATAAAATTTGGTGTGTTCATTCTGATTATCTTCCACATTTATTTTTCTGTTGATAATCATGTGATTGTGATTATTATTCTGATTATCTACACATCATCGCAAAATTATAATTATTTTTTAAAACATTCAAAAAAAATTTTCTAAATCATTTTTGCTCACAAATTTTTAAAATAACCAATTCACCCCCCTCTTGGTTAGCCTCGGGACTACTTCACAAGAGCTTAACATCCCTAACGAACTTTCAAGTGGTATTAGAGCGGGATTCATAAAATCTAATTTTGAAGAACTTTTGAATTTGATCCATTGCTAACTTTGGTAATAGAAATACCGTTGAAGGCTATTCCATTACTCATCCACCTTTGTCTGAGAACATACCTTTTAATTTTTGAAAAACTCGCATGTCCACCTTTTTGCAATCTATTGATTATCGCATGTGGATGCTTGTTAAAGATGGTTATGAAGCACCTTTTAGACTTGATAATGGTATTAAAACTGAACTTTCTTTTGCCAAATAGACCTTTGATGATCATGATTTAGCACAACTGAATGCAAAATGCTTGAACTATTTTTTCTGTGCTTTAAAATTTGAGGATTACATTCGTGTCTCTACTTGCACGGCTGGTAAAGAAATTTGGGATAGATTATATATTACTTATGAAGGTACATCTGAAGTTAAATAGTCTAGGTTAAACATACTGCTTCATGACTATGAACTATTTCACATGAAACCTAGTGAGTCCATATATGAAATGTACACTAGGTTTACTCAAATTGTCACCTCTCTACATGCTTTAGGAAGAGAACTCACTAACTATGAAATAGTGAATAAAATTCTGAGATATTTGCCTTTTTCTTATGATACCAAGATAACTGTAATTATTGAATCTAAAGATTTGAATACTTATTCTATTGATAACTTACTTGGGTCACTCATTGCTTACGAGCAAGGAGTGAACCAACGACAAATTGATGCAGGTGAGAAGAAGAAGGAGAAAACTATGGCGCTGAAGGCCAATGATACTGACACTGATTCTTCTGCGTCTGATAGTGATGATGTTGCCTTAATCACTAGGTAATTCAAAAGCTTTCTAAGGAAGAAACACAAGAACTTTTAGAAGTGGAACAAAGGTAAGAGTAGCAGAAATTTTAAAGGTTCTTCTGATACAATTTATTTTGAATGCAGGAAGTCTGGATATATAAAGGCTAATTATCCTACACTTAAGGCTCACCCAAACAAGGAGAAGGGTGAGGAGAAACCCAAGTTCATGAAGGACAAGCAGAAGATCCAAAAGGCTTTCTAGGTGGATTCTGCATCTGACTGCACTGAAACTGAAGCTGAGGAGGAGACTACAAACTTGTGTTTGATGGCAGATGATCATCATGGTCAGTCTGACCAAGAAGAGGTATGTGAGCTAACCTACGATTAATTACTTGAAGTTTCTGAAAATATCTATTCATCATATAGAAAACTTAAGAAAATGCATGCTAGCCTGAAATTAGAATTCTTAAACTTGGAAAAAGAGCATGAAGTTTTGATTAAGGATCATTTTGCACTTGATAGCAATCACATGTCATTATTTGATGAATTCGATGAGTTGAATAAAAAGCATTCTGATTTGATTATTGAGCATTATTCATTAAAAGCATTGCATATTGAATTAGAAGCTGCATTTAAGAAATTAGAATTTCAAGCATCTGATTTAGATAGTGATGAGCATTATTTGAAATTTAAAATTACAAGTCTCAAAAAGAAAAATGAATTTCTAAGTGTAAAAATTAGTGCATTTAAAAAAATGAAACACCACCTACTTTTGCACAATTTTATAAACCTCCATCATTTGAAGAATCTCATTCAAAATCATCAAAGCATGTTTCATCCAAACTTAGGAAGAGGCACTATCACCCACGTAGATTAGTTAACCATTTTCCTAGCGTTAGATATTTTTCTTGTGACATGTTAGGATATATCTCTCACACATGTACTGTTTACTATAATACCTATTGGGTGTAGAGGCCCAAATTACATGCTTCAAAGCACAGCATACATGCATTACATTCTTCTTTCATAAGAAGAAACCCAAACCAGTTTAGGTTCTTAAATCTGACATTTGATGATTTTATAAGGTTGCTCTCACATAAGTCCTCGTGAGAGCATGTGGTACCTAAACAGTGGATGCTCAAGACATATGACTGGAGATGCAAAATAATTTATTTTGTTAGATGCTAGGGCCAGAGGCAAGGTCACTCTTGCAGACAACACCACCAAGAAAGTGGTAGGTGCAGGTATAATCAAAAACTCCAAGAATCTTTTGATTGAAAATATTTTGCTTATAGATGAACTAAAACACAGCCTGCTCAACATCAGTCAACTCTGTGACAAAGGGTTCAACATTAAGTTCCTGGCAAATACTTACATCATAAGCTTAAATAATAAAACTATTTTACAGGGCAAGATGATCAACAATGTCTACATGCTTAACTTAAATAATATTGTATGTGCTGCTTTATTTTTCTTAAAAACTACTGTTGATGAGTCTTGATTGTGGCACAGAAGATTATGTCATGCCAGTATGAAAACCCTTAGAAGAGTCACCCAAAAGGACTTAGTTAGATGTGTCCCCAAGTTTAAGTTCACTAAGGACCACCTCTGTAATGCCTGTCAATTAGGGAAGGAGGTTCAATCCTCTTTCCACTCCATTAAGGACATTAGCATCTCTAGACCTTTAGAAGTCCTTCACATGGATCTTTTTGGACCTATTAATACTGCCAACTTAGGGGAAAATGTCTATAAATTTGTGATGGTTGATGATTACTCGAGGTTCACTTGAATTAGATTTCTGTCACATAAATCTAAGTAATTTGATGAATTTAAATATTTCTCCACTTGGATTTAGAAGAAGTTAGGCTGTGAGATTGTGACCATCCATAGTGATCATGGTGGGGAGTTTAAAAATGAAAAATTTGAAATCTTCTATGAGGATCAAGGGATTAGCCATAACTTTTTAGCTCTTAGGACCCCTCAGCAGAACGGGGTAGCTGAACGGAAGAATATGACCTTAGTGGAAGCCATTAGAGCCATGCTTGCTGAGTACTCACTTCCAAAATACTTTTGGGCAGAAGCAATGAACATAGCCTGTTATATGTTGAATAGGGTGAATGTTAGATCCAAACTGAATAAGGCACCATATGAGATCATTAAGGGTAGAACTCCAAACATGTCCCACCTCCATATCTTTGGCTATGGGATTTTTATTCTGAACAATGGGAAATCATCCTTAGGAAAATTTGACCCCAAATCTGATGAAGGAGTGTTCTTAGGCTATTCTAGTGTGGGGAAATCCTTTAGAGTGTTTAATAAGAGGACTTTGGTTGTGGAGGAGATTACTCATGAGATATTTGATGAATCTAACCCTAAGGAGTCTAGAGTTGAGGAAGAAGAAGAGGTAGGAGAGATTACCCAAGAAGTTAAAAATATAAATCTTAGGAGACCCTTCTGAAGGTGTTAGAATTAGGCATGGACTTAGGAAGGAAGTAAACCATTCTTCCTTTATCTCAATGACTGAACCCACCAACATCAATCAAACCCATTCTGATGAATTTTGGATCTTAGCTATGCAAGAGGAATTAAACCAATTTGTAAGGAACGATATTTGGGAGTTAGTAGAAAGACCTAAGAATTAAAGTATAGTGGAAACCAAATGGGTCTTTAAGAATAAGATGAATGATTCTGGTGTGGTGATTAGGAACAAGGCAAGATTGGTGGCTAACGGGTTCAACCAAATAGAAGGGATTGATTTTGAGGAAACTTTTGCCACTGTAGCTATATTGAAAGTCATTAGGGTGCTACTAGCCTTTGCCTATTATAAGGGATTTAAGCTGTTTCAAATGGATGTCAAGAGTGCCTTTTTAAATGGGGTAATAAAAAAAGATGTATTTGTAGAGTAATCTCCAATTTTTAAGAGTTTCCAATATCCAAATCATGTTTATAAATTAAAAAAGGCCTTATATGGATTGAAACAGACACTCAGAGCTTGGTATGAGAGGTAGGCTTAGCACATTCCTACTAGAAAGAGAGTTTGTTAAGGGGAGCGTAGACACCACCCCTTTTCTTAGGAAGGTAGGAGATGATCTACTCATTATCTAGATCTATATTGATGATATACTTTTTAGATCTTCTGATAAAAATTTATGTAATAATTTTTTGAAGATAGAGTAAAAAGTTTGAGATGAGTATGATAGGAGAATTATCCTATATTTTAGGATTTAACATATGGAAAATGGATGATTTAACCTTTTTTAATCAATCAAAATACACTAAACACATTTTGAAGAAATATGAAATGGACAAAGCCAAGCCAATCAACACTCCGATGAGCTCTACTGTTCAGTTAGATAAGGATTCAAATGGAAAATCTATTGATCATAAGAAGTACTAAGGAATAATTAGATCATTGCTTTACTTGACTGCTAGCCAACCTGATATCATGTTTAGTGTTTGTCTTTGTGATCGGTTTCAAGCTGATCCTAAGAAATCCCACTTAACTGTAGTTAAGAGAATCCTCAGATATCTGTTAGGGACCCCGACCTTAGGAATCTGGTATCCTAGGTACAACACTTTTTTTAAGATTATTGGATATTCTGATTCTGATTTTGCAGGATGTATGGTGGATAGAAAGAGCACCTCAGGAACATGCCAATTCATAGGACAGTCTTTAGTCTCCTGATCTAGTAGAAAACAAAATTTTGTAGCACTTTCTACTACTGAAGCTGAGTACATTACCTTAGGAAGTTGTATGGCCCAAGTCCTTTGGTTGAAGTAACAAGTTCTGGATCTAGGATTATATGTTGGCACAATTTTAATTATATATGATAACACTAGTGCCATCTACATCTCTAAGAATCCTATCCAACATTCAAGAACCAAACAAATTAACATAAGGCATCACTTCATTAGGGATCATATTACAAAAGGGGACATTGAGCTACACCATGTAGTAACTGAAAATCAACTGGCTAACATCTTTACTAAACCACTGGCTTTTGACTCATTCAGTATTTTGAGAACCAGATTGGATGTGATTGACATAAATGCATAACTTTAGTGATCACTGATTTCTAAAGTTTCTATTTTTTAGTTTTTTCCTGTGTTTTTTATTTGATTTGATTATCTGTTTCCTGTATGTTTTTATTCTTTACTGATTTTCTTTTTGGTTGTTATTTTTTTGATTTGAGTATTTATTTTGATGTAATTTCCTACTTGTTCTTAATTTACTGCTTTTCTTATAAATCAGATCACTGCTTACACTGCTGATAAACTAGATTTCTAACTGAGAGTTTAGCCTTATTTTTATTTGGAAGCTTGTAAGCAGTGATTGACTCCTCTAAATTTGTTAAAGGGAAGAAACTTTGATAATTATTTCTCTTTCACTAACTCCTTTAATGGTGTATTATTTCTTTTGGATAAAAATCTTTTTAAAAGTTAAAAAGTTGGTTTTTAAAATAGAGATCTATTTTATCTTCCTACAGTAATCTATCTCATTTGAATAATATTTTCAAAGCTTTGAATCATTATTATGCTTTTCATAATCAGGTAATTACACTTATCATATGGAGTATGAATTTATTCTATGACTTAGTCCTCCTTATTATGGAGAGTGAGTTTTGTATTCTCTTATATCTGGAGGGTAATTTCACAACTGAATTCTTTAACGATTATGAAAGAAATCAAGCTTACAAAAAGAAGAAAAGGGGGCACAAAATGGGCCAAAAATAAAAAGATGCATAATGACGCCAAAAATTAGAAAGATACATAAAGTGTATCGAAAAAATTAAAAGATGTATAAAATATGCCAAATAAATTGAAAAAGAGGCATAAAATGAGCCCACAAAGAAATAAGCTTTCTTCTCTTTCAAATCTTTAAATATCTTAGAAAAATCCATACGCCTTTATACTTTTAAAAGCTTGAGATTGAAAATCAAGATTTATGATTCCTTATTTTGCAATACTATTTTTTCAGATATTTTTCTGGAACGATGCTTGAAAGGATCTCTTTTCAAATCTAATTTCTTTTCTTCTAAATTAAACTTTTATTTAAAAAGAATTTGAACTTGTAAGGTGTCCAAGGTAGGAGTTACGAAAGTTGATTTTCTAACTTTTTCTGGATTTCAGCATTGTCAATTTTTTTTCTTATCAGCTTTTGAATTGAAAATTAAGAAAAATTCTGATTTACTGGAGCATATCGATTCAAAAAAGGGGTTTTAATGTTATTTTCTCATTTCTTTTTTTTTTCTTTGTCTTTGCTTTGATTTTATTTATTTTTTCTTTTTTTGTGTGTTTTGGGATCGCTGGTCATTCCTCTCCATTCTTCACCTTTTTTAATTTTTGGTCACATCGTTTTGGACGATCCCCACATCACCCTGGATGATCTGATCAAATCATCCCCATCTTGATCCAACGGCTAATCTGCACTAATTATTGGTGATCGTACTGGACGATCGACCTCATCGTCCTGGATGATCCATATAGAAGAAGCTGGATGATTCAAATTCAGCCCGGCCAATCCACATAATTGTCTAGGATGATACCTTTAGTCAAAAGTCATCCAGCCTATCTCCTCGGGATGATCGTCTATGTCTAATCATCTTGGACGATATCTGATCATCCTGGATAATTCAACCGCCTTTTTGAATAATCGTCCTGTACGCCATTATTGCCCCTATCATCTTGGACGATCCTGCGATCTTCTTTGACGATCTGGATGAATTATATTTAAATAGTCATTTTCTCCATCATTTTTCACAACTCCTCTTTCAATCCTTCATCTAATCATATTCTAATGGCTGGTGGCAAATAATCTAGGCATCCAGGTACTAGTTCCTCTCGGGAGAGTGTCGATCCCCGCTTTACTGATGCAGCCGATCAGGCTGCCTTCCTATGTTACCTTAGTGTGGGGATCACACAATCCAAAATTATCAACCCCCGCATCCTTACGTATCTGGTACTTGACCTGTTCACCCACACTTCCCTCACCTTTATCCTGACCCTCGCTTTTCCTTTTAGTTCCGAGCTTCTTCGTATTTTCTTCGTGAATCTTCACATTGATTCATCCTACTCTGCTCTCTGCTCCTTTTTTAATCGTTGCCCTGTCGAACTCACTACCTAAGACTTTCACGATATTCTTTAACTTTTAATTACTGGCGACAAACTCCATCTTGTGTCCTCTGATCTTGATTTTAACTGGAGTGTCGCCAATCATTTTCTTCAAAACCCCAATGCCCACTTCCACGATAATGCCTGTTCTTTCCTAGTCAAGGATGCAAGGAAAATCCAACATGTCCTTCGCTCCTCCATCATTCCAAAGGCTGAAGACCGCATCCACATTACCCCCTTACTTTGCATGACCACCTATTACATCATGGCCTATCCTTACTTCAATGCCACTGACCTAATCTTTCACTATATTGAACATCTCACTAGTATTAGGGATTCAGTTCATAGGAGACGCCCCAACCTCGTCTTAAGCCACCTCATTGCCTATGCCCTTGAGACAAAGTACAATCTACAATACCTAGTCCCATCTGATATGAATCCTTCCTGCTACTCTAATAACTCCTTCCATATTCTACATAATATATGACTTCATCTGAGCCCAGCACGGATGTTGAGGGAGAAGAGGAAGAAGCTGCTCCAGTACCCACTGCACCTGCCCCTCTCCATATAGAATCACATCTTGATCACCTGGTGCACCAGTTTGACCAATGGGAGGCACGTTTTGACTCTTACATCATTGCCCAGGAGCAGCAGCATACTGAGGATGTAAATCGCTTCAATGCTTAGGTAGCCAGCAGCAGTAGCAACACAACTAGGATATGGCTCGGTTTGGCAAGCAGTTTGCCAGTCTTTACAGTCTAGTTTGCCCAGGAGCAGCAGCACTTCAATGTAACAGATCCCCAAGCAAAGTAACCTTACACACACACTCAGGGGGAGAGTTTTAGTGAGTTAGAGTTTCTGTTCAATTTTTATTCAAATCGTCCTGGATAATATTCACATCGTCCTAGACGATCCATTGAAAATAGATATCCTAATTAGGGCGACCATGCTAAGTTGGTCTGATTAAGCAGATCATCATGGATAATACATAGATTGTATAGGACGATATGCTCAAATAAAAATTCTCAGCCACCAGATTAAGTTAGGCAAGTTTATATTTTTAGAGATTTGGTCGATGAAAGTTTGACAGGGATGTTAAGCCCTGAAGAACTAGTCCCGAGGCTAACCAAGAGGGGGGTAAATTGGTTATTTTAAAAATTCATGAGAAATAGGAAAGATCTTTTGATAATTTGCAGTAAAAAAAGGTAAACACAGTAATGAAAAGATTAATCACAGATTTCACCCAAGCAGATAATAACAGAAAAATAAAGTGTAGAAAATAATCAGAAAGAGCACACCAGATTTTATAGTGGTTCGGTCAACTTAACCTACGTCCACTCCCCGGAGCCTCCCCTCCGGGTATTGCACTAACACAAAAGTGACTCTCCTTCTGCTCCCACAACAAGGCGGAGAAGCCTGTATAAAAATCTCCTTTTCACCAACCCGGTGAGGCAGAGAACTTGAACTCCTTTCGCTTCCTCCTGAAGCAGGTAGAGAACCCGGAATCCTTTTGCTTTCTCCTGAAGCAGGCAGAGAACCTCGATCTTCTTGCGGACGATCCTCCCATAGAAAACACTGATAAGATAAGAGATGACGAACAGAGAAGATGACTATGGTCCTTGCTTGGAGCAACATTTGTGAATCCCTCACAAACTCCCTCTCACAAGATCCTCTCTCCCAAGCTCTCTCTCCCAGGCTCTCTCTCTCTCTCTAAAGGATTTCTCTAGAAAGGAAAGTGGGAAAAGATTTTTCTTGTTGAAAGAAAAAGATCTTTTAAAGGAGGGCTCAAAAATTGCCCTAAATCTCAACTGTTGTCACATATTGTCCAGGACGATCGAAGGATCGTCCTGTACGATCAGTTCAAAATCACATATTTTAGCCTGGACGATCTGGATCCTTTGGATGATTAGCAGAAAAAATTTGTTCAGATCATCCCGTACGATTCTATGATCGTCCGAGATGATTAGTGTAAATCAGGAATTTCATATAGAAGACAGCTCTGGTCATCCATGAGAACTTATGCTGGACGATCTTAAAATTGCTAGATCATCCCGGATGATATGTCTATCGTCCTGTACGATTAGTTCAAAAAGTGCCAAAATCTTTCGGTTCACATCTTTGGACATATAGGTTATAACATGTTGGATGATTTCAAAATATCTTGATCATCCAGGATGATATAGGTATCATCCTGTATGATTAGTTCAAAAAAGGGATTATCATCCTAAACACAGCTCTGAACGTACAGGTGATAGGCCCTAGACGGTCGGGATTTTTAACACATCATCCCGTACGATCCTGTGATCGTCCAGGATGATAAAATCGAATCAATCAGACCTTAATTACTTTCCTTAATCACTAGACTAATTTAGGCATGATTTTAATGGATCATCCAGGATTATACACGTATCGTTCGGGACGATCAGACCAAATCTCTAAAAATAAAAACTTGCCTAACTTAATCTGGTGGCTGAGAATTTCTAAATTAAGCCTATCATCCTATACGATATTTGGATCATTCAGGACGATCACCTTAATCAAACTGACTTAACATGATAATCCTAATTAGGGTTTCTATTTTTACTGGATCGTTAAGGACGATATGAATAAAGTTTTGAGATAGAAACTCTAACTCACTAACACTCTCCCCCTGAGTGTGTGTGTGCAAGGTTACTTAGTGAGGGCATCAATTACATTACATTTGACTCAAGAAAGGAAAAAAATACAAATAAAAACACGCGGACCCGATCTTGAGTTGGCTTGGATTACATTTGATCTTTTGTACCTGAAATGATTAGCCAAGCAAAACAGAACACAAACATATTTGTCATCATCAAAACTATACTTCTCGAATCTAGATTTGTAATAATCTCCCCCTTTTTGATGATGGAAAACATTGATGCAGTAGTTTCAAATAAAACAGACATGAGTAATCAACGCACGTACGAAAGAAAATATTTCATTTCAAATTTCACTAAACACAAAATACAATAAGGGAAATAATTACAACATAAAAATAGTAAAAGAAACTACTAGTCACTCAAAAAACACCAACTCCCCCTTTTGACATCACAAAAAGGAGGAAGAACAGACACAACAATACAAACAGAAAACTTCACAAAATAAAAAGAAAAACAAGAACAAAATGAATAAAAATAGAAACGAGAAAGCAAAACTAAAAAACAAGAATTTTTTTTTGAATCGATCAGCTCCAGTAAATTAGAATTTTCCCTTGATTTTTAATTCAAAATCCAATAAGAACAAAATCGACACCGCTAAAATCCAAAAAAGTTAGAAAATTGATTTTCGTAACTCTTATCTCGGACACCTTACATGTTCAAATTCCTTTCAGACAAAAGTCTAATTCAGAAGAAAAGAAACTAGATTCAAAAAGAGATCCTTTCTAGCCTCGTTCTAGAAAAATATCTGATATAATAGTATTACAAAGTAAGGAATCAGAAATCATTATTTTTTGTCTCAAGCTTTTAAAAATATTAAGTGGCACATGGATTTCTCCAAGACATTTAAAGATCTGAAAGGAAAGAAAGCTTATTTCTTTATGGGCTCATTTTGTTCCTCTTTTTCAATTTATTTGGTGCTTTGCACATCTTTTAATTTTTGATACAGTTTGTGTATCTTTCCAATTTGGCAACATTGCGCATCTTTTCAGCTTTGGGCTCATTTTATGCATCTTTTCATTTTGGCGCTCTTTACGCATCTTTTGTAAGCTTGCTTCCTTTCTTAATCGTTAAAGAGCCTCAGCTGCGAAATTACCTTCCAGACATAGGAGACGACAAAACTCACTCTTCACAATAAGGAAGAGTAATTCACAAAATAAAAACCATATATCATATGATAAGTGCTGTCACTTGATTAAGAAAAATATAACACTGATTCAAAGCTTTGAAAGTACTATTCATATGAGGTAGATTACTGTAGGAAGATAAAATAGATCTCTATTTCAAAAACCAACCTTTTAATTTTGAAGAAGATTTTTATCCAAAAGAAATAATACACCATTAAAGGGAGTTAGATGAAGAGAAACAATCATCAACATTTTTTCCATTTAATAGATTCAGAGGAGTCAATCACTGCTTACAAGCTTCCAAACAAAAACAAGATAAAACTCTCAATCAGGAATCTAGTTTAACAGCAGTAGTGAGCAATGATCAGATTTTGAAAGGAATAAAATAGTAAATCAAGAACAAATAGGAAATTGCACAAAATAAATACTCAAATTAGAAAAATAGTAAATAATAAAAAGCAAGTAGCAGTGAATAAAAATAAAATAAAAAATAAAATAAAATAGCAAACAGATAATCCAATCAAAAGACTAATAAAAATAAAAGGAAACAATCAAACTCAAAAATCATCAATTATCAGAATCATGCATTTATGTCAATCACACCCAACTTGATCCTCAAAATGTTGAATGAGTCAAAGGCCAGTGGTTTAGTAAATATGCCAGCCAGTTGATTTTCAGTTGCTACATGATGTAGCTCAATATCCCCTTTGTAACATGGTCCCTAATGAAGTAATGCCTTATATCAATGTGTTTGGTTCTAGAATATTAGATTGGATTCTTAGAAATGCAGATGGCACTAGTATTATCACACAGAATAGAAATTATGCGAACAGGTAATCCTAAGTACAAAACTTGTTGCTTCAACCAAAGGACTTGGGCCACAGAACTTCCTAAGGTAATGTACTCAGCATCAGCAGTGGAAAGTACAACTGAGTTCTATTTTCTACTGGACCAGGAGACTAAAGACTGTCCTATGAATTGGTAAGTTCCAGAAGTGCTCTTTCTATCCACCCTACACCCTGTAAAGTTAGAATCAAAATATCCAATAATCTCAAAAGAAGTGTTGTGCCTTGGGTACCAGATTCCAAGGTTTGGGGTCCCTAAAAGATATCTAAGAATTCTCTTAATAGCAGTCAGGTGGGACTCTTTAGGATCAGCTTGAAATCTAGCACAAAGACAAACACTAAACATAATATCAGGTCGGCTAGCAGTCAGGTAAAGTAGTGATCAAATTATTCCTCTATACTTCTTCTGATCAATAGATTTTCCATTTGAATCTTTGCTAACTGAACAGAGGAGCTCATGGGAGTGTTGATTGGCTTGGATTTGTCCATTTCAAATTTCTTCAAAATGTCCTTAATATATTTAGATTGATTGAGAAAGGTTCCATCATCCATTTGCCTTATACTAAACCCCAAAAAGTAGGACAATTCTCCCATCATACTCATCTCAAACTCCTTATTCATTATTTTAGAGAAATCATCACATAAATTTTTATTAGAAGATCCAAAAATTATATCATCAACATAGATCTGGACAATGAGTAAATCATCCCCTACTCTCCTCAGAAAAAAGGTGGTATCTACAAACCCCTTAACAAACTCTCTTTCTAATAGGAATGTGCTAAGCCTCTCATACCAGGCTCTGGGTGCCTGTTTCAATCCATATATGGCCTTTTTTAATTTGTAAATATGAATTGGATATTAGGAACTCTCAAAACCTGGGGGTTGCTCTACGTAGACATCCTCTTTTACTACCCCATTTAAAAAGGCACTCTTGACATTCATTTGAAATAACTTAAATCCTTTATAACAGGCAAAGGCTAGTAGCACTCTAATGGCTTCCAATCTAGCTACAGGGGCAAAAGTCTCCTCAAAATCAATCCCTTCAATTTGATTATACCCCTTAGCCACCAATCTTGCCTTATTCCTAACCACCATATTAGAATCATTCATCTTATTCTTAAAGACCCACTTGGTTCCCACTATACTTTGATTTCTAAGTCTTTCTACTAACTCCCAAACATCATTCCTTACAAATTGATTCAGTTCCTCTTGCATAACTAAGATCTAAAATTTATCAGAAAGGGCTTGATTGATGTTAGTGGGTTCGGTCATTCAGATAAAGACAGAGTGGTTTACTTCCTTCCTAAGTCCATGCCTAGTCCTAACACCTTCAGAAGGGTCTCCTAAGATCATTTCTTTATGATGACTCAAAGAATATCTCCAATTTATAAGCAAAATGTTTTGAGGCTCTACCCTTTCCTCCATATTTGCATTTTCAACTCCTTAGGTAATCTCTCCTACATCTTCTTCTTCCTCAACTCTAGTCTCCTTGGGATCAGATTCATCAAACACCACATGAGTTATTTCTTCCACCACCAAAGTCCTCTTATTAAAGACCCTAAAGGATTTCCCCACACTAGAATAGCCTAAGAACACTCCTTCATCAGATTTGGGGTCAAATTTTCCTAAGGATGACTTCCCGTTGTTCAGAATGAAAACCTTACAGCCAAAGACATAGAGGTGGGATAGGTTTGGAGTTCTACCCTTAATGATCTCATAAGGTGTCTTATTCAGATTGGATCTAACATTCACCCTATTCAGCACATAACAGGCAGTGTTCACCGCTTCATCCCAAAAGTATTTTGGAAGTGAATACTCAGCAAGCATGGCTCTAACAGCTTCCACTAAGGTTCTACTCTTCCTTTCAGCTACCCTGTTATGCTAAGGAATCCTAGGAGCTAAAAAATTATGGCTAATCCCTTGCTCCTCACAGAATGTTCCAAATCTCATATTTTTAAACTCTCCACCATGATCACTATGAATAGTCAGGATCTCACAACCTAACTTTCTCTGAATCCAAGTGGAGAAAGACTTAAACTCATCAAATGACTCAAATTTATGTGACAAAAATTTAATCCAAGTGAACCTCGAGTAATCATCAAAAATCACAAATCAATAGACCTTCACCCCTAAGTTGGCAGTGTTAATGGGTCCAAAGAGATCCATGTGAAGGACTTCTAAAGGTCTAGAGGTGCTAATGTCCTTAATAGAGTGAAAGGAGGACCGGACTTGCTTCCCCAATTGACAGGCATTACACAGGTGGTCCTTAGTGAACTTAAGCTTGGGGACACCTCTAACTAAGTCCTTTTGGGTGACTCTCCTAAGAGTTTTCATACGGGCATGACATATTCTCTTATGCCAAAACCAAGACTCATCAGTAGCAATTTTTAAGCAAATTAAAACATCATCTTTAAAGCAACTTAAATCCAGCATGTAAATATTATTGATTCTTTATCCCTGTTAAATAACATTATCATTTAAGCTTATAATGCAGTAAGTAGGCAGAAATTTGATGTTGAATCCTTTGTCACACAGTTGACTGATGCTCAGTAAGTTGTGTTTCAGTCCATCTATAAGCAAAACACTATCAATAATGAAATTCTTTGAATCACCAATTATACATGATCCTACCACCCTCCTGATGGTGTTGTCTCCAAGTGTAACCTTACCTCCAGCCCTAGCCTCCAGTGAAATGAACTGATTTACATCTCCAGTCATGTGTCTTGAACATCCGCTGTCCAGGTACCACATGCTCTCATGAGGTCTTGTATGAGAGCACACCTACAAAATCATCAAATATCAGATTTAGGAACCCAAACAGGTTTGGGTTCCTTCTTTTGAAAAGAAGAATGTAATGCATGTGTGTTGTACTATGAAACAGGCAATTTGAGCCTCCACACCCAATGTGTACTATGATGAATAGTGTAGGTGTGAGAGATGTGTCCTAACATGCCATAAAAGAAACATCTAACACTAGGAAAAGGGTTAACTAATCTACCTGGGTGATAGTGCCTATTCCTAGGTTTGAATGAAACATGCTTTGATGATTTTAAAACAGATTTTTCAAAAGGGGGAGGTGCATAAAATTGTGCAAAAGTAGGTGGAGTTTCATTTTTCTCAAAAGCATAAATTTTTACACTCAAAAATTTATTTTCTTTCTTCAAACTTATAATTTCAAATTTTAAATGGTGCTCACTACTATCTAAATCAGATGTACGAGTTTCTAATTCCCTAGATGCAGTTTTTAATTTAACATGTGAGGTTTTCAATGAATCATGCTTAGTAATCAGATCAGAATAATTTTTATTCAATTCATTAAATTCATCAAGTAAAGACATGTAATTGCTATCAAGTATAGAATGATCTTTAACCACAACATCATGCTCTTTTTGCAAAATTAAGAAATTCAATTTCAGGCTAGCATGCAATTTTTTAAGTTTCCTATAAGATGAATGAATTTTCTCAGAAACTTCTAGCAATTGATCATAGGTTAGCTCACATACCTCTTCTTGATCGGACTGATCAAGATGATCATCAACCATCAGACACAAATTTGTAGTCTCCTCTTCAGCTTCAGTCTCAGAGGAGTTAGAAGCAAAATCTGCCCATAACGCCTTTTGAATTCGCTTCTTGTCCTTCCTGAACTTGGGTTTCTCCTCACCCTTCTCTTTTCTTGGGTGAGCTTTGAGTGTAGGACAATCAGCCTTAATGTGTCCAGGCTTCCTACATTCAAAACACGCAATATCAGATGAGTTTTTATAATTTTTGCTAGACTTACCCTTATTCTACTTTTGAAAGTTCTTATGTTTCTTCCTTAGAAATCTTTTGAATTACCTAGTGATTAAGGCAACATCATCATTATTAGACCCGAAAGAATTCATGTCAGTATCGTTGGCCTTCAACGCCACAGTTTTCTCCTTCTTCTTCTCAGCTGCATCAAGCTATCTTTAGTTCACCCCTTACTCGTAAGTAATGAGTGACCCAAGTAAGTTATTAATAGAATAATTGTTCAAATCTTTAGATTTAGTAATTATAGTTATTTTGGCATCAAAAGGAGGCAAACATCTCAGAATCTTGTTCACTTTTTCATAGTTTGTAAGTTCTCTTTCTAAAGCATGAAAAGAAGTGACAATTTGAGTAAACCTTGTATATATTTCAGAAATTGATTCACTAGGTTTCATGTGAAAAAGTTCATAGTCATGAAGCAATATGTTTAACCTAGACTGTTTGACTTCAGATGTACCTTCATAAGTGATGCAAAATCTATCCCAAATTTCTTTACCAGTTGTACAAGTAGAAATACGCATGTAATCCTCAGATTTTAAGGCACAGAAAAAATAGTTCAAATATTTTGCATTCAGTTGGGCTAATTCCCGATCATCAAAAGTCCATTCAGTGAAAGGCAGTTCAATTTTAACATTAATAATTATTCTAAACGGAGTTTTATAGCAATCTTTAACAAGCATCCACATGCGATAATCTATAGATTGAAGAAAATTGGACATGCGAGTTTTTCAAAAATCAAAAGGTATGTATTCAAATAATGGCGGTCGTGTAATTGAATAACCTTCAGCAGTATTACGATTACCAAAGTTAGCCATGGATTAAATTCAAAAGTTTTTTAAACTTAATTTTTGAATCCCACTCTAATACCACTCTAAAGTTCGATAGGGATGCTAAGCCCTGATGAACTAGTCCCGAGGTTAACCAAGAGGGTGGATGAATTGATTATTTTAAAAATTCATGAGCAACAGGAAAGATCTTTTAATAATTTGCAGTGAAAACAGGTAAACACAGTAATGAAAAGATCAATCACAGATTTCACCCAAGCAGATAATAACAAAAAAATAAAGTATAGAAAATAATCAGAAAGAGCACACCAGATTTTATAGTGGTTCGGTCAACTTGACCTACATCCACTCCCCGGAGCCTCCTCTCTGGGTATTGCACTAAAATAAAAGTGACTCTCCTTCTGCTCCCACAGCAAGGTGGAGAAGCCTGTATAAAAACCTCCTTTTCACCAACCTGGTGAGGCAGAGAACCTGAACTCCTTTCACTTCCTCCTGAAGCAGGCAGAGAACTTGAACTCCTTTCGCTTCCTCCTGAAGCAGGCAGAGAACCTCGATCTTCTTGCGGACGATCCTCACACAGAAAACACTGATAAGATAAGAGACGATGAACAGAGAAGATGACTCTGATCCTTACTTTGAGTAACCTTTGTGAATCCCTCACAAACTCCCCCTCACAAGATCCTCTCTCTCTCCCAAGCTCTCTCTCTCTCAAGGATTTCTCTAGAAAGGAAAGTGGAAAAAGATTTTTCTTGTTGAAAGAAAAAGATCTTTTAAAAGAGGGCTCAAAAATTGCCCTAAATCTCAACTGGTCGTCACATATCATCCAGGACGATCGAAGGATCATCCTATACGATCAATTCAAAATCACATGTTTTAGCCTGGACAATCTGGATCCTCTGAACGATCAGTAGACAAAATTTGTTCAGATCATCCCGTACGATTCTGCGATCATCCGGGATGATTAGTGTAAATCAAGAATTTTATCCAGAAGATAGCTCTGGTCATCCAGGGGAACTTGTGCTGGACGATCTTAAAATGACTAGATCGTCCCAAACGATATGTCTATCGTCCTGTATGATTACTTCAAAAAGTGCCAAAATTGTCCGGTTCACAGCTCTAGATGTATAAGTCATAACATGCTGGACGATTTCAAAATGACTTGATCATCTGGGACGATATAGGTATCGTCCCGTACGATTAGTTTAAAAATGGGATTATCATCCTGAATACAGCTCTGGACGTATAGGTGATAGGCCCTAGATGGTCAGGATTTTTAACACATCATCCTGTACGATCCTGCGATCATCTAGGACGATATGATCGAATAAATCAGACCTTAATTACTTTCTTTAATCACCAGACTAATTTAGGCATGATTGTAATGGATCATCCAGGATGATACATGTATCGTACGGGACGATCCGACTAAATCTCTAAAAATAAAAACTTGCCTAACTTGATCTGGCGACTGAGAATTTTTGATTTAAGCCTATCATCCTGTACGATATTGGGATCATCTAGGATGATCAGCTTAATCAAATTGACTTAACATGATCATCCTAATTAGGGTTTCTATTTTCACTGGATCATCCAGGATGATATGAACAAAATTTTGAGATAGAAACTCTAACTCAGTAAAACTCTCCCCTTGAGTGTGTGTGTAAGGTTAATTAGTAAGGGGATCAATTACATTACATTTGACTCAAGAAAGAAAAAATTACAAATAAAAACATGTGGACCCGATCTTGAGTTGGCTTAAGTTACATTTAATCTTTTGTTCCTGAAATGATTAACCAAATAAAATAGAAAACAAATATATTTTTCATCATCAAAACTATACTTCTTGAATCCAGATTTGTAATAGTCGAATCATCCCAGATGATATGTGTATCATCCTCGATGATCCATTATAATTATGTATAAATTAGTCAGGTGATTAAGGAAAATAATTAAGGTTTAAGTGATTCGATCATATCATCCTGGATGATCACAATAACATCCAAGATGATACATGTAAAATCCTGACCATCCAGAGCATTTTACCTGGACAACCCAAGGAATGTGCTGGATGATATTCTTGATTTTGAACTAATCGTATAGGATGATATCAAAATCATCCTGGACGATCAGGTCATTTTGAAACTGTCCAGCATGGTTTGGCTGTATGACCCAAGGAATCTGCTGGATGATTTTGGTCTTCTTGAACTAATCGTACAGGATGATATATCGTCCTAGACGATCAAATCATTTTCTTCAGATCATCCAGGCTTTTTTCCTAGACATCTTGAGCTATCTTCTAGATAATATTTCTAGTTTAAACTAATCATCCAGGATGATCGCAAAATCATTTCGGACGATATGAATAGAATTTGTCTTCAAATCATCCAGAAGAGCTAGATCGTCTAGGCCAAAAGGGACTATTTTACACTAATCGTACAGGACGATCTATCGATCGTCTGGATGATCTTTAACGACCAGTTGAGATTTAGGGCAATTTTTGAGCCCTCCTATTTAAGATCTTTTTAGTTCAATCTAAAAAATCTTTTGCCACCTTCCTTGCCAGAGAGAACTGAGAGAGAGAGAGAGCTTGGGAGAGAGAGAGAGGATCTTGTGAGGGGGAGTTTATGAGGTGTTCACAAAGGTTGCTCCAAGCAAGAATCTGAGTAGTCCTCACTGGTCGTTGTCTCTTATCTTGTTGGTGTCTCTATGGTAGGATCATCTGCAAGAAGATCCAGGTTCTCTGCCTGCTTCAGGAGGAAGTGAAAGGAGTCGAGGTTCTCTGCCTGCTTCAGGAGGAACCGAAAGGAGTCCAGGTTCTCTGCCTCACTGGGTTGGTGGAAAAGAGTTTTGTACAGGCTTCTCCATCTTGCTATGGGAGCAGAAGGAAAGTCACTTAGTGTTAGTGCAATACCCAGAGGGGAGGCTTCGAGGAGTGGACGTAAGTCAAGTTGACCAAACCATTATAAAATCTGGTGAGTTCTTTCTGATTATCTTTTGCATTTATTTTTTTATTGATGATCGTGTGATTGTGATTATTATTATGTTATTATTGAACATCTGCACATCATCGTGAAATTGTAATTATTTTTTAAAATATTCAAGAATATTTTTCTAAATCATTTTTGCTCATGAATTTTTAAAATAACCAATTCACCCCCCTCTTGGTTAGCCTCGGGACTAGTTCATAAGGGCTTAACATCCCTAACAAACTTTCAATAGGTTCATCACCTCGAAGTTAAGAGTAGGTTGATTGAGCATTCTGGAGGGGGTGATGTGAGCCTCCTTGAATTTGTAGTATGCATCATCATCTCTAGTAGACAGAAATCGATCATCGAAGTGATGAGAGGAGAAGTAGCTCCCTTGGGTCATTTGAACGTGTTTACTTCCACCGACCATTGGAGAATCCTAGGGTTTAAATATAGGAATGTAGAGAAGGAAAGATTTGAATGAATTGAAAGCTTAAAAATCCTCTAATTTATAGAGTTTGAGCAAATCATATAGTATGATTAGAGATCATACAGTACAATCAGAAGAGTTAAATTATCTAGATGACTTGTTAAAAAAAGTGATCAAATTATACAGTATAATTGATATCGTACTAGATAATCTTAAGGAATTACGTTCATCCCGAGGAGTCGTCTGAATGACTTTTGACTAAAAACATCCTACAGTACAAACTAGTGTTTGTATAGTATGAAGTGTAATTATGATCATACCAGTTAATTAAATTCATCCTAACAGATTCTACCATATGGATCATACAATACAAATGGAGGTTCATACAGTATGAAGTGCAATTATGATTGTACCAACCAAATTGAATTCTTCCCAATAGATTCTAACACATGTATTGAATAGTACAAAGGGTGGTTCATACAATACGATCACCAATAATTAAACTCATCTAGGCCGTTGATTTAGCTAAAGACAATGATTTGTTCATAAATGGTCATATCATACAGTACGAATGTGGATCGTATAGTACGATGAAAAAAGTTTTGATTTTTTTAATTTTTTTATTTATTTATATGTAGTGTAGAGTCTGTATGTTTTGATCAGAAAATACCTTTTAAACAAAAAATATGCAAACAAATGACAACACATAAATTAACGTATATAAGTAAACACATACAATATAACACATATGAATGGCTGATTTTAAATGATAAAAAAATTTGATTTATCCTGAGTTAAGCATGCATGTCTATAATACCTAGTCTAGTCCTCAAGGTGCTAAACATATCATAGGCTAGGGGTTTAGTGAAGATGTCTACTAATTGGTCTCCAGTAACTATATGATGCAATTCTATATCTCCCTTGGCTATATGATCTCTTAGGTAGTGATGTCTAATGTCTAAATGCTTTGTGCGAGAGTGTTGAATTGGATTTTTGGATATGCCAATGGTACTAGTGTTATCACACAAAATTTGAATGGTGCCTACAGGTAGTCCAAGGTCCAGGATTTATTGTTTAAGCCATAGGACTTGTATAACACAACGCTCTACAGTGATATATTCTGCTTTAGCGGTAGATAGGGCTATAAATTTTTATTTTCTACTGGACTAGCAAACTAAAGATTGTTGTATAAATTAGCATATTCCTGATGTACTTTTTTTATCAACCCAATAACATGCAAAGTTAGAATCATAATATCCTATAATCTAAAAGGAAGTGCTATATCTAGGATACCAGATTCCTAAGTTTTGGATTCCTACAAGGTATCTAAGGATTCTCCTAACAGCAGTTAGATGAGATTCTTTTGGATTAACCTAAAATCTAGCACAAAGACACACATTAAACATTATATCTGGTCTACTAGCAGTCAAATAGAGAAGTGATCTAATTATCCCTCTATACTTTTTCTAATTTATGGACTTTCTATTTGGGTCCTTATCCAATTGAATGGTAGAGCTCATGTGAGTGTTCATTACCTTAGCCTTATTTATTTCATATTTCTTAAGAATATTTTTGATGTGTTTAGATTGGCTAAGGAATGTTCCATCATCCCACCATTTCACACTAAATCTAAGAAAATAATTTAGCTCTCCCATCATACTCATTTCAAACTCTTTACTCATTATTTTTGAAAATTCATCATATAGGTTTTATCTGAAGATCCAAACAAGATATCATTAACATAAATATGGATAATGAGTAATTATTTTCCTATCTTTTTGATAAATAGTGTGGTGTCTACGCTACCCTTAATAAAGGCTCTAACTCGTAGGAATGTGCTTAGCCTTTTATACCATGCTCTAGTTGCTTGTTTTAGTCTATATAATACCTTTTTTAACTTGAACACATGATTTAAAAATTATAAATTTTTAAAGCCTTGGGGTTGCTCAATATAAATATCTTCTTTGATCACCCCATTTAGGAAGGCACTCTTAACATCCATTTGATATAATTTAAATCCCCTAAAGCAAGCAAAAGCTAGTAGCACCCTTATGGCTTCCAGTCTAGCTATAGGGGAAAAGGTTTCTTCAAAGTCTATTCCTTGAATTTGATTGTACCCCTTAGCTACCAATTTGACTTTATTTCTCACTAGTATTCCAAAGTCATTCATTTTATTTTTGAACACTCACTTTGTTCCAATAATACTCTTGTCTTATTTAGTGAGGGTACTTTGGTTAATATAATGGAAAGTAATGTTAATGATAAGTCTTTGTTGATTCAACATAAGCTTAGTAAAGAACTCAAGTCTTTGGGTCATATTAAAGATGTTACTAAGAAAAGAAGAGGGGATGGGGGTGTTAATTTGATTGGAAGGGATTGCTCCCCTTCTATTTTATAATGCCATCTATTCTTTTTTGGAATTGTAGAGGAGCTAAGAAGAGGGAGGCTTCTCAATATCTTAGAGAGGTGGTTAGGGACAATAATGTGTTTTTCATCGGGTTAGTGGAGACTAAATTAGGTATTATTAATAGAAGGGAGGTAGATAGAATTATTGGGAATGAGTGGGATTTTTTTCATCATCTGGTTGAAGGGTTGTCTGGTGGGATTTTAGTCCTATGGAATAGAAATGAGGTGGTGTTCAAGGTTATTAAGAATTCATCTCAAGTTATTTTTGGGGTTGTTAATATTCCTTTTAAGAGTAGTTGGAATGTGGCCACTATTTATGGGAATAAAGATTTGTATATTAGAAGAGGGCTTTGGGATAATCTTTAAAAACTTAATTAAACTAATATTCCTTCCATCATAGGTGGTGATTTCAATTATATTTTATCCAAAGAGGATAAGAGAGGTGGGAAGAAGTTCAAATTCTCCCATGGACTGCAGGAAATGAAATTGTATTATGGCTAATAATAATTTTCATGATGTAGGTATTATTGGTCCAAGATTTACTTGGTGCAATAATAAGGACAGGACATCTAGAATATGGGAAAAGATTGGATAGAAGCCTTCTTAACTCTATAGCGCTTGAAGCTATTCCCTTTGCTGTGAGTAGACATCTCATAAGAGTGGCTTCTAATCATTGCCCTATTATTTTTAATAGAGGCATTGTCTCTCGGCCACTTAGCAGATTAATCAGATTTGAAAATATTTGGAAATCATATCCAGCTACTTGGAATATAGTGTTGAAGTCTTGGAGTAAATTAGATTTTGGCAATCATTTGGAGATTCTCCAAAGAAAATTACATAGGACTCTTAAAGTACTCTATTATTGGAACAAGAATAAACTTAAAAGTTTATGTATTACCAAAGAAGAGCTGAAAAAGGAGATTATGGAATTTCAAACATAAGAAATGGCCAACGGTGGTCTTGATCCAGAAAAATTAAAATTGATGCGTAGGAAGGTTCAAGAACTTAATATTACCTTGGCTAGATTATCTCCATGGTGGAGCCAAAGAGCTAAAGCTAGGAGGTTGGAAGAAGGTAATTGCAACTCAAAATTTTTTCATGATTATGCTTCAGCAAGGTGCAATGGAAATTGGATTAAACAAATTAAAAATGAAGATAATGTATTGGTGCAAGAGGATGAAGACATCGTGGTGGTGTTCTTAAAATTTTTTAAGACCAAATGGAGAAATAGATGTTGCAAGTTATCGGATTAGCCTAATATTTGCAATGAACAGAAAGTTTCAGAGGTTGAATCAACTTTGTTGGATGCTGATTTTTTTGCTCAAGGAGTTTGCTGCTGTTGTTTTTTAATAAGCTAATAACAAATCCCCAGGTAATAATGGAATCACGTCATCTTTTTTTTTATATTCTATTGAAAGATTGTTAAAGATGTTACATGGGAAGCTATTGAAGAGTTTTTTAAAACCGAAAAAATGCATGAAGATTGGAAAGATACGCTTATTATACTTCTCCCAAAAGTTACGAATCCAAGTATGCCTTCAAACTTCAGACCTATAAGTCTTTGTCAAACTGTTTATAAGATTGCAGCTAGAATGATTTTAAACAGATTAAAGTGGTGTTTTCTTAAGATCATAATTGAAGATCAAGTTGTTTTTATCCCTGGAAGATCAATGTTGGATCATTGTTTATTGGCTCAAGAGATATTCAACAAATTCAAATTTTCCCAATCAAAGAAAGGTTTGATGGTGGTTAAAATTGATATGGAGCAAGCATATGATACTATGTTGGAAGGCTCTCAAGAAAATTTTAAATGGTATAGATTTCCTTTTAAGTTTTTTAATCTTATTATAGAATGTGTTCAAGATGTTCGGTATTTTCTAATCAATGGAAGGAAATCTACCTGGATTAAGGCTAAAAGTGGATTTCGGCAAGGATGTCCATTATCTCCCTATCTATATATTATGTGTGCACAATTGCTTTCTAATGCAATAAGATTTTGGAATCAAAATTATTCCTTGTGCGAAAAGTATTACTCATTTGCTTTCTAGATGATGTGCTCTTATTCGCACTAGCTTCTACAAAGAATGTCATGGTGATGAAGAGAATTATGGAGGATTTTTGCCGGTGAACTAGTCAGAAGGTAAATAACAATAAATTTTAGATTTTGTTTGGTATTTCAGTTGATTATAGAAGAAAGAAAAAAATATCCAGGAAATTGGGCTTTAAAATTGTTAAAGACATCTATTACCTTTGGGTAAAAATTGTTTTGAGAAGGATGCTAATTTCAGACATTCAAATTATTTTGGATCATGTCTTGGAGAGATTTAATGCTTGGGGGAATTGATGTTTATCAATTACTAGAAGAATTTTGCTTGTAAAAATTACAATTGTATCTTTACCCATTTTTTTTATCAACCCATTCCCTTATTCCTAAAGGAATCTTAAATGAAGTTGAAAAGTTATGTAGAAACTTTATTTGGCATAAGAATAAAAATGAGAGAGGCTTGTATTATGTGGCTTAGAAGGAGTTGTGTAAACCAAAGAGGTTTGGTGGAATGGGGATTCAGTCACCTTCAAATAATATAGGACCCCTAAGAGCTAAGTTTGCTTGGAGATTTATTCAAAATCCATTTTGATTATTTCATAGAAATATCATTGCTAAATATGGGAGCGATTTATGGAATGCTGAAGCTAAAAGAGGTTCTTCACCTACTTGGCATATTGTGGTTGATGGGGCAAAATTTCTTAATTCAATTACTATATGGAAGATATCAAATGGGAGGAAATTGATGTTCTTAATGATGCTTGGATATTGGATAGGAGTATAAATAAGTGGCCTACATTTGCTGATGTTGTTGGATTATAAGGAAAAAAATGTTCAAAGTTTTGTTACGGAGGAAGGCAACTGGAATTTCGCTGAACTTCAACATTTTTTTAATCACAATCTCATATCCTTAATAGGACAAATTCAGATAGTTTCAGTGGCTGGAGATGATCGAATTGAATTATTTTATTAGCATTCTAGAAAGACAATTTCATCCTTAGCATTTGAAGCTATCGAGAGTTACGGAGGTAATTTGGAAGAAGATATTCTCATAAAATGCATCAGGAAGCTCAATCTGAAGTCGAAAGTTTACATGCTCTGGTGGAGAATGTTTAAAAATGATATTCCTTCCAATGAATTTCTTAAAATCAGAGATTTAGCTCAGAATGATAGATGTGCTAGAGGATGTGTTGATGTGAAAAAGCAATTACATATTACCACAAAATGTATTTATCTTGTTGAAATTATAAGTAAGCTGAGAGATTTTAGTTTTCGTATTCCTATTTTTGAATCTTTAAGCGACTAGAATTCTGGACTTCTCAAACTTTCAATGCTTCAGCCGAATATTGCTAGAACTTACTGCTTATTGGTATATTTTTCTTAGAAGTGCTGAAATGATTTTAAGCATGGGAAGAAGTTTCATTCAACGTCAATGACTGCTATGAATTCTCTCGATAGTTTTACAACCTTACCTTAATCCTATCCTAGTTGACTGGGATGTTAATCTCTGATCGGAGTTTGCTAACGTTTGGCATCCCCCACCAGTAGGATGGATTAAGATAAATATTGATGCAAGAATTTTTAAGTCTAATCTTACAGATATTGAATGTGTTATCTGAGATCATAAGGGTAGATTCCTTCTTGCTTTTGGGAAGAAGAAAATACTGTGGGTTATTGCTCAACTTCAATTGGAAGATGTATTGTCAATTAGAGAGCATCTTCAAGATTGGATGGAAGAATACAAAGGAGCTATCATTGAAGGGGATAACATTAACATTATCAAGTTCATTCATGCTAGTATGAAAAAGTCAAAATGGCAACAAGAAGATTTTTGGGAAAAGGATTTGTATGACCCTTATGTGTGGCAACTAGTGGTAGCAGTAGGTGATGATGGTAATTGTTATCCACATAATTATGTATATCTTTGATTTTATTTTTCTTTGCTCGAAATAGAGAGTGTTGATGATGTTGTTTTTTTTACTTTATTTATTTTATATTTTCTTTGCTTGGAAAGTGTATGATGATGATGTTTGTTGCAAATTTGGGTCACCCAAGTACAGTGATTTTGATGATAACTAGTTTCTTAATACTGCTATTCTTGCTTATATGTTTTATTTGCCCTGCTCACTAACATTTCAGGATCACAAGCTCACTTGAAAGCTAGCTCAAGATTAGGTAGATTATGACTGGATTTCAGCGCTGATGATTCATTTCTTCAAGTTTTAAAATTTAAAATTGAGAAAAAATTGTCATTTGCTGGAGCTAATCGTTAAAAAAAACTTTTGTTTTTGTTTTAATAGTTGGTTTTTATCGTAATTTTTGTTTTATGTATTGTTGTTGATTTCTATCCCCACCACCTCCTCCAAATGATCAGAATTCTTCCTTCTAGTTTATTAGTGCTTGTATTTTTGTATTTGTACTGGTCTTTGGTTTTGTACTTTATCTATTTTAGTTCTTTTCTTTCTTCTTCCTTTTGTAATGTCAAATGGGGGAGTAGTTGTTGTATGTTCGTTTGCTTAAACTTTAGTGGAATTTGTATTATTCTATTTTTGTTTTGTACTTTATGTCTTTTGTTTCTATTTTTTATATCTTTAAAAGAAAAAAAAAAGAAAAGAAAAAAAATTCTCCTAGATTTGAAAATTTTTCAGTAATATTTGCCATCATAAAAAAGGGGGAGATTGTTGTAAATCTGGGCCCAAGTACAGTGACTTTGATGATAAAAAATATTACTAGATTCTTACTACTGCTATTCTTACTTATTTATTTTATTTGCCTTGCTCACTAACATTTCAGGATTGTAAGCTCACTTGCAAGCCAGCTCAAGATTGGGTAGATTAGGACTGATTCAGTCTGTAATTTTAATTCTAATACATTTTTTATCTTTTCTTGAGTCAAATATAATGTGGTGGATCCTGAAGCTAAGTAACCTTACACACACACACACACACTCAAGGGAGTGAGTAAGTTAGGGAAATTTTTATTTTTTTTTTGAACAAATCGTATAGGATGATTATGTATCATCCTGAATGATTTGTTTAGCTCAAAACCCTAATTAGGGCTTATGTGTCAAATAAGCTTGATTAAACCAATCATCCTGGATGATCCTACCATCGTACAGGATGATATGCATTAATCAAAAATCCAACTGCCATACATGATTTAGGAAAGATTTAATAATTGAAATTTTATTCTAATCGTACAGGATGATTCTGGTCATCCTGGATGATGTGTAGCAATCATGCCTAAATTAATCCTATGATTAGGGATCTAAGTATGGTTAGATTGAACGATCATATCATATAGGATGATCATCTATAATTGGCCAAGATGATCCATGATTCTTCTTCTAAACATATTGGACATCCCGAACAATTTTTTAAGATGATATTTTTATTTGAACTAATCGTACAGGATGATCGCAAGATCATCCGGGATGATCAGTACATTTTTTTCGAATTGGCCTAGATGTCTCAAATAATCTGTCGGATGATAAATTATGTTTTGAACTAATCCTATAAGATATATGCAAATCATCCTAGACGATCAGCACAAATTTGTTGCACTGATCGTACAGGCAACTCAAATCATCCTCCATGGATGGGCCGATTTACACCGATCATACAATACGATTAATAGATCGTCCTAGATGATCTTTAATAGTAAATTGAAAATTGGGGCACATTTTGAGGCCTCTTATTTAAGCACTCTTATTTGCTAATGATAAAATCTATTTCTATTGTTCTAACCTGAGAGAGCTTAAGGAAGGAGAAGGAGAGTTTGGGAGAGAGAGAAGATCATGTGAGGGGGAGTTTGTGAGGGGATTCATAAAGGTTGCTCCAAGTAAGGATTCGATCATCTTCTTCCTTCTTCATCCTTGGTTCCTTGGCGGCTCAGGGGACATGATCATCAGTATCACATACAGGTTCTCTGCCTACTCTAGGTGGGAGTAAAAGGATTATCAGGTTCTCTGCCTACTCCATGAGGGAGTAAAAGGATTCCGTGGTTCTCTGCCAACTCCATGTGGGAGTAAAAAGGATTTTAGGTTCTATGCCTTCACCAAGAGGGTGAAAAAGGATTCAAGGTTCTCTACCTCACCAGGTTGGTGGAAAGATTTTGTAAGGGCTTCTCCACCTTGCTATGGGGGCAAAAAGAGAGACACTAACTGATTAGTGCAATACATGGAACGGGAGGTTCTGGATAGTGGATGTAGATCAGATTTAATCGAATCACTATAAATTTGGTGTGCTCTTTCTTATTACTTTTTCTACATTTTATTTATGCATTTTTCTATGATTTGTTCTGTGGTTGAAATCTCTGATTGTGGTATTTGCTTTCGCTTATGAATATTTAGTTTCAAAATATTTAAAAGATCAAAAAGATTTTTCCTTTTGTTTAAGAATTTTTAAAACACCAGTTCACCCCCCCCCCCCCCCCCCCCCCTCTTGGTTAGCCTCGGGCTAATTTTACAGGATTTCATGACCCTCACAAACTTTCAATGTTGTCACTTTGTTATTGTGGTTGGTTTATGCATTAGTGCATAAGTTAGTGTAGTTGTGGTTAAGTAGATTTTTTTTATTATATCATTTTATACCCAGTATCATTCTAATCAAAAAGGCATGTCTAGTATTTACTTTGTTTATTTTGTTGCCTATACACTTTAGAATATTTTTTCGTTTGATTATTTATTTTGTTTATGTAAATTTTCATCAACTGATTTCCTCTTTGCATAGCTGTTGAAATATCCTCTCTTAATTACACTTAGATAACTCATTTGAAAATAAAAAATTTTGTTATTAAAAATTACTTAAAATTAAGAATAATACAAAACTACTGGTGTTAAATTGAATGAACAAAGAACCATAATTTCTAATTTAGAAATCATCACAAGCAACTAAGAAAAATTGTCTAAGATGGTACTTCATTTTTGAATTTCAATACTATATTACCTAAGCAATGATGGTTGATTCTAAGATTAAATTGCTAAATTTAGAAAAAGGAATAACATAGATTACTTTATTAAATTCATTATGAACTCAGCAATGGAATTAATAAACTTGTACAATCCTTTTGCAATTCTATTTTAGGGTCACTTGAAGGAATAAATATAATCAGATATTAAAAATCATTATCTTAGTACTCATGTACAATAAAAGAAAAGAAATGAAATACAAGAAGATCAAAAGTAAGAAGAAAAAGCCAAGAGAATGAGTACTATAACGCCAAATATTTGTATCTAAGGATGTTGAATTCCTAAAGGATTCTAATACTTAATTTCAAAAAGGAGAGTGTAAGTAAGCTATTACATATGAAAGATTTATATATGAGTTTCAAAATTAACTAACGTATGACCAACTCATAAATTATGAACTATTCAAGCTAAATAAAGTCCAATTACACTTACACTTATAGTTGTGGAATTCAATTTGATACTAATGAAGATGATTCCTTAGAATGCTTTGTTCATGATTGCCACACCATGATCATTACAATTCAAATCTAACTAGTGGAGTATTACCTTACATTTTAATTATTTTTAATGTGCAACTTTTTCTTATTTGGAATAGTGAGTTGATCAATGGTGCAAACAAAATTTCTTGATCACAAGAAAGAGTTTAAGCTGGGAGGATTTTTTAAGGGAAATTTATGTTTATTTTTATTATACAAATTCTTATTCAAGGGTCTACATTGGGTGATTCTTATTCAAATTCACATTCAAATTCATATATACTCCACCTGCAAGGAAGAATTCCATTTTAATATTTCTAATTGTTCCAACATTCCTACATTTATAGTGGAGTTATTAAATTTAATTCTTCTAATTGTTCCAACATTCCTCCATTGAGGATTTTAGTATCTTCGGAGATAAAAATAACTATAAAGAAGCCATAAATCTTTCTTTACACCTTTATAAGCTTGATAGAGATCTAAAGGTGCATAAGCTCTAATTCACAACTATTATAGATGAGTCTGCTTAGGAGAAAATAGATTCATAAGTCATCATTAGTCCAAAACATCTTTATCTTTGGTTATCTTAGCTATTTTTTGCATTTCCCAGTAGCTCAAGTAACTAACCCTAGGTTCATTCATATGATTAATTTAGTATTTTGAGTAGGCAATACTAGAGTCAATTATGGTTCGACTATTTCCTCGTCAGTTTGACACTCTTCTTATTACACTTTATTACTTGATCAGAATGTGCACTAGGGTTAGTTGGGAGCATTTAGCATAAGAAATTACATAAGCCACCCATCACTAGCCCACCCCCTTCGTAATATATCTAGGAGTAGGACCATATAAATCACCCTCGTCAAAAATACCAGAAGAAGAAGAAGAAGAACAAGAACAAGAACAAGATGATGATGATGATGATGATGATGATGCTAATGATAATGATGAAGATGAGGAGTATGAAGAGTCCTACTATTACTCTTGAAATTTATTTATTTATTTATTTTAAATTTTGTTCTTAGTTTTTTTTTCTTATGTTAGTTTTTTACTTTTTATTATAAATTTCTTTTATTTATGTTTTGTAGTTACTATTTTTTTTTTTTTGTACTAATTTCCTGCATTTTCTTTTTAAGTTTTTTTAATAATTTTGAAAAATTAATGAAATCAATTTCTCCAAATTTTAAATATTATTTCCTTACATTGCACTTTTTACTTGAGTTATGAATATTGGAAAATTTAAAATTAAGATTCTTAAGTATTTAAAAGTACACAACTTGAGAAATTTCCCAAATAAAATAGTTAAAAGTAATAACTAGTCTTTCCATTTCAAATTA